>BSBM01000510.1:35362500-36772500 GCA_027924585.1 Larix kaempferi
TGCCTATGTTGATTCAAAATAAGATCCACATAGTGTCCAATAGAAGTTGGCAAGTGATCATCAATTTCATTTGCATGTGCATCCATATCAGTTGTGACACTGCTGGAAACATTGACATCATCTTTCTTTAGCAGCGCCTTTGAATCCTCAGTAAGTGCAACTTGCCATAGTATTTCTTGATCTATCATCCCAATATCAAGAAGCACATCCTTGCTATCATTTCCAAACTTTGCCATTAATGCTACCAACCATCGAATCTCTTTAGTATCATCAGCTAGAAAGACAAAAAATTGTACCACAAACAAGCACCAAAATACTTTCCGATTCAGTCCATCTTTTGTAGCTAATAAATTAGTCCCTGCAACATGATCCAAAACATTTAATGTAGTCTTGACATGTTCCTTCAGATGAGCAAAAAATACCCTTGCAAGGGCAACTGAGTGTTGTTGTGTGAATGCTTTGCAAACTGCAACCATGTGCACAGCTACAGACATCCCTTTTGAAGATAGCGGAATACTTGGAAGATTCAAGAACCTCATAAGGGCTTCAATGCCCTTTTTCTCAACAAATATTCTACAAGTTTATGGATTTTCCATTGCCAGATACACAAACACCATGGCATGTGAAATGCTTAATTTTATAAAGCATTCATTACTCATATTTTCAAGAGATAATCCACTAGTTCCAACCCCCTCATTATGCTTATCTTCAGAATCAATATCCATAGGAACAGGACTATCCAATCTATCTTTGGCCTCTACTCTGAGCCTATGGGCCTTGCTGGGGCATACATTGTTGATCCCTGGTGGTTGTCAGCTATTGCAGAAAGGGTTTATTGAAAAATATATCTGATTATAAGGAAGGTCTAAATCAGCATTACTGATGCTAGTTGTTAGTTCTGTTTAACTTGTTCATTACTACATTTTTGCATATCATATGAATATGTTCGAGAGGATATTATAAAGAAACTCGACAACAAAAGTGAAAAATGTATTTTCATTGGATATAGTTACTAGTCCAAATCCTACATATAGTATAATCTAACTAGCAAGACGTTTGTGGTTAATAGAGATGTCAAAGTTTTAGAGGACAAGTCATGGAGTGAACAAGAAAATGATGTTATGGAAAGTCAAAGTTCAAATAGATGAACCACTAGAAAATACTGAATATGCACCAACAATCACTTGTATTTCTATTATAGTAGAAAAGAGAATTACATAATCCAAAATCAGAGTCTCCCAAGCTTACTATACAAAACCAACCACCTTCTCACAACCTCATAAAGCAATACACTTTAAATATAATACCCTAGCTATCACATCACACCACTCTTCACTCTAGCTCTCATGCTTAGAAGTCATGTGCATCTCCTTCTCTTTTATGGAACAACAGAGAGGGGAGTTACAGGTAAAAACATTATACTAGGTCCACACAAGAGAATGGGTCCACAAGTGGATCACTCCACCTTGACAAGGTCCATTTTAACGGTTAACATAACCAACTCATGTGCCTCACATGGGCTAAGGTATGTGGTGACATGAAAACTTGTGCCAAGCATGCTTCTTCAAGTAACTAACTCAAGTAGTTCAGCCCACATGTGTCAAGTTGGGAAGCTGAAAGTTTCAGTTATTATGAAATTGTAAGTGTGTATTCTTAGTGCATAATAAAGGAAAGTGCAGCAATATTTATTTTGTATCATTTCTTCCATCTCCATGTGATGTTGCTGCACATAATATTTTCTCTGTGTGTTGTTCCTGTAGCTGCAATTCCATGCTTTTTTTTGTAGGTTCCCATGAAGGCTGGGGAGTGCAAGGCTTATCCTCCATAGTGATACATTGCTCCTTGTTGCAATCACTACCCTAGCCTAAATTTTTGTTGATGCTGGACAATCTATATTCCACACATCGATTTCCCTATCCAGTTTAACTAATGCTCTAGCTACAGGTTGGTATAGAGGTATTTTTTGTCCAAGGGAACAATATTAGTGCATGTTGGCTTGAACCTTGATGAAGTATCACGTCCTTTGTATCCAAACTGCAGAGAATTGTTCTTAGTTTGTTTCCATATGTGCAACTTTGAGTTTTTATCCCATGTATCCTAACCTTACTATCTAAGGATGGTATGTTTCTCCATGTTATTAGCTGGGCCAATAAATGGGAAAGGAATTGAATACCATTCTTGTTAGGAGTGTGTGTGTAATGTGTGAAGTTTGCAAAATGACAAAAGAATAAGTTGACAGATTCTAGGTGTGCATATGAGTGAATAGGAAATGATAGGCCATTTTGGAAACAAAGGGATGAATTTGATTCATAAAAGAGCCAAATCACTAAATGGTCTATCCCTTATCTCAAGCTTACATATGTTTATACAACTTGATAGAACACATTGCATCCCAATGTCACTATCACCAACAAAAGCAACACTAAGCCTCTCCAAACACTTTACATAAGTACCAGATGACCAAAAGTCCTTATTTTTATGCATACCACTCAAAGGAAAACAAAACTGAGTGAGAAGTAAACATTTTTGTTTCTTGCAATAGTGACTAATGTTGCATTTGTTGTTTCACAATAAAAAAACATAGTACAAAGGTGATACTAGGATAAGAGCTTGAAGTATCCATAAGGCCTTCCTCTATCACAATGCCTTAATCATTAGGTCTAATGGAAAAGCATGCAATTCCTACAAATGTTTGCAAGTTGAGGAGACAATTTCAAGCCCTTTATTTGAATTTGGTGAATAGATTTTGGATTGTGACAAATATTCTTGGGCTTATACTTATGAGATCATTCTGTAATATAAGTCTCCTAGTGTACATTAAATGGGTTTTAAATTGAAATGATGTGTCTTACCATACACAATTATTCACAATATCACAATGTCATGCTTATGCTTGCTAATTAGGTTTAAACATTGTCATCCATTTTAGTCATTAGAAGTAGAAGAAAGTTATTGTTAATGGATTCATTTAATTTGAAAGAGTAGTTATAGTTTGAAAGAACTCTCTCCTTACCTTAGCTAGCATTCATTGAAAGGAAAAGCTTATTTTATTCATATGCATTTGCATGGTTTGAGTCAGTCATCACACCACGAGTTTCACTTCCATCACCCGATTGAGTAATACAACCACTAAAATTTACACCCCCTAACTAAACACACCATAACCTCACTTGAGGAAATCAAAAGAATTTGGTAGTTAGGTAGGACATCGGGGATAGGCATCCAAATAATTCCCCCTTGTCATTATCATCTGAGACATAGTTGTTGTCTTCTAGGGAACCAAAATCCTCTAGTATTTGTTGACACAGTCATACACCAGTTTGTGGAGGGGCCTCCTGTTGTTTCAGGGGTTAAACCGCAGTGAGATCGAGAACTGGACGGACTATGTGAAATTCTGCACTCCACTTATCCCTAAGGAAACATCGATCATTGTCTTCCTTGTATTCTCCGGCCACCATACTGGTGATACAAGGGTGATAAGGTAGAAGCACCGAAAACCTTTTCCGACGTGTCATGAACAAGGTAGCTTAGTGACTTTTCTACTAGAGCTCTTTTACCCAGGATCCCTTTCCATAGAGGGATATCCTTCAAATTTGGTCTCTCACTTCGTATTGTTCAACTTGGATTTCATCACCTTGCGAAGGATACGATTTGTCGAGGTCTCCAACTCCTAGTTAGGAAGTTTGCTTGCATTTTCACCTTTTTAGAGGGTCTTTTTCTTTTTAGTGCTACTTGTTGGCATTCTAGCCACTTTTGTTTTAGCTCGCTTACTGTGACATCGGTCCCAGTACAGTTTTTTGAGCTTGTTTTTTTGGCCTGAGAGCCTTGTCTTTTCTTAGCTCCCCTTCTGCACGCTCAGTTGCTTTAGGGTTTTTGAGTTCATACATGGTAGTTACCCATACTTATTTGATGATGTGTGATGGCCTCTTCTCCTAGGTCTTCAAGATGGTTGAGTTAGATGGTCTTCTGAAGGGACTGCACACCCCTTCATGGAGCCACTAACGCTTGACCGTAGGAATAGTCTAGAGGACCATGTGATCACATCACCCATGTGGACTTTTCTGTTTACTGTGATGATGGTCTTTCAAGTTATATGGAACAATGGTACATTTGAGAGAGAGATGAATGGTTGTACCCCACCTCGGTCGATTGTCTTATGGTCCTTTCATTTTGTTGATAATATTTTTGTGGTACCTTGCCTTTTACCTTTTGGGTGTTTTACTGATATTGGGATATCTTGTGATTTGTACCACCTTTTATGTTTTAGGTCTTGTGGGTACTATGGTAGTTTGTCCACATTTGAGGTACACCCACTTTCTCCAAATTGTTATGTGTCTTTATACCCACTTCGTACCACCCTCCTGACCTTAGTTTGGAAGATTGCATGCTATCATACCTTTTGGTGGTACTATTTGAGTTACAAGAGGTAGTTACAAGGAGCTATTGCATATATGAGGTAGTTACAAGGAGATATTGCATATATGAGGTAGTTACAAGGAGATATTGCATATATTGATTTGTACCGCCTTTTATGTTTTTGGTCTTGTGGTTATAACTATGGTAGTTTGTCCACGTTTGAGGTAGTGTACACCCCCTTAGTCCCAAGGGTTATGAGTCTTTATACCCATTCTTTTTTTTTTGACTTGTACCTTACTGGTTGGTCTTTGTATTGAGCCTTTTTACTGTCACTGAATTTCTTTGATTGACCGTACCATAGCCCAGTTATCTCTCTCTCTGGTTTGTACTAGCCCTATCATAGGGTCACTTGGTTCCTAGAGTTGACTAGCCTCTAAGAGGCATAGTCATTTCTGAAAGTAACTCTTCTGAGTATATTACAGGAAATGTCTACACTAAGGTAATCAAATACGTGGTAAATAGTTTTCATTAAGTAGCCAGGACTTGTAGCATTAGAGGAGATCCTGTAATGTGTATGTGTAGTGTTTCATGTGTGTTACATGTGTGATGTAGCGTTAAATCAAATAGTAAAAAACAACTCATAAATATTGCATGACTTTCTACTCTTAAGAAAGATAAATTGGTCATCTTCCGATCATCACTTGAATGCCTACATGTTGACAAAGGGAATGAGGATCAAGTAAAATTATAAAAGGCGATACACGTCAACTTTTAAGAGCGCTATGCCTTGCGATCAAATCTAAACTTTTTTCCAATGGTGCAGGTAGAACCAAACAGGTATTTGTCTGATCTGTCTTCCTCGAGCGAGGGGAGTTTAGGAAGGCTAGAGGAAAGTGAGACATCCAGTAGGTCTAGAAGAATTGTATCAACTAGATGTCAAAAAACCAAAAGAAGATTCCATAGACGCAATGAATTTTTTCACGGTCAAGGGGGGGCATGTTCCTATGGTGATGAGACAAAAAATGACGAAGAGGTGCCCTTGAGGTACAGACATTTAGTGAAACAATGGGTACCGAAGGATCTTCCTCCATCAAACATTGATTTTTGTGTGAACAAGAGGAGATATCGAATTGCACTGTCGTCGATACATGGTTTCAGGTTGTTTTCCATGGATTGCATCTTGGTCGGTTATGGGACATGTACAGAATTGATGGAGTATGTTGGACCCATATACAACTACAACGATTGGATGCGCCTTGTTCGATATACAAAAAGTATGCGTAGCTATGGATTGTCAACAAACTATTTACAATTGAAAGACAAAAACCAAAATAAAGGAGGAACGTTGTACATGGATGGAAGGCCAAAGGCCACAGGGAATATTGTGGGTTTTATAAATAGTACACAACCAGGGTCTACAATTAAGCAACCAAACTGCGAATTTGAGGGGCATGAAGGAAACCGTGTTTTTGTAGTTGCTATTAAAACAATATCTGTAGGGGACGAGTTGCTTATTAATTACCCTGTCAACCGAGTAGATACAAACAAGGTTACTATATAACATTTTACCCAACCTTTTAGTAATAAATTAAACATCATAAGGATTTTTTGTTAGTTTATTTCGTTTAAATTTCCCATATTTACTTCGCAGGCCAGTGATCGGGACAAATCCCTGCCAACAAATGGTTGGAGGAGAACTTCTTCCTCGACAAAGCAGATATACATCTTTCTAATAGTACAAATATAATAAGAAAAAAGAGTTTTCATTTGCTTTGTTTTTCCATTATTAATAACTTGGTTTGTTTTATATAATGAAGTTTATATTTGATGTAGAACATTGATCGGGAAATACACCCATCGAATGTTGATCAAATGACAACACCCTCGGGGCAACAGGTAGACCTAATTTGAATTGTACAATTAAAATATGTCAAAATGTTTTAGCATTATATTAATGTTTCAATGAATATTTTGGTTTCATTTACGTAATTTTCTAGTCTATGTTTTTGATGCAGGTCGGTTTCGTAAGGTAGGCCACACCAGGGTCCACGCAACAGGTATACATCTTTGTAATATTAAAAGTATAATATGAATAATAATTTTTTTGATGTGTTTTCTCATGAATAGTTTTGGAATCGTTTAGGTGACTTTCACTATGTTTTTTTATTAGGGTGTTGTTAGGGGTAGCTCCCAGATATTAGCAGATCGGGGCAAGTCGCCTATGACCATTGATCTAATGAGTGGATCGCGATCCTCAAGGTCGCAGGTATAATTCATTTCAATTGTACCAATATAATACGTAGCATAATGTTAATTTTGTTATGTATTTTTCGTCTGATATACTAGTTTCATTATGATAATGTAAACCGTGTTGTAATTTTACGAATCTATCATGATAGATGTGTTACGTTAATATAAAATTTGGAATCTATCAATAGAGAACTCAGTAGTGCTTTATATATGTTTGTTGCAGCCCACTAGTGAATCGCAGTATGAATCAACATCGCAAGATTTTCCGTTAGAACCTGAAGTGGCAGAGGTGCTTCACGATTGCAAAAAAATTGGTGAAGCCACACACCCGCTAAAGATGGCAGAGAAATTGTTGAATAGATATAATGCGGAAATCCTTTCTCTACTAATCCAGGTTCCGCAGACAAGCGCAATTACAGAAAGGATTGCATTGTTGGAACATAGATCTAATAACTTGCGAGTAAGTTGAGGAATCTTGAATCATAGAATAATTCGTTTAAATATTTATAATGTTCTCTTTTATATGATAATATTGAACGTATAAGACGTGGTGTGTATTTACAGAATTATAAGGGACCACACAATATTGGTCAAGGTGGTGTTGTCCCCAGTGAGGCTCGTAGAGAGACTTCGCATCACGACCAAACGACTCCACATAGTTCAAATCCTTCACCATTGTTGTCGACCGAACAGTCGGAAACACGTTCTGAAACACCACGGACCCCCGTTGTGAGCGCAACAGCTGCTACTGACCAACACACAATGGATCATCCATAAGAAGGGGTTGACACCGAGTCCCCTATCAATTTTGATGTCGAAGAAGCTACATTTCTAGGATCTTCCCGTGTCAAAAGCACGGGAACACTGGAGACAACATTTTTGGTGGACGAAGCTCTCATCACAATAAAGATACCGACGATCCCAGGTAATTAATCATAGTTGATCAGGTTAATTAGTGTTTATAATTTCATTGTAATATACCGATAAAAATTTTTTTATCAACTAATTATGATCATGGCATGATTGTTGTGCAGGAAACAATGTTTTCTATAAACATATGAATGACTTTTTCTTGGAGATCTTCGGGCCCACCATCCGAACAAGGTGGGATAGACAACCGAAACATTTAAAAGATGAACTCGCTAATCGGTTGGTTGGCTTGTTCGGGGAGAAAACCTTCAATCATGCCAATGTCTTGAAAAAGGCTTGTCAACATGTGAAGTTTGTCCGAGACCAATATAGGACACACCTTGAAAAAAACCATAGGTATGATCTCCCACCAATGATTCCAGCAATGGAGTGGAGAAATCTAGTGGAAGATGGAAAGGAGAAGGCTATGAGAAGAGAAGGCAAGCTAACACCAGGCATAGGGAGGTATGCAATACTTTCCGCAATGTAATTCTAAACCTTATTATCCTTGATTTCTATATCAAACTTGGAACATATAATGTAATTCAACACTTGCATAGGCTACCAGACACATCAAAGGCCACAAAGGCAAGACTAGAAAAAATAGGTCAGCACAAGCTTGGCCCTGGTGGTTATTTGAATTTGGCGGCACGGATTGTATGTTTCGAGAAACCAACAATGAATACAAATAATAAATTGAAAACTATTTTTTGTTTTATTGCACCGTAAAATGTTAATTAACGACGATAAGCAAATATGCAGGCCGATCAATTCAATGAAGTACCCACAGAGGAAGACATGAAGCTTGGCTTCCAGGAAGGATTTGGAGCTGTTGTTGAACGTAGAAGAAACTTATCTAGGCAAACACAATCTTGTGGTACCAATCCATCCGGTGCACAGGTATATAGAATCTATATAGTTTAATGAAGATTTTTCGCTTGTGGAATATTTTCGTTCCAAATACTTGATGTAAAATATTGACTCTGTCTTTAACAGGAAAGTAATGATCCCATTAGTGTTGAGGAGGGACAACAACAAATCGATGATCAAGCTTCAAATCCTGGTAATGAATTTATTCATATTCTACAATTTTATGTATAGCATTGCAAATGGTGACCATTAATTGTAGTTCACCGTATTTCAACTGCAGAGCATGTAGAGGGTGAAACTGTACAGGTTGAGACTAGACAAGAACATCAACAACATGATTTGGTCACACCTGGTAAAAAAAAACCTTCGTAATGAATTTTTTTAAATGAAAAACTTGTCATTACAATAGAAAAATATGACGATGTAACATTTTCACATCGTTGCAGCAAATCCGAACCCCTTGCCACAAAATCCACGTCTAGAACAACAATCACCTAGGATATTGCAAACATCACCAAAAGTGCCTGCTAAAGAACTAAGAACTGGAAGAGAAAGTCCAGATGATGTAGATGGTACTCTTATAGATTATATACCACTGAAGAGAAGAAAAACTATTAAAAAGAAGGATGGGAAAAACAACGTCTAAATATTTTTGATAACAATATATCGTCCACTATTTTTGGTCTAATGAATGAATGAATGGTTTAATGAATGTTCTAATGTTTTAATGATTCAGTGTAGTAAACTGTTACCTTCATTGAATTTCAAATTTTATTGAATGAATGTGTTGACCGAATGATTAATGAATGGTGTATTGAATGTTATCTTTTATTGAATGAATGTGTTGATCGACTGAAACGATGGTTTAGTGAATGTTATCATTTATTGAATGAATAATGGATGAAAGTTCATGATGAAATATGGATGAATTTGCACATATTTGTTTTTTTCAAGTACATGCATTGGGTATGGGGAATTGAGAGTGATGTGAGGGGCGGGGGGGCATAAGAGCTTCCACCTTCATGTGGTTGGCCCTGTTCAGTAGAGAATATGAAATTATTCTCAAAATAGAGAGGAGCTCAATGAATGGCTACGATGCTGGATTTCTACAACCCACTCACCTGTTGTCTAAATTTTGACAATTTCTTGGAGCTTGTTGTGATTTTTGGTTTCTCCTCATAACCAATTTCCAGTTTCCACAACATCAAAGGTTGAGTAAATGATGCACTGGAATCAATATCCTTAACCTTTTCTTTAATTTCCTTGGAATCAATATCCTTAACCTCACATTAAACCCTTCCAAATTGGTATATTTACATTCAAGGCTGGCTTCTTCTGAAGCATGATATTTGCAACTAAGCTAGCATACATCGACAATAATTAGAGACATGCTGCTTGTTGTCAATGTTCATCTTTTTTTTAGGAATGCAACTTGACCATAATGGCTCCTCCTACGCTAGGGAATTAAAGTCAATAGCAAATTAAAGAAAACATATAGTTTGCATCGAAAAAATAACAGGGTACAAACTGAACTGAGGAGATTCAAACCTGCGACCTATATCTAGTCCCAAGGCTACCACCTTCAAGCTTGAAGTGCAGCTGGCAAGGGTGACCACCTTCAAGCTCGATTCATTTTGCATGCATTTCACAATGGGAGATGGCAGGCTACCACATTCAACCTTGATTCATTCTGTATGCATTTCACTATATAATCGTCTCAGATTCTCGTTGCGTTTTCCCTCTATTAGTTTATCAATTCGGTATGACCCATGCCCGCCGTCCAAGGAGTGTTTCCGCGGTCTTGAGTTCCAGCCTGACAACAGTGACAATTCATTCTATATTTACGTTTCCCTTAAGCTGCAATATGGAAAACTCATAGTTCACTATCAAGATTTCTTTGACCATCAGCTTTGTCAGACAAACCTTAATAGTGAACTATGAGTTTGTCATTTGCAGCCGAAGGGAAACGTAATACCATGAATCATCAACCGTTGCCAGGCTGAAACTGAAGACCGTGGAAACACTCATTGGACAGCGGATGTGGGTCTGAATTGATAAACTAATTGATGGAAAATGCAATGGGAATTTGAGACGGTTGCATAGTGAAATGCATGCAGAATAAATGAAGAGTGGGTCTCAAGAGAAATAGTTTTGGGATGTCATATGAGAGGAAATGGCGATGGAAATTGATTGATAAGGTCAAGCTTGAAGGTGGTATCCTTGGGACTAGACATAGGTTGTAGGTTCAAATCTCGTCTAAATATTTTTTATAACAAATATCGTCCACGATTTTTGGCCTAATTAATGAATGAATGGTTTAATGAATTTTCTAATGTTTTAATGATTCAGTGTAGTAAACTGTTACCTTTATTGAATTTCAGCTTTTATTGAATGAATGTGTTGACTGAATTATTAATGAATGGTTTATTGAATGAATGTGTGGATTGACAGAAACAATGGTTTAGTGAATGTTAGCATTTATTGAATGAATAATGGATGAAAGTTCATGATAAAATATGGATGAATTTGCACATATTTGTTTTTTTCGAGTGCATGCATTGGGTATGGGGAATTGAGAGTGATGTGAGGGGGTGGAGGGGCCATAAGAGATTCCACCTTCACGTGGTTGGCCCTATTCAGTAGAGAATATGAAATTATTCTTGAAACAAAGAGGAGCTCAATGAATGGCTACGATGCTGGCTTTATACAACCCACTCGCCTGTCGTTTAAATTTTGACAATTTCTTGGCGCTTGTTGTGATTTTTGGTTGCTCCTCATAACCAATTTCGAGTTTCCATAACTTCAAAGGTTGAGTAAATGATGCACTGGAATCAATATCCTTAACCTTCTCTTTAATTTCCTTGGAATCAATATCTAGCTTAACCTCAAATAAATATAAGTGAACAAAAGAAAATGCAAGAAAGAGTTTAAACTTGCATAATATAACACTTGTATTAATAAATACAAAAAGAGAGAGTAATGTTCATGGGCCTCTTGGAGAGGATGAGCTCCTTTGAGCAAAGCTTCAATACAATACCAATCTTTGACAAAACAATATACATCCTTCTAGCACTATAAATAGTTTCTTAATAACTACCAAAACCCTAACTACATGCAATCTCAAAATTAATGACTACCAACCACCTACTGGTTCTTATTTAATAAAAATGAGCCTTTTACATTAAGTAACTACCCGTTAACTATCTAATGAGCCTTATTCAAATAATATGATCTCATACATGAATATACAAACTCCTCAGTATACCAAATTAGAGAAGTCAGGTAAGAGTACCTTGACACAATGGAAGCACACTACCATCTCTTTGTGACGAATATGCCATAATGTTACATAAGCATAGGGATTAGAGAACATGTATTCAATATGAAAAATTTTATTTAAAAAAAAAATGTTTTGGGTAGTCGCTTAACCGATGACCTAATCACGATGACTGTAGGGTAATATCCGATGGTTTTGCAATACTTTTGACGGTTCGGATTGGCAGATCCATTTTTTTTTTGTATGGCATCCACGTCGCTTAACCGACGACCTATCTGATGATTGTAGGGTAATATCCTACGCTTGTGCTATACTTCTGACGGCTTGGAACGTTGAATCAGACTTTTTTGGTATGGCATACACATTGCTTAACCGATGACTGATCCGACGCATAATCGATGGTGAAAGGATGGTATCCGATGAATATTGGAAGTTAACATTGTCGCTTATCCGACTACCTATGAAGCTGGAGGAAGTCGGTTAATCGACGAGGTGTGGTAGTCGAATATCCGACGTCTTCAACTATGTCAGATTTTAGCCAATATCCCACCAACGATAAAAAAAGATTGGAATTGTCGGATAGTTGACCATAGCTTGTAGCAAATTCAACTTTTTCGCCGTTGGATTTTGGGTCAAAAAAACTTAGTGTTAGCGCCGCGCGGTCAGAGAAAGCAGCTGTCAGAAGAGTGTCAAAGCCAAGGAAGCGACGCAAAGGATAGTCGGGGTCTTAGTAGACCGACTACCAGTTGACTCAATAGTAGAATACATCAATCCGATCGGAAATCCATGGACAGACACAATCGATCCTGACACTTCAAGAATGTCAAATTGATCACTGTTCGATAGATCAGAGGAAGAATTCAACAACTTATTACGTGAAGTATTCTCATAAAAAATCACACTTCTGCTCAAAATGATCTGTTGTTTGACAAGGTCCAACAATCTATAGGCCTTTGACTCATTATAGTAGCCCATCATGATGCAAGCATGAATTTTTACATCCAATTTCTTTCTGCAGTTATCATTGATATGCACCCAAGCAACACATCCAAAAGTTTTAAGGTGTCTAACAAAGGGTTTATTCCATTCCATTTCTCAACTGGATTTGTGTCAACGACAACTCTAGTTAGCACAAGGTTCAGAAGATAATTTGAATAGTAAATGGATTCTTCCAAAAACTTTGTCGGGATGTCTTTGGTCTACAGTAGGCACCTGGCCATTTCTACCAAAGTCCGATTCTTCCTCTCTGCATCACCATTCTGCTGAGGGGTGTGAGGGACAGATCTCTACTAAGAAATACCATTTTGCAAGAGATATTCTTCAAACTGTCGACTCACATTTTCACCACCATTGTCTCATCTAAAACATTTAACAGGTCGACCACACTACTTCTCAGCCAATGCACTAAATTCGTTGAATATTTCAAAGACTTTACTCTTATTCTTCAAGAAATATACCCATGTAAATGGTGAGAAATCATCAATAAAGGTCAAAATATATTTTGCACCTACTAAGGAAGGTTTGTTCATGCAACAGAGATCATTGTGAACAAGCTCCAGTCGATCTTATGCACGCCATGCTTTCTTTGAATCAGAGGGTTCCTGATGATGCTTTCCAAGCATGCATCCTTTACAAACTCCATCACGTGGAACAGTATTTGGGAGACCAGTAACCATATTGTGAGTTACCATCATCTTTAAAATTCGAAAGTTTAGATGTCCTAGTCATTAATGCCAAATGTGACTTCTATTGTCAGTTTGAGCAATGAGCGCAGTTGGTCTAGTTGTCTGAGAAACATTCAGAGGATAATCAAAGAAATTATAAATTCCTTCTTTGGGATCCAACAACCCTGAAGCAACAGTTCCCCCCCAAGCCTCATATCCTTTACGATAAAGCGATCCAACCAAAACTCAACAATATTCTTAGTTGTTGTCAGTTGAGAAACCGACAATAGGTTTTCACTCAAACTAGGTACAAGATAGACGTTGGATATGGGACCATGTTGACGTTGGATATGCGACCATGTCACCATTTCTAGGGACACTGAGAGTGTAATCATCAGCAACATAAATATTCTCTTCAAGAGCACCACTTAAGGACGAGAATAGAGAAGCATCCTTAGCCATGTGATGATTGCATCTAGAGTCCACTATCCATTCAGTCTGATTGGTGTGGGCATGTAATTCCTAGGAAGTGTCGACAGAGAAGGTATAATTTTCATCAGGTCGATTGGTCATCCAGTCGATGCATTATCCTCAAGGTGCTTGACCTTTCCTTCTAAGTCCTTCATATTTTTCCAACAATTCTTCTCGACATGTCCCACCTTTGCACAATACTGATAGGTCTTCTTTTAATGGTCCTTCTTCGTCGAAGACGACTCTTCGGTCTTCCATTTTGTAGATTGGTCAATACATTATGGTTGATGATCTTGTTGACCACGTTCTTTAAGGTTTTTCTTGACCTTGCTTTTCAGCAAGTGAGCCTGGTTTTTTCCACCAAGCAAATTCTGTTGGTCCTTAATCAACAAATCACATAAAGTATCAAAAGTAAAATCCTTATCATCTTGATTGCGTGATATCCAATCATCTTGAAAGGAGGAACATAAGACATCATATGCTATCTTCAAATTCATCAAAACTAACTCAATGAGATATCCATCCTTCGAAAAATCCTTGCCACATTCACCAAATTTTAGTTGTATCTCAATGACACAAGATAAATTGTCCTCGATCCAATCAAAGGAAAGATGTTCTATATATATCATCTCTTTCCCCATCTGCATTACTTCACCTTCATTTATTTTGTTCAACATAGGCTTCAACTTGTTCCAGATGGCATGAGGACAGCCGATCACGCTTGTATGAAAGAGAATCTCTCTTATAATGTAGGTTGTGATAACACCCACAAATCCTTCCTTCTTAATGTTGATGGAAACCTTAGCATCAACATCTGTCGGATCAAAAATAGCAATCCTTGTGAAATTTCATAGTCCTTTTCTCTTCAACAAGGTCTCCATATCTGTTGCCCAGATTGCATAATTATATCCATTAAGAACAACAAGTTCTATCTTGGAAGTTGTCCTTATGATCTAACATATCTCATAAAAGTTCAGGTAGAGGTATAAGTCGACAAATCTTAAGCCCAGAGTCAATCAACCCTAGATCTGACTCAACACGATTTGCAGACAACAGGGCTAGGTCAAAACCATCAGCTCGGATACCATGTTGGGAAAAATCCTAGCCTGAACTATCAAACATAATGAAAAGAAAATAAGGGAACAATATTCCAAGATGAAAGGTGGTGTCTAAAGACACCGTTGAAGCACCTAAGCATAACACATAATGATTAGAACATCACAATGCATAATGAAAGGAATCTCATGTATATATGTTATACAACCCATAGGATTTCCTATTTATAGTTTCCATATCTAACCAAATTCCTAAAAGTGGGGAAGATCTGGCCCACAAATAAGGGTCGTTGGTCCAAACCGTTTCTGTAGAATATGCAACGTCCCAAAGTGTAGCTGGTTGTTCATCTGACTGTTCATTCATTCTGTCGAATTGCTTGGTCGGTCCTCCAATCGACTACTCTGCTAGTCACTTGTGGTCTAACGACTGATTGTATCTAGAAAATACAAAGGTGTGATGAACCATCAAGACCTTATGTTCCAACATAGTGCTCTACATTCTATGGTTCATCATTTGTTGCTCCAACAAATCACATGATATAGATATAATCTAATATTTTTTCATTGTAAAGTATTGCATTATGAAGGGATTGGAATATATGGGAGACAAAAACTTTAAAAATATCCATATCGAGGTCCACCTTTTCCTTGATTGGAACCTCACACTCTTTTTAAATATCCACCGAGAAATAGGTTATCTATGAGGATCAAGGATCTCCCTTCATTCTGCTTTCCAATAGGTGTTAAGGCCTCCTTAATGGAAAGGACACCATGAATGAGTGACCTTAATTAGGTTGTGTATGGCCAAAAGACTTAAAATTGAGATAATTTAGCCTTTGTCTTCTCACTAAAGGTTACAAATAATGCAACATTATATGGTATTTCTATTTGTATAATAAATCATTCAAAGAGCACCTAGTATCATTGTTATGAATTTTATTGGAATCTCGTACTCTTTTTAAATATCCATCAGGGAAGAGATTATCTGTGAGGAACAAGGATCTCCCCGCATTATGCTTTCCTGGAGACACCATCAATGAGTGGTCTTAATTAGGTTGTGTATGGCCAAGAACACAAAATTGAGATGATTTGAATTTATGTGCAATAAATCATTCAAAGACTACCTGGTATCATTGTCATGAATTTTGCAACATTCGAGCCATTTTCATCTGCTACTAATTCCTAGTTCTCCTGACACATTTTTATTTCCTTATCACCAAGTTACCCTTTTTGAACTACATTACGAAGAATTGAACAACATATTGTACATGAACACTTGGAAAGGATCACACAATTTGTTAATAAGATTTATTTCACATATTATGCACCTTTTACTATTAAAGTGCATGAAAGAGTGAATGCAGAGGTTGGCTCTCCCACAAAAGTTGATCCAGATGATTGTATGGCTAGTTCAATTCCTATAAACACTATGTTGGGGGAAAATCCAGCAACAACATGCCTCAATTCTGAAATCAAAGTTAGCTCATTCTCATCACAAACATTAGAACCCAGATCTTTTGAAAGTGTTTCTTTGAGCAAAGCTTCATAATTCAACCAATATTCAACAAAGCAATGGGATGGGATAGAAAATGAAAATGAACTTCAAGTGTTGGTGATAATTATATATAAAAAAATCTAAGAGGGATTTCTGGTAAATTTTAACAAGTTGAATGACTGTTTTGATGGTGGCCAACATTCATTTGAGATCAAAATGCTATCCTCTAATCATACAATTGAGAAAATTGGGAGTTCTCAATTCATTTACACTTAAATCCATAGCTAAGAAGATGATGTATTAAACTTCCATTTATGGGCAAGAAAGCAACTTTGGGACCAAGGGAATTATGAAATGGGCCAAGAACCAAAAAAGTGAGTTCTTGCAAATTATCTAAAGTTACCTTTCTCTTCCTTGGAATCCAAGAGGAACAAGAAATGCATTGAAGTCCCTTGGACATTTACCATCATTAAATTAACACAAACCTAGAGAGTTGGATTTGGCTCTGAATTAATGGGAGGCATATTTTGTCAAGTACGGTCCTGCAAAACAAGCTTAGAAATAGCCAAGACTACTGCTTCATTAACTCTTGTGCAAGAAGTATTAGTAATCCATTTGGGAAAATCTGAATTGGCACACTCCATTTTCAATCAACATTAAGATTCATTTGAGGTAGTTTGGAGAAGACATCTTAGATACTATTTTCAATGATCTTGGATGGCCAAAAGATGTTGAGGTATGTGATGCTCTTCATTTGTTGATCAATATCCTTGTGCCATCATCAATGGAGAAATTTCCTTACAAAGTAAGGAACATTTTTATAGCATTACATCTACAGAAAATTTCCATCCAATGATATCTTCAGGTCCTAACCAATGCATGTATAAAAAATTAACAAAGAGATGCATTTTTGGCATTGTAATATGTTTGATATGGCAGCATGGTCTATCTTTGGTTTATTGTAGATGTTTTCAACCTTCCAAAAGAGAGCATCAAGCCCTAGATCATGAGTTGATACATCTTGCCAGACTTAATTTTTCATGTCATGCTTCATGTGCATTAATGATAAAGAGCAGCAAAGAAGGGAAACAAAGTTGTTTAGGTTTGTTGGAGATGCATAAACCCTTGTTTCTTGAGGGTATGACAAATGACTTCCATGGAAACCAAAGAAGATAGATGTGGATCATGTAGGTGATCCATGGTTTGATGTTGGGATTCCATGTTCACATGATAGAGGTTATAATAGTGCTATCCAATATTGGATAGTGGAAGCATCTAACAGTACATGCTTACTTTTTTATGAGTTTGATGTTTACTTCCATCTTCAAGAGTTCACTACAATTTTCGACCATGCTTTGGCTGAGATTCCAGCTTATGATTGTGGGATGGTTGACTTAACCTTGTTTTGGTTTGTTACCAAGCACAAAGGAAGATATCATGATGTTGATGAGATGATACAGTGGTTGTATTGACTTTTTTAGTTCACCTAGCAATGTATATTCCTATGGTTAGAGTATGGTAGGAAGAATAAGCTCAATGTTGCTAGCATTAGTTTTCATTTTTCTCTATTCCCTTTGACATTTTGACTTGTGTGGCATCTTTGTAAAGTCATTTTGAAAATTTATAACTTGGACAAAGACATCTTGGGTTGTTTGCAATGGGGTTACAAGAAGTGAGGTTTGGATCCATCCTGCCACTCCTTCTCACATTTTATGGTAGTTTTTAGCAAGTACAACCAAAATTCTAGAGTTTTCTTTCACCTTGCAGTATTGTATAAGTTCCCATATGGAGCTAGTGGTTACTACCTAATATGCATGGCCATTCTTTTAGCATAATGTTTTCAGGAGTTTGTGAACATGTAGAAAATAAGATTTATCTTGCATTGTTCCTTAAAGAATTATACACCATTTTGGAGGAAGTTGTTTCGAGCTTGGATAAGATCCCCTCTGAGACCATGTTCGGCATCTATTTTTGGAAGTATGTCTGTTAGCTTCTTACCAATCGATTTCATGTGCTAACTGTTGCCTATTTGTTGATATTATTATTATGTTGATATGGGAGATTGTATTACAAATTTCATCAATAGATTGGAGATTTGGATTCTCAGCTTGCAATAAATTGGGTTAAAGAGTAGCTTCAACCTGCTGTTGGAAATGATTTAGATTGGATTTTAGCTATGAGATGCCATGCCAGCAAAGTTCATCTCTATATTGGCTAAAGGAATTGGAATCTCCAACATGTATGTGAAATAAAAGGCCATCTTTTGAAGATAATTTGGATGTTGTTAATTAAGATTGTTGCTGCTAATGAAATCATCATATACATGTTTCGAACGTGTATATTCTTAAGTCATTTTGTGCCTAGCATAGAGGGTTTTCTGTGGTCCAATTTCCACTTAGTACGGTCACTTTTCTGAGCCTACTCTAAATTGTTTTATGTGGTCCAATTTCCACTAAGTACGATCACTTTCCTGATCCTACTCAATTTTTTTCAGCATTATTAACCACAGACGTCAACGGTTACACCTAAATACTTTAATTTTATATCCCATGAGTGCACATAAGTTGAGATATTGATAATAAGGTAAAAGTGGACCCAAGATTGCACCTAGAAGTCATGGTGAAAAGGTATTCAATGATAGCACTACCCTTCCACACTTCCTAGGGAAAAGGTCACATATTTGGAGGCATGTTTCTGCATTAATAATCCTTTGCAAGGTAAAGGCAACCCAAAAGGAGGACGACTTGGGACATGATCCCTTGGTTCAAGGTCAAAGAGTTAGCATGAAGAGGAGTGCCTTGTCTAAGCTCTAAGATTCGTAACATTTAAGATGGATTGTTCAAATTCTCAACAAAATGATTTATTACATATTATGGTTCTCATATAAGAAATTAAGGTTCGACCACATCATTTCCACCCCAAAATCTATTTGCAATATTTATTGTAAAATTTCCATGCACCAAATAAAGGGTTCAATAAGATTACAATATCCATACAATATTTGCATCATATTTGCAATCATCCCTTTGAAAATGATAGGGAGAACAAAATGCAACACTAACTTCTTGCTTCTAGACATTCTCTTCCATAGACAAAAGAGTATTGATTTGAAATTGATTGCACACAAATATGCAAAATAAAAACCATGTTTCTTTGTTGCAGGATAAAAACCACTACTGTAAAATACTGGTAGAAAAACTCGAAAGATAGAATTTTTTGTTTTCCTCCAGTTCCTTAGTGAGACCTGCATAGCTTCACAAAAGTTATATATACATTTTACAGTAGCGGTTATATTGTGAACATAGTGGGTTTAGGATAAAAATATATTTCTAATGAGGATCGAGTTTTCTAAACACCGATAGAGTACCAAGAAAGAGACCTATATCATTGGTCTAATTTGGAAAAACATAACAAGTTTTAAGTTTTGTATTTCATTTCAATTGACTGTATTTAAGTCATAAAATGCATGGGAAAAGAATCCAAGGATAATCCTTGAGCAAGTAAATTTCCTAATTGATATCAATATCTTAAACAAAGGATAATGCCCCGACAAAAACATCCAAGCTATAGATGTTGGAAGCGGTTAATTACTCCACTGCTTGATTGTTGGCCGACGAAGTTTCTAAAAGTCAACATTGCCTAGATTTATTTTATTTTATTTTTGAAAAGCGATCATCAAATCCAGAATTTAATGAAGACATAAACCGACTCAAAATTCTTGACTGCTCAAATCCTTGAAGAGGACTCCACCACCAAACCGATTTAAACATTAAAGTTGAAGAGACATTCAAAAACTCTGTTGTAGCCTATCGAATTTTGAAGAGGCATTTATAGCCTGTATTTTAACTCTTCAAGAATGTAGTAGAACATGGTATTAATTTCTACAGAGGTAATTTTGTAATGAAGGGTCAATTACCATTTAATGACCAACTATCTTGAAACACTATAAATATATATCCTTGTAATCTTGATTTAGATAGATTGGAATACAATTATTAGTTGAAGTTAAAAACATAGTTTTTACTCTGTATTTTCTGTTATGCTCTGTTTTTGAGTTTGTAAAATCATATTTATTTTGAAGTTATTTTGCTGCAGCAAGATAAGAGATCAGAGCTTATTTTTTAGTATAGATATGTTAAATATGTTTGATTGTTGAAACAGAGCATTGGACTAAGTTTTATGAACGTAGGGGTCATAAAAAAAAAGTTAAATTACTTGCTAAAACAGTTTCTTGTACAATACAATTTGCTGAAACAGTTGCATAACATTATTTTCTTGTTGAAAATCATCTTGTAGGTGATAGTTTCTGAGTTTAGTGATTAGTGTGTGTTGATGTGAGTAAAAGAAACACTCCCCTGCCTTCCCACAGTGGTATCAACGTGTGGTTGATATTTTTTCTCATTTTCTATTTATAGTAATTTGGAATTTAATTTGTGATGGCTACTAACAGCAGTGTAGTGCAGCCAAAACTTCTTGTGTTGACTAAAAGAAACTATGATACATGGTTTATTAAGATGAGAACTATCTTGCTTGCTCAAGATCTCTGGTAGTTTGTTACGATGGCTACCTAGAGCCAGTTGATCAAGCTACTGAATTGGCTCTATCAAATGTTGAGCGTGTTCTGTTGAAGGAAAATAGGAAGAAGGACAACAAAGCTCTTGGCCTTATTCAACAAGGCCTAAGTGAATCCATATTTCCGTAGATATCAAGTGTTGAGTCTTCAAAGAAAGCTTGGGACACTCTTGAAAATTGTTATAAAGGTGTGACCAAGGTGAAGAATGTTAAGTTGCAAAACTTGAGAAGGGACCTTGATCATTTGAAGATGAAAGACAATGAGGCTGTTGATAATTTTTTGACTCAAGTCATGAACATTGTAAACCAGTTGAGACAGTATGGTGAAGACCTCTCAGATCAATGTGTGATTGATAAATTGTTGAGATGTTTGACAAAGAAGTTTGAAGCAGTGGTTGTTTCCATTGAAGAGTTTAAATATCTCAGTCAAATGCAGATTGATGAGTTGATTGGTTCTTTAATTGCTCATGAATCAAGAATGAACAGGTATGATGATACTCCATTAGAAAATGATTTTAAATCTCAGCTACATGTTACTAGAGGTATATGCAGAGGAAGTTCTAGTAGCAGAGAAAGAGAGGAGGTTGAACTGCTGATCATAGTGACAACAAAAACGATTTAGAACCTAAAGAGAAGATACAACATAATACTCCTAGTGTAAGGGGGAGTAGCAACATAACACAGAATCCAAGAAATCAAAGGTATGATAGATCTAAAGTTCAATGTTTCTATTGCAAGAAATTTGGGCATTTTGCTAACAAGTGTTGGAAGAAGTTAGCACACACTAGTAAGTTGTCTACACACATTACATAGGAGACTGAAAATGATGAGAATCCTATGTTTTTAACTTGTAATGTCACCCAGGAAAGTTCAAATGATATATGGTTCTTGGACATCGCATGCAACAACCACATGACTTGAAATAAGGATTTATTTTTAAGTCTAGATGTAAACATTTAGTCTGAAGTAAATCTAGGTAATGACAGTAAGGTAAAAGTTAATGGTAAAGGTGTGATTGTTGTATATGCCAAGAATGATGAAAGAAGAACAATTCATGATGTTTACTATGTTCCTGGTTTAATGTGTAACTTATTAAGTGTTGGACAGTTGTTAGAGAAAAAGTACAGTGTTTTTCATGAATAAGGTATGCATTATTTATGACAAATATCCTAGTAAGCAATTGATAGCCAGAGTAGAGATGACAAAGAATAGAATGTTTCCGTTGATTATGGGGAATGATTTGACTAACTCTTTGAATGCTTATAAAACTAAGAGTTTAGATCAATCGTATTAGGAAAGCATCATAGAGAGAAATTCGTCTCTGGAGTCTCATGCAGAGGAAAAACACCATTGGATCTGGTGCAAACAGATTTGTGTGGACCAATGCAAGCATCATGTTTGACTGGTAATGTTTATTTTATGACTTTCATTGATGATGTTAGTCCAAAAACTTGGGTGTATTTGCAGAAACAGAAATCTCAAGATTTTGATGTGTTTAAAAGTTTTAAAGCTATGGTTGAAAAGGAGAGTGATAAATTTATTAAAGTCTTTAGATCAGATAGAGAAGGTGAGTATAT
Source organism: Larix kaempferi (assembly GCA_027924585.1). Taxonomy (NCBI): domain Eukaryota; kingdom Viridiplantae; phylum Streptophyta; class Pinopsida; order Pinales; family Pinaceae; genus Larix; species Larix kaempferi. The sequence continues at coordinate 35,384,997 of BSBM01000510.1, forward strand.
ATTAAATGATTTTGTGGAATTTTGTCAATATTATGAAATTAAAATATAGTTTACTGCTCGCTACAATCCACAACAAAACAGAGTGGCATAAAGAAAGAATCAAACCATTATGAACATGGCTTGAAGTATGTTGAAGGAGAAGCATCTTCTAGATGAATATTGGGGAGACGTTGTTACTTGTTCACTATACATTCTGAACAAAAGTCCAACTAAGACCATGAAGGATCAAGTTCCCCCCAAAGCATGGAGTGGTAAGAGTAGTAACATATCTCATTTGAGGATTTTTGGGTGTGTAGATTATGCACATGTACCTGAAGAGATGAGGATAAAGGTTAGATGACAGAAGTCAAAAGTGTATTTTTTTTTATATAGCGAAGAATCTAAAGCATATAGACTCTATAATCCCATCACCAAGAAGTATGTTGTCAGCAAAGATGTGGTGTTTAAGGAAGAAGAAGCATGGGATGGAAGAATAGATAAATTGGTTGCAGAGGACACTGCTACACCTCACACAGAATATGAAGGAGATGAGAAGGGCATACAAGGTGGACAATTAACTCTGCATATGTCTACACCAGCAGTAAAACCACCTGTCAGAATGCTCAGAACTCAAGAACATGGTGAACCATCAAGTGTTGGTGGACATCAAGGAACGGGATGAGAGGTAAGTAATGAATCAAATCCTACATTAGCTTCATTAAGAAACAGAGTTAGAGGTCAGAAGACTAGAAGTTTAAGAGAACTATATGAGAAAAATGAAGAAGTAGATCAAGTTTCAAATTTTGCATTGATAGCATGTGATCCTGTAAATTTTGATGAGGCCATTAAAAATGTTGTTTGGATAAAAGAAATGGATGAAGAAATTGATTCCATAGAAAGAAATAATAGTTGGGATCTTGTATACTTTCCTGATAATAAAAATTGTATTGGTGTCAAATGGATTTATAAGAGTAAGTTAAATGATGATGGTGAAGTTGAAAAATACAAAGCAAGACTTGTAGCTCAGGGGTTTAGTCAACAACCTGGTGTTGATTATAATGATACTTTTGCACCTATATCTAGACTTGATATGGTAAGGATGGTATTAGCTATTTATTCTCATAATAAATGGTATGTGAATCAAATGGATGTAATGTCTGCGTTTTTTAATGGATTTTTAGAAGAATAGCTTTATGTGAAACAATCTACTGGATATGAAATTGATGGACAAGAAGACAAGGTCTACAGATTAAAGAAAGCATTGTATGGATTGAAACAGGAACCCAGAGTATGGTACAACATGATTGTTAAGTATTTGAACAGTGAAGGATTCAACAGAAGTCCAAGTGAGCCAACCTTGTATACAAAGGTAAACCATGAAGGTAAAATACTTATTGTTTTCTTATATGTTGATGATTTGATCTTCACTGGATACCTTTCAATAGATGAGTTTAAGACAGTCGTGAAAACATAATTTGAGATGACTGATTTAGGAATGATAAATATTTTCTTGGTATTGAAGTAACTCAATCCGAGGATGGTATTTTTATCAATCAAACTAAGTATGCAAATGATGTATTGCAAAGATTCAGAATGATGAATTGTAAGCCAGTTGTAAATCCAATTGCAACTGGCACAAAAATCAGTAAGGAGGATGATGGGTCAAAAGTTGATCCAATGTTGTATAAGAGACTGGTAGAAAGTCTCATGTAATTGACTGCAAGAAGACCTAATATAGTGTTTGCAGTAAGTTTGATTTTGAGATTTATATTGGAGTCTCCAAAGAACACCCACTCGAAAGTTGGAAAGATGATCCTGAAATATATTGCTGGAACAACAAATTTTGGTATCCAGTATACATCAAATCAAATTTTATGTTGATTGGATAAACTGACAGTGATTTTTTAGGTTCTACAGATGATAGAAAGAGCACATCTGGATATGTATTCACTTTTGGATTGGGATCAGTAGCATGGGATTCAAAGAAGCAACCCATAGTGACATTATCCTCTACTAAGGCAGGGTATTTCGCAGCAACAACAGCTGCATGTCAAACTGTGTGGATGAGAAGAACTCTTTCTGAATTGCCACATGAACAAGATGAACCAACTCATATTTTCCATGACAGTAAATCAGCCATTACACTATCAAGAAATCGGGTCTTTCATAAAATAAGTAAGAAAATTGATACAAGGTATCATTTTATTCGAGAATTGATAAACAAGAATGAAATCAATATGGAATTTTGCAGAGCAAAAAATTAGTTTACAAACCTATGTACAAAACCTTTGGGGAAAGAGTTGTTTGAGTTTCATAGAGAACACATTGGGGTTTGTAAGCTGTAACAATTGTTGATTAACAAAAATCTAGTCTTACAAAGTTTTGTTTTTTGGGTGAATTAATTAAGGGGGAGAATGTTGGAAGCGGTTAATTACTCCATCGCTTGATTGTTGGCCACCGACATTTCTAAAAGGCAACACCGCCCAGATTTATTTTATTTTATTTTTGAAAACCCATCATCAAATCTAGAATTTAATGAAGACATAAATCGACTCATAATTTTTGATTGCTCAAATCCTTGAAGAGGCCTCCACTGCCAAACCAATTTAAACATTAAAGTTGAAGAGACATTCAGAAGCTTTGTTGTAGCCTATCGAATTTTGAAGAGGCATTTACAATTTTAACTCTTCAAGAATGTAATAGAACAACGTATTTATTTATACAGAGGTAATTTTGTAATGAAGGGTCAATTAGCATTTAATGACCAACTATCTTGAAACACTATAAATATCTATCCTTGTAATCTTGATTTAGATAGAGTGGAATACAATTATCAGTTGACGTTGAAAACAAAGTTTTTACTTTGTATTTTCTGTTATGCTCTGTTTTTTAGTTTGTAAACTCATATTTATTTTGAAGTTATTTTGTTGTAGCAAGATAAGAGATCATAGTTTATTTTTTATTATATATATTTTAAATATGTTTGATTACTGAAACAGATTATTAGCCTTAGTTTTATGGATGAAGGGGTCATCAAAACAAAGTTAAATTACTTGCTGAAACAGTTTCCTATAGAATACAGTTTGCTAAAACAGTTGCACAACTTTATTTTCTTGCTGAAAATTGTCATGTAGGTGATAGTTTCTGAGTTTAGTGATTAGTGTGTGTTGCTGTGAGTAAAAGAAACACTCCCCTACCTTCCCACAATAGAAACCCTATCGCGATTGATAGGTTTGTAGTGCCCCTTTTTAAATCTAAAAAAATATAATGAACCCAAAAGAAAAAAAGACAATGCAAACAAGAAATCCCTAAGAGAATCAAAAGGAATACAATTTACTTATTAACGAATATAATGATATGACATACATGAAATATGAACAACACACAAAAATGATACAACATTACAAACCAAATAAAATATGCAAGTCTTTCCTTTCCTTTTTGATCAGGATCAGATATTTCAAACATGGAAGCAATGCAAGACAGATGCTCAAGCCTTGCAAATGAACATTTTTTTACTAAACATGTAGATACAAGATGAGACACATAATACCAAGGAATGCAAATATTGTCTCCCTTTGGAAGAAAGTACATGTAAATCATGAATAGGGAGCACAAAAACACCAGAAGATACAGAATGCCAGAAGGAGAAAGGAAACAATATGGAAACATTGCATTCTACTTATCTAACCGCTCCCTACAAATAGCCCTACATAAAACAAATGTGAAATATCTTTTTTTAGGATAAGTTATAAATCTACAAATTAGTCTTTTGTAGAAAATAGTAATGGAGGAAAATATGGTCGATCAGATGCATTTAGTAATCCATTGTACGTTTAGTAAACATTGTGTGTTTAGTAATCCATTTGGGAGTGTGCCAATTCACCTTATTTTGTGGGTACACATTGTAGAATTGACCACTAAACAATAAATATGACAACAAGAATGTCCAAAAATGGATTGTTGTTGAGCACAATACACATTTTTATCATCTAATGAAATGATCCAATAGCCAGGTAGAGCCATGTGGGATATGACCATACTGATAGATATTTCCTTATGGAAAACATTGGTGTTGAGCAACATTTCATGAGGATAGTCATACCTTTGATTTGTGAGAAGGACCAATTTTTAGATCATAGTTGTTTATGTAGATCTCGAATAGAAATAGCATTTTTAGACAGATTATTTTGAAATCGGGGCTTTCATGAATTTATAAGAAATGAGGCAATGGACCTGAAAATTACCGATTCTTGTAAATCATAAGCATGGTGTGATATGGATTATGGGTTTTTCAAATTCATTAGAAATTATGCAATGGACTTGAAAAAAATATAACGGGTGAATACAAACCAAGTAAAACATAACTCTAATAACAACCATTGGTAAAATATGTAGAATATGGATATTTTAAAGTTAATATTATGCCCATTTAGAAAATTCATTACAACTTTATGCAATGGACCTGAGAAGTATTGAGAAATATAACTCATACAATCTAAGAGTTTGATTAAAAAACATAGGTGAAATCCATCAAATAGGTCTCTGTAAATTTGATAGATATTTTGCAATAAACATGAAAAATAATGTAATGGAAGGTCGGGTGAATTCTTCATTTTGATGGGAAAGAGAGCTCTTCAATGGAACAAAATAGACTTGACCACCTAATTTATTGAATTATCTCTATATAAAATGCATTTATGGGTTGTTATAGTATCCATGAGAAGAGTTGGGCTCTCACAGGGAATTCCAAACCTACAAGATCTTGAATCATAGGCTATAATTAGTGAACCAAGATCAAGCTCAAAATTTCAAATTCCCTCTAAGTGCAATTGCATAAACCTTCACCCTGCAAATGCAATCCGATGTGGGTGAACCATTAATCACTGCAACCTTTATAGGAAAAAAACGCTCTTGATTTTCCCTCTAATACTGGAAATCGAGGGCTCAAAGAAGATATCAACATGAAATATGGGCTAATGCAACCATATGTTGGATTTACAGGAAAAATGGAGGGCCAAATAACCCATGGGAGCCTCCATTTCTAAAAATCGGGAGCGAATGAATGATTTCACTACCATTTCTCTATAAATAGTGGGGAAAGACAGATTGGAGGGATATTTTGTTAGGGCAAAAATATTTTTTTGCATTTCCTTCATTGATATATGGAAGGGCTATTTGTTTTGGATTTATTTCCCCCCTAATAAATATTGGACAATATATTTTAGCTGAAAAAAATCTTTACATATAAAAAAATTTCCCTCTAATTTTTTTTAACCCCTTTAATTTCGCCTAAGGAGGCTAAATTTTGCCCCTAAAATTATCCATGGATGAGAGGTAAGAGGCCATCACTCTCTTTTATGTAACCTTTCCCATTCATAACAAATTGCTACATAATTGCATGCTTGATTCAAGAGCATCTCACAACTTAATGGCCAAAGTAATAATGGAACAACTTGGATTAGAAATAACCAAACTTTATCATGATTTTTATTCTTTTGATTCAAGTAAAGTCAAGTGTGTGGGTATGATAAAGGATTTGATGGTTGCATTAGCTCAACTACCTATAAAATGAATTATCATGGATGTAGTGGTGGTTTATGTGCCTATAGAGTATGGAATTTTATTATCAAGTTATTGGGAAAAGAATCTTGGAGGTACCATGCAAATGGATATGAAATATGTCATTGTTCCAGTTTTTGGAGGAGAAAGTAGAAGGTTGTATACAAAATAAAAAATGCTTATGTGGTGAGTGATCAAAACACTCCAAAGAATTACCCTCTTTATGTTGTTGAGGAAGATATGGGGTGTCACATCTTGTCAGTTAATGAAGAATGTGATGAATGCCAAATCTCAAGTAATTTACCCTTAGCAATGATGGTAATAGTGAGCAAATATAGAAATTATACTTTGATGGGGCATCAACCAAAGATTAATCAATAGTTGGTGTTCTTCTAGTACTTGCCTCGGGAGAAAATATTTATTTATGATATAAATTGAACTTTGAGGCTACTAACAATGTGGCTTAGTATAAGGATTTAATTATGGGTTTGGAAGCTGCAAGAAGAATGGAAATCACAAAGCTTGCAACCTTTGGAGATTATGAATTGGTGGTTCAGCGAGTCAAGAGTGTTTACCAAACAAAGCATCCAAGGATGTGAGCTTACAGGAATCATGTCTGGGACTTGATTGATAACTTCTTTCTTGCTTTCAATATAATTGTTGTTCCTAGATATTTAAATCAGCAAGCAGACTCTTTAGCCTTGGATGTTATCACTTTTAGTCCTCCAAAAGAACTAAATCTAATATATGAAGTATAAATGAGATACATTCCATCTATCCCAGACAATGTAAAACACTGGAAAGTGTTTGAAGATGATGAAAAAAATAAAATATTTCTTGATATGATTGATGAGTTTTCTTCCATAAATATTGATCAAAATGAAGAGGGACAAAATGAAAAATCACTTAAATCAGGAGTTGAATCAATTCTAGAACTAACAAATCATATTTCCAATCATAAAATATTGTAATTAAAGAATAATTTCATTCCAAAAGGATTAGTTACTCTTGAGCAAATGTTTGATAGAAATGATGTACCAGTCAATCCTGTTGTTCACCCCAAGGTTGAAGATGTAGAGGATTGCAATATTGGGACTGAAAAGGATAAAAAATGCATCAAGATATCCAAATTTTTAACTGTTTATTAGAAGCAAAGGTATGTTGATATTTTCAAAGGATATGTGGATGTGTTTTCCTGAAAATATGAATATTTGAAAACAAATGATACTAGCATCACTCAGCATATGATACATCTTAAGCCTAGTACTAATCCTTTAATACATAAATTAAGACAAGTGAATCCTATTATGTTGCATATCATTGAGAAGGAAGTCAAAAAATTATTGGATGCCAAAATCATCAGTCCTCTTAGATATTCTAAATGGGTAGCAAATATAGTGCTTGAGAGGAAGAATAATGGAGAGATTAGACTCTGTGTGGAATTCAAAATTTTAAATAAGTACTCACTTAAAGACAGCTACCCTCTCCCTAAAATGGATCACATCTTACAAAAGGTAGTGGTATCCAAGAGAATCTCAATGGTGGGTGGGTTTTTTGGATATAACCAAGTGGAAATTCACATGGATAACAAAGGCAAGAATGCAATCACTAAACCTTGGGGGACCTTCATGTATGATAAAATTCCCTTTGGTCTAATTAATGTAGGTGTTACTTTTCAGATATCTATGGAATTTGATTTTGTGGGTGAAAGGGATAGATTCATACTCATCTATTTGGATGATATGGTAGTATTTTTTGCGTCAAGATCATCTCAAGCACCTAAAATGGACGTTTAAGCAGAGAAGAAGATTTGGGTTATCTATGAATCTTAAGAAGCCTCATTTTCCATGAAACAAGGTAAGATATTGGGCCACATTGTGTCTAAATAAGGGTTTAATATTGACCCTAAAAGAGTAGAGGCAAGAAATTTGAATGACTTACGAAGAAATAGGAAGGAGATACAATAATTCTTGGGAAAAAATAATTTTTTGAGAAGATTCTTACCCAATTTTTCCGAAATTGTCAAGACTATCATTGATATGTTAAAAAAGGATAGTGAGATTAAATGAATTGTTGATGCAAGAATTACTTTTCAACTAACGAAAAAGGATTTGGGAGAATTCCCAATTTTTGTTAGTCTTGATTAAAACAATTGTCTTCTCCTTTCCCTCTAAGAATATTATTGCAACCATCTTATTACAGAAGAATGTTGAAGGACATGAGCAACCAATAGCCTTTTTTAGTAAGGGATTGAGTTATGTAGAGTTGAAATACAATATAATGGAGAAACAAGCATATATATTGGTGAAATCATTTAAAGATTTCAGAGATGTGTTGCAGCTACAACCTAATCCCCATTTTTTTGTGTAAAATTATAGGGCCCCTCTTTTAATTTTGATTTACTAAGGTATTTTGTTCCATTATTCTTTGATTACAAACCTTTTGACACTTGGAAAAAAAAATTGGAGTAAAAAATGATTTTTTTTTGTATCAGAGAAAAATTTGGTTTTACGTCAAAATAGTCGGGGGGAAATAAGTTTGAACCTGATCGGAGAAAAAGTGGGTTTTGCACTGAAACAGTCAGAGCATATTCTGTTTTTCCACCGAAGTTGCCTTGTGTAGGAAGGAATTTCATTTTCACACCAAAGATATCAAAAGAAAATTTTCCCGCGATTGGCACTAAATTGAATTTTGCACCAAAACGGTCGGAGCAAAACCAGTTTTGTCTCTGAAACGTATCGGTGCAAAACGTTGTTTGGTTCTAATATTTCTCCGTCGAGATTGAGTAGAGTGCTTCGTCCAAAAGAAGGTTAGAGGGGTTGGAAATTTTGAAATGGCCCGACACAGCACAGTAACCAGATTCATTTTTTCTTCTGAGGTTGATTTAAAATAATATATCCCGACTCCAAACTTACTTTTGACCCGAAATGAATCAGTGTAAAAGGAATTTCTCACCCGAAATAGTCCAGCATGATTTTCAATTTTGATCCAAAGCTAACCATATGGGACCGATATTTTTTTATTTAAAATTTTTGGGATCCATTTTAAAAAAACATCATTGGTGTGCATTAATGACTAAGGTATCCCTCTATTATAAAAGGGGAAAACATTTTTTATTTCACATATTACATTTGCAAATGTCGTTTGAAAATTTGGAGCAATCTCTGAACGAAAGATTACTAACCTCATTTGGGCACGACACCTACACCATTTGCACACCGCCAGGTAGGCCTCTTATGACCATCAATCATGTTACACTTGGTATGCAAGAACGTCATTCGTTTAGGTTTAAAGTGAGGGTTTAACTGTTGTTTTCATGCCCTCGTTTGTGTTTTTTCAACTTTATAACTCATTAGGGCGTAAGCCCAAAACCTGCATATGCATGATTGTGATCCTAGTGATTCTAGTCTCAGATACGGGTAGGGTTTTGAATAGATTATGATTGGTTCCTAGGGTGACCCATGCAAATCTATTTTTTTTGTAGTATGTCGACAGTTTTTTAGTAATGACTGTCGGTGGGTGTGGTTTGTATCCCTTGTTTATCCTTAAATTTTTTCTTGTTGTTAAAATCCATAACTGGTAGGGTTTAGTACATTTGTCTGAAGTAGAACGCCATGAACCATTTCCATTTCCAAGGCCATTGTGTTGCTTCAATTGAACTGGATCCAAAACCATTGTTTTTCCATTAGTTGAAATACAGTCATTTGAAGCTTCGGGGCCCATACGAAAACACATGTATTAAAATATGCAATTTGATGACCATGATTTGGACGACGAATGGAGCTCTTTGTGTAGGATTGGTTTTGTAAAGAGTATTAGTCATTACATTACCCTAGCCATTAGCATACCTTGAAAATAACATATCCCTCGTCAGAATAATAAACGAAAGGTTTTTGTGAAACCCTAAATGGTAGGGCCATGGCGTTTGATTAAATACTCGTTTCTTCATTTTACTGACGACGCATTGCAAGTTTGGAAAAGATAGTATGGTGTCAGGAGTAGAATGATGGTTGTGCCTTAGTCGTGTAGGTTAAAGTATGCTCTGTATATAACAGATGGATATCTTATACTAAATAAAGGAGGCATTCACACTTTATTTAAGATCTCAACTATTAATGCTAGTACCAACTATGAATGGTAGAACAGAGGAATTCATCTTAGAGTGCATTTAGTGTTCATCAAGACAAACACTCAGACCCCAAAACTTGATATTATGGAAGTATGAATCCGCTTGTCTATATTTATTTTCTTGTAAATAATGCATATTGACAAGTTATACATCTCCAATCTATTTTTTGAATTAGTTTGGTTAAAAGATTGTATATTCATTATCATTCTTGCTTGAAATTTGTTGCCTTAACATTGGATTGTTTTCTTATGCATTAACTTTGTTTTCACCCTAGGATTAAAAAATGCAAAGGAGATCTTCTAATCGTAAATACAAGGTCGCGGAATCTGATTCTGATATTGAAATTGTCCCAGAAACCATGATGGAGACCCAATATGAAGACACCAAGTTTGCAATAGGAGTAGTTCCTTAATATAAATGGGGTGAATTATACCATCTTATCCGAGACTAGAACGTGCCATAGGCCTCTATTGAAGAGATGATGATATACCAAAATATTAAGAAATCAGGTCTTCATAAGGCCTCCACTCACCCATATCTATTCCCATGTTTGGAGGTTATAATTGGATGGATTTTACCCCATGTAGATGTCAGATCAAGAATCATAGCTAGGGAAAATGGAGAAGGATTTGCTTCATTTCAACCAGCTCATATCAACACAGCCTATAAGTTACCGCCTCCAAAATTCATAATGAAGGAATATTGGATAAAAGGGGTCAACATAGACCATTCTGAATATTCCAAGAACAGGTTGATACCTAGAAAATAGCTAAGATAGAGAGCGAGTGCAGAGCACGATGCGCAGAATCTGAAAAACACCCTTTAGAGTTATAGCAATGATGTTAAGTAGAATATTTGGAAGTGAGAACGCAAATATCTACAAGCTTAGCTAGGTGCCTCTTAGATATCATGTTGCTTCCCATGGTACTATCTTCAATTGGGCAGACATTATTTCAAGGAGTATGGAATCAGCAGTAGCAGCCCCCAAAGAGGCATGACTCAGAAAAGGGCATAATTCTTCATGTCCTCTTATCCTATTGACTGTATATTTATAAGGAACTCATTCCACAAGTTGGGGTGTCATTGGGTCCCATCCGAGACCCCTCTCTACGTTTCCTACCAAATAATGTGGGCTCACAAATATACAAGCTTCTATAAGCTTCTATGTGAGGAGTTCATAATTCCTCTATATAGGCTAATATTTAACGAGCAACATAATTGCTTGTCAGATAATGCAATGACCGTAATTAGTGAATATGGGGATTAATACTTTACCCCAGAAATCACTTATATCCAAATGTATGGAGGAACTAAAGCTCCTTCTCTGATTGCAAAGTATGCCACAGATTATGAGTGCTTAAAGAGCTTGTGAGACAATTTTTATCAACGGAGTTGGGCACTTTTTGAACGAGAATAAGAAGGCTTCTTACCCTCCACTCCCCTTCACCATCAGAGCATATAAATTCCCTAAGGTTAAAGGAGTAGAGGTTTTCATAAAGGACTTGGATTCATTTCATTTTGGAGAGAAGGTTTTCGTTAGAAATGACAAATTACATAGAGCCACCAAACATTGCGCATCATGTAAGATTCATTTTGAATACACAGACCACTTCTTAAAGGATGAATAAGTATATCGAGAGAGAACAATATGGCAGATTTAAATAAAATATTTGGCCGAAAAGACGGAGTAGGTTCTAGCGAAACTAAAGATAATTCAAAAGAAGCATATCAACAGAATGCCAGAGAAGAGGTTGTAGCCGCTAAAGAAGCTAGAATAAAACAAGAGGAAGAAATAAAACATAAACATGAAGTAGAAAGAAAGCAGGAAGAGGAAGAAGTTCAAAAGAAAGAAGAAGAAGCAAAGGCAGCAGAAGAAGAAGCACGAAAGAAAGAAGAAGAACAAAAGAAGGCAGAAGAGGAAGCTGAGCGGGAAAAGCAGAGAAAATAAGAACAAGAAGCAGTGCAATTGAATTAGAGAAACAAAAGGAGGAAGAAGCTAGATTCAAGAAAGTTGTGGAAGATAAAAGGATCCAAGAATAAAATCAAAGTTTACAAGACATGGACATAGATCCAACTGATGTGTTAGGAACCTATGTCAACCCTTCTCTTTACTATGTTAGTATATTGTTGTTGGACGCATATGCTTTGTAAGTCGTCCCATAGTATTTGTTGATCCGTAGTTTATATTAGCCCATAGTATTGACCCATAGTATTGGACGCATATGCTTTGTAAGTCGTCCTGTAGTATTAAATGTCCCATGGTTTTGACTCATAGTATTGGGCATAGACTTAGTATATAAGTGTGTGTTGAGGTCATTGAAGGCATCGTGAATTAATTGTATTGAGCTTGCTCAAAGGAGGTTGCCCCATCGAAGTGGCCCGTGATCAATATAAAAGTGATGTTCTATTATTTCTCATATCTTGTGTATTTGCATTAATTAATTATTGCAGGTACATCACATCTGGTATCAGAGCACTTTCCTTGGCACAAGTGGGAAATTTTTTTTTCTTTTTTTGGGCGGCGACTTTCAGATCAATTTCTGAAACTTTTTGCACAAAATTAGAAGAAACCGATTACATATCTGAATTCTTATTTCAAAAATACGCAGTTTCAAAAAAAAAATCATCTCATTTGGAGTTCTAAAAGTGGAGATATCGCGGATTTAAGATCAGCAATTTTTCAGAATTTCGGTGATGGCCACGGAAATTGCGGCGAGAAAATCTTTTGACTGAGTGCCCAGATTTCTATTCCGCTTTCATGGGAAGAAGTAGAGTGGTTGTTTCAGTTCCGGAAACATGCTATAATAGCGATTCTGAGCAATATAGATCTGGTTTTTGAACATTGGGTGGAATTTCTGCCCAAATTTTTTCTGTTGCAGGTTCAGATCTGGGAATAATCCCTATCCGCTTAACTGTGGGAAGTACTTGGGCATAATCCCTAAAAATCATTGTGAGGAGTATCACAGTAACCCCGAAGTAGTTGGCCCATTGAGAGGACCTGCTAGCAAAAAGGGCAACGACCCCTACCTGATTGACCAGTTCCCACCCGTGAGGTAAACCAAGAGCTGTAGTTTGTGGCAAAGCGGTTATTAGTTTTACCTGAGCCGTGGAGTGAGGGGTACTGCCCCAATACGCAAGCCGTCAGAAAGCATTGGTGGCCAAGTGAAACCCCTGAACTGTTAGGCAGCCGCACATACCTGGGGTCCATATCTACTTTCAGCTGAACTATTGTCAATCACTGTTGCGCCGTTTCAGATCCATTTTGCAAGCCGTTCCAGATCCAGCCGTTCGGCATTGTTCCAGATTCCTTCCGAGCCATAGCCGCTCCAGTCTGTTAAAAAAAAAAAAAAAAAAAAACGGCTCCAGTTTGCATATTTCATTCCTGAGGACCCTATCCTCAATTCCCCTTCCTACAGCCCGAAATCTCACATTTGTCTATTTTTAGGGTTTGCCATAACTTCCTCAGATTTCACCCAATCACCTTTAAATTTTACCACAAAGTTCCTTTCTGAATTCTGCTTCTTTGTTCCCCTCTGCCAAATTTTCCCATTCTTTCCCCCACTTCTGAAATCCTCATTTTTGCTTCCCTGTCTATCCAACAGTGTCCAAAACCTAGTCAAACCCCAATTACCCTTCTGATTTTTTTCCCAAATCCAAATTTACCCTTACTGAAGTAGTTCCTGTTTTTGTTTTCCTACCCAGTCAACCAAAAAAAAATCCTGGTTATGGTTGTCACCCGTGTAGGAGCAACAACCATGGAGGAAGCACTTGCAGCCATCCAAGCCAAACTCCAAGATCTTGATGGAAAATTTCTCAGCCTCCATCTTCAGCATTCAGCCATGAACAATACCAGACAGCCAGAATCTTTTGCAGCCACTGGGTTCTCTTCTTCTAGCAATTTTTGTGGGCCGAAGCTTGATTTTCCTCGCTTCAATGGTACTGATCCGACTGGATGGATATACTGGGCAGAACAATATTTCAGTCTGCATAATACTTTTGATATTCAGAAAGTTCCACTTGCATCATTTCATTTGGAACATGAATCCCTTCAATGGTACCGTTGGTACATCAAAGCTCAACCCGAGCCAAACTGGACAGATTTTTTCCACCTCATTTTGCCGTGATTTGGTCCTAGTGCTTTTGACGACTTCACAGGAGCACTCACTAAACTTCACCAAACTGGCACAGTGAGAGAGTATCAGACGGAATTTGAGAAACTAGCCAATCACACAGAAGGATTGTCTGATGAATTCTACATGAGTTGTTTTATCAGTGGTCTCAAGGATGAAATCCGCTCAGAGGTCAAAATGTTTTGTCCCAACACAATGATGGAAGTCATAGGGTTAGCTAAGCTGGTCGAGGACAAGATCGCAGCTCAACAACGCTCCAAACCCACCTTTGTTCCTTTCAGAAATATGGGTTCCCAACGACCTTCCATCACGCCTTCTCCTCAACCAACTCCTATCAAGCATTTGTCTGAAATAGAAATGCAGGCACGCTGAGAAAAAGGGCTTTGCTATAATTGTGATGAGAAATTCACTCGGGGACATAGATGTGTTCAACAAAAGCTCTATCTCTTGGATGTGGATTCTCTGCCTACCTTAGAACTTGGTGAAGAAGCTATAGATACAGTAGATGATCAGGTCGACATTCAACACCTGCCTATTGACACCCCATCTCAGGACGACCCACCCGAGATCTCTCTCCAGGCTGTAACCGGAGTGACCACCCCACAAATAATGCGAGTCAGGGTATACTTCAAGAAGCTCCCTCTTACCATCCTCATTGATTCTGGTAGCACTCATAACTTCATTGACACTCGGATTGCCAAATAGGCTGATTGTTTTGTCCATCCTTGCTCCAACTTTGAAGTCATGGTTGCCAATGGGGGTACCTTACCTTACAAGGGGAAGTGTCACAATGTGCGTATCTCTATGGAAGATTATAACCTATGCTCTGACATGTTTGCCTTGTCCTTAGGAAGATGTGATGTGGTTTTGGGCGTTCAATGGTTATGCACACTTGGCCCCATCTTATGGGATTTTGCGGAACTTTGGATGCAGTTCAAAGTCAATGGGGCACAACACAAATTTATGGGCTTACAACCAGGGTCTCTCTGCATCATCAGTTCACTTCGCCTGGAAAAAATCCTTAAGAAGAATTCACATGGTGTCATCGCTCAGCTCAATTCCATTCAGATGCACCCATCAACAGTCGCCACTACTTCCTTGGATAGATATGCAGGTATCTTTGCTGAACCAATGTGCTTGCTGCCTTCAAGAGACCTTTCCGGTAAGAATGTAGCCACATCTACCTCTCAGCAGGAAATGATGGCTATTTTGCATGCAGTACAGAAGTGGCAGCCATACCTATTAGGGAATTATTTCTGCATCAAGACTAATCTCCCGAGTCTGGAAATTTTTTTGGAACAATGGGTCTCCTCCCCAACACACCTGCAATGGGTTATCCAACTCATGGGTTGTCCCTATGTGATCACTTACAAGAAGGGTAAGGACAATATGGTGGAAGATGCTCCTTCTCGCACAATTGATGACCCAGTTTCTCTTACAGCTCTTTCTCTGCTTGTTCCAAATTGGTTGCAATATGTTCAACAGGGCTATCTCTTCTATGAACTCCATGCTTCTTCATCAACAGGGCACTCTGGGTTCTGCAAAATGTATGACCGGGAACAATGTAACTTCTTTTGGTCGGGACTAAAAATGACAATTCAACAGATGGTGGCTGACGATGATACTTTCCAAGTCAACAAGGGGGAAACGACACTCCTTTCGGGATTGCTCAAACCTGTGGACATCCCTACACAGCTTTGGCCAACTATTTCTATGGATTTCCTAGCAGCGCTCTGGTGGTACAATACCACATCTCAAAGGACACCATATGAATCAGGCTATGGAAAAACACCGCCTGTTCTTCTTCCATACACCCTTAGCAGCTCTCCAGTTCAGGAAATTGACTTGGTTCTTCGACACCGCGATCAGATTCTTCTCATTCTGCAGGACAATCTTCACATGGCCAGAATTCACCTAAAACAACAAGCCGATCAGCACCGTTCTGAGCGCATTTTCCATGCAGCTGACAGGGTTCTTCTAAATCTACAGCCTTCCAAGCAATCCTCCTTGACACTCCAAAGCCGTCAGTAGCCCAAAATGCAAACCGAGGATGCTACCGAGGAACCACTCCTTCAGATTCTGCAGCAATTTCTCCAACCAAAGCTTTGAGGACAAAGCTTTTTCTAAGGGAGAGGGGATGTTAGGAACCTATGTCAACCCTTCTCTTTACTATGTTAGTATATTGTTGTTGGACGCATATGCTTTGTAAGTCGTCCCGTAGTATTTGTTGATCCGTAGTTTATATTAGCCCATAGTATTGACCCATAGTATTGGATGCATATGCTTTGTAAGTCGTCCCGTAGTATTATATGTCCCATGGTTTTGACTCATAGTATTTGGCATAGACTTAGTATATAAGTGTGTGTTGAGGTCATTGAAGGCACCGTGAATTAATTGTATTGAGCTTGCTCAAAGGAGGTTGCCCCCTCCAAGTGGCCCGTGATCAATATAAAAGTGATTCTGTTCTATTATTTCTCATATCTCGTGTATTTGCATTAATTAATTATTGCAGGTACATCACATGATGATTTCAGAATCCCACTTACAGGAGGACATCTTCCATTCGGTCAGCTCATGATCACACCATTCACTCCGTCTAAGCAGCACTCTATAGAAAAATTGGAAACTATAGTTTTTTACCCAAAGCGAAAGACGATCTTGAGAAGAACCAAAAAGAGGTTGAAAATGGGTACTCATCCAAATATAGTAACTATACAAGAAAGTACCTTGGTATAAGGCACTCACAAAGATCCTAAATTCACAGCTTAAGTGAATATAGCAATTGGCCAGGAAAATGTCGATAATGTCAACAAGTTGATGAATGGTCTGGAGCGAAGCAAAGTGAAAATGTTGAAACTGAAGGATAATTTGGTGCAAGCTAGGAGTGAAGGAATTGAAATGAAGAGGAAATGAGATACCATGGAATCTGAGAAGGAAAAGTTGCTGCTAGATTATCAGGAAATGGAGAATGAAAATGATTCTTTAAATGTGCAACTTGTGATCATGGAAGGAGAACGAAGTGATTTCCATGCTCGAATTAATGAGTTGGAAGAGAATGAAATTAAATTAAATCAACAGGTGGAATCCTTGACCATCGAAAAGGGATATTTGCAACCATAGGTAGATGAAATGGTGATTGAGAAGGGAGATTTACAGTCCCAGGTTGATAAGTTAATGAATGAAAAGGAATCTCTGATGGAGTAGGTCAAAGTTGCTCAAAATCAGAAGCAAGATATGATGCCATTCTATGAACATGCATGTAAAGTACACGAAAAAATGTGTCATTCGCAAGAATTGTTGGCTAAGGAAATTTATAAAATGAGAATGATGATAGACATAATGAAGGAAATTTCTGCAGGCGCTATCACTATAAAACATAATTTAATCAATACATTTAACAAAGTAAAGAAGTTGATCGCATAGAAAGGAAAAAATACAAACTTTCCTGATCACTTGCCAAATAAGACAAATGCAGAACTCAAATTAGATATATCTCTTCTAGACAGTTGCAGAAAAGCTGCCAGGAAAATACAAGTGGAAGTACCAAAGATTATGTTGAAGTGTGAAGGAATTTACAAAGATATTTGTCAAGTGCAGGAGAAATGCCATATCTCAATTTCTCAAGATATGTATGAGTTTCCTACCAAAGACCAACGTCTAATGGAATTAAAAGACAAATTAAAGGAAGACCTGGAGTACATCAGGAAATTGGACGTGCTTAACGAAAAAGATCTCAAACAACATATAGGACAAGCATCTGTGAATGCTTATTTTTTGGAAGAAATTTATAAAGCAGCTAATATAGGAATAGTAAATGTGGTGAAAGAATTATCTATTCATGAGGTCTCTTTAAAATTATTAGAGCCACAACAATGTAATGCAATATTGTATGAAATTTATTTGTGGGATAGTTATATTTCTAGTTTAGAGGCCTCACGGGCATAATAATGTAATTTGTAAATAATTATCTATTTTTGGCTAAGCAAGCACAAAAGAAAAAAAAATTAGCAATCCAAGAGTTTGAGGGTAGGTGAAATGATTGGTCATGTAAGGACAAATTCTCTTGTAATATAAATAGAGGGGAGAAGGGATTAGAAGGGGATTTTTCTGGTGTAATAGAAGCTGGAGACATTTTGTAAGAAAACTATTTTTCTGCTAATGAGAAGGGCCTATTTGTTGGGTAAAGCTTACATGGATTTTGCGTGGAATGTCTTGGATAACAGATCAGAATTATTTCTTCCTCTTTTCATCTTCATGCTGTGAGATATTTCTTACTTTATTGAATTATTTTGATGGTAATGAATGATTGCACTTGTTTATGCAAATGTCTGTGTAATTCAAGAGTAATGAATGGATATAAATTCTCATCAAAGCTATATTTGTGTATTTCTGTTGTGAATGTGAGTATTTTGTCTAAAGAGTTATCTGTTGGATTTGTACAAACATTCTCATATATTACTCTTGTTAAAACTCACTCCTTGCAAGGATATATTACTTAGGTTAGAATAGTGTTAGTTGATTGATAATGTAGAAGTGATAAGACGAGAGGTAAGAACCTGCACATCATTCATGAGGCATCTGCCTGTCAATTATAGGTTATGCATCAGTTATATTAGGGAACTTGCATACTCATCATAAAATAAAATATAAACAGTGGGCCAAGCCGCAACCGGTAAATTCATAAAACGCATCTACAGTAGTTGGACCGTTAACCGGACGGATTCCCTATTTCAAACAATGAATGATCTAATTGGGATTATTCATTGGGGAGAATCCCTACTGACAATGCTAGGATTTTCCAAGCATCAACAAGATGATGTGTTGCACTCTAAAGTAATTTCATTTGTACCCAGTAGTACTATGAACGACATTCTCAGTCAACCTAATAGTGAAGGAAGAAGAGGAAAATTGATAGCCAAAGTTTGGGAATATGTCTTGGAGACAAAGCCAACCAAGCTGGTCAAAATTCAAGGATTATCAAAGTTGTTAGCAAAGTCAAGTTTTTAATCCCTACATGTAAACATTATTTCTCAAGTATAAACAAGAGTTGAACCTGAGGAGGAGAATACACAAGAATCCTCTTCAAAGGTAAATCCAAATTTTTCTAATTCTGTGTGGTATAAAGATATAGTGTTTTATTTGAAAAATCTTCAATGCCCACTAGAATTTGATAAAGTCAAAGCTAGATCCTTAAAACTAAATGCAATCAAATATTGCATTTTTGGATGAATACTTGTTATGGAAAGATCCACTAGGAATTTTGTTAAATTGTGTCATTGAGGAAGAAACGGGTGGAATAATAACCAAGTTACATAAGTATGTGTGTGGTGGCCATCATGATTGGAGGGATACAACATACAAGGTACTAAGTGTTGGTTATCATTGGCCTACATTATTTTCAAATTTCAATTCAATGGTTAGAGCATACTTCGAATGTCAACTATTTACAGGAAATCAGAAATTGGTGCCCTTGCCACTCAAACCCATAAAAATAGAAGCACCTTTCCAAAAATGGGTATTAGATGTCATAAGTGAGATTCATCCTAATTCAAGTGGTTAGCATAGATGGATTCTTACAGCTACATACTATTTTACAAAATGGGTAGAGGCCATTCCTACCAGGACAACAAATGAGGCAATTATATTAAGATTTATAGAAGAAAACATCATGTCCATATTTGGGTTCCCTAGGAATATCATCACTGACAATATACAATATTATAAGTATACTAAAATGATGAATTTTTTTCAAGACTACAACATAGAGATAGGGCATTCAACTACTTACTACCCACAAGGGAATGGGTTAGTAGAATCCTCCAGCAAGAGCTTGATCAAGATAATTAAAAAAATGTTGTCTCAGAATAAGAAATCATGGTATTCTTTTCTCAAATATGCTTTGTGGGCTGATGGGATAAGTACCAAGAGGCTAATAGGTACTTCACCTTTTCAGCTGGTGTATGGTAAATAAGATATTTTCCCTATTCAACTCGAGTTACTAGTCATGAAATTATTGCAGAATGAAGAAAAGGAACCCAATGATATGTAGAGGAAGATTCTTTAGTTGATTGAAGTACAAAAAGTAAGAAAACAATTAGATGCTAAAACTCAAATATACTAGGAAATTATGAAGGAAATTTTTGATAGAGAAAAGCTAAGGAAAGGAATTTTCAACCAGGAAGCTAGTGCTCAAGTGGGATTTCAAGAGAAAATATAAAGGAAAACATGGAAAGTTTGATAACCTATGGATAGGGCCTTTACAGATTTCAGCATTCTAATAAAATAATGCATACACTCTTTCTCGTACCGATGGTGAACTTCTTGGAACTCTTGTCAATGGTAGGTTCCTCAAATGTTGTTTACAATATTTAAATCTAAAAGGTTTTTCAACTATGTACAATAGTAGTTAGATTGAATTTTTAATTACATTCTTACTTTCATTTTTAGGTTTAAGCTTGGTGGGGTTGCTTCTTGAAGTTTTAAAGAGAAGGTAATCATGGTCAAAGCAGAGGATGTCTCCATAGCCCAATAGAATAGGCATTTATCTATAGTTCTCAATATTTCCCAAGTGAAATGTTGTCACCATTCAGGTTAATGTTAGTACAAAGAATTATTTTTATGATCAGAGAGGATTAAAAAAGCAAGCAAGGCCTGAGATTCAATTTTTTAGATCAAAAGAAATTAGTGCTCAAGCGGTAAACATAGGCCCAGACTAAAGGAGGGTGGCGCCTAAGCACTTAACTCAACGGATCATGTGGTCAAGAACTAGGATTGAAGGGTAAGAAAAATGGGCTAAGACTTTGGGGAAGCAAAATCAATTGGTGAGCGCTTGGGATCAATGGTCGTTGTCCATTCAGGCTTGTGAAGATGTGCAATGGATAAGTAAATGTGCATGCACCTGAATTAAAAACTGCATGAATGATTTGGGTGGAAGTTGTTCATTTAGGCATCGAAACGATGCTTCATTAAACCAATTTCCACATGAACCTGAAACCACCAAATGATAAAGATGAATCTAAGCACGATTGTGTAACAATTAAGTAACATGTGGACCACTGAAGGAAATACATTGGGATATATGACAATAGTCCATAATTAAATGAGGTCAATGTTAATGTTGAAAATCCAATGAGAGGGAACCATGTGGCATGACATTTAATGGATGGAAATTAAAATTAAAATTATTCACAAAAGCATAGAAGACACTCATTGTTCAAGCAATATTGTAGGTGATATATGAAGTTGTTAAGCCTAAAAGCTAAAGTCGATTAACCAAAAACTGATTTTTTGTTTTATTATGCTTAGAAATGGTTGCTATCCAGAACTCAACTGTGCCTAAAATAGAAAAAAAGCTGAACCCTAACGATCAACACCTGATAGATACCTAGGGTGACCTATTTGACCCTATCCTCTCAATTCCTAACCTACACAAAGCCATCGCTGACGTTTAGACCTGATTCAAATATTTCCATGATTTGTTACACCTGTGGGAATCGAACCTATCCCTATTTGCGATACTACGGATCTCTCATTTCCCTGAATTCGGTACCTGGTGCATCTGAAACTATTCCTTTGAAAAGAATGCCATTACAACCTTTGACCAAACCACAGTGATATGTTATGTCACCAAGGAGGCCATTCATCAAAATTTGGATATGCTTGATATCCTAGACTTGGAAAAGATTAATGAATATTCTTTTGGGGGCAAATTCCATTCCATGAGTCAAGAAGAGAAAAATATACTCCCCTAGGGTCTCCTAGATGAATATGTTGAGCTTCCTAAGGGACCACCCCCTTACAGAATTAACATTTTTTCTAGACATTACCATGAAAGAAATTTCCATGGTATGCCAACTGTTATGGTAATACCATGATAGAGTTGTTGATGACAATGTGTTAGGATTCGTCTCCGCCATTTGTTCCCCTTCACAAATTCAGATTGCCGAATATGATTATGCACAATTTTTAGCTGACATGATACATCCCCTCTCGTGGACCCAATTCCTGGTAGGGAACATGATGCCAAATTCTAGGCTTGCACATAATCTCAGCCCATTCATTAAAATCATATGAATAAAGAATTTGTGTGCAGATGCAAAACAAATGAAACATGCACAACGGAATTAAACTATCCACACACATTACTCATGCATACAGCATATCAACAATCATCAAATTAATACATTGCAAAATTAAATATACATAAGAATATACTCATCTTCATTGTGCAATTGTCCCAAGCAACTAGCTATGTCGCTGCAACGTTCCACCCAACCATAGGTCTCTTCCCAGCTTGTATTATTTCAGCACTCAGAGACCACCCTCGAGCTGGGCATGATTTCTATAAGAAAAAGGGGACATTCATACTCATACAAAGCCCAATAATCACTGCATCTAAGCCAAGCCAGTCCACAACTGGGTTTATCAAGCTAAATCTGAACCATCTTCATATATGTATGCTTACACTCAAGCTCAAGCCAAAACAACAGATACCCATCTCAACCCCAACATTCTCTTACACACAACAAACTAAAAAACAGGGCATGGATACACATTTCCAACAATGGGATTTACAAACAAGATGGCCATGGGTTTTCCCCAAATCGTGGGCACACCAAAATGGATTAGGAGAGGGAAATTCGACCACAGGGAGGAAAACGATTTCTCCCACAAATATAAAGACATTTTGTAGTCAAATTGGTCTCAATGGAACCCCAATTCGATTCCCCTTATTTCCCACTGGTATATAACACAAAAACGCCCTTCTGCCAACTGAAAAACAAAGAAAAACCAGAAAAACATGGCTGGAAAATGCCCAGGTAGCTCCAAACTCGTGAGGGAGAGAAACTGGTTGATGGGTAATGGCTTGGGGAGAAATTCATGGCTATTTTCTTGCCCAGGGAGCAAAAAACGTTTTTCCATGAAGGGTGGCTTGTCCATACTCGAATTTGGACAGCCATACCTCTCCATTCCCAAGGCATTAACTACCTCAACCAACTCTTGGGAGAAATGAATGATTGGGTACAAAATTCAACATGGGTAGTTGAGGGTTTTATGGGTTCTCTCATTGACACTTGGCTTGACTTGATTGGTTCAAGGGTTTGAATGTTTTTCCTCCCAATTCCTTGTAAAATCATGCCCCCATCTCTTGTTGCATTGCATAGCTAGTTGTGGGGATTTATATTAAAATGCATATTTACAATTCCCATGGTTCACTAGCACATGGGTAGCATAATATCGAATACTTGCCTCTTCAAAGTTGAGCGTTCACTAGCGGGCCCTTGGCCTTGAGCTCCACGCTAGGAATCACACATAATATGCATAAAATATTTACATTATAGCCCAAATATTATAAGGGTCAAAATGGGGACATGACATTTTCTTTCCTTGAAGTACTTCAGATATCAATTGTATCTATTGTATCTATGAAATTCTAAGTCACATCAAATCTAAGAGCTCAGCATACCTCACAAAGAAAGAATGAGCAGAAAAATTGAATAAGAGTGAAAACTGCAATAAAAAAGAGCAGAAGAATAATTATGCAGCAGAACTCAGATAGGAGTAGAATAATGTCACATGATCCAATAATTAGTATAATGAACAATGATGTTACAATGGAGAGAATTTAAATCATGTAGGAGAATTCAAACCTCAATTGTTCTAGCATAGGGATTATCACCACTGGAGTGCTACGGAAGACTCAAACTCAACTGAACTGAACCTAAACTCAGCTAATTGAATTCACAATCAGTGAACTGACTAAGGAGGGAACAGTAGTGAGTTTGTCATGCATGTCAATCAGAAATGGACACATGAGGCCACAATCAGTGGCATCCGGAGCTCTAACCCCCCACAAGAGTCATCTAAATTAGGTGGATTGCACTGGAACATAGTAGGTTCCTATAAAATAGGGAACTAACTGAAGTGGTCCTAAAATGATGCATGTAGGGATCAGAAGGTGGTAGATGGATCTTGGATGACATATGCACACCATTAGGGGGGAAATGGAATCATCAACAACTCGAAAAAATAAATAATGCTGGGTAGGACAAGGATGGAGTATTGAAATATCCTAACACCCGCCCTTAATCCATACTTTTTCATTCTTGGCCCTAGTTACTAAGACCAAAGTTCACCCATACAATAAAATAAATGATAAAAAATAATTGTCCATGAATCAAGGAAATGGGGAAAAACCTCATGGGAAAAATACCCCCCCTCAAAAAGAATAGTAGTAGAACTCAAAGAACCTTCATACTAAGCAAAGAAGGAAAAAAAATTCCTGAGTGAAATCCTTTGCAAAAATATTGGCAAGATGCTCCTCTGTAGGATAGAAATGCAGGTGCTAGATCTGGATCTAAATCTGTATCTGCTCCTCTGATGTACCTCCCACTGTGTAGAAGTTGTATTTTCTAAAACAAGTCTTTCAGGAACCCTTCTTTCTACTGGAGCGAATGGCTCATTGTGGTCCAAATCATGAACCTTTGAGTACCTTTTGTCATACAACCGAGATTGTTGCTTGGTTGTCGATCCCCCATGGCAAGTCTCTCCAAGAGATTGTGGATCAAACCCCACCATCATGTAGCACCTCTCTGAGAGAAGTGGATCTGAATGACATAGTGCAAGTTTTGCATGATACTCAGATCTAGTGGTTTTATGGTAAGATGGATCCCCAATTGTGTTCCCAGCAGCTAGAAGGACTTTGTGAGCCAATATTGGCCTTGGCCATGGTTTGGGAGCATGTGTTGGATTTGTATCTAAATCTGAATCTCCTTGAAATTTATTCTCAACATCAAGATCTTGATCATCATCTTCATTAGAAGAGATATCACTCTGATATTCATTAGATTCCGATGGGGTAGGTAGAGAATATGGCATAGGTAGAGAATATGGCAAAAAATGTGAGAATTTATATGCCTTGGAGGCATGGTTTGCAAACCCTTTCGCTATAATATTCCTAGTAGAGATCTCTGCAATCTCAATTGAGTCAGGAACAAAGACCACTTTCTTTGGTGAACCTATGTGAGTCATCTGATATAGAGACAAAACATCTGCTGACAAAGAAGGCACAAATAGAACAATTTTTAACTTCCCATGTTCCATATGTATTGTGCCCTTCCCTTCAGCAGAGATATGAGAGTTGTATCCCATGTGAATAATCGGACCATCTTTGAGATCTAAAGAAGAAAATGATTCTCTAGAGGAAACCATGTGGTTGGAGGCTCCTAAATCTATGAGGAGGGCTTGTGATTTTGAAAATCTAGCCTTCAATGCATGGCATCTCTCATAACCATCAGATTCACTTCAAGAATCAGTCTCTCTTGCACCTTTTGGGAGGGAAATGTTGTGTTGTTCAAGAAGCTTGTTCATCTGATCTATCTTCTTCTGCATGCAAGATCTCTCTGGGTGGTTTCCTTTCTGGCAATAGGAACACTTGGATCTCTCAAATCCCTTCTATTTGTCCTTCTTAGAGATGGAGGCTCCTTCTGATGGACTTGAATTGGAATTATGCTTGGGTTTAGATGGCTTCTTATCCTTGCCCTTGTGCTTCCCCTTCCCATTCGCACTTTTTTCTTCTCCATCCATAAGATATTGATCTTTGGAGGCCTTCAAGGAGACCATGTGGATCAACTTATCTTGTTCTTAGATGAGAGATTCAGTGAAAACATCTAGGGAGGGAATCTTCCAACCAGGGATTGACATTTGCCCAGAATGGAAGGTAGAGACAAAGATGGAGAACTTAGGACCTAACTTGCTCAGAATGGATAGCACCAGTTGCTCATCCTTCTTCTCAATGCCACAATGCTTGCATTGCATCAACAAATATTCGAATTTTGAAAAGAACTGTTGAATGGTATCAAAACTGCTCGGTTGTAGAGCAATCAACTAATTTTTCAAAATATGGCCTCTTAGCTCATCTTGTTTTCCAAAGAGGGTCTCTAAATTCAACCATAACTCTCTTGGAGTCTTAAATCCTTCGATGTAGAAGAGTAGATATCTGGAAATATGAATACACATGAAACCAAATGCTTCATCCAATCTATTCAGATACTTGCTTTTCTCCACAACTGATGGTGGTTCGGGATCCTTCCCCATTGTCACCCTGTATAGTGATTTGTTGCACAATACCATCTGCACATCATGCATCCAATCAAGGTAATTGAAGGGTGTCAGGATCATGGGAGAGAGAGGAGAGTTCGAATTGTCCATTACAACTGTTGGAGTGAGTACAAGGTGAAAATTGTTGCAACTGCAGAAAACTGCTGCAACTACTGCAACACTCAAAAACTTTGAATAACCTGCAAAAAAATCTCAATAATGGAGGTAGACTACTACTGAGCACTACTTTAGGATAGTTGGAACTTTTATCTGGATCCTTTACTCCTGGATAGAACTCATTGGATTTCTCCAATGAATTCAATGCAATGGCACCAGGATTTGCTGTGGAAATCCAGAGGCTTCTGGTGCACTAGCGAAAGTAGCTGTTCAACCTATTTGCTCAATGGCTCTGATACCATGTGAAATTCTAAGTCACAACAAATATAAGAGCTGAGGATATCTCACAAAGAAAGAATGAGCATAAAAGTTGAATAAGAGTGAAAACTGTAGTAAAAAAGAGCAGAAGACTAATTATGCAGCAGAACTCAGATAGGATCATAATAATGTCACATGATCCAATAATCAATATAATGAACAATGATGTTACAATGGAGAGAATTTGAATCACACAGGAGAATTCAAACCTCATTTTTTCTAGCATAGGGATTATCACCAGTGGAGTGCTCCGGAAGACTCAAACTCAATTGAATTGAACCTAAACTCAGCTAACTATAGTCACAATCAGTTAATTGACTAAGGAGGGTGAAGTAATGAGTTTTTCTTTCATGTAAATAAGAAATGGGTGCATGAGGCCACAATCAGTGGCATCTGGAGCTCTAACCCCCCACAATAGTCATCTAACTCAGATGGACTGCATTGGAACACTCAGTAGGTTCCTATAAAATAGGGAACTGATTGAAGTGGTCCTAAAATGATGCATGCAGGGATCAGAAGGTGGTATATGGATCCTGGATGACACATGCACACTACTAGGGGAAAATGACATCATCAATGAATAGGAAAAATAAATATGCTAGGTAGGACAAGGATGGAGTATTGAAATATCCTAATAGTATATGATATTATACAACCAACCTGACTCTTTTTAAGATCTAAATATTCAAACTTGCCCACAGAATTTAGTGATTGGATGGACCCAGAAAGTTAGAGGACATCCAATCAATATAGGTTTTAGTGATTTTGTGAACAAGGTTATGTTTATTTTTTACACTATGTTGCATGTTAGTCCTCCCCCAAGGATCTTATCTTAATACAAAAGGTTGTTGCATATGAGTCATGACACAATGGTGTAGGATTGGTTCTTATATGAAGATTGCAGTACCAAAATAAAGATTTATGGTTCTGAATTGGAACCCGACCAACTACCTATTTTTTTGACCGCCAATATGTTTGCATTGGAGTACATGAAACAAAGATGACTCATATTTTATCCACTTTGTTAAGAATAAAATCCCCATTACTCTCAAGCTACCAAAGGAAGTGGGACCTTTTATTGTCAAAATAAGAACAACACAAATTACAATCAATTGCTAAAGACATGTTAAAGGGGATCAGTCTACCAAAGGGGAAAAAATGGGTGTATGATCCTCATAAGGTCATCTTTGAAAAAAGGAAGAAGGTTAAGCCACCAAAGTATATTCATCAGCCTAATGAGCAACTAGAAAAAAATTGCCAACCTAAAAACATGGGATGGGGTTAAGAAGATTCTGCATGCATACAATAAACAATAATCACGAGACATCCAAAATCCAGAGAAGCAAGAGATTGGGATGAAAATATTAATGGTAGAGATATAGTCAGATATGGAGATTGATGAACACAACCTAGACCAACCTAGTGGAATGAAAAGAAAGGTTGAGCTATAAGGAACTATAATTGAACACTAGGGACAAGAGACCACCTCTAGTAGACCTATTATCGCTATTGAATAGCTTCCTACAGCAGCTCTAGCATCAGAAGGAGCATCGTCTTCTAAGCAAAGTACTTCAAAAGAAAAATATTGTATGTTCTCCCATTACATGCATATCAAGAATCAAAAGTTCAAGTAAGGAGGGATTTGTATCCTAAGACATGGAATTCAAGTGGAGAACAATGTGGGCTTCTTTATGCTTTGGCTAGAATTTTTAAAATGGTTTTCTTGGATCCCATAACAACACAAGTGACAAGGACTACAACAGACTATAAAGCTACTTAGTTCACTGTAGATATAGATGCACTCAATCCTATAGATAAGATTGATTGGCATAAAAAAATAGGGGAGATGATATTTAGAGATGTGATAAAGCCAACCGTTAACTCCAATAAGCTCCAAGCCATAGTGAGCAAGATTGAAAAGAAGCTACAACAAGAGAAAGTTGCTAACAAATCCAAGCAATTTAAGATTATTGAACTTGAACAAAAATTTGTGGAATTGGGTGCAGATCGGTAGCAACCCTGCACATATTCAATTCTTGATAAAAGAAAAGGACTGAAGTCCCTGGAATAGAGCATGTACAAACACTTTAACTATTGGTAGTGTAGGAAGAAAAGAAATAAATGTATCAATAGATGCAAGAATAGAAAGAGAAGTCTGAAAAAATTCAAAAAGAAAACAGTGACCTGAAAGTAGAAAAGCTCAAATTGATGGTTTCCAAAAGTTCTAAATTACAATCTGCACCAATTGATCCAATATATCATTTAGCTAAAGTCATGGAAAATATGAATTTGAAAGAGGTAGAATTGAGCACTCTAAGGAAAATTTGAAGAAGAAAGATGATGAGATCATGGTCCTACATGATATAGTGAAGAAGAGAGAAGACATTATTGTAGAATTGCAGAATGCCAAGACAAAATTGCAAAAAGAAGTAGATAAGGCATCAAAGAGACTAGTAGGAAGGCCTACTCTAAAGAGGGATAAACACCTATTATGGGACCAAATAGTTGTAAATTTGACAAAATACTAGAGATATTGCTCAATTGTCCAAGATGAGTATTGGTTGGCCACTGCTTCAATGCACGATATCAAGAGAAATTGGAATGGCTTAGAAAATAAGCCAGATATTGCAAATTTAGTGATTTCATAGATGTAATGGATCAAGGGTTACTTTCTCCGTGGGATGGAAATGGGGACATGTACCCCAAAGAGTAGTATGATAACATGATAGTTGAGTGCAGAAACAATGATATCAAATTTGTACAAATGGAAGGATAGGTTATAATGGAAAAACAGGTTGATGATTTGAGTTGTTGGCACATATAAAGGTCATATTTAAAAATATTCCTCCCCCAACCTATGCTCCCTTTACATATTTATGTATTGTAATAAGGAAAATGAGAAACCATAACTACCCAATGGAAAAAGCATGGAAGAGTATTGTAAAATATGCAATGTTATCTTCACTAGCCCAAGGGGCAACAAGAGAATCCTCTTCTTGTGCACAACAATGATGAATAATGTGGAATCCATAACCTTCCCATCATTTACCATATCAAAGAAGCAATATCAAGAATTCAAGAAGTAGTTTTGAAAAGTAGAGCAACTATAAAAGAGAGGTGCGAGCCATTCACAAGGAATCGGGCAATTTTTGGGAGAGTGCTAATTATCAAGAGTGCAAGATCACAAGAAGGACAGAGGATAAATTAGGAGAAAAGTAGTGATTTATATTTTGGGATTAAGTTGCCAACAATAATGAATTCACAAAGATAGAAGTTAATGTAAGGAATGGATGCTATATCTCAAACCTTAAATATCTATATAAATATTCCAATAATGCTTCTGAGATAAATCTAACCATTTGTTCTCTAATAATCAACATATATTTTTTCCTTTATTTTCTCCACTTTTTTTTCACCTCATCTCCCCCTTTACATTGAATTGAATATACTTCAACGTGAATGTATTCCTAATTTCAATACTTCTCTTTGTTATTGAATTTATTTTAGAACCTATTTTAACTTGTATAGATTCTTAATTTCAGTAATTCTTTTTATTGTTGAGTTTTAGAACCCATTTTAACTTGTATAATTCTAATTTTAATCTTTTTCCTTTGATATAACTATTTTTTATTACAAATTGCTTGCTTTGAACTTCATACATAGTATCATTGTGATGATACATGATATCTTGTGATAATAGTAAACAAAATGTGTTAATGGTATGATTTTTATATTTTTGAGTACTTCGGGATGCATGAAATATAATAATAAGAATGACGTACTTAAAAGTGTAATATGTCTAATATTTATGTAGTTGCACTTGAACAAACTGAAAGTTGAGGTGGAGATATTCTATGCTAAATTTGTTGGCATGCTTGGATTTGATGCAGCTACAATGAAGTTCCAATAAGTGACCATAGCGATAGCATAATTTGTTTTACTTTGGATGCATCACCATTAGGAACTTTAATATATATATCAACCTACACACAGTACCCTTAGACACACAGTACAACGATACACGTAATACATTCATTCGTATAAAATAACTATCGTGGAATAAATTTGACCTCTACCCCAAATATCGGCGTGTGATAATTGGCACTCAAATCGCCCTCTACCCCAAATATCGGCGTGTGATAATTGGCACTCAAATCACCCCCTGCCGACAGAAAATTTTCCAGCGAGGCACAATTTCACCTCTTCTTGTTATTTTTTTGGAATTTTGATGATCTGGGTCATCTTAAAATGGGCCAAAACCCCTAGGGGCATAGTTCCATAGTAAATGGGGTGGAACTACGATTCCGTCGGTTTTTATAACCGGATCTAGGAAACAAATCACCAGAAAAGCGAGACGATTTGAGTGCCAATTATCCCACGCCCAAATATCCAACAAATTCTATTAATGACAGTACATAATGAGTAGCATATCAAGAAATAGAGAAAAGTCACCAAAATGAATGCACTACGTGGCATAGTTTAATTCCAAGAGACAACAAAAGGAGGAAATGATAAATGCTTACAAGCTGCCAACATCATATCCTCATGTATAGGAATCACTTCAAACATGATGGACTTTAAAATAGACAAGAAAGAACAGAGGTTCCCACAGCAATTTCTACTCAATTTCCAAAATAATGTAGCCCACCTCTTCCTCAATTTTTAAGGCTTTTCAATCCAACTATTAAACAAGCCACCACAACTGGGTTGGAACCAATAATACACATAGTCAAAAGACTCAGCATTTCCTTGTAACTTGCAATAAGCACATCGGGGAATTGTAATCATGTAGACATGACCTAAGGTATAGGTTCAACTTCTGAGGGGTAGGGTATGCACACCTTTGTAACTTTAGCAGTTACATCTTCAAGGGGTTCCTTTCCCCACAAACTAGAAAATCTTATACAACAAATTGATGTCTGGCTTGGCTGTTCCACAAACTAGAGAGTCTTATACACCAAATTGATATTGTAGACTTAACTGTGACCTTAAAATAGATTATTATTATTATTATTATTATAAAAAATTTAACAAAATTAATAAAATAAAGACAACGAAATGCCACTTGTGTAAGACCTTGTATAAAACCTATGGCTTCCCATATTAGTGCCATTCCATGGCCATGGACAATTGCATAGGCCAAATTCTTTACTGCTCTCCAAGTTCCAACTACTGTAATTGGACGATGAAAGTATGATACCTATGCTTCAATTGGGTGTTGGACTCTTATGCTCTTGTCTTGTCCTTAAAATGGAATTAAATTATGTAACAGGAAGGTACGAATCTAAACTTTCAACATACAGTGAGCTGTCGAGTTAGAAAACTACAATGAGAAGTCTAGTTAGAAATCTTTATGAAGCATTAGCAAACATTTTTAGCTCTGAATTGTTATATTTAAATCACATGACAATGGCTGCTGCAATGGGGACTGCTTTCGGAGTTGCAATAAATATTTCTAATTTCTCTAGTTTTTTGGAAATGAGACATATAGGAGTGATGGGTAGGTACCAAACATGTCAAAGATGTCCAATCCCAAAAAATTCCCTCTGCCAACAAATTTGTGAACTAACCGACTGTAGAGAGAAAGGAATTGCACCTCCCCGCTGCCTTGTTGTGGTAGCAGGCCTTGCAGCTCGCCCTCTCTATGGATGTAGTCTTCTTCTTCCCTATTTTTCCATATGGGTAAAACCCCCCACCAACTTCAATACATTGTACTTTCATGTCACATAGCAGATCAACTCATAATCTGTACTTTCCATATCTGGTGATTTAATGAAAAATGACTTGTCTTGAGAAATCTCGGCAATGTGAAACCAAAAGAGCTGGATATCCTCATATTCGCTACATCAAAAGCCTGTGTACCATGTTGTTCCTCCAAAGCAAGCAATTTTGCATGAACGACCCCCCTATGATAATACCTAGTAGCCATATCCAGACACACAAACTCAAAGTTTGTCATATTTACAAAATTTTGAGTAATAACAATAGATGTATCAAGATTGTGGACATGGTTCCACCAACCACTCGGAACAAATGTTCTCTCTCTTGGAAGCTAGGTACATTCCAATGGCTTGTCTTGTTTTACAAGTAGAGGATAACTAGCAATTTCCCCAAAGGTGCAAAGGAACGCCCAAAGGAAAAAAAGAGGAAGTAAATGTTAGGATATTTAGACACTTAGGAGTTAGTTAAGATCAACTTGTGTAATATATCCGTTAGGAAAAGTGTATTTCTTTAGTATGCATTTGTAAATACTTAATCCGATGGTCACGATATGTTCCCGACATAGAGTGATCTGACGGCTCAACTTCTCTTAGATCATACCTACCCTTGATCCGTGGCTTAACACCCGATTGGTCCATGGTCTCTATTTAAAGAGCCTGGAGGGTCATTGGAAATTTGATCAATTATGAGAAGCTCATTTGTAACTTTCTTTCTTTGCATAATAAATTATCCCGTAGAAGCTATTTGGCCGGGGCCGTGGAGTGTTTCCCTCACAAGGGTTTAAACCACGTCAAAACATTGGTGTATTGATCTGTAATATGTTTGTGTGAAGTGGTTTCTCTAGATGTTCAGTCTTTTGGAAGTACCCTGTGTACCCGAACATGGTATCAGAGCTTTTATGAAGAGCCGCTTCCGGTTATGATCTAGATCCTGAAATGTTGTTGCCGAAACTTGAAAGGGTTTCTAGTTCTGGTTTTTTTTGTGCATTTCTGAGCCATGGGAGGTGTTCCATTGCGTCTGGAGCGCCGTTTCCAGTGGGAAATAGTTTTCGTTTGATCGAAAATGGGTCCCGGTTGCTTCAGAAATGCGTATTTCATCAAATCTAAAAGTATAATGTTACAGTGATGCTTTTTTTTATTTATGTTTTAAAGAAGACAAATATCTCATATTTTATCAGTTTTATTATTAGATTTTTTAGTTTCGGATTGTTACTTTCTTTTTCTGCGTATGCTCTTTGCCGTGCACCTTGTGTGATCTCGGCGAATCAGAAACAAAAAGGGAAAGGGTTTTTCCCGGCTGCATATGTTCTTTGCCGTGCACCTTGAAGGATCTTGGGAAATCAGAAACAGAGAGAAAATGTAGACTTTCCAGGCAAGCTAACAAGATCTAACCCCAAACGTTTGGAAAAGTCTTTTTGTTTCGGTTTGTGGTGTGTTTTTGCAGGAAAAATGGAAAGCATGAAAATCGAGCAAGAAGAGTTAAAAAAAAAAGAGCCCCCTTCCTCATTCTCATATTTTATATATCTTTTAATCTAGCTCCCTTGGTTCAAAGTTGCTTTATTCCTTAATAAGTTTTGAGTTCAAGTCTTAGGAAGTTACTTTTAAAATAAAAAGTGCATGCAATTTCTATTTTCAAGTTACTTTATTATTAAAGTGCATCTCACTTAAATAATAATAATAATAAAAATAAAAAGTGAGTCACTTAAGTTCTTTTTTATTGTTGCACTATTTAAAGTAATATCATTGTAAAAGTGAAATCACTTATTTTATAAAAGTGATTTACCTAAAGCAACTTTCTTTTAAAGTGATTGTCAAAGGTTCATCTGGGAAGAGGGGGGTCCTTTTTTTTTAGCTGGTCATTCTCTATCTACCACGTCACTATTGGGAACATCTTCAACTTTTTCTTTGCTCAAGCACAACTTCATCATATGAAGTCATTTTTCAGTGCCGTTTTATTTTAAACTACCTATTTTTTTGAGCTCTTCACATCAAGACTATTGGTTTATGCTTTTACAGCCATTAATTTACAAATATGGTTGCCTCTTGTGATATTCTACTTACCAGTTCCAACTATTTCTCATGGAAATCTCGTATGGAGGATGTTCTACGAAGTAGAGGACTTTTCATAATTACCTTAGGGAAAGAAACATAACCCACTAATGATGACAAGAAAATAAAATGGACAAATAGATGTGACAAAGCTCGTGGATTGATTGGAATGTCAATCTCTACTGATTTGCGATTCCACATATCTGGAATCGATGAACCTGATGCTGCTTGGGACAAGTTGGAATCTGTGTTTGGTAAACACAATGAAATTCGAGGTCACCAACTCGAAAATGAGTTGATTTCTTTAAATCCAAGTGATTTTTCATGCATACAAGATTATTTATTTAAGTACAAAACTCGTAAACTCTTATGTGAAGAATGCAAGATTAAGAGGGAAGACAAACAATGCATTTATCATATTCTTTCCAAACTTGGACATGCATATTCTTTTTTTGTATCTACATTCTACTCCATGAAAGAATCATTGAATGCAGCTAGCTATTAAGAGCCTAGTCTTGAATCCTTTTGTGATTCCTTGATTAGAGAGCAAGATAAGCTCATCCATCTTGGAATAATTAACAATGAAGATACATCTGGGAAAGCCTTATTTTTCCACCAGAAAGAAAAGTCCAAGCCTCTCAAGAAACAAAATTTTTGCAATAATAAGTCAAACAAGGGTCCCAAACCCTCTCAGTCAGCTCCTTCTTTAAAAAATGACAAAGGATCCAAGCCAAAAGGCAAAAAGACTGAGCGTCATTGCAACTATTGTGGGAAAGATAATCATGATGAATCTAAGTGTTTCAAGAAGATGGCAGCCTTAGAAGCAGTAATGAAGAAGCACCACATCAGCCTAGATTCGCCTTCAGAATCTACCTCTCATGGACATGCACTTTGTGCTTCTGGCTATTCTTATAATGCATCTTCTTCTTCTACTTCAAATGAATGGCTCATTGATTATGGAGCATCTTATCATATGGCTAAGGATCAAACCATCTTTTCTATTATGCATGAATGTAACACCAAACAAATATTTGTTGGTGATGATAGATCTCTAAGTGTTGTAGGAGCTGGAACAGTTCTAGTAGATAATGGTCATTTCAGTGATGTACTATGTGTTCCAAGAATTTCCTACAATTTTTTATCAGTCTATCAAATCACTCCGGTGAAGGTAAAACTGTGATGTTTACACCTCACCAAGTTGTAATCAAGGATTTTAAAGATCCTCAATAGGTCCTAGCTACCAGAATTGTTGATGATATTACCAGGTTGTACAAGTTAACAACTTTGGGTCATCACCTTTTCCTTCAGTTTTTGTTTCTCATAGTGATAACTTGAGAAAACTTTGGCATGAACGATTTGGTCACTTAAATTATTGCTCATTGCAACAACTATGTAAAGACAATATGGTGACAGGTCTTCCGATGGTATCTTACAGGGATGGTGTTTGTTCCGGTTGTGTACTCGGAAAACATCATTGGGACAGTTTTGACAAACGTTCCTCTTGGCACGCCTCGGTTCCCTTGGAGTTTGTGCATAGTGACTTGTGTGGTGCTCTTCCATCTGCTTCCTTTTCTGGTTTCAAATATTTCTTAACTTTCATTGATGATTACACCATACGCACTTGGGTTTATTTCCTAAAACTTAAGAGCAAAATATTTAACATGTTCTTGGCCTACAAGGCCCTTGTTGAAAAACAATTTGGTCATCAAATTATTAAGTTAAGATCTGACAATGGAGGAGAATATGTTAACAAAAATTTCACTACTTTCTGCACTGAATAAGGAATCCAACAACAACACACTATTCCATATACACCACAACAAAATGGTGTAGATAAATGGAAGAACCACACTTTAAAAGAAATGGCTAATTGTATGATCCAATCTAAGGGACTAAGTCTTCAATTTTGGGCCAAAGCCATTAATTGTGCAAATTACATAGTTAATTGCACCCCCACTAAATCATTTAGCAAGGTATCACACCGAAAGAAGCATGGAGTAAAATTAAACTAGATGTAAGTCACTTCCGTGTGTTTGGTAGTGAAGCATGGGCTCACATTCCGGATGAAAAACGGAAAGCATTGCAGCCTAAAAGTGAAAAGTGCATATTTGTTGGATATTCTGAAGATGTAAAAGGTTATAGACTTCTTCAACCACATTCTCATGATGTAATCATTAGAAGAGATGTTAAATTTGATGAAAATCTCTTGGCCTGCGAGCCTAACTCGGCGATTGTGCCATCTTTGGCCTACGAGCCTGATTCGGCGATTGTGCCTTCTTCTTCTTCTTCCAACTTCCTTGACAGGTTTCCAACTCCAGTTTCTGATGATGACAGTGAGGATGAAAATCCACCTCTGCTTGCTCATGTTCCTCCAGTTGCACTAGCACAAGTGCTTCTTCAATGGGTCCGTTCAACATCTGAAGCAGCTAGTGATCTTGCCGGTGATCCTAGAGATCAACGTCGAACACGTTCTCAGTTTTAGCGAGCCTCTTCTCTTTTGGCTCAAGTTTCCGAGAATCATGATCCAAAAACCTTTGCAGAAGCTTCAGGAAATCCATATTGGGATGCAGCTATGGATGAAGAATATCGTTCCTTAATGGAAAACGATACTTGGGATCTTGTACCTCTTCCAAAAGGAAGAAAACTTATCAGATGTAAATGGGTCTATAGAACTAAGTATGCATCAGATGGAAGTGTTGAAAGACTTAAGGCAAGGTTAGTTGCCAAAGGTTTTTCCCAAGTCGAAGGGATTGACTACAATGAAACCTTTGCTCCTATCGCAAAAATGAACTCCATCTGCCTTGTTCATTACCTTGCATCCTTACACAATTGGGAAGTCCATCAAATGGATGTCAAGTCTGCCTTCTTACATGGTGATCTACATGAGGAAATTTACATGGAACAACCTCCTGGATATGTTCAGAATAACTCTAGCCTTGTCTGTCACCTTAAGAAATCCTTATATGGCCTTAAGCAAGCTCCTCGAGCTTGATATGCCAAAATGGATAGCTTTCTCCTTGACACTGGTTTTTCTAGATGCCATTCTGACCCCAATGTCTATACCAAGAAAGTAGGAAACCATCTCATCATACTTATTCTATATGTTGATGACCTTATTCTTACTGGTAGTGACCCTAAGCTTATAACCCATGTGAAATCCAGTCTTAAGCAAAATTTTGAAATGTCAGACTTAGGACATTTGCATTATTTTCTTGGTCTCCAATTCCTGCAAACCAAAGAAGGAATCTTTCTTTCTCAGTCTAAGTATGCTTGTGACCTTCTTCGTCGCTTTCACATGGAAGATTGCACACCAGCCCCTTTTCCCTTCCAGTCTGGAGTCAAACTTTCTGCCACTTGTACTTCACCTGAAGTAGATGCCACCTTGTATCGTTAGCTTGTTGGTAGTCTCTTATACTTGACTCATTCCCGTCCTGACCTTTCCTTTGTTGTTGGTCATGTTGCCCATTATATGCAAACACCTCATGAAAGTCACTGGAAAGCAGCTAAAAGAATACTTCGATATATTTGAGGTACAATTTAGTTTGGGATTCATTACAGTACAAGGGGGAAACCTTTGTTGGTTGGTTTCACTTATTCAGATTGGGCCGGCGATCCTGCTGATCGAAAGTCTATTGCAGGTTATGTTTTCAGTCTGGGATCTGGACCTATCACTTGGGCTTGTAAGAAACAACAAGCTCTTGCTCTTTCTTCAGCAGAGGAAGAATATCGAGCTGCAGTTAATGCCAGTCAGGAAGCTTTATGGCTTCGACAGATCCTTTCAGAGTTTGGATTCGAGTAGCAACAGCCTACTCCACTTTGGTGCGACAATCAAAGTGCCATCAAGCTTGCCAAAGATCCAGTCCTACATCAACGCAGCAAACACATTGAGATACATATGCACTTCATCAGAAATCTTGTTCATGATCATGTTCTTGAAGTGTTCTTTTGTCCTAAAGATGATCAAGTTGCAGACATTTTCACCAAGTCTCTTACAGAAGCAAAGTTTTCTAAACTTCGATCTATGTTAGGAGTTCAAGAACTTGTCATTAAGGGGGGATAGGCTCTAATGCCTCCTTCCTTCTCCTAATAGTGTCACTTTTGTAAATCCTTCAATCCTATCCCAAGTTGTTCTTAAGGGGGGATGTTAGGATATTTAGACACTTAGGAGTTAGTTAAGATCAACTTGTATAATATATCCGTTAGGAAAAGTGTGTTTCTTTAGTATGCATTTGTAAATACTTAATCTGACGGTCACGATATGTTCCCGACATAGAGTGATCCGACGGCTCAACTTCTCTTAGATCATACCTACCCTTGATCCATGGCTTAACACCTGATTGGTCCATGATCTCTATTTAAAGAGCATGGAGGGTCATTGGAAAGTTGATCGATTATGAGAAGCTCATTTGTAACTTTCTTTCTTTACATAATAAATTGTCCCATAGAAGCTATTTGGCCGGGGCCGTGGAGTGTTTACCTCATGAGGGTTTAAACCACGTCAAAACATCAATGTATCGATCTGTGATCTGTTTGTGTGAAGTGGTTGCTCTAGGTGTTCGGTCTTTTGGGAGTACCCTGTGTACCCGAAAATGAAAGAGAGTAATTTTTTTGTGTAGGTTGGGGTCCAATCCTATGATGATCTTCCACCCAATGTTGTTGAACTTGATGATTGTTTATTTATGATGAGGTGAGTCGGCCTCGTTCGCTTCGCTATCAGAGGTAGTTAAAGACGATAGGAGAAAGAACATCTGGTACGTGAGACTTCAAGGTGTTAATGGAGGAAAGATGTTGGGGGGGATGGAATGATGGCTTGATCATGCACGAAGCCATTAATCCATTCCATGTCATTTTGATTATGCTTGTTAATGGCAGTTCGAGGGTGAGTGTTTGGGGACAAGTATTTAAAGACGAGAGTGTAGTGGCTAGGAGAATGAGAGATGTTGAGTTTCGCTGGAACGTCATTAGGGAGGCGGATAAATTCTATACTCATGTGATAGTTGGTTGCATTTCGATGGCCTCTCGCCAAAGAATGCATAGTCGACGGGGGAGGAGAAGCAGAGCTGAGCGAAGCACATTGGATGAGGAGGTAGGGGTGGAGTATATGGAGGGTATCCCATCCAATATAGATGACTCCATTTTGAAAATGGAAGATGATGAGATGTAGCGAAGGATTGAGGAATGTGGGATGGAAGCTACCCTTGATCCGTGATGGATATTGAGGCAGATTCTGGCTAAAGTGATGTTGGAGCGTGTTAGCTTTGAGGACCTAGTTCTGCAGATAGTTGAGAATGTCAAAGAGGATATGCTATGCAATGTGGTGGAGATGGAGGGAGTTATGGAGCTGGACAAAGCCTCTTTCACGACTTCTTCGATGTACAAATCGCCTCCTCCGGTGGACACAGAGCACCCCTCTCCAGCCGACAAGGAAGAGATTCAGGAGGAGCCAGGACCTCCAATAGCCGACCCAATTCAGTAATTGTTTCTCTCTGCTTTGTTGTTTTATCGATTTCCCTTAGTAGGTTTTTGTGTTGGATTTGTAATGGCCTCACGTCGGATTTAGTTTTGGTTTGGTTGTCTAACCAGGAAATAATGTCTGTCACGAAGGATAATCTGTTTTGTATTGGATTCTTGCCAGGATTGGGAAGGGTATGTAATGGCTTTATGCTCAGGATGGGGTCTTTTAAGCTGGTATAGCGGTTTGTAAGGACTTGGAGTGGTGGTTCAGTGGTTTTAATGATTCTAGGGGATAGTTGGTTGATCTGGTCTATGCTCTGGGTAGACCTTTTTTGTATCAGTATGTACATATTTTTCTTCTTTCACTAATATAATGATCCTCTCTTATACACAAAAAAAAACATTTTTTCAATAATGATTTTCATTATAATGTTTTGAAAATATTCATTATTTGGAATTTTTTTTATGTAGAGTTTCTTTTTATGGATAAAGATAATTAAATTTTCAAGACCTAAGAATTTTTGAAATGTTTTTAAATTTGAATGAAATATTTTGTTTTGAAAAAATGTTTACAAAGTAAAGTATGTTACAATAAATTGACATTAAATATTAGTAATGTTTTTAGAATTTCTTAATATAAGTTAGTAAAAAACATTACAACTTTCTTGTAACTCATTATTTCCTTACAAAATATATTAAAAAAAGTTTAAAAAAAGATACTCTAACTCCAATAGTTTCAAAAGTAAAATGAAGTCATTGTGGCAAGAATAAAATGAAGCAATTGTGACGAGATTTCATAAATGAAGAATATATAAAGGTAATTTTCACGGATCACAAGTTTTAAGTTTTGAAGTATTTATAATTGTAAGATGAAATAGTTTGTTTTGCAAAAAGTGTTAGTAAAATAAATAATTATACAATAATTTGATATTAAATATTAATAAGTGTTTTTAGAATGTTTGTTTATCTAAGTTAGTAATGTAGATTAATATACACTTGTTTAGTAATATATAAAAGAAATGTGAGACATTTCCAGTTTAACCTTGTGATGTATGTTATTCACTTTTTAGTAAAAATATTAATACATTATACTAAACAAATATATATATGTAATCGAAAAAAGGTAATAAATATAATTTAAAAACTTAAATTAAATTTTAAAAATAAAAAGCCATAATTTTAATAAAGATACTTACAATTTAAGTGACCTTAAACAAAATTATAAAATTTATATTAGATTTATTAACTTAAAAGATAAATCAAACAAAATAAATAATTACTTTAGTTAATTTTTTTTAAGAAAATAGGTTTATAAATACAATTTTGAATTTATTTATTTAAATTTAAAATTAATTATTAAAATAAAATTTATAAAAAAATATCTAAATCAAATTATTTCAATTGAAAATTAAAAAATTATAAATAAATAACTTTAAAATATTAGAAAAATTAAAAATCTTTATTAAAATAAAATTTATAAAAGTTAAATATTCAAATAAAATATAAACTAAATGTTAAACCAATCACTTAATCAAGATTTTTCAAGTGACAAGAACTCCTATATGGGTTTGATTCCTCAATATTTTATTGCATTTTTGAAATTTACCAAATTGTTTAATCTATTATTGCATTTTTGGAGTTTATTCTTTAAAAAAATTAAGATTAAAGTATTTTCATTTTACCCATTTTAGATGGTTATCTTTCTTCTTTTAATAAATATTAATA
Organism: Larix kaempferi; assembly: GCA_027924585.1. Classification (NCBI taxonomy): domain Eukaryota; kingdom Viridiplantae; phylum Streptophyta; class Pinopsida; order Pinales; family Pinaceae; genus Larix; species Larix kaempferi. The sequence continues at coordinate 35,426,279 of BSBM01000510.1, forward strand.
AAAAAATAAAAAATAAATTTTCAAACAAACACTTAAACAGAGTTTTCATTGTAAAACAAAAATATATTTAACTAGCTCATTTTGAAAAATTATTTTTCCTAGTTTAAGTGTGTACAATTTTATGTATTTCTTGATAAATTAAACTCTCAATCACTTCAATAAAAAAATTAGATAAAATAAAATCTTCAAAATAAACATAAAATTATTAAATACAGAATTCCACCCCATACTAATACTCAATCTTCACAATATTATATCATTTTTCAGATATCCTAAACAATTTATAGTACCATTATATCATTTATCATGAGGATAACATCTCATAGTTGTACAGTTTCATAAAAGTAATCTTCAAACTACTTCTTCAAAGAAATACTGGAACAGTCCCCTCCTGATCTAGGATGGTCTTGTTCTAATCACGCTCCTTGCCAAAATTCTTCAATGTCCTCAGTGCACTGAGTCTAATGGTTGCTGTGGATTGAGATGAAGGTGCCTCCATATTAGCTGATCTGACCCTCTGGGGATCTGCTGGCTGCTTTGGGGTGCAAATCTTCTCAATTTATTTTGATCTATTGGCCACACAACATTCCTAGATGAGCCTCCCGAGGCTGTGGTTGGGTATGAGTGTGAAATCAGACTCTACATTGTAACCAGACAAATGGTGTTTCCAATGGCCACCCATTTCACAATGCTAGATCTGCCATAGGTTTTCCCTGTGCATAGGATGATTGGATCCCTCATAAGGTCCAGGGATATGGCCCATGGAGCACTGGAAACTGTGAGGATTAGTGGAGACATCACAGGCATCATTTTCAGTTTGTGCTTCACCATCCTGATCAGTTACCGTGCCTTCCATGCTCTATGTCTTGTCGTCAATGTCCCCTCGCAGAAGGACCTGCATTCAATGGTTCAACAACCAGCTCACCGAGCCGGGTGCCCAAATTCAACCGGGTGCTCCTCCCCTCCGTTTCGAAATTGTCAATGCTGAATCACTGATATTTGGGGCTCTATTTGGTGAAAAACTGCTATCTGTTATGACTCGTCCGTGGTGAGCTAAGGAGTCTATTCAGCGAGAGGAGAGTCCTCCAGCAACGAAAGAGCCGGGCTTGAAGTAAGATCAATTTTTTATCTTGTTCTTTCTCTCCACAATGGGTTTCTTCAGTTGCAATGGTTTTGTTTCCTTTCAGTTCTTGATTCGGACTTGCTTTGTTGAGGTAATGGAATTTGCATCAATCTATGTTGACACTTGCCATGCTATATGTAACATAAAGGATTTTTACTTACTTTTCAGGCAAGGTGATCCTTTACTTTAGGCTAGGTGATCCTGAGAGTAACGTCAGACTAAGTGAGATTTTGTAGTTGTGGAAATAACATTGTTCTAATATGAGTTCTGCTTAATTAGGGAGTCTTTCCAAATTACGGTGATTATAGGTGAATTTTCAGATTCAACTTAAAGAAATCTCATTTTCCTATCTGGAAGTTATCGAGAAACTACTTGAGTAGAAGCAGAGCAATAGATACCTGTTCATGTATTGTTATGATTATATTCTACAATTTTCAAGTTAATATTTCCAATTACAGTTCGGAGTCTATCCATAGACATCTTACTTGATAACACTAGTCACATTATCTGGAAGCTTGCTGATGAGAATTGGATTATTAAATTTTGTTTCCAATGATTTGCCTTCAGTTCTTAGAAACTCAGAGTTTTGCACGGGTCTGTTAATTTACACTAAAATAAGGTTAGCATCTGTCATCTGCTACAGCTGAGTTTGATATGTATTTGTAAATGAGTATCACTTTCTTTGCCTATTCTAGATGTAACTAATAACTATTAACAAATACTCTGGTATGGTAGGACAAGTTTTAGAATTTATCTACAACAATGCGGCTATGTGCAACTTTTAAGGGTTGTTAAAATCCCAGCATTAAATCCTGCCTATTTTTGGGACCTTGGTTGTTGGTGGGAGTTACAGTGAGCTTAGCGTGTTTTTGGAAGCTAAACTATTAAGTGTCATTTTGATTATAGATGGCAAGCTTGGTTTCCATTGTTGTGTGTAGAATGCAAGTCATGGATTAATATTCCAGTTTAATTTACCAGCCAATTATAATTGAAATATATTTTTTTTAAATAATTATAGAGGATTTTCTGAAATGAATTATATATATCTTCATGTAAATCTTACCATTCACATTATTAGTATCCATTTATTCTTTACCAATCCCTTCATATTTAATATTTATCCAACCATTTGTTTGTTTACATAAAAGCTATATTCCATTTAAAACCTTTTTGAATTCATTATTTAGTTATTTTCCTAACTATTTTAAGTTTATATTAAATAAATATCTATTAAATATATAAAAAAATTAAAAAACATTATTTAATTTGAAAAATCGTTAAAAAAATAACTTACACAAACATTCAATTCATTATTAATAAATTAAATTGAAGAACTCTCTTCATCTTCACGTGTGGATATGAATATGAGTTATCATCGTATAACCCCTCTAAACAAGAGACGACCAATTAAATTATAATATTTTCGAAAATTATATCAATGAAAACATGAATGAATGAGTGCCAAATATATTTAACAACAAAAGTAAAAACAATAATTGGCAATGCAAAATCAACTTGACTTAATGATTCGCATCTCCATTAAATTTATAATTCCAAAAATACTAAAAAACAACAACACAAAATCTTACACAATGCTCTAGAAAAACAAAGATCAATTGGAGCACATTTATATATTGCAGTCATATATGACAAATTACAAGAAGATTGGTTGAAACACATTTATATATTACTGTTAGAGTAACGAATTATATGACAATGGGCAATAAATAAAGTCAATGTTTTGAACTTTCAAGCCTCGTTCTATCACAACCCTCATGCCAAGACCAATGCCAAAACAGGAATCTCCTGGCCTTCATACTTTCTTCAAGTCTCCTTTTCCGTTTCCTGGCTTTGGCTTTCGGTAATAGGAGAACACTCAGTAGAGAGTTATCATTAACATATAAAGTAAAATACTTCAGAAGATGTCCATATGTGGGCACACGTATATCACCCCTCTTTTCAATAGGTTCTCTACATGTATAGAGAGTCTAGAAAGCCAGTCACCCTCAATAGATAATTTGTACCCAACGAATTGGAGCTTCAGCATTATGTGTTTCTTTTCCCATGAATCATATTACACTCGAGTCATAGCAATGCGGTCATGGTGAAAGCCGACCGAATCCTGCATTTGATTAAGAATGTATGAATTATACATTCTCAACAAATCTATGTATCTCAACCACTCATTGTCATGCAAGTGGGGATTATGCTAAAAGAACACGGCTAAACAAGGGAAAATAATACATATAGTCTTAAAATCAAGTCCATATTAAGTGTAAATGAGAGCAATCATCCATATGCTCAATGTGATATTCTTGCATGTTTCCTTATGATCAAGGAAAATACAAAGTTAGTAAAACCACCCCTTCCAAAAATGGCATGTCTTTAGTCCAAATATTAAAGCGAGAAAATCCTTGAATTGCAACATTAGTGAATAATGGTTAATAGTGATAACAATTGACTAAGGAAAGAAAACCTAGTATCCACCCCAGAACATAGAATGTGAATTTTATGTAAGGAGTGGCCATATATAATGTGATTGACATATTTGTTTAGAGTACATCACCATCTTCTAAGTGTCAGCAATCAACAATCATAGTTACTAAAGGGTCGATCCAGTGAGTCATTTCAAACATATGACCGGATTTTCTTGACTATCTTGGTCGCATGATACTTTTCAATTTCCTTCTTTATGGTCATTTCACTAAAGGCCCATTGATGCTTAATCTTTTTTCTTTCTCTCTATATACACCTTACATTTTTGTTTCTAGAAATGGTTTATGATAAATACCATGAATAGACCTTGAAAACTTGTGAAATTCATCCAGTTGGTCCTAGAAGCTAAGATGGATAATGGGGAGACTTTAATGTAGGAAAAAAATTACTAGTTTGGACATTGCAAAGAAAATGACAGCAAAGTCATTTATTTAAAAATGCCAATGAGATATATGTACTTAGCTATATGAATATTCATTATCTCATGGAATAAACATAGGTGAATGAATTGCATAAAAAGAATCTCCTGCTTAGTTTGTGATACAATTTAGGAATAGGTAACATAACAAGTAAAGTGTAAATGATGAATTTAAAAAAAATAAAATCAAAACTGAAATGTTTAGGGTCTCTCAGAAAACTCTATATGGGTTTTCCATTTAACTCCATTGCAGGAAGGGTAAAGTGACAGAGACAATAATTTATAATACAAGTAGAGACAGTCATTTGTAACACAAGTAAAGCATAATTGTACTCGTGACATTCATTTGCATCAACCTCATAGCCTAGTTTCTGCAATTTTAAATAACAATAATTAATCATAGGAAAAACAACATAAACCATCGAAGCAATGATACCTCTGTTATCGAGGAAAAGGGTTCTATGAAAAACAATATGCTCAACCATTCCAAGTTGCCTAGTTCTATTATAAGAGATTTTGATCTCTGATAAAAACAATGAAATCACTTTACTTCGACATTCATGTATCATTATATAATATACCTACTTTGATTAAATAATTCAAATGAAATCTGCATAAAATAATTCGAATCACTAGATTGTAAATTGGCCATATTTAAGGTGAGGATAATTGTTCATAAACTCTATCGGTCTTTACCCAAAAGCACAACATAAAAAATAAATTGAAATCACTACAATTTGGGAGATCCATCTATTATTAAATATACTATGATTAAATAATTAAAATCAATAAAATGTGGCTTTTATAATTTGATTAAATAATTAAAATCACTCATATGAAAGAAAATGTGAACATAAAGTTGTCCTTTTGTATTATAACTTTGTATAGATCACATTTATAACAACAAGAAGTTAAAGAGGGCTGCCATAAGTTATGCAGAGAAAATGTTATCTATATCATAACTTATCTTGTACCATAAGAGGGATAGTTTTTGAAAATTGCATTTCACTGTAATTAGGAAAAAGTTCAATTCTCTCAACCATTTAACCTTCCTGAATATAAATTATTGCTACTAGCATATTGAATATGGGTGTGAAAAGAACTTATTTTCAGCCCTGTTGGAGTACTTCCATTAGTTTTATAAAACCGTATAAAGGTTGGAAACAACTTTTTTGCTAAATCCAAAAACTTGTGCAAGAAATTCTGCAAAAATGTTAATCAAATTTATTAAACACATTCAGGGAAAAAAATTGATTAAATTCCCTGGTAGGTTGTGGAAATACCTGGTCTGCAAGGATACAATAGACACATCACTTTATCATTCTCTAAATTGGAGGCTCATCTACAACTGGTAAACACTAAACATTTTTCTTTCATGCCACATAAGAATCCATCTACAAAATTATAATCTTAACCATCACTGTCAACTACAAGGAACATGCACTAAACAATACAAACAAGTAAAAGATATTAGAACATATCAAACCTGAAAAGATCTAACCCTTTCCATTACCTTCTTATTGTCATGAAAAAGGCCTATAAATAGTGTTGTGTAAGATTCAAGTCACAATTTTCAACCGTGGGTGGAAGTTTTTCGATTAAGGTACCCTGGCATACTTGATTGTCATCATTTAAAATAAACTAGAATACACCTTTACAAATATTCTTCAGCTATCCCCCATTTCTTTCTGAGATGTTAAATACAACCTTAACAATGTTATTGTGTTGTCTTCAATTCTCCTATTTCATGATCCCAATTTTTTCACAAAACCTTGCTTGTTATGAGATGAAATTTGGGTGTCTGCATAGCCATCTAATCACAAGTTTCTATCACAAACAAACCATACAAATTTAAGGGTGAAAAAGGAAAAAAATATTAAATTTATTTCTAAACAAAAATACCCACAAAAAAATAGATTAGCTTAACATGTGTATCCTAACATCCAAGAAGAGTTCCCAATTAAACCTTGTTGTTTTTCTAATGAATATTATCAATATTGTAGCAACTTGATAGGATAGTGTGAATCAAGGCCATGCCCGAGATTGGTCCAAATAGAAGGAAGCAATGTCCATAACTAAGCTAGTGAGCATTCAAATTCTACAGGGTGTTCAATCAAGTTACTTTTCAATAAAATTTTAAATTAAAACATGTGATTAGAACTAATATCATTAAAAATGAACTACAAAAGAGTTTTTATTAGTGGATCCTGCAAAATAAAAATAATTTCAATTCATGTTTTTACATTAGAAAAATCAAACAGTCAAACAAATGAACAAATAAGTTAAAATAAATACATAATAATTTTAAAAACACCTTAAAAAAACTTTTAAAAAAAGTTATGATATCCATGAGTGCACTTCATACAACCAAAAAAAAAATAGATAAAAATGCAAATATTAGGACAATATGACTTACCATAGTTTTTGAATACCAGAAGCCTTCGACCAATTATTCCTTCACAAAACAATTAACTGCATTTGCAAGCACTTATGGAAGTAAAGCCTCACTTAAAGAAACCATATGTTGAGCCTGTGAATAAAAGAAATAAAATCCTTTGGGGAATCGATCGCCTGACCTTTCCCATCAACATAACTCCATCCGCATCAAAATCCTCATGAAAACCAAGGTCCAAGAGGACTCTTCATTGAGTTCCAGACCCAAAAAAACATTCTTAAATAAATCCGAGCATATAGTACATATTTTTACAGACCATCATAGAAAGTGAATGGTACCTCAATTTGGAGCATATGTGGCACAAAATATCCCATAAAATTCTACTTGCAAGTAATCCATGGGAAACATTCCCATTATACTCTATGTCCAATAAATGACAGCAAATTTGAGGGTATATCATAAAAGAGAGGGTTTGAGTAGGGCGAAATCATTCCATAAAGCTCTCCTTGTACGAAACATAAAGGCGGAATTGTCTCCATGAGGGCTTGATTCCAAGAATCTGAGGCGAATTCAAGGACTGGTCGCAAATAGTGGAAGGATAAATACCATTTTGAAGGATTTATTTATATATTCTAATGGGATAAATGTTTAGTTTATCAATTATTTAATTTATTTTTGGGGCTAAACATGAAAATTTCTCAAAACTGTCACTATAATAAAATTTTGCCCTATAAAAATTTAAAAACTTGTTTTTATTAACTTTAGGATCAAAGCAAACACGGATTGCAGAGAAGTAAAACCATGATATACCTCATCTCTTCCGTGAAAATCATACAAAATATGATACAATAGTAACATTGAAACTTCGTGGTTGTTTAATCACGGACAACTACATCGGACAAAGCATTTGCCACAAATATTAACATGCAAAAACATTTTGAAAGGGGAAAATACAAAGATTGGCTTAAACATGGAAAATAAAAATCATCGGAAATGTTGAAGAAGCACACCCTAATCAACAGAACATACAAAGGAGGAAAAGTTCCCATATTCTATGAAAGAGACACCATAAGTAAGATACCAAGACACAAAATGCACAGAGCAGAAAAGAACTCAACTAAGGCGGAGATGGATTTAGTGCTGACCTTAGTGCCCTCAAAGACAACGTGCTTGGGGAGCTCATTAGGAAGAATGAATTTAGCGACACTCTGCACCTTGCTGGAGAAAAGCGTATCCATCTTGCATAGTGTGTGAGCTTCGTTGACTATTCTACTCGATGTTCGAGTGGAGGGTCTTCAGGTTCATAAATATGAGTGGTCACCAGAAAAGCATCATGCAAGCTTGAAATTACAGTTTGAAGCTTTCTCAAATTTCGATGAAAGTCCTGGAAGCCATGAATGAAGTCTTGGAGATCCTAGGTCCCTCTAGCTCGAAGCAGGGTTTTCAGACCTATTGTAGGTACAATAGATCCCATGTTCTGATGGAACATGGGAGCCCCAAATTTTTTATAATGCAAAGGTAATGCTTTAAATCTCTCTGTCATGATGGGATTTTATCATATTTATTAGGATTTCATGCCTCTGCATTGTTTTGATTGAAATTGGAATTTTTCCTTTGAAAATTCTTAGTTTTTGACTGTTTTTTTGAAGTTGCTGGAAGCCTGAATTCTTCCAAAAGGTCATTTCTAAACCCACAAGTCCGCAATCCCGTAATTGCAGATTGTGGGGGGCCTTGTTTTCTTTTTCGTAATTTTGTCATCCCGCAACCCGCAACCCGCAAATGCGGATTACGGGAAGATTGTGTAAATATTTTGTTGAACTTTTCGTTCCGAAACCCGCAACCCGCAATTGTGGATTGCAGATTGTGGGAAATAATTTGAATAAAATGTGTGGTGGGTTTCCGCAACCTGCAAATTGAGGCTTGTGGATTGCGGAAAGTTTATTTCATATTAAAGGTTGTTTGTGTTCCCACATTCCGCAACCCGCAAATTGCGGATTGCGGGAAGCTGTTGAATAAAATTTTTGAATTTTGCAGTTCCGCAACTCGCAATCCGCAGTTTGTGGATTGCGGATTGCGGAGTTATCTTTTGGTTCAATAACTATGGTTTCGATCCCGCAACCCACAACCTGCACTTGCGAATTGCGGATTTCGGCAACGATGTACATACCTTTGAAACCAAGTCCTGCAATTTATTCCCTGCAAATCCTAATAATAGATCTAAGCCATTCATTGGTTTAGATCGAACGGCTCAGAGTTTACCCGTTCAATTTATTAAATACGTCATTTTTCTTATTTTTCCTTATCATTTTCGAATTTGGAAAATTACCCTGCTGCTTGAATTTTACTCTGAGTTTTTACCAGTGGTCCTTTGCCCGCCATTTTCAGCTGAAACAGGTTGGTTTTATCTGTTTCTTTCTTCAGTTATTTACAGTTTTAATTGTTTTGGACTGTTTTTTATTATTGTTCCTTCATTCGTTAGAATTTCTTCAGTCTGCAAACATGTCACCCAACACACGTTCTAAGACTGCCCTGAAAGACCAATTGAACAAGGACCCGAATTTTGGCATCTTCTCAGACACTAGTGGCAAAATCACTGAAACCTACCAGGTGGTCTGGTCTAAAATATTTTCCATTTTCGACAACGATGACCTATCCGACATTGAGAATGACCACCAGGCCTATGAGAAAATTAAGAACTCCCAACTTCATGCAATTGCTGCTAGACCTGCCATATTGCCTTATACTGATGTAGTGAAGTGGATAGTACAACATGCTAACCCTAAAGACCGTTCATTCAATGATAGTGCAAGCTCATAGTTAACCACATTTCGTCCTAAGGTATTTATCAGGGCATGTGCCCTTAGACCACCTGTGCAGATCCTCAATGACGCATTCCTAGAGTCTGCAAACACCAGGTTTAATTTCAATGAGATGATCAAATCTTGGATGCACAAACCAACCAACTTCATGCACAGGCCTGATAATTTATACCCAGTGTCATGGTTTAAAGAACACTACTCTTTATTGGAAGCTATGCTTTCTCGGCTATATGGCCTTCCTAATTCCTCAATATTTAGAGTCGAATGGGCTCCTGTGGCTCATCATGTCTTAACCACATGTGAATCTTTTCCTTGGGCCTCTATTTTGTCTTTGGAGCTTAAAAAAGAAACAGAAAATTATCAGAAAGCCCCTCCTACAAAGAAACCCTCTTTATTTATTTCAGCTTATGTGATCGATGTGTTCTATGTCGAGTTTCAATATCCCAACATGGGGTGGAATTGGACCCTTGCTGCTCCTCCTGTTCATATATATCATTCTGCACTGTGGGAGGATAACTATGTGCCTCTGTTATATGACATCTATGATAATTTCCTTGGCACCATTTACCTCAAGATATTTAAGGAAAATGCACCAGCTTTCTCAGCTGATGCTAAGCTTTTCATTGCCACAATTGGGGATTGGTATGTAGGGGAATCCTTCTCCTATGTTAGGATTTGGGGAAGAAGTTCTTTACATCTGCTGCCTAGAATAGTTCCAGATAGGTTACTGATCGAAGAAGTATCACACCAGACTATGGTAGAAGGGGTTTACCTCAAACTTACAGGACCCAAGAGGACATGATGGCCTAAATTCCCCTTAAACCTTGGACGTTTTACTATCCCTTCTTCTACCTAGGCTCAAGTATTGGGTAACAAGATTGCTTCTTTGAAGCTGGAATATGCTCCAAAAGAAGGCATGACCCTAAAAAGTTCCTAGATGCACACTTCAAGCACAATAATATGAGGATGATCTATGAACATGAAGATCTCCCAGATGACTCCATCTACTTGGGAGTTGATACTTTTTCTGAAGTTCTGGCAAAAGCTAAAAGCAAGGATGAACAAAGCCAGATTTTGCTATATCAGAAAGAGCTCAAAGACAAGGTTTTCAGCTACAGAAAAATGGAATTTGATTTTACAGAGCAGGTAAGAAGGGAAAGAGAAGAGAAGGAGGCTTAGAAAGCTAAAACCACTCTCATGTTGACTTATCCTGATGGTGATAAGGGAAAAGGACCTATGGAAGATTCTCCTCAGCTGAAGATTTATGATCAAGTTAAAGTATTGATCCAAACTTCTCAGCATATGAAGAAGGAACTTGTACAGATGACCTCAGTGCTGCATACTAAAGAGGACAGTCCATCGAAATCAGTAAGTGATGTACAGGTCATTGTGGTCAGTAATCCAACAAAGAGACAGAAGCTCATAACTGCTTCTTCTCAGATTCGTACTTTTGATATTGATAGTGATGAAGAGGGTGAAGTAATTTCTCCTTTGCTTGTGTTAGAATAAATCATTGAAGGTTCACAGGCAGTCTTGGATCTGCTGGACACTATAACTATGGATGAACCTGTCTCAGGTGAAGGTTTATCTCAAGTTTCTTATGTTCCTAATCTAATAACTGCAGTCACATCACTTCCTTCAGTAGGAGTTTCTCCTGTTATCACTGTTGATGTACCACCTAAAACACCCATGTCTCAGTTATTTGATGCATTGTTCACCCCTACACCTCCACCTTCAACAGTTCCACTCCCTGTTTCCCCATCAACCGTTGCACAAGTCCAGTTTTCGACTGTACCCCTGCAATCACCTCTACCTCATTCATTACCCTCTGCTACTAATGCTCCAGATCCCTTACCTTTTTCTTCACCATCTGTTGTTAACACTCAGGATCCACCACTTGAAGTTCTTACTTCCATTCCTTCATCAACCACGATACCATCAACCAGTGAAGCTTCTCCTTCTTCCCAAACCTCATCTCAACTTGCTATGACTATTTCTAGCCCTACTATCACCCAGACACCCGTTTTGGTAACAACAATATATGTGACTACATCATCCACTAATGTGGTGGACACCTTCCAAGTTGATGTTATTATGCCTTTGGGGAACTACGTTTACAGCCAGGCAACTAAGGTAGTTGTGAAGAGAGGAAAAAAGAGAAGTAGAGATCATGGAGGATTGGAGGCACCCATTCCTGATCAAATAATTTGGGATTACCAGTCTGATGATATCCAGGAAGAAGCAGTTGATGCAGCTCAAGCCTTGGGTGCATTTGCAAGAGCAAATTTGGATTCAGTCAAGACCCTGAACATGGAGATTGACTTGAAAAAAGAGGAACTGAAGAACCTTCAAGAGCAACTGACAAAAACCAAAGAAGATCATGAAGTCTATGTTCAAGATCTGAGGAAGCTATTTGAAGATAAGTTGGAAGATCTGCAGCTGTAGAACATTTCTCTCCAAGCTAGACTAAATGATGTAGAAACAGAAAATGATGTCAAGGAGGAAAGAATTGCTGCACTTAAAAAGAAACTGGAGGATGCAACTACAAGTGCAGCCTCCTCTGCGTTTTCTAAGTTTTCACAGAAAGAATTCAAGGACCTATCTTATCAAGTCAACCTTGAACATCATCAGCTTGTAGCTAAATTGTTTACTAGCTTGGGTGAAATCCATGAGACTTTCATCGCCTTTGTCAAAATGGTTAGCACCTTGTCCCAGCAAGTGGAGAAGACTAAACAGGCTTCAAAAGCTGTGGAAGACATTATAGATTGGCAAAAGTACATTGAAGAGAAGCCAACTGATATTCTTGAGTTGGGCAGCCTCAAATTCAGAAGGATTAGAGCTGCTATGTGAGCATGGGACAATGTCATCGAGATGGTACAAGATACAATTAACCAGGCTCAAGCCCTCTGCAGAAGAATATGGTACTGCTCAGACAATCTCATGGAGATACTGGCATTCCCTACAATGGGGCTCATTGAGAAGGCAGATCCGCCAAGGCTGATGATTGAGCAGGTCGAGATTCGTTGTGATCAAGTCAAGGAGAAAATCCCACAGATCGAGCACATCAAAATTGAAGACATGGATTGGTTGATTAAGCAACATGTTTCTATGGAGGCTAAGATCTACATGTTCATCCACACGTGGCATAAAATAACTAAGCATGAGATTGAGGGATTCATGTGTGATGCCCAGCTGGGGCTCGAATCTCCTCACGATCCAGATATAGGTGAGTTGATGGAATTTTGGGATAAGTGGGAATATTTCCTCACTAAATAGGATATTCTAATTTTGTAAATCCCTATTTGAGGTGAATTGATCCTTTGTAATATTTTTGTAATTTTCTATTTAAAGGGTAGGCTTCTCCTAGAGAGAGGATGATCTTTTTGGGGTAGAAATCGATAGAAGAAGACTGAAGATGCTCTATTTTGTTTTGAGCTTGTAATTTCTTATAGACTTTCATTAATACAGTAATGTCATTCTCTTGCATCACCTTTTGTTTAGTCATCAAGTTTATTTGATAAATATTGATTTCTATTTCAGACTGTTATCTATGCTGTTTAATCCATTTGCAACTAATATTTGATACAGGGATCTATGATCTGGGTTTTTCCTTTTTGTTTGATCTGTGTATGTATTATGTTTTAATTGAATTTCTTTAACTAAAACATTTATCGATTTCTGCAAATTATTTACAGTGAATTTTAATGTATGTTAATTTTTCAATTGATACATAAGTCACAGGTTATTCTTGAATGAGTTTAAACACTTAATATTAAACTTAGTTAAGTTTTACTAATTGGTTGTAACTTAAGAAAATAAGGATTTGATCTTCTTCACATTTCTGTTAAGTGGATGTATATACTTATTTATTTTCACATCAAGTTAATCTGCAATACAAACAAGACTCCTTTCAGAGTAGGTCTAACTTAGCTTAGATTTTCCTTTCTAGGTAGATTTTTGTTTTTACTTAACACACTGTGTTTTCCTTTATTTTAAGACGGATCCTCCTAGGATCAAAACCCCAAGTGCTAGCGGAGGCCTTTTTATCCATGGGAGATCACCATCCCAAATAGCTCGAGGATAGGGTAATACTTGCGCAGGATTATCTGAAGCCTTTGGCTGGGTTTTCTTCCTCTGTTGAGAGCCTTGGAACCCATTCCAGCACTTTGCACACCCGAGGTCTCAACAAATGGCGCTAGAAGGAGGGCCAGTAGTAAAATATGCCTAAATAGAATACTCATAAACCTCCTCCAGCAAGAACATGATTGGTTTTCACTCATAGCCAATCACAGGCATCTACCTATGAACAACAAATAGTATCACAACTGATTACAATTCCTGGTTCACCTATAGCTCAACATGAAAATAGAAGGGATATCATTATCATATCACCTACTAGAGGACCCCTTTCACTTGAACAAATACTGAAGAGTTCTAATGATAGTGTTACTATAATACAACAAAAAATTACTGACCTACGAAGTAGAGGACTAGCAACAATTCAACCAAACACTACTTTACAGACTGATAACCAAGAAGGTCAACAGATAGCTGACCAAAAAACTGAGAATCAAAACACTGAGAATCTAGATACAGCTGATCAACCAGGTTCCCCTGAGTACAATCTTTATACACTCTTTCAAGGAGAACTACAAGATCAACCTAACGTTGGAAGTGGTGGACCGCCACCCTCTCCTCCTTCATCATCATCCTCCTCATCTGAAAGCGAACACTCTTATAGTTCTTCATCTGAAGAAGAGGAAGAACAACCAATGGCTGGAGAAGGCCAGAACAGACCTTGGCTTGACCCAGATGCTGTGTTTATACTTGGGGATCAACATATATTGCCTAAAAAACCTGAGAAATGGATTCTAAGTTCAATCGAGACAACAAATCACCTGCATTAGATCACATCAAAAATTTTATGGAGGCCATTAGACTTAGGAGTGTTGTCCATGAAGATGTTGTTTGCAAATTATTCCCCTATACATTTGAAGGAAAGGCATCCACATGGTACGTTACCTTAGAAGCCAAATGCATAACTTCTTGGGATGAGTTTCAAAAATTGTTTATCCAGAAGTTTGGGGATGATAAAACTCCACAAGATCTAGTCTTAGAATTGTCTTCTATGAAAATGAGAGGTAAAGAAAGGATCAAAGATTACAATTAGAGATTTTCTTACCTAAAAAATAGGATCCTTGCCACTCTTCTCCCTGCAGAAGAATTGTTGGTTTTCTATTATGAAAAGGGACTATCTGTGCCTATTGAAATGTGGGTCAAAAGAACACATAAAGACAACTTGTTTGAGGCTTATGTTGAATCCATTCAGGTTGAAAAGGATATCTATTGTCTAAAAGATAATCCTGATGCTTTGGAAGAGCAACCTTCCACATCTAGAAAGAAAACTGATACTGCTCCCAAACCCACTACTCAGAATAAAGATTCTTTTGAAATGACTAATATCAAGAAGTTTCTCCAGAAAATGTCAAATGAGATGGTTGATTTAAAAAAGAATAATAATGAAAATCAAAATAATAACAGAGGTTTCGTAAGGCCACCTTTCAGGAGACCTTATCAACCTCCCCAAAATCCATCACCTCCTAATTCTAATGAAGGGCTAACATCTAAAGAAATTTACTCTATCTTCAAAGCTTTGGCCACACAATCAAAAAATGCCCCCAAACCTTCTGAAAATCAAACAAACCAAGATCCATAGTTACCAAAAGAAGGAGAAGAAGAAGAGGATCCACAGATTAATATTGTAAGCTATTTTTCTGAACTCCCAATGAATGAAGAAGAAGACGAACCTAAGACAGTGTTCAATGTTCAACATCCTTACAATACTTGGTCAAAAGGACAACCCTTTTAGGAACCTTCATCTTCAACAGCCCCTCCCAACAAAAGTAAAACTGTTCCTCAAAAGGATACAGTAATTCCTGAAATGGAGTACAGTTTGGCTGAATAATTGAAAAGAGTCAAAGGAAACATCTCTTTGTTTGAACTTCTGAAAATCCCTTCTATGAGCGATTCTCTACCTAAAAGGATAATAATCAAACAACCAAGGGAATCACAAAACAATAACTTAGACTCTTACCAAACCAGATGATCAGAAATCTGGAAGCAAGAGGACACCTCCTTTCTTGCTTACCTTTGAAATCTTCAACATAAATGTACATAATTTCATGATAGATTCAGGTGCCTCTTCCAATGTGATGCCCCTGTTTGTCTGCAGGAAATTAAATGCCACTTGGGAGCCCTGCCCTACTCAGATTTTCCAGCTTGACAGATCTAAAGTAAGAGTAGTAGGGAGATTAAGGAATGTGTTGTTGACATTATCTGCTGATCCTCGGATTCACCAGACCATAGATATTATTGTAGCTAACATCCCTGAAGCCTATGGAATGTGGATGAGCAGAGATTGGTCAGAGAAGCTCAAGGGATACTTTTCCACTGATTGGTCTCACCTATGGCTACCCTACAATGGACAACCAAACAAGATTAATATCAATAGGGAACCATTTATGAAGCAAACAGTCACTGACCTTAATGATTCAAGTGAACCTGCTTGTTATTTCAGTTCACATATTGAGCATTTCAAATTTTAAAACCTTTTTTGGGGATTTACCAGTTGATTCTTCACCATATGAGAATGTAAAAAATGAATCATGGATTACCAATGTTACTTCTGTACCATTCTCTGGAACTATTGTACATAATGTTTATAATTTTAATACAAATTTTAGGATTGATCCTATTGCATGGACTTTATTCTTTGATGGCTATAGATCTAAAGATGGAGTTGGTGCAGGTTGCGTCCTTATTGATCCAAAAGGGACTAAAACCATGATTGTTTGTAGACTTGAATTTGAATGTACCAATAATGTAGCTGAATTTGAGGCCCTAGTTCAGGCACTCAAGAAGGCGATTGATATGGGTGCATAAGTGATAGAATGTTTTGGAGATTCCGAAATCATAGTTAAACATGTAAGAAATAAGATGTTTTTTTTGTCTCTACGTTTAACTAATTATCAAAAAATGGTTACAGATCTCATTAACTCTTTCACTGCATTCAACATCAAGTCTGTCCCTAGGTCACAGAACTTTGATGCTGACCTCTTAGCAAATACTGCATCTAGGATAATTCCACTAGAAGGCTTGTCACCTGAAACCTTTTCAATAGAACTTATGTACAGGACTTCCATCCCTGATAATGTAACAAGTTGGAAAGTGTTTGATGATGACCAACAAATCCTAGAATTTCTCTCAGCTCAAGATACCTTTCAAGACATGGCAATAGATGTGTTGTTGCAGCAACATCCCCCCAAAATTTTTTGTAGATATTGGGGCCCCTCTGTTTTCCCAGAATGTCTGCTTAAAAAGCTGAGTCTCCTTTGAAAAAACTTTGAACTTAGTTTTTTGTTTCAAATGAAAGATATTTTTTGAAGTTAAAGTTTTCTTCCAAGTCAAAAAATACTCAAATTTTCCTCCCGAAATGGTAGAAGAACTTGAAATTCTCTCTCGAAACGGCGGAAGATCTTGGGATGTTCTCCCGAAACTTTGGAAGAACTTGAATTTCTTTTCCGAAACAATGGAAACACTCGTCAAGTTTTGCCGCAACAAGTTCTTTCTTACCAAGTCCCTCGGCCGCTTACTTTTCGAAAAGACTTAACAAACTCATCCATCATTTTCGGAAGAACTCGTCGAGTCTTTCCGCAATGGCAGAGAAACTCAAGAACTTCCACTACGACTAACTTTCGACTCATCATTTTCGGAAGAACCCGCCAAGTCTTCCTAAAACGTCGGGAGAAACTCAAGAGTTTGCACCGCAAGTTCTTAGCTCTCCAACTCCGGAAGAACTCGTCAAGTCTTTCCGCGAAAGCGGAGCGTCTCTCTTTTCTTTCCCACAACAAGTCCGCTCGTGCTTCGATGCAGTGAACGTATCCATTCACTAAGTTAATAGTCGAGTCCGACTCTCATATTGGAAAATAAGTAAGAATAATATATTAGATGATAGGATAAAAGATGATATGTTACAATGATGGCCCTGCCTTAAATATGGCTTGGGCATTTGATGTTGAGGAGACGCCTCATTTCATAACCTAACTTTAGTTAACCTAGTTATTAATTATTTAATTAGTATCTTATTTTATGTTCGTAGCATTGCCACTCTCTTATAAAGGATTTGTCCTCAAAGCCTTATAATGTTTCTGCATCATTTTATGTGGTGTCGTAGATGACGAAACATGTCGATACGAATTGCTAAGAGTCGAACATAACTTCTGATATGTCGACGGATCAATCCATCCCAAATTGATTTGTTGTGGATTGACGGGATTCCCTACTGATGTGTCGTCAGGAGATTTGATCACATTAGTACCATTATCTTTCGACAATTCCCACTTTTTCAAATATCGGTTTTTATGGTTGGGGTGTCGATAGGGAACTTTCACGATGTCATTTTCGTTTACGAATGTCGCCTTTAGAGCATTGATCTGAGTTGGAAGTTGTATTTTCGTCTCTTGAGGATTTAAGTTTTTGTTCTGTATCTTCTCCAACTTGTTTTCTAACTGCCTATTATCATTTTGAAACTTCTTAATCAATTCGACTTGCGATTTTCTGTCATCTTCAGATGTCTTAAGTTGTTCCTTAAGATCTTCATTATGACTTCTAATACAACTATTTCCTTCCTGCTTATCTAGAATTTTCCCTTCAATGTCGTCCATAGATTGTCCTATCTTTCGGCTATTTTTCAACTTCTTAATTTTTTTGACTAGTATCTTGTTATGATTTCTTAGTCTAAAAATTACTTCAGCATTGTTAGATAATGCTTTATTACTCTTCGCGATCTCTGACTTATGTGTCTTTTTAGAGTCGTCATTTTGTTGTTGAAGAACTTTTATCTGTTGTCGACACTGGCCGACCTCTGATTCTTGACTTTCTAATTTATGTTGTAACTGCATTAGTTCTTCATCTTTGTCGCTAACGATTTTGTTCAAGCGTATTATTTCTGCTTCGTAATTATTTATTTCCTTCTTTATATCTTGATTTCCTAACCTCTGATTGAATTTATTTTCGGATTTTAATTCATCAATTTGCACATACAATTTTTCTATACGCCTTTCCTGGTCAGAGATTTTTATTTCATTGTACCTTTCTTGTAATTCAATTCTTATTTCTGAACTATTATTTATGTCGTGCAATTCTTCATTGTCTTTTCGATAACGTTTTAACGTGGCTTCTAATTTTTCTTGTAAATCGGCTTCCACGGTTTTTGACTTCTTCGACGGTGGGATGATCTTCTTTGATTTCTTTGATGAGTCTTTTTTAAACTTGGTCATCTTTCTTTGATTTGACTTATCCAATGATGGATAGTCTTTGCTAGATCTTCACTTGTTGTCTTTTTTCTTCGTTTTGTCTTCTTTGTCTTTTTCTCGATTTTGTCTTCTTTAATACTTCTTATCTTTTTTTTTTTTTTTCAAAATAATTATTATTTTAATAAAATAATAATAACTATTATATATATATATATATATATATATTTTTGGACGCTTTCTTATAATTGTAATAATTTACAATTATTGAGTAATAATTCTTATAATTTACAATTATTGAGTAATAATTCTTATTATCAAAGTAATAATAAATATTATTATTATTATGGAGAAGATTTTAAGAATTTGAAATAGGATAATAATAAAATATTATTATCAAATTTATTTTGAAATGGAGTCAATTTAGACTCTTAAGATATAATAATAATTATGGGTTATTATTATTATAAATTTGGATGCAAAATTTTAATAAAACAATATTATATAATAATAGTAGTAATATTATTATAATAATATTTTTTTTGTTTTATAAAAATTTGTTTTGTTTGTAGGGTTTCACGTGGATGGAGGTAGGAGACGGCGGAAGGGTGACCGGGGGGAGGTGTTGGATGGCGTGGCGTGGGCGGAGGTAAGGAACGACGAAAGGGTGGCCGGGGGGAGACGTTGGAGGGTGTGGCCGGTGGAAGGCGGAGGTGTACGCAGGAGGTGGATGTCGCAGCGGTGGGGGGGGGGGGGCAGGACGCAAGGGGAGAGAGCGGGCCGATGGGAGCTGGGCATGGAAAGTTGTGAGATGGTGGCGTGGATGGTGGAGGAAGAGGCAACGTGCGGGGGGTAGCGTGTAGGATGGAGGTGGAGGGAACGGTGCGGAGTATGTGTGGGGGGAAATGCTCATAATGCAGGTGGAGGGAGAGCTGCTGGCAGTGGTGGGAGTGGTGGCCGATGGTGGATTGAAGGGGAGCGGAGGTGGCGATTGGAACAGCTGGGGATGTAGAAGGAGGAGTCTATGCGGAGGAGACTGTGCGCTGGAGAGAGGGAGGGGTCATGTGGAGTTGGAGGCATAGAGGGTAAAGGAGGATGTAAGGTGGGATGGAGTTGTTGAGAATTCGGGAGCTGGAGTAGGGAAATAGGGAGCGGAGGATGTGGGAAGTGGATGCGAAGGGAGGGGTGGGCGTAGATATAGCAGGTCGTGGTGGATTGAGTGGACGCGAGCAATGGAACGGTGGAGTGTAGGAGCTGGGGAGTGTAGGCACAGGTTGGGTGAGGCTGAAAATGGAGAAATAGAGGGACAACGAGGGATGATGGGGAGGTCATGGTGTAGATTGGAGGGAAGATAGAGGCGCATATAGAGGGGACGTGGTTGAATGGAAAAGTGTGGAAGCAGTGCATAATGGAGTAGCGGATGGAGCGTGTAGCACCGGTGTGGTCAAAGACCATGTAATTCAAGGAATCCTTGAAATAAATCAGACAAGGTCTAAAAAATATTGCCAAAGGAAAGATCAGAGTGGCTCTGATACCAAATCTGAGCCGAATCCGAGCTCAGGTAGAAGGAGCCGAATCCGAGCTCTGATACCAAATGCAATGAACATATCCGTTCACTAAGTTAATAGTCGAGTCCGACTCTCATATTGGAAAATAAGTAAGAATAATATATTAGATGATAGGATAAAATATGATATGTTACAATGATGGCCCTGCCTTAAATATGGCTCGGGCATTTGATGTTGAGGAGACGCCTCATTTCCTAACCTAACTTTAGTTAACCTAGTTATTAATTATTTAATTATTATCTTATTTTATGTTCGTAGCATTCGAAAGAAACTCGCAAAGTCCGCCTGCAACGGCAGGCGAGACTCACCTTTTCCTCCCGATTATTGACGGTTGTGCATAAATTCCAAAAGGTAGAAGTGACCCCACTGTACGGGTTATTAACCCCGTTTAATATCACCACCTACCCAATTTATTTCCCGCACGTATCAGTTTTAATATAAGGGTGGCGGAGGTTTTGACTGTGCCATTGGTAAATTTTTGTTTTGGAAGATGTCATTGGAACCTGCGCAAGATATTTGCTCCAGCTCAGTCTGTTCGCCTCCACATCATCCCGTATCACCCTTGTTTCATTTCCAGGTAGGTGGTTCTACAATTAACTTTTTTTTTTCTACGCGTTGAGGATTTCTCGGGTGTTTTTCGTTTCATTATGTGGCTGGTAAGAACTCGTAGCATGCCATCCTTTAAAGTTTATGGCCATTGCAGCCCATAGAGTTCTCATTGCTGGTAGCTCATTCCCAGTTGGACTATTGTTACCTGGTCATTCAAGCCTAGTCAGTTCCACCGATCGCAGTTATATCATAAAACCTGCCCAAGCCGAGTTAATGCACTCAATCTATTTTTTATGCCGGCTATATGCCACTTCTCATTGCCTGTCGAACAAGAGACAGTGCTAGTCATTGCTGGCTGAGACACTCAACCATTCAGTTACTTGGCTTAGATACCGGTTATTGAAAACACCTTCGTCATATGTTTTTTGTCTTGGCTTCCTCATAGGGTTTCCCAATCCAAGCCAGCCTACCATTAGCCATTAGAAATTCCTATAATGAAGGACGTCCTATCTTCCGAGGGAAACGGGTTTTTTCGTCGTATGCCTATATTTTCGGAAGTGTTTAAATCTTTTCCAAACCAGACATTGCTTCCCTAGAATGATCAAGTCTGATGGCTGTATTGTGTTTTCTTGAATAGTCCATGTCTTGTATGCCTCCCCAGCAGACAACCTTATAATTTTATATATAGCTTTCATTATCATGCTAAGTCCATCTTGCTCTATGATTATGCTCTCATAATGATTTACAATCTTAAGCTCATGCACGTATGGTTGCTGACAGGGTTAAGCCACGATATCGAAAGGTAGCAGAAAGAAAGCTAAAATGACAGAGCCAGAGCCAGTACAACCAAGGACTGAAACTCTTTTCCAGGACACAAAGTGCACCACTGGCATCCCTCCCGAGGTCCGTTGGGGAGATGTTTACCAGATGATCAGGGACCAAGATATCCCAGAAGTGCTATTAGAAGAAGAACAAATCTACCTAAACATTAGGACCTTTGGCATAGCCAGGGATTCTACTCGCCCTGAGCTATTTCCGTTCTCAGAAGTAATCAGGTGGATATTGGAACATGCCAATCCACAAACTAGAGTGTTGCAGGACAGCAAGGGAGAGGCATTCGCTTCATTTCATCCAGCTTATATTGCGGCAACCTACAAATTCTCACATCCCCAGCAGGCACTAAATGATGAATGGTTGGGACAGATGGATAATTTTGAAATAGCTAAGAGGCTGTTAATCATGGGAAAATAGCTGAGGAAGAGGGACAATGATGAGTATGACGTTCAGAGCCTAAGACCTCCATTCAGGTTGATTGCCCTTATGCTAAGCAAAATTTTCGGCATGCCCGATGGGACTGTATATAGGATACAATGGGCCCCCATAATCCATGCCATAGCATTTAAGGGAACTGTGTTTGATTGGGCTACTATCCTCTCAGATAGTTTGGCATCCACTGTCGCCGCAGCTAGAAAAGGTTTGGCCCTAAAGAAGTCAGAGTTTTTCATGTCTTCGTACCTCATTGATTGCATCCTGGCAAAGCTCCCTTTCCCCAAATTGGGTTGCTCATGGGATTAGGCCAACACCCCGGTATACACTGCTTATAAAATGCTATGGGCTCAAAATTACAGAGCGCACTATAAGCTCATATGTGAAGAATTCATTATGCCTCTGTATGAGCAAATGTTCAATGAAGAACCCAATTGCTTGTCGGAGAATGCCATGGAAGTCATGGAAGGTTATGGTTATTTCTACTTCTCAGAAGAGGGTACCTATATCAGGATGGTTGGAGGTACTAAGCCACCATACATCGTACCAAAATTTGCCACTGATTATGTAGTCCTAAAAGAAGCAGTCAGGCAAGTTTTCCTTGATGGAATAGGAGGAGTGCTTAATAAGCAACATAAGGCCTCCTTCCCTCCTTTGCCTTTCTGTATAGGAGCCTATAAATTCTCAGGAGTTGCAGCAACCGAAGAGTTCATTCATGAACTGAAAGCTTTTCACTTCAGTGAGGCAATCTTCCATAGAAATGATAGGCGGAGTAAGGTTGCGGAGCACTGCAAAGAGTTCTATGCTCATTTTGAGTACGCCCATTAGTATGATGCCGAAGAAGAAGTGTTCAGGGGAATCAATAATATGACGGAGTTACAGATTTGTCGTCACAGCAATGGAGCTAGCTCTAGCTTTGCCACAGCCCGAGAATCCAGTCAGAAGAAAGAAAAGGAAGCAGCTGAGGCCCTGGCCCGTGAAGAACAAAGATTGAAAGAGGAAGCAAGTCTGCAGTAGGAAGCTAAGGAAGCTAGGTTGCAGAAAGAAGCCGAGGAAGTGAGATTGCAGCAGGAAGCCGAAGAAGCAAGACTGCAGCAGGAAGCTTAGGAACGAGAGCAGAGGGACGTAATGGAAAATCAGCAACAGGCTAAAGAAGAGGAAAGAAGGCGTAAAGATGAAGAAGAACAAAATGCTGAAAGAGAACTTAAGGCCAATGAAGATGCCCATGTGGGTGGCTCTGGCACCCAAGATATGGAAATAGACTCATCTCAGGTAGTGCAGACCCCACCCAAGGAGATAGAAGTCCATGTAAGAGACCTCCCGATCATCCCTTTCACCCCATCCGAAGATCATACTGTGTCTCGATGGGATAAGTTTGTGTATAACAAGAAGAGGAAGGCTGTGGTCCTGAAGTCAGAAGAGAGAATAAAGAGACTTTTCCAGGCAGATATTGTCACCCAGCGAGAAACCACGGTCATGCAAAATACAAATAAAGCTCCCATATCCATGGCATCCATTGCTATGTCGGCAGCAAAAGCAACAGAAGACAATGTGATTGGCATGCTCAAAGAGTTTGAGTCGACAAAGAGAATTAGCATAAATTCAGGGTATTGAAGCAGAGCTTGGTAAGCATGTGACTTCACAGAAGATCCTACTCCCCTCACCAGCAAATGTGGTGGTAAGAGACACTGGTATATGGTTCAGTTATATTGCAGAAGAAAAGAAGAAGGAAACATCAGTTGTAGCAGCCAACACAGGCACCTCATCCCCAGCAGAAGCGCCACCCGAAGGATAATCACGATAGTCATAATACATTGTTTGTTTTGGTCTACTTCCTTTTGTCCCTATGGTCAGAGCGTGGAGTCACAAGGACAACTGTCCTTTTTTGTTATGAGAAGGAATTTCTGTTATAAGAAAAGGGCCATGAATTGTTTATTTTGTGTAAAATCTTTAAAGACAATTGTAAAAGGCCTGGTGGTAGCCCAGGAGGCATTTTGTAAACTTATAAATAGATGAATAGGGAATAGTGTAAGGGACTTTTGGCAGGGAAAAGGAATTTTATGAACTTGTACGAACTACTTTGCACTTGCTCCAAGAAAATGAATTTTTCCTAATAAGAGCCTGGAGAGGACGTCTTTTGCCTGGAAATGTGTGTTGGATGCATGCTGATTTATTCCTGTGTCATTCATATCTTACTGTGAGATTTTTCTTTGCTGTTCTGAATTATTTCTGAGTATTGAATGATCTTACTATTTTCTGTGCAATGATGTTCCTCCTAAATGAGTAATAGAATGTTTGCTTGTGAATTAAAAGCTATCTTTTATGTCTTTAACCTCTTGCTGTAGATGCATCTTTACGATTTAATGGCTACCTATTGATCTTTATATGTTTCTTTTAGCACATTACTCATATTTATAGTATTGCTCATTGCAATGATAGATTAGATTTATTTCAGTTTTAGATACAGATTTGCTTCAAGTCTTGCACTTAGATTAAATTAGCTTAGGCACTTTCATATCATCTTAAACATTAAAATAAAAAAGAACGGTGGATCGGGCCATAACCGGTGTAAAGAAAGGAAATCTCCAAATCTAATGGTAGTCGGAACCGCTAACCGGACGGATTCCCCATACCAAACTGTGGACAATCTAATTGGGATAGTTTACCGGGGAGAATCCCTTTCTGCTTGATGCTTTGATCTTCGAGGCATCAACAGTTTTTGGCGCTAGAAGGAGGGCCCGAAGTGCATGGCTGATAAAGGAAAATCTCCCATTGTCAAAAATGTTATTGAAAACCCGCTTGAAACAGGAATTTCAGACAGCCCAAACCTTGAAGTAACAAATCAAGAAAACTCCATCTCTGATTTTGAACATCAAGAAGTCTTGTATGCTGTGCCTTTTGCGGAAATAGAAGATTTAAGGAGACATACACGATCTTATGTTAAGCAACTAGGTGGCTTGAACGCTGTAACTTTTCTCCCTAGGAAAAGTACTCCCAAAAAAGAAAGACAGTACACCCGTGATTCGATTCTTGTGCAAAATTTTGAAGAGCTTGTAAATTTAACTTTGGAAGAAATTACAGAACCCCTAGAAGAAATCAATCTTGAAAACCCAGAAAATCTTTCAGATCCAGAAAATCTTGGAGAACTTGTTACTCCAAAGAACACTCCAATTAATTCACCATACAATTCTCCACCTGATTCTCCACATAGAAACATGGTTGTACCTACTTGGAGAGTGAGGGGAGCATTAAATCTAGCTGGGCCATTCCACAATTTGCCTAAAAATCCAGAGAAAGTCTTGCCTAAGTTCAACCCAGGAAAAGCAATTTCTGCTGAAGATCATCTCAAGAGTTTTTATTTAGCCTTGAATATTTTAAATGTACAACATGAAGATGTAGTTTGTAGGCTTTTCCCATACACATTCGAGCCAAAAGTTTCGTCCTGGTATTTTAGCTTACAAGGTAGCTCAATCTCCAGTTGGGAAGAATTTGAAACATGTTTCTTAAAGAAGTATGGAAATCAAAAGACTGTAGCTACACTCATGAAAGAATTACTGTCCATGAGAATGGAAAAGAAAGAAAAGGTTCAAGAATTCAACCAAAGGTTCACAACACTCTTGAATAATTTCAGCGAAGCAAATAAACCAACAGAATAATCTCTGGTTGAATATTATACAACAGCTCTTGAAGGGCCTATAGCAATGTTCGTCAAAAGGTCTAAGAAAACCACCCTGATAGAAAATTTTGAAGAAGCTAGAAAGGTGGAAGAAGAAGCATACAACATTGCCAAACATGCCTTAGATGCAGAGACAAAACTAACAACTAATAAAAAAACCTTGCTGCTCACCAGAAAGAAAGAGGAGTCATCAACAGACATGGAGAATGTAGTTAAGATGATGTAGAAATTGTCCAATAAAATTGTAGATCTTGAGAAAGATAAAGCGGCTAGTACGTCTAGGAAGCCTTTCAAGCCATTCTACAAGAAGAGAGAAGACAACGATCAACCTCATCCACCTATGAATACTTCTCTGGTTTTAAATCTGAATGAAATAGGGATGGAACACTTTTGCACATTTCATCAAGAGCCACACTCGGAAAAGAGCTGCCCACAATGGATTAACTCTATGAGTTTAGTCATGAACGAAATGTTGGCTTCACAGATTCCAGATCAAGATGATCCTCCAGAGGAACCAAGCCATGAGATAGAGGAACCATCCCCAGACACTACCATGGTGCTATGGGACTG
Organism: Larix kaempferi; assembly: GCA_027924585.1. Lineage (NCBI taxonomy): Eukaryota > Viridiplantae > Streptophyta > Pinopsida > Pinales > Pinaceae > Larix > Larix kaempferi. The sequence continues at coordinate 35,452,470 of BSBM01000510.1, forward strand.
GATACCTTTAACTGAATTGGTAGAAGACGATCCCGTGGAAAGCCCAGTCTCTGCTGTAAACATTACGACTCGCAGTAAAAGTGCCATTGCAGACCCAGTTCCAAGCTCGACTATTCCCAAGCCTAAAGTTTCAAAAGAGTTACCTAGAAGACACATAACATTCATTCCACCACAACCTAAAGCTAACTCATTAGCGACCAAGCAACCAAACATCGACGCAACAGTTCAGCAACCAAAGGTCACACTGAATAAGACAGACCATCAAACCAGAATTGTAAAAGAATGTGATATGGGATATGACATCATTGAAGATATAAAGAAAGTAAAGGCAAATGTTTCAATATTCGATATGTGCAGTCTACCCCAGCAACGAGACAATTTGTTGCATGTTCTAAAATCCCAGCCCAACACTCCATTAATGGACACTCAAAAAGACCCTGAAATTAATGAGGCCAGTATTGGTGGGAAATCTAAATCTCAGACGTTGCCATTCCTCTTAACTTTTGAAATTTTCAATCATAATGTACACAATTGTCTGGTAGATTCTGGAGCATCTTCGAATGTCATGCCACTATCTATCTGTAAAAAGATTAACGATCAACCAATTCCATCCCCCGCCCAGATTATTCAGTTAGATAGGACTGCTGTCAAAGTTATCAGGGAAATGAAAGATGTCCTCATTAGGTTGTCAGCAGATCCTAGAGTTTGTCAGTTCATTGATATAATGGTAGTTGACATTCCCGAAGCATACGGTTTAATCCTAAGTAGGGACTGGTCCACTAAGTTGAATGGTTATTTTGCAACTGATTGGTCCCATTTGTGGTTGCCACATCAAAATAGATAGAATCAGATCAAGGTTCTGAGAGAACCACACATGAAACAAAATGTAACTCAACTAGAAGGAAAGAATGAAGCTGTAGCCTTTTCATCCTCAGTTTTGGGAAATTATTTCTTAGAAATTGATCCGGGTAATTATTAGTCTGAAACTATTAGCCATGAATCAGATGAACAGTCCGATCTCCATTTTTCTCGGATTGATGATATTGACTGTAATATAGTTAGTTTAGTCACTAACTCAGATCACACAGATACTAACTTAGCTAAATCAAACGATTTTTGTTGGACATTATACTTTGATGGTTCTAAAAATTCGAAAGGGTCTGGAGCCGGTTGTGTTCTGATGGATCCAGAAAGAAACAAGTATTTTTTGTCCTGTAGATTAGAATTTGATTGTACTAATAACATTGCTGAATATGAAGCTTTCGTCCACGGATTGAAGAAAGCCATCGGTTTAAATGTCAAGTACCTGAAGGTTTTTGGTGACTCAGAAATAGTCATGAGACAGGTAAGAGATACCATTCACTATCTTTCACCTCATTTGAGGAGTTATCAGGCTGATGTATGGGATTTAATTATGCATTTTGATGCTTTCAATATAAAGTCTGTTCCTAGATTGCAAAATGCTGCGGCTGATTTATTAGCAACCTCTGCTTCTAGATTGGTGCTGACTAATAATAAATGCTCAATTGAATTGGTTTTTGTGAAATTGCCCACATAAGATCCAAAGAGATGATGTAAACCTCACTATGAAAGAATTTAGGAAGAAGAGAGAAGCAATAGAACATAGATCCAATAGAGGCAGAATAATTACACACATTACATTAATCAGAATAGTGACCGGGTAAATATACAATGCTGAGTATGAGGATTCGAATTCACTAGGTGTAATTCGAATTATCCTTCATGCACAGATCCATAATCAGTGGAGAGTCATCAGTGCCAAACTAGGAGTCTATCTCATCATCGGTGAAGTCATCAATGCACAAGTAGTGATCAACCGGGAGTCAAACTGAGTCTAACTGAGTGTGGTTGGTGTAACTGGCACATGGAAGCATTGATATAGTGAAGGAGACTCAGTGGGGGGCGCTCATGGAGCTAACTGGAGTCAAAACAGTCTATCTAGTCACACTGGAGGTCCAAAAGAGTGATAAGGTCAGTTAGGAGTCAGTTAATCCTTAAATCAAGGAAGAACTGAAGATAACTGAACTAAACTGGACTGGTAGGTGAAGAAGGGCGCCCTTATCATGCAATAACTGAAAGGAGGGCGCACTAAGCTCTAGGAGAGCTAAGACTGATCCGAGAGAAGCTCCTGGGGCTAGTTTGGCAAGGGCTAGGTGCTGGTGCTGCAAACCCTAATTGCATGCAAACCCTAATTGCATGCAAAACCCTAATTTTGCATGCAGGACTGAAAATGTCAGAAATGTTAGAAGGACTAGGATGGAGTATAGGAATATCCTAACAGTTTTCATGCCTTCTGTTCTTGACAATATCACAAACCTCAGAGTTTTCGATGATGACAAACATATTATCAGTTTTCTAACAAAGGAAGACGTATTCCAAGGAGCTGTGATAGATGAAGAAGAACACGATTCTGATTTGCAAAAGAAAGATACAACTAAAGGCAATTTCATCCCCAAAGGGGTGAGGTCGCTTGAAATGCTGTTTGATCTATAGAGCAAGTTCAAAAGGCTAGCAAATGCCAAGACCAATAGCTCATCAATGCAGCATGAATTAGTTGATCTGGGCACCGAAGCTAAACCAAAGATTGTTAACCTTGGCAAATGTTGTTCACCAGGAGAAAGAGATAAGTTCATCAAACTATTTCGACAATATAAGGATGTTTTTGCATGGAATTATGCAGATTTGAAAACATATGACATCCGCATTATTCAGCATGTCATACTAATGAAAGCAGGTGTCAAGCCATTTCAGCAGCAATTAAGAAGGATGCATCCTACTCTTGAACCTCTGATTCAAAAGGAACTAAAGAAGTTATTGGACGCTAAGATAATTTTTAAAGTTCGACATTTTGAGTGGGTTGCTAATCTAGTTCCCATGAGAAAGAAGTCAGGAGAGATAAGACTATGTGTTGACTTAAAAAATTTGAATAGGGATTCAGATAAAGACAACTATCCCGTCCCTTCAATGGAACAAATTCTCCAGATGGTATCAGGATCATAACTCTTTTCCCTTCTCGATGGTTTCTCTGGTTACAATCAAGTATTAGTAGTTGAAGAAGACCGTCTTAAGACTACTTTCCGCACTAAGTGGGGAAATTTCACATATAGAAGGATGCCATTCAGCCTGATAAATGCAGAAGCTACATTCTAGCGAGCTATGGATATCGCCTTCCGAGGATTGGGTGGCCACTATGTCGTGGTCTATCTAGATGATGTGATAGTTTTCTCAAAGAAAAGAGAAGACCATGTTGTTCATTTGAAGCATATTTTTTATCGTTGTCGAAAATATGGTATTTATTTAAATCCCAAGAAAAGCGTGTTTGTTGTCCCTGAAGGTAAACTATTGGGCCACATCATTTCAAAAAGGGGAGTTTCAATAGATCAAGAGAGAGTACAAGCTATCAAAAAAATTCCAATGCCTCATAACAAGAAGTCCATGCAGTCATTTATGGGCACTATCAATTTTGTCTGAAGATTTGTCCCAGATTTTGCACAAATTGTTAATCCTTTGCAGAAAATGGTCAAGCAAAGCATACAGTTCAAGTGGATAGACCTAGAGAAAGATGCATTCAGAGAAATTAAGGCAGCCATAGCTAAGGCTCCTTCCTTAAGAAGCCCAGACTTTGACAAAGATTTTATCTTGTATACTTTTGCTTCAGATGACTCTCTCGTGGCTGTGCTCACGCAAAAGATAGAACTAGGGGACGAGTACCCAATCTCGTTTATGAGCACTGGTCTGCAAGGTGCTCAACTAAATTATCCCGTTGTCGACAAGCATGCGTATGCTGTCTTCAAAGCAGTCAAACAATTCAGACCATATATTCTTAAGAATAGAACTAAGGTTATAGTTCCCCACCCAGCTGTTAGATCCCTCTTCGTTCAAAAGGAATTATGAGAAAGGAGGGGAAATTGGGTCATAGCCCTTCAAGAATATGACTTAGAGTTTAAGCCGGCCACTATCATCAAAGGACAAGGCCTGTGCAAATTGCTTACAGAAAATCTGACTGATGAAGAGCAGCATTGGAAAAATGAAGCTGAGCTGAATTCAGTTGAAGTATGTCCTATCTTCACAGCTCCTCAATCATGGTATAGGGATCTAGTGCATTATTTGCAGCAAGGATACCTACCTAAGCACTGGAGCTCTAAGCAAAGAAGGGCACTCTGTTTAAAATCAGCAGCTTATCAAATCATTGATGGGATACTTTTCAGAAAAAAATATGATGGAATTTTCCTCAGATGTCTAGAGAAAGAGGATGCAAGTAAAGTTGTCAAAGAGCTACATGATGGTCCTGTTGGTGGACATTATTCAGGGGAGACAATAGCCCACAAAATACTCAGAGCTAGATATTATTGGTCCACTTTATTTTGAGATGCTCATGCTTATGCACAAAACTGTGATATATGCCAAAGAAGTGCTGGGAAATTACCTAAGGTAGCAGGACCTTTGCAGCCTGTTATTATCTCAGAACCTTTCGAACAATGGGGTATAGATGTCATTGGAAAGATAAACCCAAATTCTTCTCTACAACATCGATACATCTTGACGGCTACCGACTACTTCACCAGATGGATGGAGGCTTCCCCATTGCGCAAGATCAATGAAGATGTAGTCATCAGCTTCTTGAAAGAAAACATCATAACCAGGTTTGGGGTTCCAATTTCCCTAGTTTTTGATAATGCTCCTTATTTCTCGTCTTTTAAGATAAATGAATTTGTTTATGAATGGGGAATTAAATTGCATTATTCAGCCAATTATTACCCTCAAGGGAACGAACTAGCTGAATCTTCAAACAAAAACCTCATCCGAATTCTCAAGAAGACTATGATTGAAAATCAGCGAAGCTAGCATATAGCTCTTCCAAATGCCTTATGGGCAGATAGGGTAACTCCAAAGAATGTATTAGGGGTTTCCCCTTACACCCTTGCCTATGGAAAGGAAGCTATTCTTCCTTCCAACATCTTACTTCCATCCTTGCAGTTGTCCCAAGCCTCTCGAGGGTTTGGTAGTCAAGTCTTACAATCTAGGATCAATACCTTGCTTCATCTTTAAGAAGCCCGACAGAAAGCCAAAGACGGATTTCATCAACACCAAGATTAGTCAAAAGATGGTTCGATAAAAGGATATTTGGTAAAAGAAGTTTTGAAGTAGGGGATTTAGTCCTGAAATGGGACCATAATCATGAGGGCAAGGGGATGCACATGAAATTTCAACACTTATGGATAGGCCCTTACCAAATTTTTGCAAAGCTCGGCCCATCCACTTACAAGCTAACAGACCTCCAGGGAGAGCAAGTAACCCTTCCTCTCAACGGCCTCGCCTTAAAACAATACTTTGCCTAGTCTCGTTGAGACTTCCTGTACATAAATAAAGCTTTTCTTTTGATTTACTTTTGTTTTCTTTATGTTAGATATGTTGTTTTCTTTTCTTAGCATTTGAGCCTTTTTGTACATTTTGTTTTCTGAAGCACCTGGAATTGGGCCTCTCGTGAGGATAGATCTCTCAAGAAATCTCACCACTCGTGAAGCTAGGAAGACACCCTCAAAAGGAATTTTATCCATGCATTTTTGGATTTTGATGATCGTTCTCCAGAAATAAGAAGTCCAGTTCTGCTGGTCACACTAACCCTTATTTAAATAGCAGAGATCTATGATTATCTTTATCACTTTCTTTGGGCTCCATCTACCCTCACACTTAAAAGCATCTCAAGAAGATCACTATAGTTGGACCCACGGAAAGGAAGCATGTCTCAAAGGAATAAGGTATTGAAATGACTCTATGCTGCAAATCAAAAGCCAAAAGGCTTGCAATCAAGGGTCTTTTTTCTAGAAATTCTCGCCTCAATCAAAGCATGGCTGAGATAAAGTAAAGCACACAAGTCAGGAAAGCTATCCAAAAGGACTCAGATCATTCAAGGCTCCTCTCCGTCTGTGAGGCTTGATAAATCAATGAAATACCTAGCTCACACAAAAGGACATTATGGATTGAGGAGCCAAAATCAAAGATCATGACTTTAAAGAAAATATTTCTGGAAGGCTCAAACAACAAAAGCTGTCAAATATATGAAACATCCAAAAGGATGCAAGCAGCATGGGAATGAGGAACAAGAACAATAGTGTCTATGAGAGGTTGTTATGATCCTGTGGTGTCCAATAACAGGGGTCATCTGAAAGATAAATCTCCTAAAAATGAACCTCATATTCTGGCCCTTAGAAATTTTTAAGGATGTCTTCATCAAAGCTCCCCTTTCCCAGTAACCAGCAGATAAAGTGATTACTTCCTTTGCCGAGATTCAAATGCTCAAACCAATTGTTGCACTTAGGGTGAGCAACTTTTAATAGTTTCCAATGAACGAGAAGAGTGTTTTGTTCAGAGATCTATGTTCTCCAATGATTCGCCAATTGTTGTTGCAGAAACATCCCCCCCAAAATTTTTGTAGATATTGGGGCCCTTCCTTTGTTTTCCCAGAAAGTCTGCTTAAAAAGCTGAGTCTCCTTTGAAAAAAAATTGAACTTAGTTTTTTGTTTGAAATGAAAGATCTTTTTCGAAGTTAAAGTTTTCTTCCAAGTCAAAAAAAACTCAAATTTTCCTCCTGAAACGGTGGAAGAACTTGAAATTCTCTCCCGAAATGGCGGAAGATCTTGGGATGTTCTCCCGAAACTTCGGAAGAACTTGAATTTATTTCCCGAAACAGCGGAAACACTCGTCAAGTTTTGCCGCAACGAGTTCTTTCTTACCAAGTCCCTCGGCCGCTTACTTTTCGAAAAGACTTAACAAACTCATCCGTCATTTTCAGAAGAACTCGTCGAGTCTTTCCGTAATGGCAGAGAAACTCAAGAACTTCCGCCGCGACTAACTTTCAGCTCATCATTTTCGGAAGAACCCGCCAAGTCTTCCCGAAACGTTGGGAGAAACTCAAGAGTTTGCACCGCAAGTTCTTAGCTCGCCAACTCCGGAAGAACTCGTCAAGTCTTTCCGCGAAAGCGGAGCGTCTCTCTTTTCTTTCCCACAACAAGTCCGCCCGCGCTTCGAAAGAAACTCGCAAATTCCGCCTGCAACAGTGGGCGAGACTCACCTTTTCCTCCTGATTATTGACGGTTGTGCATAAATGCCAAAAGGTAGAAGTGACCCCATCGTATGGGTTATTAACCCTGTTTAATATCACCACCTACCCAATTTATTTCCCGCATGTATCGGTTTTAATATAAGGGTGGAGAGGGTTTCGACTATGCCATTGGTAAATTTTTGTTTTGGAAGATGCCATTGGAACCTGCGCAAGTTATTTTCTCTAGCTCAGTCTATTCACCTCCACATCAGCCCGTATCACCCTTGTTTCATTGCCAGGTAGGTGGTTCTACCGTTAACTTTGTTTTTTCTATGCATTGAGGCTTTCTCGGGTGTTTTTCGTTTCATTACGTGGCCGATAGGCACTCGTAGCATGCCATCCTTTAAAGTTTACAGCCACTGCAGCCCGTAGAGTTCTCATTGCTGGTAGTTCATTCCCAGTTGGACCATTGTTACCTATTCATTCAAGCCTAGTCAGTTCCACCGGCCGCAGTTCTATCATAAAACCTGCCCAACCCGAGTTAATGCACTCAATCTATTTTTTATGCCGGCTATATGCCACTTCTCATTGCCTGTCGAACAAGAGACAGTGCTAGTCATTGCTGGCTGAGACACTCAACCGTTCAGTTACTTGGCTTAGATATCAGTTATTGAAAATAGCTTCGTCATATGTTTTTTTTCTTCGCTTCCTCATAGGGTTTCCCAATCCAAGCCATCCTACCATTAGCCATTAGAAATGCCTATAATGAAGGACGTCCTATCTTTTGAGGGAAACAATTTTTTTCGTCGTATGCCTATATTTTCAGAAGCGTTTAAATCTTTTCCAAACTAGACATTGCTTCCCTAGAATGATCAAGTCTGATGGCTGTATTGTGTTTTCTTGAATAGTCTGTGTCATGTTTGCCTCCCCGGCAGACAGCCTTATAATTTTATATATAGCTTTCATTAGCATGCTAAGTTCGTCTTGCTCTATGATTATGCTCTCATGATGATTTACAATCTTAAGCTCATGCATGTATGGTTGCTGACAGGGTTAAGCCACGATGCCGAAAGGTAGCAGAAAGAAAGCTAAAATGACAGAGCCAGAGCCAGTACAACCAAGGACTGAAACTCTTTTCCAGGACACAAAGTGCACCACTGGCATCCCTCCTGAGGTCTGGTGGGGAGATGTTTACCGGATGATTAGGGAACAAGATATCCCAGACGTGCTATTAGAAGAATAACAAATCTACCTAAACATCAAGACCTCTGGCATAGCCAGGGATTCTACTCGCCCTGAGCTATTTCCATGCTCAGAAGTAATCGAGTGGATATTGGAACATGCCAATCCACAAACTAGAGTGTTGCAGGACAACAAGGGAGAGGCATTTGCTTCGTTTCATCCAACTTATATTGTGGCAGCCTACAAATTGTCACGTCCCCAACAGGCACTAAATGATGAATGGTTGGGACAGATGGATAATTTTGAAATAGCTAAGAGTCTGTTAATCACGGGAAAACAGTCGAGGAAGAGGGACAATGATGAGTATGACGTTCAGATCCTAAGACCTCCATTCAGGTTGATTGCCCTTATGCTAAGCAGAATTTTTGGTGTGCCCGATGGGACCGTATATAGGATACAATGGGCCCCCATAATCCATGCCATAGCATTTAAGGGAGCTGTGTTTGATTGGGCTACTATCCTCTCAGATAGTTTGGCATCCACTGTCACTGCAACTAGAGAAGGTTTGGCCCTAAAGAAGTTAGATTTTTTCATGTCTTCGTACCTCATTGATTGCATCCTGGCAAAGCTCCCTTTCCCCAAATCAGGTTGCTCATGGGATTAGGCCAACACCCCGGTATACACTGCTTATAAAATGCTATGGGATCAAAATTACAGAGCGCACTATAAGTTCATATGTGAAGAATTCATTATGCCTCTGTATGAGAAAATGTTCAATGAAGAACCCAATTGCTTGTCGGAGAACGCCATGGAAGTCATGGAAGGTTATGGTGATTTCTACTTTTCAGAAGACGGTACCTATATTAGGATGTTTGGAGGTACTAAGCCACCATACATCTTACCAAAATACGCCACTGATTATGTAGTCCTAAAAGAAGCAGTCAGGCAAGTTTTCCTTGATGGAATAGGAGGAGTGCTTAATAAGAAGCATAAGGCCTCCTTCCCTCCTTTTCCTTTCTATATAGGAGCCTATAAATTCTCAATAGTTGCAGCAGCCGAAGAGTTCATTCAGGAACTGAAAGCTTTTCACTTTGGTGAGGCAATCTTCCATAGAAATGATAGGCGGAGTAAGGTTGCGGAGCACTGCAAAGAGTTCTATGGTCATTTTGAGTACGCCCATTACTATGATGCCGAAGAAGAAGTGTTCAGGGGAATCAGTAATATGACCGAGTTGCAAATTTGTCATCACAGTAGTGGAGCTAGCTCTAGCTCTGCCACAGCCCGAGAAGCCAGTCAGAAGAAATAAAAGGAAGCAACTGAGGCCCTGGCCCGTGAAGAACAAAGATTGAAAGAGGAAGAAAGTCTGCAGCAGGAAGCTGAGGAAGCTAGGTTGCAGAAAGAAGCTGAGGAAGTGAGATTGCAGCAGGAAGCCGAAGAAGCAAGACTGCAGCAGGAAGCTTAGGAACCAGAGCAGAGGGAGGTAATGGAAAATCAGCAACAGGCTGAAGAAGAGGAAAGAAGGTGTAAAGCTGAAGAAGAACAAAATGCTGAAAGAGAACTTAAGGCCAATGAAGATGCCCAGGAAGGTGGCTTTGGCACCCAAGATATGGAAATAGACTCATCTCAGGTAGTGCAGACCCCACCCACGGAGACAGAAGTCCATGTAAGAGACCTCCCGATCATCCCTTTCACCCCATCTGAAGATCATACTCTGTCCTGATGGGATAAGTTTGTATATAACAAGAAGAGGAAGGCTGTGGTCCTGAAGTCAGAAGAGAGAATAAAGAGACTTTTCTAGGCAGATATTGTCACCCAGCGAGAAACCATGGTCATGCAAAATACAAATAAAGCTCCCATAGCCATGGCATCCGCTGCTGTGTCGGCAGCAAAAGCAACAGAAGACAATGTGATTGGCATGGTCAAAGATTTTGAGTCGACAAAGAGAAGAGCTCGCATGCTGCAACATACTGTGGCTAATGAGCAGGCTTATAGGGATCTCGTAGTGAACAAATATAATCGCCTGTATGCTGATCACAAAGAGTTGTCGGATAAATATCGACATCTGGAAGAAGAAAAGGAGCACCTGGCAATCCAGATGATGGTTCTAGAAGCAGAAAAGAATGATTCTGATGCTAGAGTCTTTCACCTGGAAGTAGACAAACAGGCAATGGTTGAGCAGTTAGAGCAAGCAGAAAGCATAGTGATGGATATGTCTCCCTTTCATGAGCAGTTTTGTGACATCTTAAGTCAAATGCATGCCACACAAGAACTGATTATTGAGGAGGTGTGCAAGCTCCAGACTATGCTGGTTAGGTTGAAAGAAGTTAATGATGAAGTCATCAGGCTTAAAGGCAAGTACACTCAGGTAAAAGCAAACATTTTGAACCAGATGGAGTGGAGAGAAGGGAAGGTGGATTTCCCTACGCATCTCCCATTCAAATCTATGGATGGTTTTAAGGAAGATGTAGCTCTTATGGAGTTTTGCAGGAATTGTGGCGCCAAGCTGATGGCTAAAATCCAGGGAACAATTGAGAAAGTTAACGGCCTATATCAAAAGATTCATGAAGTACATCAAAATTGCAAGCTTATTTTTCCTCAGAACCTGGATGATTTTCCAAGCAAAGAGCAATGTTTGTCAGACTTGAAGGAAGAGCTGGGCATTCAAATAGAGTATGTAAAGAAGATTGATGTGCTGGCCACCAATGATCTTCATCATTACATTGGGCTATCATCAGTATACAATCATATGCTCAAGGAGATCCACCATGCAGCAATAACACAAATCCAGGGTATTGAAGCAGAGCTTGGTAAGCATGTGACTTCACAGAAGATCCTGCTCCCCTCACCAGCAAATGTGGTGGTAAGAGACACTGGTATATGGTTCAGTTATATTGCATAAGAAGAGAAGAAGGAAACAATAGTTGTAGTAGCCAGCACATGCACCTCATCCCCAGCAGAAGCGCCACCCCAAGGATAATCACGCTAGTCATAATACATTGTTTGTTTTGGTCTACTTCCTTTTGTCCCTATGGTTAGAGCATGGAGTCACAAGGACAACTATCCTTTTTTGTTATGAGAAGGAATTTCTGTTATAAGAAAAGGGCCACGAATTGTTTATTTTGTGTAAAATCTTTAAAGACAATTGTAAAAGGCCAGGTGGCAGCCCAGGAGGCATTTTGTAAACTTATAAATAGATGAATAGGGAATAGTGTAAGGGACTTTTGGCAGGGAAAAGGAATTTTCTGAACTTGTACGAACTACTTTGCACTTGCTCCAGGAAAATGAATTTTGCCTAATAAGAGCCTGGAGAGGACGTCTTTTGCCTGGAAATGTGTGTTGGATGCATGCTGATTTATTCCCGTGTCATTCATATCTTACTGTGAGATTTTTCTTTGCTGTTCTGAATTATTTCTGAGTATTGAATGATCTTACTATTTTCTGTGCAATGATGTTCCTCCTAAATGAGTAATAGAATGTTTTCTTGTGAATTAAAAGCTATCTTTTATGTCTTTAACCTCCTGCTGTAGATGCATCTTTACGATTTAATAGCTACCTATTGATCTTTATATGTTTCTTTCAGCACATTACTCATATTTACAGTATTGCTCCTTGCAAGGATAGATTAGATTTATTTCAGTTTTAGATATATATTTGCTTCAAGTCTTGCACTTAGATTAAATTAGCTTAGGCACTTCCATATCATCTTAAACATTAAAATAAAAAAGAATGGTGGATCGGGCCATAACCGGTGTAAAGAAAGCAAATCTCCAAATCTAACGGTAGCCGGAACCACTAACCAGATAGATTCCCCATACCAAATGGTGGACAATCTAATTGGGATATTTTACTGGGGAGAATCCCTTTCTACTTGATGCTGCGATCTTCGGGGCATCAACAAGATGAGGCTGAGCATGAAAAATCTCTGTCTGATCCTTCCAACATTATCCCAAAATCAGTGATCAACCTAGAAATTTTTTATGACTTGCAGGATAAGTTTAAACATAAGACCAACTGCAAAACTCAGAGTTCTTCTTTGAACTATGAGCCAGTCAACCTTGGTACTGAACAAAATCCCCGATTCATCAACCTTGGGGTTGACTGCTCTGTTGATGAAAGAAGAGCTTTCATCAGATTGTGTAAAGAGTACAAAGAGGTTTTTGCGTGGACCTATGACGAACTAAAGACCTTTGATACTAGCATTATGCATCATAACATACTTATGAAGCCAGAAGTGAAACCTTACCAATAGAAACTAAGGAAGATGCATCCTAGTTCGGAACCCTTTGTAAAGAAATAACTTGACAAGTTGTTGAAAGCTAAAATCATATTCCCTATCAGACACACACAATGGATAGCTAATTTAGTACATGTTCGGAAAAAGAATGGGGAAATCAGACTTTGTGTCGATTTCAAAAATTTGAACAGAGCTTCTGAAAAGGATAACTACCTTGTTCCTCCCATGGAGAAGATTCTACAAAAGGTAGCAGGGTCAGATATGTTTTGTTCTCTCTCCTATATGGTTTTTCAGGATACAACCAAGTCATGGTTGCCCCTGATGACCAACTGAAAACAACCTTCAGAACCCCTTAGGGTACTTTTGCCTATAGGCGAATGCCTTTCGGGCTGATAAATGCAGGAGCCTATTAACACCCAAAAAGTGTTCACTACCTCATCTACCCCATTATATGGCTCATTTGTCCATTTTTCTACCATATTTCCCTTAAAAACCCTAAAAATCCCATTAAAAAGCCTCCAAAAGGCCTAAAATGCCTCCAAAAGGCCACAAAACCATCAAAATAGCCTCAAAAAGGCTAAAAAACCCCCTTTTCCTCCAAAAATATCCAAAATTCCTTTAAAATAGCAAAAATCCCCTAAAAAGGGAATAAAAAATATAAAATAATGAGGAAAAGGAGGAAAAAACCCTATACAGCTGCCCTAAACCATATGGTTCCCAAAACCATGGGTCAGCACTCTACCACCAAAAAAATTATAAATAGGTGATGGAGATCCCTTATTTCACATCCACAATCATAAGCACCCTTACTCTGCCAAAATCTCTCTTGAAACCCTAGCTCACCATTGAGCCACTTTCACCTTGAGAGCCCCTTTTGGCCCATTTCCACCATTGGAGAAAGAGAAGGAGCACATTGGAGCTTGAAGCAACCCTCTTGGACATTGCAAGGGCTTCATCAACCTCCACATTGGAGGTAATATCAATACAAAAACCATTATTTAAATTTGTTGTTTATGTTTCATGCACATGTTTTAGAGTAGTTTTACATTTCTGTTTTAGCTTAATAATTTACATTTACTGAACTGCTATTAAGGAGTCCATTCTCCTTAGTAGGTGCTCATTTGCACAAGCTAGGGGTAAAACCCTAGCTACAGTTTTGGCGACTCCCCTAGATTTGAATTTTTGGTTTCAGTTTAACAATTTTTTCCTTTCGGCTGTCCCTTTCGGCCGCCGTATACCGCGTCTTTTCCCTCTGCAGTCGCGTCCCGACCGCGTCTTTCAGGCCTTTACCTGCGACCCGACCGCAACTCTCAGACTGTTTTCGACGCCCTGCCAGCAGATTCAAGTCTATTACCTGCGATCCGACCGTGGCTAATCAGCCTATTTGATGCGATCTGACTGCGCCTGTCGGCCTTTTTCCCGCGTCCCGACTGCGGCTTTCAGCCCCTTTCCGGCGTCCCGACTGCGTCTGTTGGCCCTTTTGCCGTGACCCGACTGCGTCTTTTTCCCCGTTTCCTACGTCCCAACTGCGCCTGTCGGCCTGATAGCCGCGACCTGAGCACGCCTGTTTCCCCTAAACCCACGGTCCGCCTGTTCTGCTACGCCACAGACCCGCGGTCTGATTTCTGCATTTTTTCCCTAATTTGAGCCCAGCCCCTTTTGCTGCAATATTTTCTGCATTTGAACAACCTTCTGTCCTACCTGCAGTCCCACTTCCCTATAGCCTTTCTGCAATATAATTTCTGTTCCCTTTACAGAATCTTTTTAAAATTTCAGTATTTTTAATTCAGAAAATTTTGCAAGTTAAAGTTTCAATTTCAGTATTATTGCTAGTTAGAAGTTGCCCCCCTTGTGGCACTTCTATTTTGGGTTCATCACCTCACGAGCACACACTCTGTCACATAATTCAAGTGAGCCTTAAAAAGTACCTAACTCAACCAATATTCTAACCCCAGTTGGGGAACACGAAAGAATCTTTGTAGTTAGGTAGGATCGGGGGGATAGGCTTCCAATAACACCCCTCGGTTACTTACACTTGAGACATAGTTGTTGTCCAAATAGGGAACCAAAATCCCCTAGTACTTTTTGGCATGGTCATGACCAGTTTATTAGAGGGCCTCTCCCTTAGGAGGGTTGAAGTCAGGAGACTGGTTCCGGAGGCCTGAGTGGAATACCGCACTCCATTCAGTAACCGAAGGGCTACCTTTTGCAGTTCTTGGGATATCCTTGTATAGGGGTATTGCGGTTAAAGGACTAAACGGCAGATTCACCTTTTTGGACGTGTCATGAACGGGGTATCTTAGTTGCCATTCTTCTAGGATTGACTACCCGGTGTCCCTCCCGGTAGGGGGATATCATAGCCACTTGGTTTTCCTACTCATATTGTCTGACTTGGATTTCATCACCTTGCAGAGGATATGTTTAGTTGAGTCAGAATACTTTTAGTTAGGTGTTTGCATGCTCCCTTACCTCCCTTTGGTCTAGTGAGTCCACCATTTTTTATTTTTAGGAAACCTGCTGCTTGTTGGTATTCTGACCATCTTTGTTGATACTCCACTTATTGTAGCACAACTGTTACAGTAAGTGTTTTGAGTTGGTTGTTGGCCTGAGTGCCTTGTTTTTTGAGCTCTCCTTCTGCACACTCGGTTGCATTAGGATTTTTGAGCTGTTTTTATACTCACCTCAACCCACATAGATTTGACACCATCTGTCACCATTGAGTCCCCGAGACATTCTCGGCGCCTCAGGGGGGATCCCCCACAGCACGGTTCACTTGACACCACCCGTCATAGATTCAGATCATCATCTGTTGATACCACTCATCACAGATCTAGAGCCTTGTCACTTGACTCCACTCGTCAGCGACATAGGACTCCATCACCAGATATTGACGCTCCTTACTTTACCTCCAATTCTGACGAAGAGTCTGAGAACCCTATTTACACTGCCCCTACTAGCCCCATGGCTGGCACGACTTCCACTCCGTTTGTCATAGGGACCATTGGTGGCACATCCACCACTACACCAGTTACTACACCTGTTTTGGGTATGCCCTCCATGGGGCCCCCGTCTACCATTCCCCTCACGGCACCTATTCCCGCAGCGGGCATACCTATCCCCACTCCATCAATGGCTCACACTACCCATGGTGGTGCAGGCCCCTCCTATACTACTTCCGTTCCCCCACTTGGGGGCACCATCCCAAATCCTGTCCCTCCACTTGGGGGCATTGGCCCCAACTTGGTCCAACCCACTACTGTGTCACATCCTTCTTCCAGTTTGCCATTCATGGCTAGCCTCAACCTACCTGACCTAGCCAGATTGACCAACGACCCTATCCGACACGACCCTGCGTGGCCTCATATGCCTACCAAGCTCCCCTCTGACATCCCTAAGTTCGAGGGCAAGGCCGGTGAGGACCCACAAAACCATATCATGTCTTTCCACTTATGGTGTTCCTCTAACTCTATAGTGGACGACTCTGTTCGCCTCCATCTCTTACAGCGCACCTTCACTGGCTCTGCAGCCAAGTGGTATATCGAGCAACCCCATGGGATCCACGCCACCTTTGCTTCCCTTGCCTCGACCTTCCTGCAGTTCTTCCAGTTGCCTGTCCGCTATGATGCGGGCGTTGAGATCCTCCTATCTTGTAGACAAAACATGGCTACCCATATCATGGACCACATCCATGAGTGGCATCGACGCCGTAGCTTATGCAAGATCAAATTAGACGACCGTATCTTCCTAGATTGGTTCCTCAAATCCCTTCTCCCTGTCATTGCTAAGGATGTGGCATCAGAAAGACCCCAGTCTGAAGAAGAGGCCATCCTTAAAGCCCAACAGTTCGACCTCATGTACGCCCAGTTGGGATACCTTTATACCATTATACCTGACGCCCCTCGCGGCGAGTCCTCCCAGCATGATGCACCGGGGGCATCCCACGCTGCAGACGATATTATTGGCCGTGTTTCTTCGCATCCCCAACCATTTTCTATAAGACGTCCTACCCCTGGCCCCGACCTTTCGTGGGCTACCTCACAGTCTGGAGCAACCAACTCGTATGCTCCCATGACACATGACCACTCCCATGGACCCTCATGTCCTCCTTAGTGTTTCGGTCATGCGACTCCCGCTTATGCCCCCCTGGTCGCACCTCAGCCTTACTACCACCAGCAGGCTACTCCAGCTCCTGCGCCTTCACAAGCCCAACCTGCTTATTATCCGCCATAGGCAACCCCTATGGCTAACCCACAACCCGCTCCGCAGCCATATCAGCAACCCCCTCAAGTTGCTGCACCTGCGCAGCCTCCACCTACATATCATCCCCCGCAGCCTGCTCCCGCACCTGCGCAACCTCAGAATCCACCTGCTGCCCAAGGGCAAGTTTACGCCCAACAAAACCCGCAGCAAAACCAGAACAACCAACGTAACCAGGGCCAACAAAACCGTGGCAAGGGCCGTAATCGTGGGAACAACCAACCTATAGACCAAGCTGGTCAACTGGCGAATCCCCCCGACAATAATAATGCGGCCCCTGCTAACCAAAACCCTGATCGCCCGCCCAAGCAGGCTAAAAACCCCAATCTGTGAACAAACCATCCTTGTTCTATTTGCGGGGTCTATGGCCACTACACACATGCTTTCCCACACTTGGAGCGAGCTCGACAACTTTGGGTTGATGATGCCCATCGCCAAGGGCATGTAACTCCTCAGGCGCCACCTAACCCCCCTCAGCCTCAGCAGCCTCCTTTGGTTCTGCAAAACCCTTTACCAACCCAAGGCATCGTGAACGCTTAGCCGTTGGCTCCCCCTCAAGCCAACGCGCAACCCCAACAACAGATCACGTACGTTGCTCCTGATCAACCCATGTTTGACTCAGGAACCCACCACTTGTTAATGATGTCATCCGCTGATGTCAACTTCCAGACTCGTCGGAACCAATATGGCTCCACCACTGAAGCCCCTCCTGCTGAGAAAACCCCTAACGCTCATCCCACTGATCAAGCGTTACGCATACCCCCGCCTCCACTAGAGGGCGCTCCCAAAGCACCTTGTTTCCCGCTTCACCGTATCAACAACAACCCCAATGCGCGGGCTGCGTCAAACTACAACATCGTCGATGACTTAGCCCAATCTCCCGCAGCCATGTTTGCATTAGAAGTCTTGAAAAACTGCCCTTCTTAGTGCAAGACTCTACTATTTGCCATTGGGGCGATTGACCCAAATGATTCTAATTTAATGGCATTTGATTTGGACCAATCCGAACCACACCTGCCTTCCTCCTTAGCATTCCAAGTTTTAGTTTCCGTTCGGAATCTTGTCATCCATCGATGAAGGTGCGTCCACATGCGTTATGTCTACATTCGTATGGCAGAAGTTGGGATCCCCTACTCTCCAGCAGTCCACCACTGCATTACGCGCCTACGACGGTCGATCGGCCCAGCCCCAAGGCCTCCTACCCAATGTCCCCGTCCAGTTAGGTGGCAAAACCATCCTCATCGACATCGAGGTAATCATTGCCCAATTGGATTATAACGTTTTACTTGGCTGCAGTTACATGTATGCCATGCGGGCGGTTGCCTCTTCCATTTTTCGCACCATGATGTTCCCCCATGAGGGACGCGTGGTCAAGGTTGACCAGCTCACCTACTATGATCCCAGTGCTCCCGTGGCACCCGAAAACGTTCTCCCCATGGTTGAACAACGTGTTTCTCGTGCCTCCACCCCATTTGTTTCCTCTACGGGGCCTGGGGTTTATTCAGACGCGCCGATGACCTCCACCTTCCAATCCATTCCTCCCCCGTCATCTACGCCCGAAGTGTCTGACTTATGTACCTTGTCCCACGATAACCAACCACCTAATAGTCAACCACCCTTGTTGCCTAAACCACCATTGGTACCTAGCCACATTGGTGTTACACCTATACATACAATCCCCTTCCTAGTCCCTCCATCAGGAGTAGTAAGCGCCCCGGTCATGGCTACCCTTAGCCTCCCTGGGCTAACCTTGGGATTACCTGTCTGGTACCTTTCGCCTCCCGTTCCCCCACCGACACCAAGCATCGTCCTCCAACCGGTGCAACCCATGGCTACTACCACTCAGGCACCCCCCGGTGTCTCTACCCCTTCGTCCTCCACGACTCCTCCTCCTACTCCCAAACCCACTGGGGGCAGAGGACCACAACCTTACACTGCTGTAACACCTCCCAAGACAGTAAAAAACCCTCCAGTGTTTCGCGCTCCACCCAAATGCTCGTTGTGCGACGAGTTAGGCCATGCGACCCATCAGTGTCCACAGTTACCAGCCTTACAGAAACACATGCAGATGCTCGATGATGACCCCAACATCCCGGTTGTCGAACTAAACCCCACCCCTAAGCCCAAAGATAAATCCCTGCGTACTAACCACCCCTGTGCCATATGCAGTGTTTACAGTCATTATTCCCATCATTGTCCCGATCTCCCGGACTACAGAGCGGCTCTCTATGAGATGAACAATCTAGATCTTGAGACGGCACCACCCACCATTGAGGAGATCTACCCCCCGGTCTCTTCCCCTTCTGGAGAGGTTAATACCATTTATATGATCTCTTCAACTACCATTTCCTTGTCAACCGATTTGACGACACAAACTTTCCGTACTGATGAGGAGATTCTCGAGGCCCTTACTGCCCTGGATTATCCCTGGGATGATATGCGCCATCGTTCCTACTTCATTCCAGACGAATCCTCCTCTAGCACAGCCACCCAATTCACGGTTGAGTCCAAAGACTTCCTCCCCACCAAGGTCGACTGGTTCAAGGACCCTATTCCTGCTCCTGATGCCTTCGAGGAGGGTAACATGGCCAACATCTCACCTGTCATCCACATAGATATCTCTGACCCACCTGGCGTCAATGAATGCATTGCCTTAGGAGCCTCCTGCAGTGAACAAGAGATTGAGGAGTACCGAAAACTCTTCCGAGAATTCCGTGATGTCTTTGCCTGGTCCTATACCGAAATGCTCGGTCTTGACCCTGCTATCATAGAGCACCACCTTGACACCTCTGAGTCAAGGGGCATAATAGATCACCTTGACCCTGGGATAGGGGGCACGATCAATCATTTTGACCGTACCCCATCACATCTATCTCAGCACGTTAATGAACCCATCGTTCAAACCAGCACATATGTGATCCACAATCACAAACCCCATGCACATAGCTTGGGGGCAGGTCATTAACCCTGCTCACTTTTTCACATTTGTGATCTCAACCATTTTTGAGGTCACATGTCACTTCTATATTTGATTTGATTTGATACGCATGGTTCTTTCCTTTGACCATTCCGGAGTCCTTATAACCTCCGTTTTTCGCACCATTTGCACCGCCGGATTCATTTTTTCGAGCTCGTGATGATGCTTGAGGTCATTTCTCGCTATCACCAGGACCAATATCAACATTGTGTCCCAACAACTTGTTGCCTCGGTTTGCATGCCACATCGACCGTAGCCCATTTTTGACACTATTTATATCGCCGCATTCATTTTTTCGAGCTCGTGATGATGCTTGAGATCATTTCTCACTCTCACCTGGTACAATTTCAACATTGTGTCCCGAAACCTTACTGCCTCGGTTTGTGTGCCACATCGACCGCCATCGGATTGTTCCACATTTTTACATGAGCCCTTCACTCCTGTCATACTGCAAATGTTTCGTTATGTTGCCACCATTTCATTCACCCCGCAAGGAGGCCCACCAGTGTTATCCCCTCCCCTCGTTCTTGGTCATCATTACTGATCCTTGATTGAACACTTCCTCCTTTCCTGGCCATTCCTTTTGTTCGGTATAATTTTATCCCTTTTTCGGGCCGGACAAGTCCTTTACGAAAAAGGCACTTAGGGAGTTTCCGTTAAGCTCTTTTCTGACTCTTAAAACAATGAAAAGATCACCGAGCAATCTTGCTTCCTTTCATCCTCGTTAAAGTACCTGAAAGGGTGTCTATCTGGTATAAGTTTAACCCTTTTCCGGACCTGGTAGACTAATTACGAAAAAGGAATAATCTAGTCACACCGGCTAGAAGAGTTCTTCATTACATCCTTTTATGCTTCTTTGGGCCTTGGAGACTAAACATATGAAAAAGCAACCCCCTGGAGTCTTCTTATTCGCTTTCAGACTCTCTAAAATTGAAAGCAACCACGAGCATGAACTGTCTTGGGATCGTTAAATCCACACGACAGTACCATTCCATTACTTCAGAGTCTTCTTATCGCTTTCAGACTCCTTAAAATTGAAAGCAACCACGAGCATGAACTGTCCTGGGCTTGTATAAATCCACACGACAGTATCATTTTACACACCCTTCTTCTAAGTTCCTTAACCCATGAAGAAGTCCCCTCCCGTGCCTCCTGGCACTATGATCGATCATATCGGCAGCACCCCCAATGAGGTCGCCTTTGTTCAGAGTATTCTGCAGTCTCTTGCCCTTTATACCAGCTTGAGTCTCCCTCAGACCAGTTACCCTCCCAGATCCATTACAGTTATGATCCCTTTCCCCTCAGTCAGTTTCATATGCTGCCAGATCATCCCCATTATCATACTCTGAACAAAGGAAGTTTGAGTCCACCCACTCTGCTTGCCCAGTTGTCCCCCCACAGTTGGTTAGTCCTGCCATCAGTACTATCACATTTCGGTTCTCCACCTCGCGCTCCTGTCAAGGAAACATCATTGCCTTGATAGTTGCAGGTCTCCCTCTGTCGACGACAGCACCTCTATTCCAGAGGATAGGCCCAGAGGTCCCTACGCCTTGGACTTATCACCATCTGTGGTAAGTGCCTACGGACCATTCTGAGAGGAGTCATCATTGCCTCTCCGAGTGGTTGTTTCTCACATGCTCGACTTCAGCACCTTGATCACATCGTCGAGAATCACATAGGGTTATATGCCATCATTTTTTAGTCGAAGACCCCGGATTTCCCCCGACTCTAGCACATTGGTGAGTCACTTCGGAACGACCAGTTATATGTTCCCGTGGATGTCCGGGCTGCGTTGGCAATTGTATTCGGAAGCCATCCAGCTATATGCTTCATTGAGTACCCATTTCAGTTCCAGCTCAGTGTACCATTGAGGTTATTGCTCCCAGTCATTATGATCCAGCAGCTCATCAGTTCCTCTGGTACCCCGGTCAGTAGCACTATTGATATTTCCAGTGCACTAGTTCTTCAGTTCACACATGATTAGCCCAGCAGTATGTCCCAGATTTTGTGTCCCCTCTGGACACTTATGATGTACACAGTGGTTATCTATGTATCTTACAGGTCCCCCTTTTCGGGCCTCACAGTTCTGTTTATGTATCTTGATATGAGCATGGGTATGCCCACCTCGTCCATATATTGAGATTATTCCTCAGTCAGTATTTGAGGTCATGTATATGTCAGGTCCCCATTTTTTGGACCCCATTGTTATTATGTTATATCATGATACGAGCATGAGTATGCCCGCCTCGTCCATATGATCAGATGATTCCTCATCCATTATTGAGGTTATGTACTTTTAGTTCTTGCAGTTCTTCGGGATCGTTGTTCCGGGCTTCAGTTTGTTTCTTCTCTTCTCTCCACACCCCAGGAAAAACATTCATGACTTATGATGTCCATCGTCCATATGATGAGCTCCTGCCCTCGCACATCAGGGGGCAATCTGTTAACACCCAAAAAGTGTTCACTACCTCATCTACCCCATTATATGGCTCATTTGTCCATTTTCCTACCATATTTCCCTTAAAAACCCTAAAAATCCCATTAAAAAGCCTCCAAAAGGCCTAAAATGCCTCCAAAAGGCCACAAAACCATCAAAATAGCCTCAAAAAGGCTAAAAAACCCCCTTTTCCTCCAAAAATATCCAAAATTCCTCTAAAATAGAAAAAATCCCCTAAAAAGGGAATAAAAAATATAAAATAATGAGGAAAAGGAGGAAAAAACCCTATACAGCTGCCCTAAACCATATGGTTCCCAAAACCATGGGTCAGCACTCCACCACCAAAAAAATTATAAATAGGTGATGGAGATCCCTTATTTCACATCCACAATCATAAGCACCCTTACTCTGCCAAAATCTCTCTTGAAACCCTAGCTCACCATTGAGCCACTTTCACCTTGAGAGCCCCTTTTGGCCCATTTCCACCATTGGAGAAAGAGAAAGAGCACATTGGAGCTTGAAGCAACCCTCTTGGACATTGCAAGGGCTTCATCAACCTCCACATTGGAGGTAATATCAATACAAAAACCATTATTTAAATTTGTTGTTTATGTTTCATGCACATGTTTTAGAGTAGTTTTACATTTCTGTTTTAGCTTAATAATTTACATTTACTGAACTGCTACTAAGGAGTCCATTCTCCTTAGTAGGTGCTCATTTGCACAAGCTAGGGGTAAAACCCTAGCTACAGAGCCATATTCCAGAGAGCTATGGATATAGATTTCAGAGGTTTGATGCATAATTCTATCGTAGTATACTTAGATGATATTACTATCTATTCAAAAAAATGACATGAACATCTGTCTTCTCTCAAACAGGTTTTTGAACATTGCAGGAAGTACGGAATTTCGCTCAACCCTAAGAAGTCCATATTTGCAGGAACAAAAGGTAAGCTCCCGGGTTTCATTGTTTCTAAGGAAGGCATGATTATTGATCCTGAACGTACTGAATCTATTTCAAAGATCGGTTTTCCTGGTTCGTGCAAAGCCATGCAATCATTCCTCAGTAAGATCAATTTTGTACGTAGGTTTGTTCCAAATTTTGGACAAATTGTTAAGCCATTACAGCTATTAGTTAAAAAGGATGTACATTTTAGTTGGTCTTAGGAACAAAAAGGTGCATTTATTGAAATTCTAAGGGCCATTGCGGAAGCGCCTTCTCTGATGTCCCCAGATTTTGACAAGGATTTTATTCTATATACTTTCGCTATTGATTTTTCTTATGCAACTGTCTTGACGTAGAAGCATGATAATGACGCTGAGATTCCAATTTAATTCATGAGCTCGACGTTTAAGAGAGTAGAACTTAACTATTCCCAAATTGACAAGCAGGCTTATGCAGTCTACAAGTCTGTAAAACATGACAGACCGTACTTATTGAAATCTCGAACAAAGGTGATTGTCCCTTACACAACCATCAGAAATGTGCTAGTCCATAAAGAACTAGGCGAGAAAAGAGCCCATTGGATGACAACTTTGCAGGAATATGACCTGGAAATCAGACCAGCAAAGATTGTAAAAGGACAAGGTTTGTGCCTGCTTACCGCTCAGTCAAATGATCCTGTTCAGTAGCAGACTGAATGGGAGTAGGAGGAAAATGTTCCTACAGGTTCTGTTAATGCCATAGATACTCCAACATCTGAATGGTACAATCATATTAAGTTTTTTCTAAACCATGGGTTTGCTCCTGAAACCCTTGAATTCAAAAATTGCAGAGCTTTAAGATTAAAGGCTACCCCTTATCAATTTATTAATGGATTTTTGTTTAGAAAAAAATACGATGGAGTTTTCCTTAGATGTTTGGAGAAAAATGAGACTGATGACATTCTTTTACAATTTCATGCAGGACCTGCTGGAGGCCATTTTTTAGGTGAAACCACAGCACACAAGATTCTCAGAGCTGGATATTATTGGCCTACTCTGTTTAAAGATGCCTATGCTCATGTTAGGTGTGAACCATGTCAGAAGTGTACAGGGAAATTCAAAAGACCTGCTTTTCCTCTGCAGCCAATAATAGTTCAGTTCCCATTTCAGCAATGGGGATTGGATTTTGTTGGACCAATTAATCCTGTTTCCTTCCTACAACATAGGTATATCCTGACTGCAACTGACTACTTTACCAGATGGGTAGAGGCAGTCCCTCTTAGGAAGTGTAACAAAAACCAAGTAATTTCCTTCCTTGATAGCCAGATAATTACAAGGTTTGGTGCTCCTGAGTATCTTGTCTTTGACAATGCATCCTACGTTTCCTCAATTGACCTCACACAGTATTCCCTTGACAAAGGGATCAAATTAAAATTTTCTGCCAATTATTATCCACAGGGTAATGGGCTTGCTGAATCTTCTAACAAAAACCTGATAAATATTTTGAAGAAGACAGTAGCCTCCCATCACAAAGATTGGCACACACAACTTTACAATGCTCTTTGGGAAGATCGGATTATCCCAAAGGCAGCTATTGGAAACTCTCCCTATTGTCTAGTTTATGGCAAGGAAGCCATCCTACCATCTAACCTTACCATATCCTCATTACAGCTAGCCCAATCCATTCAAGAAGATGATTCCTCTCCTCTTCAACAGAGAATTAATACCTTGCTTAAGTTGGAAGAGGATAGGGAAAAGGCTAAGAACAAATTATATCAACATCAACAAATGGTTAAAAGATGGTTTGATGAGAAATCATCCTTTGACAGAGATTTTTCAGTAGGAGATTTGGTATTGAGATGGGATAAACAACATAAGGAAAAAAATGAATACACCAAATTTCAATGCCTTTGGCTAGGACCTTTCATTGTTACAGAAAAGATTGGTCCTAGTACTGTTCAGTTGCAGACATTGGAGGGAGTCATTGACACCTATCCAGTGAATGTTTCTCTACTCAAGAAGTATTTTGTCTGATCAATTTGATCCTTTTGTACATAAGTTGCGTGTGTTTGTTTTCTTTTAATTTGATTGCTTTTTCCTTTTATTATTTTTGTTTTTGAATAACTCCCATGCACATTTGGCAATGGTTGGTTTTTGAGTTTGTCTCAAGATTGACACAGTCTGAAATCTCTTAGAATACATGGTCAGTTTAGCTTTCCTCATCCTATGACAGAACTTGTTTAGTACAAAAGTTACAATCAATAATTGCAAGATCCTTGATTGATACCTTCCCACCTTGATCTATCTTTACACATGTTTTATTTGTTTAATAGAGGCATGGGGAATGAATGGTGTTTCTTATCTTATGTCTCATTGGTGGAGCAACATATCTTAATAAACTGGTTAGCTTTATCTGCTCTAGATCCTATTACAGTCACTTTGATAATAATTTTCTAATAATGGTAGATTACAAGATGGGGGGTCTTATCATAAGACAACTCATTAGGTTCATAGGTGCTTAGTGGAATGGCATCTTCACATCAAGCCACCAAACTTGGGATATGACTTTTAGTTAGTGCTGAAAGGTTGAAGATCCTATCATAGGTCGATCCATTCATGATCTGCAAAGCACTGGTGAGTAACACTACCGTTATATGGTCACCAAGCCATGGTACTGTCTTGTAATTTATTCTCTAATGAATCTTTGTTTTTCTTTTATAAGACATTTGTTGTATATGAGGACAGGGGGGTCTTATCACAAGCCATCCCTCCCATGATCATGGGTTTGATTTTGGACTGAAATTATCATCATGTGGTCACCAAGCCATGATAGTTGCTTTCAGTATCACAGCTAAAAGACAAGGAGTCTCCTTACCGAGCTAGCTTGTTCAGTTTCCAGATCAGGTTTGTGAATAGCACTGCTAACATCTGATTACCAAGTCAGGGCAGTGGTATTATATAAACAAGGTCTTATGTATAGCTTTCTATTTTGTTCAAAATAAAAGAAAAATATAAAAAAAGAAGAAAAGAGAAGATATAAAATGTGTGTGTGTATATATATATATATTTCCAAACAACTATTTGTATATAAATAAAGCAATTAATAAATCAAGGTGGTCTATAATTTGGATATCCAGAGCAGTTTTAAGTATGCCCCCAGGTTCAAATCAAGCTGGCTTCTCATGATTGCATAATGGTAATGAGCTCTTGTTATTTCTTACATCTCCTTATCAGATTTGCATCATTTTTAATGATTAAGAGATGGGAGTATATCAATCATATGATGAACTCTGCTTGTTGTTTGTATTTCTTTATGAACATATTCTAAGATTTCAGGTTGGAATATTTTGTATACTGACATGTTTCCTTTGACTAAGGTTTTATTTACAGAGATAACTGGTTCGTCCCAGCTAGTCGCCATTTGTTGTAGGTACAACATATCCCATGTTCTGATGGAACATGGGAGCCCCAAATTTTTTGTAATGCAAAGGTAATGCTTTAAATATCTTTGTCATGATGGGATTTTATAATCTTCATTAGGATTTCATGCCTCTACATTGTTTTGATTGAAATTGTAATTTTCCCTTTGAAAAGTCTTAGTTTTTGACTATTTTTCTGAAGTTGCTGGAAGCTTGAATTCTTCAAAAAGGTCATTTCTAATCCCACAATCCCGCAATTGAGGATTGCGGGGTCCTTGTTTTCTTTTTCGGAATTTTGTCATCTCGCAATCCGCAACCTGCAAATGCAGATTGCGGGAAGATTGTGTAAATATTTTGTTGAAATTTTCGTTCCGCAACCCGCAATCCACAATTACGGATTGTGGATTGCGGGAAGTAATTTGAATAAAATGTGTGGTGTGCTTCTGCAACCCACAAAACGCAAATTGCGGATTGCGGAAAGTTTATTTGATATTAAAGGTTGTTTGTGTTCCCACATTCTGCAACCCACAAATTACGGATTGCGGGAAGCTGTTGAATAAAATTTTTGAATTTTGCAGTTTTGCAACCCGCAATCCATAGTTTGCAGATTGTGGATTGTGGAGTTATCTTTTGGTTCAATAAACATCGTTTCGATCTCGCAACCCACAACCCGCAACCTGCACTTGCGGATTGCGGATTGCAGGGACGATGTACATACCTGTGAAACAAAGTCCCGCAATTTATTCCCCGCAAATACTAATAATATATCTCAGTCGTTCATTCGTTTAGATCGGACGGCTCAGATTTTACCCGTTCAATTTATTAAATATGTCATTTTTCTTATTTTTCATTATCATTTTCGAATTTGGAAAATTACCCTGCTGCTTGAATTTTACTATGAGTTTTTACCAGCGGTCCTTTGCCCGCCATTTTCCGCTGAAACAAGTTGGTTTTATCTGTTTCTTTCTTCAGTTATTTACAATTTTAATTGTTTTGGACTATTTTTTATTGTTGTTCCTTCATTCATCAGAATTTCTCCAGTCTGCAAACATGTCGCACATCACACGTTCTAAGACTGCCCTGAAAGACCAATTGAATAAGGACCCGAATTTTGGCATCTTCTCAAACACCAGTGGAAAAATAACTGAAACCTACCAGGTGGACTGGTCTAAAATCTTTTCCATTTTCGACAATGATGACCTATCCAACATTGAGAATGACCGCCAGGCCTATGAGAAAATTAGGAACTCGCAAATTCATGCAATTGCTGCTAGACCTGCCATATTTCAATGAGATGATTAAATCTTGGATGCACAAACCAGCTAGCTTCATGCGTAGGCCTCATAATTTATACCCAGTGTCATGGTTTAAAGAACCCTACTCTTTATTGGAAGCTATGCTTTCTCGGTTGTATGGCCTTCCTAATTCCTCAATATTTAGAGTCGAATGGGCTCCTGTGGCTCATCATGTCTTAACCACGGTTGAATCTTTTCCTTGGCCTTCTAATTTGTCTTTGGATATTAAAACATCAATTGAAAATTATCAAAAAGCCCCTACTACACAAAAACCATCTTTCTTTATTTCACCTTATGTGATTGATGTGTTCTGTGCTGAGTTTCAATATCCCAACATGGGGTGGAATTGGACCCCTGCATCTTCTCCTGTTCATATATATCATTCTGCATTGTGGGAGGATAACTATGTGCCTATGTTATATGACATCTATGATAATTTCCTTGGCACCATTTACATCAAGATATTTAAGGAAGATGCACCAACTTTCTCAACTGATGCTAAGCTTTTCATTGCCACAATTGGGTATTGGTATGTAGGGGAATCCTTCTCCTATGTTAGGATTTGGGGACTGCTGCCTAGAATAGTTCCAAATAGGTTGCTGATTGAAGAAGTATCACACCAGACTATGGTAGAAGGGGTTTACCTCAAACTTACAGGACCCAAGAGGAGAGGATGGCCTAAATTCCCCTTAAACCTTGGACATTTTACTATCCCTTCTTCTACTTGGGCTCAAGTATTGGGTAACAAGATTGCTTCTTTGAAGTTGGGATATGCTCCAAAAATAAGGCATGACCCTAAAAAGTTCCTAGATTCCCACTTCAAGTACAATCATATGAGGATGAGCTGTGAACATGAAGATCTCCTAGATGACTCCATCTACTTGGGAGTTGATACTTTTTCTGAAGTTCTGGAAAATGCTAAAAGAAAGGATGAACAAAGCCAGATTTTACTATATCAGAAAGAGCTCAAAGACAAGGTTTTCAGCTACAGAAAAATGGAATTTGATTTGATAGAGCAGGTAAGAAGGGAAAGAGAAGAGAAGGAGGCTCATAAATCTAAAACCCCTCTCATGCTGACTTATCCCGATGGTGCTAAGGAAAAGGACCTATGGAAGAGTCTCCTCAGCTGAATATTTCTGATCAAGTTAAAGTATTGATCCAAACTTCTCAGCATATTAAGAAGGAACTTATACATATGACCTCAGTGTTGCATACTAAAGAGGACAGCCCATTGAAATCAATAAGTTATGTACAGGTCATTGTGGTCAGTAATCCAACAAAGAGACAAAAGCTCATAACTGCTTCTTCTCAAATTCGTACTTTTGATATTGATAATGATGAAGAGAGTGAAGTAATTTCTCCTATGCCTATGTTAGAAGAAATCATTAAAGGTTCA
The DNA here is from genome assembly GCA_027924585.1 of Larix kaempferi. Taxonomy (NCBI): domain Eukaryota; kingdom Viridiplantae; phylum Streptophyta; class Pinopsida; order Pinales; family Pinaceae; genus Larix; species Larix kaempferi. The sequence continues at coordinate 35,481,653 of BSBM01000510.1, forward strand.
CAAGCAGTCTTGGATTTGATGGACACTATAACTATGGATGAACCTGTCTCAGGTGAAGGTTTATCTCAAGTTTCTTCTAATCCTGATGTAATAACTGCGGTCACATCACTTCCTTCAGTAGGAGATTCTCCTATTATCACTGCTGAGGTACCACCTCAAACACCCATGTCTCATTTGTTTGATGCATTGTTCACCCGTACACCTCCCCCTTCAACAGTTCCACTCCTTGTGTCCCCATCAACCATTGCTCAAGTCCAGTATTCAACTGCCCCCCTACAATCACCTCCATCTCCTTCATTACCCTCTGCTACTAATGCTACATACCCCTTACCTTTTTCTTCACCATTAGTTGTTAACACTCAGGATCCACCACTTGAAGTTCTTACTTACATTCCTTCATCAACCACTATACCATCAACCAGTGAAGCTTCTCCTTCTTCCCAAACCTCATCTCAAGTTGTTGTGATTATTTCTAGCCCTACTATCACCCAGACACCCCTTTTGGTTACAACAACAGATGTGACTACATCATCCACTAATGTGGTGGATACCTTTTAAGATGATGTTATTATGCCTCTGGGGGACTACTTTTACAGCCAAGAAACTAAGGCAGTTGTGAAGAGAGGAAAAAAGAGAAGTAGAGATCATGGAGGATTGGAGGCACCCTTTCCTGATCAAATAATTTGGGTTTACCAGCCTGATGATATCCAGGCAGAAGTAGTTGATGCAGCTCAAGCCTTGGGTGCATTTGTAGGAGCAAATTTGGATTCAGTCAAGACCCTGAACATGGAGATTGACTTGAAAAAAGAGGAACTGAAGAACCTTCAAGAGCAATTGACAAAAACCAAAGAAGATCATGAAGTCTATGTTCAAGATCTGAGGAAGCTATTTGAAGATAAGTTGGAAGATCTGCAGTTGTAGAACATTTCTCTCAAAGCTAGACTAAATGATGCAGAAACAGAAAATGATGTCAAGGAGGAAAGAATTGCTGCACTTAAAAAGAAACTGGAGGATGCAACTGTAAGTGCAACCTCCTCTGCGTTTTCTAAGTTTTCACAGAAAGAATTCAAGGACCTAGCTTATCGAGTCAACCTCGAACATCATCAGCTTGTAGCTAAATTGTTTACTACCTTGGGTGAAATCCATGAGACTTTCATCGCCTTTGTCAAAATGGCTATCACCTTGGCCCAGCAAGTGGAGAAGACTAAATAGGCTTTAAAAGCTATGGAAGACATTATAGATTGGAAGAAGTACATTGAAGAGAAGCCAGCTGATATTCCTAAGTTGGGAAAACTCAAATTTAGAAGGATTAGAACTGTTGTGCGAGCTTGGGACAATGTCATTGAGATGGTATAGGATACAATTAACCAAGCTCAAGCCCTCTGCAGAAGAAGATGGTACACCTTAGACAATCTCATGGAGATACTAGCATTCCCTGCAATGGGGATCATCAAGGAGGCAGATTCACCAAGGCTGATGATTGAGCAGGCCGAGATTTGTTGTGATCAAGTCAAGGAGAAAATCCTATAGATCAAGCACATCAAAATTGAAGACCTGGATTGGTTGATTAAGCAACCTGCTTCTATAGAGGCTAAGATCTACATGTTCATCCACACGTGGCATAAAATAACTAAGCATGAGATTGAGGGATTCATGTGTGATGCCCAGCTGGGGCTCGAATCTCCTCACTATCCATATATAGATGAGTTGATGGAATTTTGGGATAAGTGGAAAGATTTCCTCACTAAATAGGATATTTTGATTTTGTAAATCCCCATTTGAGGGGAATTTATTCTTTGTAATATTTTTGTAATTTACTATTTAAAGGGTAGGTTTCTCCTAGACATAGGATGATCTTTTTGGGGTAGAAATCGACAAAAGAAGACTGAAGATGCTCTATTTTGTGTTGAGCTTGTAATTTCTTACAGAATTTCATTAATACAGTAAAGTCATTCTCTTGCATCATCTTTTGTTCATTCATCAAGTTTATTTGATAAATATTGATTTCTATTTCAGACTATTATCTATGCTGTTTAATCCATTTGTAACTAATATTTGATATAGGGATCTATGATCTAGGTTTTTCCTTTTTGTTTGATCTGTGTATGTATTATGTTTTAATTGAATTTCTTCAACTAAAACATTTATCGATTTCTGCAAATGATTTAGAGTGAATTTTAATCTATGTTAATTTTTCAATTGACATATAAGTCACAGGTTATTCTTGAATGAGTTTAAACACTTAATATTACACTCAGTTAAGTTTTATTAATTGGTTGTAACTTAAGCAAATACGGATTTGATGTTCTTCACATTTCTCTTAAGTGGATGAATATACTTATTTATTTTCACATCAAGTTAATCTGCAATACAAACAAGACTCCTTTCAGAGTAGGTCTAACTTAGATTAGATTTTCCTTTCTAGGTAGATTTTGTTTTAAACTCAACACACTATGTTTTCCTTTATTTTAAGACGGATCCTCCTAGGATCAAAACCCCAAGTGCCAGCGGAGGCCTTTTTATCTGTGGGAGATCACCATCCCAAACAACTCGAGGATAGGGTAATACTTGTGCAGGATTATCTGAAGCCTTTGGCTGGGTTTTGTTCCTCTGTTGAGAGCCTTGGAACCCATTCCAACACTCTACACACCCGAGGCCTCAACAAGACCATCCAACAAGTATAACAACATAAAATTATAAATACATCTGTATTGTTCTCGGCTTCTTTGGTGATTTTGTCTTCGTTTTCATATAACAGTGCATTTGCGAGTACAGAGTCCGTAAGAGGATTCACAAATTGGCTTGAATATTGTGAGTTTTATGAGGAGATCCAAGTGGCCTAACGAACTCCTAGTCTTTATGTTGGACACGCTTCCTATTCTGGAGCTCAGAGGGACAATTCCTATGGGTTATTGGATGTAGTTAGAACTCGAGTTAGAGGCTCTCATCTCACTAATAGTAAGGTTGAATGCCAATACCAATAGTGACAAAAACTACATTCGCATTCAATAAATCCTCCAGAATTTAGATTTTTATGGGTAGATTATGTCTTAGCTTTCTACCCTGGTCCCAAATTTATCGCCTCCAAAACCACCACTAATAGCACGAAATCGTTGGCCAAATCTGGTATGCAAACACAAAACCCTTGTAGAATCCCCTAGACAGAACCCACGATCGCCCTTGCTAAATCTTGTCACCACAACCCACTACCTCCCTTATTGAATCTCGTTGCCACAACCCACCACCGCTAACCTGTTTCTTAAGATCGACACATGCATTTATAACACTACGATTTTCTTAGTCCGGCCCCGAGAAAACACGGACACACAGATAATAGAAGTCTCCTCAAAAACCTGAGTTTATCCTTCGGCACACCCAGTGCATCCTCCGCTTCAACCTCAGGGTTAGTGACAATCAAACAACTAGACAAATGATCGACGGCAAAAACATTCTCACGGAACAAATACATGGCGATTTATAATTTGCTTGATAGACGCAGAATCATGAAGAGTTGCATGGATAGTATTTCACCGAATGAACGCCTACGACATAAATATCATACTATTTTAATATAAATGGTATCTTTTTTTTTCTTATGAAAAAAAGTAGAGGATAAATATCCAACTGTTACGGAGAAAACTTCCTATGGCTTGGGGAAGACCACAACAGACAGCTGACTACCAGAAAATGACTCAATTCCCAATGCAATGCTATATAAATGACAATGCTAAGATAATGGAGAAAAGACCAACCTTCAACCGGATGTTCGAAGTAGATCCCCGTTGAGCTTTCGACCTCTACACTTGGTCCTGCAAATTAGTCTCAACAACAAATACAAGCAAGTGCATATAACTTGTGAAATACATTAGCATAATCAATAGCATGATCCGTGATATCATAAGCAAATATAACCCAATGTAATTTAAAAATATTCACAATATCAATTGGACGAGAAAATGAGTATTTCCATTAATGAATAAAAAGAAGTACAATATACGACCTCTTGCAAGCAACCAATCTGAACCAAGAACTGGGTCTCTCCACTTGTGCCTCCACCACTTCAATTCTCCATGTAATGGCAAACTCAAACTATGAAAGGAGTTTGGTAGCTTAACATAAGGAGTTCACAACAACAAGGATCAATGAGTGTAGAGTCAAGTCACGGCAAAAATCCACTAGAGTTATCTTGCTCTCCCTTTCTCCCCCCCTTCCATATGCCATAAGAGCTCAATATATAGCCTTCCAAAGGTAAGTGAAAGGACACATCAAGGCGTTTCGGGGCATATGGAGGGCCAAAGGTCACCCTAAGACCACTTTTTGGGATAAAAAAGTAATTTTCTAATGATTTTTACCATTGTACTTGGTACCCGCGGGCTATAGTGGAACAACTCACGTGTACGCTGGCTATAGTGGAATAGCTAGCATACAGGAACAAAAATAGGGAAAAATGTGTTCCTGGAGGAAAAAATGATGAATCTGATTTAGTGAAATGGATCCTGAAGGCCAATCAATGTTGATGCTCACAAGGTGGCAAATTATGCTGTAACATATTCCCCCTAATGTGTGAGGTCAGAGAATGGTTCTACGATGGCTGAAATACATTATAAATCTCAGAAGTGGAGTGATGGAGACACAACTGGAAGGAACAACTCACTCGTCATAGTACAATAATATCTTTGAGTACATGTCGGTACAATACAACAATTTTATACAATGGCCATGAATAGGTGGTACATAATGAACACATGTTGTAAGCGGTCATAGCCATAACCATCTACAGTAAGAGACGGTCTCCTGCTGAAAGGAAACAACTGGTGCAAACTAGAGGTACAAACTACTGATGTCTGAGAGGTGATATCTCAGATGTACAGTCACGATCATAAGTAGCATACTGAATGCCACTATCTCCTAGGGTCTTCTACACAAATCATCTACGGTGCAAGTCCCATCAAGTGAATAAAGCTGTTTAATTTGAACCTGATGTGACATCGTATGATTACCGGTCAATGATGTATACCGTTAATGTTGAAATATTGTAACTTCAAAGAATATTATATTTGTATTTTATTATTCCAGAGATGGTACATTCTGCCATGGTGACCCTATTGTATATCCAGAGATGTTTATTCCTCCGAGAGAGTGTGGTAACTAGGGTTATTAGATCTCCCATGTGAGGTCAGCCTTGAGTTTACCTTTTCGGGGTTATTAGACTCTTCTGGAAGAGGTCGGCCCCATTAGGGGAAAAGGTTAGTCGGGAAACAAGTATAAGTAGGGGAGGGATGCTCCTCACTTAGCTCACTCATTCATCCACTTGTGATTAGCACACAAGTGAGAGAGAGGTCTGCATAGGAGGAGAAGGAGCTCTTGTTGAGGACTGCATCTTGTATTGGGTTGATTATCTATATTGAGGAAAGCTTTGCTGGGTTTTCTACCCCATGAGGGTTTCCCAAGGTAAATATTTGTCTATCTTGTGATTGTGTTTCTTTTAGTGATCTTGCTAGCTAAATTAGGCTAAACTTAACATGGTATCAGAGCTAGCCTGAATAGGACATCTTTCACAAGGTGAAAATTCCTCTCTCTCCTCCTCCGGTGAAAATTAGGGTTTTTGCAAAAGTTGGAATTTTTGGATTTTGATTACATAGCTGGATAACTCTCCTCAAAATCAAAGTTTTGAGCCCTAGATTGAGATTTTTGGTTGGGTAGAACTCTGGGAAAGTCAAACCCTAGTTTGACCAAAAGTGCAGAAAACCAGTGAACCAGAAAAGCTGTGCACCTGTGCACCAGTGAACCAGAAAAGTTACGAAACTGTGCAGCAGAAAACCAGAAAACCAGAAATTCTGTTGCAGATCCGGAAGGTGTAAAGTTGAAGTTTCCAGAAGCTGATCACACTAAAATTCTCAATTCAATCAAGATCATCTCCTGGTAAGTACTATTCTATCTTTTGAAACTTCAATCTTTGTGACCTCCTGGATAAGATGGCTCCAAGCACTAAGCTTGAAGACAAGCTAGAGGGTATAGAAAATTTTCGGGCATGGAAATACATAATTGGTCTCATTCTTGAAGAGAATGATCTTTTCCAATATATTAAAGATGAGGTTGCAAAACCCAGAGAATATGAAGCCAAAGAGAAGTATAGGAAGGACTTGATTAGGGCAAAGAGAATCATTTTTGATTCTATTAAGGACCACTTGATTGCCCAAGTGGCATCCAAGAAGACTCCAAAGGAAATGTATGATGCCGTAGGCAGAATGTATGAGGGGAGGAACATCAATAGAAAGATGAATCTAAGAACTCAATTGAAGAATACCAAGATGAATAAAGGAGAATCTATTCAAGACTATTTCACAAGGGTCTCCCAGTTCAAGGAACAACTAGAAGCTATTGGAGACACCCTTGATGAAGATGAACTAGTCATGACTACTCTCAATGGTCTCACTAGACCTTGGGAGTCATTTATTCAAGCTATGTGTGCAAGAAAGGAAAGTATGAAATTTGATGTAGAATGGGAGGATTGCATTCAAGAAGAGGCTAGGGTAGCCAATAGAGAAGCCCTACTCAAAGAAGATGACCAAGCCTTGGTCACTCATACCAGAAGAAGAAGGAGTCATTTCAACTCCATGAAGAATGGCCATAAGAAATCTCATCCTCCACACATATTTCAAAAGAAAGAAGGAGTAAGCTCAGAAAGAGATCCCTCCTCAGTGAAATGTTATAGTTTCCACAAACCCGAACACTTTTCCAGAAATTGTCCCACAAGGAAGAAGAAGAATCTTCACAAAAGACATCATGCACACCTTGCAGAAGATGATAGTGAAGAAGAAGAAGAGGAAAACCCTAAAAGAAAGAGAGATAAAGTAGTAGAAGAAGATGCAGAAGAGTATGTTCTATTCTCTGCACTCTCAGGGTCAGTAACACCTGGAAAAGATACATGGCTCATTGATGGTGGTGCTTCAAAGCACATGACAGGTCAAAAGAAGACTCTCTCAAGACTTGATGAAAAGACCTCTTCACAAAAGGTATCTCTAGGAGATGACTATCAATATCCCATCAAGGGAATTGGTGAAGCAAACTACAAGCTTGATTCCGGAACCCCATTGAAGATGAAGGAAATCCTATATGTACCAGGTTTGAAGAAGAATTTACTTTCTATCTCAACATTAGATAAGAAAGGATATAGGATTGCATTCATAGATGGACAAGTGCTAATGTGGTCCAAAGGAAAATGAATTGAGGGTGGAATTGTTATTGGTGAAGAGGAAGGAGGTCTATATAAACTCAAGGTTCATCCAGAAGCTGCCCTTGTTCATGAAGCCACAAGCCCAAGTGAGCTATGGCATAGAAGGCTTGCTCACATTAACTACAAAGCACTACCTCATGTGAGCAAAGTAGTCATAGGATTTCCAGACTTAAAAATTGACCATGATGGCACTTGCAAAGGATGTGCAAAAGGGAAGAATGTCAAGAACCCATTCCCAAAGAGTGATACAAAGACTAAGAGTACATTGGAATTGATTCACTCAGATGTATGTGGACCAATTCCATCCACATCCTTGAGTGGATATGAATACTACCTTACATTTATTGATGACTACTCAAGGAAGACTTGGATCTATTTTCTGAAGGGAAAAGATGAAGTTTTTGGAAAGTTCAAGGAATTCAAAGCCTTGATAGAAAACCATTCAGAAACGAATATTAAGATACTCAGGACAGATAATGGTGGAGAATATACTTCAAAATATTTTGAATCCTTTTGTAAGGAAGATGGAATCAAGAGGGAACTAACTACTCCCTACACTCCCCAACAGAATGGTGTTGCGGAAAGAAAGAATAGAACCATTATGGAAGCAGTAAAGGAAATGATACATGATCAAGACCTACCCATGTATTTATGGGATGAAGCAGTCAGGACAATAGTCTATTTTCAAAATAGACTATCTCATAGTGCTCTTGATTTCAAGACCCCAGAAGAAGTGCTAACAGGGAAGAAGCCTGAGGTAAGTCATCTCAAGATATTTGGATGCCTAGTATACATTCACATTCCAAAATAAAAGAGGACCAAGCTAGATCCCTCTGGGAAGAAAGAAATATTTGTTGGATATTGTGAAGCATCCAAAGCATTCATAATATACATCCCAAGATTCCATCATATGGAAATAAGTAGGGATGTGACATTTGATGAAGAGGCAGCTCTCAAGAGATCTAGGAAGTGCTAAAATGAAGAAGTATATGAGGAAGAGGCTCTTTCCAGAATTACAGAATCTGCACCCACCCCTGAAGAGACAACTCCTGAAGACCATGACATGATGGAACCACAAGAACCCCCTATCATGGAAATTTCAAGGAAGAGAAAGCCAGCGTGGGAAAGAGACATTATACTAGGAGCAGAAAAATATGGAGCTCCTGAAGGCTCCACTAGGGTGAGCAAGAAACCAAAGAAATTCTCAAACTATGTAGCTCTGATGTGTGATCTTGTAGATCAAGTACCTACTAGTTATGCATATGCAATTCATAAGAAAGAGTGGGTAGAGGCAATGACTGAGGAATACTAGTCAATAATGAAGAATGATGTTTGGGATATAGTTCCCAAGCCAGAGGACAAGAGTGTGGTATCCTCCAAATGGATATACAAGATAAAACATGTTGCAGATGGAAGCATTGAAAAATATAAGGCAAGGTTTGTAGCCAGAGGGTTCTCTTAGAAAGAGGGAATTGACTATGAAGAAACATTTGCACCAATTGCAAGGTACACCTCCATTAGAACTATCATGGCACTTGCATCAATGATGAAGTGGAAATTACACCAGATGGATGTAAAGACAGCCTTCCTGAATGGTGTAATTAAGGAGGAAGTGTATATAGAACAACCACAAGGATTTGAGGTGGAAGATGGAAGAATCCATGTGTGCAAACTAAAGAAGGATTTGTATGGGTTGAAGCAAGCTCCTAGAGCTTGGTATGGGAGAATTGACAGTTTCTTGACAAACTTAGGCTTTACCAAAAGTAAAGTTGATCCTAATCTTTATCTCAAGTTTATGGATGATGAACCTGTCATATTGCTGCTATATGTGGATGATCTATTTTTGACAAGAAATGAGAAACAGATTATCGAATGCAAGAAGAAACTCTCATTAGAGTTTGAGATGAAAGATCTCGGATTGATGCACTACTTCTTAGGTCTAGTAGTATGGCAAGGCCCAGAGGGAATCTTTCTCAATTAGGGAAAGTATGCTATGGAAATCTTGAAAAGATTTGATATGTTGGAATGTAAAGCCATGGCCACTCCCATGGATTCCAACCTGAAATTGTTAGCAGATGACTCATCAAAGTTAGTGGATATGACTCTGTACAGATAGATTATTGGGTCATTGATGTACTTAACAAACACCAGACCAGACATATGCTTTGTCGTGAATACCTTGAGTCAGTATCTAGTGGAACCTAGACGAGTTCACTTGATAGCTGCAAATCATGTGATGAGGTACCTAAAGGGTACGATAGACTTTGGTCTATGGTATCTTGGAGATCATGGTTTCAGATTGTATGGTGTTAAGCTTATACTAATTTGACTAGCAAGATCATTGAAAGAAACACAATCACAAGATAGACAAATATTTTTCCCTGGGAAACCCTCATGGGGTAGAAAACCCAGCAAAGCTTTCCTCAATAAAGATGATCAACCAAATACAAGATGTAATCCAAGACTAGATCTCCTTCTCTACCTCCTATGCAGACCTCTCTCTCACCTGTGCGCTACTTTCCGAGTGATGGAAGAGTGAGATAAGTGAGGAACAACCTCCTCTACTTATACTTGTTTCCCGATTGACTTTTTACCCTATGGGGCCGACCTCTCCTAAGAGAGTCTAATAACCCCTAATAAATTAACTTAGGGCCGACCCCCACATGGGAGATCTAATAACCCTAGTTACCATAATCCATCGGAGGAATAAACATCTCCGGATACACAATAAAGTCCCATCGGAGGAGTGATACATCTCCAGAAGAATACAAATATAATATTCTTAGAATTTACAATATTTCAACACTCCCCCTTAACGAGAAGGATATTATAACAACATTTGCAGGAGCAAGGAGTCATCGACTACATCATACATGATACATCTATAAATCATTGGAAGCTTTCTCAACATCATTAGTAACTCAAGCAGTTACTGGAACATCAACATCTTCAGTACTGAGTCTTCATATTGTGTAGCACTCGAACAACTATAGCAACATCATCATCTGGATCCTGACAATCATCAGCATCGTGATCACACGATCATCAGCATCGTCATCACACGATCATCAGCATCGTCATCACACGATTATCAGCATCGTCATCTAGATCATCATGATCAGCAGCATCATCATCTAGACCATCACGATCAACAACATCGTCATCTAGACCATCACGATCAGTAGCATCGTCATCTAGATCATCATGATTAGCAGCATCGTCATCTAGACCATCACGATCAACAGCATCATCACCTGCAAAACACATGATCCATTTAAGACACCATAACATGTCTAGGGATGATACAGTCCACTCGTCAACTTAGACAAAGTCTAAGGACCATTTTTCGAAGACATATGTCTACGGATCAATTCAGGGACCGAAGTTCAGGGACGATACAATCCCTCTCGTCCACTAGGGACCACTTCTCGGAGACATCTGTCTACATATCAATTTAGGGACCGAAGTCCGGGGATGATACAATCCCCTCTCGTCCACTAGGGACCACTTCTAGGAGATATTTGTCTATGGATCAATTCAGGGACCGAAGTCCGGGGAAATTACAATCCCCTCTCATCCACTAGGGACCACTTCTTAGAGACATTTGTCTACAGATCAATTCAGGGACCGAAGTCCGGGGACGATACAATCCCCTCACGTACATTTTGAACTGGTGGTTCCAGGATGATGCAATCCCCATCATGTACATTTTGAACTAGTGGGTCCGGGATGATGCAATCCCCATCACGTACATTTTGAACTAGTGGTTCCGGGATGATGCAATCCCCATTACGTACATTTTGAACTAGGCGTTCAGGGAGGATACAGTCCTATCATATCAACTAGGTACAACTAGGTACCATATACTGACCTCATCGTCAGAACAGGCAACCTCATCATCAACCTCATCATTGGAACAGGTAGCCTCAATATCATCAATACAAGTATCCATACCAATACAAGTATCCACACCAATACAAGTATGCATCATCAAATACAAGTATCCACACCAATACAAGTATACATCATCAAATACAAGTATCCACACCAATACAAGTATACTTCAGGTATCCTTAACATTGACCTTACCATCAATATAGGCAATCTAATCATCGATACAGGTATCTGCATCGATACCAGTACCCAAATATTATCATCGACCATATCACTCCCCCTTTTGAGGAGGGTCCTTCTAAACTACACCAAGATTGTCTCGGAAATACTCAAACTTTACTCGAGACAGAGGTTTGGTCAACACATCAGCAACTTGTTCATCAGTTCCTACATACTCGAGCTTGATAGCTCCTTTCTGTACCATATCCCGTATATAGAAATATTGGATCTCTATGTGCTTTGACTTATCATGGAACACTGGATTCTTTGTCATCTTGATACAACTCTGGTTGTCACATAGAATCACAGTGGGGTCCATCTCTAAGTCAAACAATCCTGACAATAACTTCCGAAGCCATACCGATTCGCAACTAGCAGAAAAGGCAGCTATATATTCTGCTTCAGTTGTGCTGAGAGCCACACTTGACTTCTTTCTGCTAAACCATGAGATCATGGCAGATCCTAGACAATAACATCCACCTGATGTACTCTTCCTGTCTGAGACACTTCCTGCCCAATCAGCATCTGTGAAGCCATACAATCTGAAGTCATTATCTCCATGATAATAGAGACCAAAATCTATCGTACCCTTTAGGTACCTCATCACATGCTTTGCAGCAATTAGGTGAACTCGTCTAGGTTTCACTAGATACTGACTCAAAGTGTTCACCGCAAAGCATATGTCTGGCCTGGTATTTGTCAGATACATTAATGACCCAATAATCTGTTTGTACAGAGTCACATCCACTAACTCTGAAGAGTCATCAACTAATAGCTTTAAGTTGGAATCCATGGGAGTGGCCATGGCTTTGCATTCCAACATATCGAATCTTTTCAAGATTCCCACAACATACTTACCTTGGTTGAGAAAGATTCTATTTGGTCCTTGCCATACTTCCAGACCTAGGAAGTAGTGCATCAATCCGAGATCTTTCATCTCAAACTATGATAAGAGCTTCTTCTTGCACTTGATAATCTATTTCTCATTTCTAGTCAGAAATAGATCATCCACATATAGCAACAATATGACAGGTTCATCATTCATAACCTTGAGATAAAGATTAGGATCAACTTTACTTTTGGTAAAGCCCAAGTTTGTCAAGAAACTATCAATTCTTCCATACCAAGCTCTGGGAGCTTGCTTCAACCCATACAAAGCCTTCTTCAGTTTGCATACATGGGTTCTTCCATGTTCCCCCTCAAAACCTTGTGGTTGTTCTATGTACACTTCTTCCTCAATCACACCATTCAGGAAGGCTGTCTTCACATCCATCTGGTGTAAGTCCCACTTCATCATGGATGCAAGTGCCATGATGGTTCTGATAGAAGTGTACCTTGCAACTGGTGCAAATGTATCTTCATAGTCAATTCCCTCTTTCTGAGAGAATTCTCTGGCCACAAATCTTGCTTTATATTTTTCAATGCTACCATCCGTAGCATGCTTTATTTTGTATATCCATTTGGAGGATACCACACTTTTGTCTTTAGGTTTAGGAACTATATCCCAAACATCATTCTTCATTATTGATTGGTATTCCTCTGTCATTGCCTCTACCCACTCTTTCTTATGAACTGCCTCTTCATAACTAGTAGGTTCTTGATCTACAAGATCACACATCAAATCCATATAGTTGGAGAAGGGCTTTGGTTTCTTACTCACTCTTGTAGAGCCTTCAGGAGCTCCATATTTTTCTGCTCCTAATATAATATCTCTTGCCCATGCTGGCTTTCTTTTCCTTGAAATATTTGAAATGGTGTGTTCTTGTGGTTCTATCATATCATGGTCTTTAGGTGTTACATCTTCAGGGATGGGAATAGACTCTACAATTCTGGGAGGTGCATCTTCTTCATATACTTCTTCATACTGGCACTTCCTAGATTTCTTGAGAGTTATCTCTTCATCAAATGTCACATCCCTACTAATCTCCATATGGTGGAATCCTGGGATGTAAGTTCTTAATGCCTTGGATGTTTCACAATATCCAACAAATATCCCCTTCTTTCTGGAAGGGTATAATTTAGTTCTATTTTCTTTTGGAATGTGAATATATATAGGGCACCCAAATGTTTTGAGGTGGCTTACCTTGGGCTTCTTTCCTGTAAACACTTCTTCTAGAGTTTTAAATTCAAGAGCACTATGAGATAGTCTATTCTGCACATAGACTATTTTCCTGGCTGCTTCAGCCCATAGATACATAGGTAGGTCTTGATCATGTATCATTGTCTTCACTGCTTCCATAATGGTTCTATTCTTTCTTTTCGCACACCATTTTGTTGAGGATTGTAGGGAGTGGTTAATTCCCTCTTGATTCCAACTTCTTTACAAAAGACTTCAAAATCTTTTGAAGTGTATTCTCCACCATTATATGTCCTGAGTATTTTGATCTTCTTTTATGAAAGATTCTCTATCAAATCTTTGAACTCCTTGAACTTTCCAAATACTTCATTCTTCCCTTTTATAAAGTATATCCAGGTCTTCTTGGAGTAGTCATCAATAAATGTAAGGTAGTATTCATATCCACTCAAGGATGTGGAAGGCATTGGTCCACATACATCTGAATGAATCAATTCCAAAATACTCTTAGTCTTTGTTTCACTCTTTGGAAATGGGTTCTTGATATTCTTTCCTTTTGCACATCCTTTGCATGTGCCATCATGATCAATATTCAAATCTGGTAGTCCTATGACAACCTTACTCACATGAGGTAGTGCTTTGAAGTTAATATGAGCAAGCCTCCTATGCCATAGTTCACTAGGGTTAGTGGCTTCATGAACAAGGGCAGCTTCTGGATGTCCCCTGAGTTTGTATAGACCTCTTTCCTCTTCACCAATAACAATTGCATCCTCAATTGATTTTCCTTTGGACCACATGAGTACTTGTCCATCTATGAATGCAACCCTATACCCTTTCTTATCTACTGCTGAGATAGAAAGTAAGTTCTTCTTCAATCCCGGGACATATAATATTTATTTCATCTTCAATGGTGTTCCAGAATCAAGCTTGTAGCTTGCTTCACCAATTCCCTTAATGGGATATTGATAGTCATCTCCTAATGACACCTTTTGTGGGGGGGGTCTTCTCTTCCAGTTTTGAAAGAGTTTTCTTTTTTCCAGTCATGTGCTTTGAAGCACCACTATCAATAAGCCATGTATCTTCTCCAGGTGCTATAGATCCAGAGAGTGCAGAGAATAGAACACAATCTTCTGCATCTTCTTCTTCATTTCTTCTAGATCTTCTTTTGAAGAAGGGCCTTTCTTCTTCTTCTTATTCTTCTCTCCTAGATCTTTTCTTGTGAGGCCCTTCTTCCTCATATTCTTCTTCTTAACTTTCATCTTCTGCTAGGTGTGCTTGATGTCTTTTATGGTGGAATCCCTTCTTCTTTCCCTTTGAGGGACAATCCCTAGCAATGTGTCCTATTTTATGGCAATTGAAGCATTGGAATGTGGAAAACTTATTTCCCTGAGAAGTTCCTCTTTTCTTTTGAAATCTTTGTGGAGGTTGAGAATCCTTGTGACTATCCTTCTTGAAGTAGGGTTTATTCCTTCTTCTCTTGGTGTGAGTGGCCAAGGCTTGGTCACCTTCTTTGAGCAAGGCTTCTTTGTCAGCAACCCTAGCTTCTTCTTGGATGCAATCTTCCCATACCACATCAAACTTCATTCTTTCTTTTCTGGCACACATGGTTTGGATAAATGACTCCCATGGTCTAGTGAGACCATTTAGAGCAGTCATGACTAGTTCATCTTCATCAAGAGTATCTCCAATGGCATCTAGTTGTTCCTTGAACTGGGAAACCCTTGATAAATACTCTTGAATGGATTCTCCTTGATTCATCTTGGTGCTCTTCAATTGAGCTCTCAGGTTCATCTTCCTATTGATGTTCTTTCCGTCATACATTCTTCCTAGGGCATCATACATTTCCTTTGGAGTCTTCTTGGATGCCACTTGGGGAATCAAGTGGTCGTTGATAGAATCAACAATTATTCTCTTTGCCCTAATCAGGTCCTTCCTATGTTTCTCTTTGGCTTCATCTTCTTCAGGTTTTGTAATCTCATCTTTAATATATTGGACAAGATCATTCTCTTCAAGAATGAGGCCAAATCTGTATTTCCATGCCCAGAAATTTTCTATACCCTCTAGCTTGTCTTCAAGCTTAGTTCTTGGAGCCATCTTCTCCAGGGGTCAAAGAGATTGAAGTTTCTCAAGAGATAGAATATCACTTACTAGGAGATGTGCTTGGAGGTTCTGGTTTGTTATGCTTCTGGAAACTTCAAATTTTCACCTTCCAGATTTGCAACAGAATTTTTGGTTTTCTGATTTTCTGCACTTTTGGTCAAACTAGGGTTTGACTTTCCAGGAATTCTAACCAACCAAAAACCTCGATCCAGGGCTCAAAACTTCAATTTTGAGGAGGGCTATCTAGCCATGCAATCAGAATCCAAAAATATCAACTTTTGCAGAAACCCTAATTTTTCACTGGAGGAGAGAGAGAGAGATTTTCACCTTGTGAAAGATGTCCTATTTAGGCTAGCTCTGATACCGTGTTAATTTTATACTAATTTGACTAGCAAGATCACTGAAAGAAACACAATCACAAGATAGACAGAGATTTTACCCTGGGAAACCCTTATGGGGTAGAAAACCCAGCAAAGCTTTCCTCAATAAAGATGATCAACCAAATACAAGATGTAATCCAAGACTAGAGCTCCTTCTCTACCTCCTATGCAGACCTCTCTCTCACTTGTGCGATACTTTCCGAGTGATGGAAGAGTGAGATAAGTGAGGAACAAACTCCTCTACTTATACTTGTTTCCCGACTGACTTTTTACCCTATGAGGCCGACCTCTCCTAAAAGAGTCTAATAACCCGTAATAAATTAACTCAGGGCCGACCTCCACATGGGAGATCTAATAACCCTAGTTACCATAATCCATCGGAGGAATAAACATCTCCGGATACGTAATAAAGTCCCATCGGAGGAATGATACATCTCTGGATTAATACAAATATAATATTCTTAGAAGTTACAATATTTCAACATATGGCTACACAGATGTTGATTTGGTAGGAAGTGTATCAAACAGGAAGAGCACATCGGGAGGATGTTATTGTCTGGGATCTGCCATGATCTCATGGTTTAGTAGGAAGCAGTCCAGTGTGTCTCTCAGTATAGCTAAAGTGGAATATATTGCTGCTTGCTCTGCAAGTTGTGAAGCAATATGGCTTCGAAAGTTGTTATCTGGTTTATTTGACTAAGAGATGGAACCCATTGAGATCTTGTGTGACAACCAGAGTTGTATCAAGATGACAGAAAATCCAGTGTTCCATGATAAGTTAAAGCACATAGAGATTCGATATTTTTATATATGGGATATGGTGCAGAAAGGAGCTATCAAGCTCGAATATGTAAGCACTGACGAACAAGTTGCTGATATATTGACCAAACCTCTGTCTCGAGTAAAGTTTGAGTATTTCCGAGACAAGCTTGGTGTAGTTCAGAAGGACCCTCCCCGAAAGGGGGAATGATGTGGTCACTGATGATGAGATTGCCTGCATCGACAGTGAGGTCAATGATGTCGATACCTGTATTGGTGCTACCGACGATGAAGTCGATGTGTGGTCCTTAGAATTTATCTAAGTGGACGAGAGGACTACATCATCCATAGACATGAGAGGTGTCTTAAATGGATCAGGATTGATCATCCTGTAAATAGATTTGAACTGCATTGTCCATAGACATAAGAGGTGTCTTAAATGGATCAGGATTGATCATCCTGTAAATAGATCAATACTGCATCGTCCATAGACATGAGAGGTCTTAAATGGATCAAGGATTGATCATCCTTAGACACTGATCCCATAATTCTGAAAGGAAAGATAGTATTAAAAGTTGATCCTTGGATTGTGGTAGGATTGATCATCCTTAGACAATGATCCTATAATTTCGAAAGGAAGGATAGTCTTAAATATTGATCCTTAGACTAAGAATCCCATAATTCCGAAAGGAAGGATTGTCTAAGATATGATTGATGGATTGAAATCTCGTAATTCCGAAAGGAAGGATTGTCCATGATCCCGTAATTCCGAAAGGAAGGATCACCAGAGTTGATGGACCATAGTCCCGTAATTCTGAAAGGAAGGACTGTCCATGATCCTATAATTCTGAAAGGAAGGATCACCAGAGCTGATGGACCAAAGTCCCGTAATTCCGAAAGGAAGGATCATGTGTGTTGCAGGGTATGCTGATGATCTAGATGATACAAATGCTATAGATCGAGATGATCCAGATTGTGAAGAACCTGCAATAATTAATTAATGCAAATACATGAGATATCAGAAATAACATAACTCATAATCACTTTTATATTGATCACAGGCCACTTCGAGGGGGAATACAATTAACTTCATGGTGCCTTCAATGACCTCAACACACACTTATATACTAAGTCTATGCCCAATACTATGAGTCAAAACCATGGGACATATAATACTACGGGACGACTTACAAAGCATATGCGTCCAATACTATGGGTCAATACTATGGGCTAATATAAACTATGGATCAACAAATACTACGGGACGACTTACAAAGCATATGCGTCCAACAACAATATACTAACATAGTAAAGAGAAGGGTTGGCACGGGTTCCTAACATCCCCTCTCCCTTAGAAAAAGCTTTGTCCTCAAAGCTTTGGTTGGGGAAATTACGGCAGAATCTGAAGGAGTGGTTCCCCGGTAGCATCCTCGGGTTGCATTTTGGGCCACTGACGCCTTTGGAGTGTCATGGAGGATTGCTTGGAAGGATATAGACGAAGAAGAACCCTATCAGCTACATGGAAAGTGCACTCAGAACAGTGCTAATCGGCTTGTTGTTTCAGTCGAATTCTGGCCATGTGAAGATTGTCCTGCAAAATGAGAAGAATTTGATCGTAGTTTCGAAGAATCGAGTCAATTTCCTGAACTGGGGAGCTGCTAAGCGTGTATGGAAGAAGAACTAGCAGTGTCTGTCCATAGAATGCTTCATATGGTGTCCTTTGAGATGTGGTATTGTACCACCAGAGCACTTCTAGGAAATCCATAGAAATAGTTGGCCAAAGCTATGTAGGGATGGGCAAGGGTTTGAGCAATCCCGAAAGGAGTGTCGTTTCACCCTTCTTGACCTGGAAAGTATCACAGTCAGCCACCATTTGTTGAATTGTCATTTTCATTCCCTTCCAAAAGAAGTTACATTGTTCCTGGTCATACATTTTGAAGAACCTAGAGTGCCCTGCTGATGAAGAAGCATGGAGTTCATAGAAGAGATAGCCCTGTTGAACATATTGCAACCAATTTGGAACAAGTAGAGAAAGAGCTGTAAGAGAAACTGGTTCATCAATTGTGTGAGAAGGAGAATTTGCCACCATATTGTCCTTACCCTTCTTGTAAGTGATCGCATAGGGATAACCCATGAGTTGGATAACCCATTTCAGGTGTGTTGGGGAGTAGAGCCATTGTTCCAGAAAATTTTCCAGACTCTAGAGATCAGTCTTGATGCAGAAATAATTCCCTAATAGGTATGGCTACCACTTCTGTACTGCATGCAAGATAGCCATAATTTCCTGTTGAGAGGTAGATGCGACGAAATTCTTACCGGAAAGGTCTCTTGAAGGCGGCAAGCTCATTGGTTCAGCAAAGACACCTACATATCTATCCAAGGAAGTAGTGGAGACCGTTGATGGGTGCATCTGAATGGAATGGAGCTGAGTGATGACACCATGTGAATTCTTCTTAAGGATTTTTTTTAGGCGATGTGAACTGATGATGTGGAGAGACCCTGGTTGTAAGCCCATTAATTTGTGTTTTTCCCCATTGACTGAAAACTGCATCCAAATTTCAGCAAAATGCCACAAGATGGGGCCAAGTTTGCGTAACCATTGAACGCCCAAAACCACATCACATCCTCCTAAGGATAAGGCAAACATGTTAGAGCGCAGGTTATAATCTTCCATAGAGATACACACATTGTGACACTTCCCCTTGCAAGGTAAGGTGCCCCCATTGGCAACCATGACTTCAAAGTTGGAGCAAGGATGGACAAAACAGTCAGCCTGTTTGGCAATCCGAGGGTCAATGAAGTTATGAGTGCTGCCATAATCAATGAGTATGGTAACAGGGAACTTCTTGAAGTATCCCTTGACCTGCATTGTTTGTGGGGTTGTGACGCCGGTTACAGCATGGATAGAGATCACGGGTGGGTCATCCTGAGATGGGGTATCAATAGGCAGGTTCTGAATGTCGACCTAATCATCTACTATATCTGGAGCTTCTTCACCAAGTTCAGAGGCAGGCAGAGAATCCACATCCAAGAGATAGAGCTTTTGTTGAACACATCTATGTCCCCGAGTGAATTTCTCATCACAATTATAACAAAGCCCTTTTTCTCGGCGTGCCTGCATCTCGGTTTCAGACAAATGCTTGATAGGAGTTGGTCGACGAGTTGGTGAGATGGGAAGTCATTGAGAACCCATATTTTGGAAGGGAACAAAAGTGGGTTTGGAGCCTTCTTGGGATGCAAGCTTGTTTTCTGCCAACTTAACCAAAGCTAGGACTTCCATCATTGTGTTGGGACATAACATTTTAACCTCTGACCAGATTTCATCCTTAAGACCATTGATAAAACAACTCCTGTAAAATTCATCAGACAATCCTTCTGTGTGATTGGTGAGTTTCTAAAATTCTGTCTGATACTCTCTCACTGTGCCAGTTTGGTGAATTGTAGTGAGTGCTCTTGTGAAGTCGTCAAAATCACTAAGACCAAATTGTGGCAAAAGGAGTTGGCAAAAATCTGTCCAGTTTGGCTCAGGATGAGCTTTAATGTACCAACGGTACCATTGAAGGGCTTCCTGTTCCAAATGAAAGGATGCAAGTGGAACTTTCTGGACATCAAAAGTATTATGCAGACTGAAATATTGTTTTGCGCGGTATATCCATCCAGTCAGATCAGTACCATTGAAGCGAGGAAAATCAAGCTTCGGCCCACGAAAATTGCTGGAAGAAGAGAACCCGGTGGCTACAAAAGATTCTGGCTGTCGGTTATTGTTCATGGCTGAATGCTAAAGATGGAGGCTGAGAAATTTTTCATCTAGATCTTGGAGTTTGGTTTGGATGGCTGCAAGTGCTTCCTCCATGGTTTTTTCTCCTGCGCGGGTGACAACCACAACCAAGAGTTTTTTTTTGTTTTATTTTTGGAAATGGATAGAAAAACACAAACAAAAGCTTATTTAGTAAATGAATATTTGGATTTGGGAAAAACTCGGATGGGTAATTGGGGTTTGACTAGGTTTTGGACACTTTCTGATGGACAGGGAAGCAAAAAATGGGGATTTCAGAAGCAGGGTGAAAGAATGAGAAAATTTGGTAGAGAGGGACAAAGAAGCAGAATTAGGAAAGGAACACGGTGGTAAAATTTGAAGGCGTTTGGGTGAAAATTGAAGGAGTTATGGCAAACCCTAAAAATAGACAAATGTGGGATTTTTGGTGTTGGGAAGTGGAATTTGGGATAGGGTCTTCAGGAATGAAATATGCAGAATAGGATTGCAGGGATGTCAGTGAAGTTTCAGGGAAAACCGAGTTGAAACAAGGCAGATATGGACAAAAAATAGTTTTTTTTTTTCCCCAGAAATGGATTGGCAACAGCGGAACGGAAGGGATCCGCAATAGATGGATCTACAATGGCGCGGAAGGGATCGAAAATGGCTGGATCTGGAATGACTTTCAGAATAGATCTGAAACGGTTGGATCTGAAGCGGAAGTGATCGACAACAGTTCAGCTGAAAATAGATATGGACCCCAGGTATGTGCAGCTTCCTATTGGTTCAGGGGATTCACTTGGCCACCAATGCTGTCTGACAGCTTGCGTATTGGGGCAGTACCCCTCAATCCACAACTCAGGTAAAACTGATAACCGCTTTGCCACAAACAATAGCTCTTGGTTTACCTCACGGGTGGGAACTAGTCAATCAGGTAGGGGTCGTTGCCCTTTTCGTTGGTAGGTCCTCTCAATGGGCCAGCTACTTTGGGGTTCCTGTGGTACTCCTCACAATGAGTTTTAGGGCTTATGCCCAAGTACTTCCCACAGTTAAGTGGATAGGGGTTATTCCCATATCCGAACTTGCAACAGATGCGAAAAAAAATTTGGCAGAAATTCCACCTAACGAGCCCAAGAAAGTGCTCTGATACCAAATGCGAAGAACCTGCAATAATTAAATAATGCAAATACACGAGATATTAGAAATAACATAACTTAGAATCACTTTTATATTGATCACAGGCCACTTTGAGGGGGCAACCTCCTTTGAGCAAGCTCAATACAATTAACTTCACGGTGCCTTCAATGACCTCAACACACACTTATATACTAAGTCTATGCCCAATACTATGAGTCAAAACCATGGAACATATAATACTACGGGACGCTTACAAAGCATATGCGTCCAATACTATGGGCTAATATAAAATATGGATCAACAAATACTATGGGACAACTTACAAAGCATATGCGTCCAACAACAATATACTAACATAGTAAAGAGAAGGGTTGACATGGGTTCCTAACACAGATGCTATAGATCGAGATGATCGAGAAGATGATGATGCTGTAGTTGATCAAGCACTGCAGAAGATGAAGACTGAGTACTGAAGATATTGATGTTCCAGTGTTGATTATGGTCCAGTAACTATATGAGTTACTGATGATGATGTACAAAGAAAACTTCCAATGATTTATAGATGTATCATGTACCATGTAGTTGATGACTCCCTTCTCCTACAGATGTTGTTATAATATCCTTCTCAATAAGGGGGAGTGTTGAATTATTGTAACTTCAAAGAATATTATATTTGTATTTTATTATTCTGGAGATGGTACATTCCTCCGTGGTGACCCTATTGTATATCCGGAGATGTTTATTCCTCCAAGAGAGTGTGGTAACTAGGTTTATTAGATATCCCATGTGAGGTCGGCCCTGCGTTTACCTTTTGGGGGTTATTATACTCTTCTGGAAGAGGACGGCCCCATTAGGGTAAAAGGTCAGTCAAGAAACAAGTATAAGTAGGGGAGGGATGCTCCTCACTTATCTCACTCATTCATCCACTTGTGATTAGCGCACAAGTGAGAGAGAGGTATGCATAGGGGGAGAAGGAGCTCTTGTTGAGGACTACATCTTGTATTGGGTTGATTATCTATATTGAGGAAAGCTTTGCTGGGTTTTCTACCCCATGAGGGTTTCCCAGGGTAAATATTTGTCTATCTTGTGATTGTGTTTCTTTTAGTGATCTTTCTAGCTAAATTAGGCTAAACTTAACAGTTAACAGACACGAGATAACCCACCAATAATGAAAATGGGCATTAAGGCATAGAGTACAATCATCAAAGTGCGAATAGATCTGTTGAAGTCGAACACTAAGATGAATCCATCGATCAGGGGACATTGAAGTATTCCCAAAACTATCAATGGCGAGAGAACCTACCACTAATGACTGCAAGCATCAAGGTACTCAACTAAACTCTAAGTCTCAAATTCCAGAATAAATGGGTTGATGTTGATGGAACGAAACTCACTAGAAGGAGGAAATTAAGGCAGCCCCCATCAACCAACACAAGGTAATAGCTATGCTAAAAGATTTGGAAGAACTCAGGTGAAATGGACTGACTCAATAAGGATGGCCGACATGCAATAGTCAAGAGAACTGAGGAGTGGCTAACTCTAGTTGTAGGACTTCCTTTGAACAAGAGCATGAGAAGATGGATAGACTCAGGAAGCACAGACTCAAATAACGACACTGCGTGATGCAGGAGGCATCGACAAAGGGGTCCATAGTGACTGGAAGCTTAACCAATCTGTGGAGTAAAACTAAGAAACGAGTATGGCTCCTAAGGTACTACTATAGTCCCGACTCATAATGAATGGAGTGAAATGAATGCTCTGTTCAAAGGAGACACAACAACTGCCAACAAAAATAAGTAAATATTCTCCCGTACGGCTTTTTGGAATATTTGATTTTTTGGTCTTTTTCATATTTGTAAAGCTTGAAAAAGAATAAAATTGCTTATAGTACAACAAATGAGGGAACGAGTGTCAGGTAGCAAGCAAACTAGTCCCAAGCAGTGGAACATACCTATGATCAATGCAAGGAAGCATGCGCTGGATTTGGACACTCGGGAGGGGGGGGGGGTGTTCCCTCAAGGTTAAGGGTCATCAAACTGTGAAAGGAAAATGAAAGCTTTGTAAGGCTCGACAAGGGAAGTGCTTAGGCACCAGGCTAATAATCGAGTAAGTGGGAGCCGGCACAAGGCTCAAGCGGTAAGCAGGATGATGCAATGAAATCACAACTTGATACAAATGGGGGGGAGTCCTTGTGGGAGATGGCCAACATAAGACAAAGTAGAGTATGAGTCTTTATCGCAAAGTCATGGCGTAACTACAAAGGACTCCCAATCCTAAAGAGAGACAACAGCATGGGTGCCAAAAGGAAAAAAGGGGCTCTAACTAGGAAACCCATGGTCGGATAGGCCCTACTGCCAAATAATGACACTTCTATAACAATGTGAAAGCTCTGTGTTGGTTAAGAAGCGAGGTCGCACCTAGGGTTAACGGAAATGGTCAAAAGGTAAAATGCATAATGCATGTGAAAATGACATTATATGCCAGGTGTGAAATATACGTGTCGTAGACGCGAAATGGTCAAAAAACCAACTCTCGTCGAAGAAATCGGTTCAAAATGCTACTCCAAGACACCACATTAGTCCAAAATAGCTTAAAATGGAGAAAACTATAGGAAAGTGGGTTTTGAAAACTATAAATAGTAATAAAAAATTATAATTTATAATTCATTTTTACAATTCACCCCAAATAGTAATTTTGGTTGGTTTTTCACCTGAAATTTCAGTTGGTGATTCTGGGAGCTACGGGCATCTATTCGTCGAGCCATGTGGAGCAGGTTAGTCATCTCATCCTCCTCTTTCATTTGGTTGCTTTTATTTCATTTTTTAGTGGTCCAATTTTTTTCTTGGGGAATCCCTACTTCTCTACGGTGTTGTATGCGGGCTACAGTTTTACGAGTCATGGGTAGGGCCTTCTACCCATGGTCAACGCAAGTGTTGACCACAGGTGGATGCCTCTGTTTGATCAGTAGCCCGCAAGTATGGCCGTGAAGTTGGTTTTTTAAAAGTAAAAAGCTAAAATTCTTGTGTTTTTTCCTCCATAATGGTTCTAGAGTGGAGGGAAAGGGAGCATGACCTTGTGGATGAGGTTGTCCACCAAGATTTTCCTGCGTAACAAGCATTACAAGCATGTGGTATTTTCAAATTCTGGAGCATTGGGGGTTTCAGGGCCCAAAACCAATTGCTTTGTCGGTTGATAGACTATTGGGACACAGACACACATAACTTCAACATGGATGGTCAAACACTCTCTTTAGAGATGGATGACATATATTTCATCATAGGGTTTCCCTGCAGAGGGGAGGTGGCTAGTCTTTGATCTCGCACTATAGGTGGTGGGATCACCATTCCCGACTACATAGAGCGGTACTGCCTTCCCAACACCCATAAGGTGGGGAGTCAAGTACCCATTGGATCTATAGTCAGTATGAGCATGAAGATCATAGTCTCCAACCTCGTTAGGATTACAGGTTTAGCAGCACTACACCAGGCCTCAAGGTCGGTGATGTTCTACACCGCAGAGTGCATGAGGCCCGTGGTATACGACTGGTGTACAACGTTATTGGTGTCCATGAAGACCCAGTTAACGGAGTGCAAGCATGGGGAGGCAAAGAACTTTGGGTATGGAAGTATACTATGCAGTTTCTTCGAGAGAGAGTTCCAGGACTCAGTCCGAGGGTGGAAGTCCCTCCTCATAGTCTCCGTGACCTAGCCCTGACCCGGTGGGCAGAGGTATTGATGCAACAGGGTGGTGGCCGATAGGCATCACCATATACAGATGAGTTCTTCCACTGGTGGGACCGATAGGTCATAGCAATTGAAAACTATCCATATGCAGGGATAGACTTCTGTGGTGATTGTGACATGCCTCTTCTGCTAAGGGATGCGTTTGGAGACATCAGTATGTTACTCTTTTTATGTTTTGTGTATTTAATTTTTTTTGGAATTTTGATTAAAATATTTTTGGTGTAGTATCACATATTGACATTTCACTGTTTGTTCGCAGATACTGGTCTGCAAAGACCAGAGGGTTTCCCAAGACATTGTCGATGGGGCAGGGGTGGAGAGGTAGTTGGTGCGGCCTCAGAGCGCACACTAGAGACCGTACGGTTCAACCTGTCTCATATGACCAACAGAGTAATCATGATCGAGGTAGAGCGGCTGCTAGAGGAGATGTAGCGCCATGTTGTGTGAGTACCGGGAACTTGGGTGCGACTACTGCGGCGCATAGCTAGCACAGTACATTATTACTATTAGACACATCCTGCCAAGAAATCTAGGCCTCCTCGTGGGGCTTATACATCTCTGAGTCCCATATTTTGTATCGATTATGTATACTTTTGAGAGCTACGGGCTTCAGTTTTGTATTGTGACACTACCTTTTTGGACATGTTATTTATAAAAAACTATGGTTCTCTGGTTCTACTATATGTGTATGTACAAATGTATGAATGTGACAAATGCCAATCTAGGACATAGTTAGCATATGCATCAGATACATGATTAAAACTTCTCGAAACATGAATGTATGTAATGGAAACAAAATGATGTTTCAAGAGTCTTACCCTTAAGAATCTCCGTAGTAAAATAGGGTCCCTCACATGGTACTGACCATTCAATTGAAACACAACCAGTTGTGAATCCAGACAGACTTCTAAAAACTGGATACCATGTGAAATAGCATCCCAAAGTAGCTCAACCATGGCACTGTACTCAGCCACATTGTTGGATGTAGGACCAAGGCAAGCACCTCTTGAAGACACAACTAGGTGGTTAGGAGAATAAATAACCCAGGCAACAGAAATGAGTTGCTACATATGACGGCTAGCACCATCCGTGAATCCCAATAACACAAGAGATTCCACTAACATCTGTCAACCAAATGGAATTGAATCAATAGACCGAAAAACCAAAAGAAATCAAACCTATGTACAGAAGCAACTATATAATAGTATACAAAATTATTAGCTCGAACTAGAAGTTCAAGCGTAATACTGCTTGAGGTAGAGCCCATTTCTAGGATCCTTCAAAGTGTTCCCCTCCTAATATTCCAATTCATAGGCTGCTTTCTCAAGGACACACCTCACTATGTAAGGACCGTGCCACATGGGGTTAAACTTGCTTTCCCCCAAGGGTTCCTTAGCTTGGTCATATAAGAGGACGAAGTAACCTTCAACATATTGTCGGGGACAGACATACCTATCGTACTGAACCTTAACACGACGTTTGTTGGCATCTATGGCCACAGCGGGATCTCGACGCTGCTCGTCAAGCTACTCAAGGTGAATCAAGCGTTGCTCAACATCCGATGTGTCAGGCAGGAGCTCTATGGCTAGTTTTAATGAAGGGATTTCACATTCAATCAGTAATATAGACTCCACACCATGAACTAGCTGAAATGGTGAGAAACCGGTGGCAGTCTTAACTACGGTTCGATACACCCAAAAAGCAGGGTATAACATAATGTGCCAGTTGCTCTTGCTTTGCTGGATGGTACGTTCGAGAATGGTCCTTAAGGAATTATTGACTGCCTCAACCTGACCATTGGCTTGGGGGTAGTACGAGGTGGAGTGATCTTGAAGAAACCCAAGCTTGAGTGACAAATCCACCATCATCTTGTTCTGAAAGTGACTACCATGGTCAGTGACAATCTCTCTCGGAACACCGAACTGAGCGATAATCTGATTGAACAAGAAGTGGGCTACTGTAGCACCATCGACTTTTATGGAAGGCATGGCCCTAGCCCATTTGGAGAAATAATCCACAGGCACAATGATATGGTGATTCCCCCTAGCCGAAGCTGGTTTGCAATCCATGAAATCCACCCCCCACTTGGTGAAGGGACCGACGATGATGACCAGATGAAGGGGTGCTGGACGCGAGTGTATATTCCGAGAAAACACCTAGCAAGGGTGACATCTCTTTACGATATTCATACAATCCTTGAATATCGAAGTCCAAAAGTAACCAGCTCGCATAATGTATTGGGCTGTTGCAAGCCCCGATAAGTGGCCGCCACATGCCCTAGCATGGCAATCATTAAGAACACACTCCGCTTCTTCGTGATTCAAACAACGACGAAGGATAGAATCCTTTCCTTGATGATACAAAGTGTCGCTGACAATGATATAATCTTTAGCATGGTGTTTCACACGCTGTCGTTCGTCTTGTGAATAGTGCAAAGGAAACTTCAAAGTTTGAATATATACAATGATATCCCCATACTAAGGGTCCACAGAAGAGATGAGAAATAAGTGTTCATCCACAAAGGAATATTCATGGACTATATTCTCATCCAGCCATGGAAGGTCCGACATGAGCTCAACAAAGACCAAGGATTTCACCGACTTCGCCAAAGCAAAATCGAGATCAAACTCCTGAAGGATCACAATCCATTTATTGTATTTCCCCCCTATAATATGTCATGATAGCACAAACTGAAACAGATTGATATGCGCTATGACTGTGGCTTTCCTAAGGATGATGTAATGTTGTAACCGTTGGACTGCATGAATAGTTGAAAGTGCCAACGTTTGTACATGAGTGTATCTCAGCTCAACGTCTACTAGATTTCGACTAAGGTAATATATCAGATGTTCCACGAGCACATCATCTACCTGAACAAAGACCATGCCAATCGTCTCTTGAGATGCGGCCACATAAAGTAAAAAATCGATTGCAAAGTCGAGTGGACTAAGCAAAGGGGCCGATACCAAAGCTTTCTTAAGAGCATCGAAAGCCTGTTGGGCTTGCTCATCCTAGATAAATGGTGTGTCTTTCTTCAACAGATGCGCGAAACCTTTTGTAAGACTAGCATAATTCACTACAAAGTGACATAGAAAAGTGGCTCTCCTGCAGAGGCTCTGAAGTTGAAGTAAGTTGTGCGGAGGAGGAAACCAAAGTATTGCCTCAACTTTAAGATGATCGACTCTGATACCCTCTTTTGAAACTATGAAACCTAGAAGGAGACCCATTTTCACGACAAAGATGCACTTATTGGGATTTAACCGAATCTTGTAGCATATGCATCTTTCAAGAATTAAACGGAGGTGCTTGGGGTGGTCCACTCTCTTGCGAGAATGGCCAGCAAGATCATCCAAGTATGCCTCCACTATGCATTTAAGGTCATGAAAGGCGTAGGTCATAGCATGCTGAAAAGTGGCTCCGACGTTTTTAAGGCCGAAGGGCATCTTCCGGTACGTAAATGTACCCCAAGGACAAATAAAAGCAGTCTTACCTTGGTCCTCAAGCTTTATCTGGATTTGGTTATATCCTGAAAATCCTTCCATGAAAGAAAAAACTTTGCTTCCCGCATAAGCATCCAAGATCTGATCTATGAATGGAGTGGGGAAATTGTCTTTCGGACATGCATAGTTTAGATCTCTAAAATCAGTGCATACATGGATAGTGCCCTGCTTCTTATCCATAGGAAAGAGATTCAACACCCATTCGGTAAGGGGAACTAGGTAGATGAAACCAACCTTAATCAGTTTCTCCACCTTTGCCTTGATCGCAGCTGCCTTTCTAGGGGTCACAGCATGAAGGAATTGTCGAACCGGCTTAGCGTTGGGATATGTTCTAATATCGTGTTTGAAAATGCTGGGGTCTATTCCTGGCACCTCCTCATATGACCAGGCGAAGGCTTCCCGAAATTCCTTAAACAAGTCAGTGTAAATTCCAACCTCCTCAAGAGAGAAATCAACACCGAAGTAAATGTTCTCAACCTTTCCGGGTGTACCAGAAATGTGTTGATGTATATGTAACTTCGAAATGTATTTCATCTATGTATTTTATTGTACTCTTATAGAGATGTATTATTCCTCTATACGGAAGTGTCGTCATTTGTATTGACAAATGTCGCAAGTGTCGTAACTTGCCGATGGGTTTAGACCACCATGTGTGGGGTCGGCCCTGATTAAGTTAACCTGGGGTTATTAGGCTGAGTTGGACAAGTCGGCCCCATAGGTTTATTAGGATGCTCAGAACAAGTATAAATAGAGAGTGGGATCTCTCTATTTGATCACTTCATTACTCACTCATCCATCACTCGGAAAGTGGCACACATGTGAGGAGGAGGATCAGCTGCTAGGAGGAGACTTTCTTTGTGTACTTGGGTTGTACTTTGGTTGTATCATTGCTCTATCTATCTCTGAGGAAGTTGTTGGGTTTTTCACCTTAGGGTTTTCCCCACAGAAACTCTGTGTGTCTATTGTCTCTTATGTTTGCATCTTGTGATGATTGATATGCTTGCTATGATTGAAATGCATTGATATACTATACATGTTATTCTCTTAGTAGAGATCCTAGAGTATATTGAATTAATGCTAAAAAATTAACATGGTATCAGAGCTAACCTGAGAAGAAGACATTGTGCAGTGGCGGAAACCAGGGTTTCTTGTTTATTGGGTTTCTCTCCATAGATTTTAGAAAAGCAATATTATAGATTGACTCTCCTCAGTAAGGTGAATCTTTCTATCCAATCATAATTCAATTCTGAGCATTTTCACTTTTGGCCCTAAAAATTAGGGTTTCCACAAAAATAGGAATTTCTGACATCTAAAGACATAGCTAGAAGCTCCTTGGAAAAATGGAAGTTTAGAGCTTTGGATTAAGATTTTTGGCTGAGTAAATCTCCAGGAAACTCAAACCCTAATTCAGGGTCCTCGCTAGTGAACCCGGGAAGACTAAAAGGCATTTCTGAAGGGTAAAGCTTTGCAGATCTTAAATTCTGAATACACCAGGCTGATCGGCTCATCAAGGCGCATCTTTCTATCCTTTCATAAAGTTGAAATTCACATTTTGAATTTTTAGGGTTTCTCTGATAAACCATAATCCGGGACCAAATCTAGTTTTTAGCAAATCAAGTGGTAAGACCTAAATATTTTCTATTTCCATTTGAAGTACTCTTTAAGATGTCTTACCACACTAAGCTTGAGGATAATCTTGAAGGGGCTAATAACTTCCGGGCATGGAAGTATAGGATTGGGTTAATCCTGGAAGAAAATGAATTGGATACTTACATAAGGGAAGAGGTCCCTGTCCCAAAGGGAGAAGAGGCTAAAGCCCTCCATAAGAAGAACTTGGTCAAGGCAAAGAGAATCATTGTTGATTCTATCAAGGACCATCTCATCCCCCATGTGTCATCTTTGAAGACACCCAAAGAGATGTTTGATTCCCTATCCAAGCTATTTGAAGGGAAGAACATAAATCAGAAGATGACTCTGCAGAACCAATTGAAAGGGGTAAAGCTTCAGAATGGAGAATCCACTCAATCTTATTTTTCTAGGGTCTCTTAGATCAAGGAACAACTAGAAGTAGTGGAGAATGGTGAAGTTGTCATGACCACTCTGAATGGCCTACCCAGGTCATGGGATTCCTTTATCCAAGGAATCTGTGCAAGAAAGAAGTTGGTATCCTTCAGCAGAATATAGGAAGAATGCTCACAAGAAGAAGCAAGGCTTGTGGCACGAGAAGACAAGATGGGGAATGAAGATCAAGCCCTCACAGCTCACACCAAGGGAAGCAAGTTTAAGAGGGAGAAATATCATAACAAGAAACATTCTCACCCTCATCACAAGAAGAAAGATCTATCTCATGTTCGATGTTACAAATGTAATGAAATGGGACACTTTGCTTCAAATTGTCCCAAGAAGAAGAAAGACAACAACTTCAACAAGAAGAAGAAGAATAACAAAAGAAGATATCATGCTCATGCTGTTGAGGATGATGAACCTCCCAGGAATAAAGCTAGAGCAAAAAGTGATGATGATGACTCATCAAGTGAAGAAGAGTATGTTCTAATCTCTTCTCTCACAGGTACTATTTCTCATGGTTGTAATGATTGGTTAATTGACAGTGGAGCTTCTAAACACATGACTGGGTTTAAAGAATCTTTTGTAAATTTATCTGAACATGAATCACCCCATAAAGTGAAACTTGGGGATGATTATCAATAGCCTATCAAAGGAAGTGGGGAAGCCTCCTACAACCTAGAATCTGGAAAGTCCTTGAAGATGAAAGATGTGTTATTTGTACTTGGGCTCAAGAAGAAGCTACTCTCCATCTCTGCATTGGATGCAAAAGGCATGAGGGTTGCATTTGTAGATGGCCAAGTCCTAATGTGGCCAAAGGGTAAAACTATTGATGATACAGTGGTGATTGGAGAGCAAGAGGGAAGATTGTACAAATTGAAGGGACAACCTGAACATGCCATGGTACATGAATCCATGGAGCCAAATGAACTTTGGCATCGAAGGCTTGCACATGTGCACTACAGAGCACTACCAATTGCAAGCAAAGCTGTAGAAGGTCTTCCTGAAATCAAGACCAAGCATGAAGCTGTTTGCAAAGGACGTGCAAAAGGAAAGAACATAAAGAAGGCATTTCCAAGCAGTGAAAGCAAATCAAAAGGAATCTTGGAAATTATTCACTCCGATGTATGCGGTCCGATGTCATCCAGTTCTCTGAGTGGGTATGTTTACTATGTCTCTTTCATTGATGACTTTTGCAGGAAGAATTGGGTTTATTTCTTGAAGAACAAAGATGAAGTGTTTGACAAGTTCAAGGAATTCAAAGTCTTGATGGAAAATCAAACTGATAAGAAAATAAAGACATTCAGATCAGACAATGGTGGAGAATTCACTTTAGGTGACTTCAAGAAGCTATGCAGTGATTCAGGGATTAAGAGGGAGTTGACTGCTCCCTACAATCCACAACAGAATGGAGTTGTAGAAAGGAAGAATAGAGCAATCATGGGAGTAGCACGGGCAATGCTGCATGACTAGGATCTTCCTATGCATTTATGGGAAGAAGCAGCTAGGACAGCTGTATATGTGCAGAACAGAACACCTCACAAGATATTGGACAACAAGACACCAGAAGAGGTCTTCTCTAGTAAGAAGCTTGAAGTCAACCATCTCAGAATTTTTGGTTGTCCAGTATATACACATGTTCCAAAGGAAAAGAGGACAAAGCTAGATCCTTTAGGAAATAAGGGTATCTTTGTGGGGTACAGTGAAAGCTCGAAGGCTTACAGAATATACTTTCCAGGGTTCAAGAAGATTGATGTCAGCAGGGATGTGACATTTGATGAAAACTTAGCATTCATCAAGTCAAGGAAGACACCTGTTGAAGATCATGAAGAACCAAAGGAAACCAGATTTCAAGACACTACTATGACTGAGGCAATTCCAGATGTTGATCGTGAAATTGAAGATCCGCAAGAACCTGTAGATCCACCTCGTGAGAATTAATCTCACAAGAGGAAACCTGCATGGGCTAGAGAGCTCATTCAAGATGCAGAAAGGTATGGCATTCCAAAAGAAGAACACAGAGCAAAGAAGAGGACCATATCACATACCAGCTATGTTGCTTTACTCTGTGATATCATGAACAAAGAACCTTTTAGTTATGAAGAGGCAGCGGAAAAGAAAGAATGGAAGGATGCCATGATCGAGGAATACCAATCAATAATGAAGAACGATGTTTGGGATGTTGTCCCAAGACCTGAAGGGAAGTCTGTTGTGACTTCCAAATGGATCTACAAGATTAAGCATGTTGTAGATGGCAGCATAGAGAAATACAAAGCAAGATTCGTAGCTCGTGGCTTCTCTCAGAAAGAGGGAATAGACTATGAATATACTTTTGCTCCTGTATCCAAGTACACTTCCATCAGATCAGTACTTGCCCTGGTTGTAGTGATGAAATGGAAGATACACCAGATGGATGTCAAGACAACCTTCTTGAATGGTGTAGTCGAAGAGGAAGTGTATGTGGAGCAGCCACTTGGTTTTGAGACACATGACAGGGAGTCATATGTGTGCAGACTGAAGAAAGCATTGTATGGCTTGAAGCAAGCTCCCAGGACTTGGTATGGTAGGATGGACGGTTTCCTATCCAGTTTGGGCTTTACCAAGAGTAAAGCAGATTCCAACCTTTATTACAAGGTTGAGGAAGGCAATCGAGTGATACTACTTCTGTATGTGGATGATCTATTTGTAACAGGTAATGATAGTTTGATTGCCGATACCAAGAGGAAGCTTGCAGCCAAGTTTGAGATGAAGGACTTGGGGATGATGCACTATTTTCTAGGCATGGAGGTGTGGCAGAGTGCAGATGGTATCTTCCTTGGACAAGGGAAGTATGCAATAGAGATCCTGAAGAGGTTTGGGATGATGGACTGCAAGGCCATGGCCACACCTATGGCATTGAACCTAAAGCTTCTGTGTGATGCTTCATCTGATCCGGTTGATGTCACTGTGTATCGTTAGATGACTAGGTCCTTGATGTACTTGATGAACACTAGACCAAATATTTGCTTTGCGGTGAACACATTGAGCCAGTTGCTGACGGATCCCAGAGGTGTTCACTTGGTTGCTGTAAAGCATATTCTAAGGTACCTAAAGGGTACAATTGACTATGCGCTCAAGTATGATGCGAATCAAAAGTTTAGCCTGCAGGGTTATGTTGATTCAGATTGGGTAGGTAGTGCTGCAAATAGGAAGAGCACATCTGGGTGCTGCTTCAGTATGGGATCAGGTGTGATCTCTTGGTCGACCGTCACAATATTTCCTTCGTGTGGAAAGTATATAATTCTGAATACAGAGGACACAACCGCTCTCATAGCATAGATCCAATTCCTACCCAGGAGAAGGTTGTAGTCGATGGGTGCATCAACCACCTCGACTTCAATAGGCACGAATTTTCCACCCAAGCGGACAACAAGGGAAGGGAGAATACCATGCGGCTTAAAATACTGACCGTCGAATGCAGTGAGCATGGTCATAGAATTAGATAAGGGAGGGGAGCCAATCGATTTCCAACAAGATAAAGACATCACTGACGTAGAAGCACCTTCGTCAACCACCGTTCTTTTGACGATATTCTACAGGCACTCCACATGGACTTGAAAAGCCACATGCTAAGGTCAGGGAGGTTGGATGTCAATAGTGTCAAACTTGATAACGTTAGGACTTCCCCCATCCTGAAATACTAAAGCACACAGAAGGGCATGCCTTTGAGAAGGACACGCTTGTAAAACCTCAAGAGCCGACATGGCACATGGAGTTTGACCCAAATTTTCTACAATAGAGTAGTGCTGGGCAGTTCGAGCATTGGGATTATGCATAGAGCGCTTGAGAACACCTTTCGGTATCCGCTGCATAGTAGTGGGGTTCTCGATATGCAAAGGGGTATCCATAGGAGGAGGAGGATCATTCCCCATATTCGGTTGTGGTGCACCATAATCATGTTGATGAGTAGCAACACTAACCTTTGATTTAACCATATCACGCATCCAAAGCCACCGGCATGGGAAGAAGACGTGGAAGTTTCATTGGTCCCATAACCAGTAGCGGGAGCATTTGAAGACATATTCTGATGATGTGGAAGGGGATCTTTCAACACAGTTTGGCTCTGTGCAAGATGCTTCGATGCTTCTTCAATCCGAGGACAAAAGTGAGTAAGATGATCTTCCCCACAAAGCTTGCAAGGGA
The DNA here is from genome assembly GCA_027924585.1 of Larix kaempferi. Lineage (NCBI taxonomy): Eukaryota > Viridiplantae > Streptophyta > Pinopsida > Pinales > Pinaceae > Larix > Larix kaempferi. Next base: position 35,516,696 of record BSBM01000510.1, read on the forward strand.
ATTTCACTTTACACCTAGGATTACAGTCCCCACCAACATTTCCGCCTTCCCGAGGAGGGTTGGCGTTCTCTTTCCAAGGAGTATTACGATTACTATCATTGTTCCCATGATTTCAAACCTTACGATTATTTCTCCCCTTCCTTTTACCACCAGGCTGCTGGTTACCCGATGGGTTCGTCAATTGAATAGCATGTACATTAGATGATGGGGCGTAAGTGGACAAGGTGTGAACCTGTTCGGGAGTAGATTGGTTAAGTGACAAATTTTGAATTTGATTAGCAACCAAATCTACGGGTGTAGTACTTGCGGATCCAACAATGCCATCGGCATGTGGTCTAGGAACCGACTTGGGCTCATGTCATGATCGCGGTGTGTCATGAATAATGTCATACAGGATGCCATATTGAGCATAGAGTAAATCTAGTTGCTGGAATTTTAATATATCTTGTTCCTCAATCATAATGTCGGACATCGAAAAATCCTTAGAAATATATGGAAGCAAAGACTTGAGAAACCATTCCAAAAGAAACTCTGGAGGAATGTTGGCTTTCACTAGCCTCTTCCATCGACACTACTCTTGAACGTGGTCAGATATGTGTGTGGCCTTATTCTGGCAAAAGGTAGAAAAAAGTTCAGTGCCAGTATCGTAGTGAACCGGCAACTGGAAATGATCCAGGAAAACCAAGGCTATCTCATTGAAACCCCTGTACGTGCCCCCAAAAAACTCGACATACCACTTCGCGGCTTCCCCCGTGAGGGTGCGTTTAAATAGTCTCAAACGAACGGAATCGTGATTTAATGAGTTTGATGAGAACCAAAGGTGAAAATTCATAACATGATCACCAGGATCCTCACCCCCTTTCCCCTCAAACGTGGGAATGTCCGAAGGGAGCTTGGTAGGGACTGGAGTCCAAGTAGGATCGTGACACACCGGATCATTTGTGACCTTCGAAAGATCCGGAAGATTCAATCGAGCAAGGAATGGAAGCTACGACTGTAAAGCTTGATTATAAGCTCCCATAAAAGGTTGATTGTATGGACCTGAAGGATATGGTGGACCATAACCATGACCATAAGGTTGATAACCTCCTTCAACCTGACTCGTGTGAGAGTAAGCAGGTATATGTGTATTATGAGGACCGTAATAAGGTGGTTTGTAACGAGGGCTAGAACCAGCTGTATTATAGTAAGGGTTACCACCATAGTTATGGGGCATATAAGTATTACTCGTAGCGGGAACCGTATTGTACTAACCATAATTTTTAGGTATGTTCCCGCCCCCTATATAAGTACTATTACTAGCAGGAGAAGTTGTATTGTGACCATAAGTATAAGGTACATTCCCACCCCCTACATGAGTGTTACTAGTCGCAGGAGCAGACGTAAAAGTATACGGTATGTATACACTCCCGGTATTAGGAGGATTGTTAACATCAGCGAACGTGGTCCTAGGTTGATGTGTAGAGGCATGTGTATTGTACTATAGAATGTGAGTTGTATTGCGAATAGTGTTCCCACCAGGAGGGGTAGTCCTATGAGGTGACCTTCCTCCACAATTTGAAATGTTTGAAGGTATATGGCCAATCCCCATATTATGTTTGTGAGTAGAAAATTCAGTTCCCCCAGTGAGGGTAGTGCCCCCAGTGGGTGTAGTGTTTCGAACACCATGACTAGGGTTAGCATGACTACCAGACATAGTGGACGTATTAACTATGTTGTAACCAGGCATACCATGAGAGAACGGGGTAGCGTTCGTAGTGGTCATAGGACCTGTGTTGACATGTAACTCTGGCATCCCAAATAGGAAATTATGTGGATTCGAAGGATCGAAAGGTTCGTCCTCGGGTTGATTTGATCCAAACAGAAGAGGTTGAGTCTCTGGTATTGATGGATTGCCCCCCCATGCCTATCTAGGAGTAGGAGGAGCAGAAACGTCTTCGACTCTACCCGAAGGAGTCGTCGGGATTTCTCCCATGCTAGAATGAGCAGTGATAATGTCAGCGTGAAGCGCTTCAAAAGAATCAAAAGAATCGGAGAGGGCCTTCCGGCGTCCCCTATGAACACGACATGTAACTTCGGTGACCGGTAAACTAGCCAACCGACGAGACCGATAGAGAGTTGGACCTCGCGCCATGATACCTCCGAAGAGTCAATAAACCAAAGCGTCCCCTAACGATCAAAGAGCACACACCTAAAGAAACTACAGCCAAATGCACACAAATAGGACTGGCTCAAGGGAACTCCTGACACTACAATCGGTATGTCTCGCCTAGGAGAGGCTTGAGACTCCCAAACTATAACCAAAGGTAAAATAATCAATTATAAGGGTTCCCAAACTTCACTACATGCATAGGGTCAAATCCCTATACAATAGGCAACTGTGCTGTCCAACCCCTATCTAACTCAGGACAACCGCAGTATAACCACTATGAATGCCCTATGCGATACCTAGGTAAGGAAACTAAGGTCACCACAATATAACCAATGCTCAGGCGGACAGTCACAGGTGGGATCCGTCGTATGGGCAGGGTAGCTAAGCCTAAAACTCAATAGGGTCAAATACCCCAAGAGTCCCCGTACATGAATAAATCCTGGAAATATATCCCACGTTCAGCCAGTATTGGAGGGCTATCTCCGCTACCAACCTCCCGTGACCTCATGCTTAACTCTGGTATGAGTAGAGCTTCCTGAGAACACTGATGTATATTATGGGTTTCACCACTCCCTGGTCAGACACATAATGTTGGTTCAATAATCTTGGATTGTTAACTCACAATGATCTATTCCAAGACTCTAAACCTAAACTAGTTCGTGCAACCTATAAAATAAAAATCGTTCTAATCAATTTAAGATTAGGCGTTGATTTTAAATGGCTATAATTACTCAAAGGATATGGTCATGAAACTGATGATGTATAATACTCAATAGTATGCACAATCAAAAACTCTAGACTCATCTATCCAATAAAAACAATGCCACTAAAATGACAATCAATCCAACGGTTCGAAATAAAATGCAACTCTTTTAAGATTCCAATGCACAAGCAGATCCTAGATGAAAGCACAAGCACTCAGATGCAAAATCCAGTGTGGAAAGAAAATATTTTTGTATTTTCTTTTATAATAGAAAGGAAAATGCAAACTATGTTTTTGTATTTTTCAATATAATGGAATGAAAAATGCAAGCAAAATCTAACTATTCAGTTAAAGAAATGCAAATCATATCACAAAGACAACCCAGAAAATACCAAATAGTAAGACTCAGCCAATGTAATGAGCTAGAAAATAAAAAAAGGGTGAAAAACCAACAAAGCTCAAAACAAAGAGAAAGATGAGTTTCTGGTCACAAACAGGGTATGGAACAGTCAGGAATCAGGCCAAATAAGACTTGGGAACACTCAAAACAAACCCAACAACAATCCAAGGTCATAAATCAATCAATCCCAGAGTTGTACACTACTGTCTCAAGAAAAAATGCAGGTAGACACGGGCTACAGTGCAGACAGAGGCGGGTAGACACGGGCAAAACTAAGCTGACCTGCGTATAGGGAAAGGAAAATGAGCAAACAAGAAGTACAATAACCCAGAAAAATCTTGTTTTCTATAGTAGATCCCAATGGCCAATCAATGACACAGAAGCTTGACACACAGCAACTCTAAATAAGGACAAATGCTTAAAAATCCCCAAAAATGGATTTCTTCCCCAGCGGAGTCGCCATTTTTGTTACGGAGAAAAATCCTATGGCTTGGGGTAGACCACAACAGACAGATGACTACTAGAAAATGACTCAATTCCCAATGCAATGCTATATAAATGATAATGCTAAGATAATGGAGAAAAGACGAACCTTCAACTGAATGTTCGAAGTAGATCCCCGTTGAGCTTTCAACCTCTACACTTGGTCCTGCAAATTAGTCTCAACAACAAATACAAGCAAGTGCATATAAATTGTGAAAGCCATTAGCATAATCAATAGCATGATCCATGATATCATAAGCAAATATAACCCAATGTAATTTAACAATATTCACAATATCAATTGGACGAGAAAATGATTATTTCCATTAATGAATAACAAGAAGTACAAGATACAACCTCTTGTCGGCAACCAATATGAACCAAGAACTAGGTCTCTCCACTTGTGCCTCCACCACTTCAATCCTCCATGTAATCGCAAACTCAAACTATGAAAAGAGTTTGGTAGGTGAACATAAGGAGTTCACAACAACAAGGATCAATGAGTGTAGACTCAAGTCACGTCAAAAATCCACTAGAGTTATCTTGCTTTCCCTTTCTCCACCCTTCCATATGCAATAAGAGCTCAATATATAGCCTTCCAAAGGTAAGTGAAAGGATACATCGAGGCATTTCGGGGCATATGGAGGGACAAAGGTCACCCTAAGACCGCTTTTTGGGAGTAAAAAGCAATTTTCTAATGAGTTTTACCATTTTACTTGGTACCCGCGAGCTATAGTGGAACAACTCGCGTGTACACTGGCTATAGTGGAACAGCTAGCGTACATGAACAAAAATAGGGAAAAATGTGTTCCTCGAGGACAAAATGATGAATCTGAGTTAGTGAAATGGATCATGAAGGCCAATCAATGATGATGCTCACAAGGTGGAAATTACAGTGTAACACCAGCCACTAAGGGAGGGATGCCAATAGTGGTGTAATTATTTTACCTACTTTGTCTAACTTAATTCTCCATGTTCCCGAGCTCTTTTTTCCTCCAATTTTTTATCACATATACTTTGGCGTGTTCTCTATCTAACCATATTGGTATTCCATGTGACGAATCCAAAATGATGCCAAGTCAGCCACAAAGTTCTAAGTTTTCTAGCATTAGTGTATTTTTTATTGGGACCAATGTGTGAACATTGATATGAAATAAAGTAGATGTGACTAAAAATGAGGTTTCAAATTTCAAATATTCATTTTATTTCAAAATGTAGAAGAAATTTTTTTAATAAGTAATTTTAAAAACATGAAAATATTGATAATGACTTGTACATAAAGTACGTTTATGAACCATTTATGGTAGCTAGATTTTCCAAAACTGAGGTCATCCAACACCACTCCTATCTCTACTACTGGTTACATGTTCACCTACTGACATCTATCCCCTACTAGGGACCAAAAAATAAAAGTTAGAGTGTGGCAATTGCTTCTTTGAACTCGAAACATCAACATTTACACTAATGTAAGACCATAGCCTAAAGACTGGTTCACAGTCAATTACAAAATGATTTTGTAAGAAAACTACTAGGTAACTTTATATACCCTATGTTTATCAACCTTTAATTTCTCCAATTCATAGTCTTTTGTGCTTGATGTCTTTGTTTGTTCCCCAGGATGCATAACTCCCATAAAAAAATATCCGGTGCTTTGTTCAATCATGCATCCACAACTATCTTGACCTCTTCTTACCATGGTCCATCACTCGATTTGTTTTAAGGCTATGGTGTTCCTCAAATCGGAAGAAGTGCAAAATGAGATGCTTGATCCGTTCCTGCCTTTTCCTTTCTCTAGTAGTGATGGGTTTCCCCCTTCCGATTCCACTGGTGCTTTTAACTAGGTCCTATTGTTGGGGACTCCTCAATGGGTGAATTTGTGATTGAAGGTTCTTGAACTAATGAATCCAAATTTTATTTCATAGAACCTAATATGCTTCTGGATTTTTCGTTGATTCAAAGTAAACAACAAACTATTGCTCTCTACGATGATGCTTGTTGTACACAATTTTTAATAAACTTAGCAGTTAAAATGAAACAACAAAACTTACATTTTAGATGTAGAGTAAGTTGTATAGCATATGGAGTCCGAAAGCTTGGAAGAGCTAGGTTACAGAAGAGAATGGTACCTAAACTAACAAGGAGAGCAATTTAGCATATGAACAGCTCTAGCTCCAACTTTAGTTTCATCCTAATTGCAGTAGTTAAGATTTGGATTTGGAAGCTTTGGGGAAATGTAGTGGTAATGGAACTGCATTTCCTACTAGTTAAAAAGCTCAATGTGAAGAAGACGGTGGAATGCTATGAGAAGGCTGTAGAAGGCTATGAGAAAGACGATGGAATTGGGTCCCTCGCACGAAGTTGAGGGACCTTTTAGATGCAATCTTATTTTCATGAAAAGCACAAAAGTTTAGTGAAACCAAAAATATCGAGCATTTCTTTGAACTAGGCATGGGAAGACCTGAGCCCGCCATGTCATTTAACACACAGGACAAGAAATGAAAATGCTCGAGCATTATTGTAGCTAGGGTTTTCACCCCAGCTTGTGCAAATGAGCACCTACTAAGGAGAAGGGACTCCTTAGTAGCAGTTCAGAAAAAACATTAAATGAAAGACAATACAGTAAAATGGTAATTATTCTAAACATGTGCATAAAACAGAAAAGACAAGATAATAAAAAGGGTTTTTGTATTGATTATACCTCCAATGTGAAGGTTGGTGGAGCTCTTGCAGCAGTCCAGGAGGGTTGCTTCCAAGCTTCCAGCTTTGCTCCTTTCTCTTTCTCCAAAGGGTTGGAAATGGGCCAAAGGGGCACTCAAGGGTGAAAGTAGCTCAAGGGTGAGCTAGGGTTTCAAGAGTGATTTTGGCAGAGTAAGGGTGTATTTGACTGTGGATATGAAATGAGGGGCCTTCATCACCTATTTATAAGTTTTTAGTGGTGGAGTGCTGGCCCATGGTTTTGGGAACCATATGGTTTAGGTCAGCTGTATAGGGTTTTTTCCTCCTTTTTCCCTCTTTTTCCTCTTTTTTTATATTTTTTATTCCCTTTTTAGAGGGTTTTTGCTATTTTGGAGGAATTTTGGATTATTTTTGGGGAGAAAAGGGGTTTTTTTGGCCTTTTGGAGGCTTTTTTAATGGATTTGTGGCCCTTTGGAGGCTTTTTAATGGGATTTTAAGGTTTTGGAGGCAAATGTGGTAGGAAATATGGACAAATGAGTCATGCAATGGGGTAGATGAGGTAGTGAGCACTTTTTGGGTGTTAACAGATTGCCCCCTGATGTGTGAGGGCAGGAGCTCATCGTATGGCCGATAGACATCATTAGTCTTGTATGGTTTTCCTGGGGTGTGGAGAAGAGAAGAAACAAACTAGAGCTCGGAACAACGATCCCGAACAAACTGCAAAAACTAAAAGTACATGACCTCAATAATGGATGAGGAATAATCTGAACATATGGACGAGGCGGGCATTCCCATGCTCATATCAAGATCTAGAAGAATAATAACAATGGGGTCCAAATATGGGGACCTGAAATATACATGGCCTTAAATAATGAATGAGGAAGAATCTCAATATATGGACGAGGCAGGCACACCCATGCTCGTATCAAGATACATAAAAAATAACAGTGAGGCCCGAAAAGGGGGACCTGTAGGATACATAGAGAACCACTGTATACATCATAAGGGTCTAGAGGGGACACAAATCTGGGACATACTGCTGGGATGACCATGTCTAAGCTGAAAAACTGATATACTGGAATAACAATAGTGCTGCTGAGTGTGGTACTAGAGGAACTGATGAGCTTCTGGAGCATAGTGACGGGGAGTCATGTCCTCAATGGTACACTGAACTGGAACTAAACTAGGTGCTCAAGGAAGCATATAACTGGATGGATTCTGAATACAATCGCCAACGCAACCCAGACATCCATGGGAACATATGACTGGGCGTTCCGAAGAGACTCACCAATGTGCTAGAGTCGGGGGAAATCCGGGGTCTTCGACCAATAACTGAAGGGATGTAAACCCTACACGAATCTCAACGATGCAATCAAGGTGTTGAAGTCGAGCATGTGAGAAACAACCACTCGGAGAGGCAATGATGAATCCTCTCAGAATGGTCCGTAGGCACTCACCACAGATGGTGATGGGTCCAAGGCGCAGGGACCTCTGGGTCTATCCTCTGGAATAGAGGGGTTGTCGTCGACAGAGGGAGACCTGCAACTATCAAGGCAATGATGTTTCCTTGACAGGAGCACGAGGGGATCAACCGAAGTGTGAGAGTACTGATGGTAGGACTGTCAAACTGTGGGGGATAACTGGGCAAGTAGAGTGGGTGGACTCAAACTTCCTTTGTTCAGAGTATGATGGCGGGGACGATCGGGCAGCATATGAAACTGGCTGGTGGGAAAGGGATCATAGCTGTACTGGATCAAGGATAGTGACTGGGATGAGTGATACTCAAGCTGGTGTAAAAGGGCAGGAGACTGTAGACTACTCTGAACAAAGGCGACCTGATTGGGGGTGCTGCCGAGATGATCGATCATAGTGTCAAGAGGCACAGGGGGACTTCTTCATGGGTTAAGGAACTAGAAGAAGTGTGTATAAAATGGTACTGTCGTGTGGATTTATACGAGCCCAGGACAGTTCATGCTCGTGAGTGCTTTCAATTTTAAGGAGTCTGAAAGCGATAAGAAGACTCTGAAATAATGGAATGGTACTGCCATGTGGATTTGTACGAGCCTAGGATAGTTCATGCTGGTGGTTGCTTTCAATTTTAGAGAGTCTGAAAGTGATAAGAAGACTCCAGGGGGTTGCTTTTTCGTGTGTTAGTCTCAAAGGCCCGAAGAAGCATAAAAGGATGCAATGAAGAACTCTTCTAACCGATGTGACTAGAGTATTCCTTTTTCGTAATTAGTTTACCAGGTCCGGAAAAGGGTTAAACTTATACCAGATAGATGCCCTTTCAGGTACTTTAACGAGCATGAAAGGAAGCAAGATTGCTCGGTGATCGTTTCATTGTTTTAGGAGTCAGAAAAAAACTTAACAGAAACTCCCTAAGAGCCTTTTTCGTAAAGGACTTGTCCGGCCTGAAAAAGGGATAAAATTATACCAAATAAAAGAAATGGCCAGGCAAGGAGGAAGTGCTCAATCAAGGAACATTTATGATGACCAAGAAAGAGGGTAGGGGGGAACACTGGTGGGCCTCCTTGCGGGATAATGAATGGTGGCAAAATAACAAAATAATTGCAGTATGACGGGAGTGAATGGCTCATGTAAAAATGTGGAACAATCTGATGGTGGCCGATGTGGCGCGCAAATCGAGGCAGTAAGGTGTCGGGACACAATGGTGAAACTATACCAAGTGAGAGCGAGAAATGATCTCAAGCATCATCACGAGCTCGGAAAAAGGAATTCGGCGATATAAAAGGTGTCAAAAATGGATAACGGCCGATGTGGCATGCAAACCGAGGTGACGAGGGGCATTTTGGAAAAAGATGTTGGAGCATAGGCCGCAACTATGGTAAAGCTATGAATTTTGAGGAAAAAGCACAAGTGTTGAAGGGAAAGTGCTAATTTTGAGTAAGCACCAATTTTGGGCAGAAGTGAACAGTGGGCAGTACGGCGCCAGATGGGCGAGCTCAGTGCAGATTACGGGCCGAAAATCGCGGAGCTCATGCGCACACGTCAAAGGAGAGTGAATGTGGCCGAGTAGAAAGCTCAGCTACCACAATAAATGAAGCGATGGAATAGAGGGCTCAGCTACCCTCATTAAGGCTAAGTACAGAAGTTATGGTTTCTCTGACCAAGGAAGAGCAATGGACCAAAGCATTGAAGGCGAAGGACAAGGAGCAGAGAACGATGAAGCGGCGCCCATACCCTCAATCTGCGCCGAAAATCACGGAGTCTGCAGGAAGCGACGACGTGACTGCAAGCGGCACCTACAGTACACCTAGCCATGTCCGCGGTTAGGATTTTTGGGGATTACTGCTGGGAAAGGCCCATAGTTTTGTAAAGGTGCGACCCTCAGGGCCACCTATATATATGTGTAATTGTGAAAGGAAGAAGGTTGGATAAGTTAAAGATAAGAGAGAGGTTAGAAGTTAGATAGGTTGATTAGAAGGTAAGAGTTAGAATTGAAGAGCTGTAGAGCTCGAGTCACTGAGTTTACAGACAGTCTAATTTGATGTCTGAGTCATTGTAATCTCTGTAGAAGAAGAGAGTAGATCTAAGAGAAGGGCTCCCAGCTATGTGCGTGGAGTTTCCCATAAATATCTAAGGCTGCAGCTGTGTGCACAGCATATTGTGTAATTCCCATTTGAGCTAATATAGAATACAGTTCCCGTGGATGTGATTTCCCCCTGGAGGCGAACCACATAATTCTAGTTGTTATGGTAATGTTTCACGTGAATGCATGTTTATGTTTACTATCTATGTTTACATGAATGTCTCGCTATCTTTATGAATGAATGTGTAGAGTCAATCCTTGAGCTTCCTTAGAAGTTAGACTTATGCATTATCGAAGGGGCCTGCAAGAACGCTATCGCTGCAGTGCTTGAGGAGTGTGTTACTGCGCTGTGGCACACGGCCAGAAATGATACAGTATTGGACGCAGTGGGTAAACGCCTCGCGCGCAGGTGCGGAGATACTGCGCAGCTAGGATGGTAAGTGTGAGTTTCAGCGCTATCACTCTGAGAAGTCCGAGAAAGAGTAAGACGTCCCGCTCTGAGGAATCCTCCCGTAAGAGAAGGGAGAAGAGATTAGTCTCCACGTCGCCTAGGTTAAGGAAGCCTGATTCCTTAGCCCCCCCATAGCCACTTCGGGTGAGACTTCGGGCTGCTGTGCAACTCGTTGCCGAGAGGGCCAGTGCGCCAAGGGGTGTTTGTTGCTGCGCCTCCTGAAAACCCGGGTCTGTCCAAGAAAGCAGCCAACAAAAGACCTAAAAAATCTAGGGGTGATAGCGAGAAATGATCTCAAGCATCATCACGGGATCGAAAAAATGAATCCGATGATATATAATATACCAAAAACGAAGAGCAGCCGAAGTGGCACGCAAACCGAGGCGACTAGTGGTGTCTAAAAAAATGCTCAAAAAATGATGTGGAAAAATTAAGAAAACAAGTTGTCCATCATGACGGTCTCATCGTGCTGATTCCAATGGTGGAAACGGTTCGAAAAATGGACTCCGTATGGGTTCAAAATGGCCAAAACAAGAAAAAGTCAACGGACTATAAATAGTGAGTGGGTCCAACATGACAAGTGTCATTTGGACTTGTTGACTTTGACTAGTGATCAGAGTGGACCAGAGCTGAGTTGGTGTTTCTGGACGATCCGATCGGCCATTTGCAGATCTGAGAGTTACAGGTATTTTGACAAACTCATACCTGCATTTTCATTGGGTTTGGGGGGGGTTAGTGGGTCCCAGGGGAGTATTTGTACAGTCCATGTGGGGTGGACCGCAGGTTTGTGGGATGGAACAGCGGTCGAGGACTGTGGGTTCCAGGGTGGATCACGCGGCTGGGGACCGTGAGGTTCGGGTCGGAATATGCAGTCTGGTACCACGCGTTTCGAGGCTGGACACGTGGTTCGGGACCACGAGTTCGGCTCCTACAGGCACAGTTTGGGACTGCGGCTGTAGCCCTGATAGCTACGGTCAGAAACTATGGCAAGGGGCCCTAAAGCCACGATTGGGATTGCGCTGTTAGGGTTCCCCTAGGGGTGGGGGCAGGGTTACTTCTTTGACATGAGTCGGATGAGTTTGCCTTGTGTGATTGACTGGATGTCGTTGGTGCTTTGGCGAGAGCAGGATGTCCCGGATGAGATAGTGGATGTCATCGAGAGGGATCGACATGTGCGGTTGACGTTGGGGTTGTGCGGACTGCTGAAGTTCGCATAGGTGCCTATGATGCGTTCAGCAGCGCTGCTGCTGAACCGATTGGTGAGCTTTTGGGAGCTGGACATTCAGGCATTCAGGGTGTAGGGGGAGAGGGTGGATCTCACCCTCGCAGATGTATATTTCCTGACGGGGTTTCCCTGTCTAGTTAGGGTGGCAGATACGCAGCCATGAGTATCCGTAGACGTGGATATGGAGGATATGTTGGAGTGGTACTATGTTCCAGAGGCTAGGGTGCAGAGGAATGCACTCTGGGTGGTGGACCTGTAGGAGCCAGTAGTACAGGCTATTGCGGCTTGCGTGGTTCGAGTGTTGGGGTCCCAATCACCTGAGAAGGTGTCCGGGGGCCAGATGCAGCTGGTGGAGCAGGTGCTAGATGGTATGTATTATGCGTGGGGCCAGATGTTCCTCACTTGTGTTCAGCAGCAGCTGACATCGGTGAATGAATCTGGCAAGGGATTCTGTTATGGATCCTTTCTGTGTGCCTTCTTCATGGAGTGGGTACCTACACTACAGCCGCGGGTGCCGGTCAAGGAAGGAGGACTGAGGGAGCCGCGCATGGTGTGGTGGGGAGAGATGATGCACCGCCGGGGTGGCGATGAGGTTGGGAGGTACTTTACTCAGGAGCTCTACCTCCAGTGGTTGCAGATGCCACTGACACTGGATGACTATCCATATAGAGATATGGACTACACTGGGGATCCGGAGGCACCACGGCCGCCAGGGCAGGCATGGGGACCAGATGGTACGTATGGTTTTGCTTGCGTGTTATGGATGTCAAGTCTTGTGTATGATAGTGTTGTGATATACTTTTACTGACTGATGTGTGATCTACAGATGTTGGCCCGAGACCACCACCAAGACATGTAGCACGCAGGGGGCATGTGGCGGTACCATCCCTGCCAGGCCGAGGGGAAGTGCGTCGATGGGATGCTGAGGGGACTCTGGAGTCCGTACAGATGCTTCTAGATCGGTTGCTGGTGGGAGTGACTGATGACGGGTGGCGGGACGTGGATCCGGAGGTGATTTAGGACTGTCTGAGGGCGCCACGGGAGTTCCAGTCGATCGTGATCTGGGTGGCTATCTTGGCAGATAGGGGTCGGGAACAGGAGCCCGCAGGGGATGAGGAGCTGTCGGAGGGGGAGCGAGGTGAGGACTCAGAGGCAGCTGATGCAGGAAGTTACGCAGGGTATGACTCTCACTAGGGAGTGCAGGGGACTCCCCCCGATTTTGTAGCTACGGCATGTATTCTATGAGGCGTATGGATGTATAGATATTTTTTGTATAGCTGAGTACGGGGGTACTCAAGACATGTGTAGCATATTGACATTTATTTTTTGATATATATATATGCACATGGATGCACCTTTTTGCGATGATGATTTAGTGTACGCACGTGGATGCACTTATGGTTTGTTATATGTTTGTACTGCATGTGGATGCAAGTAGTGTAGGATGATGGGCACATGGATGCCCCTTGTGTATTTTATGTGATGCAACATGATGTATGTAGGATTAGGCACGTGGATGCCCTTGTATAGTAATGTGGTTTTATTTTTATTGCATATGGATGCAAATGTTTATGTGGTGATAGGCACGTGGATGCCCCTTGCAATCTTTTTGGGTTTTTATATATTTTTGATGAGATGTTATGGGATGATGATGCATGATGGAGGTTTTACATGGTGTGATTGATGTGCCAATCTAGGATGTTGTTAGCCATTTGATCTGCGACACTATTTTGAGCTCTTGGGACATGGGTGAATGTTATGGATTCAAATTGTCGGCTGAGCTGTTTTGTGCGCAGGAATTTCCTAAAGAGGCAGGGATCACGCACCTGGTAGCAGTTGTTGAGCTGGGAGACAAGTAGCTGGGAGTCAAGGTACACATGAAGGTGACATATGCCCATCTGGAGGGTAGCAGTCAGGATACCGGTCACAGCAACATACTCCGCCTGGTTATTGGTAGCAGCGCCTATACATATTCCGTAAAGGTGAATCAATTCATGTGAAGGGGAATATAAGACCCATGCTGCAGAAGCCAGGTTGGGAGACCAGCGGCTTGCTCCATCGGCGAAGCCAATGTAGTGAGGTGGAAGATGGTCCATCTGTGGTCATGCAAAAATGATGAATGTAAGATTGTGGTAAAAAAGGTGAAAAACAAAAAAGAGAGCAAAGTGTACAATACGGACCAATGGGGCCGCGGGTTTATTTAGGGATAAAAGCGTTTAAGATACAACCCATTACGGGGGTTGCGCAAAGGGTGACCTTCTGAGTCAGTTAAAATGTATGCCCCATTGCCGAGACAGGTCTGCACGATGTAAGGGCCTTACCACATGGATTCAAACTTTCCTTTACTAGTTTTGTCGTGGGCTTGGTCATAGGCGAGGACGAGGTCCCCTTCATGGAAAGTTCGAGGGTGTACATGTTTGTCATAACCATCTTTGGAGCGGTTCTTGGCGGCTTAAATGGTTTGGAGAGTGGCATGACGGTCTTCATCAGCTTGTTCTAGTGATAGTAGACGTTGCTCGAGTGGGGAGGTGTCTGGGAGAAGCTCGACGACGATGTGTAAGGCGGGTATCTGACACTCGATGGGGAGGACAGAATCTACATCGTGAACTAAATGAAACGGGGTAAAAGCGGTGGCGGTTTTGGTGGATGTACAATAATCCCACAAGGCAGGGAATAACATGTGGTGCCAATTGGACTTATGCCGGTCAACAGTGCATTGGAGGATGGTTTTTAGAATCTTGTTAATGGCCTCTACCTGGCCGTTCCCTTGGGGGTAGTAAGCAGAGGAATACTGATGTTCAAACTTCAGTAGGGTGGATAACTCGCACCAAAGGGAATCTTCGAAGTGTGAACCATGATCTGAGACCAACATTTTAGGGACCCCGAATCGAGTGATAACGTGGTTAAAAAAGAAACGAGCAGCGGTGTCAACTGTACAATTGAAGGTGGGCATGGCTTCCGCCCATTTGGTGAAGTAATCAACGGCGACAATGATGTACTTATGTCCGTTGGCAGATGGGGGTTTACATTCCATGAAGTCGATGGCCCACTTACAAAAGGGACCAACGGTGACGACTGGGTGTAACGGAGCGGGTGGGGTCCGGGCCTTAGGGGCAAAAAGTTGGCAATTATGGCAATGTTTGACCGTTGTGATGCAGTCGGTAAAGAGTGTGGGCCAGAAGTAACCGGCGTGGATGACCTTTTGGGAAGTGGCCATTCCAGAGAAATGTCCACCGCAGGAACCGCTATGACAGTCATTGAGGACGTGTTCGGCTTCCTCGTGTGTAAGGCAACGACGGAGAATCGTGTCAACCCCTCGCCGGTAAAGGACATCGCCTAAGAGGAGATATCGAGAGGCCTGGTGACGAATACGACGACGTCCATCACGACTGATGTTGGGTCTAAACTTTTGCGTGCGAAGGTATAACAAGATATCACCGTACCATGGGTCATCAGACGAGATGATGAACAAGTGATTTTCGGGTAACTCATCGGAGATTTGAGGGGACGACAGAAGGGAGGGGAGATCGGTGATGAGCTGGGTAAGCGCAAGGGCTTTGGTGCTCTTAGGGGTTCTGAAAGTGAGGTCATATTCCTGGAGGATAATGAACCATTTAGCAATTTGACCTTGCAGGAGCTATCGATTTAAAAGATAGACCATGGGGTTGGAGTCGGCGACAACTATGGTATGACTGAGCAAAATGTAGTGTCGCAATTTTTGGACAGAAAAGACCATAGCTAGGGCTAGTCTCTCCTCATATGGGTAAGGTAGGGGTGGTCCAGACAAGGTCTGGCTGACGTAATAAATGACATGCTCCTGGCGAGCGGCGTCTTCCTAAACAAGGACTCCGGACACAGCATAATTGGATGCCGAGACGTAAAGGATGAAGTCCTGAGAGAAATCCGGAGGGGAGATCAAAGGGGCTTGTGTGAGAGCTTTCTTGAGGGCTTCGAATGCAGCTTCTGCTTGCTCATCCCGAACAAAGGGTATGTGGGTACGAAGTAGGCGTAAGAAACCATGAATGGTAGTGGCATAATCAGGAACGAACCAACGAAGGAAATTGGATCGCTCCTGCAGACTCTGGAGCTGCCAAAGCGTGCGAGGAGAGGGAAGGTATAAGATGGCTTGGACTTTCAGGGGATCAACAGCAATTCCTTTCTGGGAAAAAATGAAACCCAATAACTAGCCTGCTGGAATGCAAAAGACACACTTGTGTGGGTTCAAGTGGATTTGATATTTGCGACAACGCAGGAAAAATTGCCGGAGGTCGTTAAGGTGGTCTGATCATTTCCGGGAACGAGCTGTAAGGTTGTCAAGATAGACTAGCAGGATATGGACCAAGTCGTGAAAACAATAGGTCATGGCCCGCTGGAAGGTGGCACCAGCATTTTTGAGGCCGAAATGCATGACGTGATAGGCAAAGGTGCCCTATGGGGTGGTAAAGGCAGTCTTGTACTGATCCTCCTTACGGATCTGAATCTGGTTATATCCGGAAAAACCATCCATGAAAGATAGGACTTCATGCCCTGCACACGCATCAATGAGTTGGTCAATAAATGGTGTGGGGAAGTTGTCTTTGGGACAGGCTCGGTTTAAATCATGGAAGTCAGTACATACTCGGATGGTGCCTTGTTTCTTGTTAACAGGGACGGGGTTTGAAACCCAAGTGGTATACGCAATAGGATAAATGAATCCTTCCTTGCGAAGTTTCTCAACCTCTGCTTTAACAACGGGGAGCTTGGAGGGATGAATGGGGTGCTGTTTCTAGCAAACGGGGGGTACATCCGGCCATGTGTCAATGTGGTGCTCTATAATAGCGGGGTCGAGACTAGGCATTTCGGTACAGGACCAGGCAAAGACATCATGGAACTCTTGGAAAAGTTTTCTGTACTCTCCGATCTCATACTCACTACAGGAGGCTCCTAATGTAATGATTTCAAGAGCACCAGGTGGGTCAGAGATATCGATGTGGATGGTGGGTGAGATGTCGGCCATGTTACCTTCCTCAAAGGCATCAGGAGCGGGAATAGGATCCTTAAACCAGTCGACTTTGGTGGGAAGGAAATCTTTGGACTCAACCGCAAACTGGGTAGCTGTGGTAGAGGAGGAGTCTTCTGGGAGGAAATAGGAATGATGGTGAATGTCATCCCAGGGATAATCCGGGGTAGTGAGAGCCTCTAGAATCTCCTCATCACTGTGGAAACTTTGAGTTGTCAAATCAGTTGACGAGGGAGTGGTATTCGAAGAGATCATATAAATGGTGTTAATCTCTCCGGATGGGGGTGATATTGGAGGGTGGATCTTCTCAATTGTGGGGGGTGCCGTCTCAAGGTCCAAATTATTCATCTCATAGAGAGCTATTCTGTAATCTGGGAGATCAGGACAGTGATGTGAGTAATGGCCGTAAATACCGCATATTGCACAAGGGTGGTTGGTACAGAGTGATTTATCACGAGGCTTAGGAGTTGGATCGAGTTCGACAACCGGGATGTTGGGGTCGTCGTCAACCATTTGCATGTGTTCTTGTAATGCAGGTAAGTGTGGACATTGATGAGTTGGATGGCCTAACTCATCACACAACTAGAATTTGGGGGGAGCACGAACCAGGGGAGGGGGGGTTAACTATCTTGGGAGGGGGTACAACAGTGTATGGTTGTGGGCCTCTGCCCCCAGTGGGCTTGATAAGAGGAGGGGGATTCGTAGATGACGAAGGGGTAGTGACACCGGGAGGTGGTTGACTAGTAGTGGCAATGGGTTGCACCAGTTGGAGGACGACATTTGGTGTCGGTGGGGGAACGGGAGGAGAAATATACCACATGGGTAATCCCAAGGTTAACCCGGGGAGGATAAGAGTAGCCATAACCGAGGCGCTTACTACGCCCGAGGGAGGGAATAGGAAGGGGATTGTGTGGATGGGTGTAACACCAATGTGACTAGGTACCAATGGTGGTTTGGGTAACAAGGGTGATTGATTGTTGGGTGTTTGTGTATTGTGGGAAAGGGTACATAGGTCAGATACTTCGGTCGCGGGTGATGGGGGTGGAATGGATTGGAATGTTGAGGTCATCGACGTATTTGAGTAAAGTCTGGGTCCCGCGGAGGAAACAAACGAGGTAGTTGCACCACAAATCGGTTGTTCAACCATGGGGAGAACATTTTCGGGTGCAGCGGGGGCATTGGGATCGTAATAGGTGAGTTGGTCGACCTTGACCACGCGCCCGTCATGGGGGACATCATGGTACGAAAAATGGATGAGGCAACCACCCGCATGGCATACATGTAGCTGCGGCCAAGTAAGAGGTTATAATCAAGTTGGGCATTGATGACCTCTATGTCAATGAGCACGGTTTTACCAGCCAACTGGACGGGGACGTTAGCTAAGAGACCTTGGGGTTGAGCCGAACGACCGTCGTAGGCTCACAACGCAGTGGTGGACTGTTGGAGAGTAGGGGATCCCAACTTCTGCCAAACGAATGTGGACATAACGCATGTAGAGGCACCTTCATCGATGATGCACTGATGGATGACAAGATTCCGAATGGAAACAGAAACTTGGAACGCTAAAGTGGAAGGTAGGCGTGGTTTGGATTGGTCCAAATCGAAGGCCATCAATTGTGAATCATTTGGGTCAATAGCACCAATGGCAGAGAGCAAAGTCTTGCGCTATGGAGGACAATTTTTTAAGACTTCTAACGCAGACATGGCTGTGGGAGATTGGGCTAAGTCATCTACAATATTGTAATTTGATGCAGCGCAAGCATTGGGGTTATTGTTGATGCGACAAAGTGGGAAGCGAGGTGCTTTAGAGGTGCCATCTAGTGGAGTCAGAGGTATACGTAACATCTGATCAGTGGGATGAAAGTTAGTGTTTTTGTCGGCGGGAGAGGCTTCAGGGGTGGAGCCATATTGGTTCCGACGGGTTTGGAGGTTGACATCGGCGGATGACATCATTAACAAGTGGTGGGTACCTGAATCGAACATGGGTTGATCAGGAGCGACATAAGTGATCTATTGTTGTGGTGGCACGTTGCCTTGAGGGGGAGCCAACGGCTGAGTGTTCACTACGCCCTGGGTTGGTAAAGGGTTTTGCAGCACCAAATATTGAGGCTGAGGTGGTGGGGGGTTGGGTGGCGCCTGAGGAACTGCGTGTCCTTGACGATGGGCATCATCAGTCCAAAGTTTCTGAGCTCGCTCCAAATGTGGGAAAGCATGTGTGTAGTGGCCATAGACCCCGCAAATAGAACAAGGATGGTTTGTTCGCAAATTAGGATTTTTGGCCTGCTTGGGTGGCTGATCAGGGTTCTGGTTGGCAGGTGCCGCGTTATTTTTGTTTGGGGCATTGGGAGGTTGACCACCTTGGTTTGGAGGGGGGTTGTTCCCACGGTTACGGCCTTTGCCACGGTTTTGCTGGCCCTGTTGGCGCTGGTTGTTTTGGTTCTGCTGCGGATGCTATTGGATGTATACTTGCCCTTGGGCAGCAGGTGGGTTCTGGGGTTGTGCATGTGCGGGAGTAGGCTGCGGTGGATAATAAGTAGGGGGAGGCTGCGCAAGTGCTGAACCTTATGGGGGTTGCTGATACGTTTGCAGAGCGGGTTGGGGGTTTGCCGCAAGGGCTGCCTGTGGTGGGTAATAAGCATGTTGGGCTTGAGAGGACACAAGAGCTGGTGCAGCCTGTGGGTGGTAATGTGGCTGAGGTGCGACCGGGGGGGCGTAAGTGGGGGATGCATGACCAAAGCACTGAGGTGGACAGGAGGATCCGTGGGAATGGTGGTGATGTCGCATGGGAGCATATGAATTGGTTGCTCTAGATTGAGAAGTAGCCCGCGAAAGGTCCGGGCCATGGCTAGGACGTGCTATGGAAAAGGGTTGGGGATGCGAGGCAACACGACCAATGATGCTGTCTGCGGCATGGGATGCCCCCGGTGCATCGGGTTGGGAGGAATCGCCACGAGGGGCATCAGGGATGATCGTATATAGATAACCCGACTGGGCGTAAATAAGTTCAAATTGCTGGGCTTTGAGGATGGCCTCTTCTTCGGAATGGGGTCGTTCGGATGCCACATCCTTGGCAATGATGGGAAGGAGGGATTTTAGAAACCAATCTAAGAAGATACGGTCGTCTAACTTGATTTTGCAGAGGCTGCAGCGTCGACGCCACTCATGAATGTGGTCAGTGATGTGGGTAGCCGTGTTCTGTCTGCAAGACAGTAGGATCTCAACTCCCGCGTCATAGTGGACAGGTAACTGAAAGAACTATAGGAAAGTCGAGGCAAGGGAAGTAAAGGTGGCATGGGTCCCATGGGGCTGCTCGATGTACCACTTAGCTGCAAAGCCAGTGAGGGTGCATTGTAACAGATGGAGGCGGACAGAGTCATCCACTATGGAGTTGGAGGAACACCATAGATGGAAGGACATAATATGGTTCTGGGGGTCCTCACCTGCCTTGCCCTCAAACTTAGGGATGTCGGAGGGGAGCTTGGTGGGCATGTGAGGCCACGCAGGGTCGTGTTTGATGGGATCGTTAGTTAGTCGAGCTAGGTCAGGAAGGTTGAGGCTAGCCATGAATGGAAAACTAGTAGAAGGATGTGACATACTAGTGGGTTGGACCATGTTGGGGCCAATGCCGCCGAGTGTAGGGGCAGGGTTTGGGATGTTTCCCCCAAGTGGAGGGACAAAAGTGGTATGGGACGGTCCTACACCGCCAAGGGTAGTGTGAGTCACTGATGGAGTGGGAATAGGCATTCCAGCTACTGGAATGGGTACAGTGATAGGAACGGTAGACATGGGCCCCATCGAGGGAATACCCAAAGCAAGTGTGGTGGTGGATGCTCCACCAATGGTCCCTACAAAGAAAGGGGTGGAAGTCACACCAGCCATGGGGCTGGTTGGTGCAGTGTAAATGGGGTTCTCGGACTCTGCCTCAGAATCAGAGATAAAATAAGGGGCGTCTAGCTCGGGTGATGGAGTTCTATGCCGTTGACAAGTGGAGTCAAGTGACAAGGCTCGAGATCTATGATGAGTGGTATCAAGTGATGAAGATCTATGTCTGTGATGGGTGGTTTCAAGTGAACCATGCTATGGGGGTTCGCCCCGGAGACGCCGAGAATGTCTCGGGGACTCAATGGTGACAGATGGTGTCAAGTATTTGGGGTTTTTGTTGAGTGAAAAATAGCTCAAAAACCCTAATGCAACCGAGTGTGTAGAAGGAGAGCTAAAAAAATATGGCACTCAGGCCAACAACCAACTCAAAACACTTATTGTAACAGCTGTGCTACAATAAGTGGAGTAGCAAAAAATGGTCAGAATACCAACAAGCAGCAGGTTTCCTAAAAAATAAAAATAGTGGACTCGTTAGACCAAACGGAGGTAAGGGAGCATGCAAACACCTAGCTAGATAGTATTCTGACTCAACTAGACATATCCTCTACAAGGTGATGAAATCCAAGTCAGACAATATGGATAGTAGAGCCAAGTGGCTAAAGATATCCCCCTACCGGGAGGGACACCGGGTAGTCAATCCTAGAAGAAAGGAAACTAAGATACCCCGTTCATGACACGTCCAGAAAAGGTGAATCTACCATTTGGTTCTATCACCGTGGTATCCCCATACAGGTGATACCCCAAGAACTGCGAAAGGTAGCCTTCGATTACTGAAGGAATTGCGGTATTCCACTCAAGCCTCCGGAACTAGTCTGGCGACTTCAACCCTCCTAGGGGAGAGGCCCTCTGATAAATTGGTTGTGACCGTGCCAAAAAATACTAGGGGATTTTGGTTCCCTAATGGACAACAGCTATGTCTCAAGTGTAAGCAATCGAGGGGTGTTATTTGGATGCCTATCCCCCCGATCCTACCTAACTACAAAAATTCTTATGTGTTCCCCAAGTGGGGTTAGAATGTTGGTTGTGTTAAGTAGTATTTTAGGGCTCACTTGAATTAGGTGATAGAATGTGTGCGTGTGAGATGATGAACCCAAGTAAAAGTTCCACGGGGTGGGAAACTTTCTAACTAAAAATAACAATACATAATTTAAACTTTGAAATGCAAAATTTTCTCTTTTTCAATTAAAATTCTGAAATTTAAAAAAGATTTTGTAAATGGAACAGAAATAAAACTGCAGAAAAGGATGTAGGGAAGTATGGCTGCAAGTAGGACAGATGGCTGTGCAGGTGCAGAAAATATTGTAGCAAAGTGCTGGGTTCAAAATAGGAAAAAAGGACAGAAAATAGACCGTGGGTCTGTGGAAAATATCTGCGGTCGAACCGCGGGAAACAGCGCAACAGTCGCAGACAGGTTGCGGAATTTTGGCCGAAAGATGCAGTCGGACCGCGGGAAATAGAGAGAAAGACGCAGGCAGGTTGCAGGAAAATGGCTGAAAGCCACAAGCGGGACGTGGGAAAATGGCCGAAAGACGCAGGGGGGTTGCAGAAAAATGGCTGAAAGTCGCAAGCAGGATGCGGGAAAATGGCCCAAAGACGCAGGAGGGTTGTAGAAAAATGGCTGAAAGCCGCAAGCAGGATGCGGGAAAATGGCCCAAAGACCAAAGACACAGGCGAGTTGCAGAAAAATGGCTGAAAGCCGCAAGCGGGACGCGGGAAAATGGTTAATAGCCGCAGTCAGATCGCAACAAACAAGCTAATATTCGCGGTCGGATCGCAGGTAACAGACTTGAATCCGCTGGCAGGTCACCGAAAACAGTCTGAGAGCCGCGGTCGGATCATAGGTAAATGCCTGAAAGACGCGGTTGGAACACAACTGCGGGGGTAAAAGATGTGATTTACGGCAGCCGAAAGGGACAGCCGAAAGGAAAAAACAGGAAAATATTGCAGAAACTTGAAAATGTTTAAAACTTTTAAAACTATAACCAGAAATTCAGAGGAACACAAGGGGAGTTGCCAAAACTGTAGCTAGGGTTTTCACCCCAGCTTATGCAAATGAGCACCTACTAAGGAGAAGGGACTCCTTAGTAGCAGTTCAGAAAAACATTAAATGAAAGACAATACAGTAAAATGGTAATTATTCTAAACATGTGCATAAAACAGAAAAGACAAGATAATAAAAAGGGTTTTTGTATTGATTATACCTCCAATGTGAAGGTTGGTGGAGCTCTTGCAGCAGTCCAGGAGGGTTTCTTCCAAGCTTCCAGCTTTGCTCCTTTCTCTTTCTCCAAAGGGTTGGAAATGGGCCAAAGGGGCACTCAAGGGTGAAAGTAGCTCAAGGGTGAGCTAGGGTTTCAAGAGTGATTTTGGCAGAGTAAGGGTGTATTTGACTGTGGATATGAAATGAGGGGCCTCCATCACCTATTTATAGGTTTTTAGTGGTGGAGTGCTGGCCCATGGTTTTGGGAACCATATGGTTTAGGTCAGCTGTATAGGGTTTTTTCCTCATTTTTCCCTCTTTTTCCTCTTTTTTTATATTTTTTATTCCCTTTTTAGACGGTTTTTGCTATTTTGGAGGAATTTTGGATTATTTTGGGGGAAAAAGGGGTTTTTTTGGCCTTTTGGAGGCTTTTTTAATGATTTTGTGGCCTTTTGGAGGCTTTTTAATGGGATTTTAAGGTTTTGGAGGCAAATGTGGTAGGAAATATGGACTAATGAGTCATGCAATGGGGTAGATGAGGTAGTGAGCACTTTTTGGGTGTTAACAATTATGGAAAGGCAGAACGCTATAATGTTATGTGTTTTTATAATGCTCGAGCATTATGGAAACACATAACTCTCTAGCATTATGTATTTTTATAATGCTCGAGCGTTATAGAAACAAATAACGCTCTAGCGTTATGTATTTCTATAACGCTCGAGCATTATAGAAATACATAAGGCTCAAACGCTATAGAAGTACATAACGCTCTAGTGTTATGTTTAATATCTACACACAAAACATTATCCTTGAAACCTTATTTAATATTTCCTTACCAAGAAAATATTTTCCTTATTTCCATATCCCTCCTTACCTTTAAAGGTTTTGGGCTTCATGTTGTATGGATTAGGAGGTTAACTAGGGATTTGGTGTTAAGGGTTAATGGCTTAGATTTAAAGGGATAAATGGGTTTAGTTGTTTAGCGATTATGGGGTTGGAGGGCTAAGGAGCTAAGAGGTTATGGGGTTTAAACTCTGGGTAGTGGTTAGTGGTTGAAGCATTAGAGGTAAACAAGTAAATGGGTCAAGGTGTTAGGGGTCAAGGGGCTTGGGGGTTAAGGGATTTAGGTCTCCATGTTTAGGGAGTTATGAATTTAGAGGTTAGACATTAAGGGCTTAAGTGTTTGTGGATAAACTAGGGATTATGTATTAAGTGCTTAGAGATAAATGGGTTTAGGGGGTTAGGGTTCAAGAAGTTAAGGGTTAAGGGTGAAGGGTTTAAGTGTTAAGGGCTTGTAATATATTAATGGCTTAGGGGATTGGTGGTTATTTAACAGGTGAGGCCTTTAGGGGTTAGCAGATTTATGGGCTAAGGGATTTATGGATCTAGGGTTAGAATGTTAGGGTTGATTTGGTTAAGAGTTAAGTGTCAAGGGGTTATAGGATCAAAGGTTTGTCGGTTAAGGGCTTAATGGCTTCTAGGAGATAAGAGATTAGGATTTTCTAGGGATTTAAATGTTTTGGGATTTAGGTATTATGGGTTAGGGGTTTTAAGGTTAGCAGGTTAACTAGGACTTAGGGGTTATGGGTTATGAGTTTAGAGCTAAAGGAATAAAGTGGTTAGCAATTTTAAATATTTATGGGTTAGGGATTTAAGTAGATAGGGGGTTAAGGGGTTTTATGGGTTATGGGATTTAAGGGTTAAGGAATTTAGGGCTCAATGGTTAGGGGGATAGGATTTAAGGGGTTAGGGGTTAAGGCCCAAGCAGTTAATGGTTTAATTTTTCTAAGGTTTAAGGGCTTAGGGATTTAGGGCTTTAGGGATTTGGGCTTTAAGTATTATGGGTTAGGTTGATTAGGGGTTAGGGGTGGACTAGGTCTTGGGGGTTAGGGGTTGTGGGATTAGAGGTAAGGTGGTTAAGGGGTTTAAGGGTTAGGGGATTTAGGGGTTAAGGGATTTAGTGATCTGGCGTTAGGGTGTTAGGTGTTATGAGGTTAGGAATTAATGGTGAATGGGTTAAAGGGTTAAAGGTTTATAAGGGATAAAATAGATCTTAGAGGCTAATGCACAAGCCCAAGCGAGAATTCCAAAGTCAAGAGAGGAGCGATCAATCCCAAGGGAGAGAGATCAAGCAAACATAGAGCTCTCATGCAAACAAAGAGCACACATGCAAACGTAGAGCGCACAAGCAAATGTAGGCTGCACTGGCACAAGGGAGGTCACACATGCAAATGCAGTGTAAAGGTAAATAATTATTTTACCTCTATAGGGTAAACTAGAGCTTAGAGGCTAATGGTTAAAGGATTAGAAGTAAATAATTAAAGGACTTAAGGGTTTTATGGGTTAGGGGCTTTAGGGGTAAAGGGATTTAGGGCTCTGGGTTAGGGGGTTAGGTTTTAAGTGGTCAGGCATTAAGGGATTAGGTTCTATAGTGTTAAGGGCTTAGAAGGGGTTAAGGGTTTAAGGTGTTAGAGGATAAGGACTATGAGGATGGGAGATAGAGGGTTAATTAAGGGACTAGGGATTTAATGATTAAGATATTTATAAGTTAAGGGATTTATGGATCGACTATTAGTGTGGTGAGGTATAAAGGTTTAGGATTAAGTGTCAAGGGGTTAAAGTGGTAAAGGATTATGTGTTAAGTGCTTAGGTATATAGGGGTTTCGGGATTTAGGTTGTTTGGGCCTTAGGATTTATGGGTTTAGGAATTTAATTTTCTCCCTCCTCATTCCTCTCTCCACTTCCATAAATTTATGTACCTTTCCTCCACCCCTCTCATATCCCCTCTCTCTCTTCCACCCCTTATCTCCACTCAACACTTAACGCATAGTTTATGTCGTTTATAATGTTAGAGCGTTTTTGTTGACACCCAACGTGGGAATAAAAATTTAAATTTAAACATAATGCACGAGCATTACTTAGCACCTAAAACACACCTCCTCACGCACCTGCTTGTCATCCACAGTCCTATGTGTTTGGTTCGGACTTACCAAAATTGTGCTATGGAATGTTCTTAACCATAGCTAATTGGGCATTTCCACTATTTTTCTCAATATGCCTTTCTTTCACCACTCTTTACAACATAGCATACACAACCATTTTTGACGAAATTTTAGGCATAGATAGCATTTTTTATGCAGATTCCAAATATATAATTTCTTAAAAAAAATATTATTTTTTTCTCTTTTTTTCCTTATTTTCTTGTATCATCACTCCTTAAGTCAAAAAAACATGATGTTAGTGTTTATTTCATAACTTTTTCATTTCACAACCATTTTTAAAACAAATTGTATGTTTCACTAGTAGACAGTGACCTATACATGCTATAAAAAATATAAGTCGAAATGATTGCATTTAGACCTTCAAATTTTGCACCCACATTTGAAGTACCATTCTCGAGGTTTGATCACTTAGATAATAATAAAAAAATTAAACATTTAATTTTTTTAAAATAGTGTTGCACTAGTGCTACGTGTTCTCTACATGTCTACCAATTTTTGTAGCCTGAAACCATCATTTAGGAACTCAAAGGCCGCACCCACAAAAACATATACCTTATCATTTTCCAAAAAAAAAAAAAAAGTGACTGTTAGAAAAGATAAAATTTGACATAGTTAGCCCCCTCCCAAATTACGGAAACATCAAAATTAGATAAGGTGATAACTTCTCTATAAAGCATATGTGTGTAGTTCGTCCGCTCCTCTGAAAGCTCAAGTGGCATCCCCACATCTCTAGCATTACACTAGTAGGTTAGTGCAAAGTTACTACTTGGAAGTCATCGAACCTGAGAAAGCACCATAATACTGCAGGACTGCAGATGCGAAAGTAGAGACTCAGATAACCTGTAATCCTATTCAGCTCTTATGACCAGATCTATACCAATGAGGACTTGATTTTTGTTCCCAATTTTCCAACACAATCTCTTGCAAATGGCCAGAAAATCCTTGATGAGTCATGTCCAAATAATCGAGGCCTTCGTAACATTGAGATTGGGTTGCCTAATCCAATGAAGGACAAGAAATTTTTTCAAGTATTTTTGTTTGATCATTGAATTAGATAGTCCCTCCCCAAAAATACATCACCAAATACTTTTAGCATGGAGGGACAGGTTAAAACAATCCAACCTTTGCAACCCCCAACTCCCCAGGTGTGGTGGTAGGGAGAGACTATCCCACGAAGATAAGTGTATTTTGGATCCCTGCAATTTTCGAGACTAGATAAACTAAAAGAACTTCTTCTAGATGTCATTTATAATCGTTGCAGGAATCATTGTAATTGAAAACCAATATACCAATAGGAGTGACAGGTAGGTACCAAACATGTCAAAATGTCATATCCCAGAAAATTCCCTCGCCTAACAAATTTGCGAACTAACCGACTACATAGAGAAAGGAATTGCACCTATTTGTACTCTTAATATAAGGAATTCCAATGAGCATTGACTGTTCATACTGAAACATTAGTCGATAGGTACTGATTGGGATATTGCCCCTGTTTCCTTGTTATGGTAGCATGCCTTACATCCCTCCCGCTCTATCGACGTGGTATTCTTCCTCCCTATTTTTCCATACAGGTAAATCTCCCCACCAGCTTCAACACATTGTACTTTCATGTCACATAGCATCTCAACTCAAAATTTGTACATTCCATATCTAGTGATCTAATGAAAAATGACTTGTCTTGAGAAATATCGACAATGTGAAACCAAAGAAGCTGGATATCCTCATATTTGGTACATCAAAAGCCTGTGTACCATGGTGTTCTTGCAAAGCAATCAATTATGCATGAGCAACCCCCTTGTGATGATACCCAGTATCCATATCCAGACAAACAAACTCAAAGTTCGTCATAAATACAAAATTTTGAGTAACAACAACAGATGTATGAATATTGAAGACACAGCGCTACCAACCACTTAGAACAAATATTGTCTCTCTTGGAAGCTGAGTGCATTCCAATGGATTGTCTTGCTCTGCAAGTAGATTACAAATATCCAATCACCACTAGGGACCAAAAAATAAAATTTAGAGTGCAACAATTGCTTCTTTGAACTTGAAACATCATAATTACACTAATGTAAAAGACCATAGCCTAAAGGCTGGTTCACAGTCAATTACAAAATGATTTTGTAAAAAAACTACTAGGTAACTTTATATACCCTATGTTTATCGGCCTTTAATTTCTCCAATTCCTAGTCTTTTATGTTTGATGTCTTTGTGTGTTCACCAGGATGCATAACTCCCCTAAAAAGGTATCTGGTCCTTTGTTCAGTCATGAATCCACAGCTATTTTGACCTCTTCTTACTGTGGTCCATCACTTGATTCATTTTAAGGCTATGGGTTTCCTCAAATCGGAAGAAGTGCACACTGATATGCTTGCTTCATTCCTTCCTTTTCCTTTCTCTAAAAGTGATGGGTTTCCCCCTTCCGATTCCATTGGTGCTTTTAACTAGTTTTGTTGCTGGGGATTCTTAAATGGGTGAATATGTGATTGGAGGTTCTTGAACTACTGAATCCAAATTTTATTTCATAGAGCAAAATATGCTTCTGGATTTTTTTATTCAAAATAAACAACAAACTAATGCTCACTACGATGATGCTTGTTGTACATAATTTTTACTAAATTGAGCAGTTAAAATGAAACAATGAAACTTGCATTTTAGATGCAGAGTAAGTTGTATAGCATACGGAATCTAAGAGCTTGGAAGCGTTAGGTTATGGAAGAGACTGGTACCTAAGAGATGGGTACCTAAACTGACAAGGAGCCAATTTAGCATATGAACAACTCCAACTCCAACTTTAGTTTCAGGATGATTACAATAGTTAAGATTTGGATTTGGAAGCTTTGGGGAAATGTAGTGGTAATGGAACCGCATGTCCTACTAGTTAGAGAGCTCAATGTGAAGAAGGCGGTGCAATGCTATGAGAAGGCAGTGGAAGGCTATGAGAAAGACATTAGATGATGGAATTGGTGAACTGGTGGGTGCATTAAATACCTTACTAAAGACCTTTTCAAACACCAAGATTTTCGTCGTCGCCCGCACAATAACACACCAATATTTCCACCATCACCCGCATAATAACAACCCAATTTCATTAGGCAATGAGCTCATAGTTAAATGGAATTAAATATTTAATAAAAATAATAAATATTATGCCCAATGTGGAACTATGCAAAACCAAGAAAATTTATGTTCAGTGGGAAGATTAATACTTGGTCGATAGATAAGCGAGCACAATATACTTTCCATTCCTTCAGCAGGAATAATAAGGGAAAGAAAACATTGAATTTAAATTTCGTAGTAAACATGTTTTATAGCTTAAAAGTACAATAATATAAAATAAAGGGAAAGGAAACATTAACTTTAAATTTCCCAATAAACATGTATTGTATCAATGATTCGTAATATCTTATGATTTAAAATTGCAGTTATGGTAAAATAAACATGTTTTGTAGTTTAAAAGTACAACAACATAAAATAAAAGGAAAGGAAACATTCACTTTAAATTTCACAATACACATGTTTTGTATCAATGATTTGTAAATATCTTATGATTTAAAATTGTAGTTATGGTAAAGATTGTTTCACTAAATTAAAATTTTGATGATTGAAAAATAATAAACAATTTTACCTTTGTCATTTGATCATAGGTCTCTTCTCCCTCGCAAACATTCTTAATCACTTTAAAATTCATATTCAATTCACCATTGAAATCCCCAAAAACAATTCCTTTCCTTTTTTCAATGTTTTATTTACTCATGAGCCCGATGGGTCCCTATCTCATCAAGTTTATTAAAAAACACTCATATTGATTTATGTCTTCATGCCCATTCCCACCATCACCCATCTCAAAAGTTTGCAGTCCTAAAAACCCTTATCTCTATAGTTGCATGCATCTCTGACCCCCAACACTTAAGCATTGAAAGATACCATGTCACCAAATTCCTCCTACCCAATGGATATCCTTGTTCCCTCATTAATGGATATTTTTGAACCCATCCTTCATCTGAAAATAATACGGCCCTGTTCCAACTTGCCACCTCAAACCTCAATCTCCTGCCCTTGTATCCAAGGTGTTATTTATCATATCTTCAATATCCTAATAAATAATAATTAACTAAAACCATATTTAAACCTCATAGAACCCTCAAGCATTTATTCACAGTGTCAAAGATAATTTCAACCCTTTTCTCTCTCAAGGATTCTACCAAATCCCTTGTTCCTGTGGAAAATTCGATATTGGACAAACAGATCACTCTATCCAACTCATATTAAAGAGAATATTGTTGATATTAATAATATATGTCTTTATAAATCTATCATTGTAGAACAATCCTTCAATGCTAAATACCATATTTGTTTTAATCAAACTAAAATTCTAGCATATACCTCCCACTACTCATATCACCTCATCAGAGAAACTCTTGAAATAGAAAAAAACCCAAACAATTTTAATTGTGAAGACAGTTATAAACTTAGTGACACCAGAAACTTCTAATCCATTGTGTTCTTCATTGAGGTTATTCATTAACTTCCCTTTAAACTCATTGTTTCATTTCAACCTCTCATTGTTGTTCTTTCTTTCTTTTGTTTCATCCTTTCTTAGTCAAACTATATATCAAGTAATTCATTTGTTTCATTCTCAGTTAAATTCCACCCCCTCCCTATTTTATTCTTTTATTTTTATTACCATTTTTTTCAATAAGAAAAAGTTGCAACTTGATACTCATTAAGAATCAAAGTTACATAATACATCACTGGGAAAAAGGCATAGTAATTTTCCAGTTCTTTCCTCCAAGAGAGGAAAAGACAAAAGAAACGAATCACTCCAACAGGGCCTTACTATTATCCAACAGTATAGGCTAAAATCAGCTACAAAATACTAGAAGTAGTATCAAAAACCAGTATTCAACATACTAGGGAAGTCCCTAATCTAGTAGTAATGCACCACACCCTCCTCCACCAATACATTTCCAGAGAATTTTTCAAATGTAATGATACCGTCCATTGGTACTACAACCTTCTTTGATAGTTGATCGGCTTGCACATTCAATTCCCTATATATGTGATTGAAGTGGATCTCCACAAAATCTGTGAAAATAGCCCATAACCGATCCGGCCAGTGGTCATGTGTGTGGGTTGCATCTTTAAAGTGACAGCTGCCTAATCGACAACCACCCTAGAGTCACCATAGATATGCAATATGTGTATACCCCTACTTTTAGCAAACCAATAGAGGACCCATAATGCCAAGAATTCAGCCTTATTATTACTACCATCTCCCATGCCCATCTTAAGTCTAAACTGAAGTTTGTCATGAATAAGGAGGACCATCCCTACTCCACAAATACCCTCCTTTGAAGTGCCATTGAAATATCCTATGGGTAGGCCTGTGATGAAATCCAACCTTATGATATTCCTCCGTGATTTGACCGAAGGAGCAACCGAATGTTCATTGAGTGAGCATAGGACTATAGAGCATACAAAATGTACTGAAGGTTTGATTTCCTCAAAGATGAAATGGTTGTGGGATTTCCAAAATTCCCATATAAGGAAAAACGAGAGGTCCTTATAGTAATTTCTGTTATGAAACCATGAAAACATACAATCCTGAAAGTTATTATTGTTCCAAACCTCAGAATGTTTAAGAGCGAGTCCTAGTTCACTCCACGTTGACTAGAATAAGGGGCATTGAGAGAAAATATGTGAAACTGATTCCAACTCTACTAAACAGAGGACACAACATCTAGGGCCACTGAAACCACGTTTGGTGAGGTTGTTCCAAGTGAGAATTTTTTTCTCCAAACACAGCCAGATAAAATACTTGATCTTCAGTGGAATGTGTCGTTTCCATAAATATATTAACCACCATTTAAGATTTGATGGCACTAGTTTATTGATAATTAGGTCCTCATGCACCATCTTGTCAGGAAGGGAACTATTGAAGTCACGGGGGTGTGTAGGTTGCTTTAATGGATTCCAAGGCTAACAACAAAGGGTGAAAACCCGTACTGAAAGGCTTCAAAAGGCTCTACGCAAGAGCAATTCTATCCCCAGTCTGTTTGGTGTAGTTAACTCCCACGAATATAAATCCCTCCGCTGGCACTTATAGGGTTTGATCTTGAAAGGATTAGTCTTCCTGTGAGGGAAGGTTAAAGTGTCCTAACTCTAAAAAGGATCTAAACCTGGAACAAATCTATCTTAAAGGAAGTCTAAACTAGGTTAGATCTAATATAAAGGAAGTGTTTTGACTATGTGCATGATAAATTGGTTTGAGTTTTAATAAGTCATTTCACCAGCTCAATAGAAATGTAAAATTGGATCTTTTCTTATTGCTTCAAAATACAACTAGGAAATAAAAATTAACTGATAATAGTTTAAAGATTAGGCACATGCAAGGTTACCATGTAGCTCCAATGCTAATTGAAAAATTCACATTAATTAATTAATTTATTTTAATCATTTGCAGAAATAGATAAATGTTTTAATTAAATAAATTCGTTTAAAACATTATGAAACACAAACCATGAATTAAGACAAATCCAAATCGTAGATCAGTGCATTAATGATTTGTTGCAAAAGCTAAACAGTATTCATTCAATAATTAAGGTGAAGAAATTAGATATCATCAAAGAAATTTGATAACATAAACAAAGAACATGCCAAAAGAAACTAACTTTGATTCATCGGGTCTGCAATAAATTACAAGATCTCAAGTGAAGAAGCGTTTCTCCAGTCCTTCTCTGGTGATTTTCTCCCCCCCCCCTTTACCCCATGATACCTCTACCCTTTAAATAATAATTACAAAATAGTTACAAAAGATAGACTTCCCATAAAACAGGGATTAAAAAATCAACTAATCTAAGAATAACCAAGGGAAGCTTGCCACTTGGTCCATACTTCTAACAACTGATCAATATCTGGAAAATTTGTTGATTCGAGCCCCAACTAAGCATCACAAGTGAAGGAATCGATCTCATTCTTTGCTAACTTATGCCAAGTACATAGGAAAATATGGATCTTTCCTTCCAAGCTGGCAGGTTTCCTGATGAACTTTTCAACCTCTGAGATCCCTATGTGCTCCAGTTGTTGAACTTGCTCTTTGATCCGCTCATATCTGCTCTCAACCTGTTCAATCATTAACTTGGGTGGGCAAGACTTCTCAAGTAGATCCATGGTAGAAAACTACAGCTTCGCCATGATGTTGTCTGTAGCATACCATCTTCTCCCACAGATGACTTGTGCCTTCTTGATCGCGTCTTCAACCACACCAGAAACGTTGTGCAAATAATTCAAAGATGCTCTGATTCTCTTCAATTTGAAGCTATCCAGAACTGGAATGTCTTCGGTTTTGTATTTAATATACCTTTTCCAATCAACAACGTCATCATAATCCTTCGAAGCCTATTGCTTTTTGTCAATGTGCTGGTCAAGGGTAGTAGACATCCGCTCAAAATAAATATGAGTTTCTTGTATTTCATTGAGGCAACTAAACAATTCAGCTAAGAGTTTATGATGCTCTTCATTTACTTGATTGGATAAATCTCTGAACTCTTCCTGTGTAAACATAGAGAAAGGAGGAGTGGTTGCACTTGCAGTTGCATCCCTCGGCTGCTATTCCAATATCTCTATCTTCTCCATGTTTGCAATGTTGAGAGTTTGTGCATCCTGCAGTTCATCTTGAAGAGAAGCATTCTGTTCCTGCAGCTCTTTGAGCTGATTTTTAGGCTGACTTCTTAATTCATGAATCTGAGATTCATGTTTCCCATTAACCTTGGCCAGCTTCTCCTGAAGCTTGTTTATCTCTTCCCTTTTCACGTCAATTTCTTTATTCAGTGTAATCACTTAATCGAATTTGGCCCTTGCAAATTCTCCCATGGATGCATTGGACATCACTAGATTGTTTGGTCCAGATAACCTGAATAAGGGAAGGTTCCTGCAACACACTTTGATCTCTACTTCTCTTGTTACCTTTCTTCACCACTTCCTCTTGTGATTTGCTATAAAAATAATCTCCAAGGGGGACCACAATATCTTCCTCACAAGCAGCTATCAACTCAGTAGAAGATGTAGCTACATCTCCTATTGTAATTAGTGGAGTTGACTATGTAACAGTAGCATTGGGTTTTGGCATGGTGATCTGAGAGGTAGTTGGAGCAGAAGGGATGACTCCAGAAACTGATGGTACAGAGGTCAAAAAAGTAGTTGAAGTGAGAAGTTCAGGCACTGAAATAGGGGTTGCAGCAACTGATGGTGAGGAAGGATCAATTGGGATTTGGACATTAGTGGCTGGTGGTAATGAAGTAGATGGTGGTAGTTGCAGAGAGACAGTTGGAGACTGGGTCTTTGTAAATATTGGTGTTGCAGTGACAAGTGGAACTGACAAGGTTGAGAGTGAATGAGTGATGTAGGTTAGTGCATCAAATAATTGAGAGATGGTGGATGGTGGTGCAACCTCAAAGGATGAAGTGGTAATAACTTCAACAGAGGAAAATGGGAGTGAAGAAGTTATTGTATGAATAGCAGTAGTGACCTCAGGAAAATGTTCATCTGTGATAGGGGCATCCATCGTTATGATGTTAAGTAAATCTGTAACAACCTGGGAGGTTTCTGTGACTTCCTGTACAATAGGAACAGTAGTAGAGAAAGAGCTTGTTGGAAGCCTTTCATATTCCACATCACTATCCTCAATATTCAATGTAGGTATGGAAGATGCAGGAGTCTAAATCTTCTACCTCTTTGATGGGTTACTTACAAACACCACTTTGACATCATTGGATGGGTTACTTGCAACAACCACTTGAACATTACTGGCTAGACTAGTTGCAGCAATGACTTGGGTGTCAAGCATTGAAGTTATATGTGCCAAATCTTTCTTCTACTCACCAGCTGACTGAATCAGGAGCTTATTTGTCTATTGAACATCTTCTACAGGCCCCTTTCCTTTACCTCCATCTGGATATGTCAACATCAGAGGCGTAGCTGCTTTTTGTGATTCCTTTTCTTCTCTTTCTTTTTTGACTTCCTCTACTAGTTGCAGCTCCATTCTTCTGTAACTCAAAACTTTAGTCTTGAGCTCTTTCTGGTACTGCAGGATGAAGCTCTGCTCTTCTTTAGTCTTAGCCCTACCCATGACTTCAGAAAATAAATTCACTCCCAGATAAATGGATTCATGAGGGATATCTTCATGGGCATAGTCTGTCTTCATGTGTTCTTGTTTGAATTGAGCATCAAGGAATGATTTGGGGTCATGCATCCTTTTGGGAGCAACTCCCAATTTCAAAGAAACAATCTTCTTTCCTAGTACTGCAGCCCAAGTTGAAGCTGGAATGACCAAAGGCCCAAGATTTAGAGGAAATTTAGGCCATTCCCTTGTTAGACACAGTGCCCACTGAGAGGGGGGGTGAATTAGTGAGCCTATACTTTATTCAATTTCAACTTCAATTACCAATTCTTATATCAGCATATCATATTCATCAATGAACTAACTATAAATCCATATGTCATTCATCAAAAAAAGCACATCATCATTAACACTTTGCACAAGAGAGACACGATATAATTGCAATGTTTTTGTATGAGTCAACGACTACAACCGTGAGGCAATTTAGCACCAACTGATACAATGATCACCTACTCATCATCTAGGACCCATCCTAGTCTTTCTTAGACCCAGCTAAGAAAATGATACAAGACCCTGCTTGTATATGGAAGTACATCTCAGTACAAGACCCTACTTGTATTACATGCAAACACTTGTCACATCACATTTCATCAATCTGCCCTTACTATCACATCAACCACTATCATATGTATTCACTTTGTCACTGTCATCACTGTCACATCCTACCCAGTCATCAACTCAGTCATGTCATCAACTGCAGCACTTGTCTCTTCTCCATATTCATAATGTCACCAGCATTGATCATCATGCCCAAATTCTCATCATTCAGAATGTGCAATAAGTCTTCAACATCTCAGCATACTGTCATATCAACACCATCACATGTCTCTTTCTTAGAATATCACCATAAATGGTTATCCATGTATTTCTGACTGCCCTAGTATCAGACAAATTAACATGTCATCAACATTACCAAATATGTCATCACTGTCCTCATGCTCCAGCCAGCATTCTGTACACAACTTAATCATTTAAATTTCCACCATCATATCATGAACATTGTGTTAGAACTCGGATTTTCCTTGGGCTGTATCAAAGAAACCCCGAGGTAACCTATTTCAAACCAATCTTTAGACTGAAAGTTGGCCTCCTTCAGCCAGAGAGGGCTCTCTCAACAAAGATGCCATCCAATGTCACCACGACAGCAGTTTGACAATGAAACTCAATGGCCAATTTGTAAAATAATAATAAAAACTTGTAGGTTTTGAATGATTGTGGTTAGATCAAACAGGGAAAAGATACAATTGGGCAATGGAGTCAAGATCATGAAATACAAAAGATGTGCAGAGTTTTTAGCAAAATAGTTTTTCATTAGAGGCGAGATAGCTGTGTTTTTTACCGTCAAGTTTCTTGATTTCTAGTGGTAATAGAAGAAAAAATGAACAGTCCATTAAATACGGGCATCAAACTAAGATGAATCCATATTAACTTTAGAGGAAAATTTGGTGGATATCTGAATAGGATGAACCGGAGCATAATCAATATGAATTCCAGTTTCACTATAACCTTCATTCAAATATGATAGGAAAAAACATAAGGGAAAGGATTAACAAAGAAAAATAAACATTCACATTATGAGAAGGGAAAAAAGACAGACTGTAAAAAAAACCCAACACGAGAATCTCTAAATCTGTTAAAGATGCTTGCTTTAGCTCTGCAACATTTTTTCAATTCTGAAGATGAGATAGAACCTCTGTAAACCTTCTTACTAAAAATCGAACCCTTTTTTACATTGTAAAATGCTTTATTTATACAAAAGGTTTTTTCTAGTAAACCCTAACCACTTGAAATTTCTAGACTTTGTCTATAATAATTAGTTACAAGAATGTAATAACAGCTGTAAAGTAAATGCTAACTTCTAGGAACAAGATTTTAACGAAAATCAATAGCAACTAAATCTGGAACTGCTTTTTGATACTTCGGATCTTTGAAAGGTCTTCGGATTGAAATATAGAAATGTCTGTTTCGACATATACCTATTTGTTCTTTGGCGTCCTGAAAAAATCGTATTATCATTAATGTTTGAAATGCTCCACGATGGTGTGTTTAGCTTTGGAAGACACGGCTGCATTGAATTTTTTGTTGGTATCAAACCCTAACCATCCAATGTATTCCATCGCGTTCTTCATCTCTTTTAACCATCGAGCCAATAAAAATAATACATTATTTAATTTAATAAATAACTTTCGGAAAAGGTGTTTTTTGCACGTGCGAAGGGTGGTTTCTTCATGGCTTTTGGAGTGGTTTGTAATACCATTCTTTCACTTGCGGATGTATCAAACAATGACGCGTGTGATGACGGTTTGTATTCCGCAACCACCTTTTCATTACTATCTGCCGAGCATGTAGACGGTGCGAGATGAATTGAAGACCGTTGATCTTCTTCTAATGGTCGATCAACCAAGAATCTGCTCCTTTTTTAATATTTCTACTATTTTCCTTTCGGATCAAAGATTTTTACCATCTCTTTCTTCTTCATCTTCTGCATCTTGTTCCCTTCTGGTTTGCAAGTGACTATGGATCTTCCATGTTCTATGATCTCGATCATTTTGACTTACACTTTAGCAATGGTGTGTTGGACGTGGTTTTAATAGAGGCTGCCATTAATCCTTTTCCTGGACATTCCCACCCCCACTGGTGGAAGAAATTTTCCCAGTATTATTATCAATAGCGACAGAAACCTTAGATACAACTGCAGCATTCATCATTAATAAGGACACAATCACGGCTACACCTCCCCTATAATTTCAAAGCTTAAGGTCCAAAAAGACGCTCCCTTTTCATCGTTTCTCCATGCAAGCTGTTGCTACGAAATGACTAATTGCCATTTATCTCCCTTGGGGAATTGGTGCTTAACACTCGAGCATTGATATCATGTTTGATTTTGTGGACATGGCAATTTTATAATTTGTCATTTTGAGTGCAGCTTTTGGGTCAATGGCGATAAATCTCATAGTATCTGGCGTGACAACTGAAAATTTAATATTTTTTAGCTTATTTGTTGGCAAATCAACGGGATTGCCATTATGTCCACATTTGTTTAGTTTGTCATAGTTTCTCTGTATAAAATCCATTCTGATGATTTCTATGATAGTCGTTGTTTAGAAGACCTCGGCATCTCATATTAGAAACTCTTGATCTCCTGGATTCTCAGCATTATCACTGCTAGTATTGCTGCTGTCAGAGGAAGATCCAGACGTCAAAATATTAGATGACTGAAGGCTTATTTGTAACGCTCCACTATCGTTACTGTTGTCAAAGCTAGAGAGCATAGATTCTGTTCTGTCAGAAATTCGGCAGCCAAGTGACACTATGGCCTTTTTTACTGTAGCCGTGTATTCCTCTCTCCACAAGGATTTCAATATCTTTCAAACCAGCTAGCTGCAGCTAAATCATCTTTATTTGATATATCAAGGTGCTGAAGACACTTGCACTCTCCAGCATTTGAAGCAAACAAAAATTTCTCAACTTCCTCTTCTTTTAATCGTGTGCTGTCTAGTAAGATACGTACTTCCAATGGTGGTTCATTTCCAGAGTCAGCAAGAAACCTGAGAAATGTTCTAGTAATTGGAACTGTGGAAAAACTAACAAGCTTTAAATAATGCAATCCCTTCAGCAATAGTACATAAGTACGTGTTTTTAAAGCTTCTGTCCTGCCCGTTTTGGATGACTGACAGCATAATCGTTCCAGATGATGGCAGTGAAAATTTAAATAGTTTAAGAGTGATTTAAGTTAAATATGGAGTCCCATGACCTCCAAATCAACTTAGAGATGGACAAAATGATATCGCCTTACACAATGCCCTGCTATCCATTTCATCAATGTCGTAAAGGTGGAGAGTCTTCAGAAGAACCCCTGTAGCACTATTTCCGTGTGACCTATCATTTAATCGTCAAAACGCTGGCTGGAATATTCGTCCACCACTTACATTCTCCACTTAATTCTTGGGGATTTATCCCACATGCCCAACATAACATTTCTTTTCACGCTTTATATACCTTAATTCTTTCACAATATACCAAGTAACAACATATTGGTAGGCTGGTGGATGATGGAGGATATGAGATATGTAGGGCCCTCAAGGCTTGGCACTCGGTCCCGTGATGAGCCCTCGGTGTTGGGCGCGCATATATTTTGCTCCAACTTTTATTTTGCACCCAAACTAAAATATTAAAAAGAAATCTATGTCGTATTTAAAAGCTAAAACTTAGGCTCCATGGAGATTGAGGGCCTTATCCATAAGGTTTTCTGATCATAAGCTATATCATAAAAATAAAAAACCCCTCTTCATAAAGTTGGCTTTTTATAGAAATATTTAAAGACTTATAACTTTCTCACAAAATCGATATTTAGGCTAGGTCTTCTCATAAAAATTTCAAAGCATGAGTTTTTTGAGCATATAGAACCTCTACTTCCTTTTACAACCATGGTGTTTATACCCAAGGAGAGATATTTTTTCTTCAGCTAAGTTTCGGACCCTCCATCATGAAAACTCTTCTATTTTGCATCGCCAACGCTCGCCAGGAGAAATCTAAGCCCAAAATTTATGGATTGTTAACACATTGTTCACCATCAAAATAGTCCAGCATCGTGTTATGAAAATAGTTCAGCATTGACTATTCTTCATAGCATCACTCCATCAACAGTCAGCATGTTTATATCATACATGGCATCATCAAGCATCATGTCCCCATCAATGTTCAGCAAATTGTTCAAACCCCAAACATAAATTAAGTATGTTTTCAGCAATATGCCAAGCAGTCATCGAAATCACAAAAGAAGAGGTACATACAAAGATGTCATGCTGCTGCTCACACCACCGAATTTCTTCACCATCAATAATATGTCTTTATTCTGCCCTAGCCCATCATTCAATTCAACATCTTCTCATTCTTTGTCCATGCATATTATGTTGTCCTAAATCAGCTTTCTGTGCATCATATGCATCCCCAATCAAACCCAAGGATGAAAGTCTTGCTGCTATGGTGTCTTCATCTATCATCCAACTCAGATATAAAGATAAACAAAGATTATTTCAGTGTTGTTGATACTGCTCCATTTGCTGACTGTCCTTTTGAACCATACGAACTACTCCTCCACTACTCCACCGATTTCTTCCACAAGTTTTTCAAAACAACAAACTCATCTTCTATTTATACATGTTCCAGCATAGAAAATTAATCTGGGTTGACTTGTATTTTTTATTTTTATTTGTTTGGTCGACTGACCCAAAAGATGGGGTATGGACACCAAACCAACTTAAAAAATTCATATCTTTTCAACCGTGAGGAGCCACGTGACGTGCCACCTATTGTTGGAAACGACATGATGAGGGCTATCATCTTATGGTGGGATTATTTGCAAATACATGATCCATCATTTTTAAAATCTTCAATTTGTATAGGACGTCAAAGACCCCACACATAATGGTGTCAAAGTGGCATCACTTCTTAGGATTTGTAAGTGACAATACCTTCATTCCATCATCAAGTGTGTCCACCACAATATCAACCCATAACATGTAAGCAAGTGTCCAAGTGTCATCAGATGTGTGTGGGTGCCTTCATCATGCCATCATGCAAGCAATGGGCTTCATGACCTTTGTCATTAATGGCTTGTCATCAATGACAACCATAGACAACCATATTCATCAATCTCCCCCTTTGTCATTGATGGAACCATCCAACTTCTTCTTCTCCCCCTTTGACATTAATGACAAAGGGCCAATGAGACACTAAAGGCTTCACAATGCCCAAAAATTAAATTCTTTGCTCATCATTTGCCATGAGTGATTCTCCATCACTTGCCATCTCCAAGTTTTTCATAAGTACAAACTCCCCCTATCATGTAGACTTCTATTTTCCATATTCATCAAAAGTTTACTGTTGGTTTGGATGCTTTTGGCTGATCAATCATCTTTTCTAATATATTCCATAATAATTTTCAACAAGATTTTCAGTCATATGAATTTGCAACATAAAATGACTATTATTAGTCATTTTCTTCAAGTTCAGCAATAAACCTATTTAGATCTGCTTGAGTAATCTTTCAACAGTCCTTAAGTGTTCTAGCAATGCTCTGCAAGGTAAATTGTTGACAGCATGACACCCCACGTTCTTGTCACCAAGGTGCTTCTTTAAGCCTATCAAATATATTCTCCAGGTCCGTCCTCGACCAGTCTCCATTCAGCCCTTCATTTTGTGATCTGACCAGTTTTAAATAAGTGCTCCCACTTTTCAATAGGCTACTTTAACTGTTGAGTTTTCTGCTCCCATTATTTGTCATCTTCACATAAGTATAGACACTCCCCCTATCTGATATGCTGCTTCAAACTTCATCAGAGTTTTGTCTATTTTCAATCTTTCACTAACTCATCAACTTCAACCGACTTATAACTTCAAATGATGCATCAGAATAAGATTGTTCAAAGTCTTCATGTATCTTCAAATATCTTCACAAGGTTTGATAAGGATGTTGCTTTGACTTCATTTGCTTCAACTACTCCTCCTAAGCTTATATTCAAATCTTCAAACTTCATGCACCATCATCAAGACTTCAGACTGTTCTGACTGTGTATTTTTAAAAACTTGAACTAATGCTCAGGGTTGCTTTAGCACTTCTTCTTCATACCTAAATTGATGTTTATGCATGCATCTCAATCATCATTTTCTTCAACTTAGTGTAAGACTAGTTAGGATCTTCATATCACATGGAATTGTATCCACCATAGCTGCATTATCCTCAACCATCATCTGCTGTAGCAGCCTTTTTATGTTGTAGGTTCATACTGAATTTCTTCATGCACCTGGCGGGCATATTCACCCAATCAAATGTGGACATATCACTTCTGAAAAGTGCAAGATTCCTTCATAAAAAATTCTATAGGCGGGCAGTTCTTCCTTCATGATGCATGCATTCAACTTCTTGTAGACATTTTTATCTACATAGGTGGGCATTTCATTCAAGTTGCATGGAAAATGTATTTTCCCAAGCTGATGCGGGCATTTTTTCATTTCATTCAACCTCTGAATGTTGTGGAGGGCATTTTCAATGTGTGGCAGGTATTTTAACCATGCTATAACCACTTCATCATAGTCAAAATGCTCAGTAGACATTTCTGATGCAGACATTATCATTGCTTGCTTGCCAGGCGGGTGTATTTCTTTCATACTGTCTACTTTTGATGAGGTGCTGCGTGAAAATTAGATATGTTAGCGGGCATTTTATTCTCATAAGCGGGCATGTTGATGGATAATAGCACAATTGGCAGGCATTTTAAGAGTCCTTTGTGCATGTCTTCTCAATAGGCGGGCATTGTATTCATATCAGTACAGACATTTTTAAATATGAAGACTATCTTGCTGTATGCATTTCTTAACTTTCATAATAACCTCTGCGAGCATCTCCCATATCTTCAAACAGTCATATCCCATATCCACCTCAGTGCTGGAAAACTTGTCCTCAACTGCAGCTATTTTCTTCATCGAAAATCCCAGAGTTGTCTATCCACATGTTCAGAGGATATACCCAAAAATATCAGACTTTTGTGGTGGCTGAACTCAAAGCTCTTCTCCACAAATTCTCCTCCTTACACATGCATATCTTAATTTCTTCAATATATTTCTTGCTCATCATACCTAGATCTAGAAGGAGTCATTGATATACTTTTATTCTTCCTAGCCATACACTATTATCCGATGTCTGGAGGAATACTCATGCCATTAGGTCCATAACTTCTTACACATTCGAGCGACACTTGAAACTACATTGCTGCTCACCATCCTTATTCTGAATTAACATTCACCACTACGAACTGTTATGTATATTTGCATCAGCTCTTAGGTTCCTGTACTTTGCACTCATACTGAAATTATTTTGTCATTTTGGCTTCCCTGTAGGTTCCACTCATTATGACAATACTGCTAGTGAGTTTTGTTTGCACATATTCACATACTGTAGATGCTGTTAGTATGTCTTCATTTCCATGTTATCCTTGACAATTGATTTTTGATCTATGTCATCTGAGCTCTTACTCATCATATAATCTGCTGCATTGAAAGCATGTGGCCGTACAACTGCAATAATTTCTTTTGGCAGGACAAATCCAGCTTGAACAGTTTCTCCATTGGGAAATCTCTTGTCTACATCAAATTTAAGGACCTGATCTGTACACAATACATCAATAAATGAAGGAGTCTTCAACCATTCAAGATCCTTACCATTATAATCATGCCACGATCCTTGGACTTGATTTGCTTGGAGTGGTCATTATCATTCCTTGAGTTCATCCTCCAATTCCATGGAATAAAGGTATACTCAAAGTCTTTTGAAAGACTTTAAGTATGGCTTGCCATATGGCAGCCATCTCCACTTGTGCATTTATTATCTACTTCATTTAGATCAATCAAAATGTTTTTCTTCACCCACATCTTAGAATGTCCTTGGCTGTGTGAACTTGTCTTCATATCTTCAATTCTTTTTGCACTCTTTCCTTTCCATGAATCATTGAATATTCTTGCTGATGTGTATGAAGAACTCCTCCTAGGTTGACTCCTTTGACTTGGGCATTCTTGGGCTTTGTGACCAAAGCCACTGCAGGAGTAGCACCTCATTGTGTGACAATTAGTAGCCATATGTCTAATATGATTGCAGTCCCAACACCTAACTTTCCCATTAGTGCTTCCAACACTTCTTCTTCCATAGGATCTATAATCTAAAGCCTTATGACCATAATTAGAGCAAGAAAAACAATAACCATTGAACTTGTTTTCATACCTTGGAATTTTATTCCAACATGGAGTTGTCTCTTTGCTTTGAGGATTGGGCCTAGCTCCTTGATATGTCCTTGAACAATCAACATCTTTGTTGTAATGAGATGCATCCTTGGTCATTGATGGACCAGCTTCTGGAGTCTTTGGAGACCACTTGTCTTCTTTTAGATTGTCTTCTACCTTTTTATACCCAATTCCAGTTTTGTCATGGGGATACCTTTGGCAATCCAATAATTTATCCAACATGATCGAGCTGCTGTTGAACTTCTCATGATAGTCTGATTTTTCAATTTTCTTCTTGAGTCCAACAACTTCTATCTCAAGCTCTTCATTTCTCTTCTCCTTTTCATCCAAGTGACTCCTCAATACTTCTTCTCTTCTTTTAGCCTCCTCCAATTGAAATTTCAGATCAAGATTAACCCATCTTGTCTCTTCAAGTTCTCTAAGATCCACATCAGTCTTTTCTTGTTCATTTCCTAGTTGATCCTTCAACCTTTTGACCTCAAGATCTTTATCTTCCAACTCACCTTGCAAATCATTGTTCTTGACCTTTAAGCTCATGAATAAAGCTTTTGTCTCCTCTTGGTATTTTTCAAATGCCCCCATAATCTTCTTCTTAA
This sequence comes from Larix kaempferi, assembly GCA_027924585.1. Classification (NCBI taxonomy): domain Eukaryota; kingdom Viridiplantae; phylum Streptophyta; class Pinopsida; order Pinales; family Pinaceae; genus Larix; species Larix kaempferi. Next base: position 35,560,992 of record BSBM01000510.1, read on the forward strand.
GCCTTATATTGGTTTTGACATCCTTATCCAATAGAGTTTTTACAAATGCCTCTTTGAGTTTTTACAATTCATCTTCTTCAACCTTCACTAGAGCAACATCATTGATTTCCGAATTATTGCAAATAAAAGAGTTCGTGCTTGATGCTTGAGCCTTCTTCTCTACTTGATTTTCATCTTCAGATGTCTTGAATTTCTTTTCTTTGTCAATGTTTTGAACCTTCCTTTTGTGCTCTCTTTCAAGTGTGCTCCAGATTTCATTGGCTGAGGTGTACTTTCCAACATCTAGTCTTTCCTTCTCTGATTGAGACAAGGCCATCAAGATTAAGATTAATCCCTTTTCATTGCTTTCAAGTGGCTTCTTAACTACTCCCCCTTCAATTGATTGCCATATGTCATAGCCCTTTGCCACTGTGTGATGCTTCATTCTGATGATCCAAGACTCATAATTTGATTCATTGAGTAATGGAACTCCATCTTCCGAATAATCCTTCATTTCTTCTTGCTTTGCAAATCCTTCTATATTGTGTCTACTGATTTCCTTCAAGCTTGTTAGGCTTATGCTGAAGACCTGCTCTGATACCAATTGTTAGACACAGTGCTCACTGAGAGGGAGGGGTGAATCAGTGAGCCTATACTTTATTCAATTTCAACTTCAATTACCAATTCTTATATCAACATATCATATTCATCAATGAACTAACTATAAATGCATATGTCATTCATCAAAAAAAGCACATCATCATTAACACTTTGCACAAGAGAGACACGATATAATTGTAATGTTTTTGTATGAGTCAACGGCTACAACTATGAGGCAATTCAACACCAACTGATACAATGATCACCTACTCATCATCTAGGACCCAACCTAGTCTTTCTTAGACCCAGCTAAGAAAATGACACAAGACCCTGCTTGTATATGGAGGTACATCTCAGTACAAGACCCTGCTTGTATCACATGCAAACACTTGTCACATCACATTTCATCAATCTGCCCTTACTATCACATCAACCACTGTCATATGTATTCACTTTGTCACTATCATCACTGTCACATCTTGTCTAGTCATCAACTCGGTCATGTCATCAACTGCAGCACTTGTCTCTTCTCCATATTCATAATGTCACTAGTATTGATCATCATGCCCAAATTCTCATCATTCAGAATGTCCAATAAGTCTTCAACATCTCAGCATACTGTCATATCAACACCATCACATGTCTCTGTCTTAGAATATCACCATAAATGGTTATCCATGTATTTTTGACTACCCTAGTATCAGACAAATTAACATGTCATCAACATTTCCAAATATGTCATCACTGTCCTCATGCTCCAGCCAGCATTCTGTACACAACTTAATCATTTAACTGTCCACCATCATATCATGAACATTGTTCACCATCAAAATAGTCCAGCATCGTGTTATGAAAATAGTTCAGCATTGACTGTTCTTCATAGCATCACTCCATCAACAGTTAGCATGTTTATATCATACACGTCATCATCAAGCATCATGTCCCCATCAATGTTCAGCAAATTGTTCAAACCCCAAACATAACTTAAGTATGTTTTCAGCAGTATGCCAAGCAGTCATCGAAATCACAAAAGAATAGGTAAACAAAAAGATGTCATGCTGCTACTCACACCACCGAATTTCTTCACCATCAACACTATGTCTTTATTCTTCCCTAGCCCATCATTCAATTCAACATCTTCTCATTCTTTGTCCATGCATATTATGCTGTCCTAAATCAGCTTTCTGTGCATCATATGTAGCCCCAATCAAACCCAAGGATGAAAGTCTTACTGCTATGGTGTCTTCATCTATCATCCAACTCAGATATAAAGATAAACAAAGATTATTTCAGTGCTGTTGATACTGCTCCATCTGCTGACTGTCCTTCTGAACCATACGAACTGCTCCTCCACTACTCCACCGAGATTCTTCCACAATTTTTTCAAAACAACAAACTCACCTTCTATTTATACATGTTCCAACGTAGAAAATTAATTTGGGCTGACTTGTATTTTTTATTTTATCTTTTAATTTTAGTTTTTATTTTTATTTGTTTGGTCGGCTGATGCAAAAGATGGGGTATGGACACCAAACCAACTTCAAAAATTCATATCTTTTCAACTGTGAGGAGCCACGTGACGTGCCACCTATCGTTGGAAACAACATGACGAGGGCTATCATCTTATGGTGGGATTATTTGCAAATACATGATCCGTCATTTTTAAAATCTTCAATTTGTATAGGATGTCAAAGACCCCACACATAATGGTGTCAAAGTGGCATCACTTCTTAGGATTTGTAAGTGACAATACCTTCATTCCATCATCAAGTGTGTCCACCACAATATCAGCCCATAGCATGCAAGCAAGTGTCCAAGTGTCATCACATGTGTGTGGGTGCCTTCATCATTCCATCATGCAAGCAATGGGCTTCATGACCTTTGTCATTAATGGCTTGTCATCAATGACAACCATAGACAACCATATTCGTCACGCCTTCTCTTAGGTCCAGTAAGCTTATGAAATACCCCATCTATTACAGTCTGGAAGGATATCTCTTCAAGTAGCATCCTGTCTGGAACTGACCTTAGAAAGAAATGCACTATATTGCTTCCCCAAATTTTGACATAAGAAAAAGCTTCTCCCAAATAACAATCACCAAGTGTAGGAATTAAAGTTCTGGCATGGGGAGAAAAAGTAGGTGCATCTTCCCTGAATATTTGTTGATAGATGGCACCAAATAAGTGGTCACAGATATCATATAAAAAAGGAACAAAGTTGTTGTCCCACAAATCTAAACAATAAATGTGGACTGGGGGTGATGACAAGTTCCAATTCCATCCTGTGGAGGGGTGCTGGAATTCTGAGCAGAAGACATCAATTACTAATGCAGGAGCATCGGGGACTGGCAGATCAGTCAAAGTTAGTCGACATGAGAAAAGCCGACTAGAGGGAGTGCCGATGACCACTGGTGCAGGAGAGCAAATTGACTTGTCTAAGTCAATAAGTCGAGCAGGAGCAATCGGGTATGCAACCGACAAGTTCGAAGAAAGTAGAGAGTCAACATGTTGGGGTCGATAGATGAAAGGAGGAGCGGAGCGTCGATGGTTGACATGTGTTGAACCACGACTCCGATAGGTTTGGGCACAAGCCTGAAGAGTGTGATGGAAGCCGACGGATAAGTCGAAGTTGACAAACAGTATGGCCAATGTGATAGTTTACTATAGCCTGTCAGAAGGATGCATGTAAGTCAAGGTGAGTACTTGGAAACAGTTCGGGGTTGCTAAGGAAGTTAATGACAGTTATTGCGGGTGGGTGAAGACATGACAGATGTTGTCACAGGCAGAGGCTGTGCAACATGGTTGGGGCGCTGACAGTGGCAGGTCTGAAGGATCTGGGGAGATCGTCAAACAGAGGATGCATGTCTCGGGGATTGGAGTGATCTCAGGAACAACACTAGCAGCAGAATAGAAGGTCGGGGAGTTAGGATCATTGGATCACTCAGCAGGAGAAGAATTTGGGCAGAGCAGAACGCGAGAGAAGTCTGGTAGATTGGATTGGAAAGTCACACATCTACAGAGCCGAGAAGATTGAGCCATGGCTCAGAGTTTTGTAGTGAACCAGGAGAGGGTGAGGTCGACACACTGAGATAGCACACAGTTACTTCTGTTTGTAACGACCAAGGCCGACAGTTAGTTAGTTATTTCATTCCTTTGTAGTTTGCATTGTAACCGATTTAGAGAAGTAATATAATCCAGCTTCTGGCATGTTGTTTGCATCTTATCTATGTGAACATGTGTGTGGTGTGTATTGTTAAGCAAGAACCTTACTTTTCTAAGGAAACTTGCATCAGTTGGTATTAGAGCAGGAAGTAAATACCTGTGTGCAGAGAAATATTAGGTAATATTAACCCTACAAGTTTGTTTACATCTCCAGTTGAGGTTGGGTAGAAGTCATGTACAACTTGTAGAAGTCTGGTTGCGATTGGACGAAGTGGGGGTTTCAGCCGAGGTTGAAAATGGCTCACAGAGGCATTAATGTCTGAGGACGAAGAGTGCGTGGCGCAATAGTCATAGTTGATCGAGTGATGTTCAACGAGTGCATCCGAACAATGCGAATTTTGACAAATGAAGTTGCAGCGATCAAGGAAATCCAAAGGCGTGGTTGTATTCCTGATGCGTTAGACCACAACGATGACGAATTCAAAGAAATGGAAGCACGGGAAGTAGCGAGAGAAGAGCTAGAAGACAAACTGATCAAACTTCTGATGGATATGAGAGGTCGGACAAAGCTAGATGTACGTACCTACTCAGCAAGTCTAGATCCAGAGGACTTGTTCAACTAGTTGAGAGAGATGGAGAAATACTTCAACACGGAGAAGATTGAGGATCCTAAATGGGTTAAGACTACATGTCTGAGGTTGAAGGGTCATGCCTCATTGTGGTGGGACAATGTGCAGGCTGACAGAGTCAAGAAGGGAAAGGAGAAAATCAAATCTTGGGATAGGATGGTTGCCAAGCTAAAAGGGAAGTTATTTCCAAACAACTATGTGATTTCCTTGTTCTGGAAGTTACAAAAATTTCGACAAAAAAAGATGACTGTGAAGGAGTACACAGAAGAGTTCTACAGACTATCAATAAGGTCCAGTCAGACCGACAAAGGAGAAGAAGCTGTTGCTAGGTACGTGAATGGCTTGAAATATGCCATTCAGGATGACTTGAGCATGTCGAGATTCAGAGCAGTGGGTGAATCCTACCAGTTAGCTTTGAAGGCAGAAGAGAAACTATCGAGGAAATCCGCAGCGACCAGAGGTAGGATGATTGGTCGAAGTGCAAAAACTGTTTCCGTGAAAGGCCAGAGTAGCAGTTATAGGAAGGAATCTGTCAAATAAATTCAATGGACGGAAGGGACATCGACAAGGGAGAAAGTGAAAGAGAATAGACGCGATGGTCATGAGAACTGTGGTCGAGGTGCGTATGGTCGAAGTCATCCATCCGACAAAAAAGGAGTTAACATACCAGCCATAATCTGTTACAAGTGTCACGGAGTGGGACACGAGGCATATGAATGTCCATAGAACCTACATGCTACAGAGAAGTCAAAACCCAGACGTTGAACGACGAAGCAAGTCGATGAGAGGGAAGAATCGACATCCGACAACAATGAGGATGATAAGAAGAAAAGTCAGGCCATGACGGCCAGAAAGAAACTGGTTTTGGATGATAGACGTGATGAGCAAGAGCCAGCACAGCGGAAGGCAATATTTTGAACTAAGGTGCGGATCAGCGAATGGCATTGCAAGACCGTAGTTGATGGTGGAAGCACTGAGAATATTGTGTCGAAAGAGGTGATCGACAAGGCAAAGTTGAAATGCCGGGAACATCCACACACTTACAATATATCATGTTTGCAGAAAGGAAATCATGTGAAGGTGACCAAACAGTGCCTGACCAACTTCAGAGTCAAAGGATTTGAAGACAGTGTACTATGCGACGTAATCCCAATGGACGCGTGCCATCTGTTGTTAGGAATACCATGGAATTATGATCGAAAAATGATCTATGATGGTTGATCCAACACAGTCACAGTGTGGAAAAATGGCGTGAAACAGACTCTTAAGTCGAGGCCAGAGGAGCGAGCTGATGATGAGCACGGTGAGAGCAACTTTTGGGAAAAGCAAGTGCTGATGTTCTCAACGAAAGAATTCCTTGCGAAGGAGGAAAAGTAGTCGGGGTGTTACTCTATCATTCCTAAAGGACCATGTGTTGAGAAGGCGACAATGGAGGAGAAAGTTACGGTTGAAGTTGGAAAGATGCATGCAAAATTTTAGAGCATAGTAGTCGATGAGACGTCGATGGGATTGCTGCCGACAAGGAGCATATCCCATCAGATCGACTTGATTCCACGGTCGCATCTGCCAAACAAATCACCACATAGGATGAGTCCAACAGAAGGTCAGGAACTCAACCGACAGGTCCAGGAGTTGTTGGACAGAGGGTTGATCAGAGAAATTCTGAGTCCGTGCGCAGTACCAACAGTATTAGTGTGGAAGAAAGGTGGAGAATGGAGGATGTGTACAGACTCCAGAGTTATCAACAAGATCACGATCAAGTATCGGTTTCCATTTTCGAGAATGGACAAATTGATGGATTTCTTGAGTGGAGCGAAGTACATCATGAAGATAGACCTAAAGAGTGGTTATCACCAGATTCGGGTTAGAGAAGGAGATGAATGGAAGACAGCATTCAAGACAAAACAAGGGCTGTATGAATGGTTAGTCATGCCATTCGGATTCACTAATGCACCCAGTACATTCATGAGGCTGATGAATGAGGTACTGAAGCCATTCTTGGGAAAGTTTGTCATAGTCTACCTAGACAACATTCTGATTTTCAGTCAAACCAAGACAGAACACTTGGAGCACATTCGACAAGTATTGCATAAGTTTCAAGAAGAGAAGCTGATGGTGAACCTACAGAAATGTTTCTTCATGAAGGAATAACTGGTGTACTTGGGATTCGTAATCTCGGGTAAGGGGTTGGTGATGGACCCAGAGAAGGTGAAGGCAATTTTGGATTGGCTGAAACCGACGAGTACAACTGGAGTAAGGATTTTCCATGAACTTGCTAGTTTCTACAGGATGTTCATTCGGGGATTCAGTCGGATTTGTGCACCTTTGACAGAGTGCATGAAAAAGGGGGAGTTCAGGTGGACAGAAGCAACTCGGTGAGCTTTCAACAAGTTGGAGGAAAAGGTCACTAAGAGCCCAGTGTTGGCGCTCCCATATTTCGACAAAGTTTTCCAGGTCGATTGCGACGCGAGTGCGATGGCAATTGGAGTAGTGTTGAGCTAGGAGGGTCGACCAATTGCATTCTTTAGTGATAAATTGGATGACACGAAGTAGAAATATTCGGTCTATGACCAGGAATTTTATGTTATTGTCCAAGCATTAAAGAAGTGGAGGCATTATTTGTTTCCCAAGGAATTTGTGTTATACACAGATCACCAAGCACTGAGGTATCTGAATACTCAGTCGAAGTTAAATCAACGTCACATGAAATGGGTCGAATTCCTACAGGGATATACATTCATGTTGCGACATAAGTCGGGCAAGTCAAATAAGGTTGCTGACGCGCTGAGTCGAAGGGTTGTATTGCTGAACACGACGACAATTCAGGCAACAAGAATAGAGTCAGTAAAGACAGAGTATGAGACTGATGAGGATTTTGCGAAAGTGTGGGGAGCTTGTCATGAACCATGGAGTGTCGACAGAACTCCATAATTGGATTATTTTATCCAGGAGAGGTTCCTATTCAAGGGACAATAGTTGTGTATTCCTAGGGGATCAGTAGGAGAGAACCTAATCTGAGAGTTGCATAGCGGCAGATTAGCAGGTCATTTTGGCAGAGACAAGACCAGGGCATTGGTCGAAGAGAAGTATTATTGGCCAGGAATGACAGGAGATGTCAGAAAGTGTGTTCGACAATGTAGATTTTGCCAGTTGGAAAAAGGAAGAAGTTAGAACATAGGGTTGTATACACCGTTACCTGTACCAACCACCCCATGGGAGCACCTTAGCATGGATTTTGTGCTAGGATTGCTGAAGACGCAGCAAGGGAGCGACTCAATTTTTGTTGTAGTCGACAAGTTTTCAAAAATGGCACACTTTATTATGTGTCGAAAGACAAGTGACACCACAAGCATTGTTGTACTATTCTTCAAGGAAGTAGTTAGATTGCATGGGTTTCCGAAGAGTATCACATCGGACAGAGATACCAAGTTTATGGGACATTTCTAGAGAACCCTATGGAAGAAACTAGACACAAGGTTTCAGTTTAGCTCAGCATATCATCCGCAAACAGACGGACAGACCGAGGTGGTGAACATAAGCTTGGGAAACCTTCTGAGATGTTTGACGGCCGACAGACCCAAATAGTGAGAGAATGTGTTAGCGCAAGCAGAGTTTACATATAACAATTATGTGAATCAGTCGATGAGATTGAGTCCATTCCATATTGTTCAGGGAAGAATCCCACATGGAGTGGTGGATTTGGTTGAGTTACCGACAGAAACCAGGAAAAGCGCAGATGCAGAATCATTTGCAGAGCATATGAAAGAAGTGCATGAGGATGTGCGAAAGCACATAGAAAAGAGTAACGCGGCATACAAATTGAGAGCTGGCAGGAAGAAGAGACTACATTCATTCAGTGAAGGAGACTTGGTCTATGCACATTTGTGGAAGAAGAGATTTTCGACAGGGACATATAACAAGTTGAAGCTTAAGAAGATCAGACCATGTAATATTTTGAAGAAAATTTCGGACAACGCTTATGTGTTGAAGCTGCCGAATGACTTGAACATTTCACCAACGTTCAATGTCTCAGATCTGTACAAGTTTGAAGAAGGTTCAAGCAGTAGAAGCGAAGAAGTGTCGTATATCGACTAGAAGGAGCAGATTCAAGATCGACAGAAAGAGGGAATCGTAGAAGTAATAGAGGAACATGAAGTCGGGCATACACGCAATTCATGAAGGAAGGAATACTTAGTGTGATGGGATAATGATGAGTTGTCAGGAGGCGATGTGGATTTCCAAAGAATATTTCAGGATACTAACGGAGCAGTCGAGTTCTTTTTCACCTAGGGAGTCTGATGCAGGAGCATCGGGGCCTGGGAAGATCAGTCGAAGTTAGTCGACATGAGACAATCCGACCAGAGGGGGTGTCGATGACCACTAGCACGGGAGAGCAGATTGACTTGTGTAAATCAATAAGTCAAGCAGGAGCATTTGGGTATGCAACTGACAGGTTTGGGGAAAGTCGAGAGTCGACATGTTGGGTTCGACATACAAAGGGAGGAGCAGAGCATCGATGGTCAACATGTGTCGAACCATGACTCCAATAGGTTTGGGCATAAGCCTGAAGAATGTGATGGAAGCCGACAGATAATTCAAAGTTGACAGACAGTATGGCCGATGTGATAGTTTACTGTAGCCTGTTAGAAGGATGCATGGAAGTCAAGGTGAGTACTGGGGAATAGTTCGGGGTTGCTAAGGAAGTTAATGACAGTTATTGCAGGTGGGTGAAGACATGACATATGTCATCACAGGAAGAGGCTGTGCAGCACGGTTGGGGTGCTGACAGTTGCAGGTCTACAGGATCTGGGGAGATCGTCAAACAGAGGATGCATGTCTTAGGGATTGGAGTGATCTTGGGAACAACATCAACAACATAATAGAGGGCCGGGGAGTTAGGATCAGTTGGATCACTCGGTAGGAGAAGAATCTGGGAAGAGCAGAACACGAAGGAAGTCTGGTAGATTGGATAGGAAAGTCACACATCTACAGAGCTAAGAAGATTGAGCCATAGCTCAGAGTTCTACAGTGAACAAGGAGAGGTTGAGGTCGAAACACTAAGATAGCACACAGTTACTTATGTTTGTAATGGCCAAGGCCGACAGTTAGTTAGTTATTTCATTTCTTTGTAGTTTGCATTGTAACCGATTCAGAGAAGTAATATAAGCCAGCTTCTGGCATGTTGTTTGCATCTTATCTATGTGAATGTGTGTGTGGTGTGTATTGTTAAGCAACAACCTTATTTTTCTAAGGCGACTTGCGTCAATTACATAGGAAGAATAAAAGAAAAGTGGCTTCTTTGGTGTTTTATGATATCGCTCAATAACTATCTTTAATTCAGATGACAAGATGAAAGCCCAAGGGAATGAATCCCATGTTGTAAGGACATAATGGGCTATAGGTTCCCATTCAATTTTAAACACTAAGCAATTAGGAAGACCATAAAGCCTGCAAATCATGGCTTCCAAGAGAGAATAGGGTTCCTTGAACCATGAAACCGGTTATGAGTTATCAGGTCTGGGCATGAAAGTGGCTGGTTTGTTCATCCAAGACTTCACCATTTCATCAAAGTTATACCTAGTCTTAGTAGAGTCTAGGAATGCAGCATTTAGAGGCTGGATGGCCGGTTTAAGGGCATATGCTCTGGTGAAAACCTCAGGGCGAAAAGTGGCCAGTTGAGACCCCGATCTATTGTTAAAGGAGAAGTCCTTAGGGTTCGCATGGTGAAGAATCCATTTTACAATGTCTGTATAGGGAAGAATGGCAGGCCTAGTAGCTATGGCATACAATTGTGAATTCCTAATCTTCTCATAAGCGGGCAGGTCATTTTGGATATCTGACAGGCCATCATTGTAAAAAATAGCGTAAATTTTAGACCAATCAATTTGGTAAGTCTTTGAAACTTTGTCACTAGTATCAAAAAGGAAGTCGAAGTTAGGGTCTTTGTTCAATAAGTCTTTTTGAGCAGTTCTGGAGTGGGTGTTCCGTGACATTTTAAAAACTCAAAATTTCTTATAAATAAATAAACACAAATAAAAAATAATTCATAAATGGAAAAAACCCATAAATAATGAACAAGAAAAAGACATGAAACCGACCTATGAGCGATGAAAACGACAAAAAATAGCCCTGGTAAAATATCGTGGTATAAATCTCCACAACAGGTAAATTCTTTGAAAATGAAAATGATAAAAGAAAATAGAAAAAATCAACATATTTATCAATTTCACCTGGTAAAATCTAGATTGTAGGATTAAAATAGATCGATGACTGAGAATTAATCAAGTGGGATGCAGAAGAAGAGTTGTGGGCATTTATTTTGCAAATATGTACATCCTTTCCGCAATCTGCAATTGCGGGTTGCGGGTTGTACAATCACAACTCTAAGTGTTAACAAACCAGAAGTTTCCACAATCCACAATCTACAATTGCGGGTTGCAGGTTGCGGAAATGCAATACGCGAACTTATTATTCAAACACTTTCCATAATCCACAATCCGCATTGTGGGTTGCAAAAATGCAAAGCGCTATTTATTTTGACATACTTCCCACAATCCGTAGTTGTGGGTTGCTGGTTGCGGGCGCAAACAACCACAATTATTGAAAAATAATTCTGCATGTTGCGGATTGCGGATTGCAAATGCAGGTTGTGGAAAGAGTTAACTTTTGGGAAAATCAAAGCTTTCCGCAACTCACAAAACACACAAAATCAAAGGCATTTTCAAAAAGAAAAATTACTAACTTAATCAAATCATGGAAAAGCAATAAAAGCATGATGAAAAACCCCAAAATGACCATGGAATTTAATCATTACCTTTGCATATAAAAGTTGAGGCTCCCATGTTTCCATTAAAACATGGGATCTATTGTACCTACAACAAATGGCGACTGGTTGGGCTGAACCAGTTATCTTTGCAAATAAAATCTTTAGTTACAAGGAAGACATGTCAGTAAGCTTGATGTTTTAACCTGTAATTCATTAAATGTTCTCATAAAACACAATCAAAATAGCAAAGTTAGTCATATGATTGATATATCCCAATCCAAAACCATTTAATGATGATGGTCATATGACAAGGAAGTCTTATAAGTAAGTAGGAATCCTCTACCATTATGCAATCATAGGAAGGTAGTTTGTGTTGAACCTTAGAGCAAACATAGAGCCATTCTGGGTTACCAAATCTTGAATCACCTTGAGTTTATTAATTATTTATTTATGTACAAATGCATTACTCACAATATATACATTTTCTCCCCCCCCCCAATTTTTTTTATGCAAACACGATATCTATTGATACAAGTCCATTTCCCTGACTTGGTGATCAGATGTTGGCAATGCCATTCACATACCTGATCTGGAAACTGAACAAGACAACTCGATAAGGAGAATCACTGTCTTTTAGCTTTTGACACTAAAAGAAATTACCATGGCTTGGTGACCATAAGTGGTAATTTCAGTCCAAAATCAGACCCACGATTATGGTAGGGATGGATTGTAATAAGACCCCTTTTATCCTCATATACAACAAACTGTCTTACAAAGGAAAACAAAATTTATTAGTGCATAGATTACAAGACACTACCATGGCTTGGTAACCATATGACAGTAGTGTTACTCACCGATGTTTTGCAGATCATGAATGGACCGACATGTGATAGGATCTTCCACCTTCCAACAGCAACTGAAAGTCACCTCCCAAGTTTGGTGGCTTGATGTGGAGATGTCATTCCACCTAAACATCTATAAACATAATGGGTTGGCTTGCAATAAGACCCCCCATCTTGTAATCTACAATTATTAAGGTGAATTATTTTTAAGGTGATCAGAGTGGGATCCAGAATAGGTAAGGATGACAAGGCTATGAATATATGCTGCCATTCACTAATGAAACATAAGGCAGGAAAAACTAATTGCTTCCTCAACTTCAATTAACCAAACAAAACATCCATAACGATAGTGATTCAGGTGGTAAGGTATCAATCAAAGCTCTGCAAATATTGATTGTTGATTTCATGAAAAACATTTTCCGATGTAGGCTAAGTGAAATTAAACTGACATTGCAACCTAGAAACTTCAGACTAAATTAACTTTGAAACACAACAGTCAACAGCCTTTGCCGGATGTGTGGACATTATTCAAAATAAAACCAATGTACAAAAGAAAAATCAAATGAAAACAAAGCAGGAAAGCAAACAAATCACACTTTTATGTACAAGTAAGTGAATCTGCTCATTTAAACAAAATACATTTTGAACAATTGCACATTCACTGGGTAGGTGTCTGAGATACCTTCCAGTGTCTACAATCGGACAGTACTAGGAGCAATATTTTCTGTAACAATTAATGGTCCTAGCCATAGGCGTTGGAACCTCGTGTAATCATTCTTGTCTTTTTGTTGCTTATCCCACTTTAACACCAAGTCCCCCACGGAAAACTCCCTGTCAGATGAGGACTTCTCATCAAACCACCTCTTTACTAACTGCTGATGTTGATACAACTTGTTTTTGGACTTCTCCCTACCTTCTCCTAGCTTGAGTAACATATCAATTCTATGCTAGAGTGGGGAAGAATCATCCTCTTGTATGGACTGTGCCAACTGTAGTGAAGGAATCATGAGGTTGGATGGCAAGATGGCCTCCTTGCCATAAACTAAAAAGTAAGGAGAGTTTCGTATGGCTGCCTTTGGGGTGACCCGGTTTGCCCAAAGACCATTGTATAGCTTGGTGTGCCAATCCTTATGGTGAGTAGCAATTGTCTTCTTTAAGATGTTAATTAATTTTTTGTTGGAAGACTCTGCTAGTCCATTCCCTTGTGGATAATAATTGGTAGAAAAATTCAGCTTTATCCCTTTTTCAAGGGTATACTGTGTAAGATCAATGGAAGAAAAATAAGATGCGTTGTCATCAAACTCTAGAAATTCACGGGCACCAAACCTAGTGACTATTTGGATTTCAAGGAAGGATATCACTTGGTTTGTATTGCATTCTCTGAGGGGGACTGCCTCTACCCATCTAGTAAAGTAGTCCGTGGCTATTAAGATGTATTGGTGTTGTAGGGAGGAAGCAGGGTTGATGGGTCCAACAAAATTCAGTCCCCATTGTTGAAATGGAAACTGAACTGTTACTGGATGCAAAGGAAAGGCACGTTTTTTCATTTTCCCAACACACTCCTGGCATGCTTCACATATTTTGATATATGAGTATGCATCTTTGAACAAATTAGGCCAGTAGTATCCTTCCCTCGGGATCTAATGTGCAGTGGTTTATCCTGAGAAGTGCCCTCCTGTAGGTCCTGCATGAAATTGCAAAATAATATTATCAATTTCTTCTTTCTCTAAACATCTGAGAAAACACCATCATAATTCTTCCTAATCAAAACCCCATCTATGAATTGATATGGTGTAGCTTTTAACCTTAAAGCTATGCATTTTTTAAAGTCAAGAGTTTCAGGAGCAAACCCATGAGTAAGGAAGAACTTAATGTCATCATACCAGTCGTATGTTTGAGTTGTGATAACATTAACAGAACCTGTTGTCGTACTTTCCTCTTGTTCCCACTCAATCTATTGTTGTACAGGATCATTAGATTGAGCGGTTATCAGAAACAATCCTTGGCCTTTCACGATCTTTGCTGGTCTGATATCCAAATCATATTCTTGCAAAGCTATCATCCAGTGAACTCTCTTTTCACCTAGCTCCTTTTGAACCAGTAAATTTATGATAGCTACATAAGGAACAATGAATTTAGTCCGATATTTCAATAAATATGGTCTAAATTTTTTTTACCGATTTCTAGACCGTGTAAGCTTGTTTATCAATATGGGAGTAGTTGAGTTCTGCTCCTTTGAACCTAGAGCTCATGAAATTAATAGGGATTGCAACATCATTATCATGTTTCTGTGTAAGGACAACTGCATAGGAGAATTCAGTAGCAAACGTGTATAGAATAAAATCTTTGCTGAAGTCTAGAGACATCAGAGTGGGGGCTTCCTCAATGGCTCTCCAGATTTCAAAAAAAAGAATTTCTTTGTTCCTTAGCCACTTAAACTGGGCATCTTTTTTAACCAATTGTTGCAACGGCTTAACAATTTGAGCAAAATTCAGAACAAATCTACAAACGAAATTAATCTTACCATGAAAATATTACATGGCTTTAGGTGAACTGGGTAGGTCGATCTTCGCAATGGCTTTTGTTCGTTCTGGATCAATGATCATGCCATCTTTTGAAACAATAAAACCCAACAACTTTTCTTCAGAGACTGCAAATATGGATTTTTTCGGGGTCAATGAGATTCTATATCTTCTGCAGTGCTCAAACACCTGTTTCAGAGCAGACAAATGTTCATGTTGGTTTTTAGAATAAATGGTAATATCATCTAAATATACAACGACCGAATTGTGCATCAATCCCCTAAAATCTATGTCCATAAATCTCTGAAAGGTAGCACCCACATTTATCTTCCCAAAAGGCATTCGCCTATAGGAAAAGGTTCCCCAAGGGGTCCTAAAAGTTGTTTTTAGTTAATCATCAGGGGCAACTAGGACTTGGTTATATCTTGAGAAGCCATCAAGGAGAGAAAACATTTAAGACCCTGCTACTTTCTATAGAATCTGCTCCATTGGAGGAACAGGGTAATTATCCTTTTCAGAAGCTCTGTTTAATTTTTTGAAATCAACACAGGGTCTGATATCCCCATTCTTCTTGCGAACAGGTACCCGGTTAGCAATCCATTGTGTATGCCTGATAGGGAATACAATTCTTGCTGCCAGCAGCTTCTCAAGCTCCTTCTTGATAGAGGGTTCCAGACTGGGATGCATCTTCCTTAACTTTTGCTGATAAGGTTTTACTTCGGGTTTCATTGGTATATTATGGTATATGATACTGGTGTCAAAAGCTTTGAGTTCATCATATGTCCATGCAAAGACATATTTGAACTCTTTGCACAATTTGATGAAAGCTCTCTTTTCCTCAGTAGAGCAGTCAACCCCTAGATTGATGAAACGAGGGTTTTGTTCAGTTCCTAGGTTGACAGGCTCATAGTTGAGGGATGAAATCTGGGTTTTACAGTTGGTCTTTTGCTTGAAATTATCTTGCAGATCTTAGTATTTCTCTAGGTTGATGATTGATTTAGGGATAAGATTGAAAGGATGAGTGGAATCAGCCAGAGACTTCTCATGCTCAGCCTCATCTATTGCCACATCTTGAAAACTGTCCTGGGCTGTGAGAAAGTCTAATATTTGTTGGTCGTCATCAAACACCTTCCAATTAGTCACATTATTAGGAATAGAAGGCCTATACATAAGTTCAATTGAGAAAGTGTTAGGAGACAAAATTTATAGTGGGATCAACCTAGATGTAGTATTAGCCAGTAAATCTGCATCAAAATTCTGTGACCTGGGGACTGACTTGATATTAAATGTAGAAAAAGAGTTAGTGAGATATTTTACTAGTTTCTGATAGTTAATCAAATGAGGAGATAAACAATGGATTTTGTTTCTCACATGTTTTACTATGATCTCAAAATATCCATAACATTAAATTACCTGGGCACCCATATCAATTGCCTTCTTGAGTCCTTGGACCAAGGCCTCATATTCAACTGTGTTGTTGGTGCATTCAAAATCAAGTCTATAGGCAATCATAGTTTTGGTTCCTTTTGGATCAATCAAGACACAACCTACACCAACACCATCTTTAGATCTAGAGCCATCAAAAAATTGAGTCCATGCATTCAAGTCTATCCTAAAATTAGTATTTACATTGTATACATTATGTACAACCGTACCTGAGAATGGAACATAAGTAAGATTGACAATTTGAGACTGATTCTGTAAGTTCTCACCTGGTGACAAATCCGTAGGTAGATCCCCAAAAAATGTATCAAAAGTGTAGTGTTCCACATGGGAGCTGAAATACGCAACATGCTCACTAGGATCATTTAAGTCTGTGACAGTTTGTTTCACGTAAGGTTCCATGCTGATTTTAATTATGTTTGGTCTTCCATTGTAGGGAAGCCATAAGTGAGACCAGTCAGTAGCAAAGTAGCCTTTGAGATTCTCTCACCAATCTCTACTCAACCACATTCCATACATTTTATGGATGTCAACCACAATAATATCCATAATCTAGTGGATTCTTAGATCAACAGATAGTGTTAACAAGACATTCTTCAGTTCTCCAACTACCCCAACTTTGGATCTATCCAGTTGGAGAATTTGAGTAGGGCAGGGCTCCCAAGAGGCATTCAACTTTTTGAAGACAGATAGAGGCATCACATTGGATGAAGCCCTTGAATCTATCATACAATTATGGACATTTCTATTGAAAACTTCAAAAGTGAGCGAGAAAGGAGGTTTTTTCTTGCTACCTGGTTTCTGATTTCCAGGTTTAGAGTGTGTCTCTAGATTGTTGTTCTGAGCCTCCATGGGCTTGTTGACAATCATGCTTTTCGGTAGACTGTCTCTCATTGCAAGGATTTTGAGAAGTTCAAAAAGAGAAATGTTGGCTTTTACTCTTTTCAAGTCCTCAATCAGGTTGTATTCCATTTCATGAATTACAGTGTCCTTATGTGCTGGTGCTTTACCTCTATTTGGTATGGGTTTTGAAGTGGAATTTTCTTGTGTGGGCTATCCTTTACTCCTTGTATTATAGGGATGTTGGACATTGAAGATAGCCTCAGGCTCATCTTCCTCCTCAGCTATGGGAAGTTCTGAAAAGAAGCTAATTGTGTTTATCTGCTGATCTTCTACTTCATCTGGTGGTTTAGGATCTTGATTCTCTTATGGATTTTCATCTTGCTGATCAGGAGAATTATGTGATTCTGAAACCAAATCCTTAAAGATAGAAATAATTTCTTCAGAGTTCAATCCTTCATCAGGATTAGGTGGGACTTGGTTTTGTGGGGGTTGATAAGGTCTTCTGAAAGGTTTTCTATTGAACCCCCTATTATTGTTCTAGTTTTCTGTGTTTCCCTTCTTCAAGTCTACCATTTCATTTGAGATCTTTAGGAGGAACTTCTTCATGTCATTCATCTCAAATGGGTCCTTGTTTTGCACTGTGGGTTTTGGAGGATTTTCTTGCTTTATTTTGGAGGTAGAAGGTTATTCAGCAGGAGTATCAAGGTTATCTTTCAAACATAATATATCTTTTTCAACCTGGATAGCCTCAACAAAGGCCTCCTGAAATCTAACTTTACATGCTCTTTTTACCCACATAGAAATGGGAACATGTAAACCTTTAACATAATAAGCAACCAACAGTTCTTCTACAGGAAGAACAGTGGCAGGGATTCTATTTTTCAAGTATGAAAACCTTTGATTGTAATATTTAACTCTTTCCTTGCCTTTGATTTTCATCGAGGACAAGTCTATGACCAAGTCTTCTAGAGTCTTATCATATCCAAAATTCTGGATGAACATTTTTTCAAAGTCATCCCATGAAGAGATGGATCTGGCTTCCAGGGCAAAGTACCAAGTGGATGCTTTTCCTTGGAAGGTGTAAGGAAACAATCTACATAATACATCTTCATGAATGACATTCCTAAGTCTGATGGCCTGCATAAAAGTTTTAATATGATCAAAGGCGGGTGATTTCTCATCCAGATCAAACTTAGGGAGCCACTTTTCAGGATTTTAAGGGACTTTGTGTTGTTTTCCAACGATAAACACAACATCCTTGTCCAACCAGGGTTTATTTCCACCTTCTACCATGGGTATGTCTTCTGAAGATGAACTGGAGTCTGACTCACTATGTGATGATTCGTCAGATGAGGATGATGAAGATGAAGGAGGTGTCGGTGGTGGTCCACGTCTGGAAACGTTTGGTTGGTCTTGTTTTTTTTCCCTGAATAATGTATCAAGGTTGAAATCAGGAAGTAGATTATGGCGAGGTGAATTATGTTGTTCAATATTTTGGTTACCTGAATTTTGATTATCTGAATTATTAGCTTGCGGATCTGTGTTTTGGTGATGTTGAATTGCTGCTAGTCCAAGATTACCCTCTTCTGCGATTCTATGTTGTAACCTAGCAACACTAACAAAAGGACCTTTAAGTAATTGTTCGAGTGTGAGGGGTCTCCTAGTGGGTGATATAAAAACAATATTGACCCTCCTAGTTTCCTTCTCTATCATAGGGGTAGCAGGAATGACGGTTGGATCTTGCATCGGTTTTTCAGCAGAGGTTGATGCCGATGTGTGATTACAGGTGACAATCATTATTATTGATGGAGGAGGTCTGCTGGTGTTTTGTTTAGGCATACTTTTCTCTCGTCCCTCCTTCTAGCGCCATTTTTTGAAGCCCCAATGGTGTGTAGGTTGTTGGAATGGGTTCCAAGGCTAACAACAGAGGGTGAAAACCTAGACTAAAAGGATTCAAAAGGCTCTGCGCAAGAGAAATTCTATCCCCAGCATGTTTGGTGTAGTTAACTCCCACGGATGTAAAGGCCTCCGCTGGCACTTATAGGGTTTGATCCTGAAAGGATCAGTATTCCTGTGAGGGAAGGTTAAAGTGTCCTAACTGTAAAATTGATCTAAACTGGAACAAATCTACCTTAAAGGAAGTCTAAACTAGGTTAGATCTAATCTAAAGGAAGTGTTTTAACTGTGTGCAGGGTAACTTGGTTTGAGTTTTAATAAGTCATTTCACCAGCTCAACAGAAATGTAAAATTGGATCTTTTCTTATTGCTTCAAAATACAATCAAGCAATAAAAATTAATTGATAATAGTTTAAAGATTAGGCACATGCAAAGGTTACCCTGTAGCTCCAATGCTAATTGAAAAATTAACATTAATTCATTAATTTCCGTTAATCATTTGCAGAAATAGATAAATGTTTTAATTAAATAAATTCATTTAAAACATTATGATACACAGACCATGAATTAAGACAAATAAAAATCGTAGATCAGTGCATTAATGATTGATTGCAAAAGTTAAACAGTATTCATTCAATAATTAAGGTGAAGAAATGAGATATCATCAAAGAAATTTGATAACATAAACAAAGAAGATGCCAAAAGAAACTAACTTTGATTCATCACGTTTGAAATAAATTACAAGATCTCAAGTGAAGCAGTGTTTCTCTAGTCCTTCTCTGGTGATTTTCTCCCCCCCCCCCTTTACCCCATGATACCTCTACCCTTTAAATAATAATTAAAAAATAGTTACAAAGGATAGACTTCCCATAAAACAGGGATTACAAAATCAACTAATCTAAGAATAACCAAGGGAAGCTTGCCACTTGGTCCATACTTCTAACAACTGATCAATATCTAGAATTTTTTTTTATTCGATCCCCAACTGAGCATCACAAGTGAAGGACTGGATCTCATTCTTTGCTAACTTATTCCAAGTATGTAGGAAAATATGGATCTTTCCTTCCAAGCTGGCAGGTTTCCTGATGAACTTGTCAACCTCTGAGATCCCTATGTGCTCAAGTTGTTGAACCTCCTCTTTGACCCGCTCACATCTGCTCTCAACCTATTCAATCATTAACTTCGGTGGACAAGCCTTCTCAGTTAGATCCATGGTATAAAATTGCAGCTTATCCACAATGTTGTATGCAACATACCATCTTCTCCCATAGATGGCTTGTGCCTTCTTGATCACGTCTTCAACCACGTCAGAAACGTTGTGAAAAGCATTCAAAGATGCTTTGATTCTCTTCAATTTGAAGCTATCTAGAACTGGAATTTCTTCTAGTTTGTCTTTAATATACCTCTGCCAATCAACAACGTCATCATAAGCCTTTGAAGCCTGTTGCTTTTTGTCAATGTGCTAGTCAAGGGTAGTAGACATCCGCTCAAAATAAATATGAGTTTCCTGTATTTCATTGAGGCAACTAAACAATTCAGCTAAGAGTTTATGATCCTCTTCATTTACTTGATTGGCTAAATCTCTGAACTCTTCCTAAGAAAATGTAGAGAAAGGAGTGGTTGCACTTGTATTTGCATCCCTCAGTTGTTGTTCCAATATCTCTATCTTCTCCATGTTTGCAGTGTTGAGAGTTTGTGCATCTTGTAGTTCATCTTGAAGAGAAGCATTATGTTCCTACAGCTCTTTGAGTTGATTTTCATGCTGAATTCTTAATTCATGAATCTAAGATTCAAGTTTCTCATTAACCTTGGCTAGCTGCTCCTGAAGCTTGTTTATCTCTTCCCTTTTCATGTCAATTTCTTTATTCAGTGTAATCACTGAATCAAAGTTGGCCCCTGCAAATGCTCCCATGGCTGCAACAGTATCCAATTCTTCCTGCTGGACATCATCAGATTGTTTGGTCCAGATAACTTGATTAGGGAAAGGTGCCTACAACACACTCTGATCTCTACTTCTCTTGTTACCTTTATTCACCACTTCCCTTTGTGTTTTGCTATAAAAATAATCTCCAAGGGGGACCACAATATCTTCCACATAAGAAGTTATCAACTCAGTAGAAGATGTAGCTACATCTCCTATTGCAATTAGTGGAGCTGTCCGTGTAACAGTAGCATTGGGTATTGGCATGGTGATCTGAGAGGTAGTTGGAGTAGAAGTGATGACTCCAGAAATTGATGGTATAGAGGTTGGAGAAGTAGTTGAAGTGAGAAGTTTAGGAAGTGAAATAGGAGTTGCAGCAACTGATGGTGAGGAAGGAGCAATTGGGATTTGGACATTAGTGGTTGGTGGTAATGAAGTAGATGGTGGTAGATGTAGAGAGACAGTTGGAGACTGGGTCTCTATAACTATTGGTGCTGGAGTGGCAAGTGGAACTCACAAGGTTGAGAGTGAAGGAATGATGCAGCTTAGTGCATCAAATGATTGAGAGATGGTGGATGGTGGTGCAACCTCAGAGGATGAAGTGGGAAGAAATTCAAAAGAGGAAAATGGGAGTGAAGAAGTTATTGTATGAACAGCAATAGTGACCTCAGGAAAATGTTCATTTGTGATAGGGTCATCCATCGTTATGTTGTTAAGTAAATCTGTAACAGCCTAGGAGGTTTCTGTGACTTCCTATACACCAGGCACATCAGTAGAGAAAGATCTTGCTGGAATCCTTTCATCTTCCACATCACTATCCTCAATATTCAATGTAGGTATGCTAGATGTAGGAGTTTGAATCTTCTTCCTCTTTGCTGGATTACCCACAACCACCACTTCGACATCATTGGATGGGTTACTTGCAACAACCACTTGAACATTACTGGCTAGACAACTTGCAACAATGACTTGGGTGTCAAGTTGAATTTATATGTGCCAACTCTTTCTTCAACTCACCAGTTGACTAAATTGGGAGCTTCTTTGTCTGCTGAACATCTTCTACAAGCCCCTTGCCTTTACCTCCATCTGGATATGTCAACATCAGAGGAGTAGCGACTTTTTGTGCTTCCTTTTCTTCTCTTTCTTTTCTGACTTGCTGTTACATTGTAATCTTCCACCCTGTGAGAATCAGCATTATTTGGCCTATAGGATCCATTTCAATTACTCAGATCCACTTATATCCTTCAGAGATACTATTTTGCCCTATTTTTATTCCTACCCGCATGTTGCATCAGTATAGCATGCGTACCCGTGAGTTGCATCACTATAGCCCGCGGGTATCAAGTAAAATGGTAAAAACCACTATTAATTACTTTTTACTCCCAAAAAGCAGTCATTGGGTGACCTTTGGCTCTCCATCTGCCTGAGTAACGTCTCAATGTGTCCTTTCACCTACCTTTGAGAGGACTATATATTGAGCACATATGGCTTATGGATAGGAGAAAGAGGAGAATAGCAAGAGAACTCTAGAGGATTTTTTCCCTATCTTGAGTCTGCACTCATTGATCCTTGTAGTTGTGAACCCCTTATGTTCACCTTCCAAACTCCTATCTAGTTTGAGTTTTCCATTCATGGAGTATTGAAGTGGTGGAGGCACAAGTGGATTGATCTAGATCTTGGTTCAGATTGGTTGCCGGCAAGAGGTCGTATCACTTTGTACTTCTTCTTGTTCATTAATAGAAATAGTCATATTCTCATCCATCATGTTGTGAATGTTGTTTATTATACATTGGGTTACATTTGCTGGTGATATTATGGACCATCATTATTGATAATGTTAATGTCAATTATATATTATATGTACTTGTTGGATATTGGCTTTCAAGACTAATTTGCAGATTTCAAGTGCATGGATTGAAATCTCCAACAGGGATCTACATCAAACGTTTGGATCAAGGTTGGTTACATTTCTCCATTATATTAACATTGTCATTTATAATAGCATTGCTTTGAGAATTGAGTAGATTTTTGGTAGTCATCTGTCTGTTGTGGTATTCCTAAGCCATAGTGAGTTTTCTCCAATACAGAAATGGCGACTCCGCTGGGGATAACATCCATGTTTGGGAAATTTTTTGAGCATTAGTCCATAATTAGAGTTGCTGTTTATCGAAGCTTTGTGTCACTGATTGGCCGTTAAGATACACCATAGAAAAATTTCTTTTTCTGAGCCATTGGACTCTTTATTTTTCCATTTTTCTTTCCTCACCCGTGGGCTAGCTTAGCTCAGATCACGTATACCCGCCTCTGTTTACACTACTGCTCGCGGGTACCCGCAGGTATTCTTTCGATAGTAGCGTATAATCCGTCTTTTGTTGGTTTATGGCTATTGATTGTTGCTGGGTTGGCTTTGGTTGTTCCTAAATATTTGTTGGCCTCTTTCTTGATTGTTTCATGCCTTGGTTGTGACCAGAACTCTTCGTTTCTCTTGGTTGAGCCTTCTTTGTTTTTTACCAAACTTTGGATTTAGCCTCTTGGTTTTTTGCTTTTGAGCTCTTTCCTTTGGCTGATTCTTGTTGTTTAGGATCTGCTGGGTTGTCTTAGTGATCTTCTCGGCACTTCAGTGACTGAATAGTAGGATTTTGCTTGCATTTTTTCATTCCATTTATATTGAAAAAATACAAAAATATACATTTAGTTTTTTGCATTTTCCTTCTTGTTTATAAGCAAAAATACAAAAATATTTTACTTTCATGTACTACATCTTGCATTGAGTGCTTGTTTCCTTCATTTAGGTTCTGCTTGTGCATCGAAAAGATAAAAGATTGCATCTTTATTTCGGAATTGTTGGTTGATTTTGCATATTAGTGACATTGTTTTATTGGATAGATGAGTCTAGGATTGGACGATTTTGCATACTATTGAGTCTACACATCACTAGTTTCACTATCATATCCCTTGAGTAACGACAGCCACTAAAATTAACGCTTAATCTTAAAATTGATTAGACTTATTTTATTTATAGGGTACACCAACTAGCATAGGTTTAGAGTCTTGGAATAAATCATTATGAGTTAACAATCCAAGACTACTAGACAAAATATTAGGTGTCTGACTAGGGAGTGGAGGAATCCATGGTATAGATCGGTGTTCTCAGGAAGCTCTACTCAATCCAAAGTTAAGCACGAGGTCACGGGAGGTTGGTTGAGGAGATATCCCTCTGATACCAGTTGAATGTGGGAGATATATCCAGTATTTGTTCGTATCTGGGGGTAGCGGAGGTTCGTCCTCTTGTGCTTCAGGCTTAGATACCCTGCCCATATGACGGGTCCCACCTGCAACTCTCCCCCTGAGCATTGGTTATATTGTGGTGACCATAGTTGCCTTACCTAGGTATCGCACAGGGTACTTGCAGTGGTTATGCTATTTGTGTCCTGAGTCAGATAGGGATTGGACAACACAGTTGTGTTTGTGCAGTGGAATTGACCCTGTACATGCAGTGAAGCCTGGGTGTCTCTATAACTGATTCTGTTACCTCCGACTATAGTTTGGGAGTCTCAAGCCTCTCCTAGGCGAGACATACCGGCTCTAGTGTCAGGAGCTCATTTAGCCACTCAGTTTGTCTGCTCTTGGTTGTAGTTTCTCTAGGTGTGTGCTTTTGATTTATTGTTTTTGATCGATAGTTGTCCTTTAGGGGATGTTTTGATTACATATTCTCTCCGGAGATATCGTGGTGCAGATCCCTACTCTCTGTCGGTCCCGTCGTTTGGATGGTTTAAAGCCACTTGAGTTTTCACGCCGTGTTGCTAGAGGATGCCAGAGGGCTCCCTCTGAGTCTTCGGATTCATACGAGATTTACGTCCAAGACGTCATGGATGCACATCCTGATACTGGGGAAAAACCTTCGACTCCTTCAGGTAGAGTTGACCATACTTTCAATCCCCATACTCCTAGTGAGTAGTGGGGAGGCGATCCACCTGAGACTTAACCTAGTTCTATTTGGCCTAATCCACTTGATTGAGATCCGTTTGATCCTTTGAATCCGGATAATTATCTTTACGGGATGCCTGACTTACCCGAGGACGAAGAACAGGACGAGCCTTTCGTTCCTTCGTTTCCACATAGTTATAGATACGGGATGCCTGAATCACATAATGACACTACGATCAACCCCATCGCACTCTCTTTTGGTATGCCTAGTCATAGTACTGTCGAACCATCCACTACGGTTAGTAGTCACACTGGCACTAGTCAAAGTGTTATCCATACTATACCGACTAGGGGCACTACCCTCACTGGGGGCACTACCCTCGCTTGGGGCACTACGTTGTCCACCCACACACATAGTATGGGGACTGGTCAAATTCCTAACAATGCTAATGTTGGAAGACAACCACCTCCTAGGATTACCCAACCTAATCGAAATGTTGTTCGGAACACGACTCGCTATCCACCACCTAATACACATGTCGCTACTCGTCAACCCAGGAATACTTTTACGAATGATAATGTTACTCCCAACCACGGGGGTGGACACATACCGCATACTTTTGTATCCACCGCCACCAATAGTAATGCTAATGTAGGGGGTGGGAATATCTCCTATCCACATGGACATCACGCCACCATCCCTGCTACTAGTAACACCAATGTTGGGGCTGGGAATACTTCTCATGCTTATGGTAATCACACGACTACTCAAGCTAATCCTAATGCTAGGGGTGGGAACATACCATACCATTATGGTCATTACAACACGGTTCCCTCTATGAATAGTAAATACATGCCCGATACTCATGGTGGCAACCTTTACTACAACACAGTCGGTGCTGGCCACCAGTATCACCCACCACCCTAATATGGTGCCCAAAACACGCATATACCTGCTTACTCTCAAATGGGTCAGGCAGGAGGAGGTTATCAATCTTATGGCCATGGGAAAGCTTATGGACCATTAGGTACTCATTATCGGTAGTTTAATCCTCATGGTCAAGCTTTTGGTCCATCTTATAACACAGTTCCGTTTAACCACCCTTTTATGGGGGCTTATAACCAAGCTTTCCAGCCTCAGCTCCCATTCCTTGCATGCTTGAATCTCCCAGATCTTTCGAAGCTCACGAATGTTCCAGTGTGTCACGACCCTACTTGGCCCTCGGTCCCTACCAAGATCCCTTCGGACATTCTGAAGTTTGAGAGGAAAGGTGGTGAGGACCCGGGAGATCATGTCACAATGTTTCACCTTTGGTTCTCCTCCAACTCTTTGAATCATGATTCCATTAGATTATGACTATTTCAACGCACCCTCACGGGGGCAGCTGCGAAGTGGTATATGGAATTGCCTGGAAACACTTATAGGGGATTCAACGAGATTGCTTTGGTTTTCTTAGACCATTTCCAGTTGCCAGTTCGTTATGATACTAGTACTGAGTTGTTGTCCACCTTCCGTTAGAATAAGGCCACACATATTTTTTACCACGTTCAAGAGTGGCGTCGGTGGAAGAGATTAGTGAAAGCCAACATTCCTCCAGAGTTCCTGTTGGAATGGTTCCTTAAGTCTTTACTTCAATACATTGCTAAGGATGTTTCGATGTCCGGCATTGTGACTGAGGAACAAGCTATCTTGAAAGTCCAGCAGTTAGATCTACTTTATTCTCAATCTGGCATTTTGTATGACATTATTCCTGATGCACCGAGAACAAGACATGAGCCTACATCAGTTCCTGGACCACATGTCGATGGCATTGTGGGGTCCGCATGCACTCTCCTTGTAGACTTGGTAGCTAATCAAATGCAAAATTTGTCGCTAAACCAGTCTGCTCCCGGATAGGTTCACACCTTGTCCACTTCCACTCCGTTGTCTGATGTACACAATGTGCAATCAACGAAACCGTCGGGTAACCAGCAACCCAGTGGTAAGAAAAAGGGGAGAAATAATCGTAGGGGTGGAAACAATGGAAGTAATAACAATAGCAATCATAATACTCCTCGTAAAGAGAATTCCAACCCTCCTCGGGAAGGAGGTAATGCTGGCGAGGATCGTAAACCTAGGCGTAAGGTGAAATTCCCTTGCAAGCTTTGTGGGGAGGATCATCTTACTCACTTATGTCCTCGAATTGTAGAAGCATCGAAGCATTTGGCATAGAGCCCAGCTGTGTTGAAGGATCGATCCCCTACCTCATCACCAAAACATGGCTTCGCACGCTCCCACCACTGCTTATGGTACTAATGAAACAACAACGTCTTCTTCCAATACTAGTGGTTATGGATGTGTGAATATGGTTCAGTCGGAGGTTTGTGTTGCTACAAGTCAGCGCGATTATGGTGCACCACAACCCAATTTGGGGAGTGAGCCTTCCCCTCCTCCTGACAATTCCTTGCATATCGAGAAGCCCTCCATTATGCCGCGGATACCAAAATGTGTTCTCAAGCGCTCCACACATAATCCCAATGCTTGAGCCGTCCAGAACTACTCCATCGTAGAAGATTTGGGCCAAACTCTGTGTGCCATGTCGTCTCTTGAAGTTTTGCAAGCCTGTCCTTCTCAGAAGCATTCCCTTTTGAGTGCGTTAGGAGTTCAGGATGGGGGAAATACCAATGTTATCAAGTTCGATACTACTGATGTCCAACCTTGCTTACCTTACCATGTGGCTTTTCAAATCCAGGTGGTTTTCCTTAATAGCTTCGTCAAACGTACTATGGTTGATGAAGGTGCTTTCGCGTCAGTAATGTCGTTAGCTTGTTGGAAAGCTCTTGGCTCTCCTCCTCTACTTGCGTCTAGAACTACACTCACTGCATTCGATGGTAGATCTTTTACGCTGCATGGAATTATCCCTTCCCTTGTTGTCTCCTTGGGAGGTAAATATGTGCCTATTGAAGTCGAAGTGGTTGATGCGCCCATTGACTACAACCTTTTACTGGGTCAGAACTGGATGTATGCTATGAAGGCTATCGTGTCTACTGTATTTAGAGTTATCTACTTTCCCCATGAAAGCAAGATTGTGATGATTGATCAGTTGGATTTTGTTGGCACTCCTTCTGCAGCATCCATGGGATCTGTAATCCTACAAGTTTCTAATTCTCAGTCGGCAACTGGGAACATAGGTGTTGGAATGTACCCTTCATTGATGGAAACTTTTAACCATTCTACACCTGTGAATTTGATTGGAACCATTACCGACAATGCGTCTCCTCCTTCAAATAATATGTTATTCTGGACCTCCTATTTAGATGATCCGTGGACTTTACCATCCACGAATTCCACGTCTGGAGACATTGTGCATGTCGGGATATCTATGCCTTTATCTATAGCGGAGCTTTCTTACGATCACATCCAACAAACCACTACAGATCCGGATCTCTCTTCTTCCCAGACAGTTGAAGAAGATCCTGTTACGCTGCCAGTTTGGGCAGTCAACTCATCTTGTTCCCATGATTGCCTTGATGATACTTTACCATCTGATGAAGCTATCCTCGAGGCCATGTGTGGTAGTGAGAGGCCATGGGAAGATATGCACCATCGCTCTTATTTCCTTCCCAACCTCGAGCTCGTTGAGCAAGAGGAGTTTAGGATGACTCTAGCAGAGATGGTTGGTCACCCTGTGGCTCTTTTGGAGTCGCATGATGTTTTTGCGGAGGGGAATATGGCCAATATTTCCCCAACCACTTCGATCAACATCTCTCACACTCCCAGAAAGATAGAGAACGTTTACATCAGTGCCGATTGCACTCCTGAGGAGATCGCTATTTACACTAACTTGTTTACAAAACTCCGGGAAGCTTCCGCTTGGTCATATGAGGAGATGCTAGGAATAGACCTTTGCATTGTTGAACATGAGATTAGAATGTACCCTGATGCTAAACCGGTTCGACAACGCTTATGTGTTGTGAACCCTAGGAAGGCAGTTGCTATTAAGGCAAAGGTGGAGAAACTGCTCAAAGCTGGTTTCATCTACCCCGTTCCTCTTACCGAATGGGTGTCAAACCCCATTCCTGTGGATAAGAAGCAGGGAACGATCCGTGTATGCACTGATTTTAGAGATTTGAACCGTGCATGTCCAAAAGACAACTTCCCCAAGTCATTCATTGATCAGATATTGGATGCTTGTGTGGGGAGTGATATTTTTTCATTCATGGATGGCTTCTCAGGTTATAATCATATTGAAATCAAACCCGTGGACCAACATAAGACAGCATTTATTTGTCCATGGGGAACATTTGCATATCGAAAAATGCCCTTCGGCCTTAAAAATGCCAGAGCTACTTTTCAGCGAGCCATGACCTATGCCTTTCACGATCTTAAGATGATTATGGAAGTTTTCTTGGATGATCTTGCTGGCCATTCTCGTAAGAGAGTGGACCACCCCAAGCACCTCCGTATGATTCTCGAACGATGTATCCACTACAAAATTTGATTGAATCCAAACAAATGCATCTTCGTTGTTAAGACTGGTCGCCTTCTAGGATTCATAGTTTCGAGGGAGGATATTAGAGTCGATCCTCTCAAAGTTGAGGCAATACTTCAATTGCCTCCTCTGTGTAATTTGTTACAACTTCAGAGCCTCCAAGGGAGAGCTACTTTTCTGTGTTAGTTTATAGCTAACTATGCTAGTATTACCAAAGGTTTCGCACGCCTATTGAAGAAAGACACACCTTTTATCTGGGATGAGCGAGCCCAGTAGTCTTTCGATGCTCTTAAGAAAGCTTTGGTATTTTCCCATGTGCTTAGTCCACCGGAATTTACACGAGATTTTATTCTTTATGTGGCCGCGTCTCAAGAGACTATTGGCATGGTCTTGGTTCAGGTAGATGATGCACTCGTCGAGCATGTTATCTATTATCTCAGTTGAAATTTAGTAGATGCTGAGCTAAGGTACACTCATGTAGAAAAACTGGCACTTGTGACTGTCCACGCAGTCCAACGGTTATGACATTACATTTTGCTTCGAACAACCATAGTTGTAGCTCACATCAATCCATTTTAGTTCGTGCTATCACGACGCCTTATCGTGGGTAAGTATAATAAATGGATTGTAATCCTTCAGGAATTCGATCTTGATTTTGCTTCGGAAAAATCAGTGAAATCATTGGTGTTCACTGAGCTTATGTCGGACCTTCCACAACTTGATGAGGATGTCATTCATGAAGATTCCTTTGTGGATGAACACTTATTTCTTATCTTATCTAAGGACCCTTGGTATGGCGATATCATTGTATATCTCCAAACTTTGAAGTTTCCTTCGCATTATTCACGAGATGAGTGACGGTGTGTGAAACATCACACTAAAGACTATACTATCGTCGGTGATGCTTTGTATCACCAAGGAAAGGATTCCATTCTCCGTCGTTGCTTGACTCACGAAGAAGCAGAATGGGTACTTAATGATTGCCATGTGGGGGCGTGTGGCGATCACTTATCCGGGCTTGCTACAGCCCGGCGTATCATGCGAGCTAGTTATTTTTGACCTACCATCTTTAAAGATTGTATTAACGCTATGAAGAGATGTCACCCTTGATAGGTGTTTTCTCGGAACATACACTTGCATCCAGCACCCCTCCATCCGGTCGTCACTGTCTATCCCTTCACTAATTGGGGGGTAGATTTCATGGATTGCAAACCAGCTTCGGTTGGGGGGCATCACCATATTATCGTGGCCATGGATTATTTTTCCAAATGGGTTGAGGTTATGCCTACGGTAAAATCCGACGGTGCTACTGCAGCCCATTTCATGTTCAACCAGATTATCACTCGGTTCGGTATCCCGAAGGAGATTGTCATTGACCATGGTAGTCACTTTCAAAATAAGATGATGGAGGCTTTGTCTCTCAAGCTTGGGTTTCATCAGGAACACTCGTCTTCCTACTATCCTCAAGCGAATGGTCAGGTTGAAGCAGTAAATAAGTCTTTGAAGACCATTCTCCAACGTACCATCCAACAAAGCAAGACCAATTGGCATATCATGTTATATCCTTCTTTGTGGGCATATCGAACCGCAGTCAAGACTGCCACCGGGTTCTCACCATTCCAGTTAGTTCATGGTGTGGAGTCACTTTTACCAATTGAATGTGAAATTCCTTCGCTCAAGCTAGCCATAGAGCTACTCCCTGATACGACAGAGATTGAGCAACGTTTAGTACACCTCGAGCAACTTGACGAACACCGTCGAGATGCCGCTGTGGCCATTGATATTAACAAGCGTTGTGTCAAGGTTCAATATGATAGGTCTGTCCGTCCTCGGCAATATGTTGAAGGTGACTTGGTACTTTTGTATGACCAAGCTAAAGAACCCCTTGAGGCAGGCAAGTTCAATCCCATGTGGCACGGTCCTTACATTGTGAGGCGTGTCCTCGAAAAAGGAGTTTATGAGTTAGGAGACTATGAGGGAGTTTCCTTGAAGGAGCCTAGAAATGGGCTCTACCTCAAGTGGTATTACGCTTGAACCTTTGGTTCGGGCTGATACTTTTGTACACTATTGTATAGTTTTTCTGTACATAGTTTAGCTTGCCCTTTTTCATTGTCAGGTCTACTGATTAGCCTCTATTTGATTGACAGATGTCAACGGAATTTCCTATATTCTTAGGTTTCGTGGATGGTGCTAGCCGACATACGTAGCAGCTTGCTTCTGCTTCCTGGGTTATCTTCTCACCTAACCACCTAGTTGTGTCCTTAGGAGGTGCTTGTCTCGGTCCTACATCTAATAATGTGGCTAAGTATAGTGCCGCTATTGAGCTACTTCGGGATGCTATTTCACATGACATCCAGTCTTTAGAAGTCCGCCTGGAATCACAACTAGTTTTGTCTCAGCTGAATGGGCAATACCGTGTACAAGACCCTACATTACTATGGATATTCCTTAAGGTACGACTCTTGGACAGACATTTTGTTTCAATTACATATATTCATATTCCAAGAAGTCTTAATTATATATCTGATGCATACGCTAACTATGTATTAGATTGGCATTTGTCACATTCATCATGAAGCACATAAATACAAAGAAATTCATACATTTGTACATACGCACATGTATTAGAACCGAGAACCAAAGTTGTATATATATATAAATATGTCAAAAAATGGTAGTGTCATACAAGACTGTAGCCCATAGCCCTAAAAAATATACATATCGATACAAAAATGAGACCCTAGGATATCTATTCCCTTTGAGGAGGTCTAGCTACCACCTCGATGGGATGTGTCTCATAAAGGTACTGTACTGCATTGGTCACCCGCTGCAGTAACCGCACCCACTCACTAGGAACACCCACTACCTGGTGCTGCATGGCCTCTGATAGTCGGGCTACCTCTATCTGTGGTACTCGGGCAACCATCCGTGATATGTTGCGCCACAATGTCTGAATTGTACGCCCTACTGTAGCATCTGCTGCCACATCATCTCTACCCCAATGACCATGTCTCGAGAAACCCTCGGGTCTCACTGGGCCTTTGTCTGCGAGCAAACAGTCACCCATTAGCACATGACACTACCACCAAAAAGATTTTTTGCATTTCAACTATAATAAAAAATCCATAAAAATTGAATAAACACAAAACCAAAAGAGTACTCACCGATGTCTCTGAATGCTGCACCTAGTGGGAGCGGCATGTCACGGTCTTATCTGAAGTCTATCCCCGCATAGGGATAGTCCTCTATAGCGATCACCTATTGGTTCCACCAGCGGAAGAACTCCTCAGTATATGGTGACGCCAGACGGCCACCACCCTGTTGTGTCAGAATCTCAGCCCACCGGGTCAGGGCTAGATCACAGAGACTGTGAGGAGGGACATCCACCCTCAGGCTAAGCCCTGGAACCCTCTCAAAGAAGAAGCTGCATAGAATTCTCCCATACCCAAAGTTTTTGGCCTTCCCCTCTTTGCATTCCGTCAATTGTGTCTTCATAGACACCAGTAGAGTAGTACACCAGTCGAATATAGTAGGTTGCATGCATTATAATGCGTATAACATCACCGACCTGGATTCCTAGTGCAGTGCTTTGGATCCAGTGATCCACACCAGGATAGCCACAATGATCTTTGTACTCAGATTCACAATGGCGTTGATGGGCACTTGGCTTCCCACCGCTCATGTGTTTGCGGGAAAATACCACACTATGTAATCTTGAACAATGATCCCACCACCCATGGTCCGAGACCGAAGGCTGGTCACCTCCCCTCTGCGAGACAAACCGGTAATGAAATAGATATCCTCTACTTCTAGTGTCAGAGTTTTCCCATTGAGGATGAAGTTTTGAGCATCCACATCCCAGTAGCTTATCAGATGACGAAGTAATAGGTTTTGGGCCCTTAAACCCCCTATACTCCAGAATGTTTGCAATGCTTGTTGCGCTTACAAATTATTGCATACGGCCTCATCAACCTAGTCATGCTCTCTTTCCCTCCACTCTAGAACCATCCTGGAGTGCAAAACAAGTAAATTTTGGTCAATATCATGATTAAAAATTTCTTCACGGCCGTACCAATGGTCTAATTTGTATACAGTGGCGGGTACCCGCGAGCAGTCTATTTTTGGACTGCGCATTTCATGCCCTACCCACGACCCACATAGTTATAGCCCGCGGGTAGCGCCGAAGCCATCTAGGGCTTCGCCAAACTAAAAAATACACCGACCAAAACTGAAATAAAAACATTAAAATGAAAGGTATGGAAGTAACCACCAACCTGCTCCGGACGGTTCGCTGAATGGTCGCTCGTAGCTCCCAAGATCGGCAATTGAAGTTTCAGGTGAAAACTAACCACTAAACTCCAAATTGGTGAATAGTGCAAATGAATTGTAATTTGGAAAATTTTATTACTATTTATAATTTTCTAGACCCACTTCGCTATAGTTTTTTCCATTTTGAGCCGTTATGAATTAATATCGTGTCATGGAGTAGTGTTTTTTCAACAGATTCCCTCGGTGAGAGTTGTTCTGAACCATTTCACACCTACGATAGGTACATTTCACACCTGGAATATAGGTTAGATGCCATTTCCGCATGCATTATGCATTTGACCTATTGACCATTTTCATAAACCCTAGGTGCAACCCCACTTTGTAACTGACACGGAACCTTCACACTGCTATAGAAGTGTCGTTATGTGACAGTAGGGCTTTTCCAAACATGGGTACCCTAGTTAGAACACCTTTATGCATTTTGGTGCCCATGCCGTTGTTTGTCCTTAGGATCGGGAGTCCTTTGTAGTTACGCAATGACATTGTGATAAAGACTCATACTCTACTTTGTCTTATGCTAGCCATCTCCCTTAAGGACTCCCCTCAGTTATATCATGTTGTGATTGCATTGCATCATCCTACTTGCTACTTGAGCCTTGTGCTGGCTCCCACTTACTAAATTGTTAGCCTGGTGCCTGAGCACTTTTCCCCTGTCAAGCCCTGTAGAGCTTATATTTTCCCTTCACATTTTGATGACCTTTTGACCCTGAGGGAACATATCCTCGAGTGTCCACATCCTGCATGCACTTCCTTGCATTAAGCATAGGTATGTTCCACTGCTTGGGACTAGTCTGCTAGCTATTTGACACTCGTTCCCTCACTTGTTGTACTATAAGCAATTTTATTTTTTTTCAAGCTTTTCCCAAATATGAAAAAGACCAAAAAAATCAAATATTCCAAAAGGCTGGATGGGATTATGGTCACTATTTCTTGTTGGCAGTTGTTGTGTCGCCTTTGAATAGAGCATTCATTTCACTCTGTATATTATGAGTTGGGACTATAGTTGGACCTTAGGAGCTGTACTTGTTTCTCAGTTTTCTCCACCGATTGGTTAATCTTCCAGTCATTATGGAGCCCTCTGTAATGCCTCCTATGTTGCACAGTTTATGTCGAGTCTATGTTGCCTAAGTCTATCCATCTGCTCATGCTCTTGTTCAAAGGAAGTCCTGAACCAGTGTCGGCCACTCCTCAGATGTCTTGAATACTGCATGTCGGCCATCCTTATTGAGTTAGTCCGTTTCACCTGAGATCTTCCAAATATTTCAGCATTGCTGGTACCTCGTGTTGGTTGATGGGGGATGCCTTAATTCCCTCCTTCTAGCGAGTCTCGTTCCATCGACTTCAATCCATTTATTCCGGGACTTGAGGCTTAGAGTTCATTTGAGTACCTTGAGGCTTGCAGTCATTAGTGGTAGGTTCTCTCACCATCGACAGTTTTGGGAATACATCAATGTCCCCTGATTGATGGATTCATCCTAGTGTTCGACTTCAACCCATTTATTCACACTCCGATGATTGTGCTCTGTGCCTTGATGCCCATTTTCATTATTGGTGGGTCATCTCGCGTCTGTTAACGGTATACATCATTGATCGGTAATCAAACGATGTCTCATCAGGTTCGACCCCAACTCCTTTATTCACTTGATGGGACCTGCACCGTCGAAGACTTGTGTAGAAGACCCCAGGTGATCGTGGCATTCAGTATGCTACATATGACTTTGGATTTACATCTAAGATATCACCTCTCAGATTTCAGTAGTTTGTACCTCCAATTTGCACCAATTGTCTTCTTTTCAACAGAAGACCATATCTTACTGTAGAGGGATCATGGCTATGATCAATTATGACATGTATCCATTATATACTGCCTATTTCATGGCCATTGTATCACATTGTTGCACTATACCGACATGTATCTAGAGATACTACGGTATTATGACGAGTGCACTGCTCTTTCCACTTGTGTCTCCATCACTCCACTTCTGAGTTTTATAATGTATTTCGGCCATCGTAGCATCAGTCTCTGACCTCACACATTAGGGGGCATCTATTACATTGTAATCTTCCACCCTGTGAGCATCAGCATTATTTGGCCTATAGGATCCATTTCAGTGACTCAGATCCACTTATATCCTTCAGAGATACTATTTTGCCCTATTTTTATTCCTACCCGCATGTTGCATCACTATAGCATGCGTACTCGCGAATTGCATCACTATAGCCCGCGGGTATCAAGTAAAATGGTAAAAACCACTATTAATTACTTTTTACTCCCAAAAAGCGGTCATTGGGTGACCTTTGGCTCTCCATCTGCCCGAGTAACGTCTCGATGTGTCCTTTCACCTTTGAGAGGACTATATATTGAGCACATATGGCTTATGGATGGGAGGAAGAGGAGAATAGCAAGAGAACTCTAGTGGATTTTTGCCCTATCTTGAGTTTGCACTTATTGATCCTTGTAGTTGTGAACCCCTTATGTTCACCTTCCAAACTCCTATCTAGTTTGAGTTTTCCATTCATGGAGGATTGAAGTGGTGGAGGCACAAGTGGATTGATCTAGATCTTGGTTCAAATTGGTTGTCGGCAAGAGGTCGTATCACTTTGTACTTCTTCTTGTTCATTAATAGAAATAGTCATATTCTCTTCCATCATGTCTTTTATTATACATTGGGTTACATTTGCTGGTGATATTATGGACCATTGTTATTGATAATGTTAATGTCAATTATATATTATATGTACTTGTTGGATATTGGTTGTCAAGACTAATTTGCAGATTTCAAGTGCATGGATTGAAAGCTCCAACAGGGATCTACATCAAACGTTTGGATCGAGGTTGGTTACATTTATCCATTATCTTAACATTGTCATTTATAATAGCATTGCTTTGAGAATTGAGTAGATTTCTGGTAGTCATCTGTCTGTTGTGGTATTCCCAAGCCATAGTTAGTTTTCTCCAATACACTTTCTCTACTAGTTGAAGCTCCATTATTCTGTAACTCAAAACTTTAGTCTTGATTTCTTTTTGGTACTCCAGGATGAAAATATACTCTTCATTAGTCTTATCCTTAGCCAGGACTTCAGAAATGAAATTCACTCCTAGATAAATGGAGTCATCAAGGATATCTTCATGGGCATAGTTTGTATTCATGTGTTCTTGTTTGAAGTGAGCATCAAGGAATGCTTTGGGGTCATGCATCATTTTGGGATAAACTCCCAATTTCAAAGAAGCAATCCTCTTTCCCAGTACTACAACCCAAGTTGAAGCTAGAATGACCAAAGGCCCAATATTTAGAGGAAATTTAGGCCATCCCTTTCTCTTAGGTCCAGTAAGCTTAGGAAATACCCCATCTATTATAGTATGGAAGGATATCTCTTCAAGTAGAAGCCTATCTGGAACTAACCTTGGCAAGAAATGCACTATATTGCTTCCCCAAATTTTGACATAAGAAAAAGCTTCTCCCAAATACCAATCACCAAGTGTAGGAATTAAAGTTCTAGCATGGGGAGAAAAAGCAGGTGTATCTTCCCTGAATATCTATTGATAGATGTCGCCAAAGAAGTGGTCACAGATATCATATAAAAAGGAAAAAAATTTCTCTCCCAAAAATATGAACAATAAATGTGAACTGGGGGTGATGACAAGTTCCAATTCCATCCCATGAAGGGGTACTGGATTATGAGTAGAAGACATCAATTACATAGGCAGAATAAAAGAAAAGTGGCTTCTTTGGTGTTTTCTGATATCGCTCAATAGTTGTCTTTAATTCAGATGACAAGATGAAATCCCAGGGGGATGAATCCCCCGTTGTAAGGACATGATGGGCTATAGGTTCCCATTCAACTTTAAACACTGAGCAATTAGGAAGACCATAAATCCTGCAAAGCATGGTTGCCAAGAGAGAATAGGGTTCCTTGAACCATGAAACTGGGTATGGGTTATCGGCTCTGGGCATGCAAGTGGCCGGTTTGTTCATCCAAGACTTCACCATTTCATCAAACTTATAACTAGTCTTAGCAGAGTCCAGGAATGCAACATTTAGAGGTTGGATGGTCGGTTTAAGGGAATATGCTCTGGTGAAAACCTCAGGTCGAAAAGTGGCCAATTAAGACCTCGAGCTATTGTTAACAGAGCGATCCTTAGGTTTCGCATAGTTAAGAATCCATTTAACAACATCTGTATAGGGAAGAATGGCAGGACTAGCAGATATGGAAGGCCTAGCAACTATGGCATGCAGTTGTTAATTCCTAATCTTCTCATAAGAGGGCTGGTCATTTTGGATATCTAACAGGTCATCATTGTAAAATATGGTGTAAATTTTAGACCAATCAATCTGGTAAGTCTCAGAAACTTTTCCACTCGTATCGGCAAGGAAGCCGAAGTTAGGGTCTTTGTTCAATAAGTCTTTCTAAGCAGTTCTAGAGTGGGTGTTCCGTGAAATTTTGAAAAACTGGAAATTTCTGATAAATAAATAAAAACAAATAAAAAATAATTCATAAATGGAAAAAACCCATAAATAATGAATAAGAAAGACATGAAACCGACCCGTGAGCGATGAAAATGACAGAAAAAAGCCCTGGTAAAATCTCCACAACAGTTAAATTCTTTGAAAATGAAAATGATAAAATAAAATAGAAAAAATTGGCATACTTATCAATTTCACCAGGTAAAATCTAGGCCATAGGATTAAACCAGATCGATGACTAAGAATTAATTAAGCGGGATGCAGAAGAAGAGTTGCTAGCATTTATTTTGCAAATATCTACGTCCTTTCCGCAATCTGCAATCCGCAATTGCGGGTTGTGGAATCATAATTCTAAGTATTAACAAACCAGAAGTTTCCGTAATCAGTAATCCACAATTGCGGGTTACAGGTTGCGGAAACTCAAACCATACTAATCAATATAATGACTCTTCTGCAATCCGCAATCCGCAATTGTGGGTTGCGGGTTGCGAAAATGAAATACGTGAACTTATTATTCAAACACTTTCCGCAATCCGCAATCCACATTGTGGGTTGCGGGTTGCGGAAATGCAAAGTGCAATTTATTTTGACAGACTTCCCGCAATCCGTAGTTGCGGGTTGCGGGCGCAAACAACCACAATTATTAAAAAACAATTCCGCGTCTACATTGCAGATTGCGGGTTGCGGAACGAAAACGTTTCAAAGTCGAAAACCAAGCTTCTGCAATCTGCATTGCGAATTGCGGAATGCGGGTTGTGGAAAGACTTAACTTTTGAGAAAATCAAAGCTTTCTGCAACTCACAAAACACACAAAATCAAAGGCATTTTGAAAAAGGAAAATTACTAACTTAATCAAATCATGGCAAAGCAATAAAAGCATGATGAAAAACCCCGAAATGACCATGGAATTTAATCATTACCTTTGCATATAAAAGTTGGGGCTCCCATGTTTCCATTAAAACATGGGATCGGTTGTACCTACAACAGGAACCAATGGAGTTATCCCATCCCCAAACTATGGAATCATCCAAATCAGATAAGGTGATACCTGCTCTATAGAGCATATGTGTGTAATT
Source organism: Larix kaempferi (assembly GCA_027924585.1). Taxonomy (NCBI): domain Eukaryota; kingdom Viridiplantae; phylum Streptophyta; class Pinopsida; order Pinales; family Pinaceae; genus Larix; species Larix kaempferi. The sequence continues at coordinate 35,599,865 of BSBM01000510.1, forward strand.
CGTCCACTCCTCTGAAAGCTCAAGTGGTAGACCTAGATCTCTAGCATTACACTAGTAGGTCAGTTCAGATTTACTTCCTGGAATTCATCGAACCTGAGAAAGCACCATAATATTGCAGGAGTGTAGATGTGAAAGTACAGACTCGAACAGCCTATAATCCTATTAAGCTCTGATGACCAGATCTATACCAATGAGGACCTGATTTCCATTCCCAATTTTCCAACAAAATCTCTTACAAATGGTCAGGAAATCCTTGATGAATCCTCTCCAAATAATCAAGGCCTTAGTAACATTGAGATTGGGTTTCCTAATCTAATGAAGGACAAGAGAGTTTTTCAAATAATTGTGTTTGATCATTGAACTCCATAATCCCTCCCCAAAATGACATATCCAAATACTTTTAGCATGGAGGGCCAGGATAAAACAAACCAACCTTTTAACCCCCATCCTCCCAGGTGTAGTGGTAGAGAGAGACTATCCCACGAAGATAAGTGTATTTTGGATCCCTATGATCTGCCAGACCAGATAAACATAAATATATTATTCCGAGTATCATTTAGATCACTGCAGGAATCACTGTAAGTGAAAAGAAATAGACCATTAAACTTTGAGGCACCGATTAGCCAAGATAAGTCTGACTCCCAGTGACAGCCACCAAAAATACCAATGCATGATCCACCTATCAACTTTCTGCACAAGCCAGTTCAGTTCCTTATTTTCATAGCTTTTGGGTTTCAGGAACTAACCGAGATATTTGAACCCTGATTCAATATGTTCCATCTTGTAAGGAAAGAGGTCTTGGATAAATTCAAGGATACCTACATCAGAATAGTTAAAAATAAACATAGAATTGTGCATACTATTGGAAATCCCTGAGGCTTAACAAAAAATAAAAATGATATGTATGAAATTATCCCATTCGTAAACAGAGCCATTCCCAAAAAGTAGTACATCATCTACGAAGAGAAGATGGGAAATAGAAATATTACAAGTAATCTTGATATCTTGTATCTTCCCTTCATACTTGGCCTTATCAATTGTTAAATTTTTAGTATTAAATCACAATACTATAGGATCTTTGCTGAGAGAATAACATCTACAGTATATCAATGCATGAAAATCATAATATGACAAGCATCACAAGCATCACAAGAATCAAAAGCATAGATACAAGAGACACAGAGTTTCCGTGGGGAAAACCCTAAGGTGAAAAACCCCACAACTTCCTCAGAGATAGAGAGAGCAATGGCTCAACCAAAATACAACCAAATAACACTGAGATAGTCTCCTAGCAGATGATCCTCCTCCTCCTCACTAGTGCGCCACTTTTCAGAGAGAGAGAGAGTTACTTTTCCAAGTGAGTAAAATAGAGATCTCCTATCTCTATTTATACTCACCTTTTTGCCCAGTGACTTACTGGGGCCGACTTGTCTACTTAGATACATCCACATTATATTATATATAATTCCAAGCCGACCCCAAATGGTGGTCTAATAACCCATCGGCAAGTACACACACTTGCGACACTTGTTAATCCACATGACGACACTTCCTTATAGAGGAATAACACATCTCTTATAAGGGTACAATAAATATATATAAAATATACAAATGAAATACATTCCGAAGTTACATATACATCAACACTCCCTCTTAACTAGGAAGGTATTTCTCGACACAGATCTGCTAGACAAGTCTTCTTCTCTGGATCATCGTCATCGATGCATCATCATCATCATCGTCACTGCTGCTACTATCTCAACCAATCTCTGACTCTACTCGTCATAGGAAGTTCTATAGAGCCAGTCCTTTTTCATACTGGATGTAGGCCCACCACCTGCAGGTCTTCGTCATCATTGGCCATACTGTGGAATCCTCAGGACTTATTACGTGCGTCACAAAACCTCGAAAGAGCATCCCAGGTTGTTACGAGCACACGGCTCTACCTATAGGATCTCCCAGGGCACAAATTACATGTGACCTCACCACAAAACCTCGAAAGAGAATCCCAGGACTGATTACGAGCACAAGGCTCAACCTATCGGATCTCCCAGGGCACAAATTACATGTGGTCACCACAAAACCTCGAAAGAGCATCCCAGGACTGATTACAAGCACACAGCTCAACCTATCGGATCTCCCAGGGCACAAATTACATGTGGTCATGGCAAAACCTCGAAAGAGCATTTCAGGATGTTACGGGTACACAACTCCGACCTGAAATCTCCCAGGGCACAAATTACATGCCATAGGACAAAACCTCAAAAGAGCATCTGCCAGATATCCCAGGGCACAAATTACATGCCATAGGCAAAACCTCGAAAGACTATCTGCAGATCTCCCAAGGCACAAATTATATGTCCTCCCAAGCAAAACCTCGAAAGAGCATTTGCCAGATGTCCCAGGGCACCGAATTACATGCCATAGGCAAAACCTCGAAAGACCATCTGCAAATCTCCCAGGGCACAAATTACATGCTTATCTGCACAACCTGATCCACGGCCACAGAGTATCAAACTGATACTCACCATACATCATCCTGATGTATCCATGATCATCCTGATCATCATCACTGCAACGTCCTGCTGCATGTCATCTGGAGCAACATCCTGAAGCTCGTCATCTATGATCATCTTGATCATCACTGCAACATCCTGCTGCATGTCATCTGGAGCAACATCCTGAAGCTCGTCATCTATGATCATCTTGATCATCACTGCAACATCCTGTTGCATGTCATCATACCTGATCCACCTGATCATCAATGCATCTACCTGATGCATACCAAGTATCTATCTGATACATATCATCATACGTGATCCTCCTGATCATCAATGCATCTACCTGATGCATACCAAGTATCTACCTGATACATATCATCATACATGATCCTCCTGATCATTAATGTATCCACTTGATACAAATACAAATACATGATACATATCACTATACATGATCCACCTGATCATCAATGTACCCACCTGATACATATACAGATACATGGTCCAGGCATCCAACATGATGCATATACAAAATCCATACACATGATCCAACTGATCATATCCAGCATCTACATGATGCGTACATACATACAAAAATGATCCAACTGATCATATCCAGCATCCAACATGATGCGTACATACATACATAAAAATGATTCAACTGATCATATCCAGCATCCAACATGATGCGTACATACATACATAAAAATGATCCAACTGATCATATCCATCATCCAACATGATGCGTACATACATATAAAAATGATCCAACTGATCATATCTAAGCAGAAATCACAACATCATCCTGATGCTCATCATCCAGCACTTACATCCACAGCCATGTGAAGGATCCTCCTTCCAACATGCTTGGAATGGCTTAGCAAATGTGTCCATCACTTCTTCCTCGAAGTGTCCTCGATCTGAAGAACGCCAAGCCTCCCTCTGAAGTACTCGAACTTCACTCTGGCTAGTGGCTTCGTCAGCACATCTGCAATCTGCTCGTCCGTCGCAACATACAGAAGCTTCACAGCTCCTCTCTGCACCATATCCCTGATATAGTGATATTTGATCTCTATGTGTTTCGACCTGTCATGGAAAACTGGGTTCTCGGACAGCTTCACACAACTCTGGTTATCACAGAAGATACCAGTAGCTTCCAACGGAAGATCAAATAACTCAGACAGTAGCTTCCGTAGCCATACTGCCTCACAACTAGCTGAACAGGCTGCAACATACTCTGCCTCAGCTGTACTCAGTGCTACACAGGACTGCTTCCTGCTAAACCAAGAGATCACACTTGATCCCATATTAAAACAGCACCCAGATGTGCTCTTCCTATCTGTAGCACTGCCAGCCCAATCTGAATCAACATAACCCTGTAGGTTAAACTTTTGATTTGCTTCATACTTGAGCCCATAATCCACTGTACCCTTCAGGTACCTCAAAACATGCTTTACAGCAACTAGGTGAACACTCCTCGGATCCGTCAGGAACTGGCTCAATGTGTTCACAGCAAAGCAAATGTCTGGTCTCGTGTTCATCAGGTACATCAATGACCCAATCATCTGACGATACATAGTGATATCAACCGGCTCAGATGAAGCATCACATAGAAGCTTCAGATTCGATGCCATAGGTGTGGCCATGGCCTTGCAATCCATCATCCCAAATCTCTTCAGGATATCTACTATGTATTTCCCTTGACCAAGGAAGATCCCACCTGCACTCTGCCACACCTCCATACCTAGGAAATAGTGCATCATTCCCAAATCTTTCATGTCGAATTCAGCTGCAAGCTTTCTTTTAGTATCTGCAATCAGTCTGTCATCTCCTGTCACAAATAGGTCATCCACATACAGTAGTAGAATCACAGGATTCCCTTCCTCAACCTTGTAGTAAAGGTTGGAATCTGCTTTACTCTTGGTAAAGCCCAAACTAGATAGGAAACTGTCCATCCTACCATACCAGGTTCTGGGAGCTTGCTTCAAGCCATATAAGGCTTTCTTCAATCTGCATACATATGATTCCCTATCATGTATTTCAAAACAGAGTGACTGTTCCACATATACTTCTTCTTCTACTACACCATTCAGGAAAGCAGTCTTGACATCCATTTGGTGTATTTTCCATTTCATTGATGTAGCCAGGGCAAGCACTGTTCTGATGGAAGTATACCTGGCTACAGGTGCAAAGGTTTCTTCATAATCTATTCCTTCTTTTTGAGAGAAACCTCGAGCTACGAATCTTGCTTTGTATTTTTCCACACTGCCATCTGCAGCATGCTTGATTTTGTAGATCCACTTGGAAGTCACAACAGACTTTTCTTTAGGTCTTGGGACAACATCCCAAACATCATTCTTCATTATTGATTGGTATTCCTCAACCATAGCATCCTTCCATTCTTTCTTTTCTGCTGCCTCTTCATAGCTGGAGGGCTCTTTGTTCATAATGTCACAGAGTAAGGCAACATAACTGGTGTGTGATCTGGTTCTCTTCTTTGCTCTGTGTTCTTCTTCTGGAATGCCAAATCTTTCTGCATCATGAATGAGCTCTCTAGCCCATACAGGTTTCCTCTTGTGAGAGTTATCCTCACGGGGTGGATCTACAGGTTCTTGTGGATCTTCAAATTCACGAACAACTTCTGGAACTGCTTCAGTCATGGTAGTGTCTTGAAATCTTGTTTCCTTAGGTTCTTCATAAACTTCGGTAGGTGCCTTCCTTGATTTGATGAATGCTGATTTTTCATCAAATGTTACATCCCTGCTGACATCAATCTTCTTGAATCCTGGAAAGTATATTCTGTAAGCCTTCGAGCTTTCACTATAACCCACAAAGATGCCCTTCTTTCCTGAAGGATCTAGTTTAGTCCTCTTTTCTTTTGGGACATGAGTATATACTGGACAACCAAATATTCTGAGATGGCTGACTTCAGGTTTCTTACCAGAAAAGACCTCTTCTGGTGTCTTGTTGTCCAATATCTTGTGGGGTGTTCTGTTCTGCACATATACAGCTGTTCTAGTTGCTTCTGGCCATAGATGCATAGGAAGATCTTGGTCATGCAACATTGCCCTTGCTGCTTCCATGATAGTTCTGTTCTTCCTTTCTGCAACTCCATTCTGTTGAGGATTATAAGGAGCAGTCAACTCCCTCTTAATCCCTGAATCACTGCAAAGTTTCTTGAAGTCATTTGAGGTGAATTCTCCACCATTGTCGGATCTGAAAGTTTTGATCTTCTTATCAGTTTGATTCTCCATCAAGTTTTTGAATTCCTTGAATTTATCAAGCACCTCATCTTTGCCTTTCAAGAAGTATACCCAAGATGTTTGGTCTTGATTTCAGGAAGACCCTCTACTGCCTTGCTTGCAATTGGAAGTGCCCTATAGTGCATATGAGCAAGTCTTCTATGCCAAAGTTCACTTGGCTCCATGGATTCATGCACCATGGCATGTTCAGGTTGTCCCTTCAATTTGTACAGTCCTCCCTCTTGCTCTCCAATCACTACTGCATCATCTATCGTCTTTCCCTTTGGCCACATTAGGACTTGGCCATCAACAAATGCAACCCTCATACCTTTTGCATCTAAAGCAGAGATTGAGAGTAAGTTCTTCTTGAGCCCAGGTACATAGAGGACTTCCTTCATCTTCAGAGATTTTCCAGAATCTAGGTTGTAGGAGGCTTCACCACTTCCTTTGATTGGGTATTGATAATCATCCCCAAGTTTCACCTTATGGGGTGATTCATGTTCAGAAAGGTTCACAAAAGATTCCTTGAACCCAGTCATGTGTTTGGAGGCCCCACTATCAATCAACCAATCATTACAACCATGGGAGATGGTACCTGTGAGTGCAGAGATCAGAACATACTCTTCTTCACTTGATGAGTCATCATCACTACTACTTTCTGCCCTAGCCTTCTTCTTTGGAGGTTCATCATCTTCGACAGCATGAGCATGATATCTTCTTTTGTTATTATTTTTCTTTTTGTTGGAGTTGTTATTGTTGTCTTTCTTCTTATTGGGACAATCTGAAGCAAAGTGTCCCTTCTCATTGCAACTGAAGCATCTGAGATCTTTCTTATCTTTATGATAATGGTGGTGAGAGAATCTTCTATTATGAGATGATTCCTTCTTGGATTTACCTCTTTTGGTGTGAGCTGCAAGAGCTTGATCTTCACCTCCCATCTTTTCTTCATGAGCTATAAGTCTAGCTTCTTCTTGAGAGCATTCTTCTCGAAGTCTACTGAAGGAGATCAACTTCTTTCTTGCTCAAATTCCCTGAATAAAGGAATCCCATGACCTGGGTAGGCCATTCAGAGTGGTCATCACCACTTCACCATTCTCCACCATTTCATCCACTGCTTCTAGTTGTTCCTTGATCTGGGAGACCCTTGAAAAATAGGATTGAATGGTTTCTCCATTCTGAAACTTTACTGCTTTCAATTGGTTCCGCAAGGTCATCTTCTGATTTATGTTCTTTCCTTCAAATAGCTTGGTCAAGGATTCAAACATCTCCTTGGGTGTCTTGAGAGAAGACACATGGGGTATGAGATGGTCTTTGATAGAATCAGCAATGATCCTTTTTGCCTTGACCAAGTTCTTCTTGTGCAATGCCTTGGCCTCTTCATCCTCTGGGATAGGGATGTCTTCTTTCACATATGAGTCCAACTCATTCTCTTCCAGGATTAGCCCAATCCTATACTTCCAAGCTCGGAAGTTATCAGCCCCTTCAATCTTATCCTCAAGCTTGGTGTGGAGAGACATCTTTAAGAGTACTTCAAATGGAAATAGAAAAGTTTTAGGACTTACCACTTGAAGTGCTGAAAACTGGATCTGGTCCTGGATTAGGGTTTGTCAGAGAAACCCTAAAAATTCAAAATGTGAATTTCAAATTTCTGAAAGGATAGAAAGATGCGCCTTGGAGAGCTGATCAGCCTAGTACATTCAGAATTTGAGATCAGCAAAGTCTTGCCCTTCAAAATTGCCTTTTTGTCCTCCCGGGTTCACTAGGGAGAGCCCTGAATTAGGGTTTGAGTTTCCCGGAGATCTACCCAGCCAAAAATCTCGATCCAAAGCTCAAACCTTCGATTTTTGCAAGGAGCTTCCAGCTGTGCCTTCAGTTTCTAGAAATTCCTATTTTTGTGGAAACCCTAATTTTTAGGGCCAAACCTGAAAATGCTCGGAACTGAATTCTGATTGGACAGATAGATGCGCCTTGATGAGTAGATCCAATCTACTATACTGAATTTCAAAAATCTGTGGAGAGAAACCCAATAAACAAGGAATACAAGGTTCCATCACTGCAAAATGTCTTCTTCTCAGTTAAGCTCTGATACCATGTTAAATTTTTAGTACTAAATCACAATACTATAGGATCTTTGCTGAGAGAATAACATCTACAGTATATCAATGCATGACAATCATAATATGACAAGCATCACAAGCATCACAAGAATCAAAAGCATAGAGACAAGAGACACAGAGTTTCCGTGGGGAAAACCCTAAGGTGAAAAACCCCACAACTTCCTCAGAGATAGAGAGAGCAATGGCTCAACCAAAATACAACCAAATAACACTGAGATAGTCTCCTAGCAGATGATCCTCCTCCTCCTCACTAGTGCGCCACTTTTCAGAGAGAGAGATAGTTACTTTTCCGAGTGAGTAAAATAGAGATCTCCTATCTCTATTTATACTCACCTTTTTGCCCAGTGACTTACTGGGGCCGACTTGTCTACTTAGATACATCCACATTATATTATATATAATTCTGGGCCAACCCCAAATGGTGGTCTAATAACCCATCGACAAGTACACACACTTGCGACACTTGTTAATCGACATGACGACACTTCCTTATAGAGGAATAACACATCTCTTATAAGGGTACAATAAATATATATAAAATATACAAATGAAATACATTCCAAAGTTACATATACATCGACATCAATGAGGTTACTCAATCCTTCAATAACCAAGAAGAATAAGAGTGGAGATAGAGGGCACCCTTTTTCCAGTCCACGACTGCAGGGAAACTTATGTTGGGATATTTCTATACTCCATCCTAGTCCTAACAACATTCTCCATTTTTGCATTTTCAATCATGCATGCATGCAATTACATGCATCCCAGTCATCAGTCCCAACACCTAGCCCTCAGTTAGCTAGCCCCGGGAGCTTCTTTCTGATCATTTTTAGCCCTCCTAGTTCTTAGTACGACCTGCATGCAATTGCATGCATCCTAGTCGCCCTCTCTCACCTACCACTCAGTTGCACTTCAGTTAGTTGAGTTATCTTTAGATCTTTCCTTGATTTAAGGCTAGATTGACTCCTCAACTGACTGTCTCACTCTGATGGGCGTCCATTGAGACTAGATTGCCTATTCTAACTCCAGTTAGCTCCTCATGCACCCTCCACTGAGCCTCCTTCATTCAGTTAGTGCCTCCATGTGCCAGTTACACCTACAACACTCATTTAGACTCAGTTTGACATCTGGTTGACAGTTACTTGTGCATTGATGACTCCATTGATGATGATCAGGACTCCTAGTTGTGCTTTGATGACACTCCATTGATCTGATGATCACTCCATGAAGGCTAATTCGAATTGCCACCTTGGCATTCGAATCCTCTCACCATTGTATTATTTATTTGTCCATATTGTGATTAATTAATTAGTGTGTGTGATGTTATTCTGCTTCTATCCGAGTTCTACTGTATCATAATTCTGTTGCTCTTTTACACCGCATTGTCCACTCTTCTTCTATTTTCCTGCTTAATATTAATCTTTCTTGTGAGGTATACATCATCTCTTAGATCTGCTGTGAGGATTTTCACAGTATATCAGAGCATGTTGAGAGTATAGTCTATCTCCATTCCTGAGATTTTTTTGCAGGTTATTATCAAGATTTCGAGTGCAGTAGTTTCTGCATTTTTGCAGCAGTAGTAGTTGAAGACATTTTCTATTATTTTTGCAGGTCTTCTGAAATAGCTTCCATGAATTTGGAAGAAATTACTCCTCTTTCTCCATTCAACTAGGATGAATGGAAACCACAGATGATAGCACATTTGAAGAGACATGGTCTCTTTGATTATTGTTTTGAAAGAGAGTTTGAATCCTCTGAAGAAGAGAATGGCTAGTTAAATGAAGGTGACAGAGCCTCTGCAGCCATTATGTTTGCTATGTCTTGATGCATGGTACACCACTTCCTTTTTGCTGGATATCCAAAAGAGCTATGGGCCCATCTGGATGAAATATTTGGAAAACATAATGAAGGTATTGGTCCAAACCATTTCGAGAGCAAGCCCACTGTTGCATTCTCCCTCCTTGATGGTCTCTCTGATCATGAATCAGTATCAAACATATCTCATATTGAAGTTGTCCAAAAAGAAGAAGAACTTGCAGATTCTACACTCATGCTCCAAATTTCTTATATTTCGAATTGTGTGCCAGCTCACACTCTAGAAACTGCAAAGGTTCTTAAATCCTCTCTTACACAAGAGTCTGTTGGTTTTCATTAGGATCTATTGAATGTTTCGGAGGTCAAATCAGAAATTGGAGGTAATGCATTCGCTCTCCTTGATCACTCACCTCTTATGTACTGCTATATGATCATTTGTACATGCTCTCAGAAGTTTAAGGAAGATGTAGGGCATTGCCATTCACTTGGGATAATTTCTCATGCATTTTATGGTTTTGATCTCACCTCTACTAGTTGAAAGGAGATCTCAAGAAACGATTCATTAAGTCTTGGAGATGATTTAAAATCCAAGCAATCACTACTTGGGATAATTTCTCATGCATATGATGGTTTTGATCTCAACTCTAATGGTTCAAAGGAGATCTCAAGAAACCATTCTTCAAGTCTTGGATCTGATTTGGATTCAAAGAATTCACTATCATGTGATGGTTCTTTTGGGATAATCTCACCTATGATGGTTCGAAGGAGAAAACAAAAGACTATCTGCACATTCATGGATTTGATCCTACCCTAGCTGATTCGAATCACAGGTTTCGGGATCATCCTCATACTTTTAGATTTGTTCTCATCACATTCAATCTGAAGAGCAAGTACAAGCACATGATTTTTGAGCATGAAAAACTTCTTCCCAAGAAGAAGATACCTCCAGACATATGACCAAGAATCACACCTGCTTGAGTTTGGAGCATTTATTTTTGGTGTTCCTTACAGTCTATTTTTAGGGGGGGTATTTTTCCCATGAGTTTTTCCCCATTTCCTCGGTTTATTGACTGTTATTATTATTCATTGTATTGGGTGAACTTTGGTCCTAGTTACCAGAGCCCAAGATGGATTAAGGGGAGGTGTTGGGATATTCCTATACTCCATCCTAGTCTTAACAACATTCTCCATTTTTGCATTTTCAGTCATGCATGCAGTCATGATTTTGCATGCATCCCAGTCATCAATCCCAGCACCTAGTCCTCAGTTATCTAGCCCCAAGAGCTTCTTTATGATCAGTTTTAGCTCTCCTAGTTCTTAGTATGCCCTGCATGCAATTGCATGCATCCCAGTTTCCCTCTCTCACCTACCACTCAGTTGCACTTCAGTTAGTTGAGTTATCTTTAGATCTTTCCTTGATTTAAGGCTAGATTGACTCCTCAACTGACTGTATCACTCCGATGGGCCTCTAGTGAGACTAGTCTACCTATTCTGACTCCAGTTAGCTCCTCATGCACCCTCCACTTAGCCTCCTTCATTCACTTAGTGCCTCCATGTTCCAGTTACACCTGCCACACTTAGTTAGACTCAGTTTGACATCTGGTTGACAGTTACTTGTGCATTGATTTCTCCACTGATGATGATCAGGACTTTTAGTTGTGCTTTGATGACACTCCATTGATCTGATGATCACTCCATGGAGGCTCATTTGAATTTCCACCTTGTCATTCGAATCCTCTCACCATTGTATTATTTATTTGTCCATATTGTGATTAATGAATTAGTGTGTGTGATGTTATTCTACTTCTATCTGTGTTCTACTATATCATAATTCTGCTGCTCTTTTACACTACATTGTCCACTCTTCTTCTATTTTCCTGCTTAATATTAATCTTTCTTGTTAGGTATACATCAGCTCTTAGATCTACTATGAGGATTTTCACAAGTTAGAGGTCGGTGAACCATTGATGAGTACAACGAAGGAGGCCAAACATACACAAGACATAATCTAGTTCATGACTTCTGTAGGGCGACCAATCTGAATCCACAAGAATATTAAGAAAGACCAATCCACACTGTCATAATCTTGATGAGATCCATTTTTAATATAAAATTCTGAAGGTTCTTGATCTTGACTGTATGTATACATTCCTGTGCGACTCCCAATACATCCAAAATTTGACGATTTGATAAGAACCTGAATTGTTCGGCAATGATCAACTTCTCCAAGACTAGTTTAATCTTGTTGGATAGTATTTTGGAGATGACTTTATAAAGTAATATATTACACAGTGAAATTGGTCGATAGTCGATAGTCATTGTATGTATGAAGGTAGTATTCATTTTCGCTGGGATAAATTCATGCAATCTTGACTCTTCATTTTCCCTTAAAATGTCAAGTCCAACTACTTCAAATAAATGGAGAAAGAAATCCATGGTCCAACCATCGAGACTGGGGCTCTTATCCTTGATAAAAAAATTCAATACACTTTAATCTCGTCCAATGTTACCTCCTTCCCAACAATCCTACCATCCTCTTCATTGAAGAATCTAGGATATAAACTCAATACCCTAAGTTGTTTTGATAAGTTATTACAATAATCCTTCTTATAGATAGAATTGAAACGGGAAACCGCTTCCTCATTGAGTGTTCTTTGATCATCCACTAGAGTCCCTGAACTATTTTTCAATTCCCAAATAGATTTAGTGACTCTATAATGTGAAGCATATCGCTGAAAAAATTTGGTGTTGTTTTCTCCCAGGGAGACCCAAAGAGCTTTGCTTTTGATCTGCCAAGTAGCTTCAATTTGATGAAGGACCTTTGCTTTTCTCAATTCCAGGGATAATAATCTCTCCTTCCTTTCAGCATGGAATATATCCACATCCACATTACCTTCAATCACCATGATTTCATATTAGATCACATCCAGCTCCACAGTATTAGCTTTCTTTTTCTCCTTATCCCATTTGGCCAGTTCTACTCTTAAAAGTTGAAGCTTTTTTATCAACACCTGTAGTGGAGTCTCAAGAATTTGATCATTGTAGGACACCCAAAATTTCTCAAAAAGATCACAGAATGAGGGATCTTCAAGTCAGGTACGATTAAATTTAAAAGGATAGAAGTTGGATAAGTCATCAAAATCCAATTGCAAGGAAATTGCCTTGCGGTCTAAGACCCCAGTCGGATTGGTCCAAGAGCGGAAACGACCAAGCTCAGCCCTGAGGCTGCCTTCCATAAAAAATATGTCAAGGCATTTATCTTCCCCCACTCTACCAGCATGACCATTCAACCAAGTAGGAGTGACAACATTAGGGTGGACATCAAATAATCCTTCAGTCTCAAATTTTGAATTGAAGTACTGAGCCAAATGATCGACAGATGAACTAGAGCCCTAAATTTTGTCCAACGAAAGGGTGAGATTAAGATATCCTACAAGTTTCAGAGAATGGCCATTTAACAGCCCTAACTATGCAATCCTATCCCAAAATTCCCTCATGTTGTTGTAAGGACCGTAAATGTGCAGGAGACTGAAGGGATGTTTGATCCCCTTACCCATCCTTCTAGTTTAATACCTGCAACAATGGAAAAAGGTGAAACATTAACAAGAGAGGGGTTCCAAGCCGATAGAATACCGCCAGATAACCCATTGGAATCTATCCCGCAACATTTCCAATTTGGTTTGAGCTTAAGGAAGAATTCACAAGCATTAACCGCCGTGGGCATGGTCTCTTGCAACAGAACTATCTCATGTTTCACTAAATCTAAAAGTCTCTTGAAGGAAATTCTCTTCAGGAAATTTCCAATCCATCGGATCCATTTTTAATATAAAATACTGAAGGTTCATGATATTGACTGTATGTAGACATTCCTATGCGGCTCCCACTACATCCAGAATTTGATGATTGGATAAGAATTTGAATTGTTTAGCAGTGATCACTTCTCCAAGACTAGTTTAATCTTGTTGGATATTATTTTGGAGATGACTTTATAGAGTAGATTACACAGTGAAATCAGACGATAGTCGTTGTATGTATCTAATAGATCCTTATTAGGAATCGAGGTATGAAGGTAGTATTCATTTTATCAGGGATAAATTCCTTCAGTCTTGACTCTTTAATTTCCCTTGAAAGGTCGGGTCCAACCACTTCAAATAAATAGAGAAAGAACTCCATGGTGCAACCATCGATATTGGGTCTCTTATCCTTGATAAAATTTTGCAATACAATTTAATCTCGTCCAATGTTACCTCCTTCCCAACAATCCTGCCATCCTATTCATTGAAAAATCAAGGATATAAACTCAGTACCCTCAGTTGTTTTGATAAGTTATTACAAGAATCATGCTTATAGATAGACTTGAAATGGGAATCCTCTTCCTCCTTAAGTGTTCTTTGATCATCCACTAGAGTCACTGAACTATTTTTCAATTCCCAAATAGATTTAGTGACTCTACAATGTGAAGCATATCGCTGAAAAAATTTGGTGTTGTTGTCTCCCAGGGAGACCCAAAGAGCTTTTCTTTTGAGCCACCAGGTAGCTTCAATTTGATGGAGGATCTTTGCTTTTCTCAATTCCAGGGATAATAACCTCTCCTTCCTTTCAGCATAGAATATATCCACATCCACCTTACCTTCAATATCCATGATTTCATATTAGATTGCCGCTAGCTCCACAGTATTAGCCTTCTTTTTCTCCTTATCCCATTTGGCGACTTCTACTCTTAAAAGTTGGAGCTTTTTTATCAACACCTGTAGTGGATTCTCAAGATTTTATCAGTGTAGGATACCTAAAAATTCTCAGCAAGATCGCAGAATGAGGGATCTTCAAGTTAGGTACGATTAAATTTAAAAGGATAGAAGTTGGATAAGTCATCAAAATCCAATTGTAAGGAAATCGCCTTGCGGTATAAGACCCCAGTCAGAATGGTCCAAGAGCATAAATGATCCAGCTCAGTCCTGAGGTTGTCTACCATCAAAAATATGTCAAGACGTTTATCTACCCCCGCTCTACGAACATGGCCATTCAACCAAGTAGGAGTGACAACATTAGGGTGGACATCAAATAAGCCTGCATTCTCAAATATCAAGTTAAGTACTGAGCCAAAGGATCAAAAGATGAACTAGAACCCTAAATATCCTCCAATGATAGGGTGAGATTAAGATCTCCCACAAGTTTCAGAGAATGGTCATTTAACATCCCTGGTTGTGCAATCCTATCCCAAAATTGCCTCATGTTGTTGTAAGGACCGTAAATGTTCAGGAGACTGAAGGGATGTGTAAAGTCCCCTCCCATCATACCAGCATGGGAGAGAACATCACTCAGATTCCGGACATCTATCCCCATACTTAGTAAACAAAGATTCATATAAAATGTAGATGGACATATGCAAATACATAAATATTTGAAAACACAATAGAATTAAAATCATGTTAATATCTAACATACATTCAACATTTTCATGACAGCCATCAAATAAAGACATTTCAGAATTATAAAAGAGAGTACTTATCTTAAAACAAAGTAGTCCCTGAGCAACCAGCTATGCATCTGCAACGTTCCACCCAACCATAGGCTAGTTGTGCTTTTCAATCTCTTGATACAACTGCCACCCCCGAGCCGAGCATGATTTCTACAAGGAACCAGGGAACAACAGACTCACACATAGCCAAACATACACCAAAATGAGCCAAGCCAATCTAGAATTGGGTTTATCAGGCTCCTAGGAGATGGAAAAGAAAGAACTGCTAAGCTAGTGAGCTCAACCATAGAGCTATGGGTACCCCTACAAGATCTATCCAGCTTGGTTCCCCACAATGCCTACACACCTTATTCAAGGAAGTATTCCCTTCACTACTACACAGTCCTTCAGGCCATACCTTCCAATTCAGTGTTGTTCAAGGTGTGCATAGAAGAGTAGCTAGCCCTTTTGATCTTCTTGAGAGGTTATTTTCCCCACTAGGTTTATCAAGCCAATTATGTCCACTACCACTCCAAATTTCTTGCTCACAGGTTCAAACCAAAACACGGATGTACATAAAAACAAAAGTATAAGTGTTGGGCATGAAGAAACGTTTTTACAGTGAGATGCCCAAAGATGGGGTTTCTACCAGTTCAGAAAAACGTGGGCAACCAAAACGAAATGGAGAAATGGGAAGTCAACCCCAGGAGAGCAAAATCATTTTCAGAAAACGCTCATGGGCAATTCGTGGACAGAAACGGCCTCCATAACCCCAAAAATCGTGGCTCCCTTCCTCCTAGCCACTGTACAGTATAAAAACGATCTCCCAGGCATGGAAAAACGCAGGAAATGGTGAAAAGGGGATGGAAAAAGTCCCAGCTAGATCAGAATGCGTGAGAGGGCAAAGGCCATGGGTTCAGAATGGCTTTGGGCACAATTTTCTGGGTGTTTTCTTGCCCATGAAGTAAAAATATGAATTTCCAGGTTGATGGCTTGGCCATGCACGAAATTGGCTGCCATAGCTCTCCATTCCCAAGGCATTAACTGCCTCAACCAACTCTTGGAAGAATTAAATGATTGGGTGCATAAGCCAAAATGGATAGTTGAGGGTTTATGGGTTTTTCTCATGAAATTTGGCTTAACACTATTGGCTCAAGGGTTTGAAGAATTTCCCTCCCTATTCCTTGTAAAAATCATGCCCCCATCTCTTTGTTACATTGCATAGCTAGTTGTGGGTATTTCATTAAAATTCGTATTTACATGATGTATTAATTTACATTGTGCATGTCCAACACAAGAACCATATGCATCTATTTTAATTGCCGATACATGAAACGCTAAATCAATGGCGAGGCCTTGGCCTTGAGCTCCTCACCATGATTAATAACAATATTTACATCATTTACAATTTTAATGCAATGGGGTCAAAATTGGGATATTAAATTCCCCTCCCACTTACATTAGCACTGTCCTCAGTGCTCATCAAAATTGAACAAAAATGGATATGCCATTCTCATGGCATCCTCCATCTCCCATGTAGCCTCATCGGGACCGTGGTGCTTCCATTGCACCTTTACCTATCTGATGGCTCGGTTCCGGAGCAATGTTACCTACTTGTCTAGGATGCGCAATGGATCGATTTGGAACTCTCCCTCGGGTTCTACCTAGATCACATCCCAATTCATCACATGGTTAGGATCATGTACATATTTCTTAAGCAAAGAGACATGAAAAACATTATGAGCTCTAGTGCTAGCAGGAAATGCAAGTCTATATGCAACTGGCCCTATTCTTTCAAACACTTCAAATGGCCCACAATATATAGGTGATAGCTTGGAACAGCCCCCAAGCTTCAAGGAACTCTTCCTTGGCTTCACTCTAAGATACACATGATCCCCAACACTGAATTCCCTATGCACTTTAAGCTTATCTGCATAGCTTTTATGTCTATCCTGGGCTGCTTTTAAATTCTGCCTGATCTTTGAAACCTCTTGTTCCATTTCCTCAAGCAATTTCGGCCCAAGTACAATTCTATTCACTGGATTATCCCAAGTCACTGGTGTCCTACACCTTCTTCCATATAAAGCCTCATATGGACTTATTCCCAATGATGCTTGTTTCCCATTGTTATACACAAACTCTACCAAGTGTAGATAATCCTCCCACTTGGATGGTTTGTCTATTACATACATGCGGAGCATGTCTTCAAGCACCTGATTAAGTCTTTCCGTTTGCCCATCTGTTTGAGGATGGTATGCAGTACTAAAGTTCAACTGTGTACCCATATCTGCAAAGAGACTTTTCCGAAAATTGGAAGTGAACTTGGTATCCCTGTAAGAAATTATTGCCTTTGGAAACCCATGTAATCTGAAAATTTCCTTCATGAAAATATTTGCAATGGCATCGGCTTTGTGCATGGACTTAACCAGTATAAAATGTGCCACCTTTGTTAACTTGTCCACCACAACCATGATGGAATCATGTTGTCTCACAGTCATTGGCAATCCTGTAATAAAATCCATGGAAATTACTTCCCATTTCCATTCTGGAATTGGAAATGGATGCAATAAACATGTTGGGTGTTGGTGTTCAACCTTCACCTACTGACATTTCATGCACCTAGAAATGTATTCAGCGACATCCTTCTTCATTCCTGGCCAGAAATAATATTTTCTTGTTGTAGCAATTGTTTTTTGATATCCAGGGTGGCCGGAGTATGGAGCTTTATGGATTTCATCCTTAACAATCCTCCTCAAATCTGCCACATTTGGAATATAGGCTCTATTCTTATAGGTAAGAAGTTCGTCTTCTTCCAAATGATAGCCTTCATACTTATTTTCAAGGTTTTGCTGCTGCAATTTGTCCTTTACCTGCACATACACTTCATCCTCAACAATATGGTTAACAATATGCTGTCTCAAATCTGGTTGGCAAGTGCTAAGTGTTGCCACATGCATTTCCTGCTGAGTGCATCAGCCACCTTGTTTTCTTTCTCTTTTATGTGTTTGATTTCAAAATCAAATTCACACAAAAATTCCAACCATCTAGCTTGCCTAGCATTTAAAGTTGGCTGATCAAACAAGTATTTCAGACCACAATGGTCTGTCCTTAGCTCAAATTTTTTGCCCATTAAGTAATGCCTCCACATCTTTAAAGCATGTACTATGGCTGCAAATTCTAAATCATGAGTAGCATAGTTTTTCTCGTGCTCCTTCAACTTTCTCGACTCATAGCATATCACATGGTTGTCTTGCATAAGAACTCCTCCAATTCCTTGGTTGCATGCATCAGTACACACCACAAAGTCTTCTTCTGGGTATGCAATTTTCAAAATTGGTGCACTCGTAAGAAGATTCTTCAACCGCTAGAAACTTTCCTCACATCTTGGTGACCATTCAAACTTTATTCCCTTCTTTTGCAAAGAAGTGATCGGGTTTGCGACCTTGGAGAATCCTTCAATAAACCTCCTATAGTAACTAGCAAGGCCCATAAAAGATCTCACATCTGTCACAATCCTTGGAGTTGGCCAATTCATAATGGCTTCAATCTTCTCAGGGTCCACCGATATTCCTTCGTCTGAGTTAATGTGACCCAAATAATGAACTTTATCTTTATAAAAGTCACATTTGCTTAACTTTGCATACAGCTTATGCTCCCTTAGAAATTGCAATGTCATTCTCAAATGTTCTTCATGCTATTCTTAATTCTTAGAATAGATGAGAATGTCGTCTAGAAATACAAGAACGAAATTGTCCAAATACTTGCTAAAAACACTATTCATGAGACACATGAATGTAGCTAGTGCATTTGTGAGACCAAATGGTACCACTACAAACTCATAGTGTCCATACCTTGTTCTAAAGGTTGTCTTATGAATATCTTCTGCTTTGATTCTTACCTGATGGTAACCAGACCTCAAGTCGATATTTGAAAATACCTTTGCTCCTCTCATTTGATAAAAAAGGTCATCAATCCGAGGAAATGGGTATTTGTTCTTCACAGTGACCTTGTTCAACTGCCTATAGTCGACACATAACATGAGTGTTCCATCTTTCTTTTTCACAAATAGAACAGGTGCTCCCCACGGGGACACACTTGGCCTGATATATTTATTTTCCAACAACTCATGTAATTGCATTTTCAATTCTAGCAATTCCGGTGTACTCATCCTCTATGGTGTCTTGGACACTGGTGCTGCTCCTGGCACAAGTTCAATTGTAAAATCAACGTCTCTCTTTGGAGGGAGTCCCGGAATCTCATCAAGAAAAACATCCCTGAATTCCTGCAATACATGATAGTCCTCTAACATAGGAGTTTCATTTTCTGTTTCCTCCAAAACATGGGCTACATACAATTGACAACCCTTTCTACAGAACTTCTTCAGCTGCATGGCTGAAACCTGCCTAACAGAAGTCACCTTTGGAATGCCTTTTACAACCCTTGGGTTTCCTTCTTCGTCCATGTATTCAAAATTTTTATTGTAGCAGTCAAGTTTAACCTTGTGTGCCTCTAACCAATCCATTCCAATGAGAATATCATAGGAACCAAGTGGATGAACATTCATATTTGCATAAGTAAACAACCCGTCCATCTCTAATAGACATTTCTCTACAATTTCATTGACTTTTCTCTTGGTTCCAGTAGCTAGTTGAACTAACCATGATTTACTATGCTTTGACTTCTTAAAAGCACAAATCTCAACAATTTTAGGAGTGATATAACTGTGAGTAGATCCAGGATCAATCAAAATAGAAACAGATTGCTTAGCAATCTTACCTTCAACTTCAACAATAGTTGATTGATGATCTTCCTGGTGGTCGTCTAGTGTTGCATAGATTCTAGGAATTTTCCTCGCCACTTGACCCACAGTTTCATCTCCTTGGATGTTGTGAACTTGATTTGCATTCCCATTCTGATGTGGACAGTTCCTAATCATGTGGTCTCCTCCACAACCCCAACATTGAAGTGGTTCTCTTGGCTCCTTTGGATCTCTTGGTTTGTCTCCCATCATCCTAGTTGGCTTAGTCACAACTTGTGATGGCTTCCTTTGCTGATTTCTGATATGAGAAGGTTTGAAACCTTTCTTCCTTTGGTCAAACTTCTCATTCTTCTTGTCCTTCCATGACTTATGGAAATCAGGTTTTTCTTTGTTTTGATCATAGCAATACTTGGCTTTCCTTATTGCCTCCTCCAGAGTTCGAGGTTCATCAAATTCAATCCTATCTTTATATGACTGAGGTAGCCCACTTACAAAACATTGAATTTTCACCTTATCATCTCGAATATACCGGACATACCTTAGCATCTCCAAGAACTTGTTTGCATACTCTTCCATGGTCAATTGTCCCAATTTTAGCTCATGGAACTCTTTGATCTTGTCATCATAGTACCTATCAGAGAGGTACTTCTGCTTGAAGTATTTCTTGAACTGCTTCCACACAATCTTTCTTTCATTGATCTTCTTCACTTGCCTGATGAGTTCCAACCATATAGATGCTCGTCCATTCAAGTTGAAGATGGCGATCATTGCCTTCATATTTCCAGAGTAGTCTTGGACTTGGAAATACTTTCTCATCCCAAGAAGCCAAGCTTCATCTTCTTGACCAGACTTTACCTCTCCATCAAATGTAGGAGGTTTTTCCTTCTTAATTTCTCCATGTGAATTGTTCTTGTGATGCCTCTTCCTCTTACTCTTGCGAGATGAAGAGATTGAACCTTCAATGGATCCTTCAGAGTCAGATGATCCACTAGAAGAGATTTCTGGAGTATATGTTCTGTCCCTAGAAACTCTTCTTGAGCTATTCGTCCTCTAGGGGGAATTCCTCCTTGAACTACTGCCACTCCTTTCTGGATTTGATGTCTGATGCCCAGAGTTTATTTGCCTTTGGATATGTATCAAACTCTGCAACATGGTTGCATTTAACTAATTTTGTTCTTCCTGAGCTTTAATCATCCTTTCATTATCTTCTTTGAAACTTTGCAACTCCACCCTTAGGAACCTCATGGTGGCTACAATATTTGGGGGAGCCTCTCGATTTCTTCTCCCATTGGATTCTATTTCAACATTCTCAACATGTATATTTTCCCCCGTGGCATCTGTCTCAGTCTCATAGGGATCCTGTGCATCATCCATGATGTTGATATTCTTGGCCCAACCAAGACTAGAACTTTCCAACTGCACTTATCTGGAACGCTGCTTTGATGTGACTATAATTCTGCAAAATGTGTTTATAAACACAACTGTTAGCTGCATTATAATGCTATAAATGA
Source organism: Larix kaempferi (assembly GCA_027924585.1). NCBI lineage: Eukaryota > Viridiplantae > Streptophyta > Pinopsida > Pinales > Pinaceae > Larix > Larix kaempferi. The sequence continues at coordinate 35,621,268 of BSBM01000510.1, forward strand.
TTTGCATGTATGTGAAAAATCCAATATTGACAACTTTGTCCAATCATAGACTTTCCCCGCTTGGCGCAATTATTAAGGTTAAAATGGCCGCCATTGCGCGGATGTTGAGATTAAAATTGCCGTCATTGGTGCGGATGTTGAGATTAAAATTGCCGTGGGTGGCGCGGTTCTTATCACAAGTTTTGCTGCCGCACGCATCGCAGAAGATTAGTCTAACTTTCGTCGTGCGTGCACGCAGAAAGTTAGCCTAACTTTCATCGCCGCATGCACAGAAAGTTGGCCTAACTTTCGCCGCCGTGCGCGCAGAAAGTTGGCTTAACTTTGGCCGCTGTGTCACACAAAGTTAACCTTAACTTCTCCGACACAGCCTTCGGCAAATTTCAAAACACTTGAAAAAATTTGGAATTCTCTCTTCCTTCCAGCGTAGAATTAGCAAAATCTCCGCCGATCGTGCCGCAAAAGATAAGGGTAAAATCTCTGACCGCCAACCCTGCGACCGCCGATTGCTTCCCTTCGGCGCAGAGTTAACAGTTATTTCTCCGACCATTGTGGTGCTTTTGGGCTTATCTTTGCCGACATAGTCGCAAGAGTTAGCCCAATTTTTGCCGCCACGCGCGCAGAAGATTAGTCTAACTTTCGCCACTGCACGCGCAAAAAGTTAGCTTAACCTTCACCGCCGCGCGCGCGGAAAGTTGGCCTAACTTTCGCCTATGTGTCATGCAAAGTTAACCTATTTTTCGCCACCACCACAGCCCTTAGGCAAAATTTTGAAAAAAAAATTCTATCTTTAGGCGTCGAATTAACAACTATTTCGCCGACTCAATTTTTGTCGCTGCACGCACAGAAAGTTGGCTTAACTTTTGCCACTGCACGCGCAAAAATTAGCCTAACTTTCACCGCTGCACGTGCAGAAAGTTAGCTTAAATTTCGACACCGCCACAACCCTTAGCAGAAAACTCAAAAAATAGTTAGAAATTTTTTTGCAAATTTTCAAAGACAGTTAAAAAAATTCCAAAATTTTTCCTCTTTCTGTGATGATTATTACTCAACAGGAGGTGACTTTTTCCTCTGCAAATTGTCCAACCTTATCCTGTTGAGGCCCAACATGGTAATATGTGGTGTTTAGACGGGGATCTTCCCTTGTAAATGTGATCATACTTGGCCCATAGAGGCCCAATGCTGTAGCCTATGGCTCTGATACCATAATGTAAAGTCCCCTCCCATCATACCAACATGGGAGAGAACATCACTCAGATTCCGGACATCTTTCCCCATACTTAGTAAACAAAGATTCATATACAATGTAGATGGACATATGCAAATGCATAAATATTTCAAAACACAGCAGAATTAAAATCATGTTAATATCTAACATACATTCAGCATTTTCATGACATCCATTAAATAAATACATTGCAAAATTATAAAAGAGAGTACTTATCTTAAAACAAAGTAGTCCCTGAGCAACCAGCTATGCATCTACAACATTCCACCCAACCATAGGCTAGTTGTGCTTATCAATCTCTTGATACAACTTCCACCCCCGAGCTGGGCATGATTTCTACAAGGAACCAGGGAACAACAGACTCACACATAGCCAAACATAGACCAAAATGAGCCAAGCCAATCTACAATTGGGTTTATCAGGCTGCTAGGACATGGAAAAGGAAGAATTGCTAATCTAGTGAGCTCAACCACAGAGCTATAGGTACCCCTACAAGATCTATCCAGCTTGGTTCCCCACAATGCCTACACACCTGATTCAAGGAAGTATTCCCTTCACTACTACACAGTCCCTCAGGCCATACCTTCCAATTCATTGTTCAAGGTGTGCATAGAAGAGTAGCCAGCCCTTTTGATCTTCTTGAGAGGTTATTTTCCCCACTAGGTTTATCAAGCCAATTCTGTCCACTACCACTCTAAATTTCTTGCTCACAGGTTCAAACCAAAACAGGGATGCACATAACAACAAAAGTATAAGTGTTGGGCATGAAGAAACATTTTTACAGTGAGATGCCCCAAGATGGGGTTTCTACCAGTTCAGAAAAACGTGGGCAACCAAAACGAAATGGAGAAATGGGAAGTCAACCCCAGGAGAGCAGAAACGTTTTCAGAAAACTGTAACATCCCGATATTTTCATAAAATTTAAAAAAATTTAAATCGCCATAAAAAAGGCTAATATTGTAAAATGCAGAAATAATAATAATCAATATTCAGCAATTAATAAAAGTGTCGCTTGGTAAGAACAATTTAATGGTTGTGTCTTTTGTCTTTTAATGACGTCATGAAAATCAATTAATGAATTTGTACTTTATTCGTATGCTGGAATGATTGAAAATTATGATGCACTGGAAAACATAATTCTTTTGACAAGTGCTGACATTTTAACTTTTCTGGATGATGATGAAAGGGGTTCCACGAGGTGCCCCGAGGCTTACTTAGCCACTTTGCTAAAGCATTGCACTCGTCCTTCATGCGCAGATTCGCAGGTAAGAGATAGTGATAAAATTCAGAGTGTTTAATAACCATGATCTAAATCGAGACTGGTTATGAATTTCGATGCTACAGGTATGGTCTCCTTCCAATTATGTGAGATGAACCTATCTATCTCAAGACTGCAGATAACGTCTATCTCAGGGTGTGTTCATCATGAATGCTTCTGTTAAGTGTTGATGACTTTGCATATGATCATTCCATAAATGTCTTGCTGCTGTTAAGTAATTCGCTTTATAAATATTGACGGTGACAGATTCAGGACAAGGGCTCACGGTCTTAAGTCATGCTATGGAAAGAGTGATAAGTTGGTTTTATATCTCTATTGTCTGGGCAATTAAAATGGTGACGCCTTAAATATTAATACCCTACCATGCAATGTGTGCGATGGGTCCTTGGGTGGCAACCATACCCTAGCAGTGTGTTTATATAACTTATGGTGTGGACAAGCTTTATGAGCTCTGCAATAATCCCTATAGTGAACTTTATAATAGACTTTATGTGATGGGCAGAGTCAAACCATGCCCTATGGTTGCTCACGACCTTAGTGGATATTCATAAGCTATGAATGTGTTTCGCAATTGATTATATGGGATCGTATGAGACCTTGGCTATATGCTATCGGTGATCATTATACATTGATAATATTTACATATTAATGCTTTTAACGTTGATTTGTATGGGTTGGTAGGTGGAATGATGGCCCTGCAAAAGCCTACATATGAATCGAGGGTGTATTAAATGATTTGGTTTGCAATTATTGTGCCTGGCCATCGTGTTAAGGATATTGCTACATGTAAGTGGTGATAGCTGACTCGTCGTGTGAAAGGGTTTGGAATGTTGAGTTGTAATGGGTCTCCTGCCCTACTGTCCACTGATATGGAAACCTTGTAGCTTGGGAGGTAGATGGGAAATTGAATGCTACTCCTGCCACCTTCCAACGTGGCTTGATGAGGATGGATCTCCTCCATTGATCGTTGTGTATTGGGATGAGTTGAACCCCTTGCGTAACTTATGGATCTTGTAACGTTTCTTGGTCATTGTTCGGTGGTAGGGTTTGGGAGGTGAGGCCAACCGACCGAGAGGCACTTAGGGTTTGCTGATTTTTCTAGCCTTCCCTGGGCTCGATCCTGAGACCGGTATCAGTCCTCAAACTGTATGTGAGAGCCGTCAATGGAGGCCGAGTTAGGAGTTAAATGGTGTGGCCATCCACAGGTTGGATGAGTGCGGCAATTGGGCGTTGTAGTAGATTGCAAGTCTAGGTTTCTCCGTCGGGTTGCAAGTCTTCGGAAGTTATCACACAGGGTGGTCTTCGAGCTGGGTGCATCTGCTTCACAGTGGATGGATGCTAGCTTCATCTATCACAACTTAGGTAATGTAACAATGCAAGAGTTTTCATAATATTCTTGTTGCATGAATTTTCTTTCCCATGATCCGATGCTTAACTTATTGTATGGCTGTTGGCAAATAACCCTCGGCGAATCCACAGGGTGACGGAATAGTTGAAGGGGAAGAGAATTTAAGCGAACCCACTGGTAAGCTTTGGTGGTATCCCTCCTTAATGGTTCTCCGGGAATTGGACTTGATGAGAAAGTGCTGGTAGCATGCCTTCGCGACAGTGGCTTTTGTCTCGCTTGCAGCATTTGGGAAACCTTCAATTTTGAGTTTTTGTTGATAGAGTAGGTGATGTAAATGTTTAAAATATATGGCCAGCCATTCCTGGCATCGACGAGTTTAGCAGGGTTGAGCCCTTGTGTTTGCAAATAGTCTTGCATCTTTACGTTTTATGTCTTATCATTTTGAGTACTTTTGGGTTGATGAATGAGGAGATACGTTGACTGTAACTTGGTTTCAGTATTTGTTGGGTGTATAAATGGCGTGGGGTTTCGAAAGGAACCTTTAGCAAAAGATAGTGGCGACCGTAGGGTGTAACTACTGTTATTTTAAATGGAAACGATAATGTTCAAGGTTTAATGGCTACGTTTGGTGAAATGGGTCTTCTCATTTTCGTATATGTATCTAATAGCCGGTTAAGATATTTTAGGTTTCATGTCTACGTATGGTGTTTTCGATCTACTCACTCTTGAACTCTGATCTAAGGAACGAAAGGCATGTTTGCTTAATTAAAAAGTGGTTATAAGCCGAGAGCGATCTTCCAGGCTTATACTGCGTTTGTGCTTGTATGGATTAAGCCGAAATTAGAAAGGAAATGGTTTTGTTTTAAAAGCATAAGTGATAATGTTAAACCCTAGCTATCGATGTGAATGAAATCTACATGTCTATATTGATGTTTTAAAGGAATAAGAACAACAACTCTTGATTCTGCAGTTAAATTGTCTATGGCAAGGAAACCTTGATTTGGTAACTGTTAAATGTTATAAATAATGATGTAATGAGAACCTGTTGACCCCAGCTTGGGTGTAGAGATACTATAATTTAATCTGTCAATTTAATAAAGCTATGTTTGTCCTAGCTGTTAATAACTTGGTATTCTATGATGTAAGTTTTATCACATGCAATTGATAGTTTAGGAAAACAAAGAAAATAATAGTGCAGTCGTCAGATAATTTGATTGCTTATGAATATATAGTTTTCTCATTCTAACTATATATTCCTATATTCGTCCATTTTGGACCTCGGATGAAAGGATAAAATAACACAGTAGCTTTCTTTCTATCTGTACAATATAATACAGTGAAGACAATATTTATATAAGATCAATCAGATTCTGAAAACAATAAGAAGATAGCAAAATGGAAATATGGTTAAACAGAATGCATGCTATTGTTTTCTTTGAAGTAATTAGTAAAGATTAGTATCCCTAGTTGTTAACATAATGATCACCTTCAGAAATAAGAAAAGAACCTGCTGCTATACTTAGTTTCTGTTAAGTTGTTTCAACATACATAATTGAATAGTGAAACACTACATGCATAGATCTAATCTACAGCTGCTAAAATATAAGATGCATGATAAACATAGGTCTATGCATGGGTGATCTTCGGTTTAGGTATTTAGATGCATGCAAGGTTTCACTTTTAACTTAACAGATTTAATGCTACCTCTCTGTACTAGAGTACGATGCAGCTCCACGCATGGGGAAAAATGCAGAGGAGTCATTTTATCAGTTCAGCAAATCTAAATTATTTAGGATCTGACATTTTATATTATTGATCATTAAATAACAATACTAATCCATTTTCTGAGAGCATTCATGTGATTTGAAAAATAAAACACAGCAGAATAGAACCTGAGTGTAATGGGAGGAACAAATCACTCAAGAAACCTGTTCCACCCAACCTGCTCCCAAACAGCCAAGATGTCTGCCTTAGGACCCCTGAGCCTATCCACTGATCCACCAGGAGGAAGAAGGTTCTGCAGCTTAGGACTTCAACTTGCAACAGCAAGAAAATTTATATATCTAGCCTTACATGCTTAGTAATTCAATGGGATCGGCACTAGCACCTTTGGTCTTCCCTTCTCATAACATTTGCAGAATTATACTTGCACTCTCCACAGGCTCCCCTATTCGAATCTATCAGCCATCACTTGATGAGCATGAGGAATGTTTCTGCAGAAAACATTGTAAGACCTGCCTGCTCAATTCAAATTTCCTTTTATAGGCTGCCTAGGTCTTTTGAAATTAACTGGTCATTAGTGAGCTGCCTTCTCACCTATCTCCACTTGGAGAGGGAAATGCCACAAAATTAGGGGGAGTTGTCCCATACCAACAGCTAATGGTAGAGTGCAAATGAGGCCATCTGTCCCAATCCTTTCAGCAGCGTCCATTCCTCCTAGTGGGCCCGTGGATACTCTTGTAACAACTTTCTTGAGTGTTTGTCTCCCATTTCCATTTATTAAATAATAATAATGAGTCATTACATTCATTTTTTACCTACTTGGTCATAATTACAAACTTGTAATTATTATCTAACACAAAGTATTTTTTTTTTTGCAAAAAGGATAATAGTAGAAAATAATTATTCTCAAAAATTGGGTAGGTGACATACACCCCACCTTAAGCCTCAACATTGTCCTCGATGTTACTTTATTCACTCCTTGAGTGTTCCTGGAACAAAGTTGGGTATACAGCCCGCATACTACTCTCCAACTCCCAGGTAGCCTCTGTTGGTCTATAGTGCTTCCATTGCACTTTTACTTGACCAACCGTGCGGTTCCTAAGTAGAGTTTCTTTCCTTGCGAGAATACAGTCCGGTTCCACCGGAAAATCGCCGCCTTGTTCCACCTGAACATTATTCCAATTTACAACATGAGTAAGATCATGCGCATATTTCTTTAAAAATGAAATGTGAAAAACATTATGGACTTTGAGGTTTGAAGGTAGGGCTAATTGATATGCTACAGGTCCAACCCTGGACAAGATTTTGAAAGGACCACAATACCTAGGTGCCAGTTTGGCACAGCTTCCCAAGTTTAAGGAACTATTTTTCAGCCTTACCTTAAGAAAAACATGTTGACCAACCTGGAACTCTCTATGAGTTCTTTTAAGGTCTGTCTATCCTGGGCAGCTTTAAGATTCCCTTGTACTTGCTTCACAATTAATTCTAATTCCTGCAACAATTCGGGCCCTAAGGTGACCCTGCTAACCGAATCACTCCATGACACTGGTGTGTTACACTTTCTTCCGTAAAGGATCTCAAATGGGCTAAGTTTGGCTGAAGCATGGTAGTGATTATTATACGCAAACTCTGCTAAATGCAAGTAGTCTTCCCACTTACTAGGCTGATCCTTAACATACAGCCTGAGCATATGTTCCAATATTTGGTTCACCCTTTCAGTCTGTCCGTATGTTTGCGCATGGAATGCAGTACTGAAATTTAGGGTGGTGTTTAACCCCTTGAACAAAGACCTCCAAAAATTACCTGTGAACTTCGAATCTCGGTCTGAAACTATTACCTTGGGTATGCCATGTAGTCGAAAAACCTGCTTCATAAAAATTTCTGCAATATTAGGGGCTTTATGGGTAGTTTTGACAGGGTTAAAATGGGTTTCCTTGCTAAGTTTGTCTACTACCACCATGATGGAGTCATGTTGTTTTTTATTCTTTGGTAACCCAGTGATGAAATCTATACTTATGACTTCCCATTTCTAGCTAGGTATAGGAAAGGGCTGCAACAATCCAGCAGGATGTTGATGTTCCACCTTCACTTTTTGACAGTCAAAACACTTAGTTATATACTCCACTACTTCATCCTTCATCCTGAGCCAGTAGTACTCCTTCCTTAGCATTGTGATGGTTTTCTGGTAACCTAGGTGGCAAGAATAGTGGCTTTTGTGCATCTCATCCAAAATCAGAATTTTTACTGCTGGTACGTTTGGTATGTACAATCTGTTTTTGTACAGCAGTAAGCCATTTTCCTTCAAACTGAAATTTGTTACAGAATTTTCAGAGTTGTTTTCTGTTGTCATTTCCTATAATTTTCTGTATTCCTCATCCTCCTTGATTCCTTCAAAAATATGTTCCTCCAAATCTATTGTGTATGTGCTGATGGCTGAAACAAAATGTATTCTTGCATTACGACTTAATGCATCAGCAACTTTATTCTCCTTCCCCTTAATGTGCTGAATTTCAAAATCATACTCACTCAGAAAAGTTAGCCATCTGGCTTGCCTGGCATTCAAATTTGTTTGATCTAACAAATATTTCAGCCCCATATTATCCGTCATCAAGGTAAATTTTCTACCGATAAGGTGGTGACGCCACATTTTTAAGGCATGAATCACTGCTAGCAATTCTAGGTCGTAGGTGGAATAGTTCTTCTCATGAATTTTCAGTTTTCTTGATTTGTATGCTATAGCATGTCCTTCCTACGTTAGGACTCCTCCCAGTCCATCATTGCACGCTTCTATGCTTACTACAAAATCTCTATTAGGATCTGCAATCCTCAAAATAGGTGTTGAAGTCAATAATTCTTTTAACTTTGCAAAACTGTCTGCACACTTTTGGTCCCAAACAAACTTCTTTCCCTTTTTCTGCAGCGACGTTATGGGGTTTGTGATCCTGGAAAACCCTTCAATGAATTTTCTATAGTAACCAGTGATGCCCATAAATGATCGCACATCTGTCACATCTTTAGGAACCGACCATTCATTAATGGATTTTATCTTGGCGGGGTCAACCGCAATTCCTTCCTCAGAGATTATGTGTCCCAAGTACTGAATCTTGTCTTTGTAAAAATCACATTTGTTGAATTTTGCATACAACTGGTGTTCCCTCAGAACTTGCAGAATGATACATAGATGTTCATCATGCTCTTCCTTGTTCTTATAATATACCAAAATGTCATCGATAAACACAACTGCAAACTTATCTAAGTATTTGTGCAGAATTTTGTTCATTAAGCACATAAATACAGCAGGTGCATTAGTTAGTCCAAACGGCATGACAACGAATTCATAGTGTCCATAACGAGTTCTAAAGGTTGTTTTGAAAATGTCTTCATCCTTCACATGAACCTGATGATTCCTGATCGTAAATTGAACTTCGAGAACACTGTTGCTCCGCGTAGCTGGTCAAAGAGATCGTCAATGCGGGGCAGCGGGTACCTATTCTTGATCGTCATTTTATTCAGTTGACGATAATCTATGCAAAGTCTTAGGGTACCATCCTTCTTCTTAACAAAAATGACCGGTGCTCCCCAAGGGGACACGCTGGGTCTTATATATTTTTTATTGATCAGCTCCTTCAGCTGATATTTTAACTCATTCAGCTCTAGTATGCTCATCCGGTATGGGGCTTTAGAACTTGGTACAGCGCCAGGTATTAATTCAATAGTAAAATCCAGGTCCCTTTTGGGAGGTATATCTGGGATTTCTTCAGGAAAAATATCTTGGAAATCCTGCAAGACAGGTATGTCTTCCATTTTTAGTTTGTCCTCCTTAGTACTTATCTCATCATGCACCGCATTCACAACAAACATCTGACACCCTTTCCTAATTTCCCTTTTTACTTGCGTGGCTGAAATCTGTCGAACGGATGTTTTTCTGGGGATGCCTTTTACCTCTACTGTCTTTCCTTCATCATCTAGGCAATTGAAGTTTTTTTCGTAACAATTCAGAATGAACCGATGGGTTTCTAACCAATCCATACCGATTAGGATGTCATATGACCCTAATGGCAGAATATTTAGCTTAACCTGCGTTGTTAGTTGATTCATAGATAAAGCACAATTTTCCACAAAGTCAGAAACCTTCCTTTTTGTTCCTGTCGCTAATCTAACTAACCAGAATTTATTAAATTTCTTTGTTTTCAAATTAAGTCTTTCTACCACAACTGGTGATATATAACTTAGACTAGCACTAGGGTCAATTAAAATAGAAACGGGGTGGTTTTGCAGCATACCTTCGACCTCCAACATTGAGACTTGGTATTCTGCTTGTCGGTTGTCTAATGCTACACTAATTCTGGGTACTTGTCTTGCCATGTCTCCTACAGTAGCTTCTGACTGTCTGGAGTGAATATGATTGGCCGCCCGTTTCCTGAGGGGAAAGTCTGAGGCATAATGGGGGCCTTGGCACTCAAAGCATTTTATAGGTGGCTTCTATTCATTGGTCCTGGCAACATTGGGGACATTTCTGGGTGCTGTAAATTTCTGCTGTTGATTATTTATGTTCTGCTGAAATTTTTGATTCTGAAAACTAGAATTGCCGCCATATCTAAAATTCTTCTTTTTCTGTTCAAAGATACTGGGTTTTGAGTTTTTCCAGCTAGGTACCCCTTCTCTTCTCTTATTCTGGCCAAAGCAAAAAGTGGCTTTCCTCATGGCTTCCTCTAGAGTCTTAGGGTTATCGTATTCTATCCTGTCCTTGATGTGGAAAGGTAGACAACTTAGGTACCTCTAGACCTTTGGTTTTTCTTCCACCATATATGGCACATATCTTAGCAGACTTAAAAACTTGTTGTTTAGTTCTTTCATATTCATCGTTCCCAGTTTCAGATCATAAAATTCTTTGGATTTTTCTTCATAATACTGCTCAGATAAGAATTTCTTCTTGAAGTGTCTTTTAAAAGTACTCCAACTCACATCTCGGTCTTTTACACCTTTTACCCTTTTAAGGTATTGCCACCAAATATCTGCCTTCCCGGTCAGATTATAAATTGCCATCTTCTCCTTCAAGGACTTCGAGTAGTCGTAGATCTGAAAATACTTTTTCATGCTGGACAACCATGCTTCTGTCGTCTCTCCTTTTTCTGTCTCGCCATTGAAAATTGGGGGTTTAATTTTCTTGAATTCACCAAATATCTATTCGTACTATCTATTCCTTTTTCTTTTGGGCTTACAGTCTCCTTCACTACTGTCACTAGAGTAGTTATGCTTCTTTTTACGTGGTTGTTTGGCAGCTCTTGATGATGTTGATTTGTTGTTGTCTTCAGTTGTTTCTGTTTGTTTGTTCTTGCCTTCCTGGGATAGCTCTTTAGTATCAGAAGTATGTTCTAAGTTCTGTTCATATTTTGGATATTGGTCAAACAGTGCTTGCTTCAATTCTTCCTGTGTCTGCAGGATTCTTTCATTGTCCTGTTTTACAGACTGGATCTCCACTTTTAATTCATGAAAAGCACGCAATAATTCTGATGAATCAATACCCCGATTGCCCTGGAATTGCTGTTCCATACTGGGGTTGTTTGGCAGAAATCTGACCCTTATGTGTTCAGCTGATCCTTCCATATCTGTAAATCAAAGAAATTTTTTTGTATAGGACAAAATAATTTAAACTTGAGTTAGTGAAAATTTTCACAGTCATAAGCTTTTTGTTTGCATGTTTCTTGGACCGTTTTTAGGCCTAGAGTTCGAACATGAGCTCTGATACCACATGTAACATCCCGATATTTTCATAAAATTTAAAAAATTTAAATCGCCATAAAAAAGGCTAATATTGTAAAATGCGGAAATAATAATAATCAATATTCAGCAATTAATAAAAGTGTCGCTTGGTAGGAACAATTTAATGGTTGTGTCTTTTGTCTTTTAATGACGTCATGAAAATCAATTAATGAATTTGTACTTTATTCGTATGCTAGAATGATTGAAAATTATGATGCACTGGAAAATAGAATTCTTTTGACAAGTGCTGACAGTTTAACTTTTTTGGATGATGATGAAAGGGGTCCCATGAGGTGCCCCGAGGATTACTTAGCTACTCTGCTAAAGCATTGCACTCATCCTTCATGCACAGATTCGCAGGTAAGAGATAGTGATAAAATTCAGAGTGTTTAATAATCGTGATCTAAATCGAGACTGCTTATGAATTTAGATGCTATAGGTATGGTCTCCTTCCAATTCTGTGAGATGAACCTATCTATCTCAAGACTGCAAATAACGTCTATCTCAAGGTGTGTTTGTCATGAATGCTTCCGTTAAGTGTTGATGAATTTCGGTATGATCATTCCATAAATGTCTTGCGGCTGTTAAGTAATTCTCTTTATAAATATTGACAGTGACAGGTTCAGGACAAGGGATCACGGTCTTAAGTCATGCTATGGAAAGAGTGATAAGTTGGTTTTATATCTCTATTGTCTGGGCAATTAAAATGGTGATGCCTTAAGTATTAATACCCTACCATGCAATATGTACGATGGGTCCTTGGGTGGCAACCATACCCTAGCGGTGTGTCTATATAACTTATGGTGTGGACAAGCTTTATGAGCTCTGCAATAATCCCTATAGTGAACTTTATAATAGACTTTATGTGATGGGTGGAGTCAAACCATGCCCTATTGTTGCTCGTGACCTTAGTGGATATTCATAAGCTATGAATGTGTTTCGCAATTGATTATATGGGATCGTATGAGACCTTAGCTATATGCTATCGGTGATGGTTATACATTGATAATATTTACATATTAATGCTTTTAACGTTGATTTGTATGGGTTGGCGGGTGGAATGATGGCCCTGCAAATTCCTGCATACGAATCGAGGGTGTATTAAATGATTTGGTTTGCAATTATTGTTCCTGGCCACCGTGTTAAGGATATTTCTACGTTTAAGTGGTGATAGCTGACTCGTCGTGTGAAAGGGTTTGGAATGTTGAGTTGTAATGGGCCTCCTACCATGCTGTCCACCGATATGGCAACCTCGTAGCTTGGGAGGTAGATGGGCAATTGAATGCTACTCCTGCCACCTTCCAACGTGGCTTGATGAGGATGGATCTCCGCCGTTGATCGTTGTGTATTGGGATGAGTTGAACCCCTTGCATAACTTATGGATTTTGTAATGTTTATAAGCCCAGAGCGACATTCCAGGCTTATACTGCGTTTGTGCTTGTATGGATTAAGCCAAAATTAGAAAGGAAATGGTTTTGTTTTAAAAGCATAAGTGATAATGTTAAACCCTAGCTATCGATGTGAATGAAATCTACATGTCTATATTGATGTTTTAAAGGAATAAGAACAACAACTCTTGATTCTACAGTTAAATTGTCTATGGCAAGGAAACCTTGATTTGGTAACTGTTAAATGTTATAAATAATGATGTAATGAGAACCTGTTGACCCCAGCTTGGGTGTAGAGATACTATAATTTAATCTGTCAATTTAATAAAGCTATGTTTGTCCTAGCTATTAATAACTTGATATTCTATGATGTAATTTTTATCACATGCAATTGATAGTTTAGGAAAACAAAGAAAATAACAGTGCAGTCGTCAGATAATTTGATTGCTTATGAATATAATACAGTGAAGACAATATTTATATAAGATCAATCAGATTGTGAAAACAATAAGAAGATAGCAAAATGGGAATATGGTTAAACAGAATGCATGCTATTGTTTTCTTTGAAGTAATTAGTAAAGATCAGTAGCCCTAGTTGTTAACATAATGATCACCTTCATAAATAAGAAAAGAACCTACTGCTATACTTAGTTTCTGTTAAGTTGTTTCAGCATACAGAATTGAATAGTGAAACAATACATGCATAGATCTAATCTACAACTGCTAAAATATAAGATGCATGATAAGTCTGTGCATGGGTGATCTTTGGTTTAGGTATTTAGATGCATGCAAGGTTTCACTTTTAACTGGGCAGATTTAATGCTACCTCTCTGTACTAGAGTACGATGCAGCTCCACACATGGGGAAAAATGCAAAGGAGTCATTTTATCAGTTCAGCAAATCTAAATTATTTAGGATCTGAGATTTTCTATTATTGATCATTAAATAACAATACTAATCCATTTTCTGAGAGCATTCATGTGATTTGAAAAAGAAAACACAACAGAATAGAACCTGAGTGTAATGGGAGGAACAAATCACTCAAGAAACCTGTTCCACCCAACCTGCTCCCAAACAGCCAAGATGTCTGCCTTAGGACCCCCGAGCCTATCCACTGATCCACCAGGAGGAAGAAGGTTCTACAGCTTAGGACTTCAACTTGCAGCAGCAAGAAAATTTATATATCCAGCCTTACAGGCTTAGTAATTCAATGGGATCAACACCAGCACCTCTGGTCTACCCTTCTCATAACATTTGCAGACTTATACTTGCACTCTCCACAACCTCCCCTATTCGAATCTCTCAGCCATCACCTAATGAGCATGAGGAATGTTTATGCAGAAAACATTGTAAGAGCTGCCTACTTAATTTGAATTGCCTTTTATAGGTTGCCTAGGTCTTTTGAAATTAACTGGTCATTAGTGAGTTTCCTGCTCACCTCTCTCCACCTGGAGAGGGAAATGCCACAAAATTAGGGGGAGTTGTCCCATACCAATAGCTAATGGTAGAGTGCAAATGCTGCTGTCTATCCCAATCCTTCCAACAGCTTCCATTCCTCCTAGTGGACCCGTGGATCCTCCTGTAATAGATTTCTTGAGTGTTTGTCTCCCATTTCCATTTATTAAATAATAATAATGAGTCATTACATTCATTTTTGACCTACTTGGTCATAATTACAAACTTGTAATTATTATCTAACACAAAGTTTTTTTTTTTGCAAAAAGGATAATAGTAGAAAATAATTATTCTCAAAAATTGGGTAGGTGACAAAAATGCTCACGGGCAATTCGTGGACAGAAACGGCCTCCATAACCCCAAAAATCGTTGCTCCCTTCCTCCCAGCCACTATACAGTATAAAAACGAGCTCCTCGGCATGGAAAAATGCAGGAAGTGGTGAAAAATGGGATGGAAAAAGTCCCAGCTAGCTCAGACTGCGTGAGAGGGAAAAGGCCATGGGTTCATAATGGATTTGGGCATAATTTTCTGGGTGTTTTCTTGCCCATGAAACAAAAATATGAATTTCCAGGTTGATGGCTTGCCCATGCACGAAATTGGCTGCCATACCTCTCCATTCCCAAGGCATTATCTGCCTCAACCAACTCTTGGAAGAATTAAATGATTGGGTGCATAAGCCAAAATGGGTAGTTGAGGGTTTATGGGTTTTCTCATGAAATTTGGCTTAACACTATTGGCTCAAGGGTTTGAAGAATTTCCCTCCCTATTCCTTGTAAAAATCATGCCCCCATCTCTTTATTGCATTGCATAGATAGTTGTGGGTATTTCATTAAAATTCGTATTTACATGATGTATTAATTTGCATTGTGCATGTCCAGCACAAGAACCATATGCCTCTATTTTAATTACCGATACATGAAACACTAAATCAATGGCGGGGCCTTGGCCTTGAGCTCCTCACCATGATTAATAACAATATTTACATCATTTACAATTTTAATGCAATGGGGTCAAAATCAGGATATTACAAGATGTTTGAGTTCCTTGACCCATCCTTCTAGTTTAATACCTGCAACCATGGAAAAAGGTGAAACATTAATAAGAGAGGGGTTCCAAGCCGACAGAATACCACCAGATAACCCGTTGGAATCTAGGCCCCAACATTTCCAATTTGGTTTGAGATTAAGGAAGAATTCATAAGCATTAACCGCCATGGTCATGGTCTCTTGCAGCAAAACGATATCTTGTTTCATTGAATCTAAAAGTCTCTTGAAGGAAATTCTCTTAGGGGAATTTCCAATCCCTCGGATGTTAAAAGAGAGAATAATCATGGTGAAAACTCCACAAGGGTATTTTATGCTCCAACAACCCTAGGGATTTGAGCAGAGGGAGAATCGAAGGATAATGTAGCAGCCACTAACTGAATAGTGGAAAGTTGGAGATTAAACCATTTATCTTTTGAGTTACCATCCAAATTAGGTTTTTTTATTCTACAAGAGGTGACATTAGGACACCTAATCGAGGAAATAGGAATAGAGTTATTATAGTCGTCGGGGATCCCCACATAGGTGGAGAGTGTGAATTTGTCAGGTTGACCCTCAAGAAATGAGGTAGAAGTCCCCTGTAACGATGGTTGGTCTTCAATAGGGATGTAGATAGTGATATGTCCAGAGAGGGTGTCCTGAAAGCATGATATGATGACTTCTCATCAGTTACAGGGAAATATACAATAGGAGACACAGAGATAGTAGAGTTGAAGGATAGTCGTGCAACCACAGAGGAAATGGGGACATCCTATTGGCAAGTGGAGTGAGGTGGCAGAGGGTCCGATTGAACATGAATAGAATGGGAGGGGGGATTAATTGACGGAGGTAAAGGGAGTTCCATAGCACCCAAAATTTCATTTGTCGAATGTGATTTTAACAGTAAAGGAATAAAAACGTGAAACTTAGTCATAAACTGATGAGATGATTCTTAATCCATGGGAAGAGGAAATAACAGGTTGGTATCATGTTCCACGGACTCATATTCAGAAGAGGAAGAGTCCTGATGAACACCATCCAAGTCCTGAGTGTAGGCCTCTATCATATGTCTTGTATTGTGACACCAAAAACAACAAAAGGGAATATTCCAGTAGTAAATATGTTGGATGAATGATCTCCTTCCCATCTAACCTCAAAATCCTCCAAAAAACCCTATGATATGTCAATTCCCACCAAAATTTTGGGCAATCACGGATCAATGGATAATAGAGTTTTTTTTTCAACGAGTATAAATTGTCCAATGGAGTTCCCAATCTCCATAAATGACCTAAAATTCCAACAATGGGAAGGCTGTCTAGGCAGAAGGACCCATAAATGTCACCACTTAAGCTTCTATTTCCAAGGGTCAAATGTGGAATGCCAACAAATTAGTACCAGGGATCCACCCCTATTGACCCAGTAATTAGATTCGATACTCTGAAGGATCTCCTATGATAGGAAGTGCAACAGAACCCACCCATTAACCAACATAATCACATGGGGTACATAGTTGATAAGGGGCTTCCAAACCCATGTAATCCATTCCATAATATCAAGCTGAGGCATCCTGATATACTCAAACTTTCCCAGTAAATTCCTAGATGACAGACCCTTGACCATATCGATGGTCACGTTGTTACCCAGGATACAAAGACCCCTTCCTTTGTGAACTTTCTCTAGCTTGGTTCACCTCCTGTAGTGAGCCTTTCCCCTCTGCACCCCTTTTTTGATGCCAATACATCTGAAACAACCGAGGCCTTGGCTAAAGAATGGTTAACTAGCGGCATAATATCCCCTTTCTTCAATGGATAAGGATGATGTACAAACCCTAACTCAACTTCACACTCTAGATAATGAGGGGTATGAACCACCTAATAATCAGGGTTACCCTAAACCCTATAGACCTTATCATTCATCACGGGTGAGGAGAGAATCATTCTAGGTGAACCCACATGTACAAACCTAACACAGTCATGTCCATCAAGACTGTCGGGGCGAGTGAAGAGCTGACGCCTGACAATTGTCCCTCGTTTATCTCCCCGAGAAGAATGGTTGTGTCTCATTGCATCCAGGGATGGACATGTTGCCATCATTGCGCGATATTATAGGACAAAACGACCACCTCACATAAACATACTAAAATATTCACACCTTTGAAATCATGAAAAAGAAACCAAACAACCAGAGAGGAACAATATCCGACAAGATAATCCAAAAAAATAGTAAAGAAAACTTGGAGTACATGCAAAAGAGGTGGAGCAGAAGAAACCAAAAACATGTGCTTCCCACTTTTTTCACTTGGTTGGTACTAGGCCACCCCAAATGGGTAGCTTGACTCCAAGTCTGCTCCAGCTCTCTATCACTGATCCCAATGAAGGGGGAAATGGATACAACAAGTAGTAAATGGTAAGACAAGGACCTAACTAGAACATAGACTAAAAAAAGGTTCATACAGTTCCTCAGGTGCTAAGGAATTGTCCCACGCATTTGACATCAAAAACCTCAAAACCTGGACATATTACCTGTGTGAGACAGGAAGTTAACTCAAACGAGGAAACACCCTCCCATAACACACTCTAGACAGTGAACTGAGCTCTCTCTTGAAAGGCATAATCCTTTACTTGCTCTCTCGTGGGATGTAGGTTCTAGTTTCAGGAGGCTAAAATCTCATCCTATCTCCCTACATTCACTTGCTGGTAAATTTTTCCGCCAACGCTCATGTCCATATTCACCATGTAGCTGGTAATTATCCCTATTTTTATTAGCATTTCTTTTTGCCTTGTTTACCTAATTCTCTCAAAACTTTTAAGATTTAATTTTGATAACTTTTATTTTCTTCCTCTTCTTAAATTTAACATTTAATTATTATTTTAACAAATTCCACACCTCTTTTTTTTCACTGAAAAAAGACTCATAACTTTTATTTATTCAAAGCAAAAGTTACATTCTGAATAGACTGGATAAACCATATCTCATAAAGGATCAGAAAAAGGTTCATTAAAACTGTATTCGTTATAACACAAAACTCATAGTAAAAACCTACATAGCTTGCGAGCCATCAAATATCACTGTAGCAAAAATAACAAGCCTTCATGTCGCAGTATCAGTATCAAAATTACAAAATTGCAATAATAAGAGGGAATCATATTCCTAGATAATCAATTAAGCCATGTGACACTAAAGATTAAGCCGGATCCCATAGTTTGAACTGATAGCGACCAGCAATGCGTCCTTCAGTTTCCTTTTGTATGTTCCATTGTCCAGTTATCAATTCCAAGCCCAATTTTGAGTGAAGGTATGCTTCATTATTCTTTTCCCTGTAAATATGTTGAAAGGAGATCAATTCCATATCATATTGTAAAACCTTTATCTCTGGTAAAATAGAGTTTAAGACGAGGTTATGGCATTCCTTTTGTTTATTAACCCAATCAATAACTAGCTGCGAGTCACCAAATACTTGAAGAGACTTTATCTCTTACTTCTTTGCCAGTATTAGAAGCATATTTAAAGCATCTAGTTCAACATAGTTGTTCGATCCTGCTCCTAAAACTGCCTGAAACTTGAAAGAGAGCTTCTTGTCAATGTATAATATCCCACTAGCACCAGCTCTGTTTTGACTGGAAGCACCATCGAAAAAATACCAAGGCCTCTAATAATTTATTACTTCCATTTCCAAATTTCTGAATCCTTTCACTTTCCCCTCCTATGCGAAATGGGATAGGGTGGTCGCGGCTGTTCTGGCAGACAGTAAAGGACCTGTGATGATATATTCGAAGATTGATACGTTTCCGGCTATCCATACCTACCAGAAAACAATGAGTGGCAAGATTTTATACCGATTATACCTTTGATCTGAGAGCCAAATCTTTAAGCACGCCTGTACTGAATCACTCGTCCAGATAAAATGATGCTTTAAAAGAACCTCTAATTCCTTCCAAACTCGACGAAGAAAAGGGAAGAACACTGATAAGTGAAGGTTGGTTTCTTCTGCATTTCTACATAGAGCACATCTTCCCAGACCTTCCCATCCCTGTAGTTGCAATTGGTCCTAGGTCAGAGATTTACCATTTAAAAATAACATGTGATTAGCTTTGATTTGGGAGGGAATTTTAAATGCCATAAGGGGCGCCTCCACCAGTTAAATTAAGAAATCCCCTATTCTATCAAGCTATCATATCCTCTTTAGGGTTGTACTTACCATGAGGATCATATCCCCAAATAAGCTGGTCTAAATCGGTGCTTAGATGGATATGGTGGATATTTAAGAGGTTAACGTATCCATACCAAAGCACAGCATGTTCCCCACTGAAACCAATTGACTCTGTCGTGATCCATCCTTGTTTAAAAGGAGTGGTCATCCTATGATTAGCCACTTGGTGTAGCATGTGCAGACCCTGATCTCTAAGATGTTGAATCATCAAATCCAAAAGGATACTGATAGTCCCACTAGTGTACCATGAATCTTAACCAACTCTTAAGCTCTTACCAATTCCTATTTTCCACAAGAGATGCTTGCCAATGATGGGAAAGAACTGTAAAGCTACTTTACAAGAATTAGAAACTTTCAAATTCGTTTTATACTAGCTACGTATCAATTCCATTAAAGAGGAAGGTGAGATGTATTTTTGAATGATAATCCCTCGCCAAAGCCCAGTTCCAGTGATTAATCTCCAAATGGATTTGGTTGCTAAATCTTTTGAGAAAGTAAGTGGGCATTTCTGACCCCAACCTCCAAACCTTTCGGGTTTGGCAAGCTCTTGCCATTTGACCCTGACAAGTTTCATGTGCTCTGCGGAACTAGACCAAATGAAGTTAAAAATGAGTTTTCTAACAACAATTAAAACTCCCTTAGGTATCAAGGCAATGGAGCTCCAATAAACTTGTATTGCTTCTAAAACCAATTTGGCTAAGACCAACCTACCTGCTTTGGATAACCATTTAAAACTCCAGTTACTTATTCCATTTTCACATTTAGCGATCAACCAATTCCAATCTTTTTTGAGATATGCTATTGATTTTAAAAAGAAACCTAAGTACTTCAGTCCCGAATCCAAATCTTGTTCAATAAAGGGAAAGGTTCATTTAATAATAGTCAATTCTTCATCCTTTAGACCTTCACCAAAAAGAGAGGATTTTTGGAGATTAATTTGCATACCTGTGACTGCACATAATAGTTTAAGAGAGATTATTTACTAGTCAAACTACATAATTCCTAACAAACCCTCTATTTAGTGTGTTTCTTTTTTTTCTTTCTAATATTCTTTAACTTTGTTTACTTCCCATAATGATGGATAAACTATCCACTCAAAACAATTGAATATTTATAAACTTCGAATTGAATATTTATAAACTTTGAACACATTGTTTATTCAAAAGCTCCTACATAATATTCATTTAATTAACCTATTCCATTTTTATTATCTTATGGGATAAAAAATTTCTCTATTATTGAAAAAATATTAATTTTATAATGAATGGAGTCTCGAAATTCCAAAATTCTAATATATTCAAAAATCTATTTTTTTTACAAAATTACGATATATTATGAAAAATTATATACACGGATATTTTAAACATAATTTGTTATAAACCAGCATAGATCAAAATCCTAGGCTCTATCAAGCGCTGAGAGGGATCAAATCTCCCGAGGTGCAAACCTCTCCTTGAATAGCTCCTTGAGTGCAATACGTGAGCCACCTAATCCTAAGCTCTAAAGTCTCTAGTTTAAGTCTCATATTTACTTTTTACTTTGTATTATTCTTTTTTGTTTATGTCCGACATAATATTTATTACTTTTTACTTTGTATTATTCTTTTTTGCTTACTTTGTATTATTTTGTTACTCGACAAACACTCTAAAATATCATATTTACTTTTTACTTTGTATTAAAAGTAAAAAGTAAAGTCTCTAGTTTAAGTTTCATATTTACTTTTTACTTTGTATTATTCTTTTTTGTTTACTTTGTATTATTTTGTTACTAGACAAACACTCGACAAACTCAACAAACAACACATGTTACAAGATCTCCCTCATACTTGGCTATAGAGCGCCTCTCGGCGCAAATATTATAATTTCTTCTAATATTAATAAATGTCTAGCGTATTTACATACTCACATGTTTTAAAGATAACTTAACGATTATAATTAATATGATCTTTATCTATTTCTAACTTAAGTGATTGTATTATCTTTGTATTATTTGTTGGACCTAATATTTTATTTAATAATATAATTTATTATTTTGTTTGTAATTTATTGATGAATTTATTATTAGTTGAATTTGTTTTACTTTTATCTTTCTTAATTGTAATTTCTCTATGTTAAATTATGTTAATCAATTTTCTTTTTTGGACCAAATTTCTTTTTCATTATCTTAATGTAATGGTTGATCAAAACTACCTTCAAAGTTTCATGGTATCTCAATTTATAGTTTTAATTTGGATATTTGTTTTATTTTCTTGATGATGATGGTCATTAACGTCTACTAAGATCAATTTTGATATGTTGGTCCTTAAGAAAAAATGTTAAGAAATTATTCGAATTGCTTTAAAATTTTATTTGTGCTTGCAAAGCTTGAAGAGAAACATTATGATAGTTTTGTTGAGTTGAAAGATTATGAAGGTCATTATTGTAACATAAATTTTGAAATTGAGATATAATTTGGTTGTACATTGGTCAATTTAAGAGGAAGTGTTTTTCATCCTAAGCCTTTTTCTCCACATGTGGTTTACAAACCCCCCAGCGGGGCTGCTACGTCCATAGTAAGAAATCACACGGGGCCCATCCGAAGGGGATGCACCCCGTTCGCTCTTATTACGGAGCTAACCCGATGGGGACATCAAGTGAGGCCCTTATATAGGGATGTATAGCCACCCAGGGATTTGACCCTGAGATCTTATGCTCACAACTTACAACACTCAACCACTTGAACTAGCCCACCAGGCTTCCTCAACCTTCTTAGTCTCGCAAATATGAAAAATTCTATCTTCCCATGGAGTTTTAAGAATTGTCCAATGCCCATCTTCACTATGTAGATCATGAAAGTTCTGATGCAGGAGCATTGGGGCCTAGGAAGATCGGTCGAATTTAGTCGACTGAGGAAAGGCAACCAGAGGAAGTGCCGATGACCAGTGGTGCGAAGAACATATTGGCTTGTCTAAGTCAATAAGTCAAGCAGGGGCAGTCGGGTATGTGACCAACAAATGCAGCAAGAGTTGAGAGTTGACATGTTGAGGTCAACAGACGACAAGTTGAGCAAAGCGTCGAGGGTTGAAATGCGTCAAACTGCGACTCCGATAGGTTTGGGCATGAGCCAAGTGAGGAGGAAGGGGCAGACTAGTGAAACATAGAAGTGCGAAAGGAAGCTGACAGACAGTATGGACGATATGACATATTATTGTAGCCTGTCAGAAGGATGCGTAGAAGTCAAGGAGAGTACTTCGTAATAGTTCGGGGTTGCTAAGGAAGTTAATGGCAGTTATTGCAGGTGGTTGGGATCATCACAGATTTAAAAACAGGAAGAGATTGTGCAGGACGACTGGGGCGCTAACAGTTGCAGGTCTGTAGGGTCTGAGAAGATCGACAGACAGAGGATGCATGTCTCAGGGGTCGGAGCAATCTCAGGAACAGCAATGACAGAGTAGAATGCCAAGGAGTGGAGATCAGTTGAGGGACTTGGCATTTCGGAGGGTCAAGCAGAGCTCAAGAGAAGTCTGGTAGATTGGATAGGAAAGTCACACATCTACAGAACCGAGAAGATCGAGTCACAGCTTAGAGTTCCGTAGTGAACTAGGAGAGGGTGATGGTCGACACACTGAGATAACACATAGTTACTTCTGTATCATAATGGCTAAGGCCGACAGTTAGTTAGTTATTTCATTTCTTGCAGTTTGCATTGTAACCAATTCGGTAGAAGTAATATAATCCAGCTTCTGGCATGTTGTTTGCATCTTGTCTATGCAAACATGTGTGTGGTGTGTAATTGTTAAGCAAGAAATTTAGCAATAAGGTGCCTTGTGTCAAGTGGTATCAGAGCCATAGCATCCTGATATTTGAAGGATAGCCATATCAGGTTGAGCGGAGCGTCGAGGGTTGACATGCGTCGAACCGTGGCTCCGATAGGTTTGGGCAAGAGCCAAGCGAGGATGAAGGGGCAGACTGGTGAAGCCTAGAAGTGCGAAAGGAAGCTAACAGAAAGTATGGACAACATGACAGATTATTGTATCCTGTCAGAAGGATGCATAGAAGTCAAGGAGAGTAATTGGTAACAGTTTGAGGTTGCTAAGGAAGTTAATGGCAGTTATTGCAGGTGGTTGGGATCATGACAAATGTCAACACAGGCATAGATTGTGTAGCATGGCTGGGGCATTGACAGTTGCAGGTCTGCAGGGTCTGAGAAGATCGACAGATAGAGGATGCGTGTCTCGGGGGTCGGAGTGATCTCGGGAACAGTAGCGGCAAAGTAGAAGGCCAAGAAGTGGATATCAGTTGAGGGACCTGGAATTTCGGAGGGTCAAACAAAGCAAGCAGAGATGAAGAGAAGTTTGGTAAATTGGATAGGAAAGTCACACATCTACAAAACCGAGAAGATCGAGCCACAACTCAGAGTTTCATAGTGAACCAGGAGAGGGTGACGGTCTACACATTGATATAGCACACAGTTACTTCTTTATTGTAACGGCTGAGGCTGATAGTTAGTTAGTTATTTCATTTCTTACAGTTTTCATTGTAACCAATTCGGTAGAAGTAATATAAGCCAGCTTCTGGCATGTTGTTTGCACCTTGTCTATGTAAACATGTGTGTGGTGTGTAATTGTTAAGCAAGAACTTTAGTGATAAGGTACCTTACGTCAAGTGGTATTAGAGCCATAGCATCCTAAGATTTGAAGGATAGCCATATCAGAGCGGGAGGAGAATGCTGCGTAAAAGATACATCAGTAGTATCGACATTGGAGGTAAATCCAGTGTGCAAGTGCATTGAATAGATCCAGCTGTGGTTGGGTAGAGTTGTACATGACTTATTGATGCCTGGTTGCGATTGGACGAAGTGGGAGTTTCAGCCGAGATTAAAAATGGCTCACAGAGACGTTAATGTTCGAGGAGTTAGGAGAAGAGAGAGTGGCACAGCAGTCACCGTTGATTGTGAGATGTTCGACGAGTGCGTCCGAACAATGCGAACTTTGACCAATGAAGTCGCATCGATTAAAGA
The DNA here is from genome assembly GCA_027924585.1 of Larix kaempferi. Lineage (NCBI taxonomy): Eukaryota > Viridiplantae > Streptophyta > Pinopsida > Pinales > Pinaceae > Larix > Larix kaempferi. Next base: position 35,645,679 of record BSBM01000510.1, read on the forward strand.
AATCCAAAGGCGTGGTTGTATTCCTAATGCGTTATACCACAACGATGAGGAGGTTGAAGAAGTGGAAGCACGAGAAGTAGCAAAAGAAGAACCAGAAGACAAACTGCTCAAACCTCTAATGGATATGAGAGATCGGAGAAAGATAGATGTACGTACCTACTCAGGAATCCTGGACCTAGAAGACTTGATCGACTGGTCCAGAGAGATGGAGAAATACTTCGACATGGAGCAAATCAAAGACCCTAAACAGGTTAAGACTGCATGTCTGAGGTTGAATGGGCATGCCTTGTTGTGGTGGGACAACGTGCAGGCTGATAGAGTCAAGAAGGGCAAGGAGAAAATCAAATCTTGGGATAGAATGGTCACCGAGCTGAAAGGGAGGTTCTTTCCAAATGACTATGTGTTTCTTTGTTCCGGAGTTGCAGAAATTTTGACAAAAAGAGATGACCATGAAGGAGTACACGGAAGAGTTCTACAGATTGTCGATAAGGTCGGGTAAGACCGACGAAGGAGAAGACGTTGTTGCTAGGTACATGAACGGATTGAAATATGCCATTCAGGATGAATTGAGCATGTCAAGATTCAGGGCGATCAGTGAATCCTACTAGTTAGCCCTGAAGGCAGAAGAGAAACTGTCGAGGAAATCCGCTGCATCCAGAGGTAGGATGACTGGTCGGGGTGCGAAGACTGTTTCTGTGAAAGGTTAGAGTAGTGGTTACAGGAAGGAATCTGTTGAATAAAACTGACGGACGGAAGGGACATCGACAAGGGAGAAAGCACAAGAAAATAGACGCAATGGTCGTGAGAACCGTGGTCGAGGTGCATATGGTCCAGGTGGTCCATCCGACAGAAGAGGAGCTAATAGACTAGCCATAATATGTTACAAGTGTCGTGGAGTGGGACACAAGGTATATGAATGCCCAGAGAACCTACATGCTGCAGAGGAGTCGAAAACCAGACGTTGAAGAGATGAGCAAGTCGATGAGAGGGAAGAATCGACATCCTATAGCAGTGAGGATGGTAAGAAGAAAAGTCGTGACAGCCAGGAAGATACTTGTTTTGGATGACAAACGCGATGAGCAAGAGTCGGCACAGCAAAAGGACATCTTTTGGACCAAGGTGTGAATCGGCGAATGGTGTTGCAAGACCATAGTTGATGGTGCAAGCACTGAGAATCTTGTGTCGACAGAGGTGATTGAAAAGGCAAAGTTAAAATGATGGGAACATCCACACCCATACAAGATATCATGGTTGCAGAAAGGGCATCATGTGAAGGTGACCAAACAATGCTTGATCAAATTCAGAGTCGAAGGATTTGAAGATAGTGTATTGTGCGATGTAATCCCAATGGATGCGTGCCATCTATTGTTAGGAAGACCATGGCAATATGATCAGAAAATGATCTATGATGGTCGAGCCAACACAGTCATAGTGTGGAAAAATGGCATGCAAAGGACTCTTAAGCCAAAACCGGAGGAGCGAGTGGATGGTAAGCATGGCGAGAGCAAATTTTGGGAGAAGTGAGTATTGATGTGCTCAGCGAAAGAATTCCTCACGGAAGAGGAAAAGTAGTCAGGGTGTTTCACTATTATTCCGAGGGGACCATGTGTCAAGAGGTCAACAATGGAAAAAATTTCAGTCGAAGTCAGAAAGATGATTGACGATTTTTGAAGCATAGTGGTCGATGAGACGCTGACGGGATTGCCATCGACAAGGAGAATATCCCATCAGATCGACTTGATTCCAGGGTCGAGTTTTCCAAACAAAGCACTGCATAGGATGAGTCCGACAGAAGTTTGGGAACTCAATCGACAAGTCCAAGAGTTGTGGACAGAGGGTTGATAAGAGAGAGTCTGAGTCTGTGCGCGGTACTAGCAGTATTAATGCCGAAGAAAGGTGGAGAATGGAGGATGTGTACAGAATCCAGAGCCATCAATAAGATCACGATCAAGTATCGGTTTCCATTGCCGAGAATGGACGACTTGATGGATTGTTTGAGTGGAGCGAAGTACTTCACAAAGATAGACCTGAAGAGCAGTATCACCAGATTCGGGTTAAAGAAGGATATGAATGGAAGACAACATTCAAGACAAAGGAAGGGCTGTATGAGTGGTTATCCATGCCATTCAGATTGACTAATGCACCCAGTATGTTCATGCGGTTGATGAATGAGGTACTGAAACCATTCTTGGGAAATTTTGTTGTAGTCTATCTAGACGGCATTTTGATTTTCAGTCGAACCCAGATAGAACACTTGGGGCACATTCTACAGGTATTGCAGAAGTTGCAGGAAGAGAAGTTGATCATGAACCTGCAAACGTGCTTCTTCATGAAGGAAGAACTGGTGTACTTGGGATTTTTAATCTCTAGTAAAGGGTTGGTGATGGACCCAGAAAAGGTGAAGGCAATATTGGATTGGCTGGAATCGACAAGTACGACTGGAGTAAGGATTTTCCATGGACTTGCCAGTTTCTTCAGAAAGTTCATTCGGGGATTCAGTCGGATTTGTGCACCTTTGACAGAGTGCATGAAAAAGGGTGAATTCATGTGGACGCAAGTAGCCCAGCGAGATTTCAACCAGTTGAAGGAAAAGGTCACTGAGAGCCCAGTGTTAGCACTCCCAGATTTCGACAAAGTTTTCCTGGTTGATTGCGATGCGATTGGAATGACAATTGGGCCAATGTTGAGCTAGGAGGGCCGACCAATTGCATTCTTCAGTGAAAAGTTGAATGATATGAAGCAGAAATATTCGATTTATGACCAGGAATTCTATGATATTGTCCAAGCATTGAAGAAGTGGAGGCATTATTTGTTGCCCAAGGAATTTTTGTTCTACACAGATCACCAAGCACTAAGGTATCTAAATACTCAGTTGAAGTCGAACCAACGGCACATGAAATGGGTCGAATTCCTACTGGGATATAATTTCATGTTGCGACACAAGTCGGCAAGTCAAACAAGGTTTCCAACACGTTGAGTCGAAGGTTTTCATTGCTGAACACGATGACTGTTCAAGAAAAAGGAATAGAGTCAGTGAAGATAGAGTATGAGACCGATGAGTATTTTTCGAAAGCATGGGGAGCTTGTCGTGAACCGTGGAGTGTCAACAGGACTCCATACTTGGATTATTTTGTTCAAGAGGGATACTTGTTCAAGGGACAACAGTTGTGTATTCGCATAGGATCAGTAAGGGAGAACCTAATCCGAGAATTGCATAGTGGCAGATTAGCAGGTCTTTTTGGCATCGACAAGACCAGGGCATTGGTCGAAGAAAACTATTATTGGCCAGGAATGACAACAGATGTCAGAAAGTGGGTTTGACATTGTAGAGTTTTCCAATTGGAAAAAGGGAGAAGTCAGAACACGGGGTTGTATACATCATTACCTATACCAGATACCCCATGGGAGCACCTAAGCATGGATTTTTTGCTAGGATTGTCGAAGACTCAGCAAGGAAGCGACTCAATTTTTGTTTTGGTCGACAGATTTTCGAAATTGGCACAGTTTATTCCGTGTTGGAAGACAAGTGACGCAATAGGAATTGCTGTACTATTCTTCAAGGAAGTAGTCAGATTGCATGGGTTGCAAAAGAATATCACATCAGACAGGGATACCAATTTTATGGGACATTTCTTGAGAACCCTATGGAAAAAACTGGACATGAGGTTGCAGTTTAGCTCGGCATATCATCCGCAGATAGACGGACAGACCAAGGTGGTGAATAGAATTTTGGGAAATCTTCTAAGATGTTTAACGGCCGACAGACCCAAGCAATAGGAGAATGTGTTGGTGCAAGCAGAGTTTGCATATAACAATTCTGTGAATCGGTTGACAAGGTTGAGCCTGTTCCAGATTGTTCAAGGAAGAATCCCACATGGAGTGGTGGATTTGGTCGAGTTACCGACATAAGTCAGGAAAAGCATAGATGCAGAATCATTGCAGAGCATATATAAAGGTGCATAAAGATGTGCAAAAGTGCATAGAAAAGAGTAACATGGCATACAAGTTGAGAGCCGACAGGAAGAAGAGACTACAGTCATTTAGTGAAGGAGACTTGGTCTATGCACATTTACAGAAGGAGAGATTTCCCACAGGGACATATAACAAGCTAAAGCTGAAAAAGATTGGACCATGTAAGATTATGAAGAGAATTTCGGACAACACATATGTGTTGGAGCTTCCGAACGACTTGAACATTTCACCAACGTTCAATGTCTCAGATCTGTACAAGTTTGAATAAGGTTCAAGCAGAGGTGGAAGCATGGAAGTATCGGATATCGGCTGGATAGTGCAGATTCCAGATCGACAGAAAGAAGAAATCGCAGAAGTAATAGAGGAACACGAAATCAGGCATACGCGCAGTTCACAAAGGAAGGAATACTTAGTGCGATGGGAAAATGATGAGTTGCAGGAGGCAACATGGATTTCTGAATAATATTTTAGGAGACTGACAGAGCAGTCGAGTTCCTTTTCACCTGGGGATTCTGATGTAGCAGCATCGGGGCCTAGGCAGATCGGTCGAAGTTAGTCGACTGATGAAATTCGACTAGAGGAAGTGCCAATGACCACTGGTGCAAAGAAAAGATTGGCTTGTCTAAGTCAATAAGTCGAGCAGGGGCAGTCAGGTAGGTGACCGACAGATGTAGCAAGAGTCGAGAGTCGACATGTTGAGGTCGACAGATGATAGGTTGAGTGGAGCATCTAGGGTCGACATGCATCGAACCACGACTCCGATAGGTTTGGGCATGAGCCAAGCGAGGAGCAAGAGACGGACTAGTGAAGCCTAGAAGTATGAAAGGAGGCTGACAGACATTATGGACAACATGACGGATTACTGTAGCCTGTCAGAAGGATGCGTAGAATTCAAGGAGAGTACTTGTTAACAGTTTGGGGTTGCTAAGGAAGTTAATGGAAGTTATTGTAGGTGGTTGGGATCGTGACCGATTTCAACAAAGGCAGATATTTTGCAGCATGGCTGGGGAACTGATAGTTGCAGGTCTGCAAAGTTTGAGAAGATCGATAGATAGAGGATGAGTGTCTCAGGGGTTGGAGCGATCTCGAGAACAACAGCGACATAGTAGAAGGCCGAGGAGTGGAGATTAGTTAAGGGACTTGGCATTTCAGAGGGTCAAGCAGAGCTCAAGAAAAGTCTGGTAGATTGGATAGGAAATTCACACATCTACATAACCGAGAAGATCGAGCCACAGCTCAGAGTTCTGTAGCGAGCCAGTAGAGGGTGATGGTCAACACACTGAGATAGAACACAGTTACTTCTGTATTGTAACTTCTGAGGCCAACAATTAGTTAGTTATTTCATTTCTTGCAGTTTGCATTGTAGCCGATTCGGTAGAAGTAATATAAGCCAACTTCTGGCATGTTGTTTGAATCTTGTCTATGTAAACATGTGTGTGGTGTGTAATTGTTAAGCAAGAATTTTAGCGATAAGGTGCCTTGCGTCAAGTTCGTTTTTATTTTAGCAATGTTTTTTTTTTCTTTATGCTAGTTAAAACAAATATATATTTGTTGTAAGTATTGTTGTCATTTATGTCAAAGGCAAGGAAAATACAAATAGAGATTGCAAGATGAAGATTATTGGAAATATCTTTTTTGGATACCCTATGTTTGAAGGATTTTTTACACTAGATTCTTGACTCAAATTGGAGTACATATTACATGGTTGGAAAGATTCTTCCAATATATTTCCAATGGTATATGGAAGTCCCTCTAACTCCATAGGAATAAGGAAATATGGAAGAATTTGTAAAGTAAACCCAACACGAATGTTAGGTCGGCCCTACCAGGATATTGTACAATGTTATGGCATTCCAAAAAGTGATTTAAGAACACTATAAATAAATGGAGCGCTCCCTCATTTTTTTATCCACTGAAACAATTATGGAGCTTTGAAAAGGCGTGCAATTATGGAAGAGGAAGGTCTCTTAGGGCTTGAAAATGGATCTAAAGATGTTTTATGGGTTTTGAAGATATTAATGATGAAATTCTCTTGAAGGTTTTTCTTAAGTGGTCAAAGGAAGAAGGCACGCTTTGTAAAGAGGAAGAGTTTTTTTCTTGCAGAAAAAGCTGCATAGAAGCTAAGACTATTGAAGTTTCCTAGAAGCAACATAAAATTTAAAGGTCGTGCAGTAGTGAATATTATCTTGTGCAAAGCAGAGTGCGACATAGAAGAGTGCGATGGTAGTGAAGATTGTCTTGCACAGAACAAAGTGCAATAGAGTAGAGTGCGATGGTAGTGAATATTGTCTTGCATAGAGCAGAGTGCGACATAGCAGAGTGTGATAGTAGTAAATATTGTCTTGCGCAGAGTAGAGTGTGATGGTAGTAAATATTGTCTTGTGCAACATAAGAAAGTGTGACATGTGAGTTTTTGCATAGTACATCAATAGAGAATCCAGGGAGTTGATGCTTCCTTCTATTTGGTGCTAGATAATTCAGGGGGTTGGAGCGATCTCGAGAACAACAGCGACATAGTAGAAGGCCGAGGAGTGGAGATTAGTTAAGGGACTTGGCATTTCAGAGGGTCAAGCAGAGCTCAAGAAAAGTCTGGTAGATTGGATAGGAAATTCACACATCTACATAACCGAGAAGATCGAGCCACAGCTCAGAGTTCCGTAGCGAGCCAGTAGAGGGTGATGGTCAACACACTGAGATAGAACACAGTTACTTCTGTATTGTAACTTCTGAGGCCAACAATTAGTTAGTTATTTCATTTCTTGCAGTTTGCATTGTAGCCGATTCGGTAGAAGTAATATAAGCCAACTTCTGGCATGTTGTTTGAATCTTGTCTATGTAAACATGTGTGTGGTGTGTAATTGTTAAGCAAGAATTTTAGCGATAAGGTGCCTTGCGTCAAGTTCGTTTTTATTTTAGCAATGTTTTTTTTTTCTTTATGCTAGTTAAAACAAATATATATTTGTTGTAAGTATTGTTGTCATTTATGTCAAAGGCAAGGAAAATACAAATAGAGATTGCAAGATGAAGATTATTGGAAATATCTTTTTTGGATACCCTATGTTTGAAGGATTTTTTACACTAGATTCTTGACTCAAATTGGAGTACATATTACATGGTTGGAAAGATTCTTCCAATATATTTCCAATGGTATATGGAAGTCCCTCTAACTCCATAGGAATAAGGAAATATGGAAGAATTTGTAAAGTAAACCCAACACGAATGTTAGGTCGGCCCTACCAGGATATTGTACAATGTTATGGCATTCCAAAAAGTGATTTAAGAACACTATAAATAAATGGAGCGCTCCCTCATTTTTTTATCCACTGAAACAATTATGGAGCTTTGAAAAGGCGTGCAATTATGGAAGAGGAAGGTCTCTTAGGGCTTGAAAATGGATCTAAAGATGTTTTATGGGTTTTGAAGATATTAATGATGAAATTCTCTTGAAGGTTTTTCTTAAGTGGTCAAAGGAAGAAGGCACGCTTTGTAAAGAGGAAGAGTTTTTTTCTTGCAGAAAAAGCTGCATAGAAGCTAAGACTATTGAAGTTTCCTAGAAGCAACATAAAATTTAAAGGTCGTGCAGTAGTGAATATTATCTTGTGCAAAGCAGAGTGCGACATAGAAGAGTGCGATGGTAGTGAAGATTGTCTTGCACAGAACAAAGTGCAATAGAGTAGAGTGCGATGGTAGTGAATATTGTCTTGCATAGAGCAGAGTGCGACATAGCAGAGTGTGATAGTAGTAAATATTGTCTTGCGCAGAGTAGAGTGTGATGGTAGTAAATATTGTCTTGTGCAACATAAGAAAGTGTGACATGTGAGTTTTTGCATAGTACATCAATAGAGAATCCAGGGAGTTGATGCTTCCTTCTATTTGGTGCTAGATAATTCAGGGGGTTGGAGCGATCTCGAGAACAACAGCGACATAGTAGAAGGCCGAGGAGTGGAGATTAGTTAAGGGACTTGGCATTTCAGAGGGTCAAGCAGAGCTCAAGAAAAGTCTGGTAGATTGGATAGGAAATTCACACATCTACATAACCGAGAAGATCGAGCCACAGCTCAGAGTTCCGTAGCGAGCCAGTAGAGGGTGATGGTCAACACACTGAGATAGAACACAGTTACTTCTGTATTGTAACTTCTGAGGCCAACAATTAGTTAGTTATTTCATTTCTTGCAGTTTGCATTGTAGCCGATTCGGTAGAAGTAATATAAGCCAACTTCTGGCATGTTGTTTGAATCTTGTCTATGTAAACATGTGTGTGGTGTGTAATTGTTAAGCAAGAATTTTAGCGATAAGGTGCCTTGCGTCAAGTTCGTTTTTATTTTAGCAATGTTTTTTTTTTCTTTATGCTAGTTAAAACAAATATATATTTGTTGTAAGTATTGTTGTCATTTATGTCAAAGGCAAGGAAAATACAAATAGAGATTGCAAGATGAAGATTATTGGAAATATCTTTTTTGGATACCCTATGTTTGAAGGATTTTTTACACTAGATTCTTGACTCAAATTGGAGTACATATTACATGGTTGGAAAGATTCTTCCAATATATTTCCAATGGTATATGGAAGTCCCTCTAACTCCATAGGAATAAGGAAATATGGAAGAATTTGTAAAGTAAACCCAACACGAATGTTAGGTCGGCCCTACCAGGATATTGTACAATGTTATGGCATTCCAAAAAGTGATTTAAGAACACTATAAATAAATGGAGCGCTCCCTCATTTTTTTATCCACTGAAACAATTATGGAGCTTTGAAAAGGCGTGCAATTATGGAAGAGGAAGGTCTCTTAGGGCTTGAAAATGGATCTAAAGATGTTTTATGGGTTTTGAAGATATTAATGATGAAATTCTCTTGAAGGTTTTTCTTAAGTGGTCAAAGGAAGAAGGCACGCTTTGTAAAGAGGAAGAGTTTTTTTCTTGCAGAAAAAGCTGCATAGAAGCTAAGACTATTGAAGTTTCCTAGAAGCAACATAAAATTTAAAGGTCGTGCAGTAGTGAATATTATCTTGTGCAAAGCAGAGTGCGACATAGAAGAGTGCGATGGTAGTGAAGATTGTCTTGCACAGAACAAAGTGCAATAGAGTAGAGTGCGATGGTAGTGAATATTGTCTTGCATAGAGCAGAGTGCGACATAGCAGAGTGTGATAGTAGTAAATATTGTCTTGCGCAGAGTAGAGTGTGATGGTAGTAAATATTGTCTTGTGCAACATAAGAAAGTGTGACATGTGAGTTTTTGCATAGTACATCAATAGAGAATCCAGGGAGTTGATGCTTCCTTCTATTTGGTGCTAGATAATTCAGGGAGTTGGTGCTTCCCTCCAGTTGGTGCTAGAGAATTTAGGGATTTGGTGCTTCCTTCTAGTTTGTGCTAGAGAATCTAGGGAGTTGGTGCTAGAGAATCTAGGGGGTTGGTGCCTCCTACAAATTGTTGCTTGTAAACTTGGGATATTGGTGTCTCCAACATATGGGTGTCTATGAATCATTGTAATCATTGTTTATTGCAAGAAATTATTTCCATGGTTTTCTCCCTTATTGGGTTTCCTCCTTAAATATTTGTTTCTCTTGTTTATTAATGTAATGATATATTTTGTTGAAAGATGATGTGGATGGTAAACAAGATTTGAAAGTTAAAAAAATGTCCTATACTGATTCACCCCCCTCTCAGTATAGATGATTATAACAACAATTGGCATTAGAGAAGATTCCTTCGGGAACAGTTTGAAAACTGAAAGGTAGGTCCCTACAACATTCATGGATAGACATGAAGGTCTCTCAACAAATAGCGCACCACGTTTTGATGGATCCAATTATGCCTTCTGGAGCATAAGAATGGAATCCTTCTTGCACTCACTTGGAATAGACATTTGGCAGGCAGTTGAGGATGGTTATGCAGTTCCAAAACTCCAACATATGCACGTGGGAAAAAGATTTATGAATGCAATGCAAAAGCCAGAAATGAAATTTTTTGTTGTTTAGGAGATTCATATTTTACAAAATTCATGCAGTGTAAAACAATAAAGGAGATGTGGGACAAACTCCAAAATATTTATGAAGGAGATGACAAAGTAAATAAGGAAAATCCACAAACTCATAGAGGGCAGTTTGAGAGTCTCAAGATGAATGAAGATTGTTGGGCCCTGGAAATGCCCCTTTTTGACCATACCTATTTCATTATTATGCCCAGTTACACCCTACTTTCATAAACCATATTCATGCCTTTTCCAGATTAATCAGCAGTCCTAACAAGGTATACATCATTATTGCTTCATTTAATTAAATGCCTAAGGTTATTATAGTTATAAATTCTATCATTCGATTTATGCTAACTTGTGTTGATTTCATTAAGTTAAGATCAAGCACAGGTGTATCAGCCAGAATGCCTTGGGGAAGAATCATACGTGGTGCCAGTTGTTACTCTTCTGATTTGATTCTTCATATTTTAAGGGACAACACATCTCTCCACGTGAAGTTGTAACAGGTCTCTGAAACAGGGCATAGCTGTAATAGACAGGGCGCCTTCCAATTTGATAATCCGTTGATCCAATGATTGCCAGACTAACAACGTCCTTCATGATTAACAACCTCATTCAATACAGCTATAATAGTTTAGCTGTGACTCTGCAGCATGAATATCAGAGATCTTCATTGCTACACAAATTTAGTGGATCACGAATTGTAATTCTCCATGTATAAATATGGGAAGGCTCTCGGAGTCTGGGGTTGGTTGAATATTATCTTGTACGAGATGTAACAGAGAATGAGACTGTGAATTACCATTTTTAGTGAGGAGCAGAGTTATTTCCATTTTTGTGTCTTAATTCGTGGTAGTTCACGACGTCTCTATTAGAAGGCCAGGGCCCGCATTCTCATAGAGATTGCCGATTTAAGTAGGTAGTTAGATTAATTCATTTCTTGTTGTGTGTTGTGGAATTGCATTATTGTGTTTCTAATAGTTGCAACAAAGATTTATGATTGCATTCTTTAGTGGTAGTTTATTCTTTGCATTACGAATATATGCAACTGTGTGGTGTGACAGTGGACTGTGTAGATTAGTTTAATTATGCATGTGGGTTCAATAGTTGTTATGGCCAAGCTCAGCTCCAATTCCTTTCAGTCATTTATGCTTTCTAGGATTTCCCTTGGTTATCAATTTAGAGTTCAAGCTTATGTTTTAATTCTGGTTGCTGTTGTATCTTTACTGAATTCATAGATTAGGAAGATTATGATTGAATTACAGTAGTTGCTGGATGAATCATTTTGGTAAAGATTGAATACGATAGTTTGATAATTATAGGATTTAACTTCTTGCATAAGTAATCTAGTTCATTTCAATTCTTAGATCTGTAATTGCTAGGTTGATTTCTGTAGGAAGATAGTTGCGTTTTGAATTCCTACATGTATGAGTTAGATTAGTTTTCTTTATGGAATGAGTTTGGATGAGCAGATAGGTAGGATCATTTATCTCCATTTCCTTAATCAACTACTGAAAGTGTTTATGCATAGATTGTGCTTATTGCCATTGAAATAAAAGACTTCCCTAGGTTTGACAATTTATATTGAGCATCCTGTGTGTTAGTTTTAATTAATTAGCATATAGGGTGACCAACATTTTGGCACCATTGTCGGGGATGGTAATTGATAGACATAGTTAGTAGTTGGTTTCATTTTAGTTTAATCATTTATAGCATGCATGAATACAAGAAAAACAATTTGGGAACCACCTTTGAATACTAACACTGTAGGTGGAAGAGGTCGAGGTCGTAACACAGGTCTGGGGAGACAAACATTTATCGATGAAATAATTGCTAAGGTTGATTCTTCTACCAGACCACCACGGACATCTACAGGAAGAGGAAATCTTGTTCCTCCTAATCTTGAGAATTCAGCATCAACAATGGAGAATACAACGGGACCATCTACTCCCATTGCAGAAAAGAAACCTCCTGAAGACAAGGGAAGCGTTGTGGGTGCACGAGATAGAGAGGAGATTTATCATATCAATGGAACCAGAGTTACTAAAGAAGTGTGGTTGAAGACTCGCCGAGACGCGGAGGAAGAAAGAAGGCGAGAAGAAGAGAGGAGGAAAGAAGAAGAGGCAAGGGCAGAGGAAGAACGAATAGAGGCAGCCATTAAATTTTGGACTGACAACATCCCTAATAGAGAAAAGGAAGGCGAGAATGAACATAGGGAGAACCGGGAAGAGGAAGTTGAAGATAATCATCCTAGTAACACTATGTCCACATTAGAATTCCCTATTCTCCAGACACCTGGAGCAGCTCCTATGAAAAACATCTCACCATCAGTTCTCCCGAATTTCCATGGTAAATCCTCTGAAGATCCTGATGAATTTATTTTTGAGTTTGGTATTCTCTGTCGCAACTATGATTACACCTCCAATGCTCAAAAGCTGAAACTATCCATAGCCACCTTGAAAGGAAATGCTCTGCACTGGTTTATGAGTCTGGGTCGTGAGACCATTACTACTTGGGACCAAATGAAGCATACCTTTCTTTCTAAACATCAAGAATATTGTAGAACTAGGGATAGAAAGGAAGAGTTGTTTAAAATGGTTTAGAAGGAAGAAGAGAGCTTGGAAAACTTAGTGGAAATATTTTTGTACAATTTACAAAGGTCTGGACACACTAAGATCGGAAAAGATGTACTTAAGATTATTTTTCTACGAGGAATTAGAGAAGATTATCTTGATATTTTAAATTTTTTGGGGAAAGGGGACATCTCAAAGGAACCCTTCGAGAAAATTGTTGAATTATGTTGAAGGTACTCAAGGGGATCCTCTAGAACTAACAAACGAGACAAGGATCGAGACCAGGATGTATTCACTAGGACACAAAAGTCAACTAGTGGAGGAGCCACTCGAGCAGAAATAGGCAACTTACTAAAGAATTTTAAAACTGATATGATGAGATTCATTTCCTCAAAGTTAGATGTCTTAAGAGAAAAACATAAGCAAGTAGTAGAAGATATTACACTTGGTGTATTTTGTCCCAAATGTAGGAAAAATAACCCACTGAAAGAATGCCCGCTGGACAAGGCAGAGATATGCAAGATATGTGAGCTGGAGCATGACACCAAGGAATGTCCCTCACTACCCAAGGTCAAAGCAATCCTGTAGGCATCTACATCAGATGTGGAACAGGGTTACTTTATTGCACAGAAGAAACCATGGCAGCCTCGCAATCAAGGTATGAATCAAGACCCATTGATTTTCTTGAATAATATGAATGGTATGAACAATATGAATAATATGAATACACAATTCCCTTCACATTATTCTGGTAACCAGTGGCATCCATCTTAGAACCCAATGCAAAATCCTAATTCTTGGACACCATGGTCGCAACAGTCAAACAATCAAGTTCCCTAGAATTCCAACTGGAGAAATTATTACCAAGGAAATAACTTTCTCTATCACCAGAATCAGTATCAACAGTACCCTCCTCAATAGTATCCTAACCAACAGTATCAACATCCACAACTGCAATTCCAAAACAATGTCGCACCTATGAATGCACCACTTTGACCACAGCTACCTACACAACCTAACCCAAACCCAAATAATAAAGCAGTTCACCAGTTTGAGACTGCCAACGTGCTTGCATATTCCATCACCTAGATTCCTTGCAATTATATACAATTACGATCAGGGAGGGTAGTGGAACCCATTATAACTAAGGATGTTCCATCCCCAGTGACTGAAACTGGAGTGAATCAGCACTATGAGAATATAGTTAATTCAAAAATCCCCATCATTGATGATGCTGACATTCCTACTGAAACAGTAGCTGAAACTCAGGAAGTAGCACACGATGAATCACAACCTACACAATTGATGAGAGAACCGCCATACCCTGAGTGATTGGCCCTATAGAAAATAGTGGAACAACCTCGATTCAATCTCTTAGGAGAATTGAAAATTTTATATGTCAAAATTCCACTGTTACAAGCCCTTCATGACGTGCCCATTTATGCTAAGACTGTTAGAGATTTATGTGTCAAGAAACCAGGAAGAAAGCCTAGGGATCCTCCCATTGTCCATGTATTGGGAAAACTTTCCGAATTAATAATGGGGAAGATTCCTATGGAAAAATACGATGACCCTGGAAATCCTACTGTGACAGTTCACATAGGAAACACACAAATCCCCAATGTCTTGGTAGACTTAGGAGTGGCCATTAATGTTATGACCATAGAGACTATGAAGAAACTTGGACTCACTAACCTTCGGCCAACCCCTACCATTTTAGATCTTGTTGATAGATCAACAATCAAGCCCGAGGGAATCTTGGATGACCTGGTAATCTCTTTTGAATTGTGGGAATACCCTGCTGATTTCTTGGTGTTACAGCCAAAATATCAGTTGGGGGGACACCCGCTAATCTTGGGAAGACCGTGGTTAGCCACAGCGGATGCCTGTATCCGCTTTCAGTCAGTATCCATGACTATTTCTGACGGGACTAAGATCAAAATTCTAACCTTATACCCTCCAGCTCGACCAAGTACAGAAGTTGAAACTCCACTTTGGGTGGATTTGGAGGAGGAGGAAGGCATTCAGCCTTTATTAACGATAAGGAGAGCCTTAACTTTCAAATATGAAATAGAGGACGATCCTATCAACAATTTCATCAGTGAGCTCACATCAGTCAATAAAAATGTTTATCAGATCTTGGACAGTGCATTAGATGAGACAGAATAAGAAAATATTACAGAAGAAACTCTAGTCAGTGATGCCAGTATAATTCCAGTACTCAAAAATTTTAAAAGTGTTCCAATAGAAATCGAGCCGGGGAAAACATTAAACATCAATCCAACCCTTGCACCCAATGAGCTGGAACAACTAATCACTCTACTGAAACAACATAAAGGAGCTTTCGCTTGGGAGTACACAGACATGAAAGGAATTCCTTCTAATCTGTGTACCCAACACATTTACATTAAGAGCAACTCCAGGCCTGTGTTTCAACCACAACGAAGGATGAATCTGAACCTAAGGGACATATTGAAAGAGGAAATCCAAAAACTTTTGGAAGCAGGATTTATATACCCAATCTCAGATAGCAAGTGGGTTTCTCCACTCATGATTGTGTTAAGATTCAATATGCTAAGACATAAAATATCAGTATTACATTCCATTTCACAACAATAGCATATACAGATCACTGAAAGAACAAAAAGCACATCATAAACACAAGAGACACAAATTTATCCTGGGAAACCCTCATGGGGTAGAAAACCCAGCAAAGCTTCCTCAATATAGATGACCAGCAAATACAAAGATGTAATCCCCAAACATGAGCTCCTTCTCCTCCATAGTAGATCTCTCTCTCACCTATGCACTAATCACAAGTGAGTGAATGTGTGTTAAATGAGGAACACACCTCCTCTATTTATACACAACTCTAACTTGACTTTTACACTAACTAGGTCGGCCCCATCTTTAACCATTTGGCTAAACACCCCATTACAACTGACTCTGGGCCGACCTCACTAGGGAAGTCTAATAACCCAAGTTACCACATTCCGACGGAGGAATAAACATCTCCAGATATACAATAGGGTATCCACGGAGGAATGAAACATCTCTGGAATAATAAAGTACAAATATAATCTTCTTAGAAGTTACAATATCTCAACACTCCCCCTTAACGAGAAGGATATTATAACAACATCTACAGGAGCAAGGAGTCATCAACTACATGATACATGAGACATCTATAAATCATTGGAAGCTTTCTCCATACATCATCAGTAACTCAAACAGTTACTGGAACATCAACATCTTCAGTACTGAGTCTTCATCTTCTGTAGCACTCGAACAGCTACAGTAACATAATCATCTGGATCTCTCAATCAACGGCATCAACATCTGGATCCTCTCGATCAACAACATCAACATTTGGATCCTCTCGATCAACAATATCATCATTTGGATTATCTCGATCAACAACCTCATCATCTGGATCTACCGATCAACAGTATTGTAGCAGCATACCCTGCAACACACATGATCCATTTACAAGATTATCAATCCCACTCACTTTAGGACATATGTCCAAGGATGATACAATCCTATCACGTGCATTTTGAACCAAACGTTTAGTCGATGTAGTCCTATCACGTACATTTTGAACCAAACGTTCAGAGACGATGCAATCCTATCACTTACATTTTGAACCAAACATTCAGGGACGATGCAATCCTATCACGTACATTTTGAACCAAACGTTCAAGGATGATGCAGTCCTATCACGTACATTTTGAACCAAACGTTCAAGGACGATGTAGTCCTATCACGTACATTTTGAACCAAATGTTTAGGGACGATGCAGTCCCGATCTGCTTACAGGATGATCAATCCTTCTCACTTTAAGACACCTCTCATGTCTAGGGACAATGCAATCCCGGTCTACTTACAGGATGATCAATCCTTATCACTTTAAGACACCTCTCATGTCTAGGGATGATGCAATCCCGATCTACTTACAGGATGATCAATCCTTATCACTTTAAGACACCTCTCATGTCTAGGGATGATGCAATCTCAATCTACTTATAGGATGATCAATCCTTATCACTTTAAGACACCTCAGCATGTCTAGGGATGATGCAATCCCGACCACAGTGCCTGTCCTTTTTCATACTGGATGTGACCTAGATTAAATCTAGGATTTTACCACATGTGAATGATCACCTGCTGCTATAATGAGCAATCCAGGAGTGAACATTACATCATTACAGGACCTACGAATAATCACCTGCTGCAGTCCAGGAGCGAACATTACATCATGCCAGTCAACCACAGAGCCAGTACTATTTCAAATGGTGTGTGACCTAGATCAGATCTAGGATTTACAACCATAGAGCCAGTACTATTTCAACTGGGGTGTGACCTAGATCAAATATAGGATTTCCAACCTGTGAATGATCACCTGCTAATCCAGGAGCGAACATTACATCATTACAGGTTTTGTGAATGATCACCTGCTTCTATGATGAGAAGTCTAGGAGCGCACATTACATCATTCACCAACATCTTTCTCGAAGATAAGAGTCTACGGATCAATTCAGGGACCGAAGTCTGGGGATGATACAATCCCTCTCATCCACTAGGGACCACTTCTCGAATACATATGTCTATGGATCAATTCAAGGACCAAGGTCCAGGGATGATACAATACCTCTCGTCAACTTAGACCAAGCCTTAGGACCACTTATGAACCTTATCATTGATATCATCGACCTCATCATCGGAACATGTAACCTCATCAACGAACTCATCATCGGAACAGGTAATCTCATCATTGATACATGTATCTTGATCATCGATACAAGTATCCACATCATCAATACGATATCCTCATCATCGATACAGTATCCTCATCATCGACCTTAACGTCGATATAGGTAATCTCATCATCGATACAGGTATCCACATCGATACCAGTATTCAAATATCATCATCAACCATATCGCTCCCCCTTTCGAGGAGGTTCCTTCTGAAATACACCAAGATTGTCTCGGCAACACTCAAACTTTACTCGAGACAGAGGTTTGGTCAATACATCTGCAACTTGTTCATCAGTGCTCACATACTCAAGCTTTATAGCTCCTTTCTGCACCATATCCCGTATATAGAAATATCGTATCTCTATGTGCTTTGACTTATCATGGAACACTGGCTTCTCTGTTATCTTGATACAAATCTGGTTGTCACACAGGATCACAGTGGGGTCCATCGCTAAGTCAAACAGTCCTAATAACCACTTTTGAAGCCATATCGCTTCACAACTAGTAGAGTAGGTATCTATATATTCAGCTTTAGCTGTGCTGAGGGCCATACTAGATTGCTTCCTTCTAAACCACGAGATCATGGCAGATCCTAGAAAATAACATCCGCCCGATGTGCTCTTTCTGTCTGATACACTTCCTGCCCAATCAGCATCTGTGTAGCCATATAATCTAAAGTCATGATCTCCAAGATAACATAGACCAAAGTCTATCATACACTTTAGGTACCTCATCACATGCTTTGCATCTATCAGGTGAACATGCCTAGGTTCCACTAGATACTGACTCAAGGTGTTCACAACAAAGCATATATTTGGCCTGGTATTTGTCAGATACATCAATGACCCAATAATCTGTCTATACAGATTCACATCCACTAACTCTAATGACTCATCAGCTAACATCTTCAAGTTGGAATCCATGGGAGTGGTCATGGCTTTACATTCCAACATATCAAATCTTCTCAAGATTTCCACATCATACTTTCCCTGGTTGAGAAAGATTCCTTCTGGGCCTTGCCATACTTCCAGACCTAGGAATTAACGCATCAATCCGAGATCTTTCATCTCAAATTCTGTAGCTATCTTCTTCTTGCTTTCCATGATCCATTTCTCATTCCTTGTCAGAAAGAGATCATCCACATACAGTAATAGTATGACAAGTTAATCATCCATTAGCTTAAGGTAAAGGTTAGGATCAGCTTTACTTTTGGTAAATCCCAAGCTTGTTAAGAAGCTATCCATTCTCCCTCTGTGACTGAACATCATTCATTGAGTGATCTTCTGCATATATATCCATGCCATCTCTCGTCAGATGGGTCTATTGATATGAGCCTCAAGATCATTCGAACTCTGTGGTGATTTCCTTCTTGCATTCATCTAAGAGAAGAATTTCATATGTATATAGACACCATCTTCAACCTTGTAGCAAAGGTTGAAATCTGCATCACCCATGGTGATCATTAAGCTCATCAAATGACTAGGTACCCATACAGATATTTCTTCAAATGAATCTTGGTAGTTTTCTCAATTCGTACTTCTTCTTCAATTACACCATTAAGATAATGGTCTTATCTAGCTACTTGGAGCAAACATCTCGTCATCATCCTCTTCCTCTTTCTAAGAGAATCTTCTAGCCACGATTCTTCTATAGTATGTTTGATTTGTAAGTCTTCTTGTTGAACATCCATCACTTGTTCGGTGTTCATCATCCTTCTTTTGTAGATCATATCACATGATCTTTCCTACAAATCAAAGTTAGTTACATGATTAGTAATACTTCATAATCATCAAATCATGTTGACATGATAATTTACTATGCATACTGATATGATTCACATAGTCATGCAACTATCTTGACCAATACTTTGGCACAACACATTTCCATATCCTGTATGCATACAGTGGTTATCTAGATGCCTTCCATCTCTACCAGAACATACTATCAAGAGCGTGCACAACTCTCAGCATGTCATCAAAGAGGTTTCATTCTAGACAAGCAACAATGGAATGTTTGTCCAACTTACCCATCATATGCATATTGGTAGTATACTGTTCAATGATATATGAATGCTCACACTATGCATGATATATTCTAGGAATACAAATACACATACAAGCAATATCATTTACTATTTCAGAGATTCAAATAACAACTCAAATACTTATCTTTTATGTTGTGTGGTTTCCTCCCACTTGATCTCTATATGTCTTTGAACTTCTATTCATTCTATACCACTATGCATGCTTTTGTGTGCACTAGTGTCATCCTTGTGATCTCATACATAATCATACATTCATTAGTATAATCTCAATACTATCAAAACATTATGTATGGTCATGATCATTTCATACACAGGTATACTTAACTAAGATCCTAACACAAAGTAGGATTCTAACTTGATATAGCAAAACATACCTGGATTATTATACCCAAACAATATCTTCTTTGTTCTCTTCAATGATTTAGAGACCTTGTGCTAGAACATGCATATCTCATAGGTTAAGCATAGTAGAAAAAAGGCATACATACCTCGTAAGTGGAGCTTCTATGTGGTCAAAGACTATGGAGGAGTCTTTGTTCCCATGTCATCATGGTCATAGAACTCGATTTGTCTTTCTTGATGTACCTTTCATGTTAGCAGGCAACATTATCCTCATACAACACCACAAGTGCATTAGTACAATCATAAGTGTCATAAACCTAATCAATGAATGTCTTCTATCACTTCACATGCATTGATTTTCAAACAATCATAATTGTACTAACCTCAATAGCATGAATACAAATATATTATGAACTTAATCAAGAATCAGATTTCAAAACATACCTATGTCTTCTCAAGTCATACCCGTCGAGTAGTCTTCTCTATAAGGGTAAAACTCTAACCATCCAAGGTACATCACTTGTAAACATCTTATGTATGTTCATGGTGCTAGGATGATAGGATATCAGTGCTACGGTTTCTTCTTACTAGGAAACCCTAATTTTCAATCTCCTTCCTCCCACAACATTTTGATGGAGGATCAATATCTCTGATGAATGGATTCCAAATCCATTGTCAAATCTTCCAATGTTTTATCAGGTGTCTCCAACATTGTATCAGGTCCTTCCAGACCTAAGAACTGAAAACCCTAAGTGAGAGCTTCTTCCTCCTCATCTTAGATTTCCTCCATTTATCCATTTCAGATGTGTCGTATTGTTTCTAGTGTATCTCTGAAATTTCGGATCTGTAGGCTCTAAACCTTTGGTCTGTGGTAGCCTGACCTATCATCCTTCCAACCCCATAGGTCTGACCTCAAATGGATTTTCTGAGAGATATTTATGCCAAGTGTCGTAATGTGACCTGTTTATGGGATAAAACAGGAGAGCGAACTTGTACAGTGTTCCACATGTCACTGGTTCAACTTCAGCCTCTGAAAAACATACCTGAGAAACTACAGTCCGTGCTCTTACTGTAAACTTTTACAGAATTTCATTTGGAGCTTCCTAGCCCAAGTTGTGACCTTTTTTCCTGGGTCACCTGTTTATGACTGAGATCTGGAAGAGGCATAAACCCTAACTTGTATGGATCATAAATCACAAAGTAAAATGAATCTGAGGTTTTCCTTTGGAAAAAAGGTATAGGGAGATGTTATATACGACCTGTGGAAGTTTCATATCTTGAACCTTCGCCAAAATGGATTTATAACGAAAGTTACACGATGACTTGTTTTTTCTATACAAAACCCTAACTTGCAAATTGTCGCAAGTGAGACAAGTGTCGTAAGTGCCATACATTGCCTTCCTTCAGGCTAGCTATGATACCATGTTAAGATTCAATATGCTAAGATAGAAAATATCAGTATTACATTCCATTTCACAACAATAGCATATACAGGATCACTGAAAGAACAACAAGCACAGCATAAACACAAGAGACACAAATTTATCCTAGGAAACTCTCATGGGGTAGAAAACCCAACAAAGCTTCCTCAATATAGATGACCAGCAAATACAAAGATTTAATCCCCAAACATGAGCTCCTTCTCCTCCATAGCAGATCTCTCTCTCACCTATGTGCTAATCACAAGTGAGTGAATGTGTGTTAAATGAGGAACACACCTCCTCTATTTATACACAACTCCGACTTGAATTTTACACTAACTAGGTCGGCCCCATATTTAACCACTGGGCTAAACACCCCATTACAAATGACTCTGGGCCGACCTCACTAGGGAAGTCTAATAACCCAAGTTACCACATTCTGACGTAGGAATAAACATCTCCAGATATACAATAGGGTCTCCACGGAGGAATGAAACATCTCCGGAATAATAAAGTACAAATATAATATTCTTAGAAGTTACAATATCTCAATAGATTGTGCCTAAGAAGAATGGGAAAGGGAGGGTCTGCATAGACTATAGAGAATTGAACAAAGCAACGCAGAAAGACCACTTTCCCTTGCCTTTTATTGATCAGGTCCTTGATACCTTGTCTGGGAAGAAGTATTTTTCTTTTCTGGATGGTTTTAGTGGCTATAACCAAATCCAGATTGCTCCAAAAGACCAAGACAAAACCACTTTCACCTGCCCCTGGGGCACCTTTGCATATAGAGTACTTCCTTTCAGATTGTGCAATGCACGAGCCACCTTTCAAAGAGTAGTGACCGGAATCTTTTCAGAGATGGTAAATGACTGCATGGAAATTTTTATAGATGACTTCACTCCATGTGGCAGTAGTTATGAAGAAGCACTAAAAAATTTAGAAAAAGTCTTGAAATGCTGTGAACAAAGCCAACTCTCTTTAAGCACTGAAAAGTGCCATATGATGATGAGTGAGGGAATAGTTTTGGGGCACTTCATCTCTTCTGATAGTATCCAGGTAGACCCATCCAAAATTAAGGTAATTGAAAATATACCAACTCCTGGAACACAAAAGGATGTACGTAGGTTCTTAGGGAATGCTGGCTATTACAGAAGGTTCATAGAAATTTTTTCCAAACTAGCTTCTCCTTTGTTTTCCTTGTTGATGAAGGATACATAGTTTGTTTGGAATGATGCATGCCAAACAACGTTTATTGATCTAAAGAAAAGGTTGTCTACAGCACCCATATTACGAGGGCCCAACTGGGCTCTGCCTTTTCATATTTCTTCAGATGCTTCAGACACTGCCATTGGAGCAGTTTTAGGATAGCAGGAAGGTAACGCTCCTTATGTAATTTATTACATCAGTAAAAGCTTATCCCCTGCTGAACTAAACTATACTGTCACAGAAAAGGAATTCCTTGCCATAGTTTATGCCATCAACAAATTTAGACACTATATTACTGGATACTCCAATTTTGTGCACACTGATCATTTTTTCATCAAATATTTAATGAATAAACCAATCACGAATGCTAGAGTTACTAGATGGTTGTTACTGTTACAAGAATTTGATATCACAATTATTGATAGACCAGGGAAGGAAAATGTTGTTGCAGACTTTTTATCTCAACTTACTAACAGTGATGACAATTTACCAGTAGAAGATTCCTTCCCCGCTGAACATTTGTTTGCAGTATCAGCTCATTCCCCATGGTATGCAGATATTGCTAACTTTTTGGCTGCAGGTAAGCTCCCAACACATCTGTTAAAAAGAGAAAAAAGAAGATCATACAACAGAGTGCTAGGTACTACTAGATGGATGGACATCTTTTCTACACAGGGCTTGATTTAGAAATCAGAAGATGTGTCACAGAAGATGAAATTTTTAGTATTCTTAAGGCTTTCCATGGTGAGCCCTGTGGGGGGCACTTTATTGACAAATTGACAGGTCATAAGGTCTTGAGAATGGGCTATTTCTGGCCCACATTTTTCAGGGACTCAAAGAAGTATGTTCAGGCATGTGATAGTTGCCAAAGGATGGGCTAACCCAACAGATTAGATGAAATGCCCTTACAGCCACAACTTGTGGTTGAACCATTTGATAGATGGGTCCTGGATTTTGTAGGGCGTATCAACCCTCCCTCAAAACAAAAAGTTCACATCTTGGTTTGCACAAATTACATGACCAAATGGGTAGAAGTTGTAGCCTTAGTCAAGGCTAATGATCATGCTGTGATTGATTTCCTGTATGAAGAAATTTTTACTCGGTTTGGAGTACCCAAGGAAATCGTTACAGATGGTGGAACGCAGTTTGTGTCTCACAAGCTAGAAGCATTGTTACAGAAATTTCATATTCAACACGAATAACCTTGCCATATCATCCACATGCCAATGGCCAAGTGGAGAGTACAAACAAGGTCATCGGGGCTATTTTGACAAAAACAGTGAAAAGCCATCGTAAAGATTGGGATGAGAGACTTCCAGAGGCACTATGGGCCTATCGCACCACATGGCGTAACACCGCTGGTTTTTCCCCCTATGAGTTAGTGTATGGTAAGAATGTTGTTTTCCTAATTGAATTCAAAATCAGAACTTTGAAAATAGCTATAGAAGCAAACCTTGATCTATCAGAAGAAAAGAGGAACCAACTGAATCAACTTAATGAATTGGATGAAAAACACACAGCAGCAATAAATCATACAACTTTAATCCAACAATAGCGCTCTAAGTGGCATGATAGATTCATAAAGAAGAAAGTCTTCCAGGAAGGAGACTGGGCTCTGTTATATGATTCACAGTTTAAGAGGGATTTCAAGGGAAAATTGCGCACTCGTTGGTTGGGACCTTATCAGATAGATCGAGTATTTGACAATGGAACAGTCCGGTTGATCACCATCAATGAAAACGAGACACCATTATTTGCAAATGGTCATCGGATACGATTGTATCACAAACCAATCTCAAGGGATGCTTTCATTTCACATGTTGCAGTAGATCCAAACTATCAGTTAACACCATGGCAGGGATTTTTCTCAACCCCTGTGAGTTTTTAAGAATTGCAATTTCCACACATAATTTGTACATAAATAATTTATTTTTCATTCTGTATTTTATCTATTTTTCATTTTGCATTTGATCGGGTTTGTTTTGAAGAATTGTGTGCAGGAATTAATTGGAGGAACAATAGTCGTGAATGGGCCAGATGATTGTAGGCACCTTACATTGTTTCCTGATCTAATAAAGCTCTTTTGAAGAAGATGGATGATTCATTAGCTTTCAGCAGCCAGCTGAAAATTTGCCTGTTACTTCATTTTGCACAACTGCGACTCCTTACATTGATCATTCTTCCAATTTTTGCAGCTGTAACTCCGCCATTTTTCATCCCTTCCACTTTTGGCCAGCAGCTCTAACTCTGCTACTTTTGCCTATTTTTCCCAATTTCGCAGCTGCGACTCTGCTATCTTCATTCATTTCACCTTTTTCTGCAGCTGCGATACCGCTATTCTTTCCCATTCTGCCAAAGTTTAGTAGTTGCGACTCCACTATTTCCATTTTATTTTTTGTCGTTTGCTAGCAGCTGCGACACCGCTACTTTTTCCTATTCCGCCAAGTCTAGCAGCTACAACACCACTATCTTTTCCTATTACTCCCAAATTTCATAGCTGCGATTCCTCTATTTTTGCCTATTCTACCAAGCCTAGCCGCTGTGACTCCGTCGTATTTCGTCGAACTCTGCTCATGTCTTCATTGTTAGCTCCACATATTCATCAATTACAACTCCACTAGATTGTCTGTCTTCTGGAACGGTCTCGCCGCTCATGATTTGACTGGGCTCTAATTTATATGATGATTGCACAACTCAAATTGCGGTCCGCCAAGAACGATGATAACTATTGGTCCATCCTGTGTACCTATCAGCATGAATGCATGTATCAGCTCAGTTGGTGGTGTCCAACTCATCTCGGCACACACATATTTTACCAGCGATGCGACTGTGAATATCATGCCATGGCAGAATGACAACTTGAGCATTAATCCTGAAGGTACGGGTTCTAACTATAATCATGATTAGGCATCTATTGACGTCGCGAGTAATAATGGTTATATTTGTCAGTTATCCCTATCATTTATCCGCAGCAAATCAGCTAAACCAAAATCATGTTTAGACTGTTACCCGTACATATGACTATGACCATCATTCTACCTGACATTGTGTGACAATCCTGCCACGAGTCTCACTTCAAAACTAACTGTGCCACCTTTCCAACAAGGCTCAATTCAAACTTCGACTATCTGTCAACCGTGTCTGCATGTAGTCAATTCAATGTTTGAAACTGTGACTGGTGCACTCATTACAACATTTCACAGAACGCAGTGGTATGGGTATTCCTATAAGGTATGAGCCTCTCACAATAGAATCTCTATATAAAAATAGAGATGTCTTTGTTATTTTTCAAGAAGTAGGATGGATGGATTATTTTCAGCGTTTGAATGGTTTTCATGAGCAAACGGCCCTTGAAGTTGCTCTAAATATGACGAGCACTCATTCAGAGGTTCTAGGAATAAGGGTAGACATTTTAGAGGCAATCCTGGTGGAGGTAACGGGATTTCCCAGAAGTGGGCAATGCTGGTTTAGTCAGAAATGCTATCATCTGACTGCAGTTGAATATTTTCTAGCATCCGGAGAAAGTGTTCGACCAACGAGCAGGGGAATAGCATTGGAAACCCTTCCAAGTCCTTGGGACCAAGTTGCAATCTTTTTGAAGAAATATATCACATGCGAGGGGAGGTATGGTGTTGTTTAGATTAATGAATTCTTACTCCTGTCACATTTACGTCATCGCCGGCTGTTAAACATGCCATACTTTCTTTTTGAATCTCTGTAATGCATGGCCCTCTTATGTAAGAGGTGCTCAACACCCCTTATCATCCCTCACAAATCATGGGCTAATTAAATTACTGCTCTTATGAGCCCTTGCACAACATAATTTGACATGGGAGAAACTCCTGGTTCTTCCAAGGGTGCCTCGTGAACTTTCCTTACAAACAGTGGATGAGGACTGGGGTTCCTTACCCTTAGTTGGGGGGAGGATTGGAACACCAAAAGTTCAACAGGAGGATGAAGAAGAGATAGAAGTAGAGGAGGATGAAATGGGGGCAACTAAAACCAAAATAGAAGATGAAAAATATAAAGCAAGGGAAGTATCAGGAAGTGGTCTAGAAGCTCAAAATGTGGAATCCTCCTCCGCAATCATAAGAAATTTAAATCAAAAGGAAGGATTTGGACTTGTTTATAAGGCGACAAGATTTCCCCTGCCTTAGAGAAGGAAGGAAGGGATAATGATCAAGGGCCAAACACCTAGGCCAGCGAAAAAGAAAAAAAATCAAAATTGCTACGTCAGCAGAAGCAGGTCACCTAATTGGGGTAGATAGTGGGATTCCTATTTTTAAACCTCGACCACTTGCTGATACACAAGAACCTGCTATAGAAGAGCCTCAACTAGAGAATATGCTTTTTGAAAATGAGCTATTAAAAGAGGAGGTACAGGTGCTTCGTGCAGAACTAAGGAAATGGAAGGAGACATGCAGAAAACAAGCAAAGAAGTATGTCAATGCAAGGGTGGAGGCTACAGACCAATTGGAGAATTTACTGTCCACTCGGGGAAATGAAGTACAACAAGAAATAATATGCCTAGAATGTGGGGATATATTTAATTTGCAAGGGCATAAAGTTACACTATTGGACTTAGTGGTACAGGTATCTTCAGGAACAAGGCAATCAGAGGAGTTATTTTCGGGCTGAACCTCATCGTTTTGTAGGCATTTAATCGACCCAGCAAGCTAGAAGAATCAGGAAGAGGATGCTGTCACACAAGAACTAGCATCCTTAAAAAATTGTTGGAAATGCAATTCAGACAAAAGATATTGAGAATGGGATACAAGGGAAAATGTTGTTACACAAGAACCAATACTATGAAAAATATGATGATTTCCAATATAGGCTGAAGCTGCAAAGGGTAGGGAGATGTTGTCACACAAGAACCAGCATTCCCAATGGTTAATTGTCAAAATTGATTTCTTCAACTCCTCTGCATAATATGAACGGGGATCAGATTCAGAATCAAACTAATCGGCTGTTGCATGAGGACATCCAAATGGATATTTGGGGGGAGATGTTGGGCCCTGGAAATGCTCCTTTTTGACCATACCTATTTCATCATTTTTCCCAGTTACACCCTACTCTCATAAACCATATTCATGCCTTTTTCCAGATTAATCAGTAGACCTAACAAGGTATACATCATTATTGCTTCATTTAATTAAATGCCTAAGATTGTTATAGTTATGAATTCTATCCTTCGATTTATGCTAACTTGTGTTGATTTCATTAAGTTAAGATCAAGCACAGGTGTATCAGCCAGAATGTCTTGTGGAAGAATCATATGTGGTGCCAACTGGTACTCTTTTGATTTGATTCTTCATATTCTAAGGGACAACGCATCTCTCCATGTGAAGCTGTAATAGGTCACTGAAACAGGGGATAGCTGCAACAGACAGGGTGCCTTCCAATTTGCTAATCCGTTGATCCATTGATTGCCAGAGTAACAGCATCCTTCATGATTAACAACCTCATTCAATACGGTTGTAACAGTTTAGCTATGACTCTAGATCATGAAGATCAAAGATATTCATTGCTGCATGATTTTAGTGGATCATGAACTATAATTCTCCATGTATAAATATGGGAAGGCTCTTGGAGTCTGGGGTTGGTTGATTATTATCTTGTACGAGATGTAACAGAGAATGAGACTGTGAATTACCATTTTTAATGAGGAGCAGATTTATTTCCATTTTTGTGTCTTAATCCGTGGTAGTTCACGGCATCTCTGTTAGAAGGCCAGGGCCCACCTTCTCACATGGATTTCCGATTTAAGTAGGTAGTTAAATTAATTCATTTCCTGTTGTGTGTTGTGGAATTGCATTAGCGTGTTTCTAATAGCTGCAACATAGATTTATGATTGCATTCTTTAGTGGTAGTTTATTCTTTGCATTACAAATAGCTGCAACTGTGTGATTTGACAGTCGACTGTGTAGGTTAGTTTAATTATGCATGTGGGTTCAATAGCTGTTACGGCCAAGCTCAGCTCCAATTCCTTTCAGTCATTTATGCTTTCTAGGATTTCCCTTGGTTATCAATTTAGAGTTCAAGCTTATGTTTTAATTCTGGTTGTTGTTGTATCTTCATTGAATTCATAGATTAGGCAGATTATGATTGAGTTACAGTAGTTGCTGGATTAATCATATTGGTAAAGATTGAATACGGTAGTTTGATAATTATAGGATTTAACTTCTTGCAAAAGTAATCTAGTTCATTTCAATTCTTAGATTTGTAACTGCTAGGTTGATTTCTGTAGGAAGATATTTGCATTTTGAATTCCTAGATGTATGAGTTAGATTAGTTTTCTTCATGGAATGAGTTTGATGAGCAGATAGGTAGGATCATTTATCTCCATTTCCTTAATCAACTACTGAAAGTGTTTATGCATAGATTGTGATTATTGCCATAGAAATAAAAGACTTCCCTGGGTTTGACAATTTATATTGAGCATCCTGTTTGTTAGTTTTAATTAATTAGCATATAGGGTGACCAACAAAGATGAAAATAATGCAACATAATTTCTTTGTGTATGTTACACCAAAATGTCATCACCCTTGTGCAAGTGTCGCAAGTGTTGTAAGTGTCGTCATCATGACCTAGCGTCGTCATCATGACCGTTGCAAGTACCGCCATTATGACCAAGTGTTTTCATCATGACCGTTGTGATAATGTCATCATCTTGACCATTGTGTATACATCCCTGAAGTCATCTAGACCAAGTATTCATTTGAGAGGATTTGTACTCAGTTTGTACAACCTTTTGAGAGGTCGTCACAGGTTGCACATTATCAACATGCGATGTCACAGGTTGCTCTATAGCAGGGTGCGACAAGGTTTGTTCATGGGAAAAAATAGCCATTTCGAGATCTTTCTCGAAGCTTTCCCATTTTGGGGCTTATCCCTGATCTCTTGGAGAGTTGGTCCTCGACCCCTAACTCATTGGGAAGAACCCCTATCTCTCTCCTACCATCTCTCAACCTATTCTATCCATAATCTCATCCACTTAGTCCTATATATATGAGGCTCACTCCCATACCAAAGGGAGGAAGACTATGGTATCTACATGCTGGTGAAATCTCTTAGGACACCTTCACTCACCTCTTGGAGAATTCATGCTTCCTTGGAAGGGCTTGGCAATTGGCTTGTGTGGAGAAGGGCTGCTACGTTAAGTCATTGGTTTTAGTTCTATATCTCTATCATGTACTCCTCTATTTGCAGTAATGCAAATGCTTTCCACCAATATTGTCTCTTATGTATGATGATGTTGTGTTGTTTACCTGCTTAACTTTTTACATAGATCTCTTATTGTATAGATGCTCTTTACTCGTTTCTCTTTTCTGTGTCTTGACAGGTCTTGCAGCTTGGATCTGACGACCGTGAGACGTGGAGCAACATAACGGGAGAAAGGATAGCGAATCGAAGAGGTAATACATCTAGTACTTGATCCTTAAGTAGATCTAGGAAACACATTTGTAGTCTGTTTTATTTGTTCTAGACTCGCATTGAGCTAGCGAGATCCAGCTCACCTTCGGTCGAGTGGATTGTCCGTTAAAAAATCTGGCGACCATAATGGGGAGTTCCCTTGTCTAGTAGTCGTTAATCTGAGTCATTTTCAGTTGATTTCTTGACACAAGCCTTGTTATCATTTTTGTCATTTTTCCTTCTTTGGAGTGATTCAATTGTTAGATATTCACATTGAAGATCTTGATCTTCTTCCTTTGAGTTTGTATAACATAGTTTCAAACCTGTTTGTGGTTCATCCTTGAGATATTCGATTCATTTTTTAATCTAGAACTCTCATGTCGCACCTAGGCAATGAAAACAGAGCGACACTGTGTTTTCCTGATATTTTGCCTGTGACTGTAGATTTCTCGTCACGACCTGTGCATTAGTGAACTACGACGTTGTCGCACCTTTCGTGTAGGTAAACTGCGACGTCGCACTGTCTGCAAAGACAGACTGCACCGATCAGTCAATGCTTGGCATACAAGCATCCATTCCCTTGTTTGACAGTCTGAGCCTTGGTTTGGTGTATAAACTCTTTTCTATGCTGCATCATTCAGCCAAAGATCCCAGCAGTGTTTTGTTTGGCTTTTTTGTATTGGTTTTTGGGTCTTTTGAGTTTTGGATTCATGTTTGGCCCCTTGAGTAAAAACTAGTATTTTGCTTGCATTTTTAAGCGAAATGGGTTCTATTTTTGAAAAAACAATCACCCTCATGGCCAGGGGGGGCCATGAATCGTACATTCTTCAGTCATTTTGACCCATCTCAAGGTTTTGAGATCTTTTTGGTTTGGCGTGACTAGCTTGTTTTAAATACTTGAAAAGTGTGGGATATCCATGTCTTTTTTAGCTTCTCTTTCTTGGGTTATGCATCTTGTTTCCCTTACATGCTGAGCTATTCAATCAATTTGGGAAAGATTGGTTCTTTGTCTCCACTTTAGTTCAAAGAAAAGCTTGATTTTGTCACTCTTTTCTATATTCATGAATTTGGAAAACATAAATATTCTTCTTACTTTATTGTGATCATCTGATGTTCTTGGTCTTGCCATCATAAGAAGAAGAAAGGCTTGTTTCAGATTTGTGTGCATTTGAGTTAGATAAGATTGTTAAGTGCTTTTCTTTGTCTTACATTTGATTGGAAACATTTGTGGAATCCTTCTTTCTGTAGCTTAGATGTGTCTTTTTCAAGTGTAAAAAGATAGGAAATGAGTTATAATTATTGCATTTGGTAGATTTTGAGCCTTTCCTGAGCACCTTTGAGTTGTTTGGGTGCTTGCCATTTTCTTTGGGAATTTATGAAAGATTAGAGTGATGTAGATATCTTCTCACTTCCTGTATATAGATATGAAAAGCGTTGAGTTATCAAATTTCATTTTTGGTACATGCATTTGAAAATTGAAAAGTGCTTCATCATTTTGTCTTACACATTGTTAAGATTAGTTGCATCTTTCATTTTCTTTACGCTTTTTGACTGATTATTGTAGAAATTTAGAATTATTGCACTCTAGGAAGGAATTCTTCTTTTTGCTACTACTTAAGTACTTTTGGTTTGAAAGAAAGAAATATCTCTCCTTACCTTAAGTAGTTTTCATTGAAAAGGAAAGAAAATGTGCATTATCATGTAGTTGAGGATTGCATTATGTTTACATTTATGTACTCACCTCATGCATCCACCTAACCGTACAAGATAAAATTAATGCTAGCTTAGGTTAAAATCATTTAGTAACTGTGCGTAAGTTAGAGACATGTTACGACATCTTTAAGCATGGCAGCTATCATTATTTGCCAGCACTGTAGTCCAGGGGTATTGTAGTCTTCCACGTACATCGGTATATCGAGCTCCTTCACGTACCCACCAAGTACCATAATCCATACTTGGTGTATATCGAAGGGTGTATCACGTACTCGACACATATATCGGAAGGTCTCGTGCCAACAGTTGTGCATTAGATAGCACCACTACGGATTTGAGCTCCCACGTACCTTGCGTATATCGGGAGACACCATTAGGATTCCTGAAACCAACCGAGTTAACCATTTGGTCGTCTTGGCAAAGCAATACACCGAGAACAGCACTCAGGGAGATTAGCATGCCCGTACTGTCTAGGTAATCAGGTATGCAGGCAAGGGTACGGTCCCAATCCTCCTTGTCACGTCATATTGTTGGACCCTGCAGTATATCACGATTTGCGATGCCTTGATAATCCCGTGAGGTTCCAGACTTTGAATCCACTCCTATTCACACAGTTTGCTTGTTTCTTTTAGACTTGAGTAGTGCTTGACTTGTATGGTACTTTAGAGACTCTTAGGAAGTCTAGATATGGGAGACTCTTCCGGGACTACCAACCAGGAGGCACCTTTCCAAGGTATGACATTTGTTATTCCCCCTTATGGAACTATTGATCCTCCCTTTATGGCTATGTTGAGTCTTCCTGGATTGACGATAGGATTACCAGTATGGTTATTCTCCAATCCAGATACACCAAGTGCACCAATCATGTCGAACTCAGGTCCTTCACCACATGAGCATCAATCTCATGATGACCCTTCTCCTTCTCTGTCGAAAGTTGAATCGGCTTCCATCTCTTCCTCTTCTCCTACTGAAAAGTCTGATGTTAGTAAGAAGGAAGGTGTGAAGAAGAAGAAAGGGAAGATTAAGAAGAAGGAAGATAAGAAAGAGACCAAGCGTCAACCATCTGCCTCTGATGGCACTCATTCTATGAGAACACCTCGTAAGCCAAATTTCCCTTGAAAGCTTTGTAAGGGTGATCACCTTCTCAAGAATTGTCCCAGTCTTTCCCGTGTGTCAGAAGTGTGGTCTAAAAACCCCAAAGCGCTTGTATCGTCAACCTCTGAACATCATGTTGATGACACTCCCACGACTAGTGACCCTTTGGTGAAGGGTCAGAAGGGTAGAGCTATAGACCCTTGCTGGATATGCAAGGGTATGCACCGTACTTTCCTTTTTCCAAGCATGGATGAAGCTTCATGGTGATTGGAAGATATTACTATCTCTCAACAGGTGCTTCCAACAAGCGATAGTAAGTTGTCCCTCAACCCCCCGCTGGTTTACCAAGTGGTCAATTCAATTTCATCTGTAATTGATCCCACTCTTCCTTTGGAGAGTGAAGTGATTGAGTCGATCTCATCTCCACTCGATCCCGCTCTTTCTTTGGAGAAAGTCTAGACTGCAGCAGTCACCATGACACAATCTTTGTCTCATTCTTATCTTCCAAGTGAGAGTGAATCGGAAACCGCTGATGTTTTCCTAGTTAGTTTAGAATGTCCTAGGCAAGGGGAAACCCTGTCCATTCCTACAGGACCCCCTCCGAGTACTGAGGTTATTTCATTTGATTGGAATAGTCTAACAGAGTCTCGTCTTCCTTCAAGTGTTCCTTTTCAAATATCTGTAGGAGTTTCCAATAAAGAAATCTTTCATACAATAGTTGATGAGGGAGAGTCTGTTAGTATAGTACTGAATTGCTTCCTTGCTCATCTCTGTGTGGATATCCTAAATATAAAGTAGGTAGTTTCAATTTCCAAAATGCATCAATGGCAGTTTAAATTGATTGAAACCAATGCACATCAAGGGTATAGTACTGAACTACTTCCTTGCTCATCTCTGTGTGGATATCCTAAATATAAAGTAGGTAGTTTCAATTGCCAAAATGCATCATTGGCAATTTAAATTGATTGAAACCAATGCACATCAGGGGTGATAGCATCAACAGAACAATGTATGGCCGGGGTTCAGATGAACTGGTCATTGTTTTTATTAAACGAGCTGATGGAGGATGTGGTCACAACACAGGAAAAGGGTAAGCCAATTACTTATTCTTGGCTCCTACTATTAATTTCTTTGGTCACATGGACGGATCCACCAAAGTATCAAGGAATAGAGACAGAAAGTGTCAAAGTGTGTTGAGGGGAATGATATCAAAACATATGGGCACTAAATGACAAGGATAGGCAGCACGAAAACAACATACAATTATACATCTACTTGGAAGATATGCCTGCACAAGAAGTGAAGGTTTCACGATTAACAGAGGTCACAACAAGAATATATACGCAGATTGTGAGGCTCGCTGTGGGGCCTCGAGCGATTTTTATCCAATCAAGTGCAGACCCAGCAAAGGAATGGTTAACCACGCAATACAAGCTGACTGAAGAAGAGTTGGATGCCATTGTAGAGGAATGGCCAAATGAATGGAAGAACCCAATCGACAAAGACCAATTATTGGATACGGAGGATGGAAATATGACGAACGTACCGAAGACCCAGAATGAGATGAAGGACTCAGAGGACGAAGATGAAGGTGAGGACGACCAGCCAGGGAAAGTGGAAGAAAGTTAGGATGGGTCAACCGACAATCTGAAAGAGTCGTAGTTCGAGGCATAACGACAGGAAGCAAGAACGAAGAGGAATAGGGACAGAGGACAAGGGAGTACCACTGTTGGTCTCTCCGACGAGTAGATGAACATGTTGCTCGACAGGCTAACAATGGTCGCAGAAGAAAACTGAGAAAAAGCGACACAACATTCGACAGAATATTTCCACCAAGTGTCGCATTTGTTGCAAACACTAAGTAATGCTATTTTCGAGACTAGGGTGAAGCTATGTCTTGAAGAGGCAAGTCAGTCAAAGGTGCGACAGGAAGAGGTTGACATCGGCATTCAGTAGCGCATCGTGCAAGTGCTACCTGGCGCGATCGCGATCGGGAACGAAGATCTAGACCTCGCCCTATGCGGTCTTGACACTGTAAGTATCGACCTGAACATGTTACCTATGCTCATGCTTCATTGCATCCACATTGGTACCAGTGAATAAATCCATGAGTGAGAAGCATCGACACATGACCGAATGATCAATTATAAGAGGCAAGAAAGAAGTGTTGAGGAAGAGATTGAACAACTCCATGAAGAAAAAGAGATAGCAATGAAGGAAACATAGAGAGAAATGGATGAAAGGAAGCATCTAGAGCATGCCATCTCTATGGCATGCGAAGATGCACTAGAAATATCTAAGGAGATGGTCGAGGAGGCCAAGGAATTGAAGCTAGGAGCAGTCATTGCGGACCTTAGAAAATTTAATGAGGAATTGCAAACAAGGGTGGCACCGAGAACAACACCAAAACAAGTTGAAGCATGGAAGACCAGCATTGAGGATGATGAGACGAAGATTGCAGAGTTGGAAAAAGTGGTGCAACACATAGTAGAGGAAGTTTCACAATTTTGGGTAAGCTTAATACAAGATGAGCAGTTGCACTAGTTGAATGTGCAACTCGAGGACGCAGAATTGCAGTTGGAGACATTAAGGGGATCGCTAAAGTAAATTCCCATACTTTTTCAAATGACTAAAGTTGCATAGTTAAAGGAATTACAGCAATAGGTCAATAAGGTGCAACAAAGACATCAGAGGAGGACAACGCAGTTGAAATAATTGCAATCTAATGCAGAGAAGCTGGCAATAGAAGCAATGTCAGTATTGACACAAATCAAGGAGAATTTAGGGAAAGTGTAGCAGGAGGAAAGGGATCATCCAACAGAACAAGAGTACGAGGAATGCACAGCGCTCAAAGTAGTAGTTAGGGAAGACATCGACCGAATTAACGCAACATATGGAGAGTTCAAGGCACAAGTGAACACACCAACAACATCCAGATGAAGTGGCTTGAGGGAAAGCCACAAGTTTGTGTTGGGGGCCTATTGGAACAGGACTATTTAATAGAATTTTTGGTACAAACAGCGACAATGTGGACAATGACAAAGGTAAACGGTGATCATGGAGCATAGCAAAGCGGTTAAAGCGGTCAAAGCAGATTAGGAGTTAGTTATACTTAGTGGTTAAGATATATCCACTTCCTGAAGTGGACAAATTTTTTAATGGCCACTGAGCCTATAAATATGAGTCGCACTGCAAGCCTTAGGTCATCTTGTATCTTATTGGATGAGGTGATCACACCTTTGTTTTTTGACCTAAGTTATTGAAGATCGGTTGTGCGGATATGTGTCTCTGTCAATTCTGTGATTTGTAAGATGGATTTGATGTATGAAGTATGTTTTTAATGAGAAGGAATGTTTCGACCATGACTTTGTCTCTCTTGTGTTATGTCATAGTTCGATTACTTGTGTTATGTCACAATTATGATTAGTTGTGTTATGTCATGGTTATGATATGTATCGCAGATTTGTTAATATGTTTCTATGATATGGTACTGCGTAGATCTAATTAATATGTCTTTGTATGCAATGATGGTGTTATGATGCAATTGCTAACTATGTTGATCTTTGATTTATGTTGTGATTAATTCACTAGTACAAAACGAGAGATAAGTGACTAGGTGACTAAAAACGTTAGTCACCACTATTTTTTCAAGGGATAAACGACTAAAATTGAGCAATTTTAAATAAGCCAACAAAAACCGACTAAGATAAATGACTAATTTAGTCGTGGGATAAAATATATGACTAGATAAAAAGTGACTAAAATAAAAATGAGTAACATAAATGATTAATTTAGTCACAGGAATATAAATATGACTAGCTAGTCACGAGAAAATTGCAATTAGTTACTAGCTACTAGTATAATATATATTATTTTTTAGTTTTACTTTTACCATAAAAATATGAAACCGCCTCTCAAGTTGTTGTCCCATGTCCTCTCTCTTCATCGTGAAAATATTCTTCTTAATTAGGTATTCATATTTACTATGTATTTTATTTCCTAACACTTTCCTAGTATTTATATAAAAATAGGAAGCATCCTCATGTGCATTGAACTCCCTGAAGATATGCATGATAGAGACATCAGGAAAGACCTTGAGAAGAAGATTAACATGATCCATCCAATATGAGAGCTCCATCACCTTTAAAGAGCACAAACCTTTCTCCCAATCAAATATAAGTTTAGAGCCATCAACAATATGGTGTAAATAAATATGTTGAGAATTGGAAAAAAATAGGACAAGCCAGAGCGCCAATAGCTCTCCTCTCGTATTGGTCCCTAATCAACCGCAATCTAACCATCAATTAAATTTCTCTTCATAAACCACTTTCCACAAAATCGTTCAAAATCCCATGAAACCCTTTGACCTTGCAATTGCACCACTACATGCAACCAATACACACATTATCAAACATATAACAAAGTAACATGCCCTTTCTCATCACATTCATGAGCACTGATATTATTCTCTTCTCCACCATTTATGATAGCAAGTTCACCATGAACCAAAAAAAAAAATCCACAAGTTAAACTCGAATGTCGACGATACTCCTTTGTACCCTCCATTGCTCGAAATTTGAATTGAAGATTCCATAACCCAATAGATTGTGATACTTTGAGTAGAAATCATAGCCTTTATGAAGTTGAAGAAGTTTGTTTCAGCATGTATTTAATGTTTTTAGAATCGTAGGACATAATACATCTGATGTCACTTCATTTTGGAATCATGGACATGAGTGTGCCCCATTTTCTCTTTAAAAATATATTGCATAATTGTTTATGCAATATAAATGGAATATCAAAGATAACAACATATTCATTGGAATCCATGTCATAGACTATTTTGAGTACAATTACAACAATTTATTAAAGCCACCATGCACGCAATAGACTATCACAATATCTATCTTAATCCATATCAAATATTCCATAACAATAAATATTAACACCTACAACTTGAATTCCTTTTTTTTTATGTTCATCACCATGCTACACAAACAAACAACCTAAACACCTCAAAAAATTAAGTATACCAAAAAAAACAACCAAACCACCTCAAAAATTAAGTGTGCCAAAATATGAATATGCCATGAATTTCATTTTCGTTAACACAAATAAATACCATTCATTTGTGCTTATTCACATTTAAAAAAAAACACCTAATTTTTTTTTTTAAATAAATGCACAATTCACTTTAATTTATCATGTGTTAATAAGATCAATATACCTCTCTCTATCCTCTTCGCTGGTTTTGGATTATCCTACCTTAGCTTGGTATTGTAGGGCATGAAGCAACGGACATTACAAAAACCTATTTTTCTGAAAAACTCACATTTCCATGCCCATGGTCCAAGAAGGATATGTCGAGTTCAATCCCTGACTAGGAGTGTTGAAGGATCGAACCCATCAAACAATGGTGGGCGATTGAATTCCAGGTTCCAAGCATTTTATTCACATATTTACATCTTTGCAAGTTTTGTATTTTTTCTCGATTCAAACACGATATATGTTGCTGAAAAGGAAGACATCGTGAAAACCATACTTTAAATGCTGAAAAACCCATTAAATACAATAAAAATAACATACAGGGATGTCATCCTTCAGAGCTGGATGAAATTTGGGGGGAATTATCTGCCTCGATTGCTTCTGTTCATATTTTTCATTTTTTAGTAGAGCCCCTACTATTTCATCTAATGATAATGGGTAGGGGCCTATGCCCATGCCCCTACATCATCTGCATTTGTTGAATGTAGGTTCATCATTGTTTTTCCCATGCCCCTGCATCATCTGCATTTGTTGAATGTAGGTTCATCACTGTTATGCTTTCTAACTTTATCCGTGATGAATAGCCATGAACATTTGTACCAGAATCTCTATGACTCTTTAAGCCCAAGGCTTAGTAGTGGATAACTCGATGAACTTTAAGAAAAATAAATGGAAGACCACCAAACGAAGGAAAACCCTGCAAATTCTGAGGAATGCGGGGAAAACCCTTGTAAATACAAATGCTCAGGCTGTGTCTTGTGGTCATGTGGACTGCCCTGCATGAAGGCTCACAAAGAGTGCACTCAATGCATAGGGAAGCGAAACTAATCTCTATTTGTTCCCCTTTCCCAGTTTGATGAAAATTGGCTAGTATCAGGTCTCATCCTTTCACCCAATCCTCAATTATTGTTACATTGCATGTCAGTTCATACATGCAGGTCTAACTGTTATCTGAATAGGATGTATTTGTTTTTCTTTAAAAAATAAATAAATCAGATTACAACCTATTGGAGTAACCTTTGAGGATGATCGAAGCTGCCAACCGGAGCCGAGCTCCTTTGGGTGACAACATGCATTTCCTGAGAAGACCCATGAAAGCTCTTAAAACCCAGGCCAAGAATCACAATACAAACATTTTATTTCTTCCAGATGGAACGTCCAAGAATCAAACCAATTGATCTCATTATCATACAATTAACCAAGGCATCTTTCCCACTCCATCCCCTACCAAACAATAATATCTTTCCCACTACATCCTTTCATATACAATACTAATGTTTTCTACCATGAATTGGCCACATATGTATCTAGTTCATTCAAGCCAAATAAAAACCAAGGGAATTTTTAATTGTAATGGTCATGTTCTTCATTAATATCTTGTATGATACATTGAGTTGAGTTTTAAGCCTCCAACTTGTTAAAGTATATGATCTCTAGGATTAGGAATGACACATAAACCCTATATTAATTTGTTCCCCGTTGAATTTCAGTAAGGCTTCCTTACCAACTTTGAAGTTAATACCTATAAAGTCTCACGTGGATTTATAGAACTCACTAGGGGATCTATTAATGCTTCGGGACTTACTGTCAACCATCTCCATTAAGGTCAAATTTATCTTGTCAAGAGCATTCTTGATCATGTGCCTCTCATGACCTTACAATAGTTTATGTGGGACCATGTCTAAACACATTTGCATGTCTAGCTTCCTCTTACTAATTAGGCATTGGGTTTCAAAGAAATCCCTATATTGAGTTATGAACTCCTTTTCAATCTCTTGTGACATTTTGATGCAACATCTTGTGCATTTTATGGTCATTATATTTAGACGTGCTTTTTTAATAGCCAATTTTTTAAAAACTTCCTTGGTTTCCCTATGCCCAAACTTTGGTGAAAGAAAATGGGCACAGAGTTGAGCTCCCCTGGCACATCTCATTTCATCAAGCTTAAGAAAGTGAGTGAGTTTGGTAGTTTGAGCTCACAAATCATAACAAGGTGGAGAATACAGGTTTTAATTTAGTTCATATAGCTTGTCTTTAATTTCCTTATAATGCATTTTCCTCACAACTACAATATGTTGTCCATATCCCCTAAAGAAGGCAATAACCTAATTGATGGCATCACCTCATTGGATAATCCAACCTTTAGTTACTTTGGGCCTATGGAGAAGACTCCATATTTGTTTGAATCATATTGATGTAATTAAAGTTATAATTATAATATAGCATATATAATATTAATATAATATAATTAATATTGATATAATATAATTATTTTATTCTAATATAAACATTTAAAAACAAAATATAATATAGTTATTCAACTTTATATTTCCATTTGTAAATACTAATATAGTTATATATATAAACCAAACCAACCATATATATACACACCAAAAAATCAAAATCAATTAATTTCTTTTTAGAAGCAATTAATCATACTATACAACTAATTACTTTGAACTCTAGGATAAGGGTTTTGGCGCCACAAATTTTAGCATTGTGTGGAGAATGAATTTTTCAAAATTTTGGCACCATGAATAGGGTTTTTATCCCGCCTTCCAACCAGTTCATATGGAACATAAACATCCATTCCATTGATTAAACTAGGGAATTCATTAAGGCGGCTAGGGTATTAAGCTCTGCAACAACAAGAAGGTTTTGACAGTCGTTTAAGGAAACCTTCAGGAGGCTAGGGTTCCTACCGTAGCCTCCATAACCACCCACCTTCCTTCTTTAATTTCTTTTGCGAGTTTTGCGGGCTCCTGAGGCGATCATCAGCCTTTCTTGGAAGCAGTGGCGGAAGCCCTTTCTTGACAGCTCCGGAAGATCATACATGGAAGTGGTGGTGTTAGGGATACACAGTGTTGTTTTGGTGTGGAGAAGGTGGCAGATCTTCTTTGTAAGTGGAGGTGGTGGTTTTTTTTATGCGTCGGTATCTCTTCAAGGAAGCGAAGGCGGTGGACCTTAGGCTTCGATGTAGATTTTTCCTGTTGCAAACCTATGCTTGACTGGTATATATTCATTTCCTTGTGTTTACCAATATATGTTTCTTACTGACTTAATTTTCACCGCAACAGTTTTTGTCTCCTATAAAAGTTGGGCCTTCCATTCCACCTTCATTTTTCCATTCCCTGTACTTGTTTTCACTGCAATTAAACGATGCACAAACTTGCATCTCTCCTTTCTCGCTAGTGTAAGGGGTTTATGTAGTTTTTCCTTTGCAGTTAGAGATTCTAGTGGCCAAGTTGCTTCAATATATGGTGAAAGAAGCCAATGATTTGTAGAGCCAATTTTTACAGCTTATTTAAGTACATGAGCAAAGGGAATTACTGTGTAACAAGGCCCATCAATATCCATACATGAAGAAAACCTTTTATTTTGGGCGGTCTAAGCTAGGTGGAAAAATGTTGGATTTGCTTGCCAATGGGTAGCACTTAAAAAATTTAATGGAGTAAGATCAAGTCAACCATTGTACATACTATAGTAGGCTCATTTGAATCCTGTAAGTTTTCCCTAAGTTTGCTTTGTATACATGTTTCTTTTTCTGTTGAAGTTTTGAGGAACCCGGGATCTTGCGCATAATAATAAAATTTACTAATCTTAAACTGTAGTGGTGCACTTAAGAGAGTAGCTTCTATTTTGAAACTATGTACCATATATGTCTATGGTAGAACTCTTAATCATATTATTGCTTAGAATATTTTAAAGAGCTTGATAGCCTCCTTTTCCAGATCGTTAAATCACTGCATGGTTTTTTGACATTTGGAAGAGCTAGATGATGATGACCTTGTAATCCTCACATTAGTGAATTTCTTTATAAAAGTGTTGAAATAGGATGTTGAGCTATATTATAAAAACTATTAGACCTGCAAACTATTGGCATGTGTCTTAACATCTCCAGTTGGAGGCTTGTAGCAAAGGTGAATAAACTTTGGAGGGTTTGTAGATGCTACAGCCACTCCTAAATATGATCCCATTTTCAACTCTTCACATTGATCCACATTTAATATCTTTGCAGTGATTACATCATTGTGAGCAGATTGGTCCTCCTATCCTGCAGGTTTACATACTACAACTAGTAAAGCATGAACACAACCATGCAGAGATAATAAAGAGAGGAAGGATGTTATGAAGAGCAGTAAGTTCAATAGGACACACTTTTTGTTCACCTACCCAATAGTTAGCATTATGTTCTGTCTGACTACTCCACTGAAACATGTTGCATATTACGGATACTTCTGAATTGATAAGTATGCATATGGAATTTATTGGGAAATGATTTATGTAAACTGGGAGCGATAGAAATATTGAAGGGTTCAATTTGCTTCCCATTCGAAGCCGGATTTGAATAAATTAAAGGGCGGAAGGTTTTCAGTTGTCTCGAGCAATGGACCCGGATTATCAATTAGAGATAGATTTCTAACGTCAGATAGTAGGCACTCGCACCATTGGATCGACCTCTTTATAGTTAGAGATAAAACTTCCTTTAATCGACCTTACTGCCTTCAATCGACCTCCCTTCCTCTATACCTATTTATCACCTGCACTACACTTTGGAGCACCCCTGAATTTCACATCTTACTTGGAGATCCTCGCTCACTTGCGACCACCTCTCACTAGCTACCCGAATTATAACCAATTCTTCATTATGGAATCGAACAATATAGTTTTAAGGAGACCGGTCTCTCCAATAAGTAGATAGTGAACTCAACAACCTAGAAAGTACGTATTGAAGATATTTATGGAGGATATCATGAGAAATGGCATCACTTATATTAAGCATGCATGGAGAAAGATGGTCAAATCCTTGGATATAGTCTTTACGGATTTGACGGTAAATGTTTATCTCAACTGTCTTCACTTGTTTCATCTTTAGAATTTTTTATTTTGTCTAAATTCTAGTTCAATTTTGGGGAAGATATCTGTGTTACCTACTGGATCTTGTACTATATTACTATATTTTGTTTTCACTGAACTATTGCAATGGGTGTCGTGCATTAATGCATATCTATGTGCTTGCTTTGTTTGTAAGAGAAAGCAATTTCTCACCAAAACAAGGGTTGGATTTAATAATATATTATTTTACTAAGGAGGCATGCATTTTCGACACTGGTATCTAACTTGTGACTACTTTTGATTTTTAGTGCATTGGAAGGTCGTGTTTATATGAACTGTACTTGGTCAGTGTGTATTGCAGTTTCCTTGCCATGAAGAACAGTTGCACCAAGATTCGTTGAAGACTGCATATTCTTCCATTGACCTGGTTTGTAACGTTTTCTTAAGAATCTTATTTCCTTTTATCATAATTCTCTGTGATTGATATCTCATTGGGAGATGGATATGACAACATATTAGCTCTGAAGAGAATGAAACAAAAACAGTGGTACTTCTCAGTTTTGTACGTAAATAACCCTAATTTCTTTGTTTGAAGTTTCTTTGTATGTGATATCGACTAATATTGAGTAACTATTAAATGTTGAGTAGCTGTTGATTGTTGGTATCCTTGGTATACTCCATTATTTATTTAAATTTATGGTTTTATAATGACATTTTTCTTTTGTTGGCAGGTTGTTTATGATGTTACTGATCAGGAGAGTTTCAATAATGTGAAACAATGGTTGAATGAGATTGATCGCTATGCGAGTGAGAATGTCAACAAGTTGCTTGTTGGAAACAAATGTGATTTGACTGCTAATAAAGCTGTTGATTATGATACAACCAAGGTAATGTTAAATGCTAAGTAGCTGTTGATTGTTGGTATCCTTGGGATACTCCATTATTTATTTAAATTTATGGCTTTGTAATGATATTTTTCTTCTATTGGCAAGTTGTTTATGATGTTACTGGTCGGGAGAGTTTCAATAATGCGAAACAATGGTTGAATGAGATTGATCGCTATGCGAGTGAGAATGTCAACAGGTTGCTTGTTTGAAACAAATGTGATTTGACTGCTAATAAAGCT
Source organism: Larix kaempferi (assembly GCA_027924585.1). Lineage (NCBI taxonomy): Eukaryota > Viridiplantae > Streptophyta > Pinopsida > Pinales > Pinaceae > Larix > Larix kaempferi. The sequence continues at coordinate 35,689,425 of BSBM01000510.1, forward strand.
ATTGATTATGATACATCCAAGGTAATGTTAAATGCTGAGTAGCTTTGGCATCATGTGCACTGCTATGTGTTTCACTTTATGCATCATCGTCTTTGACTTGATGAGGATTTAAATATGAGTGTGCCTTGAAGTTGTTGGTGCTCTGGTTTTTGTTAATTGCAACACTATGGTAGTTTGTGGTCTTAAGTTTGTTGACCTGGCTTGTAGATTCTTTTTTTTATTAATCTCAAGGGTTAGTTTTTTTGTCACTTTTCAGTCTACATTTTTCTTGACATGCTTCGTGTATTTTGTTCTCCGAGGCATTTGCTGATGAGATTGGGATTCCATTTTTGGAGGCAAGTGCGAAGAATGCAACAAATGTGGAGCAGGATTTCATGACCATGGCTGTTGAGATAAAGAACAGGTGCACTTTTTTGTTATGATGTTTTCCAACCTTTAACAAGCGCCTATATTATACAATTGTGATGTTAGATGTTTGTTTGACTCCCTAATTTTAATTGTGTGTAATGGTGTAAACCTGTGCCGAGAAATCCTAATGAATCTGATTGAGATTCTACTTTTTCTATGATCCTGTTGTTTTATGATAAAGTTAAGTGGTGATAAAGTAATCTACAAGAAGCCACTTATTGAACCTTCATCTCTATCAGCAAAATAAAGAGCGTTAGATGTCATAATAATTGATTGTAGCCTCATTTGAAGCAAACACGACCTACAAATATTTGTGGAAATATTTCATGCACCTAGTTGTTGCTGTGTTTTCTAGAGGAGACAATTTCCTACAGGCAGGGGTTACTGCATTTTTTATCAGATTGTATTTGAATTCTTCAAACTATTGAAAGACTGAAATACCTTCAATATTTCTTAGCCTAAATCTCTAAACTAGTGGTGTCTTCTACAACACTCAAGGGATTACTTATTTGAGACAAGAGGTGTGCAAAAAGAACTCAGATATGCTTCTCGGGTTTATCCAACTCTTGTTTGAAGAAGTAGCAATGATTTAAATCAGTTGGAACGCTGTTAGCATCAACATCTTCTATAAAGGGACAAGTCTACTTATCTCAGTAAAAAGAAACACTTCCAGGCATGTAATACAATGAATTCTTATTATATATCAGTCCTTGTATTGTTGCTTCTCATTTTCTGTTTCAATTTGTGTATTTGTGTTTTCTTGTTAAGATATGAATATTTAAATGATCTCTATATCATACATGGACCTAACCTTGAAACCACAAGTTACTATGCCTTGAAAACACAATTGGAAGCTTTAAAGGAGAGTGCAAGAATCATATTTGAACTAAGTGTGAAGAAGTTAGTGGGTAGAGGAAGTGTTTAACGAAATATCAAAACCAAAATATTCCATACAATATATCTTCAAGCCTCTCGACTCCAACAGTACACTACAGTAGATGGAAAGTGAGGTGTTTGACAAAATCAGGATTTAAATAACCCTTATAGTAAGCCAGAACCATTATCAGTTGGCAAGAGAAAACAAAGTAGCAGTAGTTTAAAGGAGGAGTAGTGGTATACACAAGTCTGCACTAACAACAATTGAGTTAAAAGTCCAGGGTAGTATTGGCAAGGGTTATTACAAAATCAAGAATAAAAATTTGTGTTTTGAAAAAAATTCAGAGTTTTGCTGTATTGGTCTCTTGTTATGGCTTTCTCTGTTCTATTATTTTGAGAAAGTAGAGATTTTATAAGATATAGATCATTGAATATTATTTTCTAATCTATTAGGTTGAGCAGGTTTAGTCCTGAAGCTTTGAGATTCACTTCTAAAAGGGTCTCCTTGGTTGGTTGGCTTAGTTAATATTTTTTATGTTTTTCATTATATACACTTGGTGGTGGATAATATCCAATTTTAGACATCATTGCATATAGGGTATAATATTTTGTACGCATATCTCTTTCTGTTTTGGCATGGATTCTCTAGAGTTATTCATACTATGCCGTGATGCCTTAGACGTGCCTGTGCATGGGAATTTTCATAACAATTTTGGTCAGGCTCCAGGATTCTAGGCTATAAAATCTTGCAAGCATCTTGAGCATATCTATCAATATGCTCAAAATATTCATGCCCAAGTGAATTGTATCGAGAAGTTTGCATGTTGCAAGCATATAAAATTGTAAATACTCATGCCCATCATTTATTTATTTGAAATTTTTGTTGCATATGGATTGAACCTTCAACCATATTCTATTATTGTTTGCCTCTTTACTTGTGGCGGCATTACCATATGACTTGTCCCTGTTCGAGTGACTCAAATATTTTAACATCAAAAATTTAAATATCAAATTTGATTAACCTCTCATTGATTGCATTTGATCCACGACATCAAATAACTATATCCCACACTTTATTTGTTGTTTCTAAACAATTTCTTAGAGTCAACAGTGCCAATGATAATTCCATTTTCAGTTAAGCTTTTGCCTGGGCCTAGACATTTGTAATTTCTGGGTTGCATGCATTCGCATCACTAACCCATCTTCGTAACAATTTTGTTGAGGCTCCAGGCTGTAAAATCTTGCCAGCATCTTAAGCATATTTATCGAGCAAAGCCTTGTTTTAACGAAATTGTTGAACCACAAAGAAACTGATATATTTCTCTTTTTACATGGAATTATTTCCTAAGATGTAGCGTACCCTTGAAAGAGGGTTTTTGACAAAACGACTTCCCCTATACTCCAGAATAGAGCGTCCTAGATAGAGTTCTCATTGTGACATCTTGCTTTTAAGGAGATTATATTTTATATTTTCTATGAAATACTATTGACTTGACTCCATTTATTTTGTATTGCAGGATGGCAAGTTAGCCTGCCATGAATAGAAGCAGACCTGCTACTGTACAAATGAAAGGGCAGCCTATTGTTCAAAAAAGTGGTTGTTGCTCATAAGACAATTCCTAGAATAATTTTTACTGCAACTGGTTTTGAAGAAGTGAAATTGAAGATAATTGTATGTATTTTGGATCTCAGACAGGAAAACGTCTCTAGCTGTCGAGAGATCAACAATTGATAGACAATTAAAACAAATTTATTGCAAGTTGGATCTTGTATTATTTTCTTTCTGTGAAGGGCAGCAGCTTGCTTTTGTTCCTGATAATTTGTACAGCCATGGATTATTGTACTCATGTGTAGTTTGTAAGATCATTCTTCTTTGAATTTTCATCATTGTCATAGTTGAACTGCTATATCTTAGAATTCTTTTAGTACTTGAAGCATTATTCTTGAATATGTTTGACATTCATTTTGTTCCCATTCAAAATTTGTTTGAATATCAACATTGTCAAGCAATAACAACTTCTTAAAGGGTGCTAGCTCAATGGTAGAGAACCTACCTAATTATAGGCATGAGATTAGTGGTTCGATTCCTCCTTACCCTATCATAAATTAGTGACTAAGAAAACGACTAAATTCGCATATATACGACTATTAGTAGTTAATTTCCAGTATCTTATAGCGCAACTAACGTTTAGTCATATTTAGCTTAGTCATTAATATGTTATCATCTAGTAGTTTATTTAGTCGTATATTTGGTCATTAATTGTGACAATCAATGACTAAATCAGTGAGTATCAATGACTAAATCAGTCAGTATCAATGACTAAATCAATGACTTAATCAGTGACTATCAATGACTAATAAGTCAACCAATTAATGACTAGTGAAATACAACTAGAGATAAGATAGTGGAAATCGGATACTATTAGTTACCGACTCAAAAATAGTCGTTTATAGTCGAATTTTAGTCATTTTTTTAGTCATTAATTTCTCATTTTTTACTAGTGATTGTTAATTATGCATGTCCTATTATACTTGGGGAAGCTTGGTTCCTGCAGCGCCCTTAGGTGCCTCGGGTGAGACCTCACTCACTTTGTGAGTGTTGCTGTAAAGGCTAAAACCTTTCTGGGCCGGTATCTATGGGTGTTTGTGTTGAGCTTTGTTGACAATACGCAAAGTGAAACCCTGTCGAAATATCTATGTCAACATGGGGCGAGGGGGGTTGGAAATTATGTCATATAAAGTGCTAGATGAGTGTAGAGTAAGTCTAAGTATTGGGAATGTGCAATGGTTGTTCCTCTATAACCGCCCAGCCCATAGCAACATCTTTGACTACGATGTAATAATGATTTGGTGAACCAATCAACCAATAACTGATCCAAAATGGAATCCTTAATTAGCTGGCGTCTTCTCCTCCATTCATGAATATGATTGGAAATATGAATGGAGGTAGATTGCCGGAGCGAGGTTAAAAGATCCGTGTCAGTTTCATAGCGGATTGGTAATTGTAAATGCATAAAAAAGGCCACGGCCAAGGATCGAAAGTCTGCGAAATAATGTGGTGGTAATTCAAAACCATTTGGAATTCATGCCAGTGTGGATTCTATTAAAGAGCCTCAAACGAATATAATCATCCATTAACGAGTTCGAGGAACACCCTAAATGATATGCCATTACGTGGTTTTTGGGATCCTCGTTGTGTTTTCCATCAAACTTGAGTATGTCTGATGGCATATTCATAGGAATGGGTGGCCATTTCATAACATGTTGAATGGGATTGTTCGTCAAACATGATAGGTTTGGCATATCTAATGTATCCATAAATGGTAATTGTCGGTTTGGCTGAGGATATGGGTAATATTGATACAACATTTGAGTACCAGTAAGACAATAAATTGATTTATCAAAGGTGTAGCCATGTATGGCAGTGGTCCTCCCATGGAAGGTTGGCCATATGTTGGGGTTCCTCCCATGTTAGGAGGTTGGCCCGATGGTGGATTTCCTCCTAAATGAGGGGTTCCTCTAGAATGGGGGGGTTTTCTGGATGGTGGCAGTGGATATTGGACAAGTGGTGGAGGTGGAGGTGGGATAGGTGGTGGGGGAGGGGTGGACCACCGGTTGGCGGTCCGACCAGCGAAAATTTCTATTGTCCCCATGGGGTGTTTGTATTTCCAGGGTAAGGTAATCTGGGATAAAGGTTTCTAGGATAAATTTGGTAGAGTTGACTCATTTCCATATTCTGGTTACCTTGATATGTGTAACCCCATGCAGGCTGACCCCAAGTAGATGGGCCCCATGAAGGTTGTCCCATGGCTGGAGGTGGACCTCCAGTCATATTGTAAGTAGTAAAAGAAGGTTTCCTTCCAGTTGCATTCCTTCCACTGACTAGAGATTTCCCTCCATTTAAATTCCATCCACTAACCTTAGGTTCCCCTTAGTTAGGTTTTGACTACCAACCGAAGTTTTCCCCATAGTTATATTTTAACCATTGACCATAGGTTGCCCTGTCGTCATATTTTGACCACTAACTAGAGGTTGGCCTCCAATTATACTTTTCCTTGAAGGTTGTGTTCCAGTTAAAAATTTAACATTTCCTGAAGGTTCCCCCCTAGTCATTGAGGTCAAAAGAGGTCTAGAATCGACCAATTGATTTTGATACGATGCCACTGGAAAAGATGGTTGGTTTGGTTCGTAGGAGGTCATGTTGGGAACATAATTCCTGGCGAAGAAAGAGTAAAAGAATAAAGGGGAGAATGGAATTTGGGATTCACTACTTCCGAAGTGGATGGTAAAGGAAAAATATGACACCTTACATGTTCTCCAAGTATCCATAAGCGAGATACAGTATCTTGAAGTGGTCCAAAAAATTCTATATTTGAGATGAATCCGGTAGGACGCGGAGAACTCTGCAAAATCATGTGATTCATATTCACCTCCACCATCTGACCTGAGTACTCTAATGAATTTACCTGAATACTTTTCAGTCAATGCCTTGAATTCTTTAAACTTAGAGAAGGCATCTGATTTTTGTCTGGTAAAGTACATCCAGACTTTCCTATTATAATCATCAATAAAGGTAAAAAGATAAATACTACCTCCTATAGAATGATTTTGCATGGGTACACATAGATGTGTTTGAACTAACTCAAGGTGTTCTTTGGCTCGAGATGTGGACGCTGGGAAATTGTCCCTTTGATGTTTCCCTAAGAAACAGTCTTCACAAGAATTGGACTTTTCATTCATAACTGGTAACCCCTTGACCATGGACTTTTTGTAAATGACTGAGACTCTGAAAGGGTAGATGACCATACCTACAGTTCCACAGCCAGGTTTCATCTAGACTGGAAACAATATGTGCATATGACTATGACAGGATAGCACTTCTCAAACTGAGTGGGAATATTCTATTTTTGATCATTTCTACTTTGGCTAGAGTCTTCTACTAAGGAATTTATCATAGAAAACATAGTATGAATCAATAAACCCGACATCATACTTATTCTGAATCAGTTGACCCACACTTATCAGATTGACTTTCAGATTATGAACATATAAATGTATAAACTTCTTTTCATTATGTTTAGTAAGAACAGGAACAATTCCTTTTCCTTGAGCAGGAAAAATATAATGATCAGCAAGCTTTATTTTTGTATTGAGAGATGAATCTAGATCAGAAAATAGCAATTTGTTACCTATCATATGATTGTTGTATCCATTGTCTCGCAACCATACATCTAAATGATATTCTTCTTCAGTCGCTTGGCATGAGAGAAACATGACTTCTGATGAGATTTCTTCAACATTGGAGACATGGGCTCTGTCACTGTTCTAGTCTACTTGCTTATTTATGCAGTCTCATTCATAGTGGCCATACTTCTTGCAGTAGTTGCACTGAATGTTAGACCTATTATTCCATCTCTTACCTCTCCCTCTCTAGTTCTGAGAGTTGTGAAAGTGCTGACCATAATCTGATTGTTCATGAGTCATTCTATCCTATGTAGAATGAGAACTTCTTCCTCTTCTGCCTCATCTGCCTCGACCTCTGCTAAGGGAAGCTTGAGTGCCGAATGCATTTGATAGAGACTCTTATTCTTGACTGAGTTGAGCTTCGTGGGATAGAAGGGACCCTGTTAACTCTTCTAGGGTAAATTTGGACAGATCTTTAGATTCTTCTATAGTAGTAACAACCATAGAAAACTTCTTAGTGAGACATCTAAGAATATTTTGGACAACAAAATTTTGTTCCAAGGCCTCGCCATAGGTTTGGAATTGAGTCACAATACCCGAAACCCTAGTCATGAATTGATCTACAGTTCCAGTTTCCTTCATTTTAAGACATTCAAACTGAAGTCGAAGAGTTTGGAGCCTTACTGTTTTGACTCTTTCTGTACCTTTGTATGCAGATGCAAAGATATTCTATGCTTGATACGCGATGGTAGATCCTGATATCCGCAGGAAGATGGACTCCTCAATGCAGCTCTGGATACACCATTTTGCAGTGATATTTCGATCTCAACTTTCTTCAAGGAATTTCTTGTGAGAATTAGACATAGCATCCAGCGCGGTTGCATATGGTTCTTTAGAGTCATTTTCAACCATATCCCAACATTTATTGAGTTGGAGAAACGTTTTCATATTGATTGACCAAAACTCGTAGTTGGTGTCGATCAACATTGGTCCGGTGATCTGCTTCATACTGGTACAAGCCATCCTTTATGATTGTCTTTTAAACATAGTGCCGCAACTTGTACAACTAGCACAGTGTGTCACAGGGTGCGTCGGATAAAATCCGTGCAAGTGAACAGTGTTCGTCTCACTTTGTCTAAACAACAAGTGTGTTAGTGCCACACTTTCCCTTAGCTGCAGGTGCATTAGTGAAGTGAATTTTCCTTAACTATAGGTGCGTCGGTGGAAGGGTGATGCAGTTACTGATAGGGACAGGTGTGTCGACACTTCCAAAGGAAAGGAAAGAAAAAATAGATATTCGCCCCCAAAGCTATGAAGATGCTCATCCACGTTGATGTGTTCCCATTTTGTTCTGCAGCCTCCAGAAGATGTGAAACGTGTGTGCTTTCCACTTTGTAAAAAGGCTTACCCAAAAAGACAAGTATGGATCAGGCCATGCGCTCTAATACCATGTTAAAATATGAAGACAGAAAAGAATGGAACACAAGTAGGCATATTGATTTCCTTCTCATTATTAACCATAATCTTATATAGGATTACATCACAACAATACTATGGAAGAGAAAATACTATCGGACAACCAAGTGTCCTAGTCAAACTATAACTAACTAAAAAATCAACTAATTAATGCACTTATAACCATTGAGATTACAATTTTTAACAATATTCTTGAAATGGTATCTACCTGTCAACCCATAAAGTATCATTTTCTTTGGGAAATTGTATTTTAACTTCATTTTCTATGATAAGCATATTTATTTATTGACTCAAAGAATGAGAGTGTCAACACTAATACATCCAAGTAATAAATTTAAGTGATTAAAAAAATGAACGAGTTGTATTTTCCATACGAAACTCTTTATATATATTTTCAAAACATTCCATTTATAAAAGAAACTGTTAGGAGTTGATTGTAATCTAATATGCTATTCTTTTGATAGAAACGTTGTTAATTTTATCATAGTTTAGTAGCTACTAATTTCTAAATAGTGATTAGTTTAAAATAGATCTTTTCTAACATTTTTAGTTTAGCTAGCTTTTATTTAGTTTGAATAAGTTGGAAGTAATAATAAATTGAGACTCTCTTTTGAGAGAAAACCCCAAAGGTAACATGGCCCTAATCCTGTGGAAAATAACTATCCCAAACAGAAGAAGGGCTGCTTTAAGCACTTTGTGTGGGTTGTATTTTCATAGTTGACCATTTGAGAGAAAATCCGGACAACAAAACTCCAAGGTGTTCTCTGAAAGTGGAGAAGCTCATGGAACAACAAATAACAATGAAGCATACCAAGGAAAACCCTAAAAAAAACACAGATTGGAGGTGCAATAATGAGATGCATTGTACATTACAACCAACGTGAATAACATCTTGTACGATGTTAGCGTTAGATTGTGGTTGTAAGAGTGAGGTCCATTATAATGTGGGGAAATAATGCCACGTCGATATCTTGATCAATAGAAAGAAAGCGAGGTGGCAAGCGATCGTATGCTCGTGACGAGAGTTGCATGTTAACATTGGTCCAGGTAGGCTAGTGTGAATGGATATGATGACAAGTATACAACATACGTGGATCCACCCTTTCGCCACATGTAGAAATTCTCAGCCTTACCATTGATTTTGCTACCATCATACGTGAGGTGTTGAGCAAAGGTAGATTGTCGTTTGAATGACCCACAATAATCACCGCAATAATGTGGTAAATCAATATTGTTTATTTATCCAAAAAGAACTTAGGTTAAAGTAGGTTTAATTTGGATCAGCGTAGTTATAAACGCCCCTTGGTAATAACCATGTTTAATAAATAATAATATTTAAATTAACTAAATAATACCAAGGAAACTTAAGTATGGCTAAACCATAATCAACAACTTGACCTACTCAAAGTAAGCTTGATAAGAAATGAATAAAACAAATGATAATCATCCAAGGTTAATTAGCGACTTCCAAAAGTATTAGTGGTGATCATTAAACATAATCAACATTTCATCCATAAACTGATATGAATAATGATTAAAACTTGGGATAAAATTAAAATTAGTTTCCATCCCTTGTAAAAATGATGTTGTTCAAATGCAAACAAATATAACTTAAGTATACCAAAACAATTATAAAATATGATCAAAACAATTAATTATTTTTCTATAATCCTCAAGTGAGTTTCATGAACATGGATGATTTAACACAGCCACTAATGATATTGTTGGTATGAAATAGTAAGGTAGCTTGTCAGAAGAGTGGACGAGAAACCATTGAAATTCCTTCGTGAAATAAGCTCTGATTAGAAAAATGAATAGCTACAGAGTTAGACATAATCAAAAAATAATATCAAATGAATATGGCCAGTAACCTGGCAAGATAAAAATTGATAATGATATTTTCTCTTCACCAGTATGCATAAAATATTAGCTCTTTTTCACCAGGGTGAAGAATCACATAAGGAGGGATGCAGAATCGATAATGAAAAGATATGATGCCTTTGTTGGAATCAATTTAATACTGAGAGTGGGGGTGAATTAGTATTAACGCAGTTATCAACAGTTTTGACCTTATTTAACATATTAGCTTTTACTTAATATTTATCTTCAATTACACATCAAAACATAAACATCCACATATATGCACCACATAAACAAAACATAACACATAGGATTTATGTGGAAACCCAAACGGGAGAAAACCACAAAATGCTTCTTTATAATGAGAAAGAATACATTCAAGGAAGCACCAACTTCCTATTTTTATGTTCTAGCAAATTCGTCCTATGAATAGTTAAATCTACTCAAAGATGCCATCTTTGGATGATTTCATGGAGATGTTAACTCAAGAGCAAGACAAGTTGGTCTTGATGGATTCCATTAAGCAAAAATATCAAGTACTTGCAGCTGGAGATTCGAATCAAGCTAGAGGAAATCAAAATCCCAAGTCGAAACCACAAGATAAGAAGATGAAGGAGAAGAAGTAGTCAGATGAAGAGAACTCAAGTTCAAGTGATGAATATTTAAAAGTCAAGAAGATGAAGAGCAAGAAAGAGAGGCCCAAGTGTGGTTATTGAAAAGGTTTTCATAATGAAAAATCTTGTTTCAGAAAGAATATGGACATCATTACCAATCTACTTGAAGAGAATAACATTGATGTTCCATATTTTGCAAGAAAAGAAGAAGCCAAGCTCTCTTTGGAACAAGAACATTGTCTCCATGCTACCTGCTGTCATGTCCCAAATTTGGTATTGGGTCACAATGGCCTAATCACATTGTCCCTATTCATTAGAGTTTGTCAAATTGATGCTAAAGGTCAAATAATTGCCAAGGAGGAAAATTACTAGTTTCCTAGGTTTGGGGTGGAAGCTTTGGGATTTGGAATAATGGCGATAATAAATGATGTTTGAACATTAGAATGGCATAAATATTTAATAAAGGAGCTAAATAAATATATACAAGTGAAAATCAAAGTGGCATTTCATCATGAAGACACATGGAGGAAGTGGGACTCACATATGGCTAGATTTCCCCACTACACTTGGCATCATTCTCTCACCAATTCGAATTCAAGGTGAATGGTAACATACTTGGGGGAGTCCAAAAGGTATTATTCATTGCATGACTCATCTAAGGTCGAAATATAGAGGAAAAGTAACTCCCATGGAAGAGGAAGAGGCAATTTGGAGCTAGTGAGACACTTGGGCTAGATTCCCTAGCTCTATGACAACAATGATGAAGATGCTATGACACCTAGAGTTAAATATATTTCTGATGTCTCTATTTCTTATTCACATTCTGATACATAAGATTCAGAAACCTCTATCCCTTCCTTGGAAGAATCTCCATCTAGTTCACCAAAGTTTTGCACCCAATACTAGTCATTTTTCACTAGTTTCTGACATGCCTTCGGAAATCTCTTTCCAAATCCATTCGTATCCTTCCCATTATGATATGGAAGGTGATATGCAGGATGATATGCAGGTTATGACAGCCTTCAAAACATTTTCCCAACCATTGGATTCCCAAAATACCATACAACCCCCAAGTTCTCCAGTTGGAAAATCTCACAATTTCATTGTTTCCAATACTGTGTCACTTGTCTATGTTGTGTTTATTTCTTGCATATCATTCCTTGGTTGGAAATCCCTGTCATTGGAAATCATGGGACTTTTTTTCCACATGTATGGACCTGATATTACCACCTATGGTTCAAAAATCAAGTCTCCAAACCCTTCAAGTTCTCTCAACTATCAGTGTGATCTAGCTACACACTCTTTTCTTACTGTAAATACATTCTCTCATGGAGACACTATACCTCTGTTTTTTGTTGCTCCATATGACTCCTATTCTGATATTTCAGAGCCTCGTGAGCTCTATTGCAGAGTTGGGAAGGTGCTACATCAGTTTGGAAGGAAGATACATGGTTTGATTCGCCATATGGCAGCTGCTCAAGAAGCTGTTTTTGTTGAGTCTTTTGATGTTCTTTGGGAAGGATTTTGCAGAGATATATTTTCCATTATTGATTATGTGTTCAGATCAAAGTATATATGCAGCAAGAAGCATTCTTATGATGCTCCTCCATCATTAAATGATGAGTTTCAAGGGTCCTCTCAACATGTTTTTTGTCTACACAACATTGATGCATGATCATGGCATCCACAACCTCTTCACCAAGTCTTTCACCAAGAAGTTGTTTATTGAACTCATTCAAGTGAAGAACAAGACCTGTTGAAGACATTTTTTTCATCTCTGCCACATGTCCATTTTAGAGGGGAGGTTTTATTTCCCATGTGGTTTTCCTTCTTTCCTTGGTTACATGGACAAATAAAATTTTATGTTGTAAAAGGTGACTTGAGCCTTAGTTGCCAAGGCCTTATTTTGATATTTGACACAAGTCTAGCTTATGGGGCGGTGTTAGAACAATATTACACCTAGGACCTTAGTCATTAGTCATATTATTGATTAAATGGTCCTTAACTGGTTAATTATTGCATCCCAAGGTGTGAACAAGGTTGTTATAAGTTAGTTAGGCTCCATGATGACTTATCCACCAAAACTATGGGCCAAAGGTTGTAAAATTCCTATAAGGCGTCCTAATTATGACCACCTCATTCATTTATTGCACCATTTTGGTCTAAGGTGCCATGTTTCCCTATTTTAAGGAAGCAATGTTGACCAAAGGCGCCCATACATTGTATCTAGTCATCTAGGCCCAAATTAGCTAATTTTGGCCTCACCTAGGATACCTAACCACCCACCAATAACCTCCCTCACATGTGTGAGCCTTGGGTGAGTCTTCCAAAGCATTCCCAACATTCACATGAGCAATTCGTAAGCGTTTGCAGTAATTTGGGAGCTCCTTAGTCAACATAGGGGGGATTGGGGTCAAATCTAAGCTAGCCACATGTCAAGCCTCATAAGGCATTTGATTTCTTCCTATTCCTATATAAGGATGATCCAAACTCATTTTAATTGTGGACAGTTAATAAACTCTGAGATTTGATCATTTGTAATTCTGGTTTTTGATCATTTATTTTCTTATTTTTGATCATTTGTAACTAGTTTTGATCATTTGCTTTTCCAGAATTGTTTATGCACTTATATCTTGCAGAAATAGTTAAATATTTCAATTGTGAGGCATCTATAGTAGCTAGATCCTACTGTGATAGAGATTTTACAATTAGAGTTGTATCTCCTCCTAAAACATCTACCTAATCCAACTTTTGGAGGTGTTATTTACTCACTCACTCATATAACTCTACCCAGCATACCACCCTTGTTGGATTCATATACATCATTTTACCTCCCCACCAACGCTAAAAAATTGTACAAAATATGTCACCATGATCTCATAGATCTTTTCCACCTCAATAGCACTCATAAGCTACGCACTCTTCTACCACGATCTCTCTATGACCATCCCCACTACAGGATCAACTAGCTCTGATACCACTTAATGCAGCACTGAGATGCTCTCAGAGTCCGCAATGGAAGCCTCTCTATTCTCAGTCAACAGGGAGTTACAACATTCATCATAGTTTTAGCTCACAATAGATTTGCAGCCTTTTCTACAACATAGAGCCACACACATACACCTCTACTCATGGAATTTGTCAAATAAAAACAAGTAAATAAATCACTAGAGATAAATCAATGCATAAATATAATAACACAAAATGGAATAAACTTTATTTGTGACAAATGTTTACAAATTTATGCTCCATACATAGAGCCACTCAAACGGATCTGATTTATGTCATTACCAAATAGTCATTCCATTCCTCTTATGTCATAATCTCTTTTGCTATGCAATAGATAGTCTGGTCTCTTCTCCTCATTGCCAAAATTCTCTCTCATCCCCTTCTAGATGCCATGCCACAATCCATGGAAGCCTCTTGGACTACTCCAACTCTTCAATCTGCTCCCCACAACCCTCCTTTGAGTATTTTCCCAATACTAATTTTCTCCTCTCAGCATATTATATTTATCCTTCTACATAAGACCATTCATCTTCAACTTCTCATGTGATTGCTTCAGTTACCAGCACCCATGCCCCTTCATTTCCACTCTCCATATTTGTCTTGTAGCTACTCAATGTTCTAATTCATTGACCATTGGGTGGAAGCCCGTCCATCTTCAGTAGATCACTAGTTTCCCTTTCAATTCCTCATGCATTGTCCAGACTCCCTCCAAGGTGACGGTTCACCATTCCTGCTTGATACGCAGCTTTCATAGGATTTGCAGTTGCTATTTCCACACGATCTGTAGCCAACTTTCCCTTTAGCAACTACTTCCACACAATATGTAGCCAACAATGTGCTTCTATAGAAAATTCTACTGCCCTCATGCCGCATCAGCAAAATGGCCTAATGCTACTACATGTAACATCACATTACATGCATCTTAATTTTGAGGTTGAATGTGTTGGATTTAAATGACCTTGACCCATGTAAGAATATGTATAGTATTATATAAGTTTATTAACAATCTCTTACATATCTACCTAACTCATAACCACATTTGAAGAAGACTCGACAAGTTCACCTAATGGTTGGTATTAGATTTCCCAAATGTCAATAGACCATTTTCACAAATTGAAATTTATTAGATGGTAAGGAATTTATCCAAGGCCAATTAGTGTCTTCGAAGACAATATAACACAAATGTAAGATGAGTTGACATAATTCAATTCAGGCAAAGCGGTGTTTTAAACAAGGCTCAAAATTTTACTAAAAAATTCATTTGTACACTTTTCCCATTAAAAAATGATAATTTAACCTCCAAGACAATCTACTTGTAAGTTTTTATGAATTACAAACTCAATGCAACTCTCAAAATCCAATTATGGCAGCCACAACTTTGAAAAACTTTGAAAACTAGTAGTTTGATTATCTTGTTAATAAAACACAACATATTTTATTGATTTTGAGCACCTCACAATTTTTTATAAATATGAGCTTGCAACCATTTTTCGGGAAGACCTTTTCATTCTCTTCACATGGAAAAACACTAGTTTTTAAATAGAGTTCGTATGATGAAGTTATTTGGAAGCTTAATTTTCTGTTGAAGACCAAGTTATTCATGTGGCTTACACTGGCTGGGAAAGTTTCTGTATGGGATCACCTTTCCATATTTCTTGGAATTGGTCCTAAAAAATGTGCCCTATGTACTTCTGAAGGGGAATCTATCAACCATCTCTTCATTAGTTGCCCCTACTTGAGAGAAATGTGGCAATATCCCTCACAGGTAACCGGTACCCCTGTTATATGGGAAGGGGAGGAGATCTCAACTGTCTTTCAGAATTGGATGAACTATACATCTTTCCAGGACTATAAAGCTCTACTTGTCCTAATGATCTGGAGGATTTTTCTTGACCGTTGTTGACACAGCAATTGTCCACAGGGGTTCACTTCTCACTTTTGTCAACAAAGCATCTACCGAACTCCCTTACACACCAACCTAGAAAGGTTTTACCCTTTCCAGCAACACTCGCAAAGCAAGTGAAGTCTCACTTGAGACGTACAAGGGAGCTGCAGGAACCAAGTTTCTGCAATGGATTTGAGGACATGCATCAAACATACATTGCAACCACAGAAACTAGATATTATATCTTTCGCACTATGCTAGCATTTCATCATTCGCATATTCATCAATCACAGAGTCAACACATAATAGACATTCGCATCAACATGATCTAATTACTCATTAGCATGAATAGCAATTACCAAACCCACCAAGCATTAAACATCTCACAAACATTCGCATTCATCATCTAACAGAAACAAAGACAAAGATAGAACCATAATCGAACATCTCCATGCATTCATTAAAACCTGTGGAATGGCATTCAAAGAAACAATCAATACATCATATCACAGATACAAAACAGATCAACAATTGGATCAGAACTCAAAAGGCCGATTGCTCTATTCATCCCCAGATCGATGCCCTTAGGCTTACAATCATACTCTTATTTATACAAAACTAAGTGGTTACAAAGCGGTCCACATGACCCTTATCTAACAAACTAACTACTTCCGCGCTTCCGCATTCTCCGCGAATGACCCTTTCTTCTGCGGATTATCCTTTTTGCAGTTGTCGGCTTCTGCACTTTATGCAGACTAATCGCATGCCAACAGGACCCCAACACAAACTTGTGGCTCACCCTCGAGCCACGTCAGCTGGACACCGCTGGTACTGGTCTCGTTTGTCACTGTGGTAAAATTCTGAAGCTATTCTTGACGTTTGGAGCTCACTGTCATGTACTTCTTGACTCATCCTCCAGTCTCTTGTTACCTTGATCATCTATCTCGAACTCATCTTCCATTCCCTTGAAACCTTGATCATCTACACCTACTGCGCTTGTTCGAGCACTTCAGGATTGCTGCGACCTAAGGACAAGTTCATCGTCATCGCCAAATTGTGAAACGAGCCAGCTGCTCTGGCACATCTGTTTCGCATATTTGACAGTCCACTACTATAGCCAGTGGGCCTCTACCCCTAGTGTTCTGGTGGTCAGGGAAACCCTGACTCTTCTAACTACTACCGCACTCTTAGACATATCAGGTGATACCTCATCTTTGCTCTGCCCAAGTGTCCGCACTGCTTCCTTCCCTGGTTGTTCATGCATAGTCGTCGTTCTTGCTCTTAGCGCACATGGAGTGCTCCCGCTCAAAATGAAGTGCACCATTGCAACTATCTCAATTCCCTTTTCCACAGCTTCCTTGGGCTTGTTCACCCAACTTCCTAACTCTCTGCATCTAACTTACTGACTGGCAGCATACAACCCACTAATTCTCCTCTTCAAACTCTCTCTATTTCGACTTGCATTCTGTAATGATTACACTGGTATTTATGCTTTCATCTTGACACTTTCTCATCATTTGAAAAATATTATCCACAACCAGGTGAATCTGGCATCATCCTTCTCCGACGTCTTCCAGTGATGCCGATCCGCAGTGATCAGAATCGGATTTGACTCCCGCGTTCTAAAACGTGCAAAGCATCGTCGAGCGAACAGGCTGACCATGCTTTCCACTTTTCGTCATCATTGGTTTTTTTTTTCACCGTGTTTCTCAGCCGCTATGTGCTTGATCATGGAAATAGGGTTTCAATGAATCCCCGTTTACTAAATTTGGAAACAATACCCCATATAAACTTTGTAGTTGCACCACACCTCCATCAGTGACAAAATTTATGATGTAGGGACCCAACCAATGCATTTGTAACTTACCTAGGTGCTTAGCAAACTTTCTATCATATAGCAGAACTTTATCCCCGTGCTGAAAGTGCTTTTGTTTAACATGGCGATCGTCCCAAGCCTTCTGTCAATCCTTTTCTACCTTTTGATGAAAGCCTGCAATGAATCGGTCCTCATCAAGTTGTACCAATTGTGCCAATTGTTCCTCAAATTCTCCATCGTTGCTCATGCCTGTGACAACTGCAATCCACAAATTGGGGACGATATAATCCATCGGCATTACGGCTTCCTGCCCATAGACGAGCTTGAACGGTGTCTCTCCAGTCAAATGTTTACAGGTTGTGCGATATGCCCAAAATATCATAGGGATCTTCAAATCCCAATCGTCCTGATTCGTGTTGCATACCTTTGTGAGCGCATGCTCCAGGATTTTGTTAAATTCCTCCACTATTTCGTTTTCTTGCGGGTGGTAAGGGGTGCTCTTCCTGTGTTGTATTTGAAATTCCTCTATCATGGCTGCGATTGTCTAATTAAAAAAATGAGTCCCTTGGTCACTCATTAGTATTTTTGGGCACCCAAACCTGGTGACCACATTGTCAAAGAGGAATCTTGTTGCCGTCGCAGCGGAGTAATCATTCACCAGCGCTACTTCTGCCCATGGCATCAAGTATCTGTCACAGTAATGATGCAGCGTGACCCTGTTCGTTTTCCTGGTGGGTTGATGGGTCCCACGAAGTCAAATGCCCACTTGTTGAAATCCTGTAGTGTCAATTGAGGTACTAGGGGCATTTCATCCCTTCGCGATGGCTTCCCTGTCCATTGACATACGTCACAACTTTTAGTGTAATCTGCAGCATCTCCATGGATCGTCGGCCACCATGGTCCATAGTCCTTCTAGAAGGATCTTCCTCGCAGTGGCGCATCCTCCATAGTGTCCTCCTGCAATCCCGTCATGGGCTTCCGCAAGAATACTCTCCTGTTCATGCAGAAGGATGTATCATCGAAGTATTTCATCTGGCCCCATTTTATACAATTGTCTTGCAATCAATTGAAAGTTTGTAGCTCTGACGACTAGTTGTTCTTTTGGTTGGTAGTGAAGCCTTTCGGCGCCTCCCCTATTTCCAAAAATTGAATGACTTGTTCGTAATGGTCATCGACCATTCCAACCCTGAACAACTGAGCGTCCGACAATCCTTCGTCAATGCTCCTTGGCTCTTAGCCTGACTCAATCTGTGACAAGTGGTATGGTCCTGCATTCAGTCGTCATGGCTTTACAATTATCTCAAAATCAAATTCCTGGAATAGTAATAAACAGCGACAGATATTCTCCCCCAACACAAGCGTGTTCACTAGGTATTTTAATGCTGAGTGATCGGTGAACATTTTAAAGTGGCCCCCTAATAGGTAGTGTCAGAATTTCTATAAGGCGTAGACCATCGCCAACCTTTCGCGTTCTATGGTTGTATAATTATTCTCCGCAGTAGACAACTTCATACTTTCAAAGGCTATCGGGTGGTCGATGTCGCCTTCTCCCAGTTGGGCCAAGATGAATCCTAATGTGATTGACGACGCATCGACGTGAACGTGGAATTCCTTCATCCAATCTGGGAATGCCAATATAGGTGCGGAAACCATCTTTGATTTTAATATGTCTAGACTCTTCTGGCACTCTTCGTTCCACTCAAACTTGGTGTCTTTCTTCAACAACTTCGCCATTGGTGTTGTGATTGCTGCATACCCTCTGATAAACTTCCTGTAGTAGCCTTTGTGTCCCAACATCTCTCTCAATTGATTGACTATTTTCGGAGGTGGGAGGTCGATAATAATTGCGATATTCACCGGGTCTACCAGCATTCCTTCCCTGCAGATGATGTGCCCTAGCAAAATATCGAACGGAGCATAGAAGATGCACTTTTTCAGGTTCAATGAAATCTAGTACTGTCGACATCATTCCAGCATTAGCCTCAGGTTTGCGATGTGATATTTAACCAACCCATACACTATCCAATCGTCCATATAGACAGCGAGAAATTTATGAATGTAGTCTTTGAACGCCAAAACTACTAATCTTGAAAAAATCGTTGGAGCATTCTTCAGTCCAAATGGCATCACTGTATACTGAAAGAAGCCCCATTATGTGACGAATGTAGTCTTATGCTAGTCTTCCTTCACAATTTTGATCTGGTGATAGCCTGAAAACCCATCCGTAAATGAGTAGATTTCCTGACCTCCTATCCGTGAATGGTTTCGGGAATAGGTCGTGTAAGCATGCATCATTCAATTTTCGCAAGTCGACACAGATTCAGACTTCGCTAGTTTTCTTGTCATGGACCACCATCGGGCTGATCCACTCTGATTCCTCTACTGGATCTATGATGCCTGCTTCTAGCATCCTTTCAATCTCGGCTTGCACTCTCTCCTTGTGCCTTGGATTCAACCGGTAGGGCCGCTACTTGACTGGCTTTGCATCGAGTTTCAGGGGGATCTTCATTTCACCTAAGTCCCCAAAAATTCCTTTCATCTCTGAGAATTTCGTTCGGGACAGATCCTGAAACTCATGCAACAGATCAGTCATCTTGGCGATAGTTGAGTCATCCCAATAGTCTCCCATGCTTGCAAACTCCAGGTTCTCCTCCGACCCAATGTTTACTTTCTTTATCTTCAGCAGTTGTTGGAATTTGTCGGAAGGTATTCATGGTGCCTTGACACTGCGACTTCCTTCCGAATCTGGTACATGTGTAGCCCTTGGATCATCCTCTTCATTCTTCTCTCCTATGATGTTATATCACTCCATCATCATTTTTGTTGTCCCATTCCACCGAAGTTCTAATGGTTTCTCTGTCGGTACTACTTCAAATATCTTCTCGCGGATCACTTGTAGCGCACTATGGATGAAGGGGTTCTCATCTGAGAAACAAAACATTTGGCTGAAGCCAATTTTTAGCTGCTCCCAAGAATTTGTTTCACGTCGTAGTTCTACTGTGACATACCAACTCTGTGGTACTTCATCCAGTGTGTGAACGAATGCATGGACCCATTCCTCTTTTGCTCGTAATCCCCATTTGCTTTTGCACTCATCCAAATGTGCCTGTGGGTCACTTTTTCCATCAAACTTCCTTCCGCTATTTCCTTCCGCATCGCCTAACCTAACCGTCATTAGGTGGCAACATAGTGACTAGGTTGTGATATTAGACTTGTGCGCCTCCCACCAGTGCACAGGAGTAGCCTTCAAGGCTTCCTCCAAGGCCAATAAACGTTGCGGTTCCGCCACTTTTTCCTCAAATTCAGTGATAAGGGTGCTCAAATTGGGCAATCCCTCATATGTTGGTAGTGCACACTCCTTTGTGGATACCCATCGCAATGACTGTGTGATCCAAGCATACCTTCTAAATGACACTTCTTGCATCTGGTTCTGCCAATTCTCGAGCTCCTCATCCGAATCCGATGACGCCGAACTGACACTATGCCATCCCAATTCTTCGTCTATGGTAGGATTAATGTAATCCTCAGATATATTATATACACTATCCCATCCCTCCGCAAATTCATCTCTCGTTGGTTCAACATATCACTGCCCTTCCGCAGGATCCAAAGGTGCAACAACCCTCATCTTGTGATTCTCAAATGACATAGCCTGCTTCTTGAAGTTTATAACAGCTAGATTATCGATTTCCTAGTTAATCCCTTGCAGCGCTGGGTAGGGGCTGGTATTGTCCACAATTTCAATTACATCAAAATCTGCATAAGTCTTGAGGCCCTCAATCTCAACTAGAAGCTGGTACACCCGACCAAGTCGAGTAACCTTACTCTAATTTGCTAATCACAGTTATACCAGTGACCATGCCAACTACGGTTTCCCCATTGTTTCCCATGTCTACTTGGTCAGAATGTTGACGTCCAACCCCAGGCCAAATATAATTGAATCGTCATCAAATGCTCCAATTTTTGCCGACATTCGCATCTCTCTCCCGGTCTTCCTCTTGTGTATACGATTGACCTTCTTCTCCTGGCGTGCACCCTCCCGTCGATTCAATAGATTGGATATATCTTCTAGCACATCCTAATCCTTTTCCAACTCTAAGCAACTCTTCAAGAAGGCTTTTAAGGTGTTATCCTTTCCCCGCGACTTCGTCGCGTCAAACGTTGGTGGCATGCCGTAGATAATTTCTTCCTGAATAGATAACTGCCTCCTTTGTCTCATCGCCTCATGCGATTCCAAGAAAACTGTAGCATCCCCAAAAATTCACTAAAATTTAAAAATTTTCAAGTAGCATTAAATACCTACGAATGCTGGGCAGAAGTATTAAATGTTAAATTAAACATACTTAAGCGTTCTTAAATAAAACAAGCCTAATGATGACAACATCAATAACTGTCGTAAAATCTAATGGATTATGTTTCTCATAAACAATTTATCTGTTGTTTTTTCTACTATCTTAAACCAGTGTAATGAAACGCCGTTAAGTATTTCATTGTCATTGAACTGTCCGAATGTTATGGAATTGCAAACTACCTTCAGTATTTATTGTGCAGAAATCATGTCCTAAATTCTTTGCTCTAAAAATAAGAAGTTTGGTTCTAGATACTAAGAGTTCGTTTTGATGTCATGAAGGGCTCCTTGGATAGCCCCCAGGCTTACTTAGCTATCTCTAGCTAACGCCCCTAAATTCTATTTGCAATGGATAGGTAAGACAGGAAAATTCTAATAGCAGCCTTCAAGTATTTCAGTGTATTTAACAGCACTATGGTGGCCTTTTATGTTATCCATAAGAATATGTAGAAGAATGCCTACTCTACCAACTACTCAGGTAATATGTTGACATTATTTATTTACCTCCGTTAGGTCATAATTATAAAAGTTGGCTATGTAGTAAAGTTGTGTATTACCAATCTATAACTCTTATAGCGATACTATGGAAATTGCATAGTTTTGTACATTATAAAACTTCTTCCACAAAACTATGGAAAGGACTATGTAATAATTTCCTATTTCAAAAGATAGATATAATACTTATGTTTGAGTATTAATTCATAGTTTTATAAAACTATATATTAAAACTTGTGATGCCCATATATAGTCTATATGCATAGACCTTGTGTCTGGAAAACGATATGCATTAATCCTATGTGCAAATACTATATGCTTGAGCCATAAAACATGAATATACGTTTAGAACAAGCTATATGCTTGAACCTTACCTTATGCTTTGACTTGGAAGAAAATATTAAGCTGGTTCATAAAATGAAATTCGTAACCTTATTCCTCTATGTTTTCCACTATGCAGTTCTACAACGTATTAACTTGGTAGTGGAAGGATGTGTTGGCTAACACGAATCGGTGGTTATAGTATTTAATGGCTTCTTAAATGCTATGATAATGGATTGTTTGGTGGTTGCTATCGTGGCCAAGTTTCACGTGGATTGTCCTGGAGTTTTGTGACAACATAGTGTGGGATTCGTCGGATTGTGCAAGGGTGGCATGTTAACATCCCAGTTCGATCTCCGTGCTGGTCATAATCTATACATTGGAGACTATAATAATAATTTTCATAAATGTGATTGTGATCGTAAACGATTTATGTCCCGGTGGCTTGTTCTCCGTCATTGATCTGGTGTTGATCCTGGGATTTTCGGTTTAACCTAACCTTGGCATTGATATGCTCCATTACTCCAAACTTAGTTCATTTTGCGAATAAGGTGGGGAGGCCGATAGGATCTCGACCCTTTAGGGTTTTGTTGGAGGTTCTTTCAGTGTTTCGATACCCTGACCTCGCTAAAAGCGGTATTTCTCAGTAGTTCTTGTCACTGCACAGGTTTTTGAGAGTGAGGCTCATTCATGAAGTTAACTTATGAACCGAAGGCAATATTAAGGGTTAAAAGTTGGATGTGAATGCAACAGTGGTGTCTGTACAGCGTTTGTACTCTCCTTGGAGTCGAAGGTGGAACTTCTTACCTTCAAGGTCTACATTAATGAGCTTGGTGTATACATCTGTGTTTCTACGATTCACAGGTGATGTAATAAGGTTATACAGTATTGCTAAATATTTATCGTTGCTTTTTGAAACATGATTTTAGTTTTTAACCATTCGTTGCATTGTTTTTGAATGGCAGGTGATTCTCTCTCGGCAATGGTTGCAACCAGTAAAAGAATGGTGTGGCTCCTTTATGAACTCCGGGTAAGCCTCGGAGACATCTCACGGTTATCCAATACCACGAGGAACTCGTTACTGAACGCATTTTGTTTGTTTTAACAATGAGTTGGTTGTTTATGTATAGCTTTCGTCCCGGATTTTAATGAGGTTTTTAGACCTTGGCTGTATTAATACGGAGCCATAAGGAATTTTTGTTTCAAGGTTCATGACCTTTGATCTATGGCTCACATCGGCTTCACGACGTTTCGTTTTGGCTTGCTGTATATTTGTGTTTTGTGAAGGAATAAAATAGAGGATGGTTTTGAAATACTTATTCGATAATGTAATATTGTTTTTGCTGAGAAATGTTTAAAGAATGGTTTGTTTGGAAACTAACTTCTAGTTTTGAACTAAATAGTGAGACGGGTCGAACCTTTGACCTGTAACTCGTATTTCTTGTAATGAAATAACATGAGTTTGCATAGGTTTTTAAATACAATATTTAACAATTGTAAAAACGTCCGGCTCTTTCAGTAGTTGTTTGTGAGGTCTAATGTTTATCGAAGAGTTTGGGCAAGGCCCGATTCTGTTCTTGAAGAAAATGTAGGGTTTCTATTGTGTTTCCAAGCCGTAAGGCTAATTTGTAAACCTACTGTAAAAATTTACTGTGTTGTTTTTTTGTTAAATGTTTGACTCCCTGAGCGTGTTCTGCTCATGTTTTTTTTTATAGTACGAATGAATTGAAAACATTAAAAAGTTAAGATGATTTAGTACTTAGGGTTTGGCCCTTAAACGACTTCGTGGCTTTTGAAAGGAATATACACAACCTATGATAATGTTTGTATTTGTATTTATACAATAGAGATAAGATAAATTGATAATGTGTTCTTCGTTTTACGAGTACAATAATAGAAATTCTCTGCTATTATAATGCTTAGGTTATTGATAAGAAATTTATTGTGGTATTTTGATGTTGACAGTAATGAAATGTCAAAACTATCTAGACATGTTTCCAAGATGTATAAAATTCACTGTGAGCGAATGTTAATATTTAAACAGGAAGATTTGATGATTCTGAAAGAGTCTCTAAGATCATTTATTTGATTTTACAAACTATTACTACTCTAGTTTGAAAAGAAATTAATTAGAATACCATTTTTGTTTATACTAAATGATGGGATTTGGTTTAATGTATTCCTGCTTATAATTCTAAGATGCTGATTTAAATTAGCAATAATACAGTATTGCAATAACATGGCTCTATTTATAAGATGAATTCATTTAATCTTATCCCTTGCATATAATCATTCTGATCTACTCTAAATATCCTTTCCCGTACTAGAGTACGACATTTAGAAATAATGCATGGAAAAATACAAGAAAGTAATTATCATTCAATCTGCCTTTTATTCTATTAGCTATTTTGGTCAGTTAGAATAAGTAAACTTGCAGAACTGAAATACTAATTAATAATACATTTTGTCTTATCTGTTAATTGAAAATAATATATATAACAGCATTTAGATCAATATTACAGTTTGAACATAAATAAATAACACAATTTGAACCTAGAAACCGTAGAAGAAGAAACAAACAGCCAAAGGAGCCCGTTCCACCCAACCAATCTCTTGAAGACAGCCAAGATACTTATCTTAGAACCCCCGAGATTGTTCACTGAACCACTAGGGCGAAGATGATGTGTGGAATAATGGAATAAATTCCCTTGCAACTAGGCAATAGTACTTAGCAGTAGCACTTCCTGCCTTTAGAAATATTGAACTCAGCAATGTGGCTGCACTAGTTCAGAATGCAGTCTTATTTCACTCAAACACTTCTAACTTTCCTCTCATCAAACCTCTTGTGCACAGAAATTATCACAAGGTAAGAATAGAACAACATCCTACTAAATTTGATGGATAGATAAATAGCATGCCTAGGTCTTTTGGTCAGTTTATTTCAGTAAAGGAACCACCTGCTCAGTTCCACTTTCTTGGGGAACATGACCATAAAAATAAGGAAGTTGCCCCCTGCAACAGTTAGAAGTGAGTTAAGGATGTTTCCAAGCGTCAATTTGCTATCCACCATAGTCCATTCCCCCTAGTGGGTCAATGAACACTCATTCAACAGTCTCCTTTGGATATTTGTCTCCACTTTTATTTATTAATAATAAAATATTCAAAGTAATTAATTATAGTCATCCATGACCTCACTTGGTCAATAGTCATAAAAATTTACAATAAAAATAAAACATAATGTTTTCTCAATAACATAAAATGTCTAGAACTTGGGTATGTGACAAACACCCCCTCTTAAGTTCAACATCGTCCTCGATGTTTCCTTATGCATAATCCTCTTGTTCCTCCTGGAACAACATTGGATATGCCACCTGCATATTACTTTCCAATTCCCAATTTGCTTCGTCCGGACTAAGGTGCTTCCACTGCACCTTAACATGTCCAATGGTACGATTACGAAGCAAAATTTCCCTCTTGTCGAGGATATAGTCTGGTTCCACTAGAAAATATCCTTCTAGTTCCACCTGTACATCATTCCAATTAATCACATGAGTAGTATCGTGCACATACTTTTTCAAAAGAGAGATGTGAAATACATTATGTACTTTAAGATTTGGTGGCAATGCCAACTGATATGCTACTGGTACTTCCCTGGACAAGATTTCAAAGGTTCCACAATACCTTGGTGCTAATTTAGCACAGCTTCCCAGTCTTAGGGAACTTTTCTTAGGTTTTACCTTCAGGAACACATGTTCACCAACCTGAAACTCTATCTAAGTTCTTTTTAGATCTGCCTGAATTTTCTGTCTATCTTGTGCAATTTTCAAATTGCCTTGAACCTGTTTCACTGTTAGTTCCAATTCTCTTAACAAATTAGGTCCTAACATTAACCTGTCAACTGGATTACTCCAAGAGATAAGAATATTGCATTTTCTGCCATATAAAATTTCAAAGGACTAAGCTTTGTTGAAGCTTGATAATGGTCATTATAAGTAAATTCAGCAAGATGTAAATAATCCTCCCATTTACCTGGCTGGTCTCTAACATACATTCTTAGCATGTCCTCAAGAATTTGATTAACTCTTTCAGTCTGCCCATCTGTTTGTAGGTGAAATGATGTACTGAAATTCAAAGTAGTATCTAAACCTTTAAATAAAGATTTCCAGAAATTTCCTATAAACTTTGGGTCTCTATCAGAAATGATAACTTTCAAAATACCATGCAAATGAAAAATATGCTTCATAAAAATTTCAGCAATGTTAGCAGCCTTGTGAGTTGTCTTAACAGGTATGAAATGGGTTGCTTTGCTGAGCTTGTCCACAACTACCATGATGGAATCATTCTGTTTCTGGTTTTTAGGTAATCCAGTAATAAAATCAATACTAATTATGTCCCACTTCCAATCTGGAATAGGTAGTGGCTGCAACAATCCAGCTGGGTGTTGGTGTTCAGCCTTTACTTGCTCACACTCTATACACCTAACAATATATTCAGCTACTTCGCTTTTCATACATGGCCAAAAATAATTCTTTTGTAGCATAGTTATCATCTTTTGGTAACCAGGGTGTGCTGAGTATGGACTTTTATGCAATTCATTTAAAATCAACAACTTAATTTTAGAAACATTAGGCACATAAAGTCTATTTTTATACAACAGTAACCCTCTTTCATCAATTTTGTAATCTTTTATACAATTTTCAGCAGTATCTTCAGCAATTTTATTAAGTAAATTATGATATTTTACATCCATCCTGATTCTTTCCTTAATCTGATTTTCCAGATCAGTTTTATAAGTGTTGATCGCTGAAACAAAACTTATTTTTGCATTTCTACTTAATGCATCAGGAACCTTATTTTTCCTTTCCCTTAATGTGCTAAATCTCGAAATCGTACTCGCTAAGGAAAGCTAGACACCTAGCTTGCCTTGCATTCAGATTCGGTTGATCCAATAAGTATTTTAACCCTTTATTATCAGTCATTAAGATGAATTTTCTTCCAATTAAATGATGTCGCCACATTTTTAATGCATGTATTACAGCAGCTAACTCGAGGTCGTACGTTGCATAGTTCTTCTCATGAATCTTTAACTTTCTAGACTCATATGCAATAGCGTGATCTTCTTGTGTTAAGATCCCGCCAAGTCCGGCATTGCATGCATCCGTGCATACTATGAAATCTTTCTTGGGATCAGCGATTTTTAGAATAGGTGTTTTTGTTAATAATTCTTTTAGTTTCTTAAAGCTTTCTTCACACTTTTGATCCCATACAAACTTCTTACCTTTCTTTTGTAAAGATGTTATAGGATTTGCTATTCTAGAAAATCCTTCAATAAACTTACGGTAGTAACCTGTAATTCCCATAAAAGATCGTACACCAGTTACATCTTTCGGGACAGGCCATTCATTAACTGCTTTTATCTTGTCTGGTTCTACTGCAATCCCATCCTTGGATATCTCATGCCCTAAGTACTGTATTTTATCTTTATAAAAATCACATTTGCTGAACTTTTCGTACAGTTGGTGTTCCCTTAACACTTGTAAAATTATTTTTAAATGTTCGTCATGTTCCTCTTTCGTCTTAGAATAGATTAGAATATCATCAATAAAAAATGCTACAAATTTATCCAAATACTTATGTAATATGTTGTTCATTAAACACATGAAGACTGTTGGAGCGTTGGTCAACCCGAAAGGCATAACCACGAACTTGTAGTGTCCATAGCGAGTTTTGAACGTAGTCTTAAAGATGTCCTCATCTTTAATCCTAACTTGATGATACCCCAACCTTAAATCTATCTTAGAGAATATTTTTGTACCGCGCAGTTGATCAAATAGATCATCAATGCGGGGCAAGGGATATCTGTTCTTTATATCATTTTATTTAGCTGATGGTAGTCTATGCATAAACGCATAGTTCCGTCTTTCTTTTTAACAAAAATTACAGGTGCTCCCCATGGAGACACACTGGGTCTGATATAATTTTTATCAATCAATTCTTTAAGCTGTGACTTAAGTTCATTAAGCTCCAGAATATTCATTCTGTAAGGAGCCTTTGAGTTTGGTACCGCTCCTGGTACTAACTCAATGGTGAAATTGAGTTCCCTTTTTGGAGGTAGTCCTGGAATATCTTCCCGAAATACATCAGAAAATTCCTTAAGAATGGGTATGTCTTCCACCTTTAACTTATCTTCATTAGTGGACTGTTCATTATTAATTACGTTTGTAGCAAACAATTTACACCCTTTTCGAACAGCTTTCTTAACTTGTAATGCAAAAATTTGTCGGACATAAATCTTTCAAGGAATCTCTTTTACCATTACAGTTTCAAATGCATCATTTAAACAAGTAAAAGTCTTATCAAATCAATTTAACACAACTCTATGCTTTTCTAACCAATCCATTCCAATCAAAACGTCATAAGATCCTAAAGGTAACACATTCAGTTTAACACAAGTCCTAAACGGATTCATCAGTAATTCACATTCTTTTACATAATCAGTCACCTTTCTTTTCGTGCCAGTAGCTAATTGAACCAACCATGATTTATCAAAATTATCTACTTTCATATTGCAACATTTAACTAAATCAAGTGAAATATAGGTAAGACTTGCCCCTGGATCAATCAAAATAGAAACAGGTTTTTCTTTTAACATACCTTCCACTTCAACCATGGAAGTTTGATGATCTGCTTCCCTGTTCTCCAAAGCTACATTTATCCTGGGCATCTCCCTTGCTAAGTCACCGATGGTAGCCTCCTCTTGTATAGTATGTATGTTGTTGACAACCTTCTTTCGGAGTGGACAGTTCGATGCATAGTGAGGTCCCTGACATTCCCAACACTTAACAGGTTCTTTCTGTTCATTTATCTTGACAAAGTTTTTAGGTGGTTCACTTTTCCTTGCAGCTATAAATTTTGACTGCGTATTACTTGTTGCATTATTTCCTAAAAACTTTCTGTGAGAATAATTACATGAATTATTATTATTGAAATTACGATTAAAATAAAACTACTTCTTCCTCTGCTCAAAGTTGTTAGGCATTTTTGCTTTCCAGCTTGGTATGCCTTCTCTTCTCTTATTCTGTTCAAAACAGATGTTCGCCTTTCTCATGGCCTCTTCAAGAGTTCGAGGACTATCATATTCAATTCTGTCCTTTATGTGAGAGGGCAAACAGCTCAGAAACCTCTATACCTTAGGATTTTCTTCAACGAAAGAAGGCACATACCTTAATAAATTCAGAAACTTGTTGCACAACTCTCTCATATCTATGGAACCTAGATTTAACTCATAAAACTCCTTAGCTCGTTCCTCATAATACTGTTCTGACAGAAATTTCCTTTTAAAATATTTCTTAAAATTACTCCAATTTACACTTTTCTTTTTTAATCCTTTAACTCTTTTCAGATCTTGCCACCAAATGTCTGCTTTTCCAGTTAAATTATAAATTGTCATTTTTAGTTTTTAGGTGACTTGAGTAATTGTAAATCTGGAAATACTTATTCATCCCGGACAACCATGCTTCATCTGTCTCACTCTTTTATGTTTCTCCATTAAAAGTTGGAGGTTTGATCTTTTTAAACTCGCCAGAAATTTCTTCGTAGGGCCTGTACTTATTTTTCTTAGTGTAGCAGTCACTGTCACTACTATCACTAGAGTACTTATGCTTTTTCTTGTGTGCTCTTTCATCAGATTCAAAAGATGAACTGCTGTCATAATCAGTTAATTTTATCTTTTTATCCTTACGTTGGTAGGACATTGTTTCAGATTCAACATTATTTGTTGTTTCGTTATCTTGATCATTTTTATGAAGATTATTCAGCGGGATGTGATTCAGCTCCTCTTGAGCTTTCAGGATTCGTTCATTTTCTTCCTTAACTATTTTTATCTCAATATTTAAATCTTTTACAATCCTTAATAATTCAGATGAATTATCATTCAATTCGAAAATAATTTTTTTGTATTTATGTGTCCTCGTTCATTATTTAGATGTTCGTTATTAAGGGACCTGTCCTCAGCCAACTCTATTGGTCCTTCCATACCTACAGACTCAAATTATAAATGTTGAAACTGGAAACAAAATAAATTAAATCAGTAATTCGTAATTCTATTATAGATTTGCATTTGCGCGCATGAGCCACTTCAGGCCTCGTATTTGAACTTGCGCTCTGATACCACATGTGACATCCCCAAAAATTCACTAAAATTTAAAATTTTTCAAGTAGCATTAACTGCCTACGAATGTTGGGTAGAAGTATTAAATGTTAAATCAAACATACTTAGGCATTCTTAAATAAAACAAGCCTAATGACGACAACATCAATAACTGTCGTAAAATCTAATGGATTATGTTTCTCATAAACAATTTATCTGTTGTTGTTTTTGCTATCTTAAACCAGTGTAATGAAACGTCGTTAAGTATTGCATTGTCATTGAACTGTCCGGATGTTATGGAATTGCAAACTACCTTAAGTATTTATTGTGTAGAAATCATGTCCGAAATTATTTGCTCTAAAAATAAGAAGTTTGGTTCTAGATACTAAGAGTTCGTTTTGATGTCATGAAGGGTTCCTTGGATAGCCCCTATGCTTACTTAGCTATCGCTAGCTAACGCCCCTAAATTCTATTTGCAATGGACAGGTAAGATAGGGAAATTCTAATAGCAGCCTTCAAGTATTTCA
Source organism: Larix kaempferi (assembly GCA_027924585.1). NCBI lineage: Eukaryota > Viridiplantae > Streptophyta > Pinopsida > Pinales > Pinaceae > Larix > Larix kaempferi. Next base: position 35,720,393 of record BSBM01000510.1, read on the forward strand.
GTGTATTTAACAGCACTATGGTGGCCTTTTATGTTATCCATAAGAATATGTAGAAGAATGCCTACTCTGCCAACTACTCAGGTAATATGTTGACATTATTTATTTACCTCCATTATGTCGTAATTATAAAAGTTGGCTATGTAGTAAAGTTGTGTATTACCAATCTATAACTCTTATGGTGATACTATCGAAATTGCATAGTTTTGTACATTATAAAACTTCTTCCACAAAACTATGGATAGGACTATGTAATAATTTCCTATTTCAAAAGATAGATATAATACTTATGTTTAAGTATTAATTCATAGTTTTTATAAAACTATATATTAAAACTTCTAATGCCCATATATAGTCTATATGCATAGACCTTGTGTGTGGAAAACGATATGCATTAATCCTATGTGCAAATACTATATGCTTAAGCCATAAAACGTGAATATACATTTAGAACAAGCTATATGCTTGAACCTTACCGTATGCTTTGACTTGGAAGAAAATATTAAGTTGGTTCATAAAATGAAATTCGTAACCTTATTCCTCTATGTTTTCCACTATGCAGTTCTACAACGTATTAACTTCATAGTGGAAGGATGTGTTGGCTAACACGAATCGGTGGTTACAGTATTTAATGGCTTCTTAAATTCTATGATAATGGAATGTTTGGCGGCTGCTATTGTGGCCAAGTTTCACATGGATTGTCCTGGAGTTTTGTGACAACGTAGTGTGGGATTCGCCGGATTGTGCAAGGGTGGCATGTTAACATCCCAGTTGGATCTCCATGCTCTTCATAAGTTATACGTTGGAGACTGTAATAATAACTGTCATAAATGTGATTGTGATCGTAAAAGATTTATGTCCCGGTCGCTTGTTCTCCGTCGTTGATCTGGTGTTGATCCTTGGATTTTCGGTTTAACCTAACCCTGGCATTGATATGCTCCATTACTCCAAACTCAATTCATTATGCGAATAAGGTGGGGAGGCCGACAGGCTCTCGACCCTTTAGGGTTTTTTTGGAGGTTATTTCAGGGTTTCGATACCCTGACCTCGCTAAAAGTGGTATTTCTTAGTAGTTCTTGTCACTACACAGGTGTTTGAGAGTGAGGCTCGTTCATGAAGTTAACTTATGAACTGAAGACAATATTAAGGGTTACAAGTCGGATGTGAATGCAACAGTGGTGTCTGTACAGGGTTTGTACTCTCCTTGGAGTCGAAGGTGGAACTTTTTACCTTCAAGGTCTGCGTTAATGAGCCTGGTGTAGACATCTGTGTTTCTACGATTCGCAGGTGATGTAATCAGCTTATACAATATTGCTAAATATTTATCGTTGCTTTTTGAAACATGATTTTAGTTTTTAACCATTCGTTGCATTGTTTTTTAATGGCAGGTGATTCTCTCTCGGCAATGGTTGCAACCGGTAAAAGAATGGTGATGGGTCCTTTATGAACTCCGGGTAAGCCTCGGAGACATCTCACGGTTATCCAATACCACGAGGAACTCGTTACTGAACGCGTTTTGTTTGTTTTAACAATGAGTTGGTTGTTTATGGATAACTTTCGTCCTGGATTTTAATGAGGTTTTTAGACCTTGGTTGTATTAATGCTGAGCCATAAGGCAATTTTGTTTCAAGGTTCATGACCTTTGAGCTATGGCTCACATCGGCTTCACGATGTTTCGTTTTGGCTTACTGTATATTTGTGTTTTGTGAAGGAATACAATACAGGATGGTTTTGAAATACTTATTCGATAATGTAATATTTTTTTTGCTGAGAAATGTTTAAAGAATGGTTTGTTTGGAAACTAACTTCTAGTTTTGAACTAAATAGTGAGAAGGGTGGAACCCTTGACCTGTAACTCGTATTTCTTGTAATGAAATAACATGAGTTTGCATAGGTTTTTAAATAAAATATTTAACAGTTGTAAAAACGTTCAGCTCTTTCAGCAGTTGTTTGTGAGGTCTGATGTTTATTGAAGAGTTTGGGCAAGGCCTGCTTCTGTTCCTGAAGAAAATGTTCTGTTGTGTTTCCAAGCCGTAAGGCTAATTTGTAAACCTACTGTAAAAATTTACTGTGTTGTTTTTGTTGTTAAAGGTTTGACTCCCTGAGCATGTTCTGCTCATGTTTTGTTTTTTTATAGTACGAATGAATTGAAAACATTAAAAAGTTAAGATGATTTAGTACTTAGGGTTTGGCCCTTAAACTACTTCGTGGCTTTTGAAAGGATATACATAACCTATGATAATGTTTGTATTTGTATTTATACAATAGAGATAAGATAAATTGATAATGTGTTCTTCATTTTACAAGTACAATAATAGAAATTCTCTGCTATTATAATGCTTAGGTTATTGATAAGAAATTTATTGTGGGATTTCGATGTTGACAGTAATGAAATGTCAAGCCTGTCTAGACATGTTTCTAAGATGTATAAAATTCACTATGAGCGAATGTTAATATTTAAACACAAAGATTTAATGATTCTAAAAGAGTCTCTAAGGTCATTTATTTGATTTTACAAACTATTACCGCTCTAGTTTGAAAAGAAATTAATTAGAATACCATTGTTGTTTATACTGAAAGATGGGATTTGGTTTAATGTATTTCTGCTTATAATTCTAAGATGTTGATTTAAATTAGCAATAATACAGTATTGCAATAACATGGCTCTATTTATAAGATGAATTCATTTAACCTTATCCCTTGCATATAATCATGCTGATCTACTCTAAATATCCTTTCATGTACTAGAGTACGACATTTAGAAATAATGTGTGGAAAAATACAGGAAAGTAATTATCATTCAATCATATTCTATATCATTCAATCTACCTTCTATTCTATCAGCTATTTTGGTTAGTTAGAATAAGTAAACTTGCAGCTGACTATCAGCTATTCTATCAACTATTTTGGTTAGTTAGAACTGAAATACTAACTAATAATACATTTTGTCTTATCTGTTAATTGAAAATAATATATATAACAGCATTTAGATCAATATTACGATTTGAACAAAAATAAAGAAGATAACACAAGTTGAACCTGGAAACTGTAAAAGAAGAAACAAACAACCAAAGGAGCCCGTTCCACCCAACCAATCTCTTGAAGACAGCCAAGCTACTTGTCTTAGGACCCCCGAGCCTGTTCACTAAACCACTAGGGCGAAGATGTTGTGTGGAATAATGGAATAAATTCCCTTGCAACTCAGCAGTAGTACTTAACAGTAGCACTTCCTTCCTTTAGCAATATTGAACTCGGCAATTTGGCTGCACTAGTTCAGAATGCAGTCTTATTTCACTCAAACACTTCTAACTTTCCCCTCATCAAATCTCTTGTGCACAAAAATTATCACAAGGTAAGAATAGAACAACCTCCTGCTAAATTTGATGGATAGATAAATAGCATGCCTAGGTCTTTTGGTTAGTTTATTTCAATAAATGAGCCACCTACTCAGTTCCACTTTCTTGGGGAACATGACCATAAAAATAGGGAAGTTTCCCCCTGCAATAGTTAGAAGTGAGTTGAGGATGATGCCAAGTGTCAATTTTCTCTCCACCATAGTCCATTCCCCCTAATGGATCAGTTAATACTCATTCAACAGTCTCCTTTGGATATTTGTCTCCACTTTTATTTATTAATAATAAAATATTCAAAGTAATTAATTATAGTCATCCATGACCTCACTTGGTCAATAGTCATACAAATTTACAATAAAAATAAAACATAATGTTTTATCAATAAAATAAAATGTCTAGAACTTGGGTATGTGACAAAAACATCCCTTTCGACCTCCGCGTCAAAGGTGATATGTTTCTGTGTTGTTGGTCGGACAGTAGCCCATGACCCGTCGGCTCCTGTCACAGCTCCTCCTCATGTCACTACTCCAGCAGTCACATGGTGTCTTCGAGCCTCTGTTGATATCATCTGTACAGCCGGTAGTGGATTCTGATTCTGGTTCTGTGGAGGTGGTGGAAGATTATTGGTCTGTCATTTTGCGATGAGCTGTAGACAGTCCTCAATGCCATGATCCACAGCGTTGTAATAAGTGCACTATGGTGCTGGATTCAGGAAATCCCTCTGACACTGCCCCTGCTGCCCACAATTGTAACATATAATCAATCCTCGTCCTCGTCCAACATCTCCTCCTCATCTTGCGCCAGCACCTCAACCTCCATGGAATCCTCCTCTAGCCCCTCCACGCGGTGGTCCATATGGTGGGTACTGCGGTTTCCCATACTGCGGCTATTGTAGTGGCCCATATGGTGGGTACGTGGGTACTGCGGTGGCAGATACTGCAGTGTCGGATACTGTGGCTAACCATACTGCGTTTTCCCATACTGGCCCCGATCATACTGCTGCGGTTGGTGATTATACTGGGTCGGTGGTTGATTATACTGCTGTTGTTGTTGACCCAGTGCTTGTTCTTATCCTGCCATGAAGTATGCACCCGCATTCCTCTCCTTGAGTATGCCATAAGCTCTGCAGTTGTTTTCATCGTGGCCAACCGATTACGGAACTTGCAATACAAGTTCTCTGGTGTCAACACTATCTTATGCAGATACACACACTCTTCTGGTCGATGGCCTCTTGTTTGGCAGACACGACACCAAGGCAACCCTCCCTGACTGAGGAGATTTGGTGCAACAGATTGCAAATATTCTCAGAAGTCTGGGCACTAATCCTTGTGGTGTCCCTCTGTCCTACACCTAGTGCACCAAACCTCTTCACGGGCCTGTTTTCCTTTCTTCATGTCTTGCAGTTGGATCGTCAATTTTGCCAGCTGCGCTTGTATTCGATCCATGCCCAACCCTATTTCGTCGATTGGTGAAGCCTCCAACTTCATCGCAATCTCCAATGCTTCAGCTTGTTGCAACCTTCTGTTGCATCAGTGGTCTGCGGATGTGTGGTACCAATCCTGTAATGAACCATTCCTTATGCTACATATCATTTATTCCAAAACTTACCTTCGCTATCAGCATTTTGTACTGCTGATCAAATTCCCATATTGGCTCATTTGGGTATTGCTTGATTTCTTTGAACTCGGTGACATACTACGATTCTGACTTTGGCTTCATAGATTCATCAATCATTCCTGCTTTGATCTGTGCCAAAAAATTGGCTAGTGTTCCCGCTAGAACCCTCGTAAACTTCATAAACCAATCTAGCACACGACCCCTAAGGTTCGTTGCTAGATGTCCCTTTTTATTATCTTCATCCTGGACCTGCTTCACCATCCATACTGCTTCGCACATAAACCAAAACTGCTCAGGATCCTCAGTCCCATTCCCCTGGAAAGTGGGAATTTTTGTGTCGTCTGCCATTCTAACATTCCTACTGTTATTGTTTACTGATGCACTACTCTTACCGTTGCATGTAGGGAAACTTTGCGAATAACTTGTGTTTCTTCCTATAAAATTATGGGTAGTGCGCGAGATTGCAGGTATGTTGTAACTCACAATTCGTCCCTGTTCTGCTTTTGGGGTAGCCTGGTCACTGTCTTCGTCGCAATAGGGTCGCTTTCTCCCTTGTGATCCTATTTCGGAGTCTTTTGTTCCAGTACTCTCAGGAGACTCTCTCTCAGTCCTCCTCTTCTTCTCAGGACGTCGGAATACCACCCCACTCCTGAAGGTACCACACTCTTCATCAGCTTCCCTTAGAAACTCGTCGTCGCTCATGTCCATCTAACCCACATCTTTCTATCGGATCCGCATTCACGTGATACCCAAAACCTCCGCACACTTATACTTCTACTCGTCGAAAGTCATCCTCATTATGCCCCTTTTCGCAGACGAGCATCTTAATCCACAGTTTTAGAAACAGCAAGAGCCTTCCCCTTGGTCCCTTGAAGAAATTCCTTTCCATGTCGCTATATGATTTGATCGTGTCTACTGCGAACTCAGTAATATATCCCTCTAGGATACTATCCACCCAAAAATCGATAGCCCTTGATACTGTGTTGTCAACACATTTCAACTGTCGAATCAGTTCTGGTGTCCAATGGTCAGGCTCAGTCTTTTGGAAATGGTGCTTCTGAAATGTTAGCTACGCTAACCACTCGTGCATTAGTATTGGGAATTCGCAGAAAAATATTTCATGGATATCTGAATAAATGTACTTCTGTAACCAACTGCTTACCGTATGTCTAGGGTTTTTCTTCTCTCCTTCTACGAATTCTTCTATCTTTCTGTCAAACCACTCTTGAATCTCCAGTTTCGTCGGGTGCCACAGCATATCCTCTTCTTTTCCTCTTCAGGGTCCTGGCAACGAAACCATTTTTTGACACAGTGACTATCGACAGGGGTTCACTTCGCATTGTCATCAACAAACCAGCAACCGAACTCCCTTACGCACCGGCCGAGAAAGGTTTTACCCTTTCTAGCAACACTCGCAGAGCGAGTGAAGTCTCACACGAGATGCACAAGGGGGCTGCAGGAACCAAGTTTCCACAGTGGAGTTGAGGACATGCATCAAACATACATTTCAACCATAGAAACCAGAGATTATATCTTTCGCACTATGCTATCATTCATCATTCGCAGATTCATCAATTGTAGAATCAACACATAATAAACATTCGCATCAACATGATCTAATTACTCATTAGCATGAACAGCAATTACCAAACCCACAGAGCATTAAACATCTCACAAACATTCGCATTCATCATATAACAAAAACAAAGACAAAGATAGAACCATAATCGAACATCTTCATGCATTCATTAAAACCCGTGGAATGACCTTCGCAGAAACATTCAATACATCATATCGCGGATACAAAACAGATCAACAACTGGATCAGAACTCAAAAGGTCGATTGCTCTATTCATCCCCGGACCAATGCCCTTAGGCTTACAATCATACTCCTATTTATACAAAACTAAGTGGTTACAAAATGGTCCACATGACCCTTATCTAACAAACTAACTACTTCCGCACTTTCGCATTCTCCGTGAATGACCCTTTCTTCCCCGGATTATCCTTTCACAGTTGTCGACTTCTGCACTTTATGTGGACTAATCCCGTGCCAACAACCGCAACAAAATGATATTCATAATATCTTCGTTCATCCTCACATCTATGTAGCAAAAATCCTAGCTATCCTTGTACACTTTCCACAGGTCAAGTTGGATATTCACAAGAATAAGGAAATTGTTGTACAGATTGACAAATCTAAAGCATGGATTTTTTATGGTGTTGCACAAGGTTGTCCTTGTAGAGGAGGCATTGGAGGTATATTATACTTATCAGATTGTCACAGGTTCAATTTAGCAACCAACATAGGACCAGCCAGTAATAGCAAAGAATAACTTACAGCAGTCTTGAAGCTTCTACACATTGCACACAAAGCAGGGGTGGCATCATTATAGGTATTTGGAGACTCTCCATTAGTGATAGACTAGATAAACAACAAAAGATTGCCTAAGAACATCTTCTTGAGACCAATATATATGAGGATATCTGCAAGTTAATAGATTCATTTGATGACATATCTTTTCAACATGTCTATAGGGACAAAAAACCGAGGCAGATCAACTATCTAAGCTTGGATTACAATATGATGAAGGCATCACTAAAATATGGGAGATAAAGAAAGATCTCATCAAGGAGATTAATCCAAGACAACTTCTGATCTAACTATCTTTCGCATATGACATATGGGCTCTTTTTGTTCTTGTTGGCCTTTATTTGAACATATACCTGTTGAGCTCACCCATATGAGCAATCTTTGGCTACACATGCCTAGAAGAATTAACTATGTAGTATCTAGATTAAGTAGTTGAGATATGTAGCTACATCTTTCTCGAAATTATGATCTTTTTTAATAATACTGTATTTGACAACATGCTAAGAAAATTAGGTTGAAAACCAAGTAAAAGACTATTTAATAGCTAACTGAACAATATGGTTCAAATTTTGCAATATAAATTTGGATTATGATCTTTTTTCTCCAAAAATAAAAAATAAAATATTATTATTGAAATCAAAATACCCTTAATATACATGCATAAATCACAAGTTAGTTTTCTAAATATTTCAAAAATAATAACAATAATAATACCTACCTAAGTTAGTTTTCTAAACATTTCAAAGAAAATTTTAAATAAAAATTAAAATACCTTAAATATTTTTAAAAGAAAAGTGAATTTTCAATACCAAAATATTTAACAAAGAGATAGTTTGATTATAATACTAATCTAACTTTGATTCCAAAATATTTAATCGGAAGATAGTTTGATTCCAAAATATTTAATGAGATAGTTTGACAATAAAACTTTGATTTAAACTTTAAATCTCTTGAATTTTAAATTTCAAAGTTAAATTTTAAATTCCAAAGGGTGAAGTCCACTTTTATTTTTATTAAATGATTTTTTGTTTTAATTTGAACTTTTTACAATTAAAAGATGGATCTATAACCTAGGCACCTAGGCCAAGATCAACTCCAATGTTAAATGGAAGAACTATCTACTCATTCGGAATTTGTTATCACTAGATTTGTGCAAAAATGAGGACAAACTTGGATGCACCTAGGTCAGTTTTAATTTCCTTCGAGGTGACTTCCACCCTCAACCTCACAACCGCAATCTTGGGGAATTGAACAAACCAGCCTAGATCCAAATCCTAGGCTCTATCAAGCGCCGAGAGGGATCAAATCCCCCTTCCTCGAAAAGCTCCTTGAGTGCAATACCTGAGAACTCTAATTTCTTATGTTTCTACTTTTTATGTCACCTATTCTTTATCATTTTTACTTCTTATATTTCTAATCTTTTTTTACTTCTTATATTTATAGTTTTTATGGCAGACATGTTAGGAACAAACGTTACAACATATTTATTACTTTTTACTTTTTATTGCGTCGAGAGGCGCTCTACAGCCCAGTATGAGGGAGATCTTGTAACATGTGTCGAGTGTTTGTCGAGTTTGTCGAGTAATAAAATAATACGAAGTAAACAAAAAAGAATAATACAAAGTAAAAAATAATAAATATTATGTCGGCCATAAATAAAAAAGAATAATACAAAGTAAAAAGTTAATATGAGGGAGATCTTGTAACGTTTGTCGAGTGTTTGTCGAATTTGTCGAGTAACAAAATAATACAAAGTAAACAAAAAAGAATAATACAAAGTAAAAAGTAATAGATATTATTACTTTTTACTTTTTATTACATTTTATTAATGGCCAACAATAATATCTACAAAAAGATCTCCCTCATAGTATTACTTTTTACGTTTTATCATTTTATTAATAGCCGACAATATCTCACGTTACAAGATCTCCCTCATATTATTACTTTTTACTTTTTATTATTTTATTAATAGTCGACAATATCGGCAAACTTACTCCAAAACGTATGTTACAAGATCTCCCTCATACTAACTGTAAAACGCCTGTAATGTTTTAACCTCCACAAATACTAACTACCCAACCACTTCAAGCTACCTCCATTGATGAGTAGAAAGTAAAGTACACCACTTCAAGCGACCTCCACTGATGGATGAGTAGAAAGTAAAGTACACTTTCAACTCCCTTCAAACCTTAACAAAGTTATGGTAAGTAAAATGTTCACTTTCAACTCCGCTCAAACATTAATAAAGTCACGTGTAATAAAAGGAGAGTTTTCTTTGAACATCAACGAAATCACGCGGAGGTGAAAGTTGACTTTGAACTCCCCTCAAGTATTAAGAAAGTCACGTGAATTCCAAAAACCTCCGATCCAAAATTAAACTTTAAAATATGGAGAGCTTTGATATAATAAAATTTGCGGAGGTGAAAGTGGAACATGAATTTAAAATCCCGGAAAAATACCTATTTCACAAATATTAACCATATTAACCATCAATTTTGTTATGGCCCAAGGAAACAATGGGAATGCAATTAAGCTGGGATACTCCAATTTTGCAGAAGTCATTTTTGGCCATGTAAATGTGTTTTCTTAATAAAAAACTTTTTTTAATGTAGAAAAAAATTAACAATCAATTTTGTGAACATTAATAGTTTATAGGTGATAAAGAGTTTTCACTGTATGCTTATATATAAAGTTCATGCTTTACTCTAAAATTGTGCAAAACTCAATTTCAATATGATGATGTAAATTCCAATACAATGATGTAAAGTACAAAACATTTTCACAACTTTATTTTATGAGAACATTTCTATGGGATTTTGAAAATTCAATTCCACAATTCCACATTTATAAGGAGAATGAATTTTAAATGATTAAATTACATATTACTATGAAAAAATATGAATTTGGTCTTTCAAAATCAACAATGTGGATCTTTTTAATATATATATATATATATGTTGATTTAAAAGGGGTTTGCACCTTGAAAGATTTGATCCCAACCACTAAAACGTTGTAGCAATGTCCCTTGCATTGTCATTGTTACATACTATTCTTGCTCAGTCTTTTACCTATAAATATAAAAATGAGATTATTTGATCCCTTTTATCCACAAAATGTAGCACATGTGATATAAGATAAAATTGATTTAAATCAATCATAATAAAATATTTTATCAGCTTTAATATTACAACTCATATTTTTAATAAATAAAATTAAAATGGAGTTATATATATAATTGATTAAATTACCTATTATTATTTTTTTCCCTTTAAATTATAAAATCATTTTTTAATATTATTGAGTTTTTTCATTGCTTTTGCATGTGTATGTTTAATTTCAAATTTATATAATTTAGCTCATTGTAAAAGTCACTTTGAAATTATGTGATCGATTTTTTCATATCTCGTATTGATATATACTTATGGAGTAGTCTATTTATTTTACGTTTTGGACTTTAGGGTGGTAGGAATCCAAATTTAGAAGTGTTTAGATTGTGTTTTTGAATCCATAAATAGATTCAACACCCTCAAATACCCCTATGGCACTCAAATTAAGCAATTTCCATAGCTAATATATGTGATTCTAATATTTTTTAAATATTTTCAATCACTAACAAAATAAGATGAAAAAAAAAGTTGAAAACTTAGAATATTTGGACTACACCTATACTTATATTTTATGTTATAAGTTGACCTAATTCATAACATGAATTAAGAATTATTATTATTATTATTATTATTATTTAATTTATATGAAAGACATCTGTAATCATATTAAATAAAAATATTCAAAATATTCATAAAATAATTTGCCTTTGGATTTTGTGATAATCAATCAATTTTCCACTCATTTTGATGTTTTTAAATTTCATTACATTTCATATTCAAAAACTTAATTCTTCAATCATCATAATAATAGTTAATAACCATTAAAAATTATAATTAATTACATCAATAAGTGTTTAGATATTATCTGAGATTTTGGACTTCCTTGAGTGGATCAACAAGATTAACCTGAGTGTAACAAGTGTATAGTAGGGATTCATTTCATGGTTGCATGTTTATTAAATAGTATTTGTTTTATGTTTATATTAATTAGTTTAATGTTTAGCCTTTATTTAACAACCATCCATCTCAAAAACACTAAGTGGTTAGCCACACCTATCGGTGACCACTTTACTTGTGGTTGTGCTAGTTATATATCTCCAAACTTCATAATATTTAGAATTTGTGGTTACTGTAAAAAGCATAAGTTAATCTATTCTCAACGGTGGTATTGTTTAGTCCATTCACAATGATGATATTGTTTGTTAATCAATATTCAAAGATTTAGAAATGTGTTCCTCCGATAAGAAGAATAGATTGTCATTTTCAAACGTGGTTCTTGTTTATTGTGTTTATTTTAGTTTAAAAAAATACCATAAGAAATTACATAATAACCAAAATAGGTTGGCATTTTCAAACGTGGTGGCTGGTGGCAATGTAGTTGGGAATTAGTATAGCCAACAATATAGAATTGTATAACCTACACTATTGTGATTATCCAAAAAATTACTTATAGGTCAAGACAAAATTTGTCTCCATGGTAACTTATACTTTGAATATATGTTAAAACAAAATTTGTCTCCCTGAAGTATTTCGGCCATAATTGGGCATAATTGAGATATGGATACCTATTTTCTTTTAAAGCTTTTTTTCAGACCAATAAGTTCTTTTGTAAACTTACTCTAAATATTGCAACACAGAAATCCAAATCCAAAAGTCCAATCATAATATTGCAATGCAGAAATCCAAATCCAGACATAAATTATATATGTCAAGCCAAGTCCGCACTGTAGAAGTAGTTGGAATGTGAAATGGCAAGGCAAAGATCCGATCAATCACCACTCACCCAAAAAGTGATATTCCTCATTTCACCGTGCATCTATGGGAAGCAGTAGACTACCGTCAATGATTATCTAATCAGATTGAATAAAAGACCAAATCGTTTGAACAATTTCGGCTCTAAACTTATGCTATCAAAAATTTGGTGGAAGTGTTGTTCGGATCCATTGCATAAGTTTTTAATCAACATATAACAAATATAGATAAGGAAGATTTTATCATTGGAAGAAAAAATCAGATTAAGTTTGCTATCTCTCATATGATGGAAATGAATGATTGATTTAAAATTGTGGATTCAAAAACATATGCGGGTTAGAACATTCCCACCAACTCGTAAACAAATTCATGCTTCATTTCCATGAAGTTTCCAAATGAGTATTCTTTTAGCCCTGTGGCATATTAGATTCAGCACATTTAAACAACAAATAAAAGACATTCATATTGTTCATTCAACATATTTAAACACACAAATTCCATTAGAATGTCATATCAGTAGCAAATATCTATTTGTCTATGTGAGTGTGTGAACCATGATAGAATCATTTACAATTTCACACAATTATATTCAAAACCTGGAGACCTAAGATGTTAGAAACTTACAAACATGGAATCCTATTCCAGTTCTTGCAAAAACTTCACTAATTCCAATAATATATTAATGTCGACTTAGATCAAGGTTTAGTTCAACAAAACGACGGGCGATATCCATGAATGTAAGAGCCCAAAATAGTTTAGCACTCGAGATAATTATCTTGGAACTGGGGATGGCTTTTCTTGTGTGCAATGAAATTGAAACTGAAGGAAAACTTGATCCTGCATGTATATTCAATGGGCTCTCTGCAGAGCTTCTGGTGGTCTCTGAGATCGACCACGATGTAAAACCTCTTGCTGCACTTCCCACACCCATGCATCTTCTCTCCCTATGAATGCTTTCGTCCAACGTGTCTCCTCAGCTCGTACAGTCCAACAAAAATCCTCCCACAGACTGGGCACCTAAACAGGATCTTCTTTTTCTAGCCACCTGAATTGTTACAATTCTCCACCTCAGGGTATCGCTCATCAAAACAGTGTGTCTTCCAGTGCATCGTTAATGTATGGGGATTCTTGAATGTCTTGTTGCAGCCGAAAATGCTATCCCTTAGCCGCATCTGTCCAAAAATATGGATCCCCAAGCAATTTTTTGCATAAATGTTTCTTTACCAACCATGAGCACTGCGCTCCAAATTCTCTATGCCCATCGAACACCCCGAAAAAATGATCATTTGAGTTGTTACCAAAATGCATGTGAATGTAGAAGCTATCCTGGTTTTTTTTCCAAGTTGGGTCATTCAATACGTTATCTTCATGCAATGCAACTAAGGAAGTCTGCATAATGCCCACTTAGACCAATATTAGGGAGTAAAGAATCATCCTCTCTTGAAATCTACTTAGGTAACCAACTTTGAGGTTTTCAAAGGGCCTCATTGTTCTCACTAGTATTCAATACATCTTTTATTCTTTACTTATTTTCTATGTTTTTAAGAAAAGTAGTAAGCTCACTTGTTGCACACAAGCAAGGACCTAAAGACTCTAATCTCCCAAATTATGCTCTTCACCTCGCACTTCATGTGATCTTGGTGAATCAAAAATGGGTGAGGAGTGTGAAATACCTCCATTGCACACTTTTACTTCATTAGGATTTTGTTAGCAAGCACCATTAGCGTCTTTTAGAGTTGAAGTTAAATCTCAATTTGCATTTACTTTCAAGCAATTTAGTTAATTCCAACAATCAATTTTCTTATCTCACATGTGCTTGTATCCCTGGCCCACACTAAGGGACCTAAAAACTCTTCCAATCCAAGTACTCTATTCACCTCGCATTACTTGCGATCTTGGTGAATCAGAAAGGAATGGAATTGTGAAGTATCTCCCTTACAATCCTTAAGTGAATTTAGACCCTTAAAATCAACACTTTTAATTTCCAACCAACTAAAATCCTCCACAGGAGGTCACAAAATAACATTTTAGTTACGCAAGATTGATTGGGTTACGCATCCATTAATGCTCACCAATCTAGTTTCATTAAGTGTTTGAATCATAACATTGTTGACTTATAGGGTACTATTAAATCCTTATATCAGCAAGTGTCAAAATAAAACCCAAATAAGAAGTATGTCATTCACAAGGAGGTCAAAATCGAGGTATAGTTTCCCCACCCTCTCCAAAGAGCCACTCAACTTTGTGTGGAGATGACACTATACCACCTAGGTAGAACCACTTATCCACACTTGACACATGTATCTTAGTGGCCAAACTTAGAATATCACTAAGGAGCAATTGTGAGTGCAATTGACTCCTACAGTCATATATTTTCATTGGGATGTATTGCCAATCTCTTTCGGGACATAGCCCCATCGTCGGTATAACTAACTCTTTGTTACCTTCACTAGTCAATCATTGTGTGGATCCCATTATCACCATCAATTGTGATTTTAGAAGGCCCAGTTACATTTGAGAGGAAGGATGTTAGGTATTTAGGGAATTTATGTTTATTTTCTTTTTAAATATAAGTTTACTAACTCGTAATTAAAAATAACTTATCTGTGGGAACTCTTGCACTAAACCGACATAGCACATATCACTCACCTTGCACCATTTTGCATATGTTGTGGTTGGCATATTTTTGCATTTATTAAACTGTGTCTATTTCCATCATCACTCTCACTTGTCACTAAACTTCCACCATAAAGGAACAAAACACCCTTAAGGAAATCCTGCACACTGCAAGGCATTTCCCCTCTCTCGAGGTGTGTTTTCCAACTTTCTCCCCGTAGTTCACGAGGGAGATACTCTAGCCAGGGTTTCTCCCAGGCCACATTGATAGGATCATCAGGGAAAGGTCGCTCCTTGCTTGATTCATTTTCTCCCATTGGAGAAAGCGTAGATCATTTTTCTTCATCCTCTCGTGGAAGAGGAATCCCCTCATTTTCTCCCCTTGGATATATATTTGACCCCTTTCGTTCATCCTCTCATGAATGAGGCCCCCCTTACATTCACCCCTCGGCGAAAATCCACCTTTTTCCCCCTTTTTGGGAGGAGGGCACACAACATCCTCGTCCTCACATCAGGGACAGAAATCACCGCCAAATGCACCTTGTTCTCATCCTCAAGGGAACACCACACCTCATACATAGATAGGAGTCAACTTACCTTTCATGGCTAGCTTAAATCTCCTTGATCTGGCCAAGTTGATCAATGACCCTATAGCACATGATCAAGCATGGCCAGTTATTCCTGATAAAATCCCCTCATATATCCCTAAGTTTGAATGGAAACAAGGGGATGACCCATCCAACCACGTCATGCCATACCACTTATGGTGTTCCTCCAATATCATAGTGGAAGACTCAGTGAGGCTTCGCCTCTTTCAACAAGCCCTTACCAGAACGGCTGCAAAATGGTATGTGAACTTACCATGAATGACCTATGCCACCCTTGGGACATTGGCCACCACATTTCTTACATACTTTCAACTTCTCATTCGCCATGACCTCAGTGTCGAAATTCTCACCAAATTTCGACAAAATACCTCTACCCACATAACATACCACATCCATGAGTGGCATAGATGCTGAACATTGTGAAAAATTGGGATAAAACCTTAGTTCCTTTTGGATTGGTTCATCAAGCCACTCCAACCCACAATTGCAAAGGATGTGGCAACCTCCATGCCCCAAACTGAGGAAGAGGGAATCATAACGTCCCATCATTTCGACCTCATCTATGCACAATTCGGTTACTTATACACCATCCTACCCAATGCCCCTTGACATCAATCTTTGGATCCTACACCTATGTATTCATTACATTCAACAAATGGGCTTATCGGGTCCATTTCCCAATAAGGAAAAGTTCCTCCTTCTTCTACTCCTATGTCATTCAACATGGCACCGTAGTACCCACCCATCCCTCATGTGTCGTCACCCCCTACTCCTGTACTAAATCCTTAGTTTGGTCAACTACAATATGGACCTTACAGCCCTACCTATGTTAATGCAAGCCAAGCTTCAATGGTACCTCCACCGCAAATGGCACAAGATGCTCCTAGGTCCACATCATATGGAGCGCAAACTACATATATCCCACCTCCTGGGTATAAACCTTATTACCCATTTCCATGTACTCCTAGTCCTTCCCCCATGCCACATTTGGGGGTCAATTTAGTGCAACCTTCTTTTGCAAAACAAGCTCAACAGTTTGAGCAGTTAAACACCATAAATCCCCAGAATCCTCAAACTTAGGGGAAGAAGAAAGATAAGAACAAACATAACCGGCAATAGGGGCAAGGGGGAAACTTCCTTCCCCAACAGAACTAGGGTAACAAGACCACGGGGGATAATAACCCCCCCCCCCAAGCAAGGGAAGAACACTAACCTAAGGACCAATTATTCTCACTTGATTTGTGGAGAGTATGGTCACTACACTCACCATTGTCCCCTTATCCTCGATTGTCAACAATTGGTCGAAGCTAAGAAAAAGAATGGCATGAACCCCCCTCAGGAAACTAATGTTCCACAAACCCAAACAACAGTCTTGCAACAACCCTTTTCCAATCAAGGGGTTGTTACTCAGCAGTAGCAGCCCCGCCCCCCAGGTGATGACTCCTTTAAAAACATGTACATGAACACAACAAATGCTAACCTTCAAACTTGAGCCAAAGGCTATGGTGGGCTTGAAACCCCCCAAGTGGAAGATGTACCTACCCCCTTGGGGGGGATTTTGAAAATACCATGCCCAAGTGATGAAAAAATCCCACGAATCCCCAAGGTACCACTTAGGCGCACCCCACATAGCCCTCATATGAAATCTGCCCACAACTGCAGTATTGTGGATGACTTGGCTTAGTTAACAACTGCCATGTCTACATTATAAGTGCGACAGTCTTGTCCAAACCAACAAAAGGAATTACTAATTGCACTTGGTGCTGTCAACACTTCTGAATCGCTCCTTATGACCTTTGATCATGATAAAGGTGAACCGTGATCACCCTCATCAGTCGCATTCCAAGTTCCAGTTACAGTTAAAAACATTATAATTCACTAATGCATCATCGATGAATGTGCATCCACATGCGTTATGCCATCTAATTTCTGGAAACAAATGGGTTCACCTAAGTTAGTCCCATCATCTATCGCCCTTCACGCATATGATGGGAGACCATCCCAACCGAGGGGATTGTACCAAAATGTCTCCATTGAGTTTGGGGGGGGATGGTAATGATCGATATCAAATTATTTGATGCCCATCTCGACTACAATATCATGTTGGGTCATAGTTATATCAACACCATGAAGGCGGTTTCCTCGTTGGTCTTCCACATCATGATGTTTCTCTTTAATGGGAAAATAGTCACCCTCGACTAACTCAATTACTATGACCCCCATACCAACACCAACCCCGATAACGTACTACCCACTATCACCGGTACCATTCAATCCCCTTACGTTGATATTTGATAGGAGTGTACAAGGACTCAAACTTGTTAGGGGTATATTCAAGTCTATCGCCTAAAATCCTCGCATCCACCGATGGTATTTTGTATACATCAACTTGCTAGGGATATATTAAGAGTTTATTAATTCAAAATACTACGAAACTAATAATATTTATGATATACACATACATATAATACAAATGTATGAGTGATTAAGTGTTCATCCAATATGGTCTCTATCGGTTGGTAAGGTCTTGTTGTGTTGATTTGGTCAACTTTGACCATTGATTGGGATGAGTTGATGTGTTTGAGTCAATCATACTTGATCACCCACATTAATATTCACATGGACTCTCTTAGTTATGAAGTGATATCGATTTTCTCTTGAGTTATCATTGAGGTGGCATAGAGTTAAATGGTGTTATTAATGCAAATTCAATTGCAATGTTGGCATATCATTGATCATAGGTAGTTAGTGTTGCTGAGAATTTTGTGCATTGCAGAATTTCCCCTATGCATGAATCAACTTCATATTTGAACAACTACATCAAGTGTTTCCTCACTTGTAATAGCAAGCAATGGAGGTTCACTCACTAACACCCATACATGCAATTAGGATGATTGTTTGCTAGGGAGGGAATGCCTTATGTATGTGTAGTAGCATCATAAAATTGTGTTAACATAATTTTGTAGTCATTGCACCTTCATTGGGATCCACATATATATTTGTTGTAAGGATCCCTATGACTATGACATAGGATTAATATGCCATGACCTTTTGTAGATAGTTCCAACAAACAACCAAGTGAGCCTACATATATACCAACTCAAGTGATAAATTGTATACAAGCAAAGGTAACGAGGAAGTAATCATCCTTAAAAAATGTGAAGGGAAACCATTAGGATTCAACTTGGATAATGGAATGGGGCATCCATAATTATACACAATTTGTATAAATATGTATCATATCGTTATTAACTTGGAGCTCCCTCATAACAGGTTATCTTAATAAAGTTGCCTCACAAACTTCCTCTATAAGGATTTAGTATATATGTATATGCATGGTACTACATATGCAACCAAGTATTGGACCTCCTTGTAATGACAATAGCATTGTATAGATTTGAGCCATATTTCTTGTATTTTATTTTTGCATTGGATACTCACTTCTTGTGAGTTGCTCAAGCATTAAAAAATTGTTCCAATTTAATTGTACAAAATCATTGTTTCATTTATTTATTGTTAATCTATCCTTAATATTTATATTTTATTTATTAATTGTTAATGTGTTTCTCTTTATATTCTCTAGTTTACCTCATACATGCACCAAGTCCTAAGGATTTAGTATATATGTATATTCATGGTACTACATATGCAACCAAGTATTGGACATCCTTGTAATGACAATAGCATTGTATAGATTTGAGCCATATTTCTTGTATTTTATTTTTGCATTGGATACTCACTTGCTGTGAGTTGCTCAAGCATTAAAAAATTGTTCCAATTTAATTGGACAAAATCATTGTTTCATTTCTTTATTGTTAATCTATCCTTAATATTTATATTTTATTTATTAATTGTTAATGTGTTTCTCTATATATTCTCTAGTTTACCTCATACATGCACCAAGTCCTCATTGCCTTTCTTATTTGTCACTTCCACAACAAGTGAAAGTTTCCTCAGTGTAGGTCATACATCAAAATGTTTTAATCCCTCTTATGGACAAATGAACGTGTTGCTTATAGAAAGGTTGATTATCTCATGTTTTTGTTATGTCGAAACCTTGTACCACAAAGGGAGGTGATAATTTCTATGGCCAATTCTCTCCATCTCTAATACATAGAAAGCCACCATACCAAGTGACAAAAGAGTTTGAATAGTTCAAACTTTCGCATTGAGACAACCCAACATGTCTTTTAGTTGCAAAATATTTCTATCTCTAAAAGAGTTGCAATAGGATTAGTGCAAAGGACTTATTATCATTTCAAAAATTAACAAAGTTTTTGTGATTTTTAAAATGCAAAATATTTCTCTCTCTAAAAGAGTTGCAATAAGATTAAGTTATATGGTTTAAAGGACCTCTTACCATTTCATGAATTAACAAAGCTTTGTTATGGTGTAAATCTAACACTACAAATCCAAAAACTCAAATTGAAAAGCATTCTATATATTTTGAGCATACTCACTATATTTTGATAATCTCCAACCACTTTTGGAAAATTGGTGTGGGGCTCCCTATATGGTGAGTCATGCCCCACTTAAGCCGTGCTTATCTCATTCCCTTTCGTGACCCTATACATCCCTTTGCAACTTTTAATGTGTTTCATGTCTTGAGAGGATAAGATTAATGATCGTGGGCCCATGGTTGTTGATGAGACAACTCATATGGTTGGCACTCAAAGCCCAGTTTGAGCACTCTTGGAGCACTATGGCAATACCAACTCCATGTGGTTAATTTCTTATTTTGTGCAAACTTCTAGTAAGTCTTTCAAGGAAAATTTTAATATCGTGTGCTACTTCTTTTTGGTGCCCATGAGTAGAATGTTCAAGTTAACTAGGAATTTTTTTTCAATTCCTTGCCATGATTTGGGGTTTTTAGCTCTCAACAACTTTGTTTTAACGCATCTTTAAAAATTTATGAATTTATTGCCTTAATACCTATCATGTGAATAACTATTTCCAATTCTTTAGTTGTAATATGCTCTAATGTATATACATATTGTTCTATTTACAATCACCCAATGTTACATAATGATAATAAAAAATGGAAATTCAATTATTTCATAACCATATTCAAAGATGGCATTCATGCCTTGTATCTACAAGCACCATAATGGATATTATTATAAATTATTGTCAATAGAAAAGTGTGCTCTAAAATCTATTAATCAAACATGTACACCTCAGTCCACCTTAGATTTATACATTACATTCCTACTAAATGCAATATATATTACATGGATAATTATGTAAATTACAATTCATCATAAAGTTTTGGTAGTTTAATATCCATTCCATAAGAGATATATATTTTAAAACAAACAAGAGCTTGTACAATGACTCATTCTCACCTACCACAGTGTTGCTTTTATTTGTTCACACATGTTCTTATCTATTAGATCCACTTAGGCTATACATAAAATTACTCAATCTCACCTAACAAATTTCTGTTAATCATTTGTCCACACATGTTCATAACTATTAGACTCACTCAAGATGTACATAAGATTTATTAATTCTCACCTAACACATTTTTGTTATTATTTGTTTCATAATGATAATAAAAAATGGAAATTCAACTATGTTATAATCATATTCAAAAAGTTAAAAATAAGATTCATATGCATTTTACAAGCACCATAATAGATAATACCAGATTTCTTTCTCAATGGTCAAGTATACTTTCAAATATATTAATCAAACCTGCACACCTTGTATAAAATCTTCAAATATTACAAGCCTACGTTAGATTTACTCATCTACATTTCTACTACATGCAAAACATATTATCTGGTAATTATGCTGATTATTTTGAATGATAACATTTTGGTTATCAGCATTTTTATTTAATATCTACTCCATAAAAGATATTTATTTCACATCATTATTAAAAAAAAAAATTAACTAAATATTATACTTCTTTAATAATAAAAATAAATTATATGGATATTATACGTATTATTTTATGATAACAAATTTTTTTTTAATGATAAAGAGAAATTATATGGATATTACACTAATCCCTATTGAAAAAGGCAGGCATCCTATCAACATCATGAAAGAAAAAATAAGATTATAAATCTCGCCTAACCAGAGCTGGACTTCTCACCAAACCAGAGCTGGACGCTGGTGTAATAAGACATGCAAAAATATAGAGAGAAAAATTCGTTATAATTTATAATATCATTAATTCTCACTCAAGAAGGGCTCGACTTCTCAACTAACATGGGCTAGACACTCTTCACCACTGAAAAAAGCGAGTATCCTATCAAGATTTGACATCATGTCCTTTAATAACACCAACCATAACCAAGACCCCTGTAAAGTTGGATCTCAGCAATCTACCAAATTATTCGGATCTCAGCAATATGCCAAATTATTCGGTTAGCAAGCTGATAATAACACGTATACAGGCATAAAAATATATCACTTCACCCATGATTTTGCAACCCCTGATAACTATAACTATTGAGTAATTAGAATGCCACAATACGCAGTTTACAAAGACAATATTGTCACACCGAGAGGTCCAGAAAGAAAACAAATAACGGGTACTTGGTTCTTATGGAAGCAAAATGTATACAGGATCTGCCTATGACTAGCTCATCATACTATACTAAACAGGAGGTTTTGTTTTGCCAAACACCATGAAGGTTGATAACCCACAATTTGGCAAAAGCTTTACACAAGTTTTATTTAAACTGTTATTTAATCTCTCATGTATGTTGAAGAGAATCTCACATAATTCACACAAAATTATTGAGATACTCATCGACAGTGGTGTATTTCACATCTGGGTACAGCTGACTAGCCTCTACACCATCAGGTCCAATTTCAAAATTGGTTTGATCTCCTTTCACAAAGATAGAATGACCGATTGCTATGCCAATATTAGCTGGGAACGGTGTCTCTGCATCACACACCACACAGTTTTGGAAGTACTAAGCCTATCATCCACATTAAAATTTAAAAAAAAAAAAATACTAACCTTTTCAGCAAATTTATGACCCCCAAAGCAGATTTACCCAAATCATGACTTATCTTATGAAAAGTTAAGATTTTTGCCCAAACATTTCAGCTTGAAGAAGCAGTTCCATGGATAAATCATACTGGTTATTGACTATTTATAAACTACAAGGTCATAATTGAATCAGATAAATCATACTGGTTATTGACATATCTTACCTTCGATTAATTTAAGAACACCCTCCTCGGGGACAAAGACCTTCTCGAGAGTCTTATCAATCTTCTTCTCCCAAAGAGCCACGAGCTCATTGAAGGACAGAGTGTTGGCAGGAAGCCTCAAGTATAAGGTCTTGTTCAAAGTCCTGGGATCGTCCACTGCCTTGATTGTAAATGTTCCAATGTCTTCCTCCTTCACATATACAACTGCACGCATCCCAGCGTCATTCAAAGAAAATCAATAACAGAAATCCTGGATCTAAAAATACAGACCCTAACATCAGAGAACATCAATAACAGAAATCCTGGATATAAAAAAACGGACCCTAACATCAGAGAACATCAATAACAGAAAAACTGGATCTAAAAGAAAAACTGACCTTAACATCATGATATAAAAAGCAGCTGAATTAACAAATCTAATAACAAAGATCATCATTGCTACATTTCAACAGAGAATGTTTGCTGCAATCGGAAATATGGAACAGAACTTTCAATTGGAACTTTAAGGAAGGAATAAATCAGTGAACACTGGCAAAGCAAGCAATTAGCGAACCTTTGGCATTTCCATCTCCAAGAATGACAACTTTATCCCTCGGAGGGGCTGTAAGCCCAGCCTGTGCCAAGCTTGGAAGGAAATACCCAGCAAAACAGTTGCTAGAGACGTATGTATAAGGAATGCCCTCTGCCTCGATTGCCCTACGGACTTTGGCTTTCTGCCCAAACACACTCTTTGCAGGCTCCACTGCATTGACTTTATCAACATCATTCCCAAACTCAGATGGCAAAAATCTCTGCAAAACATCAATCAATCCATTGGGTTAAATATAAAATTAGAAGCTGAGATTGAAACCCTCACCTAAGAGGATTTTAAATTTTAATCCAACTTTACACTACAGTGGTCAGGATTCAGGATTTGATTAGGACAAAATTGTATATAATATTAGTACATACCTTGACGGTTCCCACTTCTTTAATAGCCTTGATAATATTCACCTGACTCTCTATCTGTAGCGATCCAACTGTGGAGATTACTACGTCCACAATCTTCACTGCCTCCACAAGGCTTGCATGATCATCTAATGATCCCTGTTTTCAACAGAAAAAGAAAAACCCAAATTGTTGCTCTTAGAAACAATCCATGAGACTATTAAAGGGGGCTAGAAGGCACTGAGATTTGAACTTACATGGACGATAGTAGCACCTGAGGCCTTGAAGGATTCCAGAAGCTGGGCTTTCTCAGAATTAGAAGAAGCCGTGGACTCTCTGACCAGAAGGAAGGTGGGATGGCCGAGAGCAAGGCTGGCTTTGGCAACATTGCGACCAATGTAGCCTGTTGCGCCAATTATCAGAATCTTGCTGTTGCTTCCCATGTCGGCCTTGAAATTCGAATGTAGCTCTGTAATCAACTGAATAATGCTAACCCAATGGAGATAAGTTACAGCGATGCTCACAATAAAGTTTGTGACGATGATCTACCGTTCGAGAAAAAAGTATTCTTAACACGAGGAGCGCGGGGTCCAAATGTACAGTCCAACCATCACATACCTGTGCACCATAAAAATAAAAATAGTTGGATGTGGACTGAATATGGGAAAATGCATGCACCTTGTTAGGTGCATTTGGTAAGGTGTCATTTGAAAGGAAAGCGCGAGCAACTAACTAGTGGGAAGATAATCATAAGCCTCTTACGTGGATGAAAAGATAATGATGTTTGATCGTTTTCCAAATTCCAAAATAAAATAAATCAACCAAATTTCAAAAAGATATAAAATAAATTGACAGAAAATTGAAAGATTATTATTAATATGAGTGGCTGAGTGGCTATCTTAATTATGTCTTGTTTTTAATTTTTTTTAAGTATATAGTATGTTTTGTTTTTTTGTTAAAATTTAGTTGGAAATGTAAAATATTTAGATTACACCTTTCAAAAAATAGTAGCCATATTCGCATGGTCCCCCACCTCCACTGTAGGTGCCATTGCAGCACTCCAACACGCTCAAGTATGTATTGAGATAGAAGAATATATTTTCTCAAGTTTTTCCACACTAAAGTTTAAGTATTGAGAGGAATACATTTTCTCAAGTGTTTTCACACTAAAATTTAAAAAATTATTATTAACATACATTTTTCTCAAGTTTTTCTGTACTAAAATTTATATATTGAGAGGGATGCATTTTCTCAAGTTTTTCCACACTAAATTTGAAAATTTATTATTAACCTGAGCAGTTAAGTAGACTTATAAATTTAAAAGAAAAAAGAGTAGGTTTATTTCTTATTAGGATTTGATCTATGGAAGAGTGGTAGCCACATTCATGTAGTCATTATAATTAATTTAGCATCATGATGGTTAAGTTAAGTAGCATCATGTAATCATTTAAAATTATTATTTTGTTATATATTTAATAATGTTGAAAAAATAGTTATTCTGGGAAGATCAAAATATGCTTAGGGTTTTGGATATGGTGTGAGGTTTGAGATTTGGTAATTGTTCTTTATGTTAACTTTTTTTAATGTATTATTATCCTTCCTAATCTTGATAAGTCAAATCCTTTGTCTTATCATGGCAAGAAGCTTTCAATGGCTAGTATGTCACCAAAAGCAATATTGTTATTATGGCAGGAAGCCTTCAATGGCTAGTATGTCACCAAAAACACTATTGTTGTTATGGAAAGCATTAAGACAGCCAAAAGGGAGCATGGTTCTATTAAAGGTGCCTTGAAAGTTTGTATCCAAAGTTTACCACAAGGTTGTTGGGCGGGGCCCAAGTTGGAATATTTTGCACAAGTACTAAAAAGTGCGCATTGTGCGTGGCGACAGGCTACAGGCAATTTTGAGGAATTGCGCATGTCGCGCGACGGCAATGGCCAAGGCAAGGTCGCGCAGTAGGGCAATGCGCATGATAACGCATCAGCTATTTTTGGTTCATAACATGGGTAAAGGTCAAACGAGGATATGACCTATTTTGCGTAAGTAACAGGTGGAAGGCAGAGGAAAGCAACCTGTTCGAACGAGTGGCGGCAAGCAGTTGAGAAGCTAGGCCACTATGCCGATGGCGATAGGAAAGCAGGAGGAGTGGAAAGGGACAGGCCATGATGCAGTTGTAACCGTTTTGAGGACTGCGGCTGTCAGAAGAGCGTGTGAGCCACGAGTGGCCTAGCTAGAGTAGGCAGAGCAGGCTATCGACGGCAACAGCTTGGATGGTAGTTAGCCACGCCAGTTTTGGAAACCTTAGGGTTTTGGCCTAATGATTGTAAAGACACGACCCTTGGGCGTGATCTATAAATAAGGAAAAATTGTATGGGAAAGGGTTAGAAATCTCTCATAGAGCTAGTTATTGTTGAGTATTGTAGCATCTTTTGAGTTGTGAAGCTATTGTAAAGGCTCTACAGCTGAGTGCGCAGAGACCTACTTTTGAGAGAGAAGAGTCTGCAGCTGAGTGCGCGGACTAAGAACGGTTGTACCCTTCCCATAAAGAGAAATATTAACAACCGTTCTTGTGGACATAGCCTCTATCCAGGGGGTGAACCACGTTAAATTCTATGTTATGTGATATGGTGTGTTTATGATTGTTCATTTGCTTGGTATGAATGTTTAATACTGCAGTTATCTGTTATGTGATTGCTTTTATATGTATTCACCGCAAGAGAATGGGAATAATATGTTAAGTAATACATGCATGGAGGAATGTTAAGTATTCAACACTTACGAGTCTGGGAATGTATGAATCTGCCAATTAGTCACATAGTTGAACATTGAATTTAAGCGCAGCGTCGGAGAGCGCAGTAAATGTATGTTTATTCAATCACCTGCAACATAATGATAAGAACTTGAACGAGTTGAAGGGATAAAGAATGCTAACTAGGTTTGGTTAGAATTAATCGTCTTGGAAGAGACGCGTGGTCTAGCTGATGCGTTGAATCATTGAGATTCTCTGCAAAGTAAGTTGTTGATAGCTTATTGTCGTGACGCAAGAAGTATCCCGTACCGCACAGTCATTGGAGGCACTAGTGCACAAGCACCTCTACTTGCCGAAGTATCCGATGCAGAACAGCGGTTTCGCGTAGTTGTCTGTCCGCAGCAGTCCATAAGGTACTGCGCTTCTTATCAATCATTCCACCCTCGCATCACCCGGTTGTGGAAACTTGATTCCGCAACCACCCCCTCAGCTTCGCCTCAGGTGAGACCTCAGGTTGCGCGCAGTCTGTTGCCGAAAGGGCCGGTGAATAGGGGTTTTATTGGTTCCTTGAACCGCGAAGTACTTGGGTCTATGTTGAAAACCTCCGGAAGGTTATATACAACCAACAAAGGTAATCTTGAAACTGGACATTCTATTGATGTGAATATTTTGTTGATTAGAATGATATTGTTTGTGATGATTATAGGGATGAAACATTGTTAGGGTATTCTGTAGGGAAGGCTCTCCTTGAGGTGGTCATTTTCCATTGGGTTAGGGAAACATATGAGTCCTTTCATTGGTGTTATGTGTAAACCAAAAACCTTGCCAAACGATTTTTCATGTTTCAATTTTCCAACAAGGAACATGTCACGGAAGTACCAAGATGAGGGCCTTAGGTCTATAAGAATACATTAGTGGTCCTCTCTACTTTGTTTGAGGGTTTCTTAGACGCTACGCTGCTCAACTTTCCTATCCAGTCTGGGTGGAATTCCTTGGCCTACCATGCCAATGTGGCCCTTCTAGAGAATATTTTGGCCCTCTATGAGGATTTATCTACCATGTGTTGGATAGGTATTTAAACCCTTGGCCTTGACATAGGGATTACATAAAAATAAACTTGTCAAAAAACTTGGTGTGTCTATATCAAGTTTAGTGAGAAAATTCTCCGCTAGGGAGTGCGGTATAATAACCTCCCTAATACTTTATTATGTTGCTAGAGTCTAGATCATCATATTCATCAGTGTTCCCCAATGAATCATCTTAAGTTGCAACAAACTATACCCTTGTTAATCTCTCAAGGCTTTATTGGTGCCCAAATCCATGATACCATAGGGTGATGGACTAGAGTTGTAGTGTTCTTTAACCTTTAAACTTAGAACACAACTAGATATACAAAGATTTATAATGCAACAAACTAAAACTTATAATGCATACTACCAAACACAAAGACAACTGAAATGAAATGTTGCATGATAAACCCTTGTATTATGATAATCCAACATAAAAGAATGTTCACTTTCCTCTTAAAGTGGGCCGACCTTTCACTTGAGCCAAACTCCAAATACAACTGTGAAGAACCTGCAACAATTAATTAATGAAAATGCATGAGATAGCAGAAATAACAGAACTCAGAATCACTTTTATTGATCGCAGGCCACTTCGAGGGGGCAACCTCCTTTGAGCAAGCTCAATACAAATAACTTCACGGTCTCTTCATTGGTCTCAACACCAAGTTATATACTAATTCTAGGCGCCAATACCATGGGTCAATACCATGTGCCAATATAAACCATGGGCCAATACAAACTATGGATCAACAATTACTAAGGGACGACTTACAAATCATATGTGTCCAACAACAATATACTAACGAAGTAAATAGAAGGGTTGACATGGGTTCCTAACATCCCCTCCCTCTTAGAAAAAGCTTTGTCCTCAAAGCTTGAGATGTGGAAACTGTTGCTGAATCTGAAGGAGTGGTTCCCATGTAGAATCTTCTGGTTGCATGCCATGCCACTTAATTAAGACCTCTGAGATAGAGCGAGAGCGAAGATGACGAGTGCGCATATTGAGGACGGCATCTGGCTCTAATAGGATGGATCATTCATTATCCAATTCGGGTAAAATAGTTTGTCCTTTAATGTTGGTGCCAAGAACTTTCTTCAGACAAGAGACATGAAATACTGGATGAATGCGGGAAGAAGGAGGAAGTTCCAATTTATAAGCAACTAACCCAATCTTCTGAAGAATCTTATATGGCCCATAGAAATTTGGAGCGAGCTTATGACGCCCTTTGAGTTTCAGGGAGGATTGCTTGTAAGGCTAGAGACAAAGAAAAACCATATCACCTGCTTGAAAAGTGCGCTCAGAACGGTGCAGATCGGATTGTTGCTTCATGCGATTTCCTGCCATGTGAAG
The DNA here is from genome assembly GCA_027924585.1 of Larix kaempferi. Taxonomy (NCBI): domain Eukaryota; kingdom Viridiplantae; phylum Streptophyta; class Pinopsida; order Pinales; family Pinaceae; genus Larix; species Larix kaempferi. Next base: position 35,749,090 of record BSBM01000510.1, read on the forward strand.
ATTGTCCCGCAAAATGTGAAGAATATGATTGTCCAAAGGACCATGTCAACTGTCTGAACTGGTGAACTTCTGGGGGTGTATGGAAGGAGAACAGGCGGTTCCTAACCATCAACTGCTTCATATGGATTCATTTTAGAGGCAGTGTGGTAAGAGGTATTGTACCACCATTCGACTAGCGGAAGCCACTTTGCCCAATGATGTTGTTGTTCAGAGGTGAAGCAACGAAGATAAGTTTCCAAGCATTTATTGATAATTTCAGTATGACCATCTGTTTGTGGGTGATACCCTGAACTCAACTTCAGTTTGGTGCCAGTTTGGCAAAATAATTCTTGCCAAAAATGACTGGTGAAAGTCGCATCACGGTTCGAGACAATGGAAGAAGGAAATCCATGAAGGAAAAAGATTTGGTCCAGGAAAATTTGAGCGACTGAGGAGGCTATATAGGGATGGCTGAGAACACAAAAATGACTATATTTGGAGAGGCAATCAACCACAACCAAAATCACTATCTTCCTGCCAGATTTAGGGAGCCCTTCAATGAAATCCATAGAAATATCTGTCCAAATCCGTGTAGGTATGGGAAAGGGTTCGAGCAATCCCGGAGGGAGTGTCATTCCACCCTTATTGCACTGGCAGGTATCACATTTAGCCACCATATGTTGAATTGTCCTTTTCATTCCCTGCCAAAATAAGTTACGTTGTGCCCACTCATACGTTTTGAGGAACATAAAGTGCCCTGCCGATGGAGAAGCATGGAGTTCATAGAAGATAGCCTGTTAATATTTGTGCTCTGGGGAAGCACTAGACGACCCTTGTATCGTAGGGAAGCACCATCCCAAGAGTAATGTGGTACAAGAGAAGGGTTGGTGGCCAAGCGTTGGATGATTTGAGATAAGGCAGAGTCATTGACATAACCCTGTTGAATAGATTGCAACCAATTTGGAATAGGCATAGAAATAGATGAAAGAGAACCATGGTCATCAAATGTGCAAGAAAGACCACCACAATATTGTCCTTACCCTTCTTGTAAGTGATCTCATAGTCATAGCCCATGAGTTTGCTAACCCATTTATGTTGTGTTGGGGAGGTTACATGATGTTCCAGGAAATATTTCAAACTCTGGTGATCAATTTTGATGCATAAATGATTCCCTAATAGGTAGGGTCGCCACTTCTGGACTGCATGAAAAATAGCCATAATTTCCTTCTCATATGTAGAGGCAGCTAAATTCTTTCTGAAAGGGATTTGCTGGTGAACGTAATGGGGTGTTCATCTTGAAGGCGAACAACACCAAGTCCATTGCCGCAAGCATCACTTTCAATAGTGAAGGGCTTAGAAAAATCGGGCATAGCTAGAACATGTGTGGTACACATAGCTTGTTTCAATTTGGAAAATGCACACTTAGTAGCAGGTGTCCATGTAAAAGCTTCCTTTTTCAATAGAGCAGTTAATGGAGCTGCAATCTTCCCATAGTCCTTGACAAACTTGCAGTAGTAACCAGTCAACCCCAAAAAACCACGAAGGCTCTTGAGTGTCTGAGGATGCCGTCAATTGTTCATGGCAGCAATTTTGGAAGGATCCACGCGAACCCCTTGTGTTGAAATAATGTGCCCGAGATACTCTACTTCCTTCTATCAAAAAACACATTTAGACTGTTTGGCGTGGAGATGATGGTCAGAGAAAAGTTGCATTACAAGATCCAGATGTTGGAGATGTTCATCCCATGTTTTACTGTAGATGAGGATATCATCAAAGAAAACCAGAATGAATTTCTGCAAGTAGGGCTAGAATATTTTATTCATCAAGGCCGGGAAGGTGAAAGGAGCATTAGTGAGGCCAAAGAGAATGACCAAAAAATCATAGTGGCCATCATGTGTGCAGAAAACTGTTTTAGGGATATCATCCTCATGAACCCGAATTTGATGATACCCAGAATGAAGGTCCAACTTGGAGAAAAATTGAGCACCATGAAGTTCATCAAGAAGCTCATCAACAACAGGAATTGGAAACCTATCCTTGATTGTGAGGTGATTAAGTGCTCGAAAGTCAATGCAAAGGCGCCATGACCCATCTTTTTTGCGGACAAGAAGAACTAGTGAAGAAAAGGAACTAGTGCTTGGGCGAATAATACCTTGCTTCAGTAAGTCCCGAACGAGCATTTCAATCTCTGTTTTTTGGTGAAATGGGTAGCGATATGGCCTGATGTTGGGAGAAATGATTCTAGGAAGGAGTGGAATATGATGGTCCTCTGGCCTTGAAGGTGGCAATCCCACTGGTTCAACAAAGACACCTGTATATCAATCCAGAATTTGTTGTAGATACAAAGGGGCAGTGGAGACCGTTGAAGGTTGCATCTGAATGGAATGGAGCTGAGCGATGACACCATGTGAATTATTCTTAAGGATTTCTTTTATGCGATGTGAACTAATGATGCTGAGAGACCCTGGTTGTAAGCTTGTCAATGTGTGTTTTTGTCCATTGGGTGAAAACTGCATCCAAAGTTCAGCAAAATCCCATAAGATGGGTCCAAGTGTGCGTAGCCATTGAGCACCCAAAGCCACATCACATCCTCCTAAGGTCAAGGAAAACATGTCAGAGCGCAGGTTATAATATCCCATAGAGATACGCACATTGCGAAACTTCCCTTTGCAAGGTAAGGTGCCCCCATTGGAAACCATGACTTCAAAGTTGGAGCAAGGATGGACAAAACAATCAGCCTGTTTGGCAATCCGAGGGTCAAAGAAGTTATGAGTGCTACTAGAATCAATAAGTATTGTAAGAGGAAGCTTCTTGAAGTAACCCCTGACCCGCATTGTTTGGAGGGTGGTGATTCCAGCTAAAGCATGGAGAGATATCTCTGGGTGGTCGTCCTGAGATGGAGGGTCCATAGGCGGCTCCTGAATGTCGACTTGATCATCTATTGTATCTGCAGCTTATTCACCAATTTCAGAGGCAGGCGGAGAATCTACATCCAAGAGATATAGCTTTTGCTGAACACATCTATGTCCCCGAGTGAAATTCTCATCACAATTATAACAAAGCCCTTTTTCTCTGCGTGCCTGCATCTCTATTTCAAAAAAATGCTTGATAGGAGTTGGGCGAGGAGCTGGCGGGTTGGGAGGTCGTTGAGAACCCATATTTCGAAAGGAAACAGAAATGGGTTTGGAGCGTTGTTGGGCTGCAATCTTGTCTTCTGCCAACTTAGCTAACCCTAGGGCTTCCATCATTGTGTTGGGACAGAACATTTTGACCTCATATTGGATTGCATCCTTTAGACCACTTATAAAACAACTCCTGTAGAAGTCATCAGACAATCCTTCTGTGTGGTTGGCTAGTTTCTCAAATTTTGTCTGATACTCTCTCACAGTGTCAATTTGGTGAAGTTTAGTGAGGGTGCCTGTGAAGTCATCAAAAGTACTAGGACCAAATCGCTACAAAAGGAACTCGCAAAAAGTTGACTATTTTGGCTCTTCATGAGCCTTGATGTACCAACGGTACCATTGAAGAGATTCTTGTTCCAAATGAAAGGATTCAAGTGGAACCTTGTTGACATCAAAAGTATTATGCAGACTGAAATACTGTTCTGCACGATAGATCCATCCAGTCGGATCAGTACCATTGAAGTGAGGAAAATCAAGCTTCGGACCACGAAAATTGTTGGAAGAAGAGAACCCATTGTCTGATGAAGACTCAGACTGTCTTTTGTTGTTCATGGCTAAATGCTCAAGATGAAGGCCGAGAAATTTTTCATCTAGATCCTGGAGTTTGGCTTGGATGGATGCAAGTGTTTCCTCCATGGTTTTTGCTCCTGCGCGGGTGACAACCATAACCAAGAGTTTTTTTTTTTGAGTGGGTAGAAAAACAAAAACACAGACTGTTTCAGTAAGGGAAAATATAGATTTGGGAAAAAATCGGATGGGTAATTTGGGTTTCACTAGGTTTTGGACACTGTCAAATGGACACGGAAGCAGAAAAGGATGATTTCAAAAGCGGGGTGAAGGAATGATAAAATTTGGCAGAGAGAGTCAAAGAAGTAGAAATAGGAAGGGAACTCTGTGGTAGAATTTGAAGGTGATTGGGTGAAAATTGAAGAAGTTAAGGCAAACCCTAAAAATAGATATATGTGGGATTTCTGGTTTGGGGAAGTGGAATTTGGGATAGGGTCCTCAGGAATGAAATATGCAGAATGGGATTGCAGGGATGTCAGTGAATTTTCAAGGGAAACAGAGTGAAAACAAAGGAGATATGGAGAAAAAATAGAATTTTATACTCGGCAATATACGTGGAAATGATTGGCAACAGACGGATTTGCAACGGTGCAGAAGTGATCGGCAACAGTTCTGGACAGAGGAAATCTGCAATTTAGCATCTAAAAATAGATATGGACCTCTTATGCTCGACTTCCTAACGGTTCAGGTGATTCACTCGGCCACCAATGTTGTCTGACGACTTTTGTATTGGGGCAGCACCCCTCACTCCACGGCTCAGGTAAAATTGATAACCGCTTTGCCACAAACGAGAACTCTTGGTTTACCTCACGGGGGGAAACTAGTCAATCAGGTAGAGGTTGTTGCCCTTTTCGCTGGCAGTTCCTCTCAATGGGCCATCTACTTCGGGGTTCCTGTGGTACTCCTCATAATAATTTTTAGGGCTTATGCACAAGTACTTCCCACAGTTAAGCGGATAGGGATTATTCCCAGATCCGAATCTGCAACAGATGCGAAAAAAAAAAAATTTGGCATAAATTTCACCCAGCGAGCCCAAGAAAGTGCTCTGATACCAGATGTGAAGAACCTACAACAATTAATTAATGAAAATGCACGAGATAGCAGAAATAACAGAACTCGGAATCACTTTTATTGATCGTGGGCCACTTCGAGGGGGAAACTTCCTTTGAGCAAGCTCAATACAAATAAATTCACGGTACCTTCATTGGTCTCAACACCAACTTATATACTAATTCTAGGTGCCAGGCTTGATGAACCAATCCAAAAGGAACTGATTTTTTAACCCAATTTTGCACAATTTCAACATCTATGCCACTCATGGATGTGGTATGTTATGTGGGTAGAGGTATTATGTCGAAATTTGGTGAGAATTTCGACACTGAGGTCATGGAGAATGGGAAGCTGAAAGTATGTAAGAAATGTGGTGGCCAATGTCCCAAAGGTGGCATAGGTCATTCATGGTTAGTTCACATACCATTTTGCAGTCGTTCTGGTAAGGGCTTGTTTAAAGAGGGGAAGTCTCACTGCCTTTTCCACTATGCTATTGGAGGAACACCATAAGTGGTATGACATGACATGGTTGGATGTGTCATCTCCTTGTTTCCATTCAAACTTAGGGATATATGAGGAGAGTTTATCAAGAATAATTGGCCATGCTTGATAATTTGTTATAGGCTCATTGATCAACTTAGCCAAATCAAGGAGATTTAAGCTAGCGATGAAAGGTAAGTTGGGTCCTGTCAATGTATGAGGTGTGGTGTTCCCTTAAGGATGAGAACGAGGTGCATTTGGCTGTGATTTCTGTCCTTGATGTGAGGACAAGAATGTTGTGTTCCCTCCTCCAAAAAAGGGGGGGAAAAGGTGGATTTTCGTCGAGGGGTGAATGTAAGGGGGGCCTCATTTGTGAGAGGATGAATGAAAGGGGTCAAAGCTATCTCCAAGGGGAGAAAATGAGGGGATGCCTCTTCCACGAGAGGATGAAGAAAAATGATATACGCTTTCTCCAATGGGAGAAAATGAATCAAGCAAGGAGTGACCTTGCCTTGATGATCCTATCAATGTGTCCTGGGAGCAACCCTGACTAGAGTATCTCCCTCATGAACCACGTGGAGAAAGTTGGAAAACACCCCTCGAGAGGGGAAAGGCCTTGCAATCTGTAGGATTTCCTTAAGGGAGTTTTGTTCTTTTATGGTGGAAGTTTAGTGACAAGTGAGAGTGATGATGGAAATAGACACAATTTAACAAATGCAAAAATATGCCAACCACAATAGATGCAAAATGGTGCAAAGTGAGTGATATGTGCTATGTTGGTTTAGTGCAAGAGTTCCCACAGATAAATTATTTTTAATTACGAGTTAGTGAACTTATATTTAAAAAGAAAATAAATATAAATTCCCTAAATACCCAACATCCTTCCTCTCAAATGTAATTGGGCCTTCTAAAAGCACAATCGATGGTGATAATGGGATCCACACAACGATTGAATAGTGAAGGTAACAAAGAGTTAGTTATACCGATGATGGGGCCATGTCCTGAAAGAGATTGGAAACACATACCAATGCAAATATCTAACTGTAGGAGTCAATTTTACTCACAATTTCTCCTTGGTGATATTCCAAGTTTGCCCACTAAGATACACGTGTCAAGTGTGGATAAGTGGTTCTACCTAGGTGGTATAGTGTCGCCTCCACAAAACGTTGAGTGGCTCTTTGGAGAGGGTGGGGAAACTATACCTCGATTTTGACCTCCTTGGGCATGACGTACTTCTTATCCGGTTTTTTCTTTTTTTGCAACTAGGGGAATCGATAACTTGGAAGGGGCTGGTACTCGCGTGACACAGGGTCCAGGGATCCAATCCCATCCGCTACCACTATACCCCTAGGTGCACCCACACAGCCCGCAAGCATGGGGCACGAGTAAGTTGGGGTGATTTGAACTTGTGACCTCCATTTAGGCAACATTTCCATCATATCAAGTGAATCACTAGTTGAGCTACACCCCTGCGGGCTATCCAGGTTTTATTTTGACAGTTGATGATAGAAGGATTTAATAGTACCCTATAATTCAACAATGTTATGTTTCAAACACTTAATGAAACTAGATTGGTGAGTATATATGGATGCCTAGCCCAATCAATCCTACGTAACTAAAATGTTATTTTGTGACCTCCTATGGAGTATTTTAGTTGGTTGGAAATTACAAGTGTTGATTTTAAGGGTCCAAATTCACTTAAGGAGTGTAAGGGAGATACTTCACAATTCCATTCCTTTCTGATTCACCAAGATCACAAGTAATGTGAGGTGAAGAGATTACTTGGATTGGAAGAGTTTTTAGGTCCCTGAGTGTGGGCTAGGGATACAAACACATGTGAGATAATCAAATTGATTGTTGGAATTAACTAAAGAGATTGAAAGTAAATGCAAATGGAGATTTAACTTCAACTCTAAAAGACGATAATGGTTCTTTCTAACAAAATGCTAATGAAGTAAAAATGTGCAATGGAGGTATTTCACATTCCTCACTCGTTTATGATTCACCAAGATCACATGAAGTGCAAGGTGAAGAGCATACTTTGGGAGATTAGATTCTTTAGGTCCTTGCTTGTGTGCAACAAGTGAGCTACACTACTTTTCCTAAAAACATAGAAAGTAAATAAAGAATCAAATATGTCTTGAATACTAGTGAGAACAATGAGGCCCATTGAAAACCTCAAAGTTGGTTACCTATGTATATTTCAAGAGAGGATGATTATTTACTCCCTAATATTGGTCTAAGTGGGCTAATTTCTAAAGAAAACCTAAATATTGCAAGTTAATTTAATTCTAGTTCATTGGTGAGTAGTCATTGGGACTACAAGATTTCATGCAAAATTGATCAAAAGAAAACAAATGACAATAGCGTGAGAAACACAGAAACATACATGCAGTAGTGCTGAAAATATAGTCACTGGCGTGCAATAGCATGATTACAACATAGCAAGGCTGTGCTAATAAAAAGAAAATTACTGCATAGGCGAGGGTCTATTAAAATGCGTGGGTAGCGCGATTGTCAAAGAGAAATTTTCATAGGTAGTGCGATGGGATCCACGCGACTGTGTAAACAACAATGTTGGCCAAGAGGAGGTCGAATTCTGGGATTGAAAGGGATGGACCTCTTCACTTGTACAAGACAAGCACCCAAAATTAGCTATTTAGCAAATAACAATCTATTGTGTTAAGAATCCTAGAAAGTGGTTGTGTAGAGATTTAGATAGACCTAAACACTTCGAGTGGACACTCAACCCATCTTTAGGATCACAGGAATCTTGAGTGAAAAATAAAAAAATGTGGTATATTATATAGAGGTAGAAGAAAACTATCCGTTACGTTTAGGAGTATTGGTTAGGTTGATGAGGGAAGATTAAGGGAGTAAGGTAAAAAATAAGTCAAAATGAATTAATTTAATTTTCAGAATTCTTAACACAACAGGTGAATACTTTGGAAATATACATACTAAAATAACAACTTAGTTAAATAGAAATGAACAAAAACATAACGGAGTCATTGTTGTAGTCGAGGGGATTGCATAGTTACCAGCGATACATGTTATAGAATAAACAAGCAAGTATAAAGATAACAACAAAGATAAGTAAAGGGGATAGAACCAACAAGTTTTTCTATTACTCAGCAAGAGTGCATACAGAGATGATTTACCATATCTCACAACATATCTTATGTTCGGCTCTCCATCCTATTTATACAGATTACAGACAGTTACATAACTACTTGTCGGTTCAACTGTCCGACTCGACAAATAATGACTGACATAATAATCCGACATGTTTTACAAAGTAGTCGGACAGAGGATCTATCCAAGCAGCTGACCGGGATCCTCCAACATACCCCCCACCAACAAAATATTTCTTTGTCCCGAAGAAATGGGGAGATGAAAACATGGCTGGATGAATAATAAAAAGAATTTGTTGTTACTACTGGTGCTGGCAGAGAGTTGTTGTTGGACACATACTTCGACAATGGCTTCTGCAGATACTGAAAGATTATGCTGAAAGTCTTTCTGAATGTCAATGGTAAGAGTAGTGAGGCTAGACATGATTTCCATTTTGTCATGAATAGGCCGGTCTTGAATATTTATCATGTCTTGTCCCAGTATTAGTGTTTTGTTGTCGGCAGTGGATAGTAGTCGACGGAGATGTGGCCTGATCTTGCCGAATTTTGGCAGGATTACTCGAGCTTGTTTGATCCACTGATCTTATTTCTTCTCCACCTTTTCAAGCTTCCTGTGTTCCATATTGATCTGATCGTCAAGTGTTTATGTTAGAGTTTCATCGGCGGTCTGTCATTGCTGTTGGAGGGTGTTAATGAAATCTCGAGTTTTCCACATTTCAACAAACACATTGCCATAATGTGTAAACGCCAATTTCATTAAACTTGGACATATTCTATTCCAAGTTACTTTGAAGACAGGTAAAAAACAACCTTTCTAAACCCCAAAATCAAGGTTTCTAAAGTGCAAAATCTAGTTCCAAAAGTGCCAAATCTGGTTCCAAAAGTGCCAAATCCAAGTTCCAAAAGCAAACTTTTGCTTTTGATATCGCCACTTTTGAAATTGTTTTTTGTGCTTTGCCGATATGATAAATATGATAATGACACTTTTAGAACCTGATTTTTCCCTTTTGGAAGGCTACTTTTGACACTTCCAATACTTAAATTTGCAATTTTGAAAACTGATTTTGGCACTTTCAAGCTCTGATTTTGCACTTTCGAAAACCAAACTCGACACTTTACAAGTATTATAATCACAGTGAAATTGAACATACTAGTACAAACAAACATTCAAGTGTATTATTTAACAAAATACTTTCATTTTATTCACAACTGGCCTCATATCACTCATGCTATTTAGGTGCAACAAGAAAGGCCATAATTGATCTAACAAGAATGTGTCATTGACATCTTCGCAAGTATACATTTTTGTTATAATATAGTTCCCTTCCTCGTTACAAACATGTTTTTCTTTCGAGTCATCTAAAATCATTGTATTTGTAGCATCCCAACAATGGATCAAAATGTCCCAAGCTTTGTTTAAAGGCTTGAGAAATACATAAGGATTTCCATCACCCTAATAACCCTCTCTGGCTATGCAAGAACAATATTATTATGTTAAAACTACTCTAAATTGTTCCCTTTGCAATCATGTTCTTTGTAATAATGTTGGAAAAAAATCATCAACGTTTTTTGTTGTGCAGATGTCCATACCCCAACTTCAGATATACTAAAGCATTTTCAAAAAATTCCCTAAATCCTAGACGTATAAAATAATACTTTGTGGTTGATTCGATATCCGGTGTTTGTGGCAATCTAAATTTCTTTTTTTTATGAACTGCGTGTAAACAAATTCCATTGAAGTCGAAAATAATCAATGGTTTACTTGTAACAAACCTTCTAGTATCTACAAACAAAAAAAACACACACAACCCAGTCAATAAAATATTATGTTTCAATGTTTCTAAGTATATTGCTTGCATGTTCTGCAATTTTTTAAACACATCACCAGATACATGATATGATGTCCATAAATAATATGAGAATTGCCCAAGATAAATATAGAAAAAAATTTACATCAATTAAATGTAGAAGTTGTCAAAATATACAAATCACTAAATGAATTGTTTCCTATATAATATGACGGTCATTTGAAGTTGAATGTCTTTAACCAAGCCCCATTTTTGAACGAGGCCCAAGATAATTCAACAGAGAACACAAAATTGTTTTTATAGTAATTTCTCTCTCTCTTGTGAACTGTCTGAAGCGTAAAATCTTCTTAACTGCAGTAAATACTCTAAAATTCCCACAAATAATTTGAAGCCCACATTTCGATGGTAAATAAGATATTGATAAAATGATAAGATGATTACAATGTAATGAGAGGCCCTGTATAAATACAATTCCAAATGACACCTTTAATGGTTGTTCATAATGATTATGTCCCTTGGATAATTATTGTTAATTACTATTATTACTATTATTATTTAATATTTATATATTTTAGGTTTGTTACATTGCCTTCCCCTTCAGGGAAGCTTTTCCCTCAAAGGTTATTGACGACAAAGGTTATGTTTTATTTTTTGTTTGAACTGTCATCTCTAGGTCCTTTCTTTTAGTATTTGTGACACTTGAGGAAATGAGGCGATACAAGTTATGAATTCCACGGAAGAACTGTCGCATCGTTTCTGATGTAGTCCATCCGAGATCTATTTTAATCGGAGCTATGTGATCACTTTGTGGGGTGGGTATTTTCGTTTGTTTCTTAGTATGTTGATTTGATGTTCTTGCTTGTCTGACATCGTAATTCCTCGGTGTATGTTCATTTTGACCCTGTCGTTGGTCAAAATGACGTTTATAATTGGGGTGTCGATAAGGAGTTGTTGTTTGTTTTTTTGCTTGATTGACTTCTTTTTGAATTGCGATGAGGATTGAATTTGTATTTATTTCTTCTTCCTCAATTTGAATTTGTTTTCTGGGAAGCCTGGATGCTTCCTTCTGGATTGGCACTACTTTGTTCTCTAGTAGATTTTTATTACTCTGAATCTTCTCGAACCTTTCGTCTTGCGAATTTTTGTCCTCTTTGAACTTCTCAATTTTTTGTTCTAGTTCTCGATTAAGATTTCTTCGGCACTGGTTTTCTTCCTCTTTATATAGTAGTTTTCCTTCAATATATTCATTTGATTGTTCTATCTTTTTGGTACTTTTTAACTTCCTGGTTTTTCCAATTAATGTTTTTTTTATGGTTTCTTAACCGATATATTTCTTCACTGTTATTTGATAACGTGCTCTTGGCAGCGCTAATCTCCAGCTTATGCGTCTTTCTAATGTTGTCATATTGTTGCTCTATTTTTTCCTTTTGTTTTCGATGTTGACATAACTCGGATTCTTGATTTCCTAACTTTCTCCGGACTTGCGCCAATTCATCATCTTTGTCCATGCTGAGCTTGTTTAGATGCTTTATTTCTTTTTTCTAAATCATTATCGCTTCCATATGGTGATTTTTCGTCATTTTTTGATTTGTTCTTCTAGGTTTTGATTGTGAATTTTTAAACAAGAGATTTATTTATCCTGATCAGATAACATTTTCTTGTTATCTCTTATGGTTAGTTCTAGCTGCCAATTTTGATTCCATAAGCGATGATTCTTATTGTCTCTCCACTCTTTCAAAAACTTATGCATCTCAACCTCAACTTGTAAACGTTTATTGATCACCTTATATTGCTCTAACTCGTCCAATGTTATTTGCAACCGCAACTTCATTTTTGAATATGTAGGTGCCATCGTTTGTGATTACGACTTTTGTTTGAACTTTATCTTCTATTCCAGCTTGTTCTTTGGAAAAAGAAAATCTTCCTTTGCTTTTGAATTTTGTATTTCTTCCTTTGATAATAAATGGTCACACCAAGGGTGCAATATTCTGCTCTAATTAACAATTGTAATTTTTACAATTATTAAATAATTTTTATTATTATTGACAATAATAATAAATATTTTGTGTGTGTGTGAAAATAGGGAGATTTAGGTTTTCGAAATAATAATATGTATTATTATGGATAAAATAATACTATTAATAGGGAATTTAATGGGGAATGTAATGTTTTAAAATATTATAATAATATTTATTATTTTTAATAAAATATTATTATAAAAATTCTATGTGAAATAGATGGGAATTAGGGTTGTACTATAATAATATATATTATTTAGAAATAATAATATTATTATAATATTTTTATTTTGGATTTGAATAGGGTTTAATGGAGATGGAGGAAATGGTGGATCGATGGAGGGTAGGGAGAAGCTGGAATGGATGGCGTGAAGGATGAGAGTGGAGTAGTGAGTGAAGACGGAGGAGGTGGTGACTGCAAGTGGGATAAGGAGAGATGCATGGAGAGAAGTTGACGCAGGTGGGAGGGAGAGCAACACAAAAGGAAAAATAGAAGGCAATGCTGGTGTGTTTGGAGGGTAACAGAGGGCGTAGCAGGAGGCGGGAGAGAGTTAGGGATAGCGTGGCCCTAAGCGTGGAGTATGGGAAGCCATGCGCAATTACTGCAGTGTGGGCGCAAGGGAAAAAATGCTTGTAGGGAAGAAAAGGGAGGGATGCAATGGTGGAGAGAGGGAGTGGATGGAGGAAGGGTGCAGACGTATGGGCGTGGAGGGGTTAGAAGGAGGGCGTGGAGGGGTTGGAATAAGCGGAAGGAGTGGGCATGGGAGAACATGTGGAAAAGGTCCATGGGAGGAGAGGTTATTTGGGAGCAGGCGAGGAATATGGATGGTTGTGCAAGAGGGCGTAAGAGAGAAGGTCACGCAGGGGACAGATGTAGATGGTGGAGGAGATGGGAGAGAGCAGTGTAGAAGGAATACGTGGAGCATGTTTAAGTTCAAGGACCTCAAAAACTCAGAGAACCTCTGAAAAATAACCAAACAAAGTTTGAATCTTTAGCCAAAATTTGAACCAGAATGTGGCTCTGATGAGGCATAAAAGCTTCTTAACCGCAGTAAATATGCTAAAATTCCCACAAATAATCTGAAGACCACATTTCGATGGTAAATAAGATATTGATAAAATGATAAGATTATTACAATGTAATGAGAGGGCCCATATAAATACAATTCCAAAGGGAACCTTTAATGGTTGTTCAAAAGGTTATGTCCCTTGGATAATTATTGTTAATTACTATTATTAATATTATTATTTAATATTTATATATTTTAGGTTTGTTACACTGTCAAATGTCCAACTAGTTGGCATTTTCAAACAGTTTTCCTTGCTATTATATGTTGAATGATATTGCCCTTCATATATAAACAACATGTCTATTTTATATATATATATCCATATTGGATAAGTACATCCCTGAACGAATTTTTGTATTTGTGCAGTACTTCACCTACATCATAATATGCATACATTGAGTAATTATAAATAGTACTATGTTTACATTGCTCTCGACCCCAAATAAATACAAAGTATACATTCTTCAACCATTCAAATATACCAAGGAATTTTTTAATTTCCATGTTTTTGAGTGAGGAAAACCACAGAGCAATGTCAAAATGTTCTCTAGCAACACTAATAATATCAAGGTAGAGCATCTGTGCATAATAACGATAGCAATTATGGACAAAATGAGGTTGTTTGGAAAAATATTCAATGTTGGATAACATCTTAACTCCAAAGAGCAATCCCTCTACTCCAAGGGCCAATAGTTTCTTTGGAGGTGATATCCGGACTGCATACAAAAACCGTGACTATATATATAACCACAACAACAACACTTTGTTCATGAAGTTAATGATCACAAACATGCAACTGTAAATGAAGATTTTGATTTCCAAAGATTAATACAAAAATCACCCTAAATTTCACAGATTCAAATGATTTAATAAAAGCATCACACTGAACTAATAATATCTTATATTCAGAAGAAAATAACAACGTCACCGAAAAAACAGAAAACACATTAAATGATTTAAAATCTCCATAGGTTACATCTAGTGTTTCCCGCTCTTGACAGAGGAATTGATAGGTCCCATTTGATGGTTGTCACTCAACTAGAAGAAGGCATTGAAGGTTTTGATATCAGTTGATTCATGCATTTTACTAAAACCATTGCAGAGTTGATGTACCAATTCACTATGTGTCGTAGCGGACGATGCAATAAAGGGCTTACTCAAAATACAGTTTTCACATGGATGTGATTTCACATCATCACCCTCCAAAACAATCATTGATGTATTACTTTCCAAAGATTTCATTGGGAACTCCTCCCACACACTCTCCATGTTTTTTGTGTATTTCCTTCTTTATCGTCGGTGCATCTCTCTCGAAACCATAAAAATAAAATTTGTTCCCCATTTGTTTTTTCTGCACTACCTGCCCTCAAATTTTTTGTAAACAATGACTTCCCCTCATTGACCCCACATTTAGATGACCAAATCCCAACATTGTATTAAATCGTATCGCATTTGTTCGTGACTCCTATGAATTTTATTTGTGTTTAAATTAAAATTCACCAATAATACTTTCTTCCCCATTTTTTACTTTTTTTCCTCCAACAATATTTTTTTTATTTCCATTTTTTTCTCTTTTGGAGTCATTTTCTGTGACTTTCTTGCGAAATAGAAAACATTCCATTTCTAATATCAATAACATTTTTTTATGGGGAGATGCATAGAAATATTGCTTGTCATTATATATTTCGGAATAAATTTGTTTTATCAATTTAAGTAGAAAATAATATGTGTATTTTACCTGTCAATGACCGACCAACATTTGAGTGGTGAGTAAGATTGCTGGAGATATCGTGTTTTGACACCAAGCCCTCGCTTGGTTCATTATTATCCAAGGAACCCATCTCCAATGTGATTTTTTGGCTAATATCCATGGACATCGTCGATCCCAGCTCTGGTTGTGGATGATCCACATGTTGAATAGCAATCCAATCATCTTGACCTGAAGATTTGCAGGTATACATTTTATATAACTTTTTGCAAGTATTCAAGGTCACTATTCCTATTCATAATTTAGTTAATTTAACCAAGATCTTTGAAAAATAAATTTTTACCTTCTTGCCCATCTTGTTACCCAGTTTGGTAGTTATTTGTGGATTGTCCATAGCATTCAATGTCGTCATCTAATACTATAATTTTATTGGACTTTACTTGAGTGTGCTCTTGATTTGAAGCTATAGTAGAATAGGAATTTGAAGAATTTATTGAACATAACCAACCAAGAAAAGTGAAATACAATGAAATAAAACATTTCAAAATGTTAATACAAATACCTTGGTTTATACCCAAATCATGATAGAAATTGTTCATAAACAGCTCTTGTTGTACTGTCTCCACAATAGAAATAATGATTCTATCTGGATACCTTATCAACGAATGAAGAACTCTACCTCCTGCGTACAACAAAAGATCTGTACCTCAAGAAGAGACCAGTATGGAAACTATGTGATCATAGAATTCCTGCATCATTTCTTTTGCAAAAACATGGCTTCTCGAACTATCATTGGTAACCTTGGGCAAAGTTAAATCAATCATTGGTAGGCCCTCATCCCTCCAATCCATATCCATTTGAAAAGTAGACAAATTATCCTCATCCCTTCCAATTCTCCAACACTGTATAATAGAGAATCCTATAAATAAGTCCTTGGAGAAATTTCTATAAACTCCCTTGGTAGGATTCCGTGTTACCTTTTTTTTATTTCTTGTTGAAATGCGTGAAAGATTTAGAAATCATACAAGAGTTTTCCATATCAACTAAAAAAATACAAGTGCATGCTACTTCATTTGATTCTAAGTAGTACAACAACGCAAGCATATATTATTCTGTCCAGGCATTATCATAATTACACATATCAACAATAACAAATTCACAGCTGATTGCCGCACCAAAAATGCAATGGATCTTAGTGTGTTGACCAAAGATGCAGGATAACAACAATGACAAGCAAACTGTGAACTATATTTGACGGAGTCAATGGACATACCCATCCCCTCTTTATTGATATATATGTTCAATATTTTCTTAGCATCATTTGGTAATTTGGTACCATTATCCTCTTCATATTGTTTATTTCTCTTTTTACCTGGAGATTTTGCTTGCTTTTTGGAGCATAAAATACTGCACCGTTGTTGGAGATGATTTGGTGCAATTTTATAGATTTCAATGACATTATCTTTAATGACAATCTGTGATCGAAAAGTATGAACATCATGAACTTTGAAATATTCAAAGATCGAATGCCTAGTTGACCTCTCGTCATTGATTCGCTTGCAATATTGATATAAAGTCTATGCACAAAAAAATTTGTCGACTGATGTGCTCAACCAAACTGATCCATTGATTATATTGTCTACCACATCGGTCAATTCATCTTCATCAAGATCATGCAATGGTCTAAAAAAATTAGATCCATTTTATTTTGAACAAAATCAACCTGAGTGATGCTCTTGGCTAAGCATGGCAAGGAACCACTTTTGTAAAGCTCGAAGACAAACATCCATTTTCTCCACAGTCGATCCGATGTCAAAACAAGAGTTAGCTTGTCTTTTAGGTTGTCCTTTGTTTGAACAACAAAGATATCCATACATCACCTTGAAAACAAGGCAAACATATAAAATTAAAGATAATATTTAATTTGCTAATTTCATAACACATGCATCAATCTACAGACTTTGATTGATAGGAAGAAAATTTCTATACCTGCCAATCATCATTGGAAGCGTTTCCCTTTCCCAGGAGGGATGGCCTACAACGGGATGTCCATTTCTCCCTTTCTTTTACAACTCGAGACATGAATGGAGTGTCTACAAATTCCTTGTTTGATAAATTTTGTTGATTGCATAATTTGTTGATAATATTTTGAGAAACATATTTATGTAGAAGATGAGTTGTTCGATGACGATACCTTGAATGGACTGATTGATATTTATCAGTTTCAATGATTTTTTTTCTACACAGAAATAGTATGCTTCCCATGCAATATATAAAAATTTACTGAAGGCAAATTAATTTCGTCTTCATTTGTAGGAAGAAATCCCAACGTGATCTGCTTATTGAAAAGCAATAAAATAGCATCTCTCAATGTTGTTGTAAAAGTTGAGACAAGAGATAAAACCATATTTTCCACGACCTCCTCATCAGCTTTTCAATATTTCAAATGCAAAGGTGCAACAACACATCTTCTTACATCAATAGAAAAAACTTTCTCATTGAACAAAAAATATTTGATCTATTCTTGTTGAACTTCTTTTGAACTTTCGAATCTCTTAGTTGCTTTCTGCATCAACGCTATAGAATGTTGGACTATATTAAAAACCCATCCATGTCATCTAATACTTAGGTAGCATTAATTAGTCATTTTTTATTAATTCCTAGGTGTTAGACTTGGTAGTTGGCCAAAATATCCATTGTGTGGACCACAAGTCATCTTTGCGTGGACCACAAGCATCCTAGAGTCACTTGGGCACATTTATGAAGATTCTAGATAAGATCTGATTTGATTCTGGTTGATTTTATCCAATTTTGGAATAGAAAGGATGAGATCTGATTCGATTCTAGTTGATTTTATCCAATTCTGGAATAGAAAGGTGCCTTCCTACTTTTTACTGTTTTTACCACGTTTTGGTGAAAGGTGAAAACTAGTTGACTAGTCTTAGCTGTTTTTTGGCCAAATCATCCTCCATGATGTTTACTCCTTCCAAATTTTGTATTTAGCATGATTTTCCATCCTACATTACCATCTGATCACTACTTCACAAATTCGTGAGCCTTAGAAGTGACTTAGAAAGCACTCTTTCCACCTAGGGGGGATTTTCATAGAATTAGTAAGCCTGCTTTTGTGAGGATTTCGAATGGCATATTTAGACTTCAAATATCTGATGTATTATTATATATTTGCAGCCATGAAATTTTCAAAGGTTGGATGATGTAAATTTATTCAATAGATATATTCTGTTTGCATCATATACTTGTCTGATTGTAGTTTTCTTTGACTAGTTTTGTGAGATAATTTGTGAGGAATTGCAATTGATTGCTAATATCTTGGTGCAATTAATAATTTCACATGGTATCAAAGCTATCAAGCTATTCTTTTATCCTTTTATTGTCTTGTAGGATCCAACCAGTCTCAAGAACGGCGCATTCAATCATCCAAAGGGCGCATTCATTCACCCAAACAGCACAACTAAGCATCTAGAAGCGCACCCAAACCACTCCAAAATCTATTTCAGAGATGCCATGGATCAGTCACATCAGATAATTGTAACTCCATTAAATTATTTTGACTAGAAGGTGCAAATGGAGATCTTGTTGAAGAGCAAAGGCCTCTACAGAGTGACTATGGCAACTGAAACTGAGCCTACCTCAACAGTTGAGAAGGAAAAGTGGCACAACAAAAGAGATGAAGCCTATGGTCTCTTATGTCGCACCACATTCAGGAATATTCTATTCCATCTAGATGGTCTTACCACTCCAAGTTAAGTTTGGATAAAGCTCCAAGACTTGTTTGGAAAGACAGATGAATTGAGAGGCCACCAATTGGATAATGAACTACTTTCACTGAGTCCAAATAATTTCGAGAACCTCCTAGACTTCTTCTCAAATTTCAAGTCACATTTCCTTCAATTGAAGCAATGCTTAATTGATAAAAAAATATGAGCAATTGATCTTGGCCATCCTCTCCAAGCTTGGCCCAGATTACTCAGTCTTTGTTTCGACCTTTCATGCTACAAGGAAGGCAGTTTGAAACTGGAAGAGTCCTACTCTGTCATAATTCATGGAATCCCTTACACAAGAAAAATACAATTTGGTCTTGATGGGAGAAATAAAAAATCCATCCAAAGATCATTGTTTGGCTACTAGAGATTCAAAGAATTCGAAAGGCAAGAAGAAGGGAAATTTCAAGAAGCCCACTGATAAGAAGAAAGACAAACAAAAAGTTCATGAGGACTCCTCAAATTTAAAAAAGAATCCAAATAAGAAGAAAGAGAAGGCTAAGTGTACCTATTGCAATTGGTGCTTTCATCCTGAGAGCCCCTGCATGAATAAGACCATTGATCAAATGGATCATCTCCTTGAGAAATCAAATATCCCTCTTCTTGAGAGCACAAGAAAGAAGGAAGGAGGACATAATTATGAATACAAGGAGCAAGTGCATGCTTTGATGTCAAGCACATCCAAGCCTACATCTTTCATCATTGATTCTGGAGATTCAAGACATATGGTGTCTACAAGAGAGATATTCTCCTCTCTTGATTCTTCTAGTGGTCCAACCATTGTGTTGGGTGATGATTATGAAACCTGTTGCAAAGGTAAAGGAAGTATTGATCTATATTTTGGTTCATTCACTAATGTGTTGTATGTTCTAGGACTTGCTGCTAACCTTTTTTCAGTTTACCAGATGACTCACATTGGGTCTCCCGAAAGGGTGATATTCACACCTAATGATGTTGAACTCTGTGAGATGTCAATAGGCCGAATTGTTGTCATAGGTTCTGCTGACCATAGCTCAAAAATATATAGATTCTCTCATTATATAGTGGAAATATATGAAACCTTAGGATGCCACATGGGAACAAGCATGGATTCTACAACAATTTCCTCACCTTCATCCTTGAGGACAACACTACTCTTAAGGCGGGGGGGGTAGGGGGAGGGGGAGGGCAGGTGGGGGACCTGCCCTAGCCTCCATACTTTAGGCTATATCGGAGCTAATAAATTAATACATGTGTCTATCTCCTTTGAATAATGTTGATTTGATAGTAGTGGTCCAATGGATAATTAATTAATGTAAAAATGGTCTCTCTGTTAATTAAGGGCCACCGGGTAGTTGGTACTCATTAATTATAGGGCCATAAGTAGTTATGGTTTTGACTATTATAAGCCTATTTAAATGTCTAGGAGGATATGGATTGTTTTTTCAAACATTGTTGTATTTGGAGTTTGGATCAAGTGAAAGGTCGGCCCACCTTAAGAGGCAAGTGAGCGTTCTTTTATGTTGGATTATCATAATACAAGGGTTTATTTTACAACATTTCATTTCAGTTGTCTTTGTATTTGGTAGTATACATTATGAGTTTTAGTTTGTTTCATTATAAATATTTGTATATCTAGTTGTGTTCTAAGTTTAAAGGTTAAAGAACACTACAACTTCAATCCATCACCCTATAGTATCATGGGTTTGGGCACAAATAAGGCCTTGAGAGCTTAACAAGGGTATAGTTTGTTGTGCCTTAAGATGATTCATTGTGGAACAATAATGAATATGATGATCAAGACTATAGCAACATAATAAATTATTAGGGAGGTTATTATATTTCACTACCTAGCAGTGGATTTTCTCACTAAACTTGATATAGACACACTCCAAGTTTTTTGACAAGTTTATTTTGATGCAATCCCTATGTTGAGGCCAAGGGTTTAAAGACCTATCCAACGCATGGTAGATAAATCCTCATAAGAGGGCCAAAATATTCTCTAGAAGGGCCACATTGGCATGGCAGGCCAAGGAATTCCACCTAGACTGGATAGGAAAGTTGAGTAGCGTATTCCTCTAAGAAACCATCAAACCAAGTAGATAGGACCACTAATGTATTCTTATAGACCTAAGGCCCTCATATTGGTACTTCCGTGACATGTGCCTTGTTGGAAAATTGAAACATGAAAAATCCTTTGGCAAGGTTACACATAACGCTAATGAAAGGACTCCTATGTTTCCCTAACCCAATGACAAATGACCACCTCAAGGAGAGCCTTCCCCACAAAATACCTTGACAATGTTTGCTCCCTATAATCATCACACTCAGTATCATTCTAATCAACAAAATATTCACATCAATAGAGTGTCCAATTTCAAGATTACCTTGTGGTAAACTTTGGATACAAACTTTCAAGGCACCTTTAGTAGAACCATGTGCTCCCATTTGGTTGTCTTAGTGCTTTCCATAACAACAATAGTGTTTTTGGTGACATACTAGCCATTCAAGACTTTGTGACATAATAACAATATTGTTTTTGAACCACGTATACTATGAAACGAGAACTTGAGACAGTTCTCATTTTTCTCTCTCCTTATTTTGGTAGCTATTTTTACCTCCGTTTCAAAAAGGGTTGATACCAGTATCACACATTTTCATTTTGAGGCATTTTTTGGGGCCTTTGAATAATCTTTATTGTAAAATATTTTTAATTTCTATTTTCAAGTTTGTTTTTTAAATTTAACAAAATAGCATACATTTTTAAGAAATTTATACTGAAAAACATATACATTTTGCAAGTTTTTCTATAAAATAAGACATTTTTATGGACAAAATAAGACATTTTTATTGACAAAATTGTACAAAATTCCAGAAAATAAAGACATTTAAAACCATTTTCAATCAATTTTCAGAGAGTTTTTGTATAAAAATGATACTATTTCATACCATTTTCCAAAAAGTGACGATTCACATAAATTCAAGAAAAACCATACCATTTATTTGTATAAAACATATTAAAAACATTATATATATAAATTTTATTTCTAAAATAAAGTTTGACAGTCGAAACATTATTAATATATCTTATCAAAAAATGGTCAAATTTAACATTTTCTTCAAAACATGAAACTAATAAAAAATATCATGCATGCCAAATTCTTCATCGAAAGTGGAATTTTCTCGAGCTTGGCTTTCCTCAGGGACATCAATGTCCTCTTCCATTGAGTCTTCTATGTCTGCAAGATCCCCAAAGTGATTCTTTCCAAACACCCCTCCTAATGGGGGTTGAGGCTCTTTTGAAATCTTTGCCACAAGTGTTTCACTAAACTCTCATTTATTCAAACCAACTTCTTGCAGTTCATCTGAAAGAATTTGAATAGCATTAACTCTTTGCTTTATGTAATTGCATTGAAGTGGATCATTATCAATGGATATGCAATTTCTTCCTTTATGTAAGGATCATGCTATTGTTGTACCTAATCACCAAAAACAAAAATAAATTTAAGTCAAATAGCATAAAGAAGCACAATTCAAAACAATAAAATAATGAAGAATAAAACATACAATAAAACTTGTTATATGCTTTCATATGTAATATGAGAAAGTTTACCTGAACCTGAGAACAAATCTAATACCCAATCTCCTTCTCTTGAAAATGTATATATGAGATAATTAATCAACGCTTGTGGCTTTTGATAGATGTTTACAGTCATTCTTTTCAAATCCCTTTCCTCATATGTCAAATTTTTAACCACGACATTGTAACTCAACAACTGACGATATTTTCCTCCACTCTTTTCATTGATTAAAAGAGATTCATAAGTCTCATATTTTGTCCAAGTTGCAAGATGTATGTTTTCAATATCACTCGGGAATGGATCGCTGCTAGAGCTATGAACATTAGGCTTTTGCCTGTAACAAAAATATCAAAAAAATTAATTAACTTATCAATAAATATAATTGATTTATAAATTCAAAAACTTGATAATATAGTGCAAATATATTACCAATAAAGTTGCTTCCTTTTTTTTCCTTTACCCTTGAAGGTTGTCAACAACCCCCCTAATTGTGCATATGAATGGAAAACAACAAATCTCCATAGTGGTGATGTTGTGACATCTACAAATGCCAAAACCACTTCATTGAATGATTGGTAAGTATAAGGCTCACAATCATAAGTAGTGTTTCGGATATTGTATCCATGAGGGATATCTGCAATCACTAGTGCGTACTCCTTTTTAGGAACAAGATTTGCAATGTTTGCACAATCACCTAAAATGACTTTATATTGCACAGTTTCAAGCCCATTCCAAATATAATGATCAAGTGTATCATCAAGTTCAACTTTTGGAAGACATTGTCTCCTTTGTCGTTCTATTTTGGCTCTTTGGATATGAATTTTGAAGGACTCTGGTACTCCGTCTATACTCTTCTTTGGCATCTTCAAATGAAAATGATCTCTGTAAGTAATAAAATAGAAATGAATTGAATTAGAAAATAAATAAAATAGGATGTATCATAGATCAACATACCTTCTTGAATGCAACAAAAAATTGTTTTAAAGTTTCTATCGAGCTTGAGTCTAGATAGTTGCATTTGACATCCTCCCAACTCTTCTCATTCAACATTATAACCATATCCTCTTGAATTTTCATGTAGACCTTGTGACTAGGAAATGAAACAATAAATGATGTTTAAAATCATATATAATAATATAACAGAATACCTAGAACATAACAAAAATGTTAAACTCAAGAACAAAACATCGTACCATAAAAAAAAAACATCAACTTACCTGTCAAATTCGTTGCACATTTCCTCCATGGATAATTCACCTAACTTTACCCATGATAGTATTGTAGCTATTAATGTTTCATCCTTCACACATTTCTGGGAAATTCTGGTAGGCCCCGACGTCAAAGTTTTTGTGATGTCCTTGGAATAAAATGTTCCCAATTTTAATGAAATATGTGTTATCAACTCTAGATTTTTCCGCACCACATATTTGCACAAATTCACTGTGTATAAATATCACCCTTTGAACAAATGTCATTGTCAACCTATATTCACTATCTGTGTTATGATCCCATGCCAACAACTTTGCTTCTACATCTGTTAAACCAGCATAAATGATGCATTTAACTGTTTCAAAAGTAGGGTTATTGGGATATTCTTGCATCAACTCTCTTCTTGCCTCTGCAGAATGATTCCCTCCAAGAACATAATATTTGTAATGAAAACATCTTGTTTGATCAAATTCATCTCTAGTAGGAACATCTCCCGGGTCAACAAGGACTAGGTAGTCAACCACATGTGCATAGGGATTGTGCCTCATCAATGCTTTCAAGTTGTGAATATGCAAGTGATGTGGTTTCTAATTCTAAATTGATCTTGCCCTTCTGTGGGTATATAAAGTTGATTCACATTCAACTCAAATGTATGTCCATTGTTAACCAAATTATACCTTCGCAATCGATCCCCAATGGCATTTTGTGTTTCCTTGACAATGCCATCCTCTAGATCAGCGCCTGGAGTAATGATTTCCCTACTTCCACCAGAAATTTCATTCTCAAATTTAGGAATAACATTGGTTTCAGTAACAACAGATCTCCTCTTTTTCTGATTTGAAGGGGTTCCTTCTAAATCAACAATGCCTTCAACAGGAATCAAGGCACTCTCAACCATATTTCTTTTGCGAGATTGTTTGTTACTCTTACTAGCAGGAGTAGCAAGCTCATTTGCAACAATTTCATCATGTTCAGTTAGGCGAGATGAAGATTTAAATATAACCCTTCTAGGTACCTGATTTGATTGTCAGATGCTCTTTCCTCTTTGTGCTTGTACTTCTTCAGTTTGAACATTTGACACTTGTTTCTTCTTCTTTGATTCTGGTCCCTTTTGAATAGCGGCATTAATGACATCCATAGGATCGGCCTCCATATCATAAATTGCATTCAACATTTTTGAAATTGAAATGGAAAAATCCTGCAAAATAAAAACATTATCGTATTAAAGCTATTACATTGTGGTATCCAAGTTATAACAAAACCAATTTAAGAATAATATCAATATTCAAACTTATTCTCCCGCTGTCAATTTCATCGACGACCCCTTGACAAAAATATATGAAATGTTCTTGAAAATTATATTTTGAAATCTTCAAAGAATATCGGATTTTTGCAAAGGTCCTGGCTTGTTTCACTTGTGCATAAACAATATCTATACCCGGCACCACCCATATATCTCTCAGGAATCCCAATACATTGTAATCTGATTGAATATTTAGAAATGCAGAACAATATAACATAATGCTTTCTGGTTTTCCTTGATATTTCCTTCAGATGCCAATGATACTTTGTTCTGTCTTCTTCTGCTGCATATTTCCATTCTCTAGCATTCTTCATTTTTAATTCTTCAAAGCTAATAACTCTGTCTTGAGGCTCAACATTCCCAGATGCCTCAACTATTTTTTTGGATTCAATGATCGCCGCTCTTGATCCACAAACGTTTACAGATATATTTCTTGATGCCATTGTACCTATATCCAAAATGTAAAATTTTAAAATAAATCAACAAACATTTATAATCTAAACAAAATCAACATCAATATTCACTATTTTTTTTTGTAAGTCTACATAGTATTTAATTGAGTAAAAGGATAAAATTACATAGCAGCCAGGGATGATGGGTTAATCCCAACATAGAAAAAACAGCTGAAGTAGCAAGAGAGTTACATTCTAGAGTGTTACAGTCCATCTTGCCTAAAATCCAGAAAGTTTCCACCAACGGCAAGACAAAAAAAAAGTCGGAGGGAGAACTGTTAGACGACATTACACAGAGCATACAAAAAACCAGAGTGGAGTGGAGGGACCCGGTCATCTCGTTGAGCTCCGAAGCAGTCATGGAACAAGTTACGCAGGTGGGAAATATTCTAGTATGAGGAAGCACCCCGGAAATTCTTCTTCCGGCAGCTTAACAGGAAGCGGCTCGATTTTCCAAGGAGCGAGGAGATCAGGCTCTGCTTGGCTGCACAACCTTTTGCAGGGCGGGGAGCCCATCGTGAAAGGAATCGGAAAGTGCACGGGAGGAGCCGCAGGCGAAGTAGGAGCGACCAAGAAAGGATCTGAGGTATCAGTTGCGGCAGCAACTACTGGCCCTTCAGAGGGAAAACCGCTGGCATTCGGGACGCCAGAGACGCTACCTCCATTTCCTTTTCCACCAGATTCAGTCGGGACCGGGCTTCGGCTCATGATAGCGTGTTGGCTCCATGAGAAGGTGGCATCAAGGTTAGCCAGACTTTCTTCCAGCGCGATGATCTTGGCCCTGGTAGCCATCATCTGGTTCCTTGCAGAACCCCAGTTACCCAACATATCATCCAGAATCTTACCCAGCATATTTTTCATGATCCAATAGTGGTTGATGGTGCTCCCATTGGAGCCAAAGGCCAAGTGATCTGCCACCAGCTTCCCCTCCCAATCGTCAATCAGGTTGTGACTGGAAAAGGAGATACCAGTATGGAAGCCATCGCCAGAGACAGGGGTACTCTGGGCTTTGCAACAACTTCCACTACCTTAACGAGAAAGACCACGCTGCTTGGTCATGACGAAAAACGCCATGAGAGTCCAGAACCAGAAATACAACTGAGCACAAGGGTGCACAGAGCCGAACCATAGATTTGGAGAAGCAGACAGAATGTCGTCGATGGTGTTCATTGGCCCTGTTAAAGAATGATGAGACTTGTTCGCACGAGCCATAATTAAGTGCAGGGATTTGAATTGATGGAGCCGAGAGACGAGGTGAGGGATGTCTTGAATGTGCAGAGGGACGCAGTGAGGTTGAGCAATACTGGAATGGCAGCCAAATGAGCTATGAGGGGACTTGTATGCATGGGAGAGGGAGGGAGCCATAAAGCCGCATGTGTGAAGGCAGCCAACTATGAGGGCAGACAAGTGGTAGGGCAGGTAGATGGGCGGGAAGACAGGTGTGGAGGCATGCAGGAGCATGGGCAAGCGGGAGTGAGGGCAAGGGTACGCGTGCTGAATTAAGGGTGCAGGGGGCGAGGATCCCTCCCCACGTGCTCTGCTGATGGCCCCAAGGGTCATGTTGATACCCACATCCAGAGACATCAATATTCACTATAAACTGTATTTGAAAAACGTTTTAAAAAATTTAAAAATATTTTTACATTCATAATCGTCATTTTTTATGTTTTGAAAATTTAAAAATGTAAACCTACCCCCTAACCCCCCTAAAATATATAATAAATTTTTTATTTTATTTTTTAAATAAACCTATCCCTACCCCTACCCCTACCCCCTAACTATATAATAAAAATTAAAAAAAAACAAATTTAAAACTAACCCCCTACCCCCTAACTATATAATAAAAATTAAAAAAAAACAAATTTAAAACTAACCCCCTACCCCCTAATCCCCCCTGAACAATATAATAATTTTTTTTAAAAAAAATTAAAAACTAACCCCCCCACCTAACAATATAATACAAAAATTAAAAAAAAAAAAAACTAACCGCCCCTAACAATATAATAAAATTTTAAAAAACAAATATTTAAACTAACCCCCCTACAATATATTAACAATTTAAAAAAAAAAATTAAACTAACCCACCCCCTTTACAATATATTACAAATTAAAAAAAATAATTAAACTAACCCCCCTTAAACCAGCCCCCCTTCCCCGCGCCCTTCCAACTCCTCCCTCCTCCCCGTGCCCCCCCCCCCCTTCCCCCGCCACCCCGCACCCCTTTCCCTCGCCACCCTACACCCCCCTCCCCTTCCCCCTCCCCCTCCTCCCTCCTCCCTCCTCCCCGGACCATCACACTTCCCCTTCCTCCTGGTGCTCTCCCTTCCACCGGGAGGAGGGGGAAGTGAGGGCGCGAGTGGGTCTCCCGCTTGGGCTCCAAAGGGCGGTCGCGATGCCCAACATCGCACCGCCCGTGAGGAGATTCCCTTTGGATCCCAAGCGGGCAGATGTCCGCTCGCTTGGGCGCCAAAGGTCCGCCCCTCACAGGAGGCTCCCTTTGGCACCCAACCGGGCGGGGCCTCCCATGAGGGGCAACCCTTTGGCTCCCAAGCGAGCGAAGATCCTCTTGCTTGGGCGCCAAAGGGAGGCCCACTCGCATGGGGAGGATGGAGGTGGGGGGGGCGGCAGGGGAAGGGGGGTGCGCAAGAGGAGGAGGGAGGAGGGGGAAGGGTGGGGAGGGGGGGGAAGGGGGCGCATCGAGGAGGGAGGAGGGGGAAAGGGGGGGCGCGAGGGGATGGAACGGGAGGGGCGCGGGAGGAGGAAAACACGAGGAGGAGGAAGGGGGGGGGCACAGGAGGAAGAGGAGCAGGAGGAGGAGGAGGAGGGAGGGGGGGGGAGGTGGGGGCACGGGAGGAGGAAAGGGGTGGCAGGAGGATGGGTGCGGGGAGGAGGGGGGGCGCGAGGAGGGAGGGTAAAAATTTTTAGGAAGGGGGCGTGGGTAGGTTAGGTGAAAAAAATTAATTTCTATTTTAAACCCAAAGCTAATATTCGTGGGATAAGGGGCAAGCTTTGCCTCGTTTAATAATACACGAATTTAAGAAATATATATATATATATATATATATATATATATATATATATATATAACTATATATAACTAACCCGAAAAATGGTAGAGCCTCCTCTATTGAAAGTGCTAGAAGCTCATCTCTGCAATCTTCCCATTCTTCTTGAAAGCCTTCGTGAATTGATCCAAAGACTAAACAATCGTGTATTAATAAGATAGATTAGGTTTAAGTTTATCATTATTAAGAATGTGGAAAAAAC
This sequence comes from Larix kaempferi, assembly GCA_027924585.1. Classification (NCBI taxonomy): domain Eukaryota; kingdom Viridiplantae; phylum Streptophyta; class Pinopsida; order Pinales; family Pinaceae; genus Larix; species Larix kaempferi. Next base: position 35,777,659 of record BSBM01000510.1, read on the forward strand.
AAAATTGTAAAAGAATAAATTTATAAAGCCATAAAACAAGCATTACCAAATTAATAAATCCATAAAATAATTATTGCAAAATTAACAAATAAAACTAATTAATTTATTAAAAACATTAACTTTGAAAGTGTTACTAAATTGCTCAAAATTAAATGATGAATAGTAGGAAATCTAAATGGTTTATATAGCCTAGATTAGGTTTAACATTACTTGTTTTACGAATGTGGGATTAAAAAAATGAAATTAGTTACTGAATTATTATTAAATTTATATAAGATAGGTTTAAATGAAATAATTACTAATGTTATGAAAGTGGAGTAAAAAAAATGTAAATAGACATTACTTTATTACAAATTGTATATAAAAAATGTTACGAGAAATTTTACTAGTCTTATATGTCTGATAGAAATATGTAATTAGTTAATACATTATTTCAAATTTGTTTATATCATAAATTCATTTTTTTTACTAGTCTTATGAATGTGCGCTTTAATTTTGTAGGAAAAATTTGGAGGGAAAATTTTGAACAAAAATTTTGAACGAAAATTTTGGAGGGAAGTTTTGGAGGGAAGTTTTGGAGGGAAACATTTGGAGGGAAGTTTTGGAGGGAAACATTTGGAGGGAATATTTTGGAGGAATATTTTCATTCTCATAGCTATAAGATTGTTGGTTGATAGTTGCACCATTCTACTTTTGGGTGAGGACTGTGGTAAAATTTCATTGTCTTATCTATGAAGATTTTTCTATAATTCTATCTTTTAATAAGAAGTCATGGACTCATTTGAATTAAATTCCAATGTCAATCAAGAGTTGTATTATTCATCTAGCCAAGATACTGGCAGTGCAAGCAATGTAATCAAGCATGTTATTCAAGAGCTTCCTAGTTATGAAGATTTTGAAGACACTAGTAATAAAGGGAAAGAATGTGATGATGATGAAGAGCTTCCTCCAATTGGGGATCCTAAAGACAGTGAGCAAGATGATGACAATTTTCCTCCCAGCGAGGATTTTGATGGGACTAATGATTCTTTTTCCGAGCATGCATGTATAAATAACGTTGATGGTTTTCTTCATAGCAATGATTCTAATGGGACAAATGATGATTTTCCTTCAAGCAAGGATTTTAATGGAACCAATGATGATATTCCTCCCAATGAGGATTTTTATGGGACCGATGATGATTTTCCTCCAAGTGAGGATTTTAAAGGGACAGATGATGATTTTGGTGAGGAATAAGACATCAATAATGGTGAAAATGATTTTCCTCCAAGCGAGGATTTCAATGGAATTGATGATGAGTTTCCTCCAAGCGAGGATTTCAATGGAATTGGTGATGAGTTTCCTCTAAGCGAGGATTTCTGTGGCACTGATGATGAGTTACCTCCAAGCGAGGATTTCAATGGAAACGATGGTGACTTTCCTCCAAGCGAGAATTTCAATGGCACCGATGATGACTTTCCTCCAAGTGAGGATTTCAATGGCACCGGTGATGATTTTCCTCCGAGCGAGGATTTCAATGGCACCGATGATGATTTTCCTCCGAGCGAGGATTTCAATGGCACCGATGATGATTTTCCTCCAAGCAAAGATTTCAATGGCATCAATGATGGTTTTCCTCCGAGTGAATGGCACCAATGATGATTTTCCTCCGAGTGAGGATTTCAATGGCACAGATGATTATTATCCTCCGAGCGAGGATTTCAATGGCTCCGATGAGAATTATGTTGACGATGAAACCACAAATGATGAAGACAGTGATTCTCCTCCAAGTAAGGATGTTACAGGCACCAATGATGAAGACAATGATTCTCCTCCAAGTAAGGATTTAACAAGCACCAATGATGTCAATGTTAAATCTCAAGAGTTCCCTTTCAATGAAGAATTTAGTGGCACAAATAGTGTTGATGGTCACATTGATCTATCAACAATTGATCAACTTATTAGTGATCATGACAATAATTTTCATAGTGAATTTGGTGATGAGATTTTCAATGAGGGGGGTGTTGGCACCCCAACAACTCCCTTTGATTTTTTCCAAAATAAAGGGGCCCCCATGTAAATTTTGTAAATGCATAGTTTTTTATTTGATTTTCTTGCTTGGATTGATAGGTGATTTCATGACTTCTATTTCTTCGGCTTGGTTTTCAATTCATGAGATTTTGAGGTTTGGTGAATTAGTTTCCTGACTCTCTTGGGATTTCTAGTTTCTCAATCATGCTTTCATCCTCTTATCTAAGCTCGATCGAGATTGGTTACATACTTTGGTTTGACTTAACTACATTGATATCATTTTCTTTTAACAAGATGCACAAAGTTCCAGGTCTTTAATACTTTAATTTGTTAAGAGCACATTTTGACGGATCAATGCACGTCTTAAAAGAATTTACATCAAGGTTGGATGACAAAGTGATGTTTTTCATTCTCACATAACATTTTTCTTAAACTACTTTTCATTAAAATTAATAAAGTGTCGAAGAAACAACGTTTAGACATTGCAAGCTTAGATTGAATGGCCATAGCATTATTGTTACCTCAACTTAAAGAAAGAGATCATATATTTTCATATATATAAACTTTGATTGAATGGCCATGACATTATTGTTACTTCTATTTAAAGAAAGAGATCATATATTTTCATATATATAAACTTTAAATATCTTTTTATAATATTATAAAGTTACTTTATGAATGATCCTTCAAATAATGAAATTCCAATAATTACTTTATAAATATTTTTGAGGATTGTTTAATAGTGAATGTAGCTTTATGATTTTAACCTTAAACAAAAGAGTTTTATTCATTTAGTGATTTCTTTTTTAAGTCATTTTGAAGGGTAGTAATACTCATCCTTTCTTATACGATCCCTTATTTTGATAACTTTTTCAAAAAATGGATTGATATAACTTATATAGAGTATGGATCATTCTTGATTTCTGTCTTACTTTTGGAATTGACGTTTCATTTTGCAGGTGCATAAAATATAATATATTATCTTTCAAAGAAAGGCCGTAGCCAACTTGCATGGTTTGAAAATATCACGTGTTTACATGATCAAATCTTTACATAAGTGGTTGGTCTATATAAAAGATGAAAGATGGTAGCATGACGTGCTATATTGAATAATGGGAAAGTCAATTAAATCAATAACCGCATTAGAGAGTTAATCTCGCCATCCAATGTAGACGAAAACTGTTTTATTCTACCAAATCATAAAGACCGTTGGTTCATGTTTGTTGAAAACTTGTTCTACGTCCAGTTCAAAGCGGCCACAGTTATTCAATTCTGCCACGAAGAAAAGAATGCTAGCACATTGAAGTGTCATTATATCAAATTGCATCGTATATCACACAAAAAACCGGATTGCATGGCGATATTTACTGCCGTACGTTAAAAGATTGCACGTCTCATTCACCAGAAAATATGGTTACATGACAGAGTTTGCCCGCCGAGTCACCATGGTCTGTTAATATGTCATCGGTGGTTGTTCTGGTGGCCATAAATAATACTCACGCGAAAGAAAAGGAGAGGTGGACACTCACGCTGCTTTGTTGAGATATTGTTTGCAATATTAACTCTTCACATCATTGTTTCTCACGAGTTTCAAGTAAAACATAATTCACTGCAGTTGCCACGTTGATTTTTTCCAGATTTCAAACATGTTATTTGATATTCGTGGGATTACATTTAAAGCCATCACTACTGAGACTCCTTCTCCACAAATTGCCAGATCATAGATTGCATATTTGAGTTCTTGGGATTGTTGTTTAAGTTTGTAATTGCTTCCGAGATTCCTTCACCAATTTTAGAGTTCCATTAATTGAGACTCATCAATGTACATTAATCCGATTGCAAAATTGGTGCAAGAAATACCCATCGAGATGGTTGACAGAAACGCTAGAAGCTAAACCTCTGATGATACTGAGACCACTATGACATGTCATCACCAAAAATAGGCTCAAGGAAGGCGAATTTGGGAGAAGATGAAAGGTTGGAACTAGGAGACAAGTGGCAAATGTGGAATATTTCCTAAATGGAAATCTATTGAATCTATTGAGAGGATTTCGGCCCTTAGAAGGCTAATGTTGGTTATAAAATGTAGAAATGAAGTATGAGAACGGTTTTTGATGATTTGAGAAAAATTGCATTTGTGAAGAGAGAGCTAGTGGATGACTAGTTTCTTGCCTTAGCCAATTTCGAGGGTAAAAGATTCCCATCCAAGTTGGTGTTTGGAGAGGCTACTCAGGTCTTTCATGGTGCTTTAATGGAGTTTGTATTTGCAGGTAGCAGCTACAGGAAGTTTCATGGTTTGGTTTAGTGCAGCACTTTCTCTCCACCGTTTCCAGTTTTGAAGGCATATTCATGCTCCTTGAGGGAGGGCGTTTTTGGTGAGCACTTGTGCTTCTTGAGAGAGATTCTCATTATATATTCTGATTTTAATAGCTTCATATCCTCTGTCATTAATATTCAGAAAGTCTCAGGTCGAAATACCCACTGGTTGTATGCAAAACTATTGATTAATGAGCAAACAATGTCCATTTCCCCAATGCATTGATGTATGACACTATAATGTTGATTATTTCGAATAGATGGATGATTCTCTGATATATTTGTGATCAATATACTACCATGGATGTCTTCTACAAGTTTCATGTACTGTACATGAGAATTTGAAGCATTTTTACTCAGTTTAGTTGTATTGGGAGGTGAAATAGTGCCATTTCCCCAAGGGTCGAATTGGGGGGTTTTGCTGTTGAATGTGAGAGAGTTAGAACAGTAGTAAAAATCAATTAATGGTGCATATGAGACCTTAATCACATACTTAACACATTATATACCTCTGTTCATAAATTCGTGGGAGTTTGGAGGCATTTGGAAGGCCATTTGCAGTGTTACCCGGGGGGGATTTGATGCACAAATTACTAGTCAAAATTACATATATTGATCAGAATACAAATCAAGTTTGCAGCAGTATTTGGAGGGCCATAAAACATCCTTGAACCTGATATTCAAGTCTAAATACCATTCATACACTCCTACAGAATATTTGGGAGAATTTGGGTTGATTTGGAGGTCAAAACAATTAAACTAGTTAAAGGTCAAAATAGGGGAAAAAGTGGAAAATTGACATTTTAATAGAATTTTGAAAAAGGGTCATTACAAGTGGTATCAGAGCATGGTCTTGGCACCTGATGGTATTAACAAGAATCCAAACAAATAAAACACCACCCTTTGAATCAGTAGTTGAAGAAGTTTTGGTTGAAGAAGAGATAGTAGCAGAAAAAGAGTTTTTTTCTAAAACAATGGGTAGAGAGGAGGAGAAAAAATTAAGACATAAGGAGGAATTTATTGAAGCCTTAAAACCATGTTTTGAAGGAATTACCCTAGATATGAATAAACAAATGATGAAAGGTTTCGAATTGTTGGGTAGCCAGCTTTCAGGCAAATGGATGATAGGAGATAATAGTGGTTCACACTCAGAGGAAAAGATGAAAGGGAATGAGCATATTTTCTCAAATACAGGACCTCATAATAAATCTGATGAATTTCAAAGCACACAAAGGCATACCGCACCTAAATTTCTCACACCCAAATAAGAGCCCAATCTTGAATTGGATTACAAGAAACTAGTAAATGATTGGAATGATTTGAATGAAGAGTGTAAAAGAGGTGTACCACTCAGTGACTACATTGATGATATGCAAAAGATTAAAATGAAGGGAGACAATAGAAGTCCATTCCAAAACAAAGAATTGAATAGTGCTATTGGAAAAATGTCACTTCCTACTTTTGATGGTTCTTTTCAAAATTCCGCTAACACTTGGGTGCAAAAATTGGATGTATATTTTCAGCCGAATCCTATGTTGGAAGATGATGCATTAAAAATGGCCATTTTGCATTTGGAAGGAGATGCCAATGAATGGTGGTTTGATGGGATGAAAACCTTGGGTCATAATCAGGTTAAAACATATGGAGAATTTGTTGACAGGGTACTAGAAAGATTTGAACAAAAAGATCTAGAATTGTCTTTCAAAGAACTAGCTCAATTGAAGCAAACTGGGTCCCCTACCGAATATATGTTGGACTTTCAAAAATTATCATTCAAGGTGGATGATGTATCTATGGGAAGATTAGTACCGCTGTTCACTGAAGGTTTGGATGAACCCTTAAGAGGTTTGGTCAAAGCCCACAAGCCAACTACATTAAAAGATACAATGAGCTTGACTAGGGATCTCCAAAATGTGCTTCCTAGAACGAGATTTCCTCCTAAGCCTAGATACAAATTTGAAAAAAAACCTTGGCAAAGGGATAGATATGATAAGAAACCTTGGCAAAGGGATAGATATGATAAGAAACCTTGGCAAAGAGAGTCATTTGAGAGGAATAAAAAAGAGAGACTAAACAGGGATGAACTTAGAAAAAAGAAATTGTGCTTCACATGCTTCCAACCATGGACACCGGGGCACAAATGTATCAAAGGAAAGGCTCAATACATAGAAGTATTTTCTAAAAATGAGGGGTATGATGGGGGGCATGGATGAAGATGGACATATTTCAGATCAAGGAGAGGCATATGAGACAGCAGTAGAAGAGGAAAGACAAGAAGAAAATCAGCCTTCACCGGACAAAGCAAGAATGGCAATGCTTTCCGCAGTACCTCGCTATCATACTATCCGATGCAAAGGTGTGGTACAAGGACAAAGAACTTCAGTTTTGGTAGATGGAGGAGCCACTCATAACTTCATTGATGCAAAGATGGTAGAGAAAAGAAAAATACCTATTGAACCATTTGATGGCTTCACAGTTGTCATTCCCGGTCACAACACAATGCAATGCAAAACATGGGTTCCAAAGCTGCAAGTCACCGTAGGTAACTATACTTTTGTTGATAGTTTTTATGTGGTTGATGTTGCTGATACTAATGTGGTTTTGGGAGTGCAATGGCTGTATTCAATAGGAGAGCATACAGTAAATTATCAAATTCCCGAAATGAAATTTCAAGATTCAAAAGGAGTACAAAGAATTATGAGAGGGCAACACACTTATCCAAATCAAGTAGTAACTTGCAATAGTATGAGATCTATATTGAGGCATGGGGATATAGAATGGACTGTTGAATGTCATATTACATCTCCCAAGCCAACTATAAATATTGTCAAACACCCAAAGGAGATAGAGAGACTTTTGCAAAAATATGAAAAGGTTTTTAGAGACCTTCCACATGGTAGGCCACCGGATAGGGGGGTTGAGCACAGTATTATTTTGGAGGAGGGTACTTCACCCATTCAGATACCACCTTATAGACATCCTAAAAAGTTCAGAGATGAGATTGAAAAATCTATCCAAGAACTCCTAGAGTTGGGACTCATTAGACCAAGCTCTAGCCTTTATGCTTCTTCAGTAGTGCTAGTGAAGAAAAAACATGGAACATTGAGAATGTGCATAGATTTTAGAGCCTTGAACAAAAAGACTATCAAGAATAGGTATCATATTCCTAGGATTGATGAGATCATGGATGAGCTACATGGGGCCAAATACTTCTAAAAAATTGACCTTAGATCAGGGTATCACCAAATTCGAATGAAAGATGAAGATGTGCAAAAGACCGCTTTTCGATGTCATTTTGACCACTTTGAATTTCTTGTCATGCCTTTTGGGTTAACTAATGCTCCAGCCACCTTTCAAGCATGTATGAATAGGATATTTTGCAAGCAACTAAGAAGGTTTGTTTTGGTTTTCTTTGATGATATTCTCATTTACAGTAAAACATGGGAAGAGCATTTGCAACAGTTAGAGATTGTGTTGAAAATCTTGCAAGAAGAGTCCTTATTTGCTAAGTTATCAAAATGTGAGTTTGGGATGAAAGAACTACTGTATCTTGGGCACATTATTGGGTAAGAAGGAGTGAAGGTACACATGGAAAAAATTAGGGCTATCTTGGAATGGCCATCACCAAAAAATATTACCGAATTGAGAGGCTTTATTGGCATATGCACCTACTACAGAAAATTTGTGAAAAGGTTCTCCAAGTTGACTTCTCCACTCACTGATTTGACTAAGAAGGATGATTTCAAGTGGGATGAAGAGGATGAAAAGGCCTTCCAAAAAATGAAAGAGGTAATGAGTAGTTGTCACATACTTGCACTTCCTGATTTTACTAAACCTTTTGTTGTGGAATGTGATGCTTCAGGTGGAGGAATAGGGACTGTCCTAAAGCAACGCCAACACCCCATAGCCTTTGAGAGAAGAAAGTTGCAGCCTCATGAAAAACTTTACTCCATCTATGATAAAGAAATGCTGGCCATTATGCATGCATTGGCCAAATTTATACAATACTTGGTGGGCAGCAAGTTTGTGGTGAAAACTGACCACAATAGTCTAAGACACTTTCTCACCCAAAAAGATCTAAATGAAAAGCAACAAAAGTGGGTAAGCAAGATTCAAGCTTATGATTTTGATATTGAATATGTCAAAGGAAAGAATAATATAGTAGCAGATGCTTTGTCAATAAGGCCTTCTTTTTCTCTCATGGATATTGCCAAGGATTGAAAAAACATGCTACTAGTTGAATATGCCAAAGACAAATTTGCTTGTGATGTGTTGGATGGAATCAAAGGGGATGATAATTATAGGATTTTGAATGGGCTGATATATTATAAGGGAAGAATTTATTTAGTTCATAACTCCAAGCTCAAGTACCGAATTTTGCAAGAAGCACATGATTCCCCACTAGCGGGCCATCTGGGGATCTTCAAAACTTATAGACAGTTGAGGCAAAGATTTTTTTGGAAGGGGCTGAAGGAAGATGTTCAGAAGTATGTGAATGAATGTAAAACATGTCAACAAAACAAATCAGAACTTACATATCCAGCCGGCCTATTACAACCATTGCCCATTCCGGAGCAAAAATAGGACAGTATTTCCATGGATTTCATCACCGGATTGTCTAAATCCTTGGGTAAGGATTGCATCTATGTGGTAGTTGATAGATTGACAAAATTTGCTCATTTCTTTGCTGTTATATCATCTTTTAGTGCTGCACAAGTGGCTGATATTTTTTTCAAAGAAATCTTTAGATTGCATGGGCTCCCCAAGAGCATTGTTAGTGATAGAGATAGTAGATTCATGGGTGCTTTTTGGCAAGAACTTTTTAGATTGGTAGGCACTCAATTGACTCCAAGTACCAGCTATCATCCACAAACTGATGGACAAACAGAGAGGGTAAACCAATGGTTGAAAGGATACCTAAGAAACTATGTGGGAGGGTAGCAAAAAGCATGGGGAAAATGGCTACACTTGGGTGAGTTTTGCTACAACACCACTTATCATATGTTAATAGGAATGTCTCATTTCAAAGAATTATATGGTTATGATGCACTTACATTTGCTGACATTATATTTGGTGATAGTAGAGATCCAAAGGCTAAAGATTGGGTGGAAGAGAGCCAAGAAATTTTAAAGCTCTTGAAAGACAATTTGCAGGTTGCTCAAAATCAGAAAAAACAATATGCTGATAGGCATAGAGAAGAAAGAACCTTTCAAGTCAATGATTTAGTATATTTAAGGTTGCAGCCTTATAAACAAACATCTCTAAAAAAGAATGGAGCAGAAAAATTAAAACCAAGGTACTATGGGCCATACAAGGTAGTGCGGAAGGTTGGAAAAGTAGCATATGAACTAGAACTTCCGGAATGGAGTAAAATCCACAATGTATTTCATGTTTCTTGTCTCAAGAAAGCTCTTGGTCAACAAATCATCACTTCAGAAATACTTCCTCCTTTGGATGATGAAGGTCAACTCATTCCGGAAAAGATTTTGAAGACACGGGAAAGAAGGTTGAGGAGTAGAATCATCAAAGAATATTTAGTGCAATGGAAGGACTTACCAAATGAATATGCCACATGGGAAGAGGAGAATATTTTGCAGCATCCAAATCTGAAATTGCTTTAGGACAAGCAATCTTGGGTGGGGAGGACTGTAATGTCCCCATTTAAATAAGTGCATAGTAAGACAATCCCATCAATCCTACTAGTTTCCTAGGATGGATGGGCACATGTGGGATGGTAATAAGGAAGCTAATAAATGATATTTAGACATTAGAGGGGTTCAAGCATTTAATAAATATGGTGAATAAATAAATTTAAGATAAATTCTAAGTGGCAAGTGGTTTTGGAGACATATGGAGGTGGTGGGACCCACACTAGCTTGATTTTTCATAATACATGGTATCTCTCTTTTGCAAATTCGAATTAATGGGAATGTGAACACTCTTGGGTGAGTTGGTAAGTCATAACACATGTCATTGAGCATCTTAGGTCGAATTAGGAAGGATTGGTAACCTCCATGGAAGATAAAGAGTCAAAGTGGAAGTTTGTGGACACTTGAACTAGATTCCCTAGCCCCTATGACACCAATGATGGAGCATCTATGACAACTATGACAAATTGCAGACCTGACCTCTGACATGTGACCACTATGACATGTCAGCACCAAAAATAGGCTCAAGGAAGGCGAATTTGGGAGTTGGAGAAGCCAAAGAGACTCAAAATCGAATTTGGGAGAAGATGGAAGGTTGGAACTAGGAGATAAGTGGCAAATGTGGAATATTTTCTAAATGAAAATCTATTGAATCTATTGAGAGGATTTCAACCCTTAGAGGCTAATGTTGGTTATAAAATGTAGAAATGAAGTATGAGAATGGCTTTTGATGATTTGAGAAAAATTGCATTTGTGAAGAGAGAGCTAGTGGATGACTAGTTTCTTGCCTTAGCCAATTCCGAGGGTGAAAGATTCCCATCCAAGTTGGTGTTTGGAGAGGCCACTCACGTATTTCATGGTGCTTTAATGGAGTTTGTATTTGCAGGTAGCAGTTATAGGAGGTTTCATGGTTTGGTTTAGTGCAGCACTTTCTCTCCACCGTTTCCAGTTTTGAAGGCATATTCATGCTCCTTAAGGGAGGGCGTTTTTGGTGAGCACTTGTGTTTCTTGCGAGAGCTTCTCATTATATATTTTTGATTGTAATAGATTCATATCCTCTGTTATTAATATTCAGAAAGTCTCAGGTCGAAATACCCACTGGTTGTATGCAAAACTATTGATTAATGAGCAAACAATGTCCATTTCCCCAATGCATTGATGTATGACACTATAATGTTGATTATTTCGAATGGATGGATGATTCTATGATATATTTGTGATCAATATACTTCCATGGATGTCTTCTACAAGTTTCATGTACTGTATTTGAGCATTTGAAGCATTTTTACTCAGTTTAGTTGTATTGGGAGGTGAAATAGTGCCATTTCCCCAAGGGTCGAATTGGGGGTTTTTGCTGTTGAATGTGAGAGAGTTAGAACAGTAGTAAAAATCAATTAATGTTGCATATGAGACCTTAATCACATACTTAACACATTATATACCTCTGTTCATAAATTCGTGGGAGTTTGGAGAAATTTGGAAGGCCATTTGCAGTGTTACCCGGGGGGTATTTGATGCACAAATTACTAGTCAAAATTACATATATTGATCATAATACAAATCAAGTTTGCAGCGGTATTTGGAGGGCCATACACTCCTACAGAATATTTGGGAGCATTTGGATTGATTTGGAGGTCAAAACAGTTAAACTAGTCAAAGGTCGAAACAGGGGAAAAAGTGGAAAAATTGGCATTTTAATAGAATTTTGAAAAAGGGTCATTACAAATAGTCTCTCTGTTAATTAAGGGCCACCAGGTAGTTGGTACTCATTAATTATAGGGCCACAAGTAGTTATGGTTTTGACTATTGGAAGCCTGTTAAAGATCTAGGAGGCTATGGATTGTTTTGTCAAACATTGTTGTTGTTAGGAACCCATGTCAACCCTTCTATTTACTTTGTTAGTATATTGTTGTTGGACGCATATGCTTTGTAAGTCGTCCTGTAGTAATTGTTGATCCATAGTTTGTGTTAATGTTGTTGGACGCATATGCTTTGTAAGTCATCCCGTAGTAATTGTTGATCCATAGTTTGTATTGGCCCATGGTTTATATTGGAACATGGTATTGACCCATCTATGCACAAGTCAGTTACTTATGCACCATCCTACCCAATGCCTCTTAGCATCAATCTTTGGATCCTACACCTGTGGATTCATTACATTCAACAGATGGGATTATTGGGTCCATTTACCAATAAGGAAAGGTTTCTCTTCCACCTACTCTCGTGTCATTCAACATGGCACCGCATTACCCACCCATCCCTCATGTTTTGTCACCCCCTACTCCTGTACCGAATCCTCAGTTTGGTCAGCTACAATATGGACCTTACAACCCTACCTATCCCAATGCAAGCCAAGCTTCAATGGTACCTCCACCACAAATGGCACAAGTTGCTCCTATGCCCACATCATATAGAGCGCAAACTACATATATCCTGTTGATGTATCTGTAACTTCGAAAGATATTCACTTGTATATTATATGTATTACATTTGTATTTTATTGTATCCCCAACGGAGATGTATTATTCCTCCGATTGGAAGTGTCGTCATTTGTACTTGCAAGTGTCGCAAGTTATATTGTAAGTGTCGTAACTTATATTTGATGGGTTATTAGACCACCTTGGTGGGGTCGGCCCTGTATGACTTATGTGGGTTAAAGGGTTATTATACCACCCTAGTGGGGTCAGACCAGTCAGCATTATGTTAAGTGGTTAAGTTGGGGCCGACCTAGTTGACTAAAGGTCAAGTGAAAGTAAAAGTATAAATAGAGAGTGTGACTCTCTCATTTGATTCATTCACTCATTCACTCACTTCGCATTAGTGAGAGAGAGGAGGAGTGCGCACAAGTGGAGGAGGAGTAGCTGCTGCAGACATTTATCTTTTGGGGATTCATATTGGTGATCTTTGTATTGGTTTTCATTCTATCTATGAGGAAGTTGCGGGGTTTTTCACCTTCTTGGTTTTCCCCGATGAAATGCTTTGTGTCTCTTGTCTCTTGTTTCTTATGCTTGATATGTTGTACATGTTGTTCTCTCAGTTAAGATCCTAGATCATATTGAATTAAATGATAAAAAAATAACATGGTATCATAACTAGCCTGAAGGAAGGAATTGTATGGCATTTATGACATTTTTTGCACTTGCGACAAATTGGAAGCTAGGGATTGATAGAGTAAAAACTAGTCATCGTAGAACTTTCGATATAAATCCATTTCTACAAAGGCTCAGGATCTGAAACTTTTACAGGTCGAATATAACATCCCCCTATACCTTGTGTCCGAATCTTAGCATCTAATTCATTGTACTTTTTGTTTTATGATCAGTACAAGTTAGGGTTTCTGCCTCTTCCAGATATCCGTCCTAAACAGTGACCTAGGGAAAAAGGTCACAAATTGGGCTAGGAAGCTCCAAATGAAATTATGTAAAAATTGTCAGTAATATCACGGACTGTAGTTTCACATATTCGAGTTTCAGAGAACGAAGTTGAACCAGTGACACGTGGCACTCCGTACAAGTTTGCTATCCCGTTTCATCCCATAAATAGGTCACATTGCGACACTTGGCATAACTCTCTCTTGGAGAATCCAATTGAGGTCAAATCTATGGGTTTGGAAATATGATAGGTTAGGCTACCACAGGTCAACGTTTCAGACCCTGTGGATCCGAAATTTTAGAGATGCACCATAAACAATAAGGTGCATATTTCTGTCAAAAACAAAATTGGATTCTGAGCACTTTCATTCTTGGCTTGTCACTACTGCGGGAAATTAAGGTTTCTGCAAAAGTTGAAATTTTTGGAATCGGAGACCACGGCTGGATGCTCCTCATCAAAATCGAAATTTAGAGACCAATATCGAATTTTTTGGTTGGGTAGAACCCCGTTCTCCATCAAACCCTAGTTCGGTATTTTGACCAGAAAACCAAAATTTGACAGAAGCTGCAGATTCGAAACTTTCAAAGTCAATTTTGAGGGGTCAAATTTTGGATATTTCAAAATTGAAGTGTACTAGCTTGATCAGCTCAGCACGGTGCATCTTTTCATCCAATCAGAAGTTTGAATTCAAAGTTTGAATTTTTAGGGTTTCTCTAACAAACCCTAATCTAGCTCTAGATCCAGTTTCAGCAAATCAAAGTGGATTGGGTTATAATCCTAGAAGAGAATGAATTTGACACCTACATAAGTGAAGAACTTCCAGTTCTAGAGGGAGATGATTCTAAGGCCTTACATAAGAAGACTACAAGCAATCCTGATAGGTATGACTTGAGAAGATACAAGTATGTTTTGAAATCTGTTCATGATTAAGTTTATGATATGTTTGTCTTCATATTATTGAGGTTAGTACAATATTGATTAGTTTTATATTTGTCTTATCACCTTAGTAAACATGTGAATGCATGTGAATGATAGAAGACATTCATTGATTAGGGTTATAACACTTATGATTGTACTAATGCACTGTGGTGTTGTATGAGGATGATGTTGTCCACTAACATGAAAGGTACATCAAGAAAGACAAATCAAGTTCTAGTTCAAGAACATATGACCATGGTGACATGAAGACAAAGAATCATCCATAGTCATGGATCACATAGAAGCTCTACTTACGAGGTATGTCTAATTTGGTTCTACAATACTTAACCTCTGAGATATGCAGGTTACTAGCACAAGTCATTGAAGAGAACAAGAAAACATTATCTGGGTATGTTAGACATAACTAAGCAAGCATGATAATCCAGGTATGTTTTTCCTATATCAAGTTAGAATCCTACCTTGTGTTAGGATCTTATATAAGTATACTTTTGTATGATTGATAATGATTATTCATGAAGTTATAAGTTTGAGTAATCATGGGTTTATGCATATTATGCTTCTTAGTTTGATTAATGATATGACAAACTAGAAGACTCCTATGGTCAAATAAGAATATGCATGAGTAAAAGAAGTCCTCCCTGAAACCTTGAATACGAATGATTGTGATAAATTATCTGTGTATGAAATGATCATGACCATACATGTTTAAGATTATTTAGAATCATAATGTTTTGATAGTATTGAGATTATACTAATGAATGTATGATTGTGTATGAGATCTTGAGGATGACACAATGATGACACCAGTGCACACTTAAGCATGCATAGTGGTTCAGGATGGATAGGAGTTCAAAGACGTATAATCATGATGATATCATAAAGGAAGAAAAGATTAAGAGGGAGCACACTCCAGGAAGCAAAGATCAAGAGGGAGCACACTCCAGTAGTTCCTGCAAGAAAGCAAAGATTGAGAGGGAGTCCACCCAACAACCAAACAAAGATAAGTATTTGAATTGTCATTTCTTGTATATATGATTACTTAAATGATGTTGTCCAGTCATGTACATACTTGCTCCTAGATTTAGGATATATATTATGCATTTTAGAAAAGTTGCATTAATGAACAAGATACTACTAAATATAGTAATGGGTAAGTGGCCTATGGTACTGTACAACATTCCATTGCTACTTATCTAGAATGAAACATCTTTGCTGACATGTTGGGAGTAGTGCACACTCTTAACAATGTTCTGGTAGAGATGGAAGGCATCTAGAAAGTTACCGTATGAATACGGGATATGGATAAATGTTGTATTGAAGCATTGGCTAAGATAATTGCATGACTGTATGACATATGTTTTTATGTGTAAGATTTTGTTATGAAAACTATGAGAAGTTTCTAATCATGCAATTGAATTTGAATTGTAGGAAAGATCGTGTACAATCACCTACAAAAGAAGGACAATGACATTTGTTCCAGCAACGAAGTTCAAGAAAACTACCTATTGAAGATATTGAAGAATTTGATGTAATGTCCCCATTTTGACCCCCTTTGTATTAAATCGTAAATGATGTAAATATTGGTATTTAATCATGGTGAGGAGCTCAAGGCCAGGGCCCCACCATTGATTTAACATTTTATGTATCGGCAATTAAAAATAGATGCCTATGGTTCTTGTGATAGATAGGCACAATGTAAATAAGACATCATGTAAATACGAATTTTAATGAAAAACCCACAGCTGGCTATGCTATGCAACAAAGAGATGGGGGCATGATTCTACAAGGAATAGGGAGGGAAATTATTCAAACCCTTGAGCCAATGGTGTTAATCCATGTGTCAACGAGGAAACCCATAAACCACCAACTACCCATTTTGGGTTATGCACCCAATCATTTAATTCTTCCAAGAATTGGTTGAGGTAGTTAATGCCTTGGGAATGAAGAGGCATGGCAGCCAATTTCGTGCATGGGCAAGCCATCAACCTGGAAAATCGTATTTTGTCTCCTTGGGCAAGAAAACACCCATGAAAAGATGCCCAAAGCCATTCTGAACAGTCAGTCTCTCCTCTCTCACACAGTCTGAGCTACTGGGTCTTTCCTCGTCACGTTTTTACCCATTTTCCTGCATTTTTCCATGCATGGGAGTCGTTTTTGCATGGTACAACAGCTGGGAGAGAAGGGAGTCATGTTTTGGGGGTTATAGAGGTCATTTTGCCCCAAAATATCCATGGACGTTTTTCTGAAAATGGATTTGGCTTCCCAGCGTTGTTCCCCATCTTCCAGTTTCGTTTTTGGGCTTTCCCACGTTTCCCTGAATTGGTGAAAACCCCATCTTTGGGCATCTCACTCTAAAAACATTTCTTCATGCCCAATAAGTGTGGGCTCTGCTGTTATGTGCATCCTTGTTTTGATTTGAACCTGTGAGCAAGAAACTTGGACTGGTAGTGGACAGAATTGGCTTGATAAACCTAGTGGAGGGAGTAACCTTTCAAGAAGATCAAGAGGGCTTTGGCTAATTTTCTATGCACACCCCGAGAGAACTAGAAAGGAAGGTATGGCTTGAGGGACTGTGTGGCAGTGAAGAGAATACTTCCTTGTGTTGGGTGTGTAGGCATTGTGAGTGCCAAGATGAATATATCTGGGAGGGGTATCCTTAGCTCTGTGGTTGAGCTCACTAGCTTAGCAATTCTTCATTTCCATATCTTAGCAGCCTGATAAACCCAATTATAGATTGGCTTGGCTCATCTTGGTGTGTGCTTGGATATGTGTGAGTTTGTTGTTCCCTGGTTCCTTGTAAAAATCATGCCCAGCTCAGGGGTGGCAGTTACATCAAGAGGTTGATAAGCACAACTGGACTATGGTTGGGTGGAACGTTGGAGTTGCATAGCTAGTTGCTTGGGACTATTGTTATAAGATAAGTACTCTCTTGTGTTAACTTTGCATTTATTTATTTGATGAATATCGTGAATGTATTATGGATGTGTTAATGAATTTACTTCCGCTGTGTCTTCAAATGTTTATGCATTTGCATATGTCCATCTTCATTTTTAAATTGAATGTTTGTTTACTAAGTATGGGACTAGAAGTCCGGATTTAGTATCATGATCCTCTCTATCATGCTGGTATGGTAGGAGGGGATGTTACATTTTGGTATCAGAGCTGCTGGTTGCAGCATTGGACCTCTATGGACCAAATCCAATCATAGCCACATGGGAAGGTCCCTTCCTGATCACCACAAATAGCAGCATAGGGCCTAAACTGGCTAAGTTGGATAGTTTGCAGGTGTAAAGTTACCTCCTATTGAGCAGCATTCATCACTGAAAGGAATAAAAATTTCAAAATTTTTCCTAAGTGTTTTTGAAATTTTTTGTTTAAGACTGTTTCGGAAAGAATTCCTGAATGTCTTCCGAAACTGCGGAAGCATTCGGCGAATTGCTCTACAAACTGCGGAAGCATTCCGCGAGTTTTTCCGAAATTTACGAAATGAAATTTTCGGAAGGAATTCTCTTCCGAAATTGCGGAAGAGTTCCGCGAATCTTCCCGCAACTGCGGAAGAGTTCGACGAACCTTCCCGCAACTGCGGAAGAGTTCCGCGAACCTTCCCGCAACTGCGGAAGAGTTCCGCGAACCTTCCCGCAACTGCGGAAGAGTTCCGCGAACCTTCCTGCAATTACGGAAGAGTTCCGCGAATCTTCTCGCAACTGCGAAAGAGTTCGGCGAACCTTTCCGCAATTGCGGAAGAGTTCGGCAAACCTTCCCGCAATTGCGGAAGAGTTCCGCAAAGTGGAAGAGTTCGGCGAATCTTCCTTCAATTGCGGAAGAGTTCCGCAAACCGTTCCGCAACGCAGAAGAGTTCGGCGAGTGGGCCCGAAACTGCGGGAGCACTCGGCAAATCGCTCTGCAATTGCGGAAGCATTCAGCAAATCATCCTGAAGATGCGGAGAGATTGAAGCCACAAGGGGGAAAGCCCCCTTGACCCCCTTTTGTTTTCCCACCCTCATATGTCGTTGATTGTGAGAAAATTCGATGATTCGACAAATTGTCAACATAATATTTTCCCACGTGCATGAAGTAATTTATGAATTTTTGAGAATATAATGCAGCTAACAATTGTGTTGATGAACACATTTCGCAGAATCACAGTTACATCAGGGTAGCACTCTAGATAGTACAGTTGGAAAGTTTTGGATCTTGGTTGGGCCAAGAAAATCAACATCATGGATGATGCACATGATCCCTATGAGCCTGAGACAGATGCCATGGGGGAGAACATACATGTTGAAAATGCTGAAACATAATCTAAAGGGAAAAGAAATCAAGAGACTCCTCCAGGTATTGCAGCCACCATGAGAAGCCTAAGGGTGGAGTTACAAAGCTGTAGAGAAGACAATGAAAGGATGATTAAATCTCAGGAAGAACAAAATCAGTTGAATGCAACCATGCTACAGAGTTTGACAGACATCCAAAGGCAAATAAACTCTGGACATCAGACATCAAATCTAGAAAGGGGTGGGGGTAGTTCTAGAAGGAATTCCCGTAAGAGGGCCAGTAGCCCAAGAAGGGTTTCTACAGACAGAACATATACTCCAGAAATCTCTTCTAATGAATCATCTAAATCTGAAGAATCCATTGAGGGTTCAATCTCTTCATCTCGCATAAGTAAGAGGAAGAAGCACTACAAGAACAATTCACATGGAGAATTTAAGAAGGCAAAACCTCCTACATTTGATGGAGAGGTAAAGTCTGGTCAAGAAGCTGAAGCTTGGCTTCTTAGGATGAGAAAATATTTCCAAGTCCAAGACTACTCGGGAAATATGAAGGCAAGGGTAGCTATATTCAACTTGAATGGAAGAGCATCTATATGGTGGGAACACACCAGGCAAGTGAAGAAGATCAATGAAAGAAAGATTGCGTGGAAGCAGTTCAAGAAATACTTCAAGCAGAAGTACCTCTCTGATAGGTACTATGATGATAAGATCAAGGAGTTCCATGAGTTGAGATTGGGACAATTGACCATGGAAGAATATGTAAACAAATTCTTGGAGCTTCTGAGGTATGTCAAGTACATTCGAGATGATAAGGTAAAAAATCAGCGTTTCCTAAGTGGACTGCCCCAGTCATATAAAGATAGAATTGAGTTTGACGAACCTTGAACTCTAGAGGAGGCCATAAGAAATGCCAAGTATTGCTTTGATCAAAACAGAAGCAAACCAAAATTCCATAAGGCATGGAAGGATAAGAACAATGAGAAGTTTGATCAAAGGAAGAAGGGGTTCAAGCCTCCTCAATTCCGGAATCAGCCAAGGCAGCCATCACAGGGTGTGACTAAGCCAACTAGGATGATGGGAGACAAGCAAAGAGATCCAAAGGAGCCAAGAGAAGCACTTCAATGTTGGGGTTGTGGAGGAGACCACATGCTTAGGAACTGTCCACATAGGAATGGGAATGCAAATCAAGTTCACAATATCCAAGGAGCTGGAATTGTGGGTCAAGTGGCGAGGACAATCCCTAGAATCTATGCAGCTCTAGACGACCGCCAGGCAGATCATCAGTCAACTGTGGTTGAAGTTGAAGGTAAGATTGCTAAGCAATCTGTTTCTATTTTGATTGATCCTAGATCTACTCACAGTTATGTCACTCCTATAATTGTTGAGATTTGCGCTTTCAAGAAATTAAAGCATAGTAAATCATGGTTAGTTCAACTAGCCATTGGAACCAAGAGAAAAGTTAGCGAAATAGTAGAGAAATGTCCATTAGAGATGGATGGGCTATTCACTTATGCAGATCTGAATATTTTGCCACTGGGTTCCTATGATATTCTCATTGGAATGGATTGGTTAGAAGCTTACAGGGTTAAACTTGACTGCTACAATAAGACATTTGAATGCATGGATGAAGAAGGAAACCGAGAGTTGTAAAAGGCATTCCAAAGGTGACCTCTATTAGACAAGTTTCAGCCATGCAGTTGAAGAGGTTTTGTAGGAAGGGATGTCAATTGTATGCAGCTCACATTTTAGAGACAGCAGAGCATGAAACTCTTAAATTGGAGGACTATCATGTATTGCAAGAGTTCAGGGATGTTTTTTCCGATGAGATTCCAGGACTCCCTCCAAAGAGAGACATTGACTTTACAATTGAGCTTGTGCCAGGAGCGGCACCAGTGTCTAAGACACCCTATAGGATGAGTACACCGGAATTGCTAGAATTGAAGATGCAATTACAAGAGTTGCTGGAAAAGAAATATATTAGGCCAAGTGTGTTCCCGTGGGGAGCACCTATTCTATTTGTGAAAAAGAAAGATGGAACACTCAGGTTATGTATTGACTACCGGCAGTTGAACAAAGTCACTGTGAAGAACAAATACCCATTGCCCCGAATTGATGACCTTTTTGACCAAATGAGAGGAGCAAAGGTATTTTCAAAGATTGACTTGAGGTCTGGTTACCATCAGGTAAGAATCAAAGAAGAAGATATTCATAAGACAGCCTTTAGAACGAGGTATGGACACTATGAGTTTGTAGTGGTACCATTCGGTCTCACAAATGCACCAGCTACATTCATGTGTCTCATGAATAATGTTTTTAGCAAGTATTTGGACAAGTTTGTTCTTGTATTCCTAGACGACATTCTCATCTATTCTAAGAATGAAGAAGAGCATGAAGAACATTTGAGAATGACAATGCAATTACTAAAGGAGCATAAGCTGTATGCAAAGTTGAACAAATGTGACTTTTATAAAGATAGAATTCATTATTTGGGTCACATCATCTCCAACGAAGGGATATCTGTAGATCCTGAGAAGATTGAAGCCATTATGAATTGGCCAACTCCAAGGAATGTGACTGATGTGAGATCTTTTATGGGCCTTGCTGGTTACTACAGGAAGTTTATCGAAGGATTCTCCAAGGTTGCAAACCCGATCACTTCTTTGCAAAAGAAGGGGATAAAGTTTGAATGGTCACCAATATGTGAGGAAAGTTTTCAATGGTTGAAGAATTTTCTTACAAGTGCACCAATTTTGAAAATTGCAGACCCAGAAAAAGACTTTGTGGTGTGTACCGATGCATGCATTCAAGGACTTGGAGGAGTTCTTATGCAAGACAACCACGTAATATGCTATGAGTCAAGAAAGTTAAAGGAGCATGAGAAGAACTATGCTACTCATGATATAGAACTTGCAGCCATAGTACATGCTTTAAATATGTGGAGGCATTACTTAATGGGAAGAAAATTTGAGTTAAGGGCAGACCATTGTGGTCTGAAATACTTGTTTGATCAGCAAACTTTAAATGTTAGGCAAGCTAGATGGTTGGAATTTTTGTGTGAATTTGATTTTGAGATCAAATACATAAAATGGAAAGAAAACAAGGTGGCTGATGCACTCAGCAGGAAGGTACGTGAAATGCATGTGGCAGCACTCAGTACTTGCCAACCAGATTTGAAGCAGCAGATTGTTAACCATATTGTTGAGGATGAAGTGTACGTATAGATAAAGGACAAATTGCAGCAGCAAGACCTTGGTAAGAAGTATGAGGGTTATCATTTGGAGGAAGAAGGACTTCTTACCTATAAAAATAGAGTTTATATTCCAAATGCGGCAGATTTGAGGAGGATTGTTATGGATGAAATCCATAAAGCTCCATACTCTGGTCACCCAAGATATCAGAAAACAATTGCTACAGCAAGAAAATATTATTTCTAGCCAAGCATGAAGAAGGACATCGCTGAATACGTTTCTAAGTGCATGGAATGTCAGCAGGTGAAGAGTGAACACCAACATCCAGCAGATTTACTGCTCCCAGTGCCAATTCCAGAATGGAAATGGGAAGTAATATCCATGGACTTTATTACAGGATTGCCAATGACTGTGAGACAACATGATTCCATCATGGTTGTGGTGGACAAGTTAACAAAGGCAACACATTTTATACCGGTTAAGTCCACACATAAAGCCGATGCCATTGCAAATATTTTCATGAAGGAAATTTTCAGATTACATGGGTTGCCTAAGAAAATAATTTTTGACAGGGATACCAAGTTCACTTCTAATTTTTGGAAAGGTCTCTTTGTAGATTTGGGTACACAGCTAAGCTTTAGTACCGCATACCATCCTCAAACAGATGGGCAAACCGAAAGAGTAAATCGGGTGCTTGAAGACATGCTCCACATGTATGTAATGGACAAACCATCCAAGTGGGAGGATTATCTACACTTGGTAGAATTTGCATATAACAATGGGCAGCAAGCATCGTTGGGAATGAGTCCTTATGAGGCTTTGTATGGCAGAAGGTGTAGGACACCAGTGACTTGGGACAATCCAGTGAATAGAATTGTACTTGGGCCAGAATTGCTTAAGGAAATGGAACAAGAGGTTGCCAAGGTCCGGCATAATTTAAAAGTAGCCCAGAATAGACAGAAAAGATATGCGGATAAGCATAGGATCCATAGGGAATTCAGTGTTGGGGATCATGTGTATCTTAGAGTGAGATCAAGGAAGAGTTCCTTGAAGCTTGGGAGTTGTGCCAGGCTATCACCTAGATATTGTGGGCCATTTGAAGTGCTTGAAAGAATAGGACCAGTTGCATATAGACTTGCATTGCCTGCTAGCACTAAAGCTCATAATGTTTTTCATGTCTCTTTCCTTAAGAAATATGTACATGTTCCTAACCATGTGATTAATTGGGATGTGATCCAGGTGGAACCCGAGGGAGAATTCCAAACCGATCCATTGCGCATCCTAGACAAGAAGGTAACATTGCTCCGGAACCGAGCCATCGGACAGGTAAAGGTGCAATGGAAGCACTACGGTCCCGATGAGGCTACATGGGAGCTGGAGGATGCCATGAGGCTGGCATATCCATTTTTCTTCAATTTTGATGAGCACTGAGGACAGTGCTAATGTAAGGGGAGGGGAATGTAATGTCCCCATTTTGACCCCCTTTGTATTAAATTGTAAATGATGTAAATATTGGTATTTAATCATGGTGAGGAGCTCAAGGCCAAGGCCCCACTATTGATTTAATGTTTTATGTATCGGCAATTAAAAATAGATGCCTATGGTTCTTGTGATAGATAGGCACAATGTAAATAAGACATCATGTAAATACGAATTTTAATGAAAAACCCACAGCTGGATATGCTATGCAACAAAGAGATGGGGGCATGATTCTACAAGGAATAGGGAGGGAAATTATTCAAACCCTTGAGCCAATGGTGTTAATCCATGTGTCAATGAGGAAACCCATAAACCACCAACTACCCATTTTGGGTTATACACCCAATCATTTAATTCTTCCAAGAATTGGTTGAGGTAGTTAAGGCCTTGGGAATGAAGAGGCATGGCAGCCAATTTCGTGCATGGGCAAGCCATCAACCTGGAAAATCGTATTTTTATTCCTTGGGCAAGAAAACACCCACAAAATGGTGCCCAAAGCCATTCTGAACAGTCAGTCTCTCCTCTCTCACGCAGTTTGAGCTACTGGGTCTTTCCTCATCACGTTTTTACCCATTTTCCTGCATTTTTCCATGCCTAGGAGTTGTTTTTGCATGGTACAGCAGCTGGGAGAGAAGGGAGTCACGTTTTGGGGGTTATAGAGGTTGTTTTGCCCCAAAATATCCATGGACGTTTTTCTGAAAACGGATTTGGCTTCCCAGCGTTGTTCCCCCTCTTCCAGTTTCGTTTTTGGGATTTCCCACGTTTCCCTGAATTGGTGAAAACCCCATCTTTGGGCATCTCACTATAAAAACATTTCTTCATGCCCAATAAGTGTGGGCTCTGCTGTTATGTGCATCCCTGTTTTGATTTGAACCTGTGAGCAAGAAACTTGGACTGGTAGTGGACAGAATTGGCTTGACAAACCTAGTGGAGGGAGTAACCTCTCAAGAAGATCAAGAGGGCTTTGGCTACTTTTCTATGCACACCCCGAGAACACTAGAAAGGAAGGTATGGCTTAAGGGACTGTGTGGCAGTGAAGAGAATACTTCCTTGTGTTGGGTGTGTAGGCATTGTGAGTGCCAAGCTGAATAGATCTGGGAGGGGTATCCTTATCTCTGTGGTTGAGCTCACTAGCTTGGCAATTCTTCCTTTCCATATCCTAGCAGCCTGATAAACCCAATTATAGATTGGCTTGGCTCATCTTGGTGTGTGCTTGGCTATGTGTGAGTCTGCTATTCCCTGGTTCCTTGTAGAAATCATGCCCAGCTCGGGGGTGGCAGTTGCATCAAGAGGTTGATAAGCACAACTGGCCTATGGTTGGGTGGAACGTTGGAGTTGCATAGCCAGTTGCTTGGGATTACTGTTATAAGATAAGTACTCTCTTGTGTTAACTTTGCATTTATTTATTTGATGAATATCGTGAATGTATTATGGATGTGTTAATGAATTTACCTCCGCTGTGTCTTCAAATGTTTATGCATTTGCATATGTCCATCTTCATTTTTAAATTGAATGTTTGTTTACTAAGTATGGGACTAGAAGTCAGGATTTAGTATCATGATCCTCTCTATCATGCTGGTATGGTAGGAGGGGATGTTACATTTGAATTTCCCAGGATCCGGGATGCAGTTATAGAAGGATGCCATGATCGAGCAGTATCAGTCGATCATGAAGAATGACATATGGGATGTGGTCCCAAGACCAGAAGGGAAGTCTATTGTGACTTTCAAGTGGATCTACAAGATCAAGCATGCTGTAGATGGTAGCATAGAGAAATACAAGGCAAGGTTTGTGGCTCGTGGCTTCTCCTAGAAAGAAGGGATAGATTATGAAGAAAATTTTTGCACCTGTAGCCAGATACACTTCCATCAGAACAATACTTGCTTTGTCTGTAGTGATGAAGTGGAAGATACACTAGATGGATGTCAAGACAGCTTTCTTGAATGTTGTAGTCGAAGAGGAAGTGTCTGTGGAGGAGCCACTAGGTTTTGAAACACATGACAGGGAGTCACATGTGTGCAGATTGAAGAAAGACTTGTACGGTTTGAAACAAGCACCCAGGACGTGGTACGGCAGGATTGACAGCTTCCTGTCTAGTTTGGGCTTTACCAAGAGTAAAGCGGATTCCAACCTTTACTACAAGGTTGAGGAAGGAAATCCAGTGATACTTCTACTGTATGTGGATGACCTGTTTGTGACAAGTGAGGATAGGTTGATTGACGACAGGAAGAGGAAGCTTGCTGCCGAGTTCGAGATGAAGGACTTGGGTATGATGCATTGCTTTCTAGGCATGGAGGTGTGGCAGAGTGCAGATAGAATCTTTCTTGGACAAGGGAAGTATGCAGTAGAGA
The DNA here is from genome assembly GCA_027924585.1 of Larix kaempferi. Lineage (NCBI taxonomy): Eukaryota > Viridiplantae > Streptophyta > Pinopsida > Pinales > Pinaceae > Larix > Larix kaempferi. Next base: position 35,803,234 of record BSBM01000510.1, read on the forward strand.
TCCTGAAGTAGTTCGGGATAATGGACTGCAAGGCCATGGCCACACCCATGGCATCGAACTTGAAGCTATTGAGTGATGCTTCATCAGAGTCGGTTGATTCCAGGATGTATCATCAGATGATTGGGTCCTTGATGTACCTGACAAACATGAGACCAAATATTTGCTTTGCGGTGAACACATTGAGCCAGTTCCTAACGGATCCTAGACATGTTCACCTGATTGTTGTAAAGCATATTTTGAGGTACCTAAAGATTATGGTTGATTATGGGCTCAAGTCTGATGCGAATCAAAAGTTTAACCTGGAGGGTTATGTTGATTCAGATTGGGCAGGCAGTGCTGTAGATAGGAAGAGGACTTCGGGGTGCTGCTTCAGTATGAGATCAGGTGTGATCTCTTGGTTTAGCAGGAAGCAGTCCTACGTAGCACTAAGTACAGTTGAAGCAGAGTATGTCGCATCTTGTTCGGCTAGTTGTGAGGCAGTATGGCTAAGGAAGCTACTGTCTGATGTGTTTGATCTCCAATTGGATGATACCTGTATCTTCTGTGACAACCATAATTGTGTGAAGTTGTCTGAGAACTCGGTGTTCCACGATAGGTCGAAGCACATCGATATCAAGTATCACTATATCAAGTATATGGTGCAGAGAGGAGCAGTGAAGCTCCTGTATGTTGCGACGGACGAGCATATTGCAGATGTGTTGACCAAACCTCTAGCCAGAGTGAAGTTTGAGTACTTCAGGGAGAGGCTTGGTGTTCTTCAGATAGAAGATACTTCGAGGAGGAAGTGATCATACACATTTGCAGGAGCCATTCCAAGCATGGTGGTAGGAGGATCCTTCCCATGGTTGTGGATGTAAGTGCTGTGTGATGAGCATCAGGACGATGCTCATGATGATGCTATGTATGATGATGATCAGGATGATCATGTACTGTATGACGAGCATCAGGACGATGCTCGAGATGATGATGATCAGTATGATCATGATGTGCATCAGGATGATGTACTGTATAACGAGCATCAGGACGATGCTCCAGATGATGATGATCAGGATGATCATGATGTGCATCAGGATGATGTACTGTGTGATGAGCATCAGGACGATGCTCCAGATGATGATGATCAAGATGATCATGTGATGATGATGTGCATCAAGATGATGTACTGTATGATGATGATCAATATGATCATGAGTATCAGGTTGATACTCCATGGTCGTGGACAGGTTGTGCAGTTGCATGTAAAATATCCTGGAGATCTGGATAGGTTACGCTGTGTGCTAGTAAAAGATCTTGGGATGCTCTTTAGAGATCTTGCAGGACGCAAGATACTCTTTTAAGGTTTCGCAAGGGTCGCATGTAAAAGATCCTGGAGATCCGGATAGGTTAAGCTGTGTGCTAGTAAAAGATCCTGGGATGCTCTTTATAGTTCTTGCAGGTTGCAAGACACTCTTTTAAGGTTTTGCGAAGTTCACATGTAAAAGATCCTGGAAATCCAGACAGGTTAAGCTGTGTGCTAGTAAAAGATCCTGGGATGCTCTTTAGATATGTTGCAGGTTGCAAGATTCTCTTTAAAGGTTTTGTGAAGGTCACATGTAAAAGATCCTGGGAGATCTGATAGGTTGAGCAGTGAGCTCATAAAAGTCCTGGGATGCTCTTTCGAGGTTTTGTTGATGCACGTAATCAGCCCTGAGAATTCCACAGGATGACCAGAGATGTTGAAGACCTACAGGAGGCTAGGCCTACAACCAACATGAAAAATGGTTGGCTTTGTAGAACTTCCTATGACGAGAAGAATTGAGAGATAGCACCAGTGAACGAGATGATGAGTACAACACCAGTGACGATGATTCTCCGTGATCCAGTGACGATGATCCAGCTCAAGTATTGAATACTTGTGCTGATATGTATTGATGACCTGTGTCAAGAGAATACCTTCCTAGTTAAGAGGAAGTGTTGATGTATTTGTAACTTCGGAAGATATTCACTTGTATATTGTATATATTATATTTGTACTTTATTGTATCCCCGACCAAGATGTATAATTCATTCGATTGGAAGTGTCGTCATTTGTACTGGCAAGTGTCGCAAGTTATATTGTAAGTGTCGTAACTTATATTTGATGGGTTATTAGACCACCTTGGTGGGGTCGGCCCTATATGAGTTATGTGGGTTAAAGGGTTATTAGACCACCCTAGTGGGGTCGGCCCAGTCAGCATTATGTTAAGTGGTTAAGTTGGGGTCGACCTATTTGAGTAAAGGTCAAGTGAAAGTAAAAGTATAAATAGAGAGTGTGACTCTCTCATTTGATTCGTTCACTCACTTCGCATTAGTGAGAGAGAGGAGGAGTGCGCACAAGTGGAGGACGAGTAGTTGCTGCAGACATTTATCTTTTGGGGATTCATCTTGGTGATCTTTGTATTGGTTCTCATTGTATCTTTGAGGAAGTTGCGGGGTTTTTCACCTTCCTGGTTTTCCCTGGTGAAATGCTTTGTGTCTTTTGTTTCTTATGTTTGATATGTTGTACATGTTGTTTTCTCTGTTGAGATCCTAGATCATATTGAATTAAATGATAAAAAACTTACATATCCCACCTCCGAGGTATAACCCTTATTACCCATTTCCATGTACTCTTGGTCCTGCCCCCATGCCACATTTGGGGGTCAATTTAGTACAACCTTCTTTTGCACAACAAGCTCAACAGTTTGAGCAGTTAAACACCATAAATCCCTAGAATCCTCAAAGTTAGGGGAAGAAGAAAGATAAGAACAAACAGAACCATCAATAGGGGCAAGGGGAAAACTCCCCTCCCCAACAGAACTAGGGTGACAAGACCGCGGGGGATAAGAACCCCCCCAAGCAAGGGAAGAACACTAACCTAAGGACCAATTATTCTCACTTGATTGGTGGAGAGTATGGTCACTACACTCACCATTGTCCCCTTATCCTCGATTGCCAATAGTTGGTGGAAGCTAAGAAAAATACTGACATGAACCCCCCTGAGGCACCTAATGTTCCAAAACCCCAAACAACGGTCTTGCAACAACCCTTTTCCAATCAAGGGGTTGTTACTCAGCAGCAGGAGCCCTGCCCCCTAGGTGATGGCTCCTTTCAAAACATCTACATGAACACAATAGATGCTAACCTCCAAACTCGAGCCAAAGGCTATGGTGGGCTTGAAACCCACCAAGTGGAAGATGTTCCTTCCCCCTCGGGGGGGCCTTTGAAAATACCACGCCCAAGTGGTGAAAAAATACCACGAATCCCCAAGGTACGACTTAGGCCCACCCCACGTAACCCTCATATGAAATTTGCCCATTACTACAGTACTGTGGATGACTTGGCTCAATTACCAACTGCCATGTCTATATTAGAAGTGCTACAATATTTCCCAACCCAACAAAAGGAATTACTCATTGCACTTGGTGTCGTCAACCCTTCTGAATCACTCTGTATGACCTTTGATCTCGATAAAGCTGAACCGCGATCACCCTCATCAGTCGCATTCCAAGTTCCAGTTATAGTTAAAAACATTATAATTCACCGATGCATCATCAATGAAGGTGAATCCACATGTGTCATGTCATCTAATTTCTGGAAACAATTGGGTTCACCTGAGTTAGTCCTGTCATCTATCGCCCTTCACGCATATGATGGGAGACCATCCCAACCCAGGGGATTGTACCAGAACATCCCCATCGAGTTGGGGGGGGGGGATGGTAATGATCGATATCAAAGTAGTCGATGGCCATCTTGACTACAGTATCTTGTTGGGTCATAGTTATATGAACACCATGAAGGAGGTTTCCTCTTTGGTCTTCCGCATCAGGATGTTTCTATTTAATGGGAAAACAGTCACCCTTGACTAACTCAAATACTATGACCCCATACCAACACCAACCCCGATAACGTGCTACTCACTATCACTGGGACCATTCAACCTCCTTACGTTGATATTTGCTAGGTGTGTACAAGGACTCAAACTTGTTAGGGGTAGATTCAGGTCTTTCTCCTGAAATCCTCGCATCCACCGATTGTCTTTTGTATACATCAACTTGCTAGGGATATATTAAGAGTTTATTAATTCAAAATACTACGAAACTAAGAATATTTATGATATACATATACATATAATACAAATGTATGAGTGATTAAGTGTTCATCCAATATGGTCTCTATAGGTTGGTAAGGTCTTTTTGTGTTGAATTGGTCAACTTTGATCATTGATTGGGATGAGTTGCTATGTTTGAGTCAATCCTACTTGATCACCCACATTAATATTCACATGGGCTCTCTTAGTTATGAAGTGATATTGATTTTCTCGAGCTATCATTGAGGTGGCATAGAGTTAAGTGGTGTAATTAATGCAAATTCAATTGCAATGTTGGCTTACTATTGATCATAGGTGGTTAGTGTTGTTGAGAATTTTGTGCATTGCAGAATTTCCCCTACGCACAAATCAACTTCATATCTGAACAACTACATCAAGTGTTTCCTCACTTGTAGTAGCAAGCAATGGAGGTTCACTCACTAACACCCATACATGCAACAAGACGATTGTTTGATAGGGAGGGAATGCCTTATGTATGTGTAGTAGCATCAGAAAATTGTGTCAACATAATTTTGTAGTCATTGCACCTTCACTAGGCACCACATATGTATTTGTTGTAAGGATCACTATGACTATGACAAAGGATTAATATGCCATGACCTAGTGTAGATGGTGCCAACAAATAACCAAGTGAGCCTACTTATATACCAGCTCAAGTGATCAAATGATAAATTGTACAGAAGCAAAGGTAACGAGGAAGTAATCATCCTTAAAAAAATATGAAGGGAAACCATTAGGATTCAACTTGGATATTGGAATGGGGCATCCATAATTATACAGAATTTGTATAAATATGTATCATATCGTTATTAACTTGGAGCTCCCTCATAGCAAGCTCTCTTTGTAAAGTTGCCTCACAAACTTCCTCTATAAGGCTTTAGTATATATGTATATTCATGGTACTACATATGCAACCTAGTATTGGACCTCCTTGTAATCACAATAGCATTGTATAGATTTGAGCCATATTTCTTGTATTTTATTTTTGCATTGGATACTCACTTGTTGTGAGTTGTTCAACCATTAAAAAATTGTTTCAATTAATTGTAAAAAATCATTGTTTCATTTCTTTATTGTTAATCTATCATTAATATTTATATTTTATTTATTAATTGTTATTGTGTTTCTCTATATATTCTCTAGTTTACCTCATACATGCACCAAGTGCTCATTTGCCTTTCTCATTTGTCACTTCCACGACAAGTGAAAGTTTCCTCAATGTAGGTCATACATCAAAATGTCTTAATCCCTCTTATGGACAAATGAACATGTTGCTTATAGAAATGTTGATTATCCCATGTTTTTGTTATGTAGAAACCTTGTACCACAAAGAGAGGTGATAACTTATATGGCTAATTCTCTACATCTCAAATACATAGAAAGCCACCTTACCAAGTAACAAAAGAGTTTGAATAGTTGAAACTTTCGCATTGAGACAACCCAGCATTTCTTTAAATTGCAAAACCTTTCTATCTCTAAAAGAGTTGTAATAGGATCAAGTTATATGGTGCAACGGACCTATTATCATTTCATAAATTAACAAAGTTTTTGTGATTTTTAAAATGCAAAATCTTGTTATCTCTAAAAGAGTTGCAATAAGATCAAGTTATATGGTTTAAATGACCTCTTACCATTTCATGAATTAACAAAGCTTTGTTATGGTGTAAATCTAACATTACAAATAAAACAAATAAGGGATACTTCACCCATGATTTTGCAACCCTGATAACTATAACTATTGAGTAATTAGCATGCCACAATACGCAGTTTACAAAGACAATATTGTCACACCGAGAGGTCCAGAAAGAAAACAAATAACGGGTACTTGCTTCTTATGGATGCAAAATGTGTAAAGGACCTGCCTATGACTAGCTCATCATACTATACTAAACAGGAGGTTTTGTTTTGCCAAACACCATGAAGGGTCATAACCCACAATTTGGCAAAAGCTTTACACAAGTTTTATTTAAACTGTTATTTAATCACTCATGTATGTGGAAGAGAATCTCACATAATTCACACAAAATTATTGAGATACTCATCGACAGTGGTATATTTCACATCTGGGTACAGCTGACTAGCCTCTACACCATCAGGTCCAATTTCAAAATTGGTTTGATCTCCTTTCACAAAGATAGAATGACCGATTGCTATGCCAATATTAGCTGGGAACGGTGTCTCTGCATCACACACCACAGAGTTTTGGAAGCAGTAAGTCCATCATCCACAATAAAATTAAAAAAAAAAATACTAACATTTTCAGCAAATTTATGACCCCCCAAAGCATATTTACCCAAATTATGACTTATCTTATGAAAAGTTAAGATTTTTGACCTAACATTTCAGCTTGAAGAAGCAGTGCCATGGATAAATCATACTGGTTATTGACTATTTATAAATTACAAGGTCATAATTGAAACAGCCAATGATCAATTCTCTAAAATTAGGTTTAAAATGGGATTGGAATGGTTAGGTTTTGCAAGAAAGAATGTGTTCAAAAAACAAGTATGAAAATAGGGTTTACAATTTCTGACCTTCGATTAATTTAAGAACACCCTCCTCGGGGACAAAGACCTTCTCGAGAGTCTTATCAATCTTCTTCTCCCAAAGAGCCACGAGCTCATTGAAGGACAGAGTGTTGGCAGGAAGCCTCAAGTATAAGGTCTTGTTCAAAGTCCTGGGATCGTCCACTGCCTTGATTGTAAATGTTCCAATGTCTTCCTCCTTCACATATACAACTGCACGCATCCATGCATCATTCAAAGAAAATCAATAACAGAAATCCTGGATCTAAAAAAACAGACCCTAACATCAGAGAACATCAATAACAGAAATCCTGGATCTAAAAAAAGGGACCCTAGCATCAGAGAACATCAATAACAGAAAAACTGGATCTAAAAGAAAAACTGACCTTAACATCATGATATAAAAAGCAGCTGAATTAACAAATCTAATAACAAAGATCATCATTGCTACATTTCAACAGAGAATGTTTTCTGCAATCGGAAATATGGAACAGAACTTTCAATTGGAACTTTAAGGAAGGAATAAATCAGTGAACACTGGCAAAGCAAGCAATTAGCGAACCTTTGGCATTTCCATCTCCAAGAATGACAACTTTATCCCTCGGAGGGGCTGTAAGCCCAGCCTGTGCCAAGCTTGGAAGGAAATACCCAGCAAAACAGTTGCTAGAGACGTATGTATAAGGAATGCCCTCTGCCTCGATTGCCCTACGGACTTTGGCTTTCTGCCCAAACACACTCTTTGCAGGCTCCACTGCATTGACTTTATCAACATCATTCCCAAACTCAGATGGCAAAAATCTCTGCAAAACATCAATCAGTACATTGGGTTAAATATAAAATTAGAAGCTGAGATTAAAACCCTCACCTAAGAGGGTTTTAAATTTTAATCTAACTTTACACTACAGTGGTCAGGATTCAGGATTTGATTAGGACAAAATTGTATATAATATTAGTACATACCTTGACTGTTCCCACTTCCTTAATAGCCTTGATAATATTGACCTGACTCTCTATCTGTAGCGATCCAACTGTGGAGATTACTACGTCCACAATCTTCACTGCCTCCACAAGGCTTGCATGATCATCTAATGATCCCTGTTTTCAACAGAAAAAGAAAAACCCAAATTGTTGCTCTTAGAAACAATCCATGAGACTATTAAAGGGGGGTAGAAGGCACTGAGATTTGAACTTACATGGACGATAGTAGCACCTGAGGCCTTGAAGGATTCCAAAAGCTGGGCTTTCTCAGAATTAGAAGAAGCCGTGGACTCTCTAACCAGAAGGAAGGTGGGATGGCCGAGAGCAAGGCTGGCTTTGGCAACATTGCGACCAATGTAGCCTGTTGCGCCAATTATCAGAATCTTGCTGTTGCTTCCCATGTCGGCCTTGAAATTCGAATGTAGCTCTGTAATCAACTGAATAATGCACCACAATGGAGATAAGTTGCAGCGATGCTCACAATAAAGTTTGTGACGATGATCTACCGTTCGAGAAAAAAGTATTCTTAACACGAGGAGCGCGGGGTCCAAATGCACCATAAAAATAAAAATAAAAATAAAAATAGTTGGATGTGGACTGAATATGGGAAAATGCATGCACCTTGTTAGGTGCATTTGGTAAGGTGTCATTCGAAAGGAAAGCGCGAGCAACTAACTATTGGGAAGATAATCATAAGCCTCTTACGTGGATGAAAAGATAATGATGTTTGATCGTTTCCCAAATTCCAAAATAAAATAAATCAACCAAATTTCAAAAAGATATAAGATAAATTGACAGAAAATTGAAAGATTATTATTAATATGAGTGGCTGAGTGGCTATCTTAATTATGTGTTGTTTTTAATTTTTCTTAAGTATATAATATGTTTTTTTTTTTTTAATTTAGTTAGAAATGTAGAATATTTAGATTACACCTTTCAAAAAATAGTAGCCATATTCATATGGTCCCCCACCTCCACTGTAGGTGCCATTGCAGCACTCCAACATGCCCAAATATGTATTGAGAGGAATACATTTTTTCAAATGTTTTCACACTAAAATTTAAAAAATTAGTATTAACATACATTTTTCTCAAGTTTTTCCATACTAAAATTTATATATTGAGAGGGATACATTTTCTCAAGTTTTTCCACACTAAATTTGAAAATTTATTATTAACATGAGAAGTTAAGTAGACTTATAAATTTAAAAGAAAAAAGAGTAGGCTTATTTCTTATTAGGATTTGATCTTTGGAAGAGTGGTAGCCACATTCATGTAGTCATTATAATCAATTTAGCATCATGATGGTTAAGTTAAGTAGCATCATGTAATCATTTAAAATTATTATTTTGTTATATATTTAATAATGTTGAAAAAATAGTTATTATGGGAAGATCAAAATATGCTTAGGGTTTTGGATATGGTGTGAGGTTTGAGATTTGGTAATTGTTCTTTATGTTAACTCTTTTTAATGTATTATTATCCTTCCTAATCTTGATAAGTCAAATCCTTTGTCATATCATGGCAAGAAGCTTTCAATGGCTAGTATGTCACCAAAAACAATATTGTTATTATGGCAGGAAGCCTTCAATGGCTAGTATGTCACCAAAAACACTATTGTTGTTATGGAAAGCATTAAGACAGCCAAAAGGGAGCATGGTTCTACTAAAGGTGCCTTGAAAGTTTGTATCCAAAGTTTACCACAAGGTTGTTGGGCGGGGCCCAAGTTGGAATATTTTGCACAAGTACTAAAAAGTGCGCATTGAGCGCGACGACAGGCTACAGGCAATTTTGAGGAATTGCGCATGTCACATGACGGCAATGGCCAAGGCACGGTCGTGCAATAGGATGATGCGCATGATAGTGCATCAGCTATTTTTGGTTCATAACATGGGTAAAGGTCAGATGAGGATATGACCTATTTTGGGTAAGTAACAAGTGGAAGGCAGAGGAAAGCAACCTGTTCGAACGAGTAGCGGCAAGTAGTTGAGAAGCTAGGCCACTATGCCGATGGCGATAGGAAAGCAGGAGGAGTGGAAAGGGACAGGCCATGATGCAGTTGTAACCGTTTTGGGGACTGCGGCTGTCAGAAGAGCGTGTGAGCCACGAGTGGCCTAGCTGGAGCAGGCAGAGCAGGCTGTCGACGACGACAGCTAGGGTGGTAGTTAGCCACACCAGTTTTGGAAACCTTAAGGTTTTGGCCTAATGATTGTAAAGACACAACCCTTGGGCGTGATCTATAAATAAGGAAAAATTGTATGGGAAAGTGTTAAAAATCTCTCATAGAGCTAGTTATTGTTGAGTATTGTAGCATCTTTTGAGTTGTGAAGCTATTGTAAAGGCTTTACAGCTGAGTGCGCAGAGACCTACTTTTGAGAGAGAAGAGTCTGCAGCTGAGTGCGCGGACTAAGAACGGTTGTACCCTTCCCATAAAGAGAAATATTAATAACCGTTCTTGTGGACATAGCCTCCATCCGGGGGGTGAACCACGTTAAATTCTATGTTATGTGATTATGGTGTGTTTATGATTGTTCATTTGCTTGGTATGAATGTTTAATACTGCAGTTATCTGTTATGTGATTGCTTTTATATGTATTCGCCGCAAGAGAATGGGAATAATATGTTAAGTAATACATGCATGGAGGAATGTTAAGTATTCAACACTTACGAGTCTGGGAATGTATGAATCTGCCAATTAGTCACATAGTTGAACATTGAATTTAAGCGCAGTGTTGGAGAGCGCAGTAAATGTATGTTTATTCAATCACCTGCAACATAATGATAAGAACTTGAACGAGTTGAAGGGATAAAGAATGCTAAGTAGGATTGGTTAGAATTAATCGTCTTGGAAGAGACGCGTGGTCTAGCTGATGCGTTGAATCATTGAGATTCGCTGCGAAGTAAGTTTTTGATAGCTTATTATCGTGACACAAGAAGTATCCCGTACCGTGCAGTCATTGGAGGCGCTAGTGCACAAGCACCTCTGCTTGCCGAAGTATCCGACGCAGAATAGGGGTTTCGCCTAGTTGTCTATCCGCAGCAGTCCGCAAGGTACTAAGTTGCTTATCAGTCGTTCCACCCTCACATCACCCGGTTGTGGAAACTTGATTCCGCAACCACCCCCTCAGCTTCGCCTCAGGTGAGACCTCAGGCTGTGCGCAGTCTGTTGTCGAAAGGACCGGTGAATAGGGGTTTTGTTGGTTCCTTGAACCGCGAAGTACCTGGGTTTCTGTTGAAAACCTCCGGAAGGTTATATACAACCAACAAAGGTAATCTTGAAACTGGACATTCTATTGATGTGAATATTTTGTTGATTAGAATGATATTGTTTGTGATGATTATAGGGATGAAACATTGTTAGGGTATTTTGTAGGGAAGGCTCTCCTTGAGGTGGTCATTTGCCATTCGGTTAGGGAAACATATGAGTCCTTTCATTGGTCTTATGTGTAAACCAAAAACCTTGCCAAACGATTTTTCATGTTTCAATTTTCCAACAAGGAACATGTCACGGAAGTACCAAGATGAGGGCCTTAGGTCTATAAGAATACATTAGTGGTCCTCTCTACTTTGTTTGAGGGTTTCTTAGACGCTACGCTGCTCAAATTTCCTATCCAGTCTGGGTGGAATTCCTTGGCCTACCATGCCAATGTGGCCTTTCTTGAGAATATTTTGGCTGTCTATGAGGATTTATCTACCATGCATTGGATAGGTATTTAAACCCTTGGCCTTGACATAGGGATTACATAAAAATAAACTTGTCAAAAAACTTGGTGTGTCTATATCAAGTTTAGTGAGAAAATTCTCCGCTAGGTAATGCGGTATAATAACCTCCCTAATACTTTATTATGTTGCTAGAGTCTAGATCATCATATTCATCAGTGTTCCCCAATGAATCATCTTAAGGTGCAACAAACTATACCCTTGTTAATCTCTCAAGGCTTTATTGGTGCCCAAATCCATGATACCATAGGGTGATGGACTAGAGTTGTAGTGTTCTTTAACCTTTAAACTTAGAACACAACTAGATATGCAAAGATTTATAATGCAACAAACTAAAACTTATAATGCATACTACCAAACACAAAGACAACTGAAATGAAATGTTGCAGGATAAACCCTTGTATTATGATAATCCAACATAAAAGAATGTTCACTTGCCTCTTAAGGTGGGCCGACCTTTCACTTGAGCCAAACTCCGAATACAACTGTGAAGAACCTGCAACAATTAATTAATGAAAATGCACGAGATAGCAGAAATAACAGAACTCAGAATCACTTTTATTGATCGCAGGCCACTTCGAGGGGGCAACCTCCTTTGAGCAAGCTCAATACAAATAACTTCACGGTCTCTTCATTGGTCTCAACACCAACTTATATACTAATTCTAGGCGCCAATACCATGGGTCAATACCATGTGCCAATATAAACCACGGGCCAATACAAACTATGGATCAACAATTACTAAGGGACAACTTACAAAGCATATGTTTCTAACAACAATATACTAACAAAGTAAATAGAAGGGTTGACATGGGTTCCTAACATCCCCTCCCTCTTAGAAAAAGATTTGTCCTCAAAGCTTGAGATGTGGAAACTGTTGATGAATCTGAAGGAGTGGTTCCCATGTAGCATCTTCTGGTTGCATGCCATGCCACTTAATTAATACCTCTGAGATAGAGTGAGAGCGAAGCTGACGAGTGCGCATATTGAGGACGACATCTGGCTCCAATAGGATGGATCCTTCATTATCCAATTCGGGTAAAATAGTTTGTCCTTTGATGTTGGTGCCAAGAACTTTCTTCAGACAAGAGACATGAAATACTGGATGAATGCGAGAAGAAGGAGGAAGTTCCAATTTATAAGCAACGAACCCAATGTTCTGAAGAATCTTATATGGCCCATAGAACTTTGGAGTGAGCTTATGACGCCCTTTGAGTTTTAGGGAGGATTACTTGTAAGGCTGGAGACAAAGAAAAACCATATCACCTGCTTGAAAAGTGCGCTCAGAACGGTGCAGATTGGCTTGTTGCTTCATGCGATTTCTTGCCATGTGAAGATTTTCCCGCAAAATGCGAAGAATATGATTGTGGTTCCGAAGGATCGTGTCAACTTCCTGAACTGGTGAACTTCTGGGGGTGTATGGAAGGAGAACAAGTGGTTCCTGACCATAGACTGCTTCATATGGATTCATTTTAGAGGCAGTGTGGTAAGAGGTATTGTACCACCATTTGGCTAGAGGAAGCCACTTTGCCCAATGATGTTGTTGTTCATAGGTGAGGCAACGAAGATAAGTTTCCAAGAATTTATTGATAATTTTAGTATGACCATCTGTTTGCGGGTGATACCCTGAACTCAACTTCAGTTTGGTGCCAGTTTTGAGAAATAATTCTTGCCAAAAATGACTGGTGAAAGTCGCATCACGGTCCGAGACAATGGAAGAAGGAAGTCCATGAAGGCAAAAGATTTGGTCCAGGAAAATTTGAGCGACTGAGGAGGCTGTATAGGGATGGCTGAGAGCACAAAAATGACTATATTTGGAGAGGCAATCAACCACAACCAAAATCACTATCTTCCTGCTAGATTTAGGGAGCCCTTCAATGAAATCCATAGAAATATCTGTCCAAATCCGTGTAGGTATGGGAAAGGGTTCGAGGAATCTCGGAGGGAGTGTCATTCCACCCTTATTGCACTGGCAGGTATCACATTTAGCCACCATCTGTTGAATTGTCATTTTCATTCCCTGCCAAAATAAGTTACGTTGTGCCCACTCATATGTTTTGAGGAACCCAGAGTGCCCTGCCGATGGAGAAGCATGGAGTTCGTAGAAGACAACTTGTTAATATCTGTGCTCTAGGGAAGCACTAGATGACCCTTGTATCGGGAAGCACCATCCCAAGAGTAATGTGGTACAAGAGAAGGGTTGGTGGCCAAGCGTTGGATGATTTGAGATAAGGCAGAGTCATTGACATAACCCTGTTGAATAGATTGCAACCAATTTGGAATAGGCATAGAAATAGATGAAAGAGAACCGTGGTCATCAAATATGCGAGAAAGAGCATCCGCCACAATATTGTCCTTACCCTTCTTGTAAGTGATCTCATTGTCATAGCCCATGAGTTTGCTAACCCATTTATGTTGTGTTGGAGAGGTTACACGATGTTCCAGGAAATATTTCAGACTCTGGTGATCAATTTTGATGCATAAATGATTCCCTAATAGGTAGGGTCGCCACTTTTGGATTGCATGAAAAATAGCCATAATTTCCTTCTCATATGTAGAGGCAGCTAAATTCTTTCATGAAAAGGGATTTGCTGGTGAATGCAATGGGGTGTTCGTCTTGAAGGAGAACAACACCAAGTCCATTGCCGCAAGCATCACTTTCAATAGTGAAGGGCTTAGAAAAATCGGGCATAGCTAGAACAGGTGTGGTACACATAGCTTGTTTCAATTTGGAAAATGCACACTCAGTAGTAGGTGTCCATGTAAAAGCATCCTTTTTCAATAGAGAAGTTAATGGAGCTGCAATCTTCCCATAGTCCTTGACAAACTTGCAGTAGTAACCAGTCAACCCCAAAAAACCACGAAGGCTCTTGAGTGTCTGAGGATGCGGCCAATTGTTCATGGCAGCAATTTTGGAAGGATCCACGCGAACCCCTTGTGCTGAAATAATGTTCCCGAGATACTCTACTTCCTTCTATCCAAAAACACATTTAGACTGTTTGGCGTGGAGATGATGGTTAAAGAAAAGTTGCATTACAAGATCCAGATGTTGGAGATGTTCATCCCATGTTTTACTGTAGATGAGGATATCATCAAAGAAGACCAGAATGAATTTCTGCAAGTAGGGCTAGAATATTTTATTCATCAAGGCCTGTAAGGTGGAAGGAGCATTAGTGAGGCCAAAGGGAATGACCAAAAAATCATAGTGGCCATCATGTGTGCAGAAAACTGTTTTAGGGATATCATCCTCATGAACCTGAATTTGATGATACCCAGAACGAAGGTCCAACTTGGAGAAAAATTGAGCACCATGAAGTTCATCAAGAAGCTCATCAACAACAGGAATTGGAAACCTATCCTTGATTGTGAGGTGATTAAGTGCTCAAAAGTCAATGCAGAGGCGCCATGACCCATCTTTTTTGCGGACAAGAAGAACTGGTGAAGAAAAGGAACTAGTGCTTGGGCAAATAATACCTGGCTTCAGTAAGTCCCGAACGAGCATTTCAATCTCTGTTTTTTGGTGAAATGGGTAGCGATATGGCCTGATGTTGGAATAAACGCTTCCAGGAAGGATTGGAATATGATGGTCCTCTGGCCTTGAAGGTGGCAATCCCACTGGTTCAACAAAGACACCTGTATATCGATCCAGAATTTGTTGTAGATCCAAAGGGGTAGTGGAGACCGTTGAAGGCTGCATCTGAATGGAATGGAGCTGAGCGATGACACCATGTGAATTATTCTTAAGGATTTTTTAATGCGATGTGAATTGATGATGTTGAGAGACCCTGGTAGTAAGCCTGTCAATGTGTGTTTTTGTCCATTGGGTGAAAACTACATCCAAAGTTTAGCAAAATCTCATAAGATGGGGCCAAGTGTGCGTAGCCATTGAGCACCCAAAACCACATCACATCTGCCTAAGGTCAAGGCAAACATGTCAGAGTGCAGGTTATAATCTCCCATAGAGATATTCACATTGCGACACTTCCCTTTGCAAGGTAAGGTGCCCCCATTGGAAACCATGACTTCAAAGTTGGAGCAAGGATGGACAAAACAATCAGCCTGTTTGGCGATCTGAGGGTCAAAGAAGTTATGAGTGCTACTAGAATCAATAAGTATTGTAAGAGGAAGCTTCTTGAAGTAACCCCTGACCCGCATTGTTTGGGAGGTGGTGATTCCAGCTAAAGCATGGAGAGATATCTCTGGGTGGTCGTCCTGAGATGGAGGGTCCATAGGTGGCTCCTGAATGTCGACTTGATCATCTATTGTATCTGCAGCTTATTCACCAATTTCAGAGGTAGGCGGAGAATCCACATCTAAGAGATATAGCTTTTGCTGAACACATCTATGTCCCCAAGTGAATTTCTCATCACAATTATAACAAAGCCCTTTTTCTCTGCGTGCCTGCATCTCTGTTTCAGAAAAATGCTTGATAGGAGTTGGGCGAGGAGCTGGAGGGTTGGGAGTTCGTTGAGAACACATATTTCGGAAGGAAACAAAAGTGGGTTTGGAGCGCTGTTGGGCTGCAATCTTGTCTTATGCCAACTTATCTAACCCTAGGGCTTCCATCATTGTGTTGGGACAGAACATTTTGACCTCAGATTGGATTGCATCCTTTAGACCACTGATAAAACAACTCCTGTAGAAGTCATTAGCCAATCCTTCTGTGTGGTTGGCTAGTTTCTCAAATTTTGTCTGATACTCTCTCACAGTGCCAATTCGGCGAAGTTTAGTGAGGGCGCCTGTGAATTCATCAAAAGTACTAGGACCAAATCGCTACAAAAGGAACTCGCAAAAAGATGACTATTTTGGCTCTTCATGAGCCTTGATGTACCAACGGTACCATTGAAGAGCTTCTTGTTCCAAATGAAAGGATTCAAGTGGAACCTTGTTGACATCAAAAGTATTATGCAAACTGAAATACTGTTCTGCATGATAGATCCATCCAGTCGGATTAGTACCATTGAAGCGAGGAAAATCAAGCTTCGGACCACGAAAATTGTTGGAAGAAGAGAACCCATTGTCTGATGAAGACTCAGACTGTCTTTTGTTGTTCATGGCTAAATGCTCAAGATGAAGGCCGAGAAATTTTTCATCCAGATCCTGGAGTTTGTCTTGGATGGCTGCAAGTGTTTCCTCCATGGTTTTTGCTCCTGCGCGGGTGACAACCATAACCAAGAGTTTTTTTTTTTTGAGTGGGTAGAAAAACAAAAACACAAACTGTTTCAGTAAGGGAAAATATAGATTTGGGAAAAAATCGGATGGGTAATTTGGGTTTCACTAGGTTTTGGACACTGTCAAATGGACACAGAAGCAGAAAAGGAGGATTTCAGAAGCGGGGTGAAGGAATGAGAAAATTTGGCAGAGAGAGTCAAAGAAGTAGAAATAGGAAGGGAACTTTGTGGTAAAATTTGAAGGTGATTGGAGGAAAATTGAAGAATTTATGGCAAACCCTAAAAATAGATAAATGTGGGATTTCTGGTTTGGGGAAGTGGAATTTGGGATAGGGTCCCCAGGAATGAAATATGCAGAATGGGATTGCAGTGATGTCAGTGGATTTTCAAGGGAAACAGAGTGAAAACAAAGGAGATATGGAGAAAAAATAGAATTTTATACTCGGCAATAGACGTGGAAATGATTGGCAACAAACGGATCTGCAACGGTGCAGAAGTGATCGGCAACAGTTCTGGACAGAGGAAATATGCAATTTAGCAGCTGAAAATAGATATGGACCCCTTATGCTCGGCTTCCTAATGGTTCAGGTGATTCACTCGGCCACCAATGCTGTCTGATGACTTGCGTATTGGGGCAGTACCCCTCACTCCACGGCTCAGGTAAAATTGATAACCGCTTTGCCACAAACGAGAACTCTTGGTTTACCTCACGGGGGGAAACTAGTCAATTAGGTAGGGGTCATTTCCCTTTTCGCTGGCAGGTCCTCTCAATGGGCCATCTACTTTGGGGTTCCTGTGGTACTCCTCATAATGAGTTTTAGGTCTTATGCACAAGTAATTCCCACAGTTAAGCGGATAGGGATTATTCCCAGATCCGAATCTGCAGCAGATGCAAAAAAAAAATTGGCGTAAATTTCACCCAGCGAGCCCAAGAAAGTGCTCTGATACCAAATGTGAAGAACCTACAACAATTAATTAATGAAAATGCACGAGATAACAGAAATAACAGAACTCAGAATCACTTTTATTGATCGTGGGCCACTTCGAGGGGGAAACCTCCTTTGAGCAAGCTTAATACAAATAACTTCACGGTCCCTTCATTGGTCTCAACACCAACTTATATACTAATTCTAGGCGCCAATACCATGTGCCAATATAAACCATGGGCCAATACAAACTATGGATCAACAATTACTACGGGACGACTTACAAAGCATATGCGTCCAACAACAATATACTAACAAAGTAAATAGAAGGGTTCACATGGGTTCCTAACAACAACAATGTTTGACAAAACAATCCATAGCCTCCTAGCTCTTTAAACAGGCTTCCAATAGTCAAAACCCTAACTACTTGTGGCCCTATAATTAATGAGTACCAACTACCTGGTGGCCCTTAATTAACAGAGAGACCATTTTTACATTAATTAATTATCCATTGGACCACTACTATCAAATCAATCTTATTCAAAGGAGATAGACACATGTATTAATTGGCTAGCTCCTATATAGCCTAAGTATGGAGGATAGGGTAGGGCCCCTGCATTCCCCCCCCCCCTCCTCCTGCCCCCCCACCTCAAGAGTAGTGTTGTCCTCAAGGCTGAAGGTGAGTAAATTGTTGTAGAATCCATGTTTGTTCCCATGTGACATCCTAAGGTTTCATATCTTTCCACTAGATCAATACTTCTCTGACCATGTGCTTGTGCAATTGATGTTCTCTAGTATCTAATACTCCTTCTGGTTAGAGTCAAATGGATCCTTCCTCATCATGTTTTGGTAAGTTGGTCTACCCTTTACAATTTGATCCCACAACCTTATTGAGGAAAGAAACATGAAGTTCCAGATGAATCTTGGAGTGATTTAGTAGAGCTAGCATGTATGCCACATGTCCAATGCATTGTGTGATCTTGTAGGGTCCATAGAAATTCAAGGCTAGTTTTTGGTGGAGTTTTTTTAGTGATTTTTGTTTATAAGGTTGAAGTTGAAGAAACATTTGTTCCCCTTCTACAAATGAATTCTCTCAGCAATATTAACCCATTTGTTGTTTCATAGGCTATTTTGATCCATAACCACATTTTACTTAAGTGTGCAGATAATATATTCTCTAGTGTGAAGTGTGTTATCCATTGCATGAACCTTGGAAGTGCTTGGTTAATCGAAAACCTATGACAAGGATTTTTCACCATATATGAATTCATGTGATGTTATTTTGGTAGCTCCATGATAAATGGTATTATACCACCATTCTAGAAGAGGAAGGCATTGTTCCTATTGGTGCGTTTTTTTTGAAGTGAAGTGTCTCCAATAGGCTTATAAACACTTATTTGCTGCTTTTATTGACCATCTATTTGAGGGTGATAGGTCATGCTTAGGTTCAACTAGTTACCCTGAAGTTTAAATAACTCCTACCAAAAATTGTTTGTGAATTTAGGGTCCCAATCACATGCAAAGGAAGTTGGCATGCCATGTAACTTAAAATCTAATCCATGAAGACTTGGGAAAATAATGATGTTGTAAAAGGGTGTGACAAGGCACAAAAGTGAGCATATTTTGAAAGGTGATCGATGACCAACATGATGACTAATTTATTATCATATTTAGTAATCTCCACTATAAAATCCATAGAGATATTAGTCCATATATGGGTTAGGATTATAAGTGGTTGCAAGGACCCTAACGACTTCATTGTCTCAACCTTGCGGAATCGGCAAGTGTTGCAAGCCATGACAATTTTGGATGTCTTTTTCATGATTTCCCTAAAGAATTAACACTTTATATTTTCATAGGTTTTATGAAACCCTGAGTCACCTACTATGGGTGATGAATGTAACTCCTTTAAGATCTGTTGTTTTAAGGAAAAATTTAGTGCTAGAAAAATGTGCTCCTTATAAAACAATGTATATTGGTGCCATGTATAGCCTTCATGATGGCTTGGATCTTCCTAAATCCTTGGGATGAGTTACACTGTGGTGTTATTATCCATCCATTTTTAACAGTCTTCCTCAAGGAAACCCTAAATTGGTAAGGATAATGCAAATAGGGATCCCTCCTCTTCAAATTCCCTAGACAATGCATCAACCACCACTTTTTATCTACCCTTCGTATATATAATCTCATAATCATACCCTGACATCTTAGTAACTCACTTATGTTACTATGGTGAGGACAACCTTTTTTCAAGGAAATATTTTAAACCATGATGGCTAGTCTTGATATGGAAATGCTTTGCTATTAGGTATGAGTGTCATGTCTCAATTGCATGAAGGATGGTCATAATCTCTTTTTCATATGTATATTTTCCCTAATTTTAATCACATAATTTATTACTGGTGAATGCCAAAGGGAGTCCTTATTGCATTAATATTTCTCCAATGCCACTTCCAAAGGCATCACATTCTAATACACAAGTCTTAATGAAATCAAGCATTGTTAATAGCAGAGTGGTGCACATGGAGTCCTTTAAGGATAGGAAGCCTACTCAACTTATCCTCTAGAGACAAAGGCATTTTTTTAGCAAGGAAGTTAAGGGAGATACAATTTTTCCATAACTTTTCATAGGATTTATGTACTTTCCTACAAGTCGTAGGAAACCATGCAAGCTCTTCAGGGTCTTGGGGTGTGGCCAATATTGCATAGATGCCACTTTCTTTCGGTCTACTCATACTCCTTCCTAACTCACAATGTCATCCATGTATTCAACCTTGGAAACCTTAAAAGAACATTTGGATTGCTTCACACTTAATAACCTATGGTACCTCAATAATTGAAAAGTGCAATCGACAATCTCTATATGGAATTCCCATGTTGTGTTGTAGATCAATATATCATCTTTAATACCCCCAATTTTGACTTGGAATGTATTTAATCAAAATTATGTAAATGATGTAAATATGCTAGTATGGATTCCTAGTGTGGAGCTCAAGGCCAAGGACCAACTAGTGAATGGATAGGCATGTATGATGTATATATTTCTATTTGGAACATATGATTGGCTTACTATGCCAATTCGAAATGTATGTAAATATTATGTTGAAAATTAATAAAATGGTTCAACATGGCTGTGTAAAGAGCACTAGAGGGGCTATGATTCCACCATAGGGGACGAGGAAAGGGGCCTATGGGGAAACCAAATCCTATGTTTCCATGTGTTGACCTTATAATTCATTCAAAATATGCCATGTGACTTAAATGAGCCAATTACCTCCTTTTGACTATTAAATCCAATCATTGAATGAGCATGTGAGGTTGGTGGGGAAAGTCACTTCTTGTAGTTATTGAAGCATGGGGGTTGTGACAGTTATGTCAGATGTCAGCAATCTTATTTCTTCTATGGTCAGAAGCCATGTCAGTTGTCTATTCACCCTTACCTCATATCCTTGGAGTCAACACTCTTTTGATCACTCTCATTCTCTCATGCAAGTTGCTACACTATGTAGAGTTTTCCATTGATGTTCATGATCATTACCATACTGTGTTTAACCCATAAATTCGAATTTCAATATGGAGCTGCATTTTTGGAAGGGAAAAATAGATGGTGGTAGGTGAGCATAGAGATTGGGCAAGCTAGGAACCCTTACCTATTGAGAACTGCTACTATTGGATGCTTGAGAAGCCATGGATTAATGTTGTAGGAGGTTCTCCATTAGCATACAGCAGGTTGGACTCTTACTGCACACACTGGTAAGCACTTTAGGGGTTGGATTTCCTGAGGGAATTGTGGATCAATGAAGGGAAATGCCATCCTTATGTTGTGAGGGTAGTTGGAAGGAGTGCCATGGCTGTGTGGGATTAGTGAGACCCCTGTAGAGCTTTAGTTGAGCATTTTGGCTAAGCATAGTGAGCAGAATGGGTTGTGGGCTAAGAGATAAAATCCCGTGGGTGTTTCCTTTTGCCCTGGTGGCCTCATAGCCCAACTTGGGGGTGGCCTCTCAACAAAAAGAGTATATGCTGGACAGAGTGCCTATGACTGAGTGGAAAATCGCTCTTACACAGATAGTTACTTAGATCGTCTTTGCTTAAAGATAAGTATTCTTATGTATTGGATGTGCAATGATATTTATTTGTATTCATGTGATAATTATGCATGTAAATTGCATGTTATGTGTGTGTGGATTGAGTTTACTCCACTGTGTGTTTTTATTTACATGTCTGCACATGCACTTAAAATGTTGTAAATTCGTAATTATGGCTATGGGGCGAAATTTAAAGGCCCTGATTTAGTGTAATGTCCCCTCATGCTGGCTAGATTGAGGGATGCGGATTTTACATCATCAAATAATACCAGTAAAACAATGTGGAGGAAATTCTGGAAGATCTTGTTCATGAGACTCTAAAAGGGGGATAGAGCATTGCAAAGGCCAAAAGGCATCACTAAAATCTCATAATGACCTTCATGTGTGTGGAAAGTTGTATGAGGGATGTCTACCTCTTTCATCCGTATTTGGTGGTAACTTGAATGAAGGTCTAGTTTAATGAAAAACATGCCTCCATGAATCTTATCCAAGAGATCATCAATGATTGGGATAATAAATTTATCCTTGATATTCAACTTATTGAGGGCCCTAAAATTAGGACACATGTTCCAATCAACTTCCTTTTCCAATACCATAAGCATCAATGAGGAATACAAGATTGTATTGGGATGAATGATGCCAACCTCCAACAACTCTTGAATGATATTTTATATTTTTTTGTGCAAAAGGGTGCCTATAAGAGCATAAATTGTGGGGTTGAATTCCCTAGGATTAGTGGAATACAATGGTCATCCTCCCCAAAGCATGATAGTAAACCCTTGGGTGTTTCAAAAACCTGTTGGTGTTTAGAGAGAACGAATTCCTTTTGGGGTTGCTCCTACTAATTGTATGGAATTGAATTGTGTAATAATACCTTAGTGGCCTTTTTTCAATAACTTCTCCATACTATGGGAGGTGATAATTTCAAGAGAACATGAGGTGAGCCCTTGAGATTATGTTTTTTCCCTTCCTTATTGAAGATGATGTATAGGTCCTTGAAATCCATGGTGAAAAGACTCAAATTACATAGCCATTATTCCCCCAAAACTACATCATAACCATCCATTTCAATAGAAAACATGTGCATTTTCAGATGGTAGTAATCCATTTAGAGTTTCACAATTTCACATTTTCACATTGGTCCCCACATTTCATCATACTGTTATTTTCTATCATAATATAGAAATTTGGTATAGAATGGATGTAGCAAAGGGTTTATTCTATAACTCTTCTATGAATAAAATTGTAGGTATTTCCATTATCAATTTGTACAATCACTTTGTTGTGCTTGATGTAACATATCAACTTCAATGTTTAGGGTGTTGAGAAATTTTATAAGGGATGGAGAGAGGTTTGGGGTTCCTCAACAAGAGCTTGCAAAGTGGTGTCGTCTTCCATAGGTGGAGAAATATAATCCACTTATGGTTCTTGAGTGCCTTCAATTAGTATATCTTCTAAGTAATCTTGTAGGGATACAATTGTTTGAAATAAATTTTTTCTTTAAATTTATGGCCTTTGAAATGCCTTTCATCATAGTTATAGCAAAGTCTAAGGTGTTGGCATTATACCATCTCTTCTGGAGACAACTTTTGTATTCTTAATGGTGGAGGGTTAGAGTTTCTAGGAGTAGGTACCATGGGGAGCATAGTGCAAGTTGGAAATGAAGCATTTTTTTGGCTTGGGCATTGACACCATCTCGAATTCTCTACCTCTATCACATGCTTCTAACCATGTTTTGGGGCACTGAATTATGACATGCTATAATTGCCTCTTTGAGGCCATTGATGAAAAATTCTTTAAAACAAAATCAGAGAGGTCATCTATGTAGATGGAAAATTTCTCAAAGGGTGTAATATAGTCCATAACTATTCCTCTTTGGCACAATTTTGTTAATCTTCCTAGGTAGTGAGTGTCACATTCAAAATGACCATGAAGGATTTTCACAAATTGGGTCCAAGGAATGTAGTAAGATAGTATTTTTGATACCATTTCCAACTTTCTAGGTCTAAATATAAGATCTCCATTTTTAATAATTGGAGATAATTAGTAATTCCATGGAGAGAAAAATATTGTTCCATTTGGGTGACCCATTTCGAGGGATTTGAGCCATCAAATTTGCGCATGTATACCTTCGAAAAGTGGTGCCATGAATTGTTATCATGAAAGGGTGGATACCCATGGGAATATGGAAAGAGAGTGTAAGAGCCCTTCATTTCATTTAAAAATACTTATGTGGTTGGATCCTTTTTTGTGGTATCTAGACTCATGCATATACATAACACCTCCAATATTTGGCATTGGAAATCCATCTTGGCATTGATACTTGTGATTGAAACCTATAAGTCTTCCACCATGGTTTCAATCTCCTTAGGTGCCATGGGCGGGGCCATGTTTTGATTCTCCATGGATGGTCAGCTGTGAGTGTGGACCATGGGAAAACTTGTGATATGTAAAGTATTAACACCAACTTATGTGAATATTATCAATAGATAAAGATGAGTCTTTATAGATGTACCCCCAAATTTCCAATAGTAATACTCAAACCAATCTCTCGGGGAACTAAATAAGGATGCTTATATGTGCCCCTAGTTGTACTACTTGACTATCTAATTACTAGAGAGTAATATTCTTGAGTGTTGTGCTTGGTGCCACTATAGAAACAAGATGATCGATTGAATTATTTGAATTTGGTTTTAGGTTTCCTAGGGGACTTTCGATATACCCCAAGGTAAGTGGAAGAGAAATTTTGTATACAGGTGTTGTATAATGTGTTACTACTCAAAGGGGTACCAATAGGGATTATGAGGGTGTTCATCCTGGTGAAACCATAGGTATTTCTTGCATGTATTCTTCCTATAAAAATATGCAAAACATTTGGAGGTGTGCAGGCTCAGGAAAGTGTTCTAATACCACTTATATTGTTCTTTAACCCTTAAAATTATAACAAAACCAAGTATACATATATTTGTAATGTAGGAAACAAGAATTTATAGTGTAGAATACCAAACACAAAGACAATTGAAATGAAATGCTCTAGAATAAACCCTTGTATTATGATAATCCAATAAAAAGTGATGCTCACTTAACTACCCAGTGGACCTTAATCAATAGAGAGATGAATTTTACATTAATTAATTATCCACTACTATCTAATCAACCTTATTCAAAGGATATGGCTAGATACATTAATTAACTACATGTTATGTATGCTAAATTAGGGGGTTAGGGTAGGAACCTAACATAAATGGTTCATAGAAACAAAGGAAATGGTCCTACCAAGGGCCCTACACATATGGCACCTCCATTCACTGACCTAGCCTAGACCCCAACTCCTTTAACATGGAAAATGATGCCTTAAAGTTACAGTCCTTTTAGGAAGCTTACACATGGATCAATCCCCATCATCAATGCTACATCCATATGAGGAGAATATGGACACCAACATGATTAAAATGCCTTGGCACATCATCATTAAGGATTATTTGATGAAAAAAAGCTTTAGATTCAATTTAGAACTCTTTGAAACTCTCCTTTTCCTTGGTGATATTGAGGAGGAAAATGAAAACATTGTTAATTTCCAATGAAGGTTCTCTTCTAGAATGTCTTATGGAATGTATCAATCTTAAATGACCCAAAAAATATATTGTCCATCAAATTTTTTCTAAAATTGGAGGGACTGATTTGTTCTATTTATAAGAAGTCAAAACGACTAGTTTTATGTTGATAACAACCTTATATGTTACTTTTCCATGTTCCAAAAATGTTTGTTTCTGGCCACATTTAAGGTAAGGGTGAGTTGGCCATTCTCATTGCTCCCTATATTTCTATGTTGTATTTTATTCGGGGGTAGACCCTTCTTAGCAATTTATATGGGTCTTACTCAATTTGGATCATTGTAATCTTTGTTTCATTGGTGGGATCTTCCTAGTGGTGCAATGGGTGTCAAAGGGAACACTAAATTCAATGATAGTGTAGGTATCGGGGCCATTTAATGTAAGGTGGGTTGGGTCCACTAAGTTTTTTATTATTAAGAAAGACCCACTAGGTAATTAGTCTTAAATATATATAATGTGGTCTCATTAAGGAAGGTCCATTAGGTAGTTAGAATTTGGTTATGATTAGTGCTTTCTTGGTTGAATCCCACCATTATGGGTGTAATGGGGGTCAAAGGGCTTGCAAGAGTTAATAATAGTGTAGGTATGGTGGTCATTTAACATAAAGTGAATTGGGTTCACTACATTTGTTATTATTAAATAAGGCACACTAGGTAGTTAGCCTTGCATAAATGTAATGTGGCCCCATTAAAGAAGTCTCATTTAGTTGTTATCACTAGGTTATGGTTAGGGATTTCTAGCTAGATATAAATAAGGATGGATTCCTCCTTATGAATCATGTATTGGGGTATATTGTATTGGATCTTAGCTCATTGAGGGATTCCCCCTTGAAGAGGAAAGTGAATAGGGGTTAATCCTTCCATAAAAGGATCATTGTACAATGTTTCACTACATATTAAATACAATATTGAGCATTATGATATATTGTTTATGATTCAATTTCAAGAGTTAATGATCATACCAAGTGGTATCAAATCTCTTTCTTGGTCCCAAAAGAAAGAATGCTTTTCTCTTTTTCCATTTTTCTCTTGTGAAAAATTCGGACTACAACTAAGGTTTATGTTTTTAGCTTTTTGCGAAAATCCGAAGAAACAAGTTGTACATCTGAGTCCCTCTTGAAAAAAAACCCAATTAAAAAAATGTTCAATTACAGTAAGTGAAATGAGGATATCAATGATTTAAAATTAGTGATTCTTGGGTTTTTTTGCTGATGGCCTGACTATTCCAAAGAAAATATCTTTTGACAAAGTGCATATATTACAGCTTGAGTCAAAGTAGTTGTGGCAATTCAAAATTTATGTCATTCATTTTGAGCGATATATTCATAGAAGTACACCTGTTTCAAGTTAAGGCCTCAAAACCCTCAAGGGAAATTCTTATAGTGTGATTATCTTTCTCTTTATTAATGCGATTTCACTAGGACAATGCCAATAGAAGCAGAGTGGCCATGCCGTTTCCAAATTGGGATCATAATAGTGATTCTTATGAATATTAAGGTGTTAGGGCCATTTAAAATTCATAGCCTCAAAACCCTATTGAAACCAAAGAATGACAATGTAGAGGAACATGAAATGGGAGGATATAACGAAAATAATAAAAGACCTACAAATTATTCAAGAAAAATTGCAAGAACTTTAGGAGATCAATATAATCTATGCAATCATATTAGAGTATAATAGAGAAATATATCCTTTGTGTGATTTAGAGGAGGCTTGTGATGACTGGTATATGGATGCTTGTTATTTATGGGGAAAAACTACTTCCAATTTTTCTTTCATAACCCTGCTCCACCATACGAAGAGAACATTATTGAGGGAACTCAAGAGTTGGTTATGACTACTAGTTTTTAGTATGCATATTCTCTGATGGTAGTGTTATTTCCAAATCAACAATTTCCCTAATACATCCACATGTATAATATGTGGATCCACATGACTGTGGTGGGCATTTAGAGCACAATATTTAGCCATTCATAGAACTCAAGTGTTATCAGTGGGGAGTTTACATGAGCACTTGGACATGGAACCCAAGTTTGTTGAAAAGTTTATTTAACTACATTAACATTGAAGTGAGTACTTGCACATGGAACCCTAGATTATGGATGATGTTACTATAATACTTCAACATTGCAATTGACACTCATGCATGTGACCATAGTTTATGGATGAACATCATCATTGCAAACGTTGAGGATAACGATTCTCAAAAGGGGATGGAATGGTGGGATCCTCCCTATGGGTGTAAAGAGTGGAAAATGGCCCACTAGAGTTAATAATAGTGTCTAGGTAAGGTTTACATTTAATGTAAAGTGGATTTGGTCCCACATGTTATTATTAAATAAGGACCACTAGGTAGTTATCCTTGAATAAATGTAAAGTGGCATCATTGAAGAAGGTAGTTAGCATTTGGTTCTGATTAGGGTTTTCTAGCTGGCTATAAATAGGGATAGGTTCCACCTTATGAATCATGTAATGAGTATATTTCATTTGAGCTTAGTTCATCAATATTTTTTCCACTTGAAGAAGCAAGTGAACAAGAGTTGATCTTTCCATGAAAGGATAATTGTATGATGTTTCCCTACCTAAGGGTTTTTAGTATTGAATAAAGAGTTGATCATTCTAATATTTTGTTTGTGATTCAATTTTAAGTGTTAAGGATCATAATATTCACTATCATTTATGTTTCAAATGATTCATGTGAGAGAGCAAGAAGGTGGTGTTGGCTAGAGAATGAACTCACATACACCTATTGGCTCTTTTGTGGGAATTTCAAGATGGCAGAACATCAGTAATATAAAGAGTGTATAATGTGTTCTACTATCCTATATGGGTATATGATGCCTAGTTCTATTTCAAAGCTAAGAATGTGTTCTATGACTAGAAATATATTGTTTATATGACCCAATGGAGCTTTGGTTCACTTGAAACAACTTATGTCATGGGCATGTAATAATTCTACAAAGGCTAGACCAAGCCATGTGTTTTGAACATAATTCCTTCTATGTTGATTCCCCTAATAATGGCCTAGTGCATGTGGTTAGCAGGACCACTCTTTTTGGGCCTGGGAAAAGTTTTGGTGAGGTTTGTTAACTAGTTTTGGTATGAACAGAGACAAGAAGAAGTGATCCGTGTAGAAAATAGGATTGAATCTAACGAAGTGACCAAAGAATAAGGAGTGAAGGGCGTTTGACTTCGTCAACAACAGAGTTAGTTGAGAGAAGTTACAATTTTTGTCCACTTACATTAATGAGTCTAAGTAGTGGGAGTGGGGAGGGATACGAATAAGTCCTATATATATATATATTATATGTAATGGGTTAGGAATTTTGGGGTTGGTTATACTAAGAGAGGGAGAGAGCATATAGTTTAGCCATATGTATTGAAGAAAAATCTATTTTTGATACTGTTGTAATTTTGATGTATAAGCAAGTTGCAGGAGGTTAGTGATCTGCAAGCTTAGTGCGCAAATATATTCTAATGAGGAGAGAAGGTTTGCTAGCTGTTTACGTAGACATGAAGTGCTAATTTTGTTGCAACTCATGAATAAGAACAACACTTTCATGGTTTTTCTCGTCTTGGGTTTCCACATAATTTTTGGTGTTCATGTGTGTGGATGATTGATGTGCATTAATTTACTTTTTATGTTTCCATGCATTCTAATGATATAATGATGTTGATCTGATAATATATGAGAAGTAAGTTAGCATGCTGCAAATCTCATAGATGGACCTGATAATTTTGATATGTCCGCATTGTATGGACTGTGGAAATATTGGTTGTTCTATCGAAGCTATAAAATGCTATCCATTGTAGATTTTTGTCCATTCCCCTTCGCTACTGCAGAAACCTAGTTCCTGTAGTTCCCATAGGTACTTCGGGTGACATGTCACTTGTTTGCAGGTGATGCCGAAAGGCACGACATCTTGGGGTCTGTTGGTGAATAGTTTAGTGGACCAATAAATCCAACAACTCTATTGGAACACCAACCAATATGGTTTTGTACTTCACAGGGAACACATAAAATGAATATGTAATGAACTAGATATATTACGAATATTTCTCGTTTACAGAGTCTGTGTTACATTTATTGTATCAAAATAGTTTGCAATCTTCTCCCTTAGCCTCGCGGGAAGGTTGATTGGATTTCATGGTGGTTTGATACCATTTCATGCACTATGACATTTATGAGAAGATATGGGTAGAAAATTACTACATGCACCATAATTGCAAAAAGAGTAGGATTATTTCTTATTAGGATTTGATCTCTGGAAGAATGGTAGCCACATTCATGTAGTCATTATAATCAATTGAGAAACACGATGGTTAAGTTAAGTAGCATCATGTAATCATTTAAAATTATTATTTTGTTATATATTTAATAATGTTGAAAAAATAGTTGTTATTGGAAGATCAACATATGCTTAGGGTTTTGGATATGGTGTGAGGTTTGAGATTTGGTAATTGTTCTTTATGTTAACTTTTTTTAATGTATTATTATCCTTCCTAATATTGATAAGTGAAAGCCTTTATCATATCATGGCAAGAATCCTTCAATGGCCAGTATGTCACCAAAAACCACTTATACTATGAAACGAGAACTATATACTATGAATGAGAACTATAGCCTTAAAAACAATGATTTTTGCAAAAAAAACACGAGAAACACCCCCCAAATAGAAAAGTGTTGATACCAATATACACGTATTTTTTTTCAGGATCAAAAATAGAGCCATGGCCTAAACATCCCATACTGTTGTTTACAAAAACTTTAAAATCAACCCCTAAATTGGAAAAAATGTATTTTTCCTTCAAGAGATAAATTACAACTTTTTGGAAACTTGCATATTAAACAAAAAACAAATTTCATAAAAAATTTCACCACTCTAACCATATAAAAACAAAGAAATTATGATGTTATTTATAATGAAATAATATATTAGACCATAAAAGAACAAATGGTTCATATAAATATTCAAAAACTCCTCTAGAGTTTCAATTACAAACATCATACTAATAAAAAGCATCTAAAATGCTTCATGTGAAATTATTCAAATTCATCCATGGATTCTGACACCCCATCAGAATCTACATTTTCTGCAGATGAAGGACTGGATGAAAATGTAGATGACCCATATTCTTCTCTATTATCAATGGGTGCACCATTTGAATCTACATCTATGCACATCATTTCAAATGTCATATTCCTTTGGGATCTACGGCTTGGTTTAACAGACTCCCATCTTGCAACTTCTTGTTTTGGCAACAACCTCTTGATAATATCTCTTGTCTTGGAGCGAAGAGTGTCTTTCTTTTTCAACTTGAAATCATAAACAAGTATATCAACTTCCTCTAATTTCAAGATGTCAATGCGGCGACGATTTATTTTTTTACCCTTTCTTTTTCTCTTTCTGCAAACATTTTTCTCAACCACCATCTCTGCCTTGTACACACCATCAAATGGGTGTGTATCTGTTGCATACCAATGTACTTCTACTGATACTACTTCTTCATTTTATTTATTGACCTTCATAGCCTTTGCAATCCAGAATGGATAATGATGTGCATCATCTGTAGTGAAAACTGCAATCATGCAACCCTCCTTGATATCTTGTACTGATCCCCCGTAAAGGTCTTCCATCTCTCGACGCTTTGTGGATGATCTTCTAGAGCCAATATACATTTCTCTTTCCTCTACTTGAGAAAACTCAACAGCTCGAGGTTCAACATTTGTTACCTCTTTTTCATTTGATAAACTTTGTGGCCAAGCAAATGGAGACTTCAAATATATATCTCCATTTTTAGAGTTTGAAATTATGTCATTCTGCTCCATGAAAAAATACTCCCACCAAACAAAATCTGCAACATCAAAGTACTCATATGTATCTTTGATACACTTTTTTATTTCTTCCAAGCATTGAGAAGAATCAACATCTCTACTATGTCTCCTTGCATTATGAATCTCTGTAGATGATTGCAATAACAATAAATTTGAAGCATACATTTGACGATTTGGGATGAATTTCAGAAATGCCAAACCTAATGAAGGCCCCCATTCTACGCTAGTTGAGTACTTCTTGCCCCACAGTAGTGTTTTTCCATCAATATTTTTTATACGAAATTGATGCTGAAAGCAAATGTCATTAAGTTTTTCAATGTACCTTTCTTCACCATGCGATCGAAACAGAAATATTCGCATGTCAACAGTTTCTTCCAATTTCTGTACAATAGGCTCTGGATGGTATGCTTTGCCTACAATTTCAATCAATGATGGTAGGCTCCTGACTTTCTTCCTCGTCAATGTCCTTGCAAAATGGATGAACATTTGATCAATATGATCGTGCGTATGCCCAACAAGAAGGAAACCAACTTTTACCTTTTTAAAAATTCTCAATTCAACGAGCATGCTTAGACAACCAAACACGACCTGATTTTTGTTTTCTCATCTTGTGTTGTCCAATTGTAGATATAGAACTTCAGGAAAATCACCAGGCCAATGAGTAATGACATGGTGAATTATGGTGATGGTCAAATTTTCATCATTGTGAATATTTGGAGCTGTAAAGTAAACCCTTGGAATCATTTCACCATTAAAAACCATACACCCAACCAAGTGAAACTGAATAAAATTTTCCTCCTTTAAATTATTTGGCACACGGACAAAATGTGGCAAGAGTGTTTTTTTTTTCCTGATCCATGCCATCAATTATCAAACCCATATACTTATGTGGAGAATCATAACACTTCTTGCGATGTTTGTACAACTTTTATCTTTCATTTGATTGTTGATTGCGATGTTCTTGCAGTGCATTGATTATGGAATCTAAAAACAATATAACAAAAAAATATTGTTAACTAGCTTTAATAATTGACATTTATCTAAAAAAATAAAATTGTAAACATACCTCTTTCTATCCCTTCTGATCTATCCCTTCTTTCTTTAAGAGAAGCACATGTACTACAGACTCCCATCCTTGACCTCTTTGGAATGCAGACGTTGTTGAACTTCTTTTTCCATACTCTCGTGAAATATGCATATTTGATGAAGTTGCCATTTCCTTGACCACCTTGAACATAATCCTTGTATAAGTTGTAGATTTTTTGCCATGTGAAATTATTTGGAATGTGTATTGTTTCTCTATTTGGCATACTCTCTCCATGCTTGGAAAAGAAATCATGCATCCATGATATTGCAATGTGTGTTGATGGCCCAGTGATTCATCCCTGATAATCGTCAGAATAAAATGTAGGATCATTTTCCAGTCTTGTTTGGATTATTGATAATAGAAGATTACCAATTGAGTGAATCCGTTTGAATGCCTTTCTACAAAGCATAATTTTTCCAATGCGATAATCATAACCTGTCCTAGTAGGAATCATGCACCCCACTAAATATGAATTTTGCATACTTTTGTTCATTGATAAATACATCTTCCTTTTCTCCAAGGAATAATTGTAGCCTAAACTTTTCAAACAACATTTGTGGCAACACTCACTCAAAATCAAAGGAGTAATGGAACTTGGACTTGTGAGCAATTCTTTCCTAAACCTTGTCTAACTGGAATGCTTTGGATTGGCATAAAAAGGTCTAGTCCTACACTTAATCCTGTCGTGCGTTGGATTCTATCGATGCATTCCCTGGACCATTATGTCTGCAACAACATCCTCATTAGAATGAATGTTTTCATTGTGATGCATATGACCCCCTGTTGGCTAGGAAAACTATCCTAGGCCAACTTATGGAAAGACAACCCACACACTCAACTTAATGCAGTCTTGTATGTGTTTAAAGTAACTGTCCTTCACAGGATCAAGGCCCTGCTGCCTTTATGATATGCTCTTAAAATAGAGAGTCTCTCTAAGGTGCATGAATGTGAAATTACCTAACTAACCTGCTGACAAATCAAAGATTTTTGGATTAATGCCTAACTAATCCTAAAGACTATTTTTTAAACTAAATGCATAATAAATTAATAGCAGCTCCTAATTTATGCTCTATGATAATCTAGATGCAAATTTCCTATCTCGACTGAGAGCTTGAGTTATTAGCTTGACATGAGGTTTTAAAACATGATGATGATCAACAATTATTGATTGGTAGAAAAGTCCCCAATGGTAGAAGTAAATCTCAATGATCCTATAATAAGATGACAATCTGTTATAAAATAATTGAACAATAAATTAAAACCAAATATCAATGATGTTTAAATAGATATACAATCCTGAAACATATGAACATAATCATATACTAACTTATAAGTGAACAAGGTCAACCTGCAAGTTAGAAATTTATCAAAATTGATTTATGAACAATTGAAATTATGAAGAAGTTCATTCATCTCAATATGACAATAAATCATATATATTTCAGGTAAGTATAATCATTCGAAATCCATTAAACGTATTTCATATACAATAGAAAGATATATATATATATGAAAATAAAGATAACAGAGGAAAGTAACCAGTATCATAGTATAGATGTTCTAAAGACTTAGCTAAGGTCTTTAAGATCCTGCAACACTAAATAATCCTTAGAAGAAGTTCGAAGAGCTTCAATGTAAACAGAATAAAGTATAATACTATATAGTATGGACTCTCAAATGTCTCAGAAATCGAATCACAGGAGAAAATAGTAAAGTTTATAAGAAAAAAGTTCCCTATATTCTTTACAGAGCCCTCCTCTTCATGGTAATGCCTCCTCTTCTTCGCAAATATAATTTTTTTACAAATAAGAATAGAGTAGAGAATAACAACATCCTCTATCTGATTGGAGGGAGATTGAGTACTGACGGGGAGAGAGGAGCTAGGTTAACAAACATGGCCGAACCCTAGCCACCAGAGGGCCGTCGCTAGCCTGTTGATGTCAGGCTTTGGTGACTGTAGCTCTGACAGGCGGTGCAGCAATGTGGCGGTTCACCTGTCTCGATCACTGTTCCCTTAGCGTTGGATTATGAGTTTTTTCTTGCTTAATGTTTAAACCCTAGTTTTTACTATTGTTTACTACACCTGTTACCTGCTTCATTTTACTGTGCTTTCATTTTACATGCAATGGCTAACTATGATGATCAGCTGGATTATTCATTTGACCCGTCAGATGAAATGCCTATCTGGACCCAACCATCCAGTGCCGGGTGGCATGATATGGCTTACAATGCAGGGTGCGGTTTGGATGGTCTCTTAGCTAGTGAGAATCGGTTGGATTTGGGGTTTTCACCATCAAATTACCTTGCACTTTCACCAGGCTCTTTGTCGTTGAATGCTCCAACACCTAGTATTCCATCGGTTTCTCCCTTGAAGGAAGTTGTTACATCTCTTTGGTCCTCTGACCAGGTGATAAAGGCCATCGAGGGTTCGGTGCCTGGTGGAAAAGGCTATATTTTTGCAATCAGTGGGTTCTATGGAAAAGATAGTATTAACATCCCCTCTTCGGACTCACTCCCTGGCTTGAACTCTACAGAGACTTAGGAAGGCATGGGATTGGGGTTATTGGAGATTCACAAACAGCGAGGTTTTTCTAGCCCTTGTGTGGGCTCTGGTACTAATTCTAAAGATTGGGGAGGACGTTCTTCAGATGATACAACAAAAACGACGAAGTGCGGCAGGAAACGTTGGCTGAAACTGAGCAGAACCAAATATAACTATGCACTTGGGGAAGATATTGAGTGGCATCAATTGGTCAAGATGATCAGTATCACCCTGGTTGGTAAGGCGCTGGGCAGATCCTTCTCTCTGCGTACCATTGAGGCTTGGGTGGCAGAACATTGGGTTGCAGAATTGGGCTATCCCCCTGACGTTGTTGAATTAACCCGAAACTGGTTTGCTTTCAACTTTAATACTGAGGAACATGCTAAGTGGGTTCTAAATTCCAACTGGAGCTAGGACCATTTCCCGGTTATGATTAAGCCCTGGTATCCGATGTTTGATGCTAGCCGTGAATGCTTGGATTTAGTCCCACTTTGGGTTCGGCTACCTGGCTTACCTGTCCATTACTGGTCGGAGCGACATTTAAGAGGTATTGGTAACATGATTGGTACTTATCTGGATGGTGACTATAGTTTCCTACAAACCTGTCAGAGGAAGATTGCTCGCATTTTGGTCAATTTAAATATCAGGGATGGGTTGGCATTGGATGTTACTCTCAGCTGGGGACCCTATGTATATGTGCAGAAACTGGACTATGAAAATGTTCCTTTTAGATGCCGTCGTTGCCATGCCTATGGCCATCCGGTTGTTGAGTGCAAACTACCTTTACGGAGGAAAAATGGTGGTAGTCACAAATCTTCTATTGCTGTGGAGGCTCCTCCTCATGTTGAAACTCCATCATCAGAACCCTCCCATACTGTGGTATTGGATGCTGTCGCGGAGCATGGAAATCTTTGGGCCTTGGAAGTTCCTCATTCTACAGGCCTTTCTTTATCGGAACCCTATACTAATGCGGAAGTGACTGGAGGCTTACATATGGATTCGGTTAAGGCTGCGTCACAAGGGGATAAATCGGTACCTGTACCATCACCTATTGAGTTGCCTCAACCAGCTTCCTTCTCGGGCCCCAGGGACTTCGACTGCGGGTATTCCTCCTTCCATAAATACCCTTTCCTTTCATTTTGTTATTAAAAAAATTTCTTTGGAAAATCCGGACTGGTTAGAGGCCTTAAAAAACTTGAATATCTCCCCTGCTATGGAATTGGTGGAGCCTTCATGTATTGCTCCTGATCCCCCATCTTCTCTTCAAACCCCTCCGAATGATGGTGTGATGATGATTAACCTACCCCCTGAACCTAATCCCGCCCCTGTAGAATCCCCTTCTTCCTCTTCCCCTACCACCTCCTCGGACTCTGGTTATTTTTTATGATCCCTTATTAAAGTTTCCCCGGGAGGGTTGGGTGCTGGGGCTGTAAAACGGGTAAAAGTTGAGGCAGGAAGTCTCATCTATCTAAATCTCAATCCAAGGCCAAGATGGATCTGCTGGAAGGAAAACAGGTGACTATTGATCGGGCACTTAGAGCGGTGCGTGCCCAAAAGAGGGGGCATTAATGAAAGTTATGTCTTTTAACTGTCGAGATCTGGCTGGTCCCCATAAAAGATCAGCACTCCGTAGAGTGGTATCTCTTGAACACCTGGATATCATTCTACTTCAAGAAAATTTGGGTGTTGGCGAGGTGATTAAATCGTTGTTAGAAAGTTGGTTTGGTGGCTAGTCCTTTGCTACCTTGGATGCTCGTGGCCGGTCTGGCGGTCAGGCTATTGGTTGGAATACAAGAACGGTGTTGTGTCATAAATTGTGGGGGATGGAATCTGCTTTGGGAATGTCCTGCTTGTCTCTTGATTTTGGTGAAATTTTCACTGTGGTAAATGTTTATGGTCCATATTTGAACCGGATCCCTTTCTGGGACTCTCTTCTCTCAAATCCTTTGTTACAGGAAGGAAACCTTATTCTCGGAGGTGATTTGAATTTTTCACTTGTCCCGGTAGAAGTTTGGGGAAACAGAGCTCGGTCAGACCTCTTGGTTGATTATTTCACTCACAAGTTGGTCACAAATAATCTATTGGACATTGAGCCCTCTCTACTTAAGCCTACTTGGAGGAATAACAGAACTGGAGAAAACAGAGTTGAGAAACGCTTGGATCGTTTTTTGGTGTCTGACTCTTTTGTGGATAGAAACTACCTCTTGAGGCAGTGGGTAGGCTCTGGGGGATCATCTGACCACTTCCCTATTTTTCTGGAAATCCATGATGGACCTTCTAAACCAGCCGGGCCGCTTAAGTTCAATAAAATCTGGTTAAAAGATGAGACCTTCATTGACCTTGTTGGCTCTCTTTGGGTACCTTTTAATCCTAGGGATGCCCTCTCCGCCTCACATCAGTTTTCTGCTAATATCAAAAGAATTAAAGGGCCGGTTAAGGTATGGGCTTATGAAAAGAATAGAAGAGATGACAGAGATTTGAAGTCGATTGAGATGGAGTTGCAGTCTTTATATGATTTTGGATCCGGGGGCCTAGGATCTGTGGAAGAAAAAGCACATATGGTATCATTGGAAGGTAGGAGGAACACGCTGTTACTGGAAAAAGAGGAAACATGGCGTTTGAAAAGCAAGGCGGTATGGCTAATAGCTGGCGATGAGAACACAAAATTCTTTCATGCATATGAAAAAGGAAGAAAGGTGTCTAATACCATTTGGAGCCTCGAGGACTCAATGGGGGATTCCCAGACCTCCTTTGATAGTATGGCTGGTGTGGGGATAAATCATTTCCAGACACTTTTTAAAGCCCCTGCACAGGCTAACATTGTGGAAATAGTCAAAATGGCACAAATTTTTCCCCGGTTTGTGGAAGAGGAAGATAATCACTCCTTGATGGCAATTGTCACAGAAGAAGAGCTGAAGGGAGTCCTACAGATCTTTCAGAAAGACAAAAGTCCGAGACCAGATGGATGGACCGTTGAATTTCTTTTGGAACTATTTGAGCTTATTGGGAATGATCTCTTGCAGATGGTTGAAGATACAAGAATCTCTGGGCGGATTCTAGCTGCCCTAAACTCTACCTTTATTGCCCTAATCCCTAAAACTGATAACTCTTCCTCTTTAAGTCATTTCGGACCCATCTCTTTGTGCAACTGTGTATATAAGGTTGTGTCCAAAATTATTGCCAGGCGGCTTAAAATTATTCTGTCCAAGCATATCTCTGCAGAACAGTTTGGGTTTCTGGAAGGGCGACAAATACATGAGGCTATTGGAGTAGCACAAGAGGGCATTCATAGTATGAAATCAAGGAAAATCAAAGGAGCAATAATCAAGATTGATTTTTCAAAAGCATACGACAAGGTGAGTTGGTTGTATATTCATTTACTTCTTACTCATCTGGGCTTTGCTGTGGACTTTATCAGGTGGATTATGAGCTGTATTTCTACGGTCTCATTTGCGGTTCTCATAAATGGGGCAGCCTCTCCTTTCTTTCATTCGGAAAGAGGCCTGCATTAGGGTTGTCCATTATCACCTTTACTTTTCCTGTTGGTAGCAGAAGGGTTAAGTAAGGCACTAAAAAAATCTTGTAGGAATGGCACCCTCCAGGGTATTCAAGTGGCTCCAGACTTATTTATATCGCATCTACTTTTCGTGGATGATATTCTCATTTTCTGTTCTATCTCGATTGGGGACGTTGAAACACTCCATGGCATCTTCCAAATCTTCTCTCAAGCTACTGGTATGGAGATAAATGACAGGAAATCCACCTTATCGACTCACTTACTTAGTGAATATGAGATCATGGCTATTCGAAGGATCTTTCCTTATACATTATTATGCCTTGATGCTGGTTTCTGCTACCTTGGGTTCCACTTAAAACCAAATGCATATACAAAATGGGATTGGAACTGGCTTATTGAGAAAATTCACAAGTGGTTGAAGTTATGGAGCCACAAGTGGCTTTCGAGAGCAGGAAGACTGGTCCTGGTGAAATCAGTTTTAGAGGCCATTCCGGTGTATTGGATGTCCCTCTCTTGGATCCCCAAAGGGACGTTGGAAAAAGCTCGAAAATTATGCTTTTGTTTTCTTTGGAGCGGTAAAGGAGACTTTGTTTCCCCATGGGTTCGTTGGAAAAGAATTGCTATCCCTAAGGTTCTAGGGGTTTGGGGTCTAAAAAACATTCATCTTTTCTCAAAAGCCCTGGCAGCTAAAGGGGTTTGGAGAATGTTAAAATCCGATAGCCTATGGACAAGAGTTGTCATCTAGAAATACATTGCCCCTGCATTAGTTATGGATTGGGTTCAGAATCCGATTAAGTCTCACCGTGGTGGTTCTGTTATCTGGAAAGCTGTAACAAAATCTTTTTTTGTGGTTGGAGACCTTCTGGCTTGGAATATTGGGAATTGACAGGCTCTTTGGGTTGGGGAAGATCCTTGGTTTGGGAGCGAAGGTAGACACATTTTATCAGATGGAGTGATTGCATCTCTCTGGGAGATAGGTATAACTTACCTATCCCAACTTGTTTTTCGAGATATGGTCCACCCATGGAATCAATCGTGGATAGATGCAAACACTTTGGAGCTTTCTATGGAGGAACAACATGAATTGAGAATTTATTACAGAGCACTCATACTTTCTCAAATTCACATTCGCGATAGTGAGGTCTGTTTTGTATGGGAAGGGGCTCCAAATGGGGTGTTTTCACCAAAGAATGGATACATCAGCTTGAGTCATTTCATAAATCCACGTGAATTGGTTTGGTGGTGGAAACCAATCTGGAAGTTATATTGCCCTATGAAACACCGATATTCATGTGGAATGTCCTCGAAAATTCCATTCCTACCTGGGATTTTTTACAAAGAAAGAACAGGGTTGGGCCGGGGTGGTGCATATTTTGTAAAGCAAATGAGGAAACCTGTCTTCACTTATTTCTCCATTGTCCATACACAGTGCAGGTATGGGCAGAATGCTCCAGAATTTCAAATGTTCAGTTTAACTGGGAAGGGAATACGTTGCTACTGGCTTGGTCACAGTGGTGTAAGGATCCAATCGGCATCTCCTTCAAATCCCTTCCTCTAATGGTGGCCTGGGGGATTTGGTTGGCACGGAATGGCATGATATTCAATGATAAACCCTGTACACCGGCGGTCTCGGCCATACTAATTTGTGGCTTCATAATGGCCTATCCTCAACATATCAAAGTTGCGAACCAAAGAACTGTTCTTGATCTTGACATCGACCACTCGATTCCATGGGGTTTCTACGATGGCTCTGCTCAGGAGAACATTTGTGGGGTGGGGCTGTTCTACATCTTTCTTTAACCCACTCTTATCATCTTTTTTGGGGTCTGGGGGAGGGTGGGAACAATTTTGCTGAAATCATGAGCCTCAAGCTTCTTCTCATTTTCGCCATTGAGACTGGTTGTCAAAATTTAAATGTGTATGGAGATTCTATGAATGCCACAAATTGGTAACTTGGCACACAACAATGCAGAGACCTTAGACTTGCAAACATCCTTCAGGACATTCAAGAACTAAAGCTTTCATTTTTACACTTTTCTTCCAGACATGTTTTCAGGGAGAATAACAAGGAGGCGGACAAGGCTTCTAAGATTGGTAGGGACCTGGCAATGGGGATGTGGAAAGTAAAAGAATACCGTGATGGGACTCTATATGAGTACTATCATATACCCTTCGTTGATGAATTGGCATTCCAAGAACAGTAGCGATGATACTACAAAATTTTGGAAAAGATTATCATTTTTTATTGTGACGACAGGTTGAAGACTTATTATTACTCTTTAAAAGTTTCTTTTTGGTAAATCAGGAGGCTCAGGGAGCCCCCAGGTATAAATTTTCTGGTTTTTTTTTTTTGTGGCCTTATATTTGGTGATGATGAACACACCTGACTGATGTACTGAAGATCCTACTCTTTATAGTACTTGTTAGCTTAAATTTTTGATTCTGAAAAATGCGGAATAAAACTCTGAAATAGAATCGAAATAGGAATACCGAATAGATCATACCTCCAGCCATTGATGCTACTTGACTTGCTGTAGAAGATTTCCCTATTCCACATGATTTAGCTTCTTGTACGACACTTCCAAGCTCTGCTTTCTCTTTCTTGATGGTGTAAAAATGAAGGGGATTGAGTTAGCGAGTTTGGGGACCAAATAGAAGTCTTTATAGCCCAGCTTCCATCAAGCTTCTATTGGCTATGTGTCAATTGTTTCACAGATAAAGATAGAGAACCGTTGAAGGAGTTATGGACCATTCCCGAAGCTCTCAACAAGAAATCAGTTATTTCCTTAATTAGTTGAAGAGTTGTCAATATTAGTTAAGAGAGCTTACATTCTCCCACTTGGTCCATACTTCCAAAATTAATGTCTCATCTTAAAACCTATTGACAATCTGTATTAAGTAATAGATACAAGAATCATGGCGATAAGTCCTCTTATGACAAGTATTACCTTCCATGTATTACTATGTATTTATTGCTATTTTAATTTATGTGGCAACAATTTCTTAATTAATAAACCTTATGTTTATTATTGGTCCTCATAGATAAATTTTCTCAAATTAAATTAAGGTGCACATATGTATGAGAAAAAACAGCACAGTAATTAAGAATTTCATTAAAAATAACATTGTCCATACAATGAGAAACTACATAATGGAACCAAGTCCCATATTCATTACATGATCCTTGAATTTAAACGGTGGCATGCCCTTAGTCAAAGGATCAGCAATCATAAACTCAGTGTTGACGTGCTCAATGACCACTTTCTTTTCTTTAACACATTCCCTTATGGCTAAATACTTAATGTCGATGTGTTTATTTCGACTCCCACTTTTGTTGTTTTTAGCCATAAAAACAGCAGCTGAATTGTCGCAATACATTCTCAATGGCTTAGAGATAGAATCCATAATTCTAAGCCTAGAAATGAAACTCTTAAGCCATACACCATGTAAAGTAGCCTCAAAACTGGAGACGAACTCGGCTTCCATAGTGGAAGTGGCAATCAAGGTCTGCTTGGCAGTCCTCCATGATACAGCTCCACCGGCCATCAT
The DNA here is from genome assembly GCA_027924585.1 of Larix kaempferi. NCBI lineage: Eukaryota > Viridiplantae > Streptophyta > Pinopsida > Pinales > Pinaceae > Larix > Larix kaempferi. The sequence continues at coordinate 35,844,890 of BSBM01000510.1, forward strand.
AAAAATGTATCCTGATGTTGATTTGCGTGAATCAACACATCCAGCAAAGTCAGAATCTGAGTAGCCAATTACTTCCAAATTTTCCGTCCGTCTATACATAAGCATGTAGTCTTTAGTTCCTTGAAGATACCTCATTACTTTCTTTGCATCTCTCCAGTGGTCTATACTTGGATTACTCTGATATCGTCCCAACATTCCCACAACAAATGCAATGTCAGGTCTTGTGCAGACCTGAGCATACATTAGGCTTCCGACAGCAGAAGCATATGGAATGTTCTTCATTTGTTCCCTTTCAAGGTCGTTCTTCGGGCATTGATTCAAATTGAACCTATCACCCTTCACAATGGGAGCTATACTTGGTGAACAATCCTTCATCCGAAATCTCTCTAAAATTTTATTAATATAGATTTCCTAAGATAGACCCAAGATGCCTCGAAATCTGTCTCTATGGATCTTAATGCCAATGACATAAGATGCCTCACCCATATCCTTCATATCGAAATTTTTAGAGAGAAATTGTTTCACCTCATGCAACAAACCCTTATCATTGGTTGCCAGCAAAATGTCATCCACATATAAAACAAGAAAACAAATTTTACTCCCACTAACTATCAGGTATCTACATTGATCCATAATGTTTTCTACAAAACCAAAAGAAGAAATTACATTATGGAATTTCAAATACCATTGGCGGGATGCTTGTTTTAAACCGTATAAGGATTTCTTGAGCTTGCAAACCAATTGCTCACCATCACTAGAGGGGAATCCTTCAAGTTGTTTCATGTAAACCTCATCCTCTAGATCTCCATTTAGAAAAGCCATTTTCACATCCTTTGATGCAACTCCAAATCGAAATGGGCTACCAATGCCATAATAACGCGCAATGAATCTTTCTTAGATACAGGAGAGAAAGTCTCTGTGTAGTCGATTCCTTCTTTCTGAGTGAATCCTTTAGCAATAAGTCTAGCCTTGTATCTCTCAATGTTGCCTAATGAGTCTTTCTTTGTCTTAAAGACCCATTTACATCCAATGGCTTTTGCACCATTAGGAAACTAAACAAGATCCCAGACTTCGTTACTCTTCATAGAATTCATCTCTTCCTTCATGGCATCGTACCATAATTCTGATTCTTTGCAATTCATGGCTTGTGAAAAGGACTCGGGATCATTTTCGGCTCCAATGTTATAGTCAGATTCTTGCAGATACACAACATAATCATCAGGAATTGTTGATCTCCTTGGTCTAGTAGATCTTCTTAATGTTGTATCACTATCTTCTTGAGAAGTATGTGGTTCAACTCGTTGTTCAAAAGTTCTTGGAAACTCTTGAACTACCTGATCTACTAGAATGCCGTCAACAGCTTGTGGAACTTCAACAATTGGTTGTTCAACACCAGTTTGTACTTGAGGGGTGCTGTGAAAAATAACCAATCTGTCACTTGAGGTGGAAGGTTGAGATTCTGAATGATCCTTCTCGGAAACTATGTTCCTGGTTAGATGGATCCCACTGATCAAGTCATTTTCAAGAAATTTTGCATTTCTTGATTCCACAATCCTAGTGCCGTGAGATGGACGGTAAAATCTGTAACCTTTAGACCTTTCAACATATCCAATGAAATACCCACTAATGGTCCTTGGGTCCATCTTCTTTTAATGTGGATTATATATTCTCACTTTAGACGGGCATCCCCAAACGTGCATATGTCGCAAACTCGGTTTCCAACCTTTCAATAATTCAAATGGCGTTTTAGGAACAGCCTTGGTTGGAACTTGGTTTAATATATACACTGCCGTCTTAAGTGCTTTAGTCCATAAGGATTTAGGAAGATTGGAGCTGCTAAGCATACTCCGCACCATGTCCAATAAAATTCGGGTTTCTTCTTTCTGCTACACCATTCTGGTCGGGTGAATTAGGCATGGTGTATTGGGCAACAATCCCATGCTCCTAAAGAAATTTTGCGAATGGCCTAGGTGCTTGTCCATCTTCTGTGTATCTACCATGATATTCTCCACCTCTATTTGATCTCACGATCTTAATTTGCTTGTCACATTGTTTCTCTACTTCAGCCTTAAAGATCTTAAAGACATCTAATGCTTCGTTCTTATTATGAAGCATGTAGAGATACATATATCGTGAGTAATCATCTATAAAAGAGATGAAGTATCTCTAACCATGTGAGTGCATGTCTGGACTACATATATCAGTACGTATGATCTCTAATATGTCTGAACTCCTATTGGCACCTTTCTTCGACTTGTTGGTTTGCTTTCCTTTTATGCAATCCACACAAGTCTCAAAATCAGTAAAATCCAGAGTATTAAGTATCCCTTCATTTACCAATCTTTTAATTCTTTCTATGGAGATATGACCTAGTCTCCGGTGCCATAATTTAGAGGAATCATCATTAATAACACATCTTTTAGTGTCAGTGTTAACATGCATTGAATCATAAGTGACATTGTTTTGTAAATTAATGCAGTAAAGACCATCAGACAAAATACCATTCCCAACACAATCAGATTTATAAAATAAACTGAAAGATATTTCTGAAAAATTGAAGGAATATCCAAAAGGTACAAGCCTTGAAACTGAAATCAAGTTTCTAGAAAAACTTGGAACATAAAAGGTCTTTTCTAATTCTAAAACAAAACCACTACTTAAAGTTAAACTGCATGTTCCTATAGCTTCCACATGTGAGCCCATCTTGTTTCCTGATAAGATGCTTTGCTCACTTCCCACTGGCTTCCTTAGGCTTTGCAAACCCTGCAAGGAATTCAAAATGTGAATTGTTGATCCAGAATCAATCCACCAAGTGTTAATATTGACATTTACCATATTAGATTCATAACAAACAAACGAGATTGCATTACCTTTGTCCGCAAGCCATTTCTGAAAATTTTCACATTCCTTCTTCATGTGTCCCTTCTTTTTATAGAATAAACACTTGGAATCCTTCTTAATATTAGCTCGAGGAGGTACTTTACCTTTCCCTTTCTTATTGGCTTGAGATTTTCCCTTCCTATGTGTTGCCAGCATTGCACTTTCTCCCAGTTCCATTACCAGTCTTTCTTCCCCTTGAACACACATGGTCATAAGTTCATTAATTGACCATTTATCCTTATGTGTGTTGTATGAGATTTTGAAAGGTCCATATTGGTGCGGAAGGGTGTTCAGGATGTAGTGCACCAGGAAAGACTCCGATATTTCAACCTCGAGTTTCTTCAATTGAGCCACAGTGTCCCTTATCTGCATGATGTGCTCGCGCACACCTTTCACACTGGCGAGTCTTAGGGATGAGAACTTCATGATTAGGGTGCTTGTTAGTGCCTTGTCTGAAGTGACGAATTGATCATCAATGGCCTTCAGCAAGTCTCGGACCTTTTCATGCTGATCAACAGAACCACGAATACCAGCTGAAATTTTAGTCTTAATGAACATCATGCTAAGGCGATTAGATCGTTCCCATCGTTCATAAAGCGTGATGTCCGCTGCAGTGTTGGTATCAATGAGTGCTGGTGGTTCATTTTTCCTAATAGCATAATCTATGTCCATCCATCCCAAATGAAGGAGAATTCTCTCCTTCCAGACTTTATAGTTATATCCCTTAAGTTCAGGGATATCAACACGAATTTCAAAGGAATTTGCAGGTTGTACAACTGCATAAAAATAAAGATCACATGCTTACGTTAAAATTTGAGACCAAATAAAATTTTCATGTTTTACCAATGTAAATTCATGCTTTAAGATTGAATCTAATGACATAAAAATTGCCTGTGGGCTAAAATTTTAATTCAAGCAGATTCAAATATTCTTTATGATAAAACTATTAATTCATAATTCCTATGGGTAAGTTATGAATAATTGAATATTTTATCTTAATTAATTACATAAATATAATAAAAATTCCTGTGGGATAAAATTTATTATATTCAGTATAATTAATTACAATTAATGTCTAAATATTCTTTACGTGATCTTAATCAAACATAATATATAATATTATTTAATTAGAGATCTCGTGGCTATTCTCTAATCAATTAAAATTATATAGATCACTAGACATTATTACTTTTATGCATAAAATTAAATTGATATTAATCACATCAACAAATGAAATATATATTCAAGTGGCCTAGGAAAAATTCCTAATAGCACCTTATTATAAAACTTTATCGAACACCATAATAAAAAACATTATCTAACACCCTAGCATCATGCAGGAATAAAAATAAACGTTCGACACGATTTTGCTGGGAAACATATATCAATTTTTACACAGAAACTAAGCAGCTAAAAAATAATGTAACCTTAACCTAAATTATGGAGATATCTAATTTAAAAAATAAAAATAAAAATACACTCTCTCTTGATGAGTCTCACTCGCATAGGCAGAGGTTACATTCCAGCTCTATATCAAACAAAAAATGCAGCGATTACTAATCTTTACTGCGTATGAGCAGAGTTCGTATCACACAAAAGAATGCAGAGATACTGGATGAATAGATCTATTATCCCGGAGGGATCACTAAGAAAAATAAACCAGACATCGCTTTGCCATAAGAGACGCTGTTGACAAAAAACAAGCAACACACAGGAAAACTATTCAGCGTTTTAGCTAGTAAACTTTCCCTACTTCGTGATGCTGGAAACATCTAATATAAGACAGAGAATCAATACATTCCCCAAAACCGAAAACTAGCTATGCGGATCTCAAAACTCCACAATTATCAATATTGTCAAATATGCATAAAAAACTTTAAAATGCAAATCGCACTTGATAATATAAAACAGAGTGCAAGTTGCAAATAATCCGAATAGGTGGTCATGATGTGATTCCATTCCTACAGGTTTATCAATATAACCCGAGATCTTCTTATTTTACAGAAAACGCCTTCCTCATTCGCTATAACATTCAAAACTATAAAACAAAGTGCAAATTGCAACAATCCAAATCAGAATAGAGACCTTCAGCAGAGAATACGACTCAGAGATGCGTTTTTCATTTATCCACAGGCAAAATAGGAAAACAATTTACATCAATAGTGGCAATCCTGGATCTATCTGCGTTCATACAATACAAAAAGAACCCACTCGGCGTAGATCCATAGATCGCAACATAAAAGAAGGGAACAAAAATAAAACATAGACCCTGAGATCACCCCAATGGACGTACAACAGGTAGGATGGACTCACGAGTGGCTGGACAGAGCTCCAAGGCTCACGGTTTAGTAAAATATGGAAATAGCAGATGTATAAACAATAACAATCCAAACATCAAGGAAGAGATAAAATTATGCTCTGATACCAACTGTTAGCTTAAATTTCCGATTCTGAAAAATGCGGAATAAAACTCTGAAATAGAATCGAAATAGGAATACTGAATAGATCATACCTCCAGCCATTGATGCTACTTGACTTGCTGTAGAAGATTTCCCTGTTCCACAAGATTTAGCTTCCTGTACGGCACTTCCAAGCTTTGCTTTCTCTTTCTTGATTGTGTAAAATTGAAGGGGATTGAGTTAGCGAGTTTGGGGACCAAATAGAAGTCTTTATAGCCCAGCTTCCATCAAGCTTCTATTGGCTATGTGTCAATTGTTTCACAGATCAAGATAGAGAACCGTTGAAGGAGTTATGGACCATTCCCGAAGCTCTCAAGGAGAAATCAGTTATTTCCTTAATTCGTTGAAGAGTTGTCAATATTAGTTAAGAGAGCTTACAGTACTAACTGTCCTTAAATTGATACCCGCATGCATATTTGCATATACAGAATGTAATTTTGTTCACCTCTGCTGAAATAAAATTACGTTTTTTTTCTTGAAAAAAAAACAGCATCCTCTATCCTCTGCTGAGACCTCCTCCCCACTAAAAATCAATCCTGCAAACTCCTTTTATAAGAAAAAATGGAATCTATTTCTGGCACATAATAATTGTAGGTGAAAAATTCCTCCAGAAAATCTGGTGAACAGGTCATCTCGACGAGCATCTTTGGGAAGTTATAACGGATTCAACAAATCCTTCAACGATTCCCGCGATCAGGTGTTCCCTTATCTTCTATAATAGTTGCCTTTCAACGCGTCATTTAGCAGTGAATAGATGAAGAGTAACTTCACCACTTTCACTCTTAGACCGTGAAACTGCACTTAAAAATAAGTACAAATTAGAAATTCCTGAGAACAGGTAAACGGATATGAAAAGCAACAGATGAATTCTTCCACAAAATTGTGTGAGTGGTAACTCCCTTAAACGATGTTGTCATTTACGCTGTGCGTTGGCTTCTTTTCCAGCAATCAGAGTGATCCGGTAATTTGTCTGACTGTTGATATGATGTCTTTGATGGAAAACTTGATTGTCTCAACCGACTTCATAACTAAAGGCGCATTCTCCTGTTTTCTGGCCCTATTCGGTGAGCTAGATTTCATGAAATTGTTACAACAAATCTCACACATCATTTCACCTACGTATAAAAGACAAATCAATTAACCATGATCTAAAATTATCAACAAACGAAAAGAAGATTTATCTGAATAGTATAGTAAAAGAAACTTCCCTTTCTTCTATTTATATGAATGTCGCATCCTTCATAGAGAATCTAATATTCATTTATCTTTCCACGCGGTGAATCCATGGTGAAATTTTCTGAGCTTTGCAGTCTACGCAGGCTTCTTGCGAACTCACAATAATTTTAACTTGCAATTTCACCTTTTACGACATGGTACAATCTTTGTTTCCTCTGGCGATCAAATTGTTTCATGGTTCTTAACCATTAATCTCCTTCACGTTGGTGAATAGACGGTGGCATCTTCTAGATCTCAACAGACTCAGCAAACTGCGCTTTCTTTAATTTTGACAAAATTGTGGAAATCTATGGAGCCTTATCTTGGTAGGTAGAACGATTGACGTGCTATCAATCTCAGCAATGTAGCAATTTTCTACGCAGGAGCAGTTACTTAATTATCAATTCAAAAACGAAGGACACGATTTTGATGGAAAGGAAGATCGGGTGGTATCTTCTCAGTATCATCAGATGTTTAGCTTCTGGCGTTTCTGTCTTCTCAGTATTTCTTGCACCCATTTTGATGGAAAGGAAGATCGGGTGGTATCTTCTCAGTATCATCAGATGTTTAGCTTTCTAGCGTTTCTGTCAACCATCTCGATGGGTATTTCTTGCACCAATTTTGCAATCGGATTAATGTACATTGATGAGTCTCAATTAATGTAACTCTAAAATTGATGAAGGAATCTCGGAAGCAAATACAAACTTTAACAACAATCCCAAGAACTCAAAGATGAAATCTATGATCTGGCTATTTGTGGAGAAGAGGAGTCTCAGTAGTGGTGGCTTTAAATGTAATCCCACGAATATCAAATAACATGTCTTGAAATTTGGAAAAAATCAACGTGGCAACTGCAGTGAATTATGTTTTACTTGAAACTCGTGAGAAACAATGATGTGAAGAGTTAATATTGCAAACAATATCTCAACAAAGCAGCGTGAGTGTCCACCTCTCCTTTTCTTTCGCGTGAGTATTATTTATGGCCACCAGAACAACCACCGATGACATATTAACAGACCATGGTGACTCGGCGGGCAAACTCTGTCATATCGCCATGCAATCCGGTTTTTTGTGTGATATACGATGCAATTTGATATAATGACACTTCAATGTGCTAGCATTCTTTTCTTCGTGGCAGCATTGAATAACTGTGGCTGCTTTGAACTGGATGTAGAACAAGTTTTCAACAAACATAAACCAACGGTCTTTATGGTTTGGTAGAATAAAACAGTTTTAGTCTACATTGGATGGCGAGATTAACTCTCTAATGCGGTTATTGATTTAATTGACTTTACCATTATTCAATATAGCACGTCATGCTACCATCTTTCATCTTTTATATAGACCAACCACTTATGTAAAGATTTGATCATGTAAACACGTGATATTTTCAAACCATGCAAGTTGGCTGGCCTTTCTTTGAAAGATAATATATTATATTTTATGCACCTGCAAAATAAAACGTCAATTCCAAAAGTAAGACAGAAATCAAGAATGATCCATACTCTATATAAGTTATATCAATCCATTTTTTGAAAAAGTTATCAAAATAAGGGATCGTATAAGAAAGGATGAGTATTACTACCCTTCAAAATGACTTAAAAAAGAAATCACTAAATGAATAAAACTCTTTTGTTTAATGTTAAAATCATAAAGCTACATTCACTATTAAACAATCCTCAAAAATATTTATAAAGTAATTATTGGAATTTCATTATTTGAAGGATCATTCATAAAGTAACTTTATAATATTATAAAAAGATATTTAAAGTTTATATATATGAAAATATATGATCTCTTTCTTTAAATAGAAGTAACAATAATGTCATGGCCATTCAATCAGAGTTTATATATATGAAAATATATGATCTCTTTTTTTTTAAGTTGAAGTAACAATAATGCTATGGCCATTCAATCTAAGCTTGCAATGTCTAAACGTTGTTTCTTCGACACTTTATTAATTTTAATGAAAAGTAGTTTAAGAAAAATGTTATGTGAGAATGAAAAACATCACTTTGTCATCCAACCTTGATGTAAATTCTTTTAAGACGTGCATTGATCCGTCAAAATGTGCTCTTAACAAATTAAAGTATTAAAGACCTGGAACTTTGTGCATCTTGTTAAAAGAAAATGATATCAATGTAGTTAAGTCAAACCAAAGTATGTAACCAATCTCGACCGAGCTTAGATAAGAGGATGAAAGCATGATTGAGAAACTAGAAATGCCAAGAGAGTCAGGAAACTAATTCACCAAACCTCAAAATCTCATGAATTGAAAACCAAGCCGAAGAAATAGAAGTCATGAAATCACCTATCAATCCAAGCAAGAAAATCAAATAAAAAACTATGCATTTACAAAATTTACATGGGGGCCCCTTTATTTTGGAAAAAATCAAAGGGAGTTGTTGGGGTGCCAACACCCCCCTCATTGAAAATCTCATCACCAAATTCACTATGAAAATTATTGTCATGATCACTAATAAGTTGATCAATTGTTGATAGATCAATGTGACCATCAACACTATTTGTGCCACGAAATTCTTCATTGAAAGGGAACTCTTGAGATTTAACATTGACATCATTGGTGCTTGTTAAATCCTTACTTGGAGGAGAATCATTGTCTTCATCATTGGTGCCTGTAACATCCTTACTTGGAGGAGAATCACTGTCTTCATCATTTGTGGCTTCATCGTCAACAGAATTCTCATCGGTGCCATTGAAATCCTCGCTCAGAGGATAATAATCATCTGTGCCATTGAAATCCTCACTCGGAGGAAAATCATCATTGGTGCCATTCACTCGGAGGAAAACCATCATCAATGCCATTGAAATATTTGCTTGGAGGAAAATCATCATCGGTGCCATTGAAATCCTCGCTCGGAGGAAAATCATCATCGGTGCCATTGAAATCCTCGCTCGGAGGAAAATCATCACCGGTGCCATTGAAATCCTCACTTGGAGGAAAGTCATCATCGGTGCCATTGAAATCCTCGCTTGGAGGAAAGTCACCATCGTTTCCTTTGAAATCCTCGCTTGGAGGTAACTCATCATCAGTGCCATAGAAATCCTCGCTTGGAGGAAACTCATCACCAATTCCATTGAAATCCTCGCTTGGAGGAAACTCATCATCAGTTCCATTGAAATCCTCGCTTGGAGGAAAATCATTTTCACCATTATTGATGTCTTATTCCTCACCAAAATCATCATCTGTCCCTTTAAAATCCTCACTTGGAGGAAAATCATCATCAGTCCCATAAAAATCCTCGTTGGGAGGAATATCATCATTGGTCCCATTAAAATCCTTGCTTGAAGGAAAATCATCATTTGTCCCATTAGAATCATTGCTATGAAGAAAACCATCAACATTATTTGTACATGCATGCTCGGAAAAAGCATCATTAGTCCCATCAAAATCCTCGCTGGGAGGAAAATTGTCATCATCTTGCTCACTGTCTTTAGGATCCCCAATTGGAGGAAGCTCTTCATCATCATCACATTCTTTCCCTTCATTAATAGTGTCTTCAAAATCTTCATAACTAGGAAGTTCTTGAATAACATGCTTGATTACATTGCTTGCACTGCCAATATCTTGGCTAGATGAATAATACAACTCTTGATTGACATTGGAATTTAATTCAAATGAGTCCATGACTTCTTACTAAAAGATAGAATTATAGAAAAATCTTAATAGATAAGACAATGAAATTTTACCACAGTCCTCACCCAAAAGTAGAATGGTGCAACTATCAACCAACAATCTTATAGATATGAGAATGAAAATATTCCTCCAAAATATTCCCTCCAAAACTTCCCTCCAAAACTTCCCTCCAAAATTTTCGTTCAAAATTTTTGTTCAAAATTTTCCCTCCAAATTTTTCCTACAAAATTAAAGCGCACATTCATAAGACTAGTAAAAAAAATGAATTTATGATATAAACAAATTTGAAATAATGTATTAACTAATTACATATTTCTATCAGACATATAAGAATAGTAAAATTTCTCGTAACATTTTTTATATACAATTTGTAATAAAGTAATGGCTATTTACATTTTTTTTACTCCACTTTCATAACATTAGTAATTATTTCATTTAAACCTATCTTATATAAATTTAATAATAATTCAGTAACTAATTTCATTTTTTTAATCCCACATTCGTAAAACAAGTAATGTTAAACCTAATCTAGGCTATATAAACTATTTAGATTTCCTACTATTCATCATTTAATTTTGAGCAATTTAGTAACACTTTCAAAGTTAGTGTTTTTTCTGTTTTTAATAAATTAATTAGTTTTATTTGTTAATTTTGCAATAATTATTTTATGGATTTATTAATTTGGTAATGCTTGTTTTATGGCTTTATTGATTTATTCTTTTACAATTTTGTTTTTTCCACATTCTTAATAATGATAAATTTAAACCTAATCTATCTTATTAATACATGATTGTTTAGTCTTTGGATCAATTCACGAAGGTTTTCAAGAAGAATGGGAAGATTGCAGAGATGAGCTTCTAGCACTTTTAATAGAGGAGGCTCTACCATTTTCCGGGTTATATATATATATATATATATATTTCTTAAATTCGTGTATTATTAATCGAGGCAAAGCTTGCCCCTTATCCCACAAATATTAGCTTTGGGTTTAAAATAGAAATTAATTTTTTTCACCTAACCTACCCACGCCCCCTTCCTAAATTTTTTTACCCTCCCTCCTCGCGCCCCCCCTCCTCCCTGCACCCATCCTCCTGCCACCCCTTTCCTCCCCCCTCCCTCCTCCTCCTCCCCCTCCCTTCTCCTCCTCCTCCTCCCGTGCCCCCCCCTTCCTCCTCCTCGTGTTTTCCTCCTCCCGCACCCCTCCTGTTCCATCCCCCCGCACCCCCTCCCCCTTCCCCCCCTTTCCCCATACTCCCTCCTTGCTGCGCCCCCTTCCCCCCCTTCCCCCACCCTTCCCCCTCCTCCCTCCTCCTCTTGCGCACCCCCCTTCCCCTGCTGCCTCCCCCACCTCCATCCTCCCCATGCGAGTGGGCCTCCCTTTGGTGCCCAAGCAAGAGGATCTCTGCTCGCTTGGGAGCCAAAGGGTCGCCCCTCATGGGAGGCCCCGCCCGGTTGGGTGCCAAAGGGAGCCTCCCGTGAGGGGCGGACCTTTGGCGCCCAAGCGAGCGGACATCTGCCTGCTTGGGCTCCAAAGGGAATCTCCTCACGGGCGGTGCGATGTTGGGCATCGCGACCGCTCTTTGGAGCCCAAGCGGGCGACCCACTCGCGCCCTCACTTCCCCCTCCTCCTGGTGGAAGGGAGAGCACCAGGAGGAGGGGGAAGTGTGATGGTCCGGGGAGGAGGGAGGAGGGAGGAGGGGGAGGGGGAAGGGGAGGGGGGTGTAGGGTGGCAAGGGAAGGGGGTGCGGGGGTGGCGGGGGAAGGGGGGGGGGGGCACGGTGAGGAGGGAGGAGTTGGAAGGGCGCGGGGAAGGGGGGCTAGTTTAAGGGGGGTTAGTTTAATTATTTTTTTTAATTTGTAATATATTGTAGAGGGGGTGGGTTAGTTTAATTTTTTTTTTTTTAAATTGTTAATATATTGTAGGAGGGTTAGTTTAAATATTTGTTTTTTAAAATTTTATTATATTGTTAGGGGCGGTTAGTTTTTTTTTTTTAAATTTTTGTATTATATTGTTAGGTGGGGGGGTTAGTTTTTAATTTTTTTAAAATTTTTTTATTATATTATTAAGGGGGGATTAGGGGGTAGGGGGTTAGTTTTAAATTTGTTTTTTTTTAATTTTTATTATATAGTTAGGGGGTAGGGGGTTAGTTTTAAATTTGTTTTTTTTTTTTAATTTTTATTATATAGTTAGGGGGTAGGGGTAGGGGTAGGGATAGGTTTATTTAAAAAATAAAATAAAAAAATTATTATATATTTTAGAGGGGTTAGGGGGTAGGTTTACATTTTTAAATTTTCAAAATGTAAAAAATGACGATTATGAATGTAAAAATATTTTTAAATTTTTTAAAACGTTTTTCAAATACAGTTTATAGTGAATATTGATGTCTCTGGATGTGGGTATCAACATGACCCTTGGGGCCATCAGCAGAGCACGTGGGGAGGGATCCTCGCCCCCTGCACCCTTAATTCAGCACGCGTACCCTTGCCCTCACTCCCGCTTGCCCATGCTCCTGCATGCCTCCAGACTTGTCTTCCCGCCCATCTACCTGCCCTACCACTTGTCTGCCCTCACAGTTGGCTGACTTCACACCTGCGGCTTTATGGCTCCCTCCCTCTCCCATGCATACAAGTCCCCTCATAGCTCATTTGGCTACCATTCCGGTATTGCTCAACCTCACTGCGTCCCTCTGCACATTCAAGAAATCCCTCACCTCGTCTCTCGGCTCCATCAATTCAGATCCCTGCACTTAATTATGGCTCGTGCGAACAAGTCTCATCATTCTTTAATAGGGCCAATGAACACCATCGACGACATTCTGTCTGCTTCTCCAAATATCTGGTTCGGCTCTGTGCACCCTTGTGCTCAGTTGTATTTCTGGTTCTGGACTCTCATGGCGCTTTTCGTCATGACCAAGCAGCGTGGTCTTTCTCGTTAAGGTAGTGGGAGTCGTTGCAAAGCCCAGAGTACCCCTGTCTCTGGCGATGGTTTCGATACTGGTATCTCCTTTTCCAGTCACAACCCGATTGACGATTGGGAGGGGAAGCTGGTGGCGGATGACTTGGCCTCTGGCTCCAATGGGAGCACCATCAACCACTATTGGATCATGAAAAATATGCTGGGTAAGATTCTGGATGATATGTTGGGTAACTGGGGTTCTGCAAGGAACTAGATGATGGCTACCAGGGCCAAGATCATCGCGCTGGAAGAAAGTATGGCTAACCTTGACGCCACCTTCTCATGGAGCCAGCACGCTATCATGAGCCGAAGCCCGGTCCCGACCGAATCTGGTGGAAAAGGCGATGGAGGTAGCGTCTCTAGCGTCCCGAATGCCAGCGGTTTTCCCTCTGAAGGGCTAGTAGTTGCTGCCGCAACTGATACCTCAGATCCTTTCTTGGTCGCTCCTGCTTCGCCTGCGGCTCCTCCCGTGCACTTTCCGATTCCTTTCACGATGGGATCCCCGCCCTACAAAAGGTTGTGCAGCCAAGCAGAGCCTGATCTCCTCGCTGCTTGGAAAATCGAGCCACTTCCTGTTAAGCTGCCGGAAGAAGAATTTCCGGGGTGCTTCCCCATACTAGAATATTTCCCACCTGCGTAACTTGTTCCATGACTGCTTCGGAGCTCAACGAGATGACCGGGTCCCTCCACTCCACTCTAGTTTTTTGTATGCTCTATGTAATGTCGTCTGACAGTTCTCCCTCTGACTTTTTTTTTGTCTTGCCGTTGGTGGAAACTTTCTGCATTTTAGGCAAGATGGACTGTAACACTCTGGAATGTAACTCTCTTGCTACTTCAGCTGTTTTTGCTATGCTGGGATTAACCCATCATCTCTGGCTACTATGTAATTTTATCCTTTTACTCAATTAAATACTATGTAGACTTACAAAAAAAAATAAGTGAATATTGATGTTGATTTTGTTTAGATTATAAATGTTTGTTGATTTATTTTAAAATTTTACATTTTGGATATAGGTACAATGGCATCAAGAAATATATCTGTAAACGTTTTTGGATCAAGAGCGGCGATCATTGAATCCAAAAAAATAGTTGAGGCATCTGAGAATGTTGAGCCTCAAGACAGAGTTATTAGCTTTGAAGAATTAAAAACGAAGAATGCTAGAGAATGGAAATATGCAGCAGAAGAAGATAGAACAAAGTATCATTGGCATCTGAAGGAAATATCAAGGAAAACCAGAAAGCATTATGTTATATTGTTCTGCATTTCTAAATATTCAATCAGATTACAATCTATTGGGATTCCTGAGAGATATATGGGTGGTGCCGGGTATAGATATTGTTTATGCACAAGTGAAACAAGCCAGGACCTTTGCGAAAATCCGATATTCTTTGAAGATTTCAAAATATAATTTTCAAGAAAATTTCATAGATTTTTGTCAAGGGGTCGTGGATGAAATTGACAGCGGGAGAATAAGTTTGAATATTGATATTATTCTTAAATTGGTTTTGTTATAACTTGGATACCACAATGTAATAGCTTTAATACGATAATGTTTTTATTTTGCAGGATTTTTCCATTTCAATTTCAAAAATGTTGAATGCAATTTATGATACGGAGGCCGATCCTATGGATGTCATTAATGCCGCTATTCAAAAGGGACCAGAATCAAAGAAGAAGAAACAAGTGTCAAATGTTCAAACTGAAGAAGTACAAGCACAAAGAGGAAAGAGCATCCGACAATCAAATCAGGTACCTAGAAGGGTTATATTTAAATCTTCATCTCGCCTAACTGAACATGATGAAATTGTTGCAAATGAGCTTGCTACTCCTGCTAGTAAGAGTAACAAACAATCTCGCAAAAGAAATATGGTTGAGAGTGCCTCGATTCCTGTTGAAGGCATTGTTGATTTAGAAGGAACCCCTTCAAATCAGAAAAAGAGGAGATCTGTTGTTACTGAAACCAATGTTATTCCTAAATTTGAGAATGAAATTTCTAGTGGAAGTAGGGAAATCATTACTCCAGGTGCTGATCTAGAGGATGGCATTGTCAAGGCAACACAAAATGCCATTGGGGATCGATTGCGAAGGTATAATTTGGTTAAAAATGGACATACATTTGAGTTGAATGTGAATCAACTTTATATACCCACAGAAGGGCAAGATCAATTTAGAATTAGAAAACCACATCACTTGCATATTCACAACTTGAAAGCATTGATGAGGCACAATCCCTATGCACATGTGGTTGACTACCTAGTCCTTGTTGACCCGGGAGATGTTCCTACTAGAGATGAATTTGATCAAACAAGATGTTTTCATTACAAATATTATGTTCTTGGAGGGAATCATTCTGCAGAGGCAAGAAGAGAGTTGATGCAAGAATATCCCAATAACCCTACTTTTGAAATAGTTAAATGCATCATTTATGCTGGTTTAACAGATGTAGAAGCAAAGTTGTTGGCATGGGATCATAACACAGATAGTGAATATAGGTTGACAATGACATTTGTTCAAAGGGTGATATTTATACAGAGTGAATTTGTGCAAATATGTGGTGCGGAAAAATCTAGAGTTGATAACACATATTTCATTAAAATTGGGAACATTTTATTCGACATCACAAAAACTTTGACGTCGGGACCTACCAGAATTTGCCAGAAATGTGTGAAGGATGAAACATTAATAGCTACAATACTATCACGGGTAAAGTTAGGTGAATTATCCATGGAGGAAATGTGCAACGAATTTGACAAGTAAGTTGATGTTTTTTTTTTATGGTACGATGTTTTGTTCTTGAGTTTAACATTTTTGTTATGTTCTAGGTATTCTGTTATATTATTATATATGATTTTAAACATCATTTATTGTTTCATTGTCTAGTCACAAGGTCTACATGAAAATTCAAGAGGATATGGTTATAATGTTGAATGAGAAGAGTTGGGAGGATGTCAAATGCAACTATCTAGACTCAAGCTCGATAGAAACTTTAAAACAATTTTTTGTTGCATTCAAGAAGGTATGTTGATCTATGATACATCCTATTTTATTTATTTTCTAATTCAATTCATTTCTATTTTATTACTTACAGAGATCATTTTCATTTGAAGATGCCTGTAGCTAGGGTTTTACCCCTAGCTTGTGCAAATGAGCACCTACTAAGGAGAAGGGACTCCTTAGTAGCAGTTCAGTAAATGTAAATTATTAAGCTAAAACAGAAATAGAAATTACTCTAAAACATGTGAATGAAAAATAAACAACAATTTGTAAACAAGGGTTTTGTGTTAATATTACCTTCAATGTGAAGGTTGATGAAGCTCCTTGCAATGTCCAAGAGGGTTGCTCCAAGCTCCAATGTGCTCCTTCTCTTTCTCCAGTGGTGGGAATGGGCCAAAAGGGGCTCTCAAGGTGAAAGTAGTTCAATGGTGAAGTAGGGTTTCAAGAGAGATTTTGGCAGAGTAAGGGTGCTTATGATTGTGGATGTGAAATAAGGGATCTCCATCACCTATTTATAGTTTTTTGGTGGTGGAGTGTTGACCCATGGTTTTGGGAACCATATGGTTTAGGGCAACTGTATAGGGTTTTTTCCTCTTTTTCCTCATTATTTTATATTTTTTATTCCCTTTTTGGGGGATTTTTTCTATTTTAGAGGAATTTTGGATATTTTTGGAGGGAAAAGGGGTTTTTTAGCCTTTTTGAGGCTATTTTGAGGGTTTTGTGGCCTTTTGGAGGCTTTTTAGTGGTATTTTTTGGGTTTTTAAGGGGAATATGGTAGGAAAATGGACAAATGAGCCATATAATGTGGTAGATGAGGTAGTGAACACTTTTTGGGTGTTAACAGATTGCCCCTTGATGTGCGAGGGCAGGAGCTCATCGTATGGCCGATGGACATCATAAGTCATGAATGGTTTTCCTGGGGTGTAGAGAGAAGAGAAGAAACAAACTGAAGCCCGGAACAACGATCCCGAACAACTGCAAGAACTAAAAGTACATAACCTCAATAATGGATGAGGAATCATCTGATCATATGGACGAGGCGGGCATTCCCATGCTCGTATCAGGATATAACATAACAATAACAATGGGGTCCAAAAAATGGGGACCTGAAATATACATGACCTCAAATACTGACTGAGGAATAATCTCAATATATGGACGAGGCGGGCATACCCATGCTCGTATCAAGATACATAAACAGAACTGTGAGGCCCAAAAAGGGGGACCTGTAAGATACATAACCACTGTGTACATCATAAGAGTCCAGAGGGGACACAAATCTGGGACATACTGCTGAGTGGACCATGTGTAAACTGAAGAACTGGTGCACTGGAACGCATTGTTTCCCTTGCGCCCACACTGCAGTAATTGCGCGCGGATTCCCATACTCCACGCTTAGCGCCACGCTATCCCTAACTCTCTCCCGCCTCCTGCTACGCCCTCTGTTACCCTCCAAACACGCCAGCGTTGCCTTCTATTTCGCCTCCTGTGTTTCTCTCCCTCCCACCTGCGTCAGCTTCTCTCCACGCATCTCTCCTTATCCCACTTGCAGTCACCACCTCCTCCGTGTTCACTCACTACTCCACTCTCATCCTTCATGCCATCCATTACAGCTTCTCCCTACCCTCCATCGATCCACCATTTCCTCCATCTCCATTAAACCCTATTCAAATCCAAAATAAAAACATGATTATTTCTAAATAATATATATTATTATAGTACAACTCTAATTCCCATCTATTTCACATAGAATTTTTATAATAATATTTTATTAAAAATAATAAATATTATTATAATATTTTAAAACATTACATTCCCCATTAAATTCCCTATTAATAGTATTATTTTATCCATAATAATACATATTATTATTTCAAAAACCTAAATCTCCCTATTTTCACACACACACAAAATATTTATTATTATTGTCAATAATAATAAAAATTATTTAATAATTGTAAAAATTACAATTATTAATTAGAGCAGAATATTGCACCCTTGGTGTGACCATTTATTATCAAAGGAAGAAATACAAAATTCAAAATTGACAGCTAGAACTAACCATAAGAGATAATAAGAAAATGTTATCTGACCAGGATAAATAAATCTCATGTTTAAAAATTCACAATCAAAACCTAGAAGAACAAATCAAAAAATCAAAAAATGACGAAAAATCACCATATGGAAGCGATAATGATTTAGAAGAAGAAATAACGCATCTAAACAAGCTCAGCATGGACAAAGATGATGAATTGGCGCAAGTCCGGAGAAATTTAGGAAATCAAGAATCCGAGTTATGTCAACATCGAAAACAGAAGGAAAAAATAGAGCAACAATATGACGACATTAGAAAGACGCATAAGCTGGAGATTACAGCTGCCAAGAGCACGTTATCAAATAACAGTGAAGAAATATATCGGTTAAGAAACCATAAAAAAAAATTAATTGGAAAAATCATGAAGTTAAAAATACCAAAAAGACAGAACAATCAAACAAAGATATTGAAGGAAAACTACTGGATAAAGAGGAAGAAAACCAGTGCCAAAGAAATCTTAATCGAGAACTAGAAGAAAAAATTGAGAAGTTCAAAGAGGACAAAAAGTCGCAAGACGAAAGGTTCGAGAAGATTCAGAGTAATAAAAATCTACTAGAGAACAAAGTAGTGCCAATCTAGAAGGAAGCATCCAGGCTTCCCAGAAAACAAATTCAAATTGAGGAAGAAGAAATAAATACAATTTCAATCCTCGTCGCAGTTCAAAAAGAAGTCAATCAAGCAAAAAAACAAACAACAAGAACTCCTTATCGACACCCCAATTATAAACGTTATTTTGACCAACGACGGGGTCAAAATGAACATACACCGAGGAAATACGATGTCAGACAAGCAAGAACATCAAATCAACATACTAAGAAACAAATGAAAAGACCCACCCCACAAAGTGATCACATAGCTCCGATAAAAATAGATCTCAAATGGACCACATCATAAACGATGCGACAGTTCTTCTGTGGAATTCGTAACTCGTATCACCTCATTTCCTCAAGTGTCACAAATACTAAAAGAAAGGACCTAGAGATGACAGTTCAAACAAAAAATCAAACATAACCCTTTTCATCAATAACCGTTGAGGGAAAAGCTTCCCTTAAGGGGAGGGCAATGTAACAAACCTAAAATATATAAATATTAAATAATAATATTAATAATAGTAACTAACAATAATTATCCAAGGGACATAATCATTGTGAACAACCATTAAAGGTGTCATTTGGAATTGTATTTATACAGGGCCTCTCATTACATTGTAATCATCTTATCATTTTATCAATATATTATCTACCATCAAAATGTGGGCTTTAGATTATTTGTGGGAATTTTAGAGTATTTACTGCAGTTAAGAAGATTTTACGCTTCAGACGGTTCACAAGAGAGAGAGAAATTACTATAAAAACAATGTTGTGTTCTCTGTTGAATTATCTTGGGCCTCGTTCAAAAATGGGGCGTTGGTTAAAGACATTCAACTTCAAATGACCGTCATATTATACAGACAACAATTCATTTAGTGATTTGTATATTTTGACAAATTCTACATTTAATTGATGTAAATTTTTTTCTATCTTTCTCTTGGACAATTCTCATATTATTTATGGACATCATATCATGCATCTGGTGATGTGTTTAAAAAATTCAGAACATGCAAACAATATACTTAGAAACATTGAAACATAATATTTTATTGACTGGGTTGTGTGTGTTTTTTGTTTGTTTGTAGATACTAGAAGGTTTGTTACTAGTAAACCATTGATGATTTTCGACTTCAATGGAGTTTTGTTACACACAGTTCATAAAAAAAAAAGAAATTTAGATTGCCACGAACACCGGATATCGAATCAACCACAAAGTATTATTTTATATGTCTAGGATTTAGGGAATTTTTTGAAAATGCTTTAGTACATCTGAAGTTGGGGTATGGACATCTGCACAACAAAAAGCATTGACGAGTTTTTTCCAACATTATTACAAAGAACATGATTGCAAAGGGAACAATTTAGAGTAGTTTTAACACAATAATATTGTTCTTGCATAGCCAAAGAGGGTTATTAGGGTGATGGAAATCCTTATGTATTTCGCAAGCCTTTAAACAAAGCTTGGGACATTTTGATCCATTGTTGGGATGCTACAAATACAATGATTGTAGATGACTCAAAAGAAAAACATGTTTGTAACGAGGAAGGGAACTGTATTATAACAAAAACGTATACTTGTGGAGATGTCAATGACACATTCTTGTTAGATCAATTATGGCCTTTCTTGTTGCACCTGAATGGCGTGAGTGATGTGAGGCCAGTTGTGAATAAAATGAAAGTATTTTGTTAAATAATACACTTGAATGTTTGTTTGTACTAGTATGTTCAATTTCACTGTGATTATAATACTTGTAAAGTGTCGAGTTTGGTTTTCGAAAGTGCAAAATTAGAGCAAGAAAGTGCCAAAATCAGGTTTCAAAATTGCAAATTTAAGTATTGGAAGTGTCAAAAGTAGCCTTCCAAAAGGGAAAAATCAGGTTCTAAAAGTGTCATTATCATATTTATCATATCAGCAAAGCACAAAAAACAATTTCAAAAGTGGCGATATCAAAAGCAAGAGTTTGCTTTTGGAACTTGGATTTGGCACTTTTGGAACCAGATTTGGCACTTTTGGAACCAGATTTTGTACTTTAGAAACCTTGATTTTGGGGTTTAGAAAGGTTGTTTTTTACCTGTCTTCAAAGTAACGTATAATAGAATATGTCCAAGTTTAATGAAATTGGCGTTTACACATTATGGCAATGTGTTTGTCGAAATGCAGAAAACTTGAGATTTCATTAACACCCTCCAACAGCAACGATAGACCGCCGATGAAACTCTAGCATAAACACTTGACGATCAGATCAATATGGAACACAGGAAGCTAGAAAAGGTGGAGAAGAAAGAAGATCAGTGGATTAAACAAGCTCGAGTAAGCCTGTCAAAAGTTGGCAAGATCAGGCCACATCTCCATCGACTACTCTCCACTGCCGACAACAAAACACTAATACTGGGACAAGACATGATAAATATTAAGAACGGCCTGTTCATGACAAAATGGAAATCATGTCTAGCCTCACTACTCTTACCATTGACATTCAAAAATACTTTCAGCATAATCTTTTAGTATCTGTAGAAGCCATTGTCGAAGTATGTGTCCAACAACAACTGTCTGCCAGCACCAGTAGTAACAACAAATTCTTTTTATTATTCATCCAACCATGTTTTCATCTCCCCATTTCTTCGGGACGAAGAAAGATTTTGCTGGTGGGGGGTATGTTGGAGGAGCCTAGTCAGCCGCTCGGCTAGATCCTCTGTCCGATTACTTTGTAAAACATGTCGAATTATTATGTCAGTCATTACTTGTCGAGTCGGACAGTTGAACCAACAGGTAGTTGTGTAACTGTCTGTAATCTGTATAAATAGGCTGGAGAGCCGAACATAAGATATGTTGTGATATATGGTAAATCATCTATGTATGCACTCTTGCTGATTAATAGAAAAACTTGTTGGTTATGTCCCCTTTACTTATCTTTGTTCTTATCTTTATACTTGCTCGTTTATTCTATAACATGTATCATTGGTAACTATGCAATCCCCTCGACTACAACACGACTCCGCTATGTTTTTATTCATTTCTCTTTAACTAAGTTGTTATTTCAGTATGTATATTTCCACAGTATTCACCTATTGTGTTAAGAATTTTGAAAATTAAATTAATTCATTTTGACTTATTTTTTACCTTACTTCCTTAATCTTCCCTCATCAACCTAACCAATACTCCTAAACCTAACGGATAGTTTTATTCTACCTCTATATATTATACCACATTTTTTTCTTTTTTTACTCAAGATTCCTGTGATCCTAAAGATGGGTGGAGTGTCCACTCGAAGTGCGTAGGTCTATCTAAATCTCTACACAGCCACTTTGTAGGATTCCTGACACAATAGATTGTTATTTTCTAAATAGCTAATTTTGGGTGCTTGTCTTGTACAATTGAAGAGGTCCATACCTTTCAATCCCATAATTCGACCTCCTCTTGCCCAACATTGTTGTTTACACAATCGCGTGGATCCCATCGCACTACCTATGCAAATTTCTCTTTGACAATCGCGCTACCTGCGCATTTTAACAGACCCTCGCCTGCGCAGTAATTTTCTTTTTATTAGCACAGCCTTGCTATGTTGTAATCATGCTATTGCACTCTAGTGACTATATTTTCAGCACTACTCTAGTCGGGGTTGCTCCCAGGACACATTGATAGGATCATCAGGGCAAGGTCGCTCCTTACTTGATTCATTTTCTCCCATTGGAGAAAGCGTATATCATTTTTCTTCATCCTCTCATGGAAGAGGCATACCCTCATTTTCTCCCCTTGGAGATAGCTTTGACCCCTTTCGTTCATCCTCTCACGAATGAGGCCCCCCTTACATTCACCCCTAGGTGAAAATCCACCTTTTCCCCCCCTTTTTTGGAGGAGGGAACACAACATTCTCGTCCTCACATCAAGGACAGAAATCACAGCCAAATGCAACTCGTTGTCATCCTTACGGGAACACCACACCTCATACATTGACAGGACCCAACTTACCTTTCATCGCTGGCTTAAATCTCCCTGATCTGGCCAAGTTGATTAATGACCCTATAACACATGATCAAGCATGGCCAATTATTCCTGATAAACTCTCCTCATATATCCCTAAGTTTGAATGGAAACAAGGAGATGACACATCCAACCACGTCATGTCATACCACTTATGGTGTTCCTCCAATAGCATAGTGGAAAACTCAGTGAGACTTCGCCTCTTTAAACAAGCCCTTACCAGAACGACTGCAAAATGGTATGTGAACTTACCATTAATGACCTATGCCACCTTTGGGACATTGGCCACCACATTTCTTACATACTTTCAGCTTCCCATTCTCCATGACCTTGGTGTCGAAATTCTCACCAAATTTCGACATAATACCTCTACCCACATAACATACCACATCCATGAGTGGCATAGATGTTGAAAATTGTGCAAAATTGGGTTAAAAAATCAGTTCCTTTTGGATTGGTTCATCAAGCCACTCTAACCCACAATTGCAAAGGATGTGGAAACCTCCTTGACCCAAATTGAGGAAGAGGGCATCATAAAGGCCCATCACTTCAACCTCATCTATGCACAATCCGGTTACTTATGCACCATCCTACCCAATGCCCTTTAGCATCAATCTTTGGATCCTACACCTGTGGATTCATTACATTCAACAGATGGGATTATTGGGTCCATTTACCAATAAGGAAAGGTTCCTCCTCCTCCTACTCTCATGTCATTCAACATGGCACCGCATTACCCACCCATCCCTCATGTGTTGTCACCCCCTACTCCTGTACCGAATCCTCAGTTTGGTCAGCTACAATATGGACGTTACAACCCTACCTATCCCAATGCAAGCCAAGCTTCAATGGTACCTCCACCACAAATGGCACAAGCTGCTCCTATGCCCACATCATATGGAGCCAAAACTACATATATCCTATTGATGTATTTGTAACTTCGAAAGATATTCACTTGTATATTGTATGTATTGCATTTGTACTTTATTGTATCCACAACGGAGATGTATTATTCCTCTGATTGGAAGTGTCGTCATTTGTACTTGCAAGTGTCTCAAGTTATATTGTAAGTGTCGTAACTTATATTTGATGGGTTATTAGACCACCTTGGTGGGGTCGGCTTTGTATGAGTTATGTGGGTTAAAGGGTTATTATACCACCCTAGTGGGTTCGGCCCAGTTAGCATTATGTTAAGTGGTTAAGTTGGGGCTGACCTAGTTGACTAAAGCTCAAGTGAAAGTAAAAGTATAAATAGAGAGTGTGACTCTCTCATTTGATTCGTTCACTCATTCACTCACTTCACATTAGTGAGAGAGAGGAGGAGTGCACACAAGTGGAGGAGGAGTAGCTCTTGCAGAAATTTATCTTTTGGGGATTCATCTTGGTGATCTTTGTATTGGTTCTCATTCTATCTATGAGGAAGTTGCGGAGTTTTTCACCTTCTTGGTTTTCCTCGGTGAAATGCGTTGTGTCTCTTGTCTCTTGTTTCTTATGCTTGATATGTTGTACATGTTGTTCTCTCAGTTAAGATCCTAGATCATATTGAATTAAATGATGAAAAAATAACATGGTATTAGAGCTAACCTAAAGGAAGGCATTGTGTCACATTTATGACATTTTTTGCACTTGCGACAAATTGGAAGCTAGGGCTTGATATAGTAAAAACTAATCATCATAGAATTTTCGCTATAAATCCACTTCTACGAAGGTTAGGGATCTGAAACTTTTACAAGTCAAAGATAAAATCCCCCTGTACCTTGTGTCCGAAGCTCAGCATCTGATTCGTTGTACTTTGTGTTTTATGATCAGTACAAGTTAGGGTTTCTGCCTCTTCCAGATATCAGTCCTAAGCAGGTGACCTAGGGAAAAAGGTCACAAATTGGCCTAGGAAGCTCCAAATGAAATTCTGTAAAAATTGTCAATAATATCACAGACTGTAGTTTCACAGATTCGAGTTTTAGAGATCGAACTTGAACCAGTGACACATGGTACTCCGTACAAGTTTGTTATCCCGTTTCATCCCATAAACAGGTCACATTGTGACACTTGGCATAAATCTCCCTTGGAGAATCCAATTGAGCTGAAACCTGTGGGGTTGGAAAGATGACAAGTTAGGCTACCACAGGTCGACGTTTTAGACCCTGTGGATCCGAAATTTCAGAGATGCACCAGAAACAATAATGTGCATATTTATGTCAAAAACAAAATTGGATTCTGAGCACTTTCATTCTGGGCTTGTCACTGCTGCGGGAAATTACGGTTTCTGCAAAGTTGGAATTTTTGGAATCGGAGACCACGGCTGGATGCTCCTCATCAAAATCAAAATTTAGAGACCACTATCGATTTTTTTGGTTGGGTAGAACCTCGGTCTCCCTCAAACCCTAGTTCGGTATTTTGACGAGAAAACCAGAATTTGACAGAAGCTACAGATACGAAACTTTCAAAGTCAATTTTGAGGGGTCAAATTTTGAATATTTCAAAATTGAAGTGTACCAGCTTGATCAGCTCAGCAAGGTGCATCTTTTCATCCAATCAGAAGTTTGAATTTTTAGGGTTTCTCTGACAAACCATAATCTAGCTCTAGATCCAGTTTCAGCAAATCAAAGTGGATTGGGTTATAATCCTAGAAGAGAATGAATTGGACACCTACATAAGTGAAGAAGTTCCTGTTTCAGAGGGAGATGAGGCTAAGGCCTTACATGACAAGACTACAAGCAATCTCGACAGGTATGAGGAGATACAGGTATGTTTTGAAATCTTTTCATGATTAAGTTTATGATATGTTTGTCTTCATATTATTGAGGTTAATACAATCTTGATTAGTTTTAGACTTGTCTTATCACCTTAGTAAAAGTATGAATGCATGTGAATGATAGAAGACATTCATTGATTAGGGTTATAACACTTATGATTGTACTAATGCACTGTGGTGTTGTATGAGGAATATGTTGTCCGCTAACATGAAAGGTACATCAAGAAAGACAAATCAAGTTCTAGTTCAAGAACATATGACCATGGTGACATGAAGACAAAGACTCATCCATAGTCATGGATCACATAGAAGCTCTACTTACGAGGTATGTATAATTTGGTTCTACAATACTTAACCTATGATATATGCAGGTTACTAGCACAAGTCATTGAAGAGAACAAGAAGACATTATGTGGGTATGTTAGACATAACTAAGCAAGCATGATAATCCAGGTATGTTTTTCCTATATCAAGTTAGAATTCTACCTTGTGTTAGGATATTATATAAGTATACTTTTGTATGATTGATAATGATTATTCATGAAGTTATAAGTTTGAGTAATCATGCGTTTATGCATATTACGCTTCTTAGTTTGATTAATGATATGACAAACTAGAAGACTCCTATGGTCAAATAAGAATATGCATGAATAAAAGAAGTCCTCCCTGAAACCTTGAATAATAATGATTGTGATAAATTATTTGTGTATGAATGATCATGACCATACATATTTAAGATTATTTAGAATCATAATGTTTTGATAGTATTGAGATTATACTAATGACCGTATGATTGTGTATGAGATCTTGAGGATGACACAATGATGACACCAGTGCACAATTAAGCATGCATAGTGGTTCAGGATGGATAGGAGTTCAAAGACATATAATCATGATGATATCATAAAGGAAGCAAAGATCAAGAGGGAGCACACTCCAGTAGTTCCTGCAAGAAAGCAAAGATTGAGAGGGAGTCCACCCAACAACCAAACAAAAATAAGTATTTGAATTGTCATTTCTTGTATATATGATTACTTAAATGATGTTGTCCAGTCATGTAAATACTTATGTTCCTAGATTTAGGATATATATTATGCATTTTAGAAAAGTTGCATTAATGAACAAGATACTACTAAATATAGTAATGGGTAAGTGGCCTATGGTACTGTACAACATTCCATTTCTACTTATCTAGAATGAAACCTTTTTGCTTACATGTTGGGAGTAGTGCACACTCTTAACAATGTTCTGGTAGAGATGGAAGGCATCTAGAAAGTTACCGTATGAATACAGGATATGGATAAATGTTGTATTGAAGCATTGGCTAAGATAATTGCATGACTGTATGACATATGTTTTTATGCGTAAGATTTTGTTATGAAAACTATGAGAAGTTTCTAATCATGCAATTGAATTTGACTTGTAGGAAAGATCATGTACAATCACCTACAAAAGAAGGACAACAACATTTGTTCCAGCAACGAAGTTCAAGAAAACTACCTATTGAAGATATTGAAGAATCTGAAGTTCCCAGGATCCGGGATGCAGTAATAGAAGGATGCCATGATCGAGGAGTACCAGTTGATCATGAAGAATGATGTATGGGATGTGGTCCCAAGACCAGAAGGGAAGTCTGTTGTGACTTCCAAGTGGATCTACAAGATCAAGCATACTGCAGATTGTAGCATAGAGAAATACAAGGCAAGGTTTGTGGCTCGTGGCTTCTCCTAGAAAGAAGGGATAGATTATGAAGAAAATTTTTGCACCTTTAGCTAGATACACTTCCATCAGAACAATACTTGCTCTGGCTACAGTGATGAAGTGGAAGATACAACAGATGGATGTCAAGACAACTTTCTTGAATGCTGTAGTTGAAGAGGAAGTGTATGTGGAGGAGCCACTCGGTTTTGAGACACATGACAGGGAGTCACATGTGTGCAGATTGAAGAAAGCATTGTACAGTTTGAAACAAGCACCGAGGACGTGGTACGGCAGGATTGACAACTTCCTATCTAGTTTGGGATTTACCAAGAGTAAAGCATATTCCAACCTTTACTACAAGGTTGAGGAAGGCAATCCAATGATACTCCTACTGTATGTGGATGACCTGTTCGTGACAGGTGAGGATAGGTTGATTGACGACAGGAAGAGGAAGCTTGCTGCCAAGTTCGAGATGAAGGACTTGGGTATGATGCATTACTTTCTAGGGATAGAGGTGTGGCAGAGTGGAGATAGAATCTTTCTTGGACAAGGGAAGTATGTAGTAGAGATCCTGAAGCAGTTCGGGATGATGGAATGCAAGGCCATGGCCACACCTATGGCATCGAACTTGAAGCTATTGAGTGATGCTTCATCAAAGTCGGTTGATGCCAGGATGTATCATTAGATGATTGGGTCCTTGATGTACCTGACAAACACGAGACCATATTTTGCTTTGCAGTGAACAAATTGAGCCAGTTCCTGACGGATCCTAGACATGTTCACCTGATTGTTGTAAAGCATATTCTGAGGTACCTGAAGATTATGGTTGATTATGGGCTCAAGTATGATGCGAATCAAAAGTTTAACCTGGAGGGTTATGTTGATTCAGATTGGGCAGGCAGTGTTGTAGATAGGAAGAGGACTTCGGGGTGTTGCTTCAGTATGGGATCAGGTGTGATCTCTTGGTTTAGCAGGAAGCAGTCCTACGTAGCACTAAGTACAGCCGAAGCAGAGTATGTCGCATCTTGTTCGGCTAGTTGTGAGACAGTATGGCTAAGGAAGCTACTGTTTGATGTGTTTGATATCCAATTGGATGATACTTGTATCTTCTGTGACAACCAGAGTTGTGTGAAGTTGTCTGAGAATCCGGTGTTACATGACAAATCGAAGCACATCGAGATCAAGTATCACTATATCAGGGATATGGTGCAGAGAGGAGCAGTGAAGCTCCTGTATGTTGTGACGGACGAGTATATTGCAGATGTGTTGACCAAACCACTAGCCAGAGTGAAGTTCGAGTACTTCAGAGAGAGGCTTGGTGTTCTTCAGATAGAAGATACTTCGAGGAAGAAGTGATGGTACACATTTGCAGGAGCCATTCCAAGCATGGTGGTAGGAGGATCCTTCCCATGGTTGTGGATGTAAGTGTTGTGTGGTGAGCATCAGGACGATGCTCATGATGACATGCATCATGATGATGCTATGTATGATGATGATCAGGATGATCATGTACTGTATGACGAGCATCAGGATGATGCTCGAGATGATGATGATCAGTATGATCATGATGTGCATCAGGATGATGTACTGTATGATGAGCATCAGGACGATGCTCCAGATGATGATGATCAGGATAATCATGATGTGCATCAGGATGATGTACTGTGTGATGAGCATCAGGACGATGCTCCAGATGATGATGATCAAGATGATCATGTGATGATGATGTGCATCAGGATGATGTACTGTATGATGATGATCAATATGATCATGAGTATCAGGTTGATACTCCGTGGTCGTGGATAGGTTGTGCAGTTGCATGTAAAATATCCTGGAGATCCGGATAGGTTAAGCTGTGTGCTAGTAAAAGATCCTGGGATGCTCTTTAGAGATCTTGCAGGATGCAAGATCCTCTTTTAAGGTTTTGCAAGGGTCGCATGTAAAAGATCCTGGAGATCCGGACAGGTTAAGCTGTGTGCTAATAAAAGATCCTGGGATGCTCTTTAGAGTTCTTGCAGGTTGCAAGACACTCTTTTAAGGTTTTGCGAAGTTCACATGTAAAAGATCCTAGAGATCCGGACAGGTTAAGCTATGTGCTAGTAAAAGATCCTGGGATGCTCTTTAGATATGTTGCAGGTTGCAAGATGCTCTTTAAAGGTTTTGTGAAGATCAGATGTAAAAGATCCTGGGAGATCTGATAAGTTGAGCAGTGAGCTCGTAAAAGTCCTGGGATGCTCTTTCGAGGTTTTGTTGATGCATGTAATCAGCCCTGAGAATTCCACAAGATGAAAAGAGATGTTGAAGACCTATAGGAGGCTAGGCCTACAACCAGCATGAAAAAGGGCTGGCTCTATAGAACTTCCTATGACGAGAAGAATTGAGAGATAGCACTAGTGATCGAGATGACAAGTATAGCACCAGTGACGATGATGCTCCATGATCCAGTGACGATGATCCAGCTCAAGTATTGAATACTTGTGCCGATATGTATTGATGACCTATGTCAACAGAATACCTTCCTAGTTAAGAGGGAGTGTTGATGTATTTGTAAATTCGGAAGATATTCACTTGTAGATTGTATGTATTACATTTGTATTTTATTGTATCCCCGATGGAGATGTATTATTCCTTCGATTGGAAGTGTCGTCATTTGTACTTGCAAGTGTCGCAAGTTATATTGTAAGTGTCGTAACTTATATTTGATGGGTTATTAGACCACCTTGGTGGGGTCGGCCCTGCATGAGTTATGTGGGTTAAAGGGTTATTAGACCACCCTAGTGGGGTCGGCCCAGTCGCATTAGTGAGAGAGAGGAGGAGTGCGCACAAGTGGAGGACGAGTAGCTGCTGCAGACATTTATCTTTTGGGGATTCATCTTGGTGATCTTTGTATTGGTTCTCATTCTATCTTTGAGGAAGGTGTGGGGTTTTTCACCTTCCTGGTTTTCCCTGGTGAAATGCTTTGTGTCTCTTGTCTCTTGTTTCTTATGCTTGATAAGTTGTACATGTTGTTCTCTCAGTTAAGATCCTAGATCATATTGAATTAAATGATGAAAAACTAACATATCCCACCTCCGAGGTATAACCCTTATTACCCATTTCCATGTACTCTTGGTCCTTCCCCCATGCCACATTTGGGGGTCAATTTAGTGTACCTTATTTTGCACAACAAGCTCAACAGTTTGAGCAGTTAAACACCATAAATCCCTAGAATCCTCAAAGTTAGGGGAAGAAGAAAGATAAGAACAAACAGAACCATCAATAGGGGCAAGGGGGAAACTCCCCTCCCCAACAGAACTAGGGTGACAAGATCGCAGGGGATAATAACCCCCCCAAGCAAGGGAAGAACACTAACCTAAGGACCAATTATTCTCACTTGATTGGTGGGGAGTATGGTCACTATACTCACCATTGTCCCCTTATCCTCGATTTCCAACAATTGGTGGAAGCTAAGAAAAAGACTGACATGAACCCCCCTGAGGCACCTAATGTTCCAAAACCCCAAACAACGGTCTTGCAACAACCCTTTTCCGATCAAGGGGTTGTTACTCAGCAGCAGGAGCCTTGCCCCCCAGGTGATGGCTCCTTTCAAAACATCTACATGAACACAACAGATGCTAACCTCCAAACTCGAGCCAAAGGCTATGGTGGGCTTGAAACCCACCAAGTGGAAGATGTTCCTTCCCCCTCGAGGGGGATTTTGAAAATACCACGCCCAAGTGCTGAAAAAATACCACGAATCCCCAAGGTACCACTTAGGCGCACCCCACATAACCCTCATATGAAATCCTCCCACTACTACAGTACTGTCGATGACTTGGCTCAATTACCAACTGCCATGTCTATATTAGAAATGCTACAGTATTTCCCAACCCATTGCACTTGGTTCCTTCAACCCTTCTGAATCGCTCCTTATGACCTTTGATCTCGATAAAGCTGAATCGTGATCACCCTCATCAGTCGCATTCCAAGTTCCAGTTATAGTTAAAAACATTATAATTCACCGATGCATCATCAATGAAGGTGAATCTACATGTGTCATGTCATCTACTTTCTGGAAACAATTGGGTTCACCTGAGTTAGTCCCATCATCTATCGCCCTTCACGCATATGATGGGAGACCATCCCAACCCAGGGGATTGTACCAGAACATCCCCTTCGAGTTGGGGGGGGGGTGGTAATGATCGATATCAAAGTAGTCGATTCCCAGCTTGACTACAATATCTTGTTGGGTCGTAGTTATATGAACACCATGAAGGAGGTTTCCTCTTTGGTCTTCCACATCATGATGTTTCTATTTAATGGGAAAACAGTCACCCTCGACTAACTCAAATACTATGACCCCCATACCAACACCAACCTCGATAACGTGCTACCCACTATCACCGGGACCATTCAACCCCCTTACGTTGATATTTGCTAGGAGTGTACAAGGACTCAAACTTGTTAGGGGTAGATTCAGGTCTTTCTCCTGAAATCCTCGCATCCACCGATTGTCTTTTGTATACATCAACTTGCTAGGGATATATTAAGAGTTTATTAATTCAAAATACTACGAAACTAAGAATATTTATGATATACATATACATATAATACAAATGTATGAGTGATTAAGTGTTCATCCAATATGGTCTCTATAGGTTGGTAAGGTCTTTTTGTGTTGAATTGGTCAACTTTGATCATTGATTGGGATGAGTTTCTATGTTTGAGTCAATCCTACTTGATCACCCACATTAATATTCACATGGGCTCTCTTAGTTATGAAGTGATATTGATTTTCTCTTGAGCTATCATTGAGGTGGCATAGATTTAAGTGGTGTTATTAATGCAAATTCAATTGCAATGTTGGCTTACTATTGATCATAGGTAGTTAGTGTCGCTGAGAATTTTGTGCATTGCGGAATTTCCCCTACGCACAAATCAACTTCATATCTGAACAACTACATCAAGTGTTTCCTCACTTGTAGTAGCAAGCAATGGAGGTTCACTCACTAACACCCATACATGCAACAAGACGATTGTTTGATAGGGAGGGAATGCCTTATGTATGTGTAGTAACATCAGAAAATTGTGTCCACATAATTTTGTAGTCATTGCACCTTCACTAGGCACCACATATGTATTTGTTGCAAGGATCTCTATGACTATGACAAAGGATTAATATGCCATGACCTAGTGTAGATGGTGCCAACAAACAACCAAGTGAGACTACTTATATACCAACTCAAGTGATAAATTGTACACAAGCAAAGGTAACGAGGAAGTAATCATCCTTAAAAAAATGTGAAGGGAAACCATTGGGATTCGACTTGGATAATGGAATGGGGCATCCATAATTATACACAATTTGTATAAATATGTATCATATCGTTATTAACTTGGAGCTCCCTCATAGCAAGCTCTCTTTGTAAAGTTGCCTCACAAACTTCCTCTATAAGGCTTTAGTATATATGTATATTCATGGTACTACATATGCAACCAAGTATTGGACCTCCTTGTAATGACAATAGCATTGTATAGATTTGAGCCATATTTCTTGTATTTTATTTTTGCATTGGATACTCACTTGTTGTGAGTTGTTCAACCATTAAAAAATTGTTTCAATTAATTGTAAAAAATCATTGTTTCATTTCTTTATTGTTAATCTATCATTAATATTTATATTTTATTTATTAATTGTTATTGTGTTTCTCTATATATTCTCTAGTTTACCTCATACATGCACCAAGTCCTCATTTGCCTTTCTCATTTGTCACTTCCACGACAAGTGAAAGTTTCCTCAGTGTAGGTCATACATCAAAATGTCTTAATCCCTCTTATGGACAAATGAACATGTTGCTTATAGAAATGTTGATTATCCCATGTTTTTGTTATGTAGAAACCTTGTACCACAAAGAGAGGTGATAACTTATATGGCTAATTCTCTCCATCTCAAATACATAGAAAGCCACCATACCAAGTAACAAAAGAGTTTGAATAGTTGAAACTTTCGCATTGAGACAACCCAGCATTTCTTTAAGTTGCAAAACCTTTCTATCTCTAAAAGAGTTGCAATAGGATCAAGTTATATGGTGCAACGGACCTATTATCATTTCATAAATTAACAAAGTTTTTGTGATTTTTAAAATGCAAAATCTTGTTATCTCTAAAAGAGTTGCAATAAGATCAAGTTATATGGTTTAAATGACCTCTTACCATTTCATGAATTAACAAAGCTTTGTTATGGTGTAAATCTAACATTACAAATAAAACAAATAAGGGATACTTCACCCATGATTTTGCAACCCTGATAACTATAACTATTGAGTAATTAGCATGCCACAATACGCAGTTTACAAAGACAATATTGTCACACCGAGAGGTCCAGAAAGAAAACAAATAACGGGTACTTGCTTCTGATGGATGCAAAATGTGTAAAGGACCTGCCTATGACTAGCTCATCATACTATACTAAACAGGAGGTTTTGTTTTGCCAAACACCATGAAGGGTCATAACCCACAATTTGGCAAAAGCTTTACACAAGTTTTATTTAAACTGTTATTTAATCACTCATGTATGTGGAAGAGAATCTCACATAATTCACACAAAATTATTGAGATACTCATCGACAGTGGTATATTTCACATCTGGGTACAGCTGACTAGCCTCTACACCATCAGGTCCAATTTCAAAGTTGGTTTGATCTCCTTTCACAAAGATAGAATGACCGATTGCTATGCCAATATTAGCTGGGAACGGTGTCTCTGCATCACACACCACAGAGTTTTGGATGCAGTAAGTCCATCATCCACAATAAAATTAAAAAAATAAATACTAACATTTTCAGCAAATTTATGACCCCCCAAAGCATATTTACCCAAATTATGACTTATCTTATGAAAAGTTAAGATTTTTGACCTAACATTTCAGCTTGAAGAAGCAGTGCCATGGATAAATCATACTGGTTATTGACTATTTATAAATTACAAGGTCATAATTGAAACAGCCAATGATCAATTCTCTAAAATTAGGTTTAAAATGGGATTGGAATGGTTAGGTTTTGCAAGAAAGAATGTGTTCAAAAAACAAGTATGAAAATAGGGTTTGCAATTTCTGACCTTCGATTAATTTAAGAACACCCTCCTCGGGGATAAAGACCTTCTCGAGAGTCTTATCAATCTTCTTCTCCCAAAGAGCCACGAGCTCATTGAAGGACAGAGTGTTGGCAGGAAGCCTCAAGTATAAGGTCTTGTTCAAAGTCCTGGGATCGTCCACTGCCTTGATTGTAAATGTTCCAATGTCTTCCTCCTTCACATATACAACTGCACGCATCCATGCATCATTCAAAGAAAATCAATAACAGAAATCCTGGATCTAAAAAAACAGACCCTAACATCAGAGAACATCAATAACAGAAATCCTGGATCTAAAAAAACGGACCCTAACATCAGAGAACATCAATAACAGAAAAACTGGATCTAAAAGAAAAACTGACCTTAACATCATGATATAAAAAGCAGCTGAATTAACAAATCTAATAACAAAGATCATCATTGCTACATTTCAACAGAGAATGTTTTCTGCAATCGGAAATATGGAACAGAACTTTCAATTGGAACTTTAAGGAAGGAATAAATCAGTGAACACTGGCAAAGCAAGCAATTAGCGAACCTTTGGCATTTCCATCTCCAAGAATGACAACTTTATCCCTCAGAGGGGCTGTAAGCCCAGCCTGTGCCAAGCTTGGAAGGAAATACCCAGCAAAACAGTTGCTAGAGACGTATGTATAAGGAATGCCCTCTGCCTCGATTGCCCTACGGACTTTGGCTTTCTGCCCAAACACACTCTTTGCAGGCTCCACTGCATTGACTTTATCAACATCATTCCCAAACTCAGATGGCAAAAATCTCTGCAAAACATCAATCAGTACATTGGGTTAAATATAAAATTAGAAGCTGAGATTAAAACCCTCACCTAAGAGGGTTTTAAATTTTAATCTAACTTTACACTACAGTGGTCAGGATTCAGGATTTGATTAGGACAAAATTGTATATAATATTAGTACATACCTTGACTGTTCCCACTTCCTTAATAGCCTTGATAATATTGACCTGACTCTCTATCTGTAGCGATCCAACTGTGGAGATTACTACGTCCACAATCTTCACTGCCTCCACAAGGCTTGCATGATCATCTAATGATCCCTGTTTTCAACAGAAAAAGAAAAACCCAAATTGTTGCTCTTAGAAACAATCCATGAGACTATTAAAGGGGGGTAGAAGGCACTGAGATTTGAACTTACATGGACGATAGTAGCACCTGAGGCCTTGAAGGATTCCAGAAGCTGGGCTTTTTCAGAATTAGAAGAAGCCGTGGACTCTCTAACCAGAAGGAAGGTGGGATGGCCGAGAGCAAGGCTGGCTTTGGCAACATTGCGACCAATGTAGCCTGTTGCGCCAATTATCAGAATCTTGCTGTTGCTTCCC
Source organism: Larix kaempferi (assembly GCA_027924585.1). Classification (NCBI taxonomy): domain Eukaryota; kingdom Viridiplantae; phylum Streptophyta; class Pinopsida; order Pinales; family Pinaceae; genus Larix; species Larix kaempferi. The sequence continues at coordinate 35,880,636 of BSBM01000510.1, forward strand.
ATGTCGGCCTTGAAATTCGAATGTATTGCTCTGTAATCAACTGAATAATGCTAACCCAATAGAGATAAGTTACAGAGATGCTCACAATAAAGTTTGTGACGATGATCCACCGTTCGAGAATGTCGTACTTATAGAGCTGGGAGGAGAAAGAAGTATTCTTAACACGAGGAGCGCGGGGTCCAAATGTACAGTCCAACCATCACATACCTGTGCATCATAAAAATAAAAATAGTTGGATGTCTGAATATGGGAAAATGCATGCACTTTGTTAGGTGCATTTGGTAAGGTGTCATTCGAAAGGAAAGCGCGAGCAACTAACTAGGGGGAAGATAATCATAAGCCTCTTACGTGGATGAAAAGATAATGATGTTTGATCGTTTTCCAAATTCCAAAAGAAAATAAATCAACCAAATTTCAAAAAGATATAAAATAAATGGACAGAAAATTGAAAGATTATTATTAATATGAGTGGTTGAGTGGCTATCTTAATAATTATGTATTGTTTTTAATTTTTTAGTATATAATTTTTTTTAATTTAAAAATACTAAATAAAGTCAACCATATTATTGTTTTTAATTTTTTAGTATATAATTTTTTTTAATTTAAAAATACTAAATAAAGTCAACCATATTATTAGTAATTTTCTTTAGTGAAAAATTAAAAGATAAATTTGTAGAGTGAAAAATTTAAGTACAAAATAAAAAATATAGAAATAATATAATGAATTACTTACCAATTTCCAAATAAAAATGATTCATGTATTGTAAAAATGTTATAATACCTTTTCCTTGAAATTGAATTAGATTCTTTGATTTTATTTTAGAGAATTTTTTTAATTGAAAAATAAAAGACACAAATGAGTGCTGCAGGTATAAAATCCATTTCTACCATGTAAATTATTATGTTCAAGTTATGTAAAATGATAATTTTATGAATGAGTACACATGTATTGTTGTTACACCTGCACAAACAGTAATTGTTAGAATTAGATAAAACAGTAAATATAACTATTTCAAAACTGTAAATGTAAATGAAAAAGTTATATTTTTTTGCTGGCATGAAATTAAATAAAACTAGAAATGAAAAAAAAAAATTGACAAGAATGTAAACATTGAATATATTTGATTTTATTCAGAAAATGAGGACCCAGGTTGGGGTCACTACATATGGTATCAGAGCCATGGTTCCAAATATAGAACCAGAGGACTCACTACGGTTGAAAAGACTCGTAGAACAAAAAAAATGTATATATACATATATATTTTTCAAATAAACTATATTCTCGTTGTTGGCCAAACAGAGATGACTGGAAGAATATTTGTTTATTAATGTTAGTTGTTTATTAATGTTAGTAAGACCTACACATATGCAAAAACAAATATCATTAATTGCATTCCACAAATTTATATATATGGGAAAACATATATGTGTAAAAAAAATGTATATATATAGAAACATAAGAATACAAAGCTTTAAGTCGCAAATCTTATGTAATGGTTTAAACCTAGAAACATTTTACAACATAAGAAACAAGCTTTGATTAAGTAGGAAATGGGTACTACATATGGAATTTATAAAGAAATTTATAAGAAATTTATATGGAAATTATAAAGAAATTTATAAGGAATATATATGGAAATTATATGAAAATTATAAAGAAATTTATAAAAACCATATATATATATATATATGGAACATAAAAAAAAAATGGGATTTCCAAATTAAAACAAATTAGAATATATACATATATGAAAGAAAGAAAAATATATATATATATATATATATATATATAATATAACAAAAACAAAATACATATACTTACATAAGAAAAATAAGACGGGTGGCTAAGCAACAAGTCCCTGCATTCAAAGTCTCTCTAGGATTGACAACTTATTTGATGACTTGAGGGATGAAATCAAAACGTTCAAGATTAATAAATATAAAAAAAATATTTTATTCAATAAATATAACAAAAAGAAAATTAATAAATTATAATCTATTTATTTGTTGAAAGAGTGTTAATTAAATTACAATCCATCAAAATATTCCAAACAAAAATAGATCCCTGATTTTTTTAAACAAACAAATACCAGAAGGAAAATTGTAGCATTTTCTTTAAAACAAAAAGAATATTGGGCTTACTGGAAATTAACATTTTCTTTAAAACAAAAAGAATATTGGGCTAACTGAAAATTACGGTTTTCTTTAAAACCGTAAAAAAAAAATTAGACTTACTGAAAAATACGGTTTGGCGAATCATTTGGTTACATTACCTCTCATACACTTTCAACCGAGTCCCTACATCAACTGTGCATTATATGCTATTGATTTTTAAATTTGGAAGATGCAACTTGCTCTAATTTTGGTGTTTTTAAATTTGGCTTTGACATAGTTACAATTTCGCGGCAATTTGAGAAAGGTGGTTTGGAAAAAGTATTCATTTTAGTATTTAGCATTAATGTTTAAGAAAGGCGGTTTGGAAAAAGTATTCATTTTAGTATTTAGCATTAATGTTTAATTTACACAAACCGGAGCTGTGTTTGAAGATAATATATTGCAACAATTTTTTTCACTCTAGCATTTTTTTTAGTCAAAAAATTATTCCTTTCTACATTTTCTTTTCATTAAAAAATTATTACTTGTTGCATTATGAAAATGGAGTTTTTCTGCAAATCAACACGGTACGTTGTAGTTGACACAAAAGCTTTTCTGCAATTATTAATAAACAATTCACAGTTGTATGTAAACTTCCTTTTTACTCTTGCTCGACAACATAATTCATGTCTAAATATCGACCCATTAATTGACCTCCTCTCCATCCACGGTTAGTGTAAGTCCTTTTCCTGCATATGGAATTGCAAAAACGAAGGGTTCCCACAGAAGGTTGGGTGCAAATATCGATAATTTAGCTTACACCCGGAACATATCTCGTCTGAAGGACACATGCAGACCGTAGAACATTGAAACTCTGATCGAAGCTTGAAAGTGTTTAAATATTGTTCTGATGTTTATATATATATATAATAATATATAAATTGTTTATATGTTAGATGTTTATTGCCCGGATCTTTGCAACCCATCAAAGTTTCATGCTCTGTATTTCTAGCAATTCTGTCAGTCAAAGATTATATACAATAAATTAGAAACAATAATAATAGGTGTTGAATATGTGAGTATATATATATTCTGGTTTAAAGATTTTTTATATCACATATATTCCAACATAAATAACAGGTATTATTTTGTTGCTAAGGTCTTATTCCATAAAGATGTTACGGGTCATATAAGAAAATTACAATAATAAAACCTCCAACAAGATTATAAAGAACCTTTATAAGTTAATTGAGAGGAAAAAGATAGTGGACATGTGGCCTATGCATGTCTTACGAACCTGGCGTGTGTTGATCATTGGGCATTGCAAATGTACAGGCATCATGCTTATTAGGGTTTGAATTGTTGTTCTTGACGTCTGGTCCTGGAGGCGACATAATGACCAGGATTTCGTCTGGTACTTGGCGCTCCGTTATGTCGCCATTGTTGTTTCTTCCACTGGTTCCTGTGCTCTTTCTTGCATGCATAATTGCTCCAGCTTGTGGAAATAAGGGCAAGTCTTCGCATATTTTGGGCATTTCTTTGTTTCTTTCTTTAACTTTCTTGTAAATATACTTGTTGATATTTTCTTATTTCTCTTTGCATATCTTGGCGATGTGGAAGTTGTAGCTTAGGCATGCCATTCCAGTGGATATTTCATCCCACAAGGGGCCTTTAGGCCCAATATCTTGCTACCTGGGCTCCATTCCGGTTCTCAGATTTACAGTTGTATAATTGAGCTCCCCTCCTGTGAAGAGCGTGTGAAGGTCATAGAAGGAGGATAAGGCAGTCTCGGGGATGTGAAAGCAGTGGAGGTGTAGTGTTAGTGGAGGGAAAGGGTTTAGTGGAGGTATAGTGATGGCAACGAGCCGAAGGCGGTGGGACTGTTATGAAGCAGCGGCGGTGTAGTGATGTTAACAAATTCAGACTATAAAATTTTCATTTGTTCCTTTTTTTTACCTAAAAACCGCACAAAAAATTCTCTGGACATAACATCAACAAACCGCCAGGATTTAAACAAATCAACATCAAATAATCATAATAATAGGAAGCAATTACAATAATTGCAAGATAAGCTAGATATAGTTTTAATTAATACCAGAGAATACAAGCTACCATAGATATCAAATCATTATAGGCAACATGGCCGATCGAATTACCAGAGCATACAAGCTACCATAGATATCATATCATTATAGGCGAGATGGCTGATCGAATCGGTGAGCCTCCCACTTGTTTATTTTCGCTGAAGCTTCTATGCTTGAAATTAATAGCAGAAATTGATGAACTAAGCTGGATCTGATTCACTCAGCACATATTTACCAGCTAAACCGTCTGTAAATAGTTTCCTACAGTACTATTAGATAAGTTTTCTATATCAACACCCACCTCCTACAAATGATCCATACATTTATTTTATTCAGTCGCCTTCCATATCCATTAATCTATTCTTCAGTGTTACCTTCACCTGGGCCGATTCTGCTTCGGGCTCCAACGAGGGGGACGTTACAGTGAAGTTCTCTGCAGAATTCTCACCCACGGTGGGGCTTTCATCCACTATTTCCACTGTGGCAGGAGCTTCTTCTTCGATAGCTTCTTCTACGGCATGTAGCTGTTCTTCTTCACTTGCAATCAATCCAACAGGCGCAACAACCTGCACAAACAATCTATCCTAGTGATTATCTGATAGTCAATTGGTAAATGCTTTGCTTGCAAGGTAGAGATCAATTTAAATCTTTCTCAAGCAAATCATCTTGCATGTTGAAATTAAAGTGAATATGAAATTTATGGATTCATAGCTCTCACTGCAACAACAGATCAATGAAAAGTCCGATCTAAACATAGAAATAATAGCGCAAATATCAAAGCTATTCATTGACATACCTCAACAGTGGCCATATCAAATATTTCTATTCGGAGCTGATAAAATAGTTAGCTACGCAAAACTCTAATCGATCAGCTCAGGAGCTCAATACCTCGGCTTGGTTAGAAACAAAAGTTCACAAATCTCCTCCGATATGTGGTATTTGTAACCCATTCACTGTTCTAGCCACGTTGCTGTGGAGTAATGTTCCAGTTCCTGATATTTCAGCCTTCCAGCCACGTTACAGTAATAGTTTCAGCCACGTTCCAGCCAAGACTGTGTGCGTTTACACCACCGTGACATTTAAAATAATTCTATTTTTTTTATTAATTAGTGGCGACTCTTCAAATTAAACATGCACCCTAGTTAATTTAGTAAATCTCAATCGTTTATTCATGCACCAGACGAAGAATATACCACCATTCTTTAAATCTGGCCATTCATTTTTTTAAAAATGAAAAATCATCCACCTCTGCCCCACTCCCCAAACTCTAAATAAAACGCCTTACGGCGTAATTATGTATTGTTTTTAATTTTTTAGTATATAATATGTTTTCTTTGGTTAGAGTTTAGTTGGAAATGTAGAATATTTAGACTACACCTTTCAAAAAATAATAAGCATATTTATATGGTCCCCATCCCCCTGTAGGTGCTATTGCAGCACTCCAACACACCCAAATATGTGCTGAGATAGAAGAATACATTTCTCAAGTTTTTCCACACTAAAGTTTAAGTATTGAGAGGAATACATTTTCTAAAGTTTTTTCACACTAAAATTTAAAAATTTATTATTAACATATATTTTCTCAAGTTTTTCCACACTAAAATTTATGTATTGAAAGGGATATATTTTCTAAGTTTTTCCACACTAAAATTTGAAAAAATATTATTAACATGAAAAGTTAAGTAGACTTGTAAATTTAAAAGAAAAAAAGAGTGGGCTTATTTCTTATTAGGATTTGATCTCTGGAAGAATGGTATCCACATTCATGTAGTCATTATAATCAATTGAGCATCATGATGGTTAAGTTAAGTAGCATCATGTAATCATTTAAAATTATTATTTTGTTATATATTTAATAATATTGAAAAATAGTTATTGGAAGATCAACATAGGCTTAGGGTTGTGGATATGGTGTGAGGCTTGAGATTTGGTAATTGTTCTTTAAGTTAACTTTTTTTAATGTATTATTATCCTTCATAATCTTGATAAGTCAAAACCTTTATCATATCTGGCAAGAAGCCTTCAATGGTTATTATGTCACCAAAAACAATATTATGGCAGGAAGCCTTCAATAGCTAGTATGTCACCAAAAACACTATTGTTATTATGGAAAGCACCAAGACAACCAAAAGGGAGCACATGGTTCTACTAAAGGTGCCTTGAAAGTTTGTATCCAAAGTTTACCACAAGGTAATCTTGAAACTTGACACTCTATTGATGTGAATATTTTGTTTATTAGAATGATATTGTGTGTGATGATTATAGGGAGGAAACAATATTAGGGTATTTTGTAGGGAAGGATCTCCTTGAGGTGGTCATTTGTCACTAGGTTAGGGAAACATATGAGTCCTTTCATTGGTGTTATGTGTAAACCAAAAACCTTGCCAAATGATTTTTCATGTTTCAATTTTCCAACAAGGCACATGTCACAGAAGTACCAAGCTGAGGGCCTTAGGTCTATAAGAATACATTAGTGGCCCTCTCTATTTGGCTTGAGGGTTTCTTAGAGGACTACACTACTCAACTTTCTTATCCATTATGGGTGGAATTCCTTGGCCTACCATGCCAATGTGGCCCTTCTAGAGAATGTTTTTGTCCTCTTATGAGGATTTATCTACCATGCATTGGATAGGTCTTTAAACCCTTGGCCTCGACATAGAAATTGCATCAAAATAAACTTGTCAAAAAACTTGGAGTGTGTATATATCAAGTTTAGTGAGAAAATTCACCGCTAGGTAGTGCGGTATAATAACCTCCCTAATACTTTATTATGTTTCTAGAGTCTAGATCATCATATTCATCATTGTTCCCCAATGAATCATCTTAAGGCACAACCAACTATACCCTTGTTAAGCTCTCAAGGTGTCACGTCCCCTCCCATCATACCAGCATGATAAAGAGGACGTGGTGCTAAATCCGGGCATCTAGCCCCATAAACTTTGAATTATGCATTCAAATAATAATATAAGACATATAGAATGTATAGTTATATGAAAAACACAGCGGAATAATATCAACAATACATCCATCATACATTCAAGATATTCAACAATTAATAATTGCAAAGTTAACACAAGAGAACACTTATCTTAACAAAGTAGTCCCAAGCAACTGGCTATGCAACTGCAACGTTCCACCCAACCATAGGCCAGTTGTGTTCATCAACCTCTTGATACAACTGCCACCCCCGAGCTGGGCATGATCTCTACAAGGCCAGGGAATAGTAGACTCACACATAGCCAAGCATACATCACAAATGAGCCAAGCCAATCTGCAATTGGGTTTATCAGGCTGCTAGGACATGGAAAGGAAGAATTGCTAAGCTAGTGAGCTCAACCACAGAGCTAGTGGTACCCCTCCCAGATCTATTCAGCTTGGCACTCACAATGCCTACACACCCAACATAAGGAAGTATTCTCTTCACTGCCACACAGTCCCTCAAGCCATACCTTCCTTTCTAGTGCTCTCAGGGTGTGCATAGAAAAGTAGCCAAAGCCCTCTTGATCTTCTTGAGAGGTTACTCCCTCCACTAGGTTTATCAAGCCAATTCTGTCCACTACCAGTCCAAGTTTCTTGCTCACAGATTCAAACCAAAATAGGGATGCACATAACAGCAGAAGTATAAGTGCTGGGCATGATCAAAACGTTTTTATAGTGAGATGCCCAAAGATGGGGTTTCTACCAGCCTAGAAAAACGTGGGAAAACTTAAAAATGAAAATGGCAATTGGGGAACAACCCTGGAGAGCAGAAATTGTTTTCAGAAAAACGTCCATGGGTATTTTTGGGCAAAAACGACCTCTATAAACCCCCAAAACGTGACTCCCTTTCTCCCAGCCACTGTGTAGCACAAAAACGAGCTCCCAGCTATGGTAAAATGCAGGAAATTGGTGAAAAACGTGATGAAAGAAAGCCCAGTAGTTCCAACTGCGTGAGGGAGGAAACACTATCTATTCAGAATGGCTTTGGGCACCATTTCGTGGGTGTTTTCTTGCCCAAAGAGACAAAACACGATTTTCCAAGTTGATGGCTTGCCCATGCACGAAAATTGGCTGCCATACCTCTTCATTCCCAAGGCATTAAGTGCCTCAACCAACTCTTGGAGGAATTAAATGATTGGGTCCATAACCCAAAATGGGTAGTTGGTAGTTTATAGATTTTTTTCTCATTGACACATGGATTACCACCATTGGCTCAAGGGTTTGGATAATTTCCCTCCCTATTCCTTGTAGAATCATGCCCCATCTCTTTGTTGCATAGCATAGCTAGTTGTGGGTGTTTTCATTAAAATTCGTATTTACATGATGTCTTCATTTACATTGTGCCCATCTAGCACAAGAACCATAGACATCTATTCATTTAATTTCCGATACATGAGACGCTTAATCAATGGTGGGGCCTTGGCCTTGAGCTCCTCACCATGATTAAAGTACAATATTTACATCATTTACGATTTAATACAAAGGGGGTCAAAATGGGGATGTGACATACCCCTCCCCTTACATTAGCGCTGTCCTCAGTGCTCATCAAAATTGAACAAAAATGGATATGCCACCCTCATGGCATCCTCCAGCTCCCATGTAGCCTCATCGGGACCGTAGTGCTTCCATTGCACCTTTACCTGTCCGATGGCTCGGTTCCGGAGCAATGTTACTTTCTTGTCTAGGATGCGCAATGGATCGGTTTGGAATTCTCCCTCGGGTTCCACCTGGATCACATCCCAATTAATCACATGGTTAGGATCATGTACATATTTCTTAAGCAAAGAGACATGAAAAACATTATGAGCTTTAGTGCTAGCAGGAAAGGCAAGTCTATATGCAACTGGCCCTATTCTTTCAAGTACTTCAAATGGTCCGCAATATCTAGGTGATAGCTTGGCACAACTCCCAAGCTTCAAGGAACTCTTCCTTGATCTCACTCTAAGATACACATGATCCCCAACACTGAATTCCCTATGCATTCTATGTTTATCTACATAGCTTTTATGTCTATCCTGGGCTGCTTTTAAATTTTGCCGGATCCTTGCAACCTCTTGTTCCATTTCCTTAAGCAATTCTGGCCCAAGTACAATTCGGTTCACTAGATTGTCCCAAGTCACTGGTGTCCTACATCTTCTGCCGTACAAAGCCTCATATGGACTCATTCCTAATGATTCTTGCTGCCCATTGTTATATGCAAATTCTACCAGGTGTAGATAATCCACGGGGGCTTCACTAGAAGGCAATATAATACCACGTTCATTCATATTGCGGTATTAAATATTCATGAAAATGTAAAAATTATATTGCTTATATATTAAGGGGCAAAGGGTTTTTCTTATTTAATGTAACAATACAAAAATACTTTGGGGTCTTTTTTATATGGGCAGGCTGACATATATCCACCAAATGGATATGGCAGGATCACGGCCGGATGAGAAATCGGGTTGAGGCAAGGCTCAGGCTTACCAGTACGCAGGGAAATTGCGTCTTGAGGCATGCTTGAGTCCAGGGGGTTTTGTGGTGAAGTGGGTTTCCATTCGATAATAGTCGAGATACAGTGATCATTGATAGCCAATTGTTACCAATAACACTTAGTCAGTTGTTACCAATAGCCTTGGGAGGCTATAAGCCTCCAGGGCCTGTTATAGGCCCTCGATAGGCCTTGGGGGCTTGAATACCCAACCACTCGTGCCTATTACAGGCCTTGGGAGGTTTAGTCAGCCTCCTAGAGCTTGTTACAGGCCCTGGGGGCTTGGATACCTAGCCCACAACAGGCTTAGTTAGCGATTGGGGAACTATAACATGCAATCTAAATGTTGTACTATGTGCATTGTCTCTAATGAAATACAAGAAGTGATCTCCTATCTCTTCATTAGACCATTAGATGTTGCAAATCATAATGATATATGGGTGAGTAATTGCATTGTGGGTGAAGTAATGTGCATCCACAACATACATCGAAAGAAGCAAGGTGCATTGTAGAATGCATGTGGGGTCATAAGAGGGGTGTCATATCAATATATTAGGTAGAAATATAAAGGGGTATAAAAAATGTTAATGAAAAAATTGATACATACAATATCTAGTGAAAATAGGGGATTTTTAAAATTGGGAAGGCATATTGGGAGGGGGTTAAAAAAATGATTTTGGAAGGTATTTTCCAATATTTAGTGAAATTAGGGGTATTGTTTCATATGCCACGATCGAACGTGCTATGATAGTAGTCTATTGAGTGAAGCCCCACACGAGATAATCCTCCCACTTGGATGGCTTGTCCATTACATACATGCGAAGCATGTCTTCAAGCACTTGATTTACTCTTTCTGTTTTCCCGTCTGTCTGAGGATGGTACGCGGTGCTAAAGTTCAACTGTGTACCCAAATCTGCAAAGAGACCTTTCCAGAAATTGGAAGTGAACTTGGTATCCCTGTCAGAAATTATTGCCTTAGGCAACCCATGTAATCTGAAAATTTCCTTCATGAAAATATTTGCAATGGCATCGATTTTATGTGTGGACTTAACCGGTATGAAATGTGCTGCCTTTGTTAACTTGTCCACCACAACCATGATGGAATCATGTTGTCTCACAGTCATTGGAAATCCTGTAATAAAATCCATGGATATTATTTCCCATTTCCATTCTGGGATTGGCACTGGGTGCAATAAACTTGTGGGGTGTTGGTGTTCAACCTTCACCTGCTGACATTTCATGCACTTATAAATGTATTCAACAACATCCTTCTTCATGCCTAGCCAGAAATAATATTTTCTTGCTGTAGCAATTGTTTTCTGATATCCTGGGTGACTAGAGTATGGAGCTTTATGGATTTCATCCATAACAATCCTCCTCAAATCTGTCACATTGGGAATATAGGCTCTATTGTTATACATAAGAACTCCGTCTTCCTCCAAATGATAACCTTCATACTTCTTGCCAAGGTCCTGCTGCTGCAATTTGCCCTTTATCTGCTCATACACTTCATCCCCAACCATATGGTTAACAATCTGCTGCCACAAATCTGGTTGGCAAGTACTAAGTGCCGCCACATACATTTCATGTACCTTCCTGCTGAGTGCATCAGCCACCTTGTTTTCTTTCCCTTTTATGTGTTTGATTTCAAAATCAAATTCACACAAAAATTTCAACCATCTAGCTTGCCTAGCATTTAAAGTTGGTTGATCAAACAAGTATTTCAGACCACAATGGTCTTTCTTTAACTCAAATTTTCTTCCCATTAAGTAATGCCTCCACATCTTCAAGGCATGTACTATGGCTGCAAGCTCTATATCATGAGTAGCGTAGTTCTTCTCATGCTCCTTCAACTTTCTTGACTCATAGCATATCACGTGGTTGTCTTGCATAAGAACTCCTCCAAGTCCTTGATTGCATGCATCGGTACACACCACAAAGTCTTTTTCTGGGTCTGCAATTTTCAAAATTGGTGCACTTGTAAGAAGATTCTTCAACCGTTGAAAACTTTCCTCACATCTTGGTGACCATTCAAACTTTATCCCCTTCTTTTGCAAAGAAGTGATTGGGTTTGCAACCTTGGAGAATCCTTCGATAAATCTCCTGTAGTAACCAGCAAGGCCCATAAAAGATCTCACATCAGTCACATTCCTTGGAGTTGGCCAATTCATAATGGTTTCAATCTTCTCAGGGTCTACAGATATTCCTTCGTCGGAGATGATGTGACCCAAATAATGAATTCTATCTTTATAAAAGTCACATTTGCTCAACTTTGCATACAACTTATGCTCCCTTAGTAATTGCATTGTCATTCTCAAATGTTCTTCATGCTCTTCTTCATTCTTAGAATAGATGAAAATGTCGCCTAGGAATACAAGAACAAACTTGTCCAAATACTTGCTAAAAACATTATTCATGAGACACATGAATGTAGCTGGTGCATTTGTGAGACCGAATGGCACCACTACAAACTCATAGTGTCCATACGTCGTTCTAAAGGCTGTCTTATGAATATCTTCTTCCTTGATTCTTACCTGATGGTAGCCAGACCTCAAGTCAATCTTTGAAAATACCTTTGCTCCTCTCATTTGTTCAAAAAGGTCATCAATTCGGGGCAATGGGTATTTGTTCTTCACAGTGACTTTGTTCAACTGCCTGTAGTCAATATATAACCTGAGTGTTCCATCTTTCTTTTTCACAAATAGAACCGGTGCTCCCCACGGGGACACACTTGGCCTAATATATTTCTTTTCCAGCAACTCTTGTAGTTGCATTTTCAATTCTAGCAATTCCGGTGTACTCATCCTGTACGGTGTCTTAGATACTGGTGCCGCTCCTGGCACAAGTTCAATTGTAAAGTCAATGTCTCTCTTTGGAGGAAGTCCTGGAATCTCATCCGGAAAGACATCCCTAAATTCTTGCAATACATGATAGTCCTTCAATTTAAGAGTTTCATTCTTTGTTGCCTCTAAAATGTGGGCTGCATACAGTTGACATCCCTTCCTACAGAACTTCTTCAGCTGCATGGCTGAAACCTGTCTAACAGAAGTCACCTTTGGAATCCCTTTTACAACCCTCGGGTTTCCTTCTTCGTCCATGCATTCAAATGTCTTATTGTAGCAGTCAAGTTTAACCCTGTGTGCTTCCAACCAATCCATTCCTATGAGAATATCATAGGAACCAAGTGGCAAAATATTCAGATCTGCATAAGTGAATAGCTCATCCATCTCTAATGGACATTTCTCTACTATTTCACTAACTTTTCTCTTGGTTCCAGTGGCTAGTTGAACTAACCATGATTTACTATGCTTTAATTTCTTGAAAGCACAAATCTCAACAATTCTAGGAGTGACATAACTGTGAGTAGATCCAGGATCAATCAAAATAGAAATAGATTGCTTAGCAATCTTACCTTCAACTTCAACCATAGTTGACTGATGATCTTCCTGGCGGTCTTCTAGTGCTGCATAGATTCTAGGGATTGTCCTTGCCACTTGACCCATAGTTTCAGCTCCTTGGATGTTGTGAACTTGATTTGCATTCCCATTCCGATGTGGACAGTTCCTAAGCATGTGGTCTCCTCCACAACCCCAACATTGAAGTGGGTCTTTTGGCTCGTTTGGATCTCTTGGCTTGTCTCCCATCATCCTAGTTGGCTTAGTCACAACCTATGATGGCTGCCTTTGCTGCTTCCGGAATTGAGGAGGCTTGAACCCCTTCTTCCTTTGATCAAAATTTTCATTTTTCCTATCTTTCCATGCCTTATGGAATTCTGGTTTGCTTCTGTTTTGATCAAAGAAATACTTGGCCTTTCTTATGGACTCCTCTAGAGTTCGAGGTTCATCAAACTCAATTCTATCTTTATATGACTGGGGCAGTCCACTTAGGAAACGCTGAATTTTCACCTTATCATCTCGAATGTACTTGACATACCTCAGCAGCTCCAAGAACTTGTTTTCATATTCTTCCATGGTCAATTGTCCCAATCTCAGCTCATGGAACTCTTTGATCTTATCATCATAGTACCTATCAGAGAGGTACTTTTGCTTGAAGTATTTCTTGAACTGCTTCCACACAATATTACTTTCATTGATCTTCTTCACTTGCCTGGTGTGTTCCCACCATATAGATGCTCTTCCATTCAAGTTGAAGATGGCTACCCTTGCCTTCATATTTCCCGAGTAGTCTTGGACTTGGAAATACTTTCTCATCCCAAGAAGCCAAGCCTCAGCTTCTTGACCGGACTTTATCTCTCCATCAAATGTAGGAGGTTTTGCCTTCTAAAATTCCCCATGTGAATTGTTCTTATAGTGGTTCTTCCTCTTATTCATGCGAGATGAAGAGCTTGAACCCTCAATGGATTCTTTATAGTCAGATGATTCATTAGAGGAGGTTTATGGAGTATATGTTCTATCTGTAGAAACTCTTGTTGGGCTACTGGCCCTCTTGCGGGAATTCCTTCTAGAGCTACTCCCACCCCTTTCTAAATTTGATATTTGATGCCCAGAGTTTATTTGCCTTTGGATGTCTGTCAAACTTTGTAGCATGGCTGTATTCAGCAGATTTTGTTCTTCTTAAGCTTTAATCATCCTTTCATTGTCTTCCCTACAGCTTTGCAACTCCACCCTTAGGCTTCTCATGGTGGCTGCAATACCTAGAGGAGTCTCTTGATTTCTTCTCCCATTAGATTCTGTTTCAACATTTTCAACATGTATGTTCTCCCCCATGGAATCTGTCTCAGGCTCATAGGGATCCTGTGCATCATCCATGATGTTGATTTTCTTGGCCCAACCAAAATCCAAAAATTCCCAACTGTACTATCTAGAGTGCTGCCCTGGTGTAACCGTGATTCTGTAAAATGTGTTCATCCACGCAATTGTTAGCTGCATCATATTCTCATAAATTCATAAATTGCTTCATGCACGTGGGAAAATATTGACAATTTGCCAGATCATAGAATTTTCTCTCAATCAACAACATATGAGGGGGGGGGGGGAAACAGAAGGGGGTCAAGGGGGCTTGCCCCCTTGTGGCTTCTTGTCACGTCCCCATTTTGACCCCCTTTGTATTAAATCGTAAATGATGTAAATATTGTAATTTAATCATGGTGAGGAGCTCAAGGCCAAGGCCCCACCATTGATTTAGCGTTTCATGTATCGGCAATTAAAAATAGATGCCTATGGTTCTTGTGCGAGATGGGCACAATGTAAATAAGACATCATGTAAATACGAATTTTAATGGAAAAACCCACAACTGGATATGCAATGCAACAAAAGAGATGGGGCATGATTCTACAAGGAATAGGGGGGGAATTATTCAAACCCTTGAGCCAATGGTATTAATCCATGTGTCAATGGGGAAACCCATAAACCACCAACTACCCATTTTGTCTCATGCACCCAATCATTTAATTTTTCCAAGAAATTGGTTAAGGTAGTTAATGCCTTGGAAATGAGGAAGTATGGAAGCCAATTTCGTGCATGGGCAAGCCATCAACCTGAAAATTTGTGTTTTTGCTTGTTGGGCAAGAAAACACCCACGAAATGGTGCCCAAAGCCATTCTGAATGGGGGTCTTCACTCATTCACGCAGTGGGAGCTAACTGGGTCTTTCCCTACACGTTTTTCATCCAAAATCCTGCATTCTTCCATGCATGGGAGTTCGTTTTTGCATGTACAGTAGCTTGGGAGAGAAGAGCCACGTTTTGGGGACTGTATGGAGGTCTTTTTTGCCCCGAATGTCCAGGGACGTTTTTCTAAAAACGGATTGGCTTCCCTGGGTTGTTCCCCAACTTCCCATTTCGTTTTTGTGGGTTCCCACGTTTTTCTGAGTTAGCTGAAACCCCATCTCATGCATCTCACTGTAAAAACATTTTATCCTGCCCCAAAATTGTGTTCTACTGTTGTGTGCATCCTCGTTTTTGGTTTGAACCTGTGAATTGAAGTTTTGGAGTGGTAGTGGACAGAAGTGGCTTGATAAACCTAGTGGGGGAGACAACCTTTCAAGAAGATCAAGAGGGATTTGGTTACTCTTCTATGCATACCTGAGAGCACTAGATAGGGAAGGTATGGCTTGATGGACTGTATAACAGTGAAAAGAATACTTCCTTGTGCTGGGTGTGTAGGTATTGTGGGTGCCAAGCTAGATAGATCTTGCAAGGTTACCCCTGGCTCTGTGCTGGAGCTCACTAGCTTAGCAACTCTTCCTTCCCATCTCCTAGCAGCTTGATAAACCCAATTGTAGATTGGCTTGGCTCATCTTGGTGTATGCTTGGCTATGTGTGAGTCTACTATTCCCTGGTTCCTTGTAGAGATCATGCCCAGCTCGGGGGGTGGCAGTGGTGCTGAGAGATTGAGGAGCACACTGGCCTACGGTTGGGTGGAACGTTGCAGTTGCATAGCCAGTTGCTTGGGACTGCCTTATTGAGATAAGTATTCTCCTGCATTAACGTGCAATTACTTCTTTGATGAACATCTTGGAGAATGGATGATGTGCAATTCTTAATATTCCGCTGTGATTTTCTTAAAATAATACATTTCCATATGTCTCTGATATATTATGTGAATGCTTATGGTTAAAAGTTTCATGGGGCTAGACGCCCAGTTTAGCATCATGTCTGTTATGCACTTTCATATGTATATCTTTATTTTAATTTGAATGCTTGTTTTCAATATATGGGGCTGGATGTCTGGTTTAACATCACGATCCTCTCCATCTAGCTGGTATGATGGGAGGGGACGTGACACTTCTCTTGCCGCAACGAGCGGTTCGCTGAACGCTCCCGCAATTGCGGGGCGGTTGGCTGAAGCCTTCCGCAATTGCGGGGCGGCTGGTGGAATGCTTCCGCAATTGCGGAGCCATTAGGTGAAGGCTCTCGCATTTATGGAGCCATTCGGTGAAGGCTCCCACAGTTGCGGAGCCATTCGGAGAATGCTCCCGCAGTTTCGGGGCGGTTCGCGGCTTGCCTCTGTTGCGGGGGGGTTCGCCGAATGCTTCCAAAATTTCGGGGAGGTTCATGGAAGCCTTCCGCAACTGCGTAACGACTCGGCGAAGTCTTCCGCAACTACGGAACGACTCGGCGAAGTCTTCCGCAATTGTGGAATGATTCACCGAAATCTTCCGCAGTTGCGGAACGATTTGCCGAAGTCTTCCGCAGTTGCGGAACGATTCGGCAAAGTCTTCCGCAGTTGCGGAACGATTCGCGGAATCCTTCCGCAATTTCGGAAGAGAATTCCTTCCGCAAATTTCGGAAGAGAATTCCTTCCGCAAATTTCGGAACGATTTCCCGAACTCTTCCTCATTGCGGAACGATTCGCGGAATCTTTCAGCAGTTTTGGGACAACTTCCCGAATTCTTCCCGAAACAGACTTAAACAAAAATTTCAAAAACACTTAAGAAAATTTTTGAAATCTTCCCTTATAATTGCTATCAGATTTGGTCCATAGAGGTCCAATGCTGCAACCAGTAGCTCTGATACCATTCTGTCATGTCCCCTCCCATCATACCAGCATGATAGAGAGGACGTGGTGCTAAATCCGGGCATCTAGCCCCATAAACTTTGAATTAAGCATTCAAATAATAATATAAGACATATAGAATGTATAGTTATATGAAAAACACAGCGGAATAATATCAACAATACATCCATCATACATTCAAGATATTCAACAATTAATAATTGCAGAGTTAACACAAGAGAACACTTATCTCAACAAAGTAGTCCCAAGCAACTGGCTATGCAACTGCAACGTTCCACCCAACCATAGGCCAGTTGTGTTCATCAACCTCTTGATACAACTGCCACCCCCGAGCTGGGCATGATCTCTACAAGGAGCCAGGGAATAGCAGACTCACACATAGCCAAACATACATCACAAATGAGCCAAGCCAATATGCAATTGGGTTTATCAGGCTGCTAGGACATGGAAAGGAAGAATTGCTAAGCTAGTGAGCTCAACCACAGAGTTAGGGGTACCCCTCCCAGATCTATTAAGCTTGGTACTCACAATGCCTACACACCCAACACAAGGAAGTATTCTCTTCACTGCCACATAGTCCCTCAAGCCATACCTTCCTTTCTAGTGCTCTCAGGGTGTGCATAGAAAAGTAGCCAAAGCCCTCTTGATCTTCTTGAGAGGTTACTCCCTCCACTAGGTTTATCAAGCCAATTCTGTCCACAACCAGTCCAAGTTTCTTGCTCACAGATTCAAACCAAAAAAAAGATGCACATAACAGCAGAAGTATAAGTGTTGGGCATGATCAAAACGTTTTTACAGTGAGATGCCCAAAGATGGGGTTTCTACCAGCCCAGAAAAACGTGGGAAAACTTAAAAACGAAAATGGCAATTGGGGAACAACCCTGGAGAGCAGAAATTGTTTTCAGAAAAACGTCCATGGGTATTTTTGGGCAAAAATGACCTCTATAAACCCCCAAAACGTGACTCCCTTTCTCCTAACCACTGTGTAGCACAAAAACGAGCTCCTAGCTATGGTAAAATGCAGGAAATTGGTGAAAAACGTGATGAAGGAAAGCCCAGTAGTTCCAACTGCGTGAGGGAGGAAAGACTATCTATTCAGAATGGCTTTGGGCACCATTTCGTGGGTGTTTTCTTGCCCAAGGAGACAAAACACGATTTTCCAGGTTGATGGCTTTCCCATGCACAAAAATTGGCTGCCATACCTCTTCATTCCCAAGGCATTAACTTTCTCAACCAACTCTTGGAGGAATTAAATGATTGGGTCCATAACCCAAAATGGGTAGTTGGTAGTTTATGGATTTTTTTCTCATTGACACATGGATTACCACCATTGGCTCAAGGATTTGGATAATTTCCCTCCCTATTCCTTGTAGAATCATGCCCCATCTCTTTGTTGCATAACATAGCTAGTTGTGGGTATTTTCATTAAAATTCATATTTACATGATGTCTTCATTTACATTGTGCCCATCTAGCACAAGAACCATAGGCATCTATTCATTTAATTGCCGATACAAGAGACGCTTAATCAATGGTGGGGCCTTGTCCTTGAGCTCCTCACCATGATTAAAGTACAATATTTACATCATTTACGATTTAATACAAAGGGGGTCAAAATGGGGACGTGACACAAGGCCTTACTGGTTCCCAAACCCATGATACTAAGGGTGATGGACTGAAGTTGTAGTGTTCTTTAACCTTTAAACTTAAAACACAATTAGATATACAAAGATTTATAATGCAACAAACTAAAACTTATAATGCATACTGCCAAACACAAAGACAATTGAAATTAAATGTTGCAGAATAAACCCTTGTATTATGATAATCCAACAGAAAAGAATGATCACTTGCCTCTTAAGGTGGGTTGACCTTTCACTTGAGCCAAACTCCAAATACACCAATGTTTGACAAAACAATCCATAGCCTCCTAGCTCTTCAAATAGGATTCCAATAGTCAAAACCCTAACTACTTGTGGCCCTATAATTAATGAGTACCAACTACCCGGTGGCCCTTAATTAATAGAGAGACCATTTTTACATTAATTAATTATCCACTGGACCACTACTACCAAATCAACCTTATTCAAAGGAGATAGACACATGTATTAATTGACTATCTCCTATATAGCCTAAAGTATGGAGGCTAGGGTAGGGGCCCCACATGCCCCCCCCGCCTGCCCCCCCGCCTCAAGAGTAGTGTTGTCCTCAAGGTTGAAGGTGAGGAAATTGTTGTAGAATCCATGTTTGTTCCCATGTGGCATCCTAAGGTTTCATATCTTTCCACTAGATAAATACTTCTATGACCATGTGCTTGTGCAATTGATGGTCTTTGGTATCTAATACTCCTTCTGGTTAGATTCAAATGGATCCTTCCTCATAATGTTTTGGTAAGTTGGTCTACCCTTTACAATTTGATCCCACAACCTTATTGAGGCAAGAAACATGAAGTTCCAGATGAATCTTGGAGTGATCTGGTAGAGTGTTGACACAGATTTGTCAACAGGGGTTCACTTCGCACTATGTCAATAAAGCTCGACACAAACTCCCATAGATATCATCCCGGAAAGGGTTTAACCTTTCCAGCAACACTCGTAGAGTGAGTGAGATCTCACTTGAGATACCTAAGGGGGTTGCAGGAATTAGGATTCCGCAGGTATAAGAGGACATGCATTATTCACATTAACTCACAGCATAACCCGGAGATCGACACAATTATCATTTGCATTATAACACCATCATTGCATATCAAAATATACTATTTAGATCGACATAGTAACATGTTATCAAAACATATTCAATAGATCAATGACACATAACAAATCTATCCATACTGCAACAAAATACATTAAACTGCGGTACAACACATAAGTGACAAAGTCATAGATAAACATTCCTCTTCATTATACATCAATCTGTCTTACAACTCAGGGATACAAATCCGCAAAACCTATCTCAATAGCTTAGGTAAAAATTTATACAACGCGAAAGATAGATCAAAAACCCATAGATGCGAAGATACATTCATCAACCAAGAGATCATATCCGAACACAAGATTTCCTAAGATAATATGCCCGAAGGATTACAATACTACTTTTATTTATAGGCTCGCTGGCCGTTACAACCTTGGTCTACTTCAAAAAGTGACCCATTAACTAACTAACTAATTAACTAACTACTCCACTTTACTTCTTCTTTATCTGCCTTGTTGCGCTCTACAACTGGTCCTTTACCCTTGTCGCTAACCCCTTCATCGCTGGTTGTACCAAAACTTTTGCGACTTATCCCCTTGCCAACAGGCCCCCAACACAAACTTGTGGCTTGCTCTTGAGCCACTTCAGTCGGATGTTGCTGGTGCGTTCACCTGTTTCTTGAACTCTTCATATGCTGCTTTGATTTTGTTGACATTGTACCTTACTGCAGCTTTGAGCATTATGCAATCCTCAACCTCCTACTCTATCGGATGCTCTCTTTCTGACTGCTGCACTTTCTGTAAGTTTTCCTTTATCTACGACAACACTGGCATAGCTTCAACTGCCAACTGCTCTGCTTTCGAATGCAACTCATCCAACTTTGTTATTCTCCTATGTTATCTGGTTCGCACCTTGTTGACTTGGTCCTGCAATTCCTTCAATTTTGTTTGCTTAGTCATCTGCGCAAGTAGGGGCATCGCCTTCAACAAGCCCCTTAATTTTTCTAACTACCGCTCTACCTCACCGAGTTGCACGTTCAACTGGTGCAACTGCTCATCTTGCACAAGAATTCCCCAAAATTGCGAGACCTCCTCTACGATGTGTTGCACCGCCTTCTCCAATTCTGCAATCTCTATCGCAACATCCTCAATGGTGCTTGTCCTCGCTTCCACTTGCTCTGGTGGTGTGCTTGGCGCCACCTTTATTTGTAAATCCTCATTTTCTTTCTGGAGATCCGTGATAACTGCACCCAGTCTCAATGGCTTAGCCTCTATGATCATCTCTTTGGCTATTTCCGGCGCATCCTCACATGCCATGGAGATGGCATGTTCTAGTCTTCTCCTATCCTCCATCGCTTTTGTCCTTTCAATCATCACTGCTTCCTTTTCCTCGTGGAGTCATTCGACCTCCGCTTCAATACTTATTACCTGTCGTTTATAGTTGATCATTTGATCATGTGCTGATGCTTCTCGGTCATTGATTTCTTCACACCCCAGTGTGTGTGCGATGAAGCATAAACATGGGAAATATATTCAAATCTATGTTGATAGTGTCTTGTCCTCGTAATGCGACATCCAATTCTTCATTTCCTGTAGTGATCGCATCGGGTAGCACCTGTACGATCCACCGTTGAGTTTCGATATCAAAATCGACCTGACACACTTTTGATGGAATTAAATCTGCATGCACTGGCTACACCCTTGTTTCCATAATTGCAGTGCTCAATGTCTACAATAACTGTGACACTTGATGAAAGTACTCCGTCGCATGCTGTGTTAACTTTGCGCGGTTCTCCTCTGACCTATTCGTCATTTTATCAAGCATCTTTTTCATCTGTTCATCGAGGAGACCAAAAGTAGTACTCCCGTCGCCTCTCTCCATTATGTGCTTTTCTCCGGCTTCTTGTCTTTGGGATTCTAGCTCCGAATCTGTCGGTGTTGGTGGGAAATGGATACTATCAACTGAATGGGGATGACAGGTAAGCATATTAAATGAGTTACAGAGATGTTCATGAAAAGAAATAGGTTATAGGCCTTGAGAACATACCTTTCGAATGACGTTCGATCCTAGCTCTTATTCGATCTTGCGCTCAATCCTCAAGTCCACCTCCCGTTCACTAAACCTACAATACAAGTACCTTTCTTAGCGTATCTTGGATAATATATAATGATGGAAAAAGACAAAGCAATTTAAACATCCAATATTAACCAAAACAAATCCAAACTAGTATATCACTTCAATAAACACTTAATTTGGGGCAAGAAAGATGCTTCAACCTTTTATTGTCAAATGCAAATTGATGTTACAAAATATACCTGACTTCGTGACATGCTCCTACAACTTGATCCTGGGGTCTTGCTCTTCTCTAGCTTGGATATCTTCCAGCATAAACTCCTCCCAATGCAAGCTTCTCTCTAAAAGTCTCTTAATAACATTCATGTCTCTAACCCCTCTCTTTATTCTTCCCTATATTTATAGGACAAGAGAAGCAGTTCAGGTCGAGAGATGGTTATGGAGGAAGTTGGGAAACCAACTGCAACTAATCCTCTTCGTGAAATTAATTATTTTTTAATCATATTTTGAGATGTACGCTACTATTGTTCAGTGAAGTAGCGTTCGGGGCGCTACTATAGTGCTTGTAAACTAGCGCTCATCACTTTTTGAATGTTGAGCGCTACTCTGCTGAAGAGGAGTAGCGCTCATGAGGCTTGAGTGCTACTATTACACACTGGAGTAGGGCATAGGCGCTAGTCTATTGAAGTAGAGTAGCGCTCATATCTCAGAATGACATTTTTAGGGTTTTTCCAGTCTTATCAGGAAGTGGAGTAAGTCAAAGTCTCATCTAGGGTCAACATGCTCCTCCATCCAAGTTGTCCTTTTGTGTGATCAACAACTCAAGGTGATCACAGACGGAGAGGTGCAGGTTTGACCTATAACAGATGCCCCCTAATGTTTGAGGTCAGAGGGAAACGATGGCCGAAATACATTATAATCCAAAGCCAGAGGAGGAGCAAAGAACCGCAGAAACAAGTCACAAGAACACTTGAAACAAATATCAAGGTCAGCAAGCAATTACATCTTTGACATCATATAGATGTGCAGTGTGATACAACATGATCTCTGATACATAACAAGGAGATGTATATATAGCATGGCCACTTGGAATACAAGCGTGGATCCATGTCAAACTGAGAGATC
Organism: Larix kaempferi; assembly: GCA_027924585.1. Classification (NCBI taxonomy): domain Eukaryota; kingdom Viridiplantae; phylum Streptophyta; class Pinopsida; order Pinales; family Pinaceae; genus Larix; species Larix kaempferi. Next base: position 35,903,635 of record BSBM01000510.1, read on the forward strand.
ATAGCCATAACAACAAACTGGATCTATGTCTCATGGAGAGCCGAATATAAGTGAGGCTCAGTCTTGTGCAACTTGGGTGATAACAGAATGAGGTAATGTCATCCAAAATCCCAAGGTCTTCATCCAAAACAACTCTAGGTACAAACCCTAACCATGTGAATAGATGAGCTGACAGTCGAAAATGGGGTTTATCGTTTGATTACCGGTCATTGATGTATACCGTTAACAAACGCGAGGACTTCCACCGATATTGATGATGGGGCCCAAGGTACCAAGTACGGTACGCCAAGTGTGAATAGATGGACTTGGAGTCGAACACTTGGGGATCCTGTCAAAGAAGAGACATTGATGTATTCTCAACATTCAACAGCGAGGAAAATTGCCACTGGTGACTGCAATTTCCAAGGTACTAACTGAAACTTTAAACTTCATTCCCAAAGTAAAATGAGTTGATGTCGATGGGCAGAAGTTCGTTGGAAGGGAGGCCTTAAGGCATCCTCCATCATCCAACTTGAGGAACACTCAACTGGTATGAGCTGATATGGAAGAATATGTAACAAGACTGACACTAGGATGGCCGAAACATGAGGTCAAGGTAAACTGCAAAATGGACGACACAGGGTATATCCTTGAATAGTGAGCATGACACAAAGTGACTCAGGCAGTTTCCAACATAATGGGGTAAATGATAAGCCTAAAATGAAAGAGACATTATCTGACCCTCCATATGGTTGGAAGAATAACCAACCAGGGGAGTAAACAACTCGGAGATCAGGTTCACCCTGAGGTCAAAAACTAAAGCCAACCGACAAGATAGACTCAAGTAGGTGCTGTGTTCAAGGATAGAACTGACTGAACTTCCTTTGACATTGAAGATATGACACATCTTTCCCATCCCTTATTTGTTTTAGATAAAAGAATACCTTTCTTGTTGTTTTAATGAGTCCAAGAAAGAATGAAAAACTCAATAGATCCAACCATGTAAAAAGTTTAACGAGCCCATGGGAGGAAGACTCAGGACCTTCTTCATTATTTACAGAGTTCGAAGAAGAGATAGAATATTACTCTATATTATTGATCTCTGGATTTTAATATCGAGCCGAGATCTGTTCTTGCTCGCCGGTGTTTTCAATTTTAAGGAGTCTGAAAAACTTAAACAATAACTCCATATATCTGCTCGTGGACTTTAGTATCGAGCCCAAGCAGATTAATGCTCGTCGGTGTTTTCCTGTTTATAGAGTTTGAAAAACTTAAACAATCCTCTTTTCACCTATCCGTGGATTTTATATCGAGCCCTGATTGGTCTGTGCTCGGCGGTGTTTTCTTGTTTATAGAGTTGAAAAACTTAAACAGTCCTCTACTTACCCTCTCGTGGATTTCACATCGAGCCCGAGTAGGTGAATGCTCGCTTGGTATTTTCATGTTTAGAGAGCCTGAAAACCGTAAAGAAAGGCTCCAAAAGGTCCTTTTTCGTGTAGTTAGTCTCCTCCTCCGAAAAAGTATAAAACAAAGGGAAAAGAACTCTTCTAGTGCATACAGAAGTATACCTAGAGTATACCTTTTCCGTAATTAATCCACCTAGGCCCAGAAAATGGATAATTCTATACCTGAGTGGATGAGCCTTCGATTACTTTAACGAGCTCGAAGAGGACAAGCTTGCTTGGCAATCTTGTTTAGGTTTAAATAGTCCAAACAAGAGCTTAAAATGACTTAAAGGTCAGCTTCTGGGATCATAGCTTCATACTCTGCCAAAACTAGGTCTTCAACAAAATATTAGTTAATGCGACAAAAAATCTCGAATGATATATGAATTTGAACTATCAACTAGTTGACAAGGTCTAACATCGAGAATTTTTAAACTTAGGAGATCGATCCTACAAAAATTTAAGGAAAAATGCGAGCTTGATTAGTATTACACCATATGTATGTTTCAATTGATTAATTAGGTGATTTTGATAAAATTTTGAAACTATAGAGAACTAAACAATGGTGGGTAAAAATTAAAATCCAATTCATATATATAATTTCATTTTAAAATTCAATTTTCAATTTGTTTTTGTAGGGCAAAGATTCGGGGCAAACTTGGCGTTTTCAAATCTCCCTAGAGATCAAATCAGGCATCCAAACACCGTTCTTCTTCCACCATGTGAGTTAGAATCTTCCCTACTTGCATTTTTATGGTTTAGTTTTATTTTTTGAGCCAAAAATTGCTTGCCACGCAATGCTCACAACTCTTACTGTGCGGGTGCTACTATGTAACAAGAGCAGTGGCGTGTAAAGGAGATGAGCGCTACTATGCTCAAACAGAGTAGCGCCCATACGTTACTGTGTAGTATACACAGTAACGCTCAGGCCTGAAAACCTAAAAGCAAGCGCCGAGACTAAAAAAAATGTCACTTTTTGTGCAGGATAGTTCTTCAATGGAGGGAGAGAGAACATGAGGACATGGATAGGCTGGCCATGCAAGACCCAGCCACTCTCCACGCTCTCCGAAGATGCGGTTTATTGAAGTTTTACCGAACCGTAAACATGAGGGCCCTGAACAAATTATTTCGAAGACTTATTCAATACTGGGATGTGGATACCAATACTTTTGTCATCCATGGGCAAACTTTGGAGCTTACAGTTGATGACATTTATTTCATTACTGGTCTCTCACGGAGGGGAGATGTAATAAATCTGAAAGGGTCTTCTCGTGTGGGCATAAGATCTGTGCAAGAGTACTTGAATACATATTGTGTGGCCGGAGCTGAGAAATCATGAAGCCAAATATTGATTTCTACAATTGAAGGCCTCCCCTTGAAGGTGATAGTGAGTATGATTAACCGAGTGGCAGGTAGTGCCTCACTACACCTAGCTTCCAGGCACTCTATGCATGTTGGTGTACAATGCTTACACAGTCATGTATATGATTGGTGTACTAGTTTACTGGCGAGCATGAAATCTCAATTGACAGGTTGTAAATCCGGCACAATGAAGAATTTTGGGTATGGTAGTATTTTGTGTACTTTCTTCTTTGAGAGGATGCTTGCTATTAGTTTGGGGATGCCTCTACCTCAGGTTAACCCCCGTGAGCCCAGACTAGGCCGTTGGGGTGGCATATTCCTTTGCCAGGGTGGTGGGGAAAGTCACTACTGTTATCATACTGATGATTTCTGGGGGTGGTGGGAGAGGCAAGTGCCCGCTTTCAAGCAGTTTCCATATGCTGGATTGGATTTCCGTCATGATCCAGAACTGGTGCTTCCTCCAGGTGGAGCCTGGGGAGATATTGGTATGTTAAATCTTTGAGAATTATTTAATTTTTTCAAACTTTTCAAGTATTTGATTTTTATGAATGAATTTTGAAGTGCTAAACAAGTGTCATATGCAAGTCTTGGGCCTGTCCGTCCCGAGGGACATCCTACCATCTTTGTGAGGCCAGTTGATATTACTGCAGCAGATGCTATGTTGGGGACCATAGAGAGAAAAGTGAGTCGGTTGACTCATGAAGTTCCTGCATGCCGTATGGATCAGATACCTATTGATATGCAGGAAGATGTAGTTGGGGTGCCCCCAACATGGCTTAGAGTGCTGCGGAAGATAGCTAGGCTAGTCATATGCTATCGTAATGCAGTAGATGATGATGAGGTCCCTCCTTCTCCATAAGAGAGGGATACATTCTATGTATATATTTTTGAGGCTACTATGCCCAGTTTTGTACTTTTATGACATGACTTGATAGACTTGTGATCCAAAACTCATATATTTTTTGATACAGTATCGGCTATATACAGTATCAGTTATTTACATATGTATGTGTTTGAATTTTATGTGTGCAATGTTGTTTATGAAAGTGTATGATACAAATGCCAGTCTAGCACATAGTTTGCTAATGAATCATCTAATGTGTTTAAATTTCTTGGAATGTGTTCATATATAATAGAATCAAACTGTCTTTCCAATAGACTAACTCGTAGAAACTGATGTAGAAATCCAGGATCTCTAATCTGGTAGACACCTGTTAACTAAAATACAATTAGTTGTGAGTCAATTCTTACCTCCAAATGTGAAATGCCATGACTGAGAGCATCTCGGAGAAGTTCTATAACTGCACTGTATTCAGCCACATTATTCGTGGTAAAACCCAAACAAACCCCCCCGAAGACACAAGTTGGCCAGCAGGTGAGTAAATGACCCAAGCTGCTACAGCCAACTGACAGGTGTGGCGACTGGCGCCATCAACAAATCCTAAGAAATGTTCAGTTGACATCTGGTACACGAAACGAAAAAAACACATAAGATTAACTAACAAGCATAACAAAAACCAACTTTACAAAAAAAATACAGCTATGTTACAAAAAAAAGTACATCAGCCTAAGCGTAGTACTTCTTCAGGTAGAGCCCATTTCTAGGCTCGGCCAGCTTATTACCTTCGTAATCTATCAGTTCATAGGAACCTTTCTTCAGTACTTTGGAAATTATATAAGGTCCGAGCCACCTAGATTTGAATTTGCTGGGTCCTAGGGGTTCTTTGTCTTGATCCCAAAGTAGGACCAAGTCTCCTTTAATGAAAACCCTAGGTTTGACGAATTTGTCATACTGTCCTTTGACTCATTTTTTGTGGACCTCGTTTGTTGTGAACGTGTCGCGGCGCTGTTCATCTAGATGTTCTAAGTGTAACAAACGTTCTTCTAGTATTGAAGTATCTGGTAGTAACTGAACTGCTAGTTTTAGCGAAGGAATCTTGCATTCAATCGGTACGACTGCTTCTATCCCATGCACAAGTTGGAAGGGAGAGAAACCGGTAGTAGTCTTAACGTTGGCTCGGTAACCCAAAGAGCCGGGTACAGCATGATGTGCCAGTTATTTCAACTGGCATTAACAGTTCTCCGCAGTATAACCTTTAAAGTTTTGTTCACTGCTTCGACTTGTCCATTCGCCTGTGGATAGTATGAAGACGAATGTTCTTGTCGAAAACCAAGCATTGTATACAACTCGGTCATCATGCTATTTTGGAAATGACTGCCATGATCAGTCACTATCTCTTTAGGTATGCCAAACCGTGCAATAATTTGACTAAACACGAAATAAGTGGCAGTTTCTCCATCTGCCTTGACAATAGGCATTGCCTTCGCCCACTTAGTAAAGTAGTCAATGGAAATGATGATGTAATGATGTCCTCCAGCCTAAACTGGATTGCAAGTCATGTAATCAACCCCCCATTTTGTGAAGGGACCTACTGTAATTACAGGATGAAGAGGAGCTGGGTGTGCCCTCATTTTCTTAGTGAAAAACTGACACGGACGACAGCGTTTCACCGCTTCCACACAATCTTTGAAGATCGTGGGCCAAAAATATCCGACACACTGTATCTTCTGAGTTGTTACCAACCCGGAAAGATGTCCCCCACAAGCTCCACTATGGGCATCATTTAACACTGCTTCGGCTTCTTCTCGAGTTAAGCAACGTCGTAAAATGGAATCTGCCCCCCGTCGATACAAAGTATCTGAGATGATGAGGTAGTTCTTCGCATGGATTTTGAGTTTGCGTCGTTCTTCTCGACAAAAAGTAGTAGGACACCTCAAAGTCTGGATATATACTAAGATATCCCCGTACCATGGGTCAGAGGAAGCAATGAGGAAGATATGTTCATCTGGGAATGATGATTCTTCCTCAACGTATTCTAGGTCACTTGGAAACTCTAAGATTAACTCAGTGAACACTCGTGATTTCTTCAACTTGGCCGATTGGAAGACCAAATCAAACTCCTGTAGGATTACAATCCATTTATTATATTTCTCACCGATGATTCGTCGGGTGAGAACATACTGGAAAGGATTGACTTCTGCTATCACAGTAGTAGTTTGTAAAAGTATATAGTGATGAAGTCTCTGTACCGCATAGACCGCGGCAAGTGCTAACTTCTCAACGTGCGAATATTTAACCTTAGGGGCTATCAATGCGTAAGAAAGATAGTAGACAACATGCTCTTGGAGCGTATCGTCTTCCTGAACCAAAACTATACCAATTGTATTAAGAGATGCTTCCAGATATAAAAGAAAATCTTTTGCGTAGTCTGGCGGGTTGAACAAGGGTGCTGAAAGAAGTGCCTTTTGTAAGGCTTCAAAGGATGCTTGAGCAGCCTTGTCCCACACAAAGTAGGAGTCTTGTTTGAGTAGCCTCATAAAACCTTTAGTAATTTTAGTATAGTTTATGATGAATCTTCGTAAGAAATTCGACATGCCTTGAAGACTTTGGAGTTGTCGCAAGGTGCGAGGAGGAGGCATATTTACAATCGCCTCTACTTTCAGCGGGTCGACCATTATGCCACGATTGGAGACAATGAAGCCTAGTAGATGTCCCGATTCAAAACAGAACACACACTTATTAGGATTCAAACGAATTTTATATTGTCTGCATCTTTCAAACACCTGTCTAAGATGAGCTAGATGATCCCGTCTCTTTCGAGATCGCGCCGGGAGATCATCCAAGTAAGGTTCTACTATATGTTTGATATCATGAAAAGCAAAATTCATCGCACACTGGAAGGTAGCTCTAGCATTCTTCAAACCAAATGGCATCTTCCGGTAAGAGAAGGTCCCCCATGGGAAAATGAAAGTTGCTTTATGCTGATCCTCGGGTTTGATTTGTATTTGATTGTATCCCGAAAATCTGTCCCTGAAAGAGAACATCTCATGTCCCGCACAAGCATCTATGATTTGATCGATAAACGGTGTAGGATATTTATCTTTCGGACAAGCTTTGTTCAAGTCCAGGAAGTCAGTATAGACTCCAATGGTACCTTGCTTCTTATCAATCGAAACGGGGTTTGAAACCCATTTCGTCATGTCAATCGGATAGATGAACCCGGCTTTAAACAACTTTTCAACCTCCGCCTTGATGGCGGCCTCTTTTCTAGGGTTCACAGGACAGAGCTTTTGTCTCATAGGTTTTGCGTTATGGTATGTCGTGATGACATGCTCCACGATGGCTGGGTCTATACCTGGCATCTCCTCATATGACCCGGCAAAAACGTCACGAAATTCTTTAAAAAGTTTTTTATACAGAGCGATCTCTTCTGGAGAACAGTCTGCACGAATAAAAATGTTTTCCACGACCCCGGGTTTGGTGGAAATGTTGATCAGAATTGTTCTCGATATGTTAGCCATATTTCCCTCAGCATAAACAGCTCTCGAAGTAGAAGGAAAATATGACAAATCAACCAATCCACCGGGTCTCAAAGGGAATTCCCCTCTCTCAATCCTGTCTAGATCTGGAAGCATGTAGGACCTGTGGTGCATATGTTCCCATGGTTGGTCTAGGCCCATCATGACTTCTAAGATGGCTTCATCAGACGACAAAACCGTGTCTAAACAATCGAACGAGTGAGTGGAATTCAGTGACCATGCCGGAGCGTAGTCCATATCTGACTCAGAAGAGACTGGCGGAGTCATGATATGTTCCATTGCAGCATGTTGTGTTTCCATATAGGCCACTTCTGCAATGGATGGAGGCACAAAAGGTTTTGACATAGTGGGAAGGATCCAAGGATCAATTCTTAAACCAACCGTGAATGTTTCGGTAGCAGTACCCACATCAGAACGCATAAAAAGAACAGGGGAGGGGAGGTCGAAAGTGCCTATTAACGACCCATACAGCCCTGCTCCTAAACTCTCATTAACCGGGATGGTTTCATCAACTAAGGGAATTGTGGTCTCTAAAGAAGTCTGGTTGTTTCTCTGAGTGAAAGAAAGCTGATCGACTGTAACGACCTTACCTTCAAACGAGAACATAACAACTCGAAAAACTGTCAATGCAATAGCTCGCATGGCATATCTCCAGCTCCTGCCTAATAACATATTGTAATCAAGCGGAGCGTCCATAACTTCTACTTCTACAACAACTGTCTTATCGGCCAATGTGACATCAAATGATGGCAAAACCCCATGTGTGCGGAAATTCCTGCCATCAAATGCAGTAAGTAGTGTGTTAGAAGGGGCTAACTCGGGGGAACCCAAAGCTTTCCAACAGGAAATTGACATTACGCAGGTCGACGCGCCCTCATCTATGATAGCTCGTCTGATGGTCATTGGGCCATGCACAACTTCAATATTAAGAGAAACATGGTAGGGAAACCGGTATTTGATATCAGCCATATCAAATCGCGCAAACATGTTAGAGGATTCCATACTTCTAATAGCTGCCAGAAGTGCATTCCGTTGTAAAGGACAACTTTGCAAGACTTCTAAGGTAGACATGGCACAAGGGGTCTGGGCTAAATCTTCAACCACATTGTAGTTGGAGGAGGCCCGAGTGTTGGGATTGTGCGATGCCCGTTTCAAGACACCTTTCAGGATCTTGGGCATTGGGTCCACAGGTATGTGGAGTAGAGTGGAGGATTCTGGAATCTCTTTATCCTTTTTCTATGCGTCCGGGGTATAATTCCTGGCTCTTGTTTGTAAGAGTGCATCCGAATTAACCATGCTAATAAAAGTTTGATCAACCGTAGCATGTGTAGTGCCCCCAGTGTTGGAGGTTCCAGAAGCTGAGCTCTGCCCCTTAGGGAATGGATCTTTCAGTACGGCAGGCTTCTTTTCTCGTAATAGCTTCTGGGCTTCTTCAAGGAGAGGGCATTGGTGAGTAAGGTGGTCCTGCTTGCAAAGTTTACAAGGGAACTTAACCTTCTTTTTCTCTTTGTCACCCTCCTCGGCATTCTCTTTTTTGGGCTTCTGATGGTTCCCCTCTCCTTTCTTGCCCTTCTTTTTGTTATTGGGTTGCCGAGGGCCCTTTTGATTGTTCTGAACCTGGTTGATAGGTTCAGAAGTAGAAGGAGAGGTTGTGACGGAAGAAACTTCTGCAGTCAATTGTTTGACAGATAAGGCATGAACCTGTTTGGTCAAGGCTTCGAAAGCTGCAGAGTTAACTGAACCCACTATGCCATCAGCATGTGGTCCAGGTTTAGGTCTACTCAGATCGGTATTCGATCGCGGTGCATCAAGTATGATCTCATACAATAACTTAGATTGTGCGTAAATGAGATCTAACTTTTGGGTCCGTAGGAGGGCTTCTTCCTTGTTAGACACTCCAGACGTAGCTACTTTCTTAGAAATGTAAGGAAGGAGTGATTTCAAATACCACTCAAGAAGGAATTCTGGAGGTATGTTCACTTTAATGAGCCTCTTCCGTCTTCGCCACTCCTGAATGTGATCAGATAAATGAGTGGCTTTATTTTGCCCAATGTAGACAAAAGGTCTGTTCCGGCATCATACCGAACAGGAAGCTGGAAGTGATTCAAAAAGACAGTGGCGAGATCCCAAAAATTAAAGAATGTAGCTGCAGGTAACTCAATGTACCATTTGGCTGCAGCACCAGTTAAAGTCCTTTGGAATAGTCTTGTTGATGCCTCGGATATCGTGGCACCAATCAGAAAGGGATTCTCCCCGAGAGATGATCCCAATTAGATTATCTCCCGTTTGGTATAGGGAATCCGTCCGGTTAGCGGTTCCAGCAACCGAGGATTTGGAGTTTTATTCCAATTGTACCGGTTATGGTCCGATCCACCTTTCTTTTGAGTTTTATGTTTTTAATGATATGCAAGTGCCTAGTCTATATTTAATCTAGATGCAAGATTGGGAAAATAGATCTAAGTCTAAAGCTGAAATATATCTAACTATCCTTGCAAGGAATGCTTTTAAAGCGTGAGCAATGAGCTGTAAGAGTTATCTTTAAAGAAAGAACAGGCAGCCATTAAATCTTAAAGAGAAAGCTACAGCAAGATAAAAGATCTCAGAAGATAGCTTCTAATTATAAATGACACGTTTCATTACTCATCAAGAGAGAAGCAAAATTATTTAATCTAGATGCAAAAATGAGAGAACAGATCTAAGTCTAAAACAGACTGAAATAAATCTAATGATCCCTGCAAGGAGCAAATTTAAAGGCATGAACAATGAGCTGTAGGAGTTATCTTAAAGAAAGAACAGATAGCCATTAAATCAGAAAGAGAAAGCTACAACAAAGATAAAGATATCAGAAGATAGCTTCTGATTTAATATAAAACACATTCACTTCTCATGAAACAGAGAAATCGTTTGCACAGAAAGAAGCAAAACCATTTGTTGCCAAGAAATAGTTTCGATAACAAGAAAGATCTCACATTACAGTATGGAAGTCACCAGAATAGTCCAATACACATCCATCCTTCATTCCCATGCAAAACGTCCATCTCCAGGCTTTTATTAGAAAACTTTATTTTCTTAGAACCAATACAAGATAGCTCGTACAGGTTTGAAAAATGATTCCCTGCCAAAAGTCCTCTTCACTACTTCCTGACTTCTATTTATAGTTACAAAATTGCCCTTTGGGTTGCCACCTGGCCTTTTACACTTGTCATCTACAGAAATTTTCTTCTATAATAGACAAAATTGTGATTCCCTTTCTTTTACATAAATTATTTAAAATAAAATAGGGACAGTTGTCCCATAGCTTCTATGCTTTACACATCTGAGAGCCAAAAATACAAAAATAGCAGAAATAACGCTCTAACTCAGCGCTTTCATTCCTGCTCGTGTGTTTCAGTTGGGGGAGCAGCACTCGATTCAATTGTTGCTACAGCTGCTGCTTGGGAAGAAGGAATCGAGCCCACTGTAGCTGCTGGAATGGATTGGGAAGAGGGAGTCGAGCCAGCTGGAGTTTCTGTCACTGCTGGGAGAGAAGAGTCTGGATTTGCGGTCAGAGCTGCTACTTCCACCTTCTTCTCCTCTTTTGCTATGTAACTATACCACACACCGGTGTCCCTTATGACTACGTTTGTGGAAGCAGGGAGCAAGATTTTCTGAGAAGTCACATTTTTTCTAACCTCTGCTCCAATGCCTTGAACTTCCGTTACCGCAGCTTGATGCACTTCTTTAAGCAAATGGCTATGGACTGATGACATCCCAACATAATGTTGTAGGTCGTCAATTGCTAGGACATCAATTTTCTTCACATATTCAGTTTGGATGCCTAATTGTTCCTTCAGTTCAGCCAAGCGTTGCTCTTCACCCGGGAAATCATCGAGGGATTGCGGGAAATTCAATTTGCACCTGTCATGCACTCCCTGGATTCTTTGATATAAAACATTGATCCTATCCCTTGTCCCTTGTACACTGGCCATTAGCTTACTGCTATAGTTTCTGCAGAAGTCCAAAAGGGCTATGTCTTCGTTAAAACCCTCCACAGACTTGAATGGGAGATGTGCGGGGAAGTCCACCTTTCCTGCTCGCCATTCTATCTGGATCAGGATATTTTCCTTAACCCGAGTGTGCTTAGCTTTAAGCCTATATGCCTCTGCATTAACTTATTTTAGTCTGAACACCATGGCCTTGAGCTTGCTAACTTCATTAGTGATTAGATCCTGAGTGTCATATATTTGCTTTAGGATGCTGCAGGACAGCTCATGGAAGGGAGACATGTCCATTGTTCTGCCCTCAGCCTACTCTAATTGCTCAGCTAATGCCAGCTTGTCTGTTTCAAGCTGGGACACTCTGGCTACTGCATCATTCTTTTCTGCTTCCTCAATCATCATCAGGACTGATAGCTGCTCCTTCTCTTCCTCTAACTGGTTATATTTGTCTGACAGCTTGTTGTTACAGCAACACCCCCCCCCCAAATTTTGTACATATTGGGGGCCCCTCCTTTTATTTTTAGAAAGGCTGCCTTAAGAAGCCATTCCCAGCTTTTAACTTTGCTTTTCAACAGAAAATCTTGCCATAAACCTTTCCAAACCTCTTCCAAAGGACAGAAAGGAAACTAGAGAACTTTCCCAAAATTGAGGAGCTTTTCAAACTATCTCCCCGCAGTTGTGAATTTTATGAGTTTTCATCCCGAAGGGCGGAAGCCTTTGTTTAAACCTTTCGAAAAGGAAGGACTTAGAAACTTTTGAAAAGTCACGGAACGTAAGAAGAAAGCTCCGCGGAACCATTCAGCTTTTGCTTCCGAAACGGTGGGAACCGTTCGCATAAGCACCCCGAAAAAACTTAGATTTTCCTCTCGCGGTTGCAGAAATTATTTGGGAAAGTCTCTCGACATTTCGGAGTCTTTCGATCTATCTTCCCGCAGTTGAGGAAGTCAACTGCACAAGCCGCTCGAAAAGTATTAAGAAATTGTTGCGGGAAAGTTGCGGAAATGTTTGAGTTACCTCTCCCGAAACGACAGGCGCTATTCGCCAAATCCTCCCGAAACTCTGAAAAGAACTTAGAAATTTTCTTTGAAAATTGCGGAAACCTTTTGGTTTTTTTCTCCCGCAGTTGCGGAAACCTTCACAAAAGCTTTCCGAAACGCCGAAACAACAGAGCTTCGCGGAACCTTAGATTTTTTCTTCCTGAAACAGCGGAACCTTTTAACTTATCGTTCCGAAACGCCGAGGCACTCTCGCGGAGCCGGTCGAATTTTCCTTCCACAACTGTGGGAACCTTCACGGTTTTCATTCCGAAACCTCTCCGAGAAAGTTCACGAGAGTCTTCTGCGGAAGCATTGGTGGAAGCCCTCCGAAATTGCAGAAGCCATTTGCGAAATCTGTCCGCAATTCCGGAAGCTTTCATGCGTTCATCCCGATAAGGCTGCCCAAAACTTAATCGTTCGCGTTCCACTTTGCGGAAGCCGTTCACCAACTCCTGCGGAAACGGAGGGACACTTCGCGGAATGGTTCCGCAAGTTATCCTCTGATCTTCGTTGAAATTGCGGAGAGATTCATGTTTCTCTCCCAAAACACCGAAGGGCTTCAGCGTAACCTTCCGCAATGGCGGGTGAAGTTCACGAGTTTGTCCCGCAAGATGGTGGTCGCACGCAAATCGAGACTGTTTGAAATAACCGAAAATGGACGATGTATAAAAAACTGTTTTAAATGCGCCACCCACCCCGCACGTGCCAGCTCATTTAAATAGACGGTGGGGGGCTCGAGCCAAACATATCGTTATTTTTCGATTGGCAAATGACGTGGAACGCTGCACAACCGCTCCAGCTCAACTCGCTCGCCCACGTACTCGTACACCTCATTCGACTATCTTCGTCATTGTCAGGTAGGATTCTAACCGTTTAAATTTTGTCTCCCATGCGTCAGGTTACCTTTGGGTGTTCTTGTTTTCTAAAACGATAGGAATTGGTTGGATTTTGACGGGCAAAATGCCCGTAATGGGCTATTTTGCCCGTCGAATGCGGTCTAAATTTCGTATTTCCTATCATTAAAAAAGCAAAGAATGTGTGAAAATGCTTGTATATTGGTTAAAAAAACCGTCAATTTGGACGGATGGATTTTTTCCAAATTCCCCCCTAGGCCCCGTGGACTTTTCGTGTCCCCAGCCGAAAGGTAAAACTGTAGCCACCTGGGATTTTTCATAAAACTCAGTCCCAGCATAGCCACTACCCAATTTAAATCCTAAGATAGGCGCCATCACCCCTGATCAAACCAGCCGTACAACGCCCCGTCAAATATTATAAGTAACAATAGCATTTGGGCTGAAACCCCTCACCTGTGTCTCAACGCAGGAGCTCCTCCCTGGTCTCGTATTAAATTTATTTCAACCCTAGACTCGCCCGCCACTAATCATTAAAAGTATCATGGCGAAGGATACCGTCCCTCCTAGAGCTGGACCGAGAGCAGGTTGCTTCCGCAACATGCTTACCCTCTCAGGAGCATTTCAAACCTGTCCCTTTAAAAGAATTAGGATGATTAAAATCTAGATTTCTTGTTTGGAATGGTGTTTTTGCTTCCTAACATACAGTTTCACAATTCATTCATATATCTCATTGGCATGGTTAAATGGGTAATGCTTTTGTTAAAATCTCACAGTATGTTGCACATTGTGACGATGACGTGTATTTGGTTGATATCAGGGATAATTCAAAATGCCAAAAGGTGGTAGGAAGAAGGCTAAGATGACAGATAAACAGCCTACACCACTTAAAACTGAGACCACACTCCAGGATACTAGGTGCACCACCGGGGTTCCTCCTGAAATCTGATGGGGTGATATCTACAGAATGATCTGAGACCAGGATATCCCATACATGTTGCTAGAAGAGGGGCAGATTTATCTAAATATCAAAGCCTCAGGCATAACTAGAGCTGCTACCCCGCCCTGAACTGTTCCCATGTTCGGAAGTAATTGGGTGGATACTCCAACATGCCGATTCGGAAGGGAGAGTAATTCATGACAGCAGGAAGACAGCCATTGCCTCGTTTCACCTAGCATACCTGGCCGTGGCCTACAAATTTCCCCGCGCCCAATAATCTCTGACTGATGAATGGCTGGGCCCGATGAACAACGTTGAGATGGCCAAAAAGCTATTGGTTGCAGGCAAGCATTTGAGAAAGAAAGGAAATGACAAATATGACGTCCAGAATCTGAGACCTCCTTTCAGATTGATCGCCTTGATGTTGTGCAGAATCTTCGGCATGCTAGATGGCACAGTGTACAAGATTCAGTGGGTCCCTATTATCCACTTCGTGGCATTTAAAGGAACTGTGTTTGACTGGGCCACTCTCTTGTCAGATAGTTTGGCCTCAATGATAGTTGCTGCAAGAGAAGGACTAGCCTTGAAGAAGGTAGAATTTTTCATGTCCTCATATCTGATTGATTACGTTTTGGCCAAGGTGGATTTTCCCAAATTGGGCTGCACATGGGATAAGGCCACCACTCCAGTTTATACCGCTTTTAGGATGATGTGGGCCCAGAATTACAAACCTAACTACAACCTCATCTGTGAGGGGTTCATCATGCCCCTATATGAGCAACTATTCAAGGAAGAGCCCAACTGCCTGTTGGAGAATGCTTTGGAAGTCCTTTAGAATTACGGGGATTTTTACTTTTCAGAGCAAGGCACCTACCTTAGAATGTTTGGAGGAACTAAAGCTCCATACATTTTGCCGCAGTATGCCACTGACTATGTGGTCCTTAAGGAAGCAGTAAGACCAATCTTCCTGGATGGGATTGGAGCAATGCTCCACAAACAGCATAAGGCTTCCTTTCCCCCTCTACCTTTCTGCATAGGAGCTTACAAGTTCTCGGGGGTTGCCTCAGCCGAAGAGTTTGTTCAGGAGCTGAAAGCCTTCCACTTCGGTGAGGTAATCTTCCATAGGAATGATAGGAAGGGAAAAGTTGCTGAGCACTGTAAGGAGATTTATGCTCATTATCCTAATGCCGAGGAGGAGGTATTCCGAGGCATCAGCAACATGGATGAGCTGCGGATCTGTTGCCAAGGCATTAGAGCAAGCTCTAGTTCAACCAAGGTCCAGAAGACCATCCAGCAGAAGGAGAAAGAAGCTGATGATGCCGGAGCTCAGGAAGAGCTCAGATTAAGAGAGGAAGCAAGGTTACTCCAGGAAGCTGAGGAAGCCAGGTTGCAACAGGAAGCTGAAGTGGCAAGAATGCAACAAGAAGCCAAAAATGAAAGATTACAGAAAGAGGCTGAGGAAGCCCGACAGCAGAAAGAGGTTGAAGAGGAAAGGCAACAAAAAGAGAATGAAGATCAGCTGCAAGCTGAACAAGATGAAGCTGAATGGAAAGCAAGAGAAGATGCCCAAGCAAGTGGATCCGGTGTCCAAGACATGGAAATAGACGCACCTCAAGCAGGTGGCTCTGGTACCCAAAATGTGGGAACAGATCCAGCTCAGGGAGTCCGGACCCCACCAGCTGAAGAAGAAATAGACATTATGGATCTCCCGATTGTCCCATACACCCCGTCAGGAAAACATACGGTGTCCAGGTGGAATGAGTTTGTTTATGATAAGAAAAGGAAAGCAATGGTCCTTAAATCGGAAGAGAGGATCAAAAGACTCTTTCAGGAGGATATCATTACCCACCGAGAGGTTATTGTAATGCAGAATACAGATAAAGATCCCTTTGCTATGGCATCCGCAGTTGTAGAAACAGCAAAAGCGTCACTGGACAATGTAGGTGTTATAGTTAGAGAAAATGAATTGACAAAGAGGAGAGCTCGTACGCTACAACAGACTGTAGCTAATGAGAAAGCCTACAGGGATCTTGTGGTGAACAAGTATAATTGCCTGTACGTTGAGCATAAGGAGCTATCAAACAAGTATAACCAGCTGGAGGAAGAAAAGGACCAACTAACACTCTAGATGATGATTGTGGAAGCATAAAAGAATGAAGCGGAATATAAAACATCTCGGCTTGAAACAGACAAGCAGGCATTAGCTGAGCAATTAGAGCAAGCTGAGAGCAGAACTATGGACATGTCTCCCTTCCATGAGCTATCCTGCAGCATCTTGAAGCAAATGCATGAGACTCAGGGGCTAATCACTAATGAAGTTTGCAAGCTCAAGGCCATGGTGGTCAGGTTAAAAGAAATTAATGCGGAGGCCCATAGGCTCAAAGCTAAGCATACCCGTGTCAAGGCAAATATCCTGAGCCAGATAGAATGGCAAGAAGGAAAGGGGGATTTCCCCACGCATCTCCCATTCAAATATGTGGAGGGTTTTAATGAAGATGTGGCCCTTTTGGACTTCTGCAGAAACTGTGGCAGTAGGCTAATAGCCAGTGTGCAAGGAACAAGGGATAGGATCGACGGTCTGTATCAAAGGATCCAGGGAGTGCATGACAGGTGCAAACTGAATTTCCTGCAATCCCTCGATGAGTTCCCGGGTGAGGAACAATGCTTGGCTGAACTAAAGGAAGAACTAGGAATCCAAACTGAATATGTTAAGAAAATTGATGTCCTAGCAATTGACGACCTCGAACATTATATTGGAATGTCATCAGTCCACAGCCACTTGCTTAAAGAAGTGCATCAAGATGCAGTAACAGAAGTTCAAGGCATCGGGGCAGAGCTTAGAAAAAATGTGACTTCTTAGAAAATCCTGCTCCCTGCTTACGCAAACATAGTTATAAGGGACACTGGCATTTGGCATAGCTACATAGCAGCAGAAGAGAAAAAAGTAGAAGTAACAGTTGTAGCAGCAAACCCGGAGTCCTCTCTCCCGGCAACCATTTCAGCAGCAACAGTGAGCTCGATTCCCTCTGTCCCAGCAGTGGCAGAAATTCCAGCCAGCTCAATTCCTTCTTCCCAAGTAGAAGTAGCAGCTCCAGCTGGCTCGAGTGCCTCTCCTAAGGTAGCAGCAGAAACACCAGTAAGTTCGAGTGCCTCCCCTAAGGCAACAGCAGCAGCAACTGATGAATCTAGTGCTCCTCTTCAAGCACAAGCACATGTGCAGGAATGAAAGCGCTGAGTTAGAGCGTGAATTCTGATTTTTATATTTCTGAGGCTTTTCAGATGTGTAAAACGTGGAACTATGGGACAGTTGTCCCTATTTTCTGTTAAAATAATTTCTGTAAAAGAAAAGAAGTCACAATTTTTTCTGTTATAGAAGAAAATCCCTGTAGATGACAAGTGTAAGAGACCAGGTGGCAGCCCAAAAGGCATTTTTGTAATTATAAAAATAAGTTAGGAAGTAGTAAAGAGGACTTTTGGCAGGGAATGAAATTTTGAGACCTGTATGAGCTATCTTGTATTGGTTCTATGAAAACAGAATTTTCTAATAAAAGCCTGGAGATGGACTTTTGGTAGGGAATGAAATTTTGAGACCTGTACGAGCTATCTTGTATTGGTTCTATGAAAACAGAATTTTCTAATAAAAGCCTGGAGATGGACTTTTGGCAGGGAATGAAGGATGGATGTATATTGGACTATTCCGGTGATTTCCATACTGTAATGTGAGATCTTTCTTACTATCTGAATTATTTCTTTGCATCTAATGATTTCACTCCTTTCTGTGCAAACGATTTCTCCTTTTCATGAGTAATGAATTTGCTTCATATCAAATTAGAAGCCATCTTCTGATACCTCCCATTTTGCTGTAGCTTCACCTGTAAGAATTAATGGCTATCTGTTCTTTCTTTATGATATCTGTTACAGCTCATTGCTCATGCTTTTAATTTGGCTCCTTGCAGGGACAATTAGATTTATTTCATGTGTTTCTTAGATTTAGATCTTTTCTTTCATCTTTTGCATCTAGATTAAATAATTTTGCTTCTCTCTCTGATGAGTAATGAAATGTGTCATTTATAATCAGAAGCTACCTTCTGAGATCTTTTATCTTGTTGTAGTTTTCTCTTTAAGATTCAATGGCTGCCTGTTCTTTCTTTAAAGATAACTCTCACAGCTCATTGCTCACA
This sequence comes from Larix kaempferi, assembly GCA_027924585.1. Taxonomy (NCBI): domain Eukaryota; kingdom Viridiplantae; phylum Streptophyta; class Pinopsida; order Pinales; family Pinaceae; genus Larix; species Larix kaempferi. The sequence goes on from BSBM01000510.1 coordinate 35,921,787, forward strand.
CTTTAAATACGTTCCTTGCAAGGATAGTTAGATATATTTCAGCTTTAGACTTAGATCTGTTTTCTTAGTCTTGCATCTAGATTAAATATCAATTAGGCACTTGCATCTCATTAAAAAAATATAAAATCAAAAGAAAGGTGGATCGGGCCATAACCGATACAATTGGAATTAAACTCCAAACCCACGGTTGCCGGAACCGCTAACCGGACGGATTCCCTACACCAAACGGTAGATAATCTAATTGGGATCATCTATCGGGGAGAATCCCTTTCTGATTGGTGCCACGATATCCGAGGCATCAACACATCTCTTTATGCTCGGCGTACAGGCAATTATACTTGTTCACCACAAGATCCCTGTAGGCTTTCTCATTAGCCACAGTCTGTTGTAGCGTACGAGCTCTCCTCTTTGTCAATTCATTTTCTCTAACTATAACACCTACATTGTCCAGTGATGCTTTTGTTGTTTCTACAACTGCGGATGCCATAGCAAAGGGATCTTTATCTGTATTCGGCATTACAGTGACCTCCCGGTGGGTAATGATATCCTCCTGGAAGAGTCTTTTGATCCTCTCTTCCGATTTAAGGACCATTGCTTTCCTTTTCTTATCATAGAAAAATTCATTCCACCTGGACACCGTATGTTTTCCTGATGGAGTGTACGGGACAATTGGGAGGTCCATAATGTCTATTTCTTCTTCAGCTGGTGGGGTCCGGACTCCCTGAGATGGATCTGTTCCCACATTTTGGGGGTACCAGAGCCACCTACTTGAGGTGCGTCTATTTCCATGTCTGGGACACTGGATCCACTTGCTTGGGCATCTTTTCCTGCTTTCAGCTCTTCTTCCACTTTCCTTCCTATCTCAGCTTGTTCATCTTGCAGCTGATCTTCATTCTCTTTCCGTTGCCTTTCATCTTCCGCTTCTTGCCGCTGCTGGGATTCCTCAGCTTCCTTCTGCAGCCTTTGTTCTTCTGCTTCTTGCTACAATCTGGCAACTTCAGCCTCTTGCAGTAACCTTGCTTCCTCAGCTTCCTGCTGTGCCCTTTGTTCTTCTTGGGATCGGGCATCATCAGCTTCTTTCTCCTTATGCTGGCTAGTCTCCTGGGTCTTGGTGGAGCTAGAGCTTGCTCCACTGTCTTGGTGAAAGGATCACATCTCAGCCATGTTGTTGATGCCTCTGAATACCTCCTCCTCGGCATCATGATAATGAGAGTACTCGAAATGAGCATAAATCTCCTTACAGTGCTCAGCAACCTTTCCCTTCCTATCATTCCTGTGGAAGATTACCTCACCGAAGTGGAAGGATTTCAGCTCCTGAACAAATTCTTCGGCTAAGGCGACCCCCGAGAACTTGTAAGATCCTATGCAGAAAGGTAGAGGGGGAAAGGAGGCCTTATGCTACTTGTTGAGCACGGCTCCAATTCCATCTAGGAAAATCTGTCTCACTGCCTCTTTAAGGACTACATAATCTGTAGCATATCTTGGCAAAATATATGGAGCTTTAGTTCCTCCAAACATTCTGAGATAGGTGCCTTGATCCGAGAAATAAAAATCTCCATAATTCTCAAGGACTTCCATGGCATTTTTCGACAAGCAGTTGGGATCTTCCTTGAATAGCTGCTCATATAGGGGCATGATGAACCCCTCACAGATGAGATTATAGCTGGGTTTGTAGTTCTGAGCCCACAACAGCCTGAAAGTGGTATAAACCGGGGTGGTGGCCTTATCCCATGTGCAGCCCAATTTGGGGAAATCCACCTTGGCCAAAACACAATCAATCAGATATGAGGACATGAAAAATTCTGCCTTCTTCAAGGCTAGTCCTTCTCTTGTAGCAACTATCATTGAGGCCAAACTATCTGATAGGAGAGTGGCCCAGTCAAATACAGTTCCCTTAAATGCTACGAACTGGATGATAGGGACCCACTGAATCTTGTACACGGTGCCATCGGGCATGCCGAAGATTCTGCACAACATCAAGGCGATCAACCTGAAAGGAGGTCTCAGATTCTGGATGTCGTATTCGTCATTACCTTTCTTTCTCAAATGCTTTCCTGCGACTAGTAGCTTTTTGGCCATCTCAACGTTGTTCATTTGGCCCAGCCATTCATCAGTCAGAGATTGCTGGGCGCGGGGAAATTTGTAGGCCGCGGCCAGGTATGCTGGGTGAAATGAGGCAATGGCTGTCTTCCCGCTGTCATGAATTACTCTTCCTTCCGCATCGGCATGCTGGAGTATCCATCCGATTACTTCAGAACATGGGAACAACTCAGGGCGGGTAGAAGCTCTGGCTATGCCTGAAGCTCTGATATTTAGATAAATCTGCCCCTCTTCTAGCATCATGTCCGGGACATCCTGGTCTCGGATCATCCTATAGATGTCACCCCAGCGGATCTCTGGAGGAATACCGGTGGTGCACCTGGTATCCTGGAGTGTGGTCTCAGTTCTAAGAGGTGTAGGCTGTTTTTCTGTCATCTTAGCCTTCTTCCTACCACCTTTGGGCATTTTGACTTATCCCTGATAGCAACCAAATACAAGTCATTATAAAATTGAGCAACATACTGTGAGATTTTAACAGAGAGCATCGTCATTTTAATATGTGAAAATGTGAAGCTGCATGTTGGGAAGCAAAAACACCATTCCAAACAGGAAGCAACTTGCTCTTGGTCCAGCATCTAGGAGGGATGGTATCCTTCGCCATGGTTGTGGTTCAAATGGCTAATGGCGGGGAAGTCTGGGGTGAAATAACCCTATGACGAAATAAGGAGCCGTTTTCATATTTATGAGCTGACGAGGGCTTCGACCGCTATGGTTATCTGATGGCACTTGGCGAGGCGTTCCATGGTAGGTTTTGAAACTTGAACAGGGGTTGTCGACGCCGGGCATGCGGGTGATGAAAAGTTTCGGGTGGTCATAGGTTTGGCTTTCGGCTGATAGAGATAAGACCTTAATGGGGTTTGGTGACTTTTAAAAGCCAAAAAAAAAATAATGATGCCTGCGGCCAGGGTAGGAGCCGTGAATCGTGGGCGAGCGAGCTGAGCTGGAGTGGTCGCGCGGCGTCCAACAGTTTTTTCGATCAAAAAATAACAACGTTTTGGCTCGAACCTCCACCGCTTATTTAAATAAATTGGGCACGTGCAGGGCTTTAATACGGTGGGTGGCGTATTAAAACAAGCTTTAAATGTTGTATGCCGTGGTCATATCGAGTTGCATCGGTTTGCGTGCACGACTGCCACCGGCGGGATGACTTGTGAATTCCTTCCGCCATTGCGGAAAGACATAGCGAAAGCTTTCGTCATTTCGGGGTGCGTTACGGAAGGAAAACCCGCAAACGTTCCGCAAAAGACTCCCGCATTGTGGAAGGAAAACCAAAAACGTTCCACAAAAGGCTCCCGTGTCACGAAAGGAAAACCAAAAACGTTCCGCAAAAAGGCTCTCTTTCGGAAGGATAAGGCGGAGGCTTCCGCTATTTCGGGAGTTTCTCGCGAATGGTTTTCATAAAAGAAAAACTTTCTAAGTCTTGGTCGGGCCTCGGGAGTGCTTCGGAAAGCTTTTGCCATTAGCCTCCGCTGTTTCGGAAGGAATTGGTGAATGGCGCCCGACGTTTCGGAAGGATAACCTGAAAGCTCCCGCGGCTCCGGAAAGATAAAGTAAAGACGCCTGCAACTCAAACAAAAGTTTCTAAGTCTCTGAGGGGTTTCGGAATGATAACCTGAAGATCTCCGCAAATGGCTTCCGCGATTGCGGGAAGAAACTTGAATGGTTCCGCAAAAGTAGAAGAAATACTTAAGAGTTTTTAAAAGGGGCCCTCCACGATTTTCGGGAGAATAAAGCGAACGCCTCCGTAGTTTCGGAAGGACAAGGTTGAACGTTTCCGCAAATTTCAAAGAAAACTTCTAAGTCCTTTGCAAAGTTTCAGGGAGATTTGGCGAATGGCGCCCGTCGTTTCGGGACCAAAACCCGAATGCTTCCACGACTTTCCCATAATAATTTCGAAGACTTTTTCGCGAGGCTTATGTGATTGGCTTCCGCGTTGCGGGAGGATAGCCCGAAAGGCTCCGCAATTTCAGGAGACTTTCCCAAATGATTCCTGCAACCGCGAAAAAAGTCTAAGTCTTTTCGGGATGTTTATGCTAAAGGTTCCCGCCGTTTCGGGCCGAAAAGTTGAGTACTTCCACAACTGCGGGGCTTTATAAAATCGTTCCGCGATTTCCAGGAAGACTTCATGAATTTTACTCTTAGAGGAAGGAAGACTTGGAGTGGTTCATGGGAAGATTTTCTGTTGAAAACAAAGTTAAAAGAGGGGAATGGCCTCTTAAGGAAGCCTTCTAAAAATAAAAGGAGGGGCCCCAAATGTGTACAAAATTTTGGGGGGGGTGTTGCTGCAACAACAAGTCTCAATCTAATGGAATCTTCATTTAATGAGTTCGAGGAGCACCATAAATGGAAAGTAGTGACATTGTCACCAGGGTCTTCACCTGTTTTGCCTTCAAACTTTGGAATGTCCGAAGGTAACTTGGTAGGAATTGGTGGCCATGTAGCGTTATGATACACTGGATCGTGCTGTTATTACTCAAAAGGTAGTGCGTTTGTGTGGCGTGGTTGCAACATAAAAGAAAAAGTGCATAAATTCTAACTTTCTACAACAAAACTTTTTTTTATTTTATTTTTTCATTTAAAATTCTTTCCAAACTGAAAAAACTAAGCAAATCTACTTAAATTTCTTTTTTTTTTTTCTTTTGAAATTGTACACAAAATAATCTATGTAATCTTGTAACAAATATAAGCCTTATTAATCTTAAGCTACCAAATTTTTTGCTTTTTCTGTTATTATAAACGAAAAAGAACTATAAACATGGAACGCAAATAAGACTTCTGTGCAATGTGTAAGTATGGCTAAAAATGGTTCCTAAGCTTACAGCTGTCAAGGCACTAGCTCAACAAAGACTTGTCCTATAGGTTTTTTGCAAAATAAAAAGCCTCTATACTCAGAAACAAAGTGGGGAGAAAACAATAGGAGAAAGATACTTAAAACTGGGAATCCAACACAAGAGGACTGACCCAAAGCATCAAACCCTAGTAAGACCACTATGCCAATCAAAAGGTAGGCAAGCAAGCTACCAACCACCTTACTAATACAAGGACTGAGAAATGAATCAGCCTAAAACACTTTAAACACACTTGAAACCAGAAAAGACAACAAGTCACAGAAGGTTGGAAATCAACAAGTTCGGAAGACACCCTAAAGGCTCCAAAACAGACCAAACCCTAAAACAAAGGATAAGATAGGTAAAGAGCAAACAAATGTTGCTACAAATAGCGAATGCAAAAGCATACAGGTTTGTAAATCAGCGACATACAGTCAGGGCAAGAATAAGCGGAAGTGTTCACCAAAGAACAAAACCTAGTCTTCCAAAAGAGTTATAAACAATCCAAACATTCCACAGGTAAGCAAGCCATCTAAAGATGGTAAAAAGACTCAAAGAAAGGTTCTACGACTTAAATAAAAGTTATAAACCTCAAACACTAGTCAAGGAGATCTAGAAACAAAGTCAGAAGACCACCAAAAAGGCTAAAAACTCAAACATACCACTAACAGAAGGCTACAGGAAATATACCCTATTGTGCAGTAGGGAAACTAGCGCTCCTGAAGAGATGGGAGCTACTGTATGGATATCAAAGTAGTGTATGGGCGCTACTGTATGTATAACAAAGTAGTGCTCAGGTCTTAAAAGTTAAAAATTGACTTTGAAAAGATGCAAAAAGACTAATTGAAGCAGAGAAAAACAAGCAGGGGGGTACGTACAGGGTTTCTCAGCACATAAAAGGAGTTGAAATAGTTCTTGGAAGACAAACAAGAAAGGTTTCCTAGAGCAAAAACACAATTATCCCCATCGGAGTCTCCAATCTGTTGGCGGGAAAAACTACCCTATAGTAAGGAAATGGATACTATCAACTGAAAGGAAATGATAGATAAGCGTATTAACTACATTACAGAGATGTTTATGAAAAGAAATAGGTTATAGGCCTTGAGAACATACCTTTCGAATGACGTTCTATCCTAGCTCTTATTCGATCTAGCGCTCAATCCTCAAGTCCACCTCCCGTTCACTAAACTTGCAATACAAGTACCTTTCTCAGTGTATCTTGGATAATATATAATGATGGAAAAAGACAAAGCAATTTAAACATCCAATATTAACCAAAACAGATCCAAACAAGTATATCACTTCAATAAACACTTAATTTGGGGCAAGAAAGACGCTTCAACCTTTTATGGTCAAATGCAAATTGATGTTACAAAATATACCTGACTTCGTGACATGCTCCTGCAACTTGATCCTGGGGTCTTGCTCTTCTCTAGCTTGGATATCTTCCAGCATAAACTCCTCCAAATGAAAGCTTCTCTCTAAAAGTCTCTAAATAACATTCATGTCTCTAACCCCTCTCTTTATTCTTCCCTGTATTTATAGGACAAGAGAAGCAGTTCAGGTCGAGAGATGGTTATGGAGGAAGTTGGGAAACCAACTGCAACTAATCCTCTTTGTGAAATTAATTATTTTTTAATCATCTTTTGAGATGTACACTACTATTGTTCAGTGAAGTAGCGTTCAGGGCGCTACTATAGTGCTTGTAAACTAGCACTCATCACTTTTTGAATGTTGAGCGCTACTCTGTTGAAGAGGAGTAGCGCTCATGAGGCTTGAGCGCTACTATTACACACTGGAGTAGGGTATATGCGCTAGTCTATTGAAGTAGAGTAGCGCTCATATCTCAGAATGACATTTTTAGGGTTTTTTCAGTCTTATCAGGAAGTGGAGTAAGTCAAAGTCTCACCTAGGGTCAACATGCTCCTCCATCCAAGTTGTCATTTTGTGTTATCAACAGCTCAAGGTGATCACGGACGGAGAGGTGCAGGTTTGACCTATAACAGATGCCCCCTAATGTGTGAGGTCAAAGGGAAATGATGGCCGAAATACATTATAATCCAATGCCAGAGGAGGAGCAAAGAACCGCAGAAACAAGTCACAAGAACCCCTGAAACAAAGATCAAGGTCAACAAGCAATTACATCTTTGACATCATATAGATGTGTAGTGTGATACAACATGATCTCTGATACATAACAAGGATATGTATATATAGCATGGCCACTTGGAATACAAGCGTGGATCCATGTCAAACTGAGAGATCATAGCCATAACAACAAACTGGATCTATGTCTCATGGAGAGACGAATATAAGTGAGGCTCAATCTTGCGCAACTTGGGTGATAACAGAATGAAGTAATGTCATCCAAAATCCCAAGGTCTTCATCCAAAACAACTCTAGTTACAAACCCTAACCATGTGAATAGATGAGCTGACAGTCGAACATGGGGGGTATCGTTTGATTACCAGTCATTGATGTATACCGTTAACAAACGCGAGGACTTCCACCGATAATGATGATGGGGCCCAAGGTACCAAGTACGGTCCGCCAAGTGTGAATAGATGGACTTGGAGTCGAACACTTGGGGATCCTGTCAAAGAAGGAACATTGATGTATTCTCAACATTCAATAGCGAGGAAAATTGCCACTGGTGACTGCAATTTCCAAGGTACTAACTGAAACTCTAAACTTCATTCCCAGAGTAAAATGAGTTGATGTCGATGGGAAGAAGTTCGTTGAAAGGGAGGCCTTAAGGCATCCTCCATCATCCAACTCGAGGAACACTCAACTGGTATGAGCTGATATGGAAGAATATGTAACAAGACTGACACTAGAATGGCCGACACATGAGGTCAAGGTAAACTGCAAAATGGCCGACACAGGGTATATCCTTGAATAGTGAGCACAACACAAAGTGACTTAGGCAGTTTCCGACATAATGGGGTAAATGATAAGCCTGAAATGAAAGAGACATTATCAGACCCTCCATATGGTTGGAAGAATAACCAACTAGTGGAGTAAACAACTCGGAGATCAGGTTCACCCTGAGGTCAAAAACTAAACCCAACCGACAAGATAGACTCAAGTAGGTGCTGTGTTCAAGGATAGAACTGACTAAACTGCCTTTGACATTGAAGATATGGCACATCTTTCCCATCCCTTATTCTTTTTAGATAAAAGAATACCTTTCTTGTTGTTTTAATGAGTCCAAGAAATAATGAAAAACTCAATAGATCCAACCATGTAAAAATTTTAACGAGCCCATGGGAGGAAGACTCAGGACCTTCTTCATTATTTACAGAGTTCAAAGAAGAGATAGACGATTACTCTATATTACTGATCTCTGGATTTTAATATCGAGCCGAGATCTGTTCTTGCTCGCCGGTGTTTTCAATTTTAAGGAGTCTGAAAAACTTAAACAATAACTCCATATATCTGCTCGTGGATTTTAGTATTGAGCCCAAGCAGATTAATGCTCGCTGGTGTTTTCCTGTTTATAGAGTCTAAAAAACTTAAACAATCCTCTTTTCACCTATCCGTGGATTTTATATCGAGCGCGGATTGGTCTGTGCTCGGCGGTGTTTTCTTGTTTATAGAGTTGAAAAACTTAAACAGTCCTCTACTTACCCTCTCATGGATTTCACATCGATCCCGAGTAGGTGAATGTTTGCTTGGTATTTTCATGTTTAGAGAGCCTGAAAACCCTAAATAAAGGCTCCAAAAGTTCCTTTTTCGTGTAGTTAGTCTCCTCCCCCGAAAAAGTATAAAACAAAGGGAAAAGAACTCTTCTAGCGCATACAGAAGTATACCTAGAGTATACCTTTTCCATAATTAATCCACCTAGGCCCAGAAAAGCGATAATTCTATACCTAAGTGGATGAGCCTTCGATTACTTTAACGAGCTCGAAGAGGACAAGCTTGCTCGGTAATCTTGTTTAGGTTTAAATAGTCCAAACAAGAGCTTAAAATGACTTAAAGGTCAGCTTCTGGGATCATAGCTTCATGCTCTGCCAAAACTAGGTCTTCAACAAAATATTAGTTAATGCGACAAAAAATCTTGAATGATATATGAATTTGAACTATCAACTAGTTGAAAAGGGCTAACATCGAGAATTTTTAAACTTAGGAGATCGATCCTACAAAAATTTAAGGAAAAATGCGAGTTGGATTAGTATTACACCATATGTATGTTTCAATTGATTAATTAGGTGATTTTGATAAAATTTTGAAACTATAGAGAACTAAACAATGGTGGGTAAAAATTAAAATCCAATTCATATATATAATTTTATTTTAAAATTCAATTTTCAATTTGTTTTTGTAGGGCAAAGATTTGGGGCAAACTTGGCATTTTCAAATCTCCGTGGCGATCAAATCAGGCATCCAAACACCGTTCTTCTTCCACCAAGTGAGTTAGAATCTTCCCTACTTGCATTTTTATGGTTTAGTTTTTATTTTTTGAACCAAAAATTGCTTTCCACGCAATGCTCACAACTCTTATTGCGTGGGCACTACTGTGTAACAAGAGCAGTAGCATGTAAAGGAGATGAGCGCTACTATGCTCAAACAGAGTAGTGCCCATACGTTACTGTGTAGTATACACAGTAGCGCTCAAGCCTGAAAACCTAAAAGCAAGCACCGAGACTAAAAAAAATGTCATTTTTTGTGCAGGATGGTTCTTCAATGGAGGGAGAGAGAACATGAGGACATGGATAGGCTGGCCATGCAAGACCTAGCCAATCTCCACGCTCTCCAAAGATGCGGTTTATTGAAGTTTTACCGAACCCTAAACATGAGGGCCCTGAACAAATTATTTCGAAGACTTATTCAATACTGGGATGTGGATACCAATACTTTTGTCATCCGTGGGAAAACTTTGGAGCTTACAGTTGATGACATTTATTTCATTACTGGTCTCTCACGGAGGGGAGATGTAATAAATCTGAAAGGGTCTTCTTGTGTGGGCATAAGATCTGTGCAAGAGTACTTTAGTACATATTGTGTGGCCGGAGCTAAGAAATCAGGAAGCCAAATCTTGATTTCTACCATTGAAGGCCTCCCCTTGAAGGTGATAGTGAGTATGATTAATCGAGTGGCAGGTAGTGCCTCACTACACCTAGCTTCCAGGCACTCTATGCATGTTGGTGTACAATGCTTACACGGTCATGTATATGATTGGTGTACTAGTTTACTGGCGAGCATGAAAGCTCAATTGATAGGTTGTAAATTGTAGAAACTGACGTAGCAATCCAGGATCTCTAATATGGTAGACACCTGTTAACTGAAATACAATTAGTTGTGAGTCAATTCTTACCTCCAAATGTGAAATGCCATGACTGAGAGCATCTCAGACAAGTTCTATAACTGCACTGTATTCAGCCACATTATTCGTGGTAGAACCCAAACAAACCCCCCCCGAAGAGAGAAGTTGGCCAGCGGGTGAGTAAATGACCCAAGCTGCTGCAGCTAACTGACAGGTGTGGCGACTGGCGCCATCAACAAATCCTAAGAAATGTTCAATTGACATCTGGTACACGAAACGAAAAACACACATAAGATTAACTAACAAGCATAACAAAAACTAACTTTACAAAAAAAATACAGCTATGTTACAAGAAAAAGTACGTCAGCCTAAACTTCATACTTCTTCAGGTAGAGCCCATTTCTAGGATCGGCCAGCTTATTACCTTCGTAATATATCAGTTCATAGGCACCTTTCTTCAGTAGTTTGGAAATTATATAAGGTCCGAGCCACCTGGATTTGAATTTTCTGGGTCCTAGGGGTTCTTTGTATTGATCCCAAAGTAGGACCAAGTCTCCTTCAATGAAAACCCTAGGTTTGACGGATTTGTCATACTGTTCGTTGTCTCATTTTTTGTGGACCTCATTTGTTGTGAGTGCGTTGCGGTGTTGTTCATCTAGATGTTCTAAGTGTAACAAACATTCTTCTAGTATTGAAGTATCTGGTAGTAACTGAACTGCTAGTTTTAGCGAAGGAATCTCGCATTCAATTGGTACGACTGCTTCTATACCATGCACAAGTTGGAAGGGAGAGAATCCGGTAGCAGTCTTAACGTTGGCTCGGTAAGCCCAAAGAGCCGGGTACAGCATGATGTGCCAGTTATTTCTGGCATTAACAGTTCTCTGCAGTATAACCTTTAAAGTTTTGTTCACTGCTTTGACTTGTCCATTCGCCTGTGGATAGTATGAAGATGAATTTTCTTGTCGAAAACCAAGCATTGTATACAACTCGGTCATCATGCTATTTTGGAAATGACTGCCATGATCAGTCACTATCTCTTTGGGTATGCCAAACCGTGCAATAATATGATTAAACATGAAATAAGCGACAGTTTCTCCATCTTCCTTGACAGTAGGCATTGCCGTCGCCCACTTAGTAAAGTAGTCAATGGCAACGATGATGTAATGATGTCCTCCAGCCGAAATTGGATTGCAATTCAGGTAATCAACCCCCCATTTTGTGAAGGGACCTGCTGTAATTATAGGATGAAGAGGAGCTGGGTGTGCCCTCATTTTCTTAGTGAAAAACAGACACGAACGACAGCGTTTCATTGCTTCCACACAATCTTTAAAGATCATGGGCCAAAAATATCTGGCACGCAGTATATTCTGAGCTATTGCCAACCCGGAAAGATGTCCCCCACAAGCTCCACTGTGGGAATCATTTAACACTGCTTCGGCTTCTTCTCGAGTTAAGCAACGTCATAAAATGGAATCTACCCCCCGTCGATACAAAGTATCTGAGATGATGACGTAGTTTTTTGCATGGCTTTTGAGTTTGCGTCGCTCTTCTCGAGAAAAAGTAGTAGGACACCTCAAAGTCTGGAGATATACTAAGATATCCCCATACCATGGGTCAGAGGAAGCAATGAGGAAGATATGTTCATCTGGGAATGATGATTCTTCCTCAACGTATTCTAGTTCACTTGGAAACTCTGAGATTAACTTAGCGAACACTAGTGATTTCTTCGACTTGGCCGATTGGACGACCAAATCGAACTCCTGTAGGATTACAATCCATTTATTATATTTCCCATCGATGATTCGTCGGGTGAGAACATACTGGAAAGGATTGACTTCTGCTATCACAGTAGTAATTCGTAAAAGTATATAGTGACGAAGTCTCTGTACCGCATAGACCGTGGCAAGTGCTAACTTCTCAACGTGCGAATATTTAACCTCATGGGCTATCAATGTGCGAGAAAGATAGTAGACAACATGCTCTTGGAGCGTATCGTCTTCTTGAACCAAAACTATACCAATTGTATTAAGAGACGCTGCCAGATATAAAAGAAAATCTTTTGCGTAGTCTGGCGGGCTGAACAAGGGTGCTGAAAGAAGTGCCTTTTTTAAGGCTTCAAAGGATGCTTGAGCAGACTCATCCCACACAAAGCAGGAGTCTTGTTTGAGTAGCCTCATGAAACCTTTAGTAATTTTAGCATATTTTATGATGAATCGCCGTACGAAATTAGACATGCCTTGCAGACTTTGGAGTTGTCGCAAGGTGCGAGGAGGAGGCAGATTTACAATCGCCTCTACTTTCAGCGGGTCGACCATTATGCCACGACTGGAGACAATGAAGCCCAGTAGACATCCCGATTCGACACAGAACACACACTTATTAGGATTCAAACGAATTTTGTATTGTCTGCATCTTTCAAACACCTGTCTAAGATGAGCTAGATCATCCCGTCTCTTTCGAGATCACGTCGGGACATCATCCAAGTAAGGTTCTACTATGTGTTTGATATCATGAAAAGCAAAATTCATCACACGCTGGAAGGTATCTCCAGCATTCTTCAATCCAAATGGCATCTTCCGGTAAGTGAAGGTCCCCCACGGGAAAATGAAAGTTGTTTTATGCTGATCCTCAGGTTTGATTTGTATTTGATTGTATCCTGAAAATCTGCCCATGAAAGAGAACATCTCATGTCCCACACAAGCATCTATGATTTGATCGATCAATGGTGTAGGATAGTTATCTTTCGGACAAGCTTTGTTCAAGTCCAAGAAGTCAGTACAGACTCTAATGGTACCTTGCTTCTTATCAACCGGAACGGGGTTTGAAACCCATTCCGTCATGTCAATCGGATAGATGAAACCGGCTTTAAGCAACTTTTCATCCTCCACCTTGATGGCGACCGCTTTTCTAGGGTTCACAGGATGGAGCTTTTGTCTCACAGGTTTTGCTTTAGGGTATGTCGTGATGACATGCTCCACGATGGCTGGGTCTATACCTGGCATCTCCTCATATGACCAAGAAAAAAAGTCGCGTAATTCTTTAAAAAGTTTTGTATACAGAGCTATCTCTTCTGGAGAACAGTCTGCACCAATAAAAAATTTTTCCACGACCTCAGGTTCGGTGGAAATGTTGATCAGAATTGTTCTCGATATGTTAGCCATATTTCCCTCAACATAAACAGCTCTCGAAGTAGAAGGAAACTATGACAAATCAACCAATCCATCGGGTCTCACTGGGAATTCCCCTCTCCCAATCCTGTCTAGATCTGGAAGCATGTAGGACCTGTGGTGCATATGTTCCCATGGTTGGTCTAGGCCCATCATGACTTCTAATATGGCTTCATCAGATGGCAAAACCGTGTCTAAACAATCGAACGAGTCAGTGGAATTCAGTGACCATGTCGGAGCATAGTCCATATCTGACTTAGCAGACACTGGAAGAGTCATGATATGTTCCATTGCAGCATATTGTGTTTCCATATAGGCCACTTCTGCAATGGATGGATGCACAAAAGGTTCTGACATAGTGGGAAGGATCCAAGGATCAGTTCTTAAACCAACCATGAATGTTTTGGTAGCAGTACCCACATCAGAACGCATAAAAAGAATAGGGGAGGGGAGGTCGAAAGTGCCTATTAACGACCCGCACAACCCTGCTCCTAAACTCTCATTAACCGGGGTGGTTTGATCAACTAAGGGAATTGTGGTCTTTGAAGAAGTCTGGTTGTTTCTCTGAGTGAAAGAAAGTTGATCGACTGTAACGACCTTACCTTCAAACGGGAACATAACAACTCGAAAAACTGCCGATGCAATAGCTCACATGGCATATGTCCAACTCCTGCCTAATAACATATTGTAATCAAGTGGAGCGTCCAGAACTTCTACTTCTACAACAACTGTCTTACCGGCCAATGTGACATCAAATGATGGCAAAACCCTATGTGGGCGGAAATTCCTGCCATCAAATGCAGTAAGTAGTGTGTTAGAAGGGGCTAACTCGAGGGAACCCAAAGCTTTCCAACAGGAACTTGACATTACGCAGGTCGACGCGCCCTCATCTATGACAGCTCGTCTGATTGTCATTGGGCCATGGATGACTTCAAGCTGAAGAGCAACATGGTAGGGCAACCGGTATTTGATATCAGCCATATCAAATCGCACAGACATGTTAGAGGATTCCATACTTCCAATAGCTGCCAGAAGTGCATTCCGTTGTAAAGGACAACTTTGCAAGACTTCTAAGGTAGACATGGCACAAGGGGTCTGGGCTAAATATTCAACCACATTGTAGTTCGAGGTGGCCGGAGTGTTGGGATTATGCGATGCCTATTTCAAGACACATTTCGGGATCTTGGGCATTGGGTCCACAAGTATGTGGAGTGGAGTGGAGGATTCTGGAATCTCTTTATCCTTTTTCTGTGCATCCGAGGTATAATTCCTGGCTTTAGTTTGTAAGAGTGCATCCGAATTAACCATGCTAATAAAAGTTTGATCAACCATAGCATGTGTAGTTCCCCCAGTGTTGGAGGCGCCAGAAGCTGAGCTCTGCCCCTTAGGGAATGGATCTTTCATTACGGCAGGCTTCTTTTCTTGTAATAGCTTCTGGGCTTCTTCAAGGAGAGGGAATTGGTGAGTAAGGTGGTCCTGCTTGCAAAGTTTACAAGGGAACTTAACCTTCTTTTTATCTTTGTTACCCTCCTCGGCATTCTATTTTTTGGGCTTTTGATGGTTCCCCTCTCCTTTCTTGCCCTTCTTTTTGTTATTGGGATGTCGAGGGCCCTTTTGATTGTTCTGAACCTGGTTGACAGATTCAGAAGTAGAAGGAGAGGTTGTGATGGAAGAAACTTCCGCAGTCAATTGTTTGACAGATAAGGCATGAACCTGTTTGGTTAATGCTTCGAAAGCTGCAAAGTCAACTGAACCCACTATGCCGTCAGCATGTGGTCTAGGTTTAGGTCTACTCAGATCAGTATTCGATCACGGTGCATCAGGTATGATCTCATACAATAACCTGGATTGTGCGTAAATGAGATCTAACTGCTGGGTCCGTAGGATGGCTTCTTCCTCATTAGACACTCCAGACGTAGCTACTTCCTTTGAAATGTAAGGAAGGAGTGATTTCAAATACCACTCAAGAAGGAATTATGGAGGTATGTTGTATTTAATGAGCCTCTTCCGTCTTCGCCACTCCTGAATGTGATCAGATAAATGAGTGGCTTTATTTTGCCTAAATGTAGAAAAAATGTCTGTTCTGGCATCATACCGAACAGGAAGCTGGAAGTGATTCAAAAAGACAGTTGTGAGATCCCCAAAATTAAAGAATGTAGCTACAGGTAACTCAATGTACCATTTGGTTGCAGCACTGGTTAAAGTCCTTTGTAACAGTCTCAATCTAATGGAATATTCATTTAATGAGTTCGAGGAGCACCATAAATGGAAAGTAGTGACATGGTCTCCAGAGTCTTCAGTTGTTTTTCCTTTGAACTTTGAAATGTCCAAAGGTAACTTGGTAGAACTGGAGGCCATGTAGCGTTATGATACACTGGATCGTTTGTCAGTTTGGAAAGATCTGGCAAATTTAAACTTGCCAGAAATGGTAAACAAGGCCGGTAAGATGGTACTTGATAAGCTGGGGTCGAAAAAGGGGAACCACCCATGGTTTGACCCGTGAACTACTGGTAGGGGTTTCCCCCAGCCGTTTGCTGGTAGGGGTTACCCCCAACCATCTGTTGGTAAGGGTTTCCCCCTGGCCATCTGCTGATAGGGGTTTCCACCTACCATCTGTTGATAGGGGTTGCCCCCAGCTACTTGTTGGTAGGGGTTTCCCCCTACCATCTCTTGTTGCACGAAAGTATTATTGAAATTTCCCCACCCATATGAAAGTGGGTTAGTGCTCTGTGGGTTCGTCCACTGTGGCTGGGTGTTAGCACTGCCATATTGCTGGTTAAAAATATTACCCCCTCCTCCTGAAAATAAGGAAAAAGGGACATTACCTGCAGGCATATTACATTGATTCATGTTGGGACCTGCAAAGGTATTGAAACCAGTGGTAGCTGACGTAGACGGTGCGGTCATGGTACTCATGACAGGCACAGTTGTAGAAGCACTTGGCCCTACAGCGGGTGTGGAAATCCAAGTACTGGGTATATGATATAACGGTTGAAACGCAGGAGGTGGCACTAAATTGGCTGTACTACTAGGTCCAACAGTAGGTGTAGAGGTAGATGCCATAGTTGTTGAAGTCGGCATACCTAACATACCAGTATTAAAACTGAAAGACGGATTGGACACAGAGGTTGCCTCTGCCGAACTCGATGTAGCAGTAAAAGGAGGATTTACAGTGTTAGTGTTCATACCTATGGTGGGAGTTTGTGGATCTCCCTGTTCACCTCCTAGAGTTGACATCAAATGTACAAGCAAGAAATTATATGCACTGTAATCAGGTTGCTGGAAACCAACGGGTAACAGAAGCGGATTTCTAGGATTGGTCAGAGGAGGATTAAAGGGAGTGCTATACTCCGCAGAAGTAATATCTTCAATCTCAACCGAACTAAAATGTCGTTGATCTGGAGTACCCGGTTGTGGTTCCTCAGGAACCTCTATTTCAAGGTTTTCTATTGCTGTTTGTTGTTCTTCAGGAAACTCAACTTCAAGTGGTAGTTCCTCAAGAATTCCTATTTCAGGATTTTTCGTTGTAAAAATTACCTCAGGAAGTTCTGTTTCAGGAATGGTTTCTGAAGAAACACTGGGGTTTACCCGCTGTCGTCTAGATGGTGGTAAAGGTTCTGTTCTAAGAGGAGGAAGGTTTTGAAGCCTTCTCGATCTACGAAGTTCTTGGTTCTCCATGATTATATATATAAATAAAAACTAGAAAACCTAGTGGCCATTAAGACTAGGGGGCAAACAGCACGCCAACTAAAAATTCCTAAGTATGCAAACCAAGCAAACGAGATGCCTTCCAGAGAAGAGTCTGGATGATGAGGGCCCAGAACAGATCAACGAAGGATGAAGAACAGTTACCCGGGGTCCACAATACAATGACTAAGGGTGAAAGCACTGGAATCACCCAGCCGCCCTCCCAAAGACCTGCAAGGGATTTTCTCCCACATTTGTCCTAGGTACAACAGATATACCCTCCGCTGTCACGTGTGTATGAACCTATGGTCAGATACTAAGGATACCACAACATCGAAAACTCCTGGGGGAACAGTCTCTGGTCGAATCAAAAGGCGTGGGTAACTAAGCCCGAAACTCAAAAGAGTCCCCAAACGCGATCCAATCCTGGTATATGCTCAAAACAGAAAGTAGGAGGAGTATTCCCAACAATTTGATCTCACAAGACCTACTGCGTAGATCCCAGGCAAGCTTTGAGTGAAATGGATTTACCTGTGATAATCGAACTACGATTTTATCTTAATGTGTGATCTTGAGTGGTTTAAGGTGATTTAAACTCAAGATCCTAACCAAGACTAGTTGGTGTAGTGTATCCCTAAAAAAGAAAAAAAAAATCTATTTAATTTTATTAAAGATTTTTAGGGTTGTTATTACTCAAAAGGTAGTGCGTTTTTGTGGTGTGGTTGCAACAGAAAAGCAAAAGTGCATAAATTCTAACTTTCTACAACAAATCTTTTTTTATTTTTTTCATTTAAAATTCTTTCCAAACTGAAAAAACTGAGCAAATCTACTTAAATTTCTTTTTTGTTTTCTTTTGAAATTGTACACAAAATAATCTATGTTATCTTGTAACAAATATAAGCCTTATTAATCTTAAGCTACCAATTTTTTTGCTTTTTCTGTTATTATAAACGAAAAAGAACTATAAACATGGAATGCAAATAAGACTTGTGTGCAATGTGTAAGTATGGCTAAAAATGGTTCCTAAGCTTACAGCTGTCAAGGCACTGGCTCAACAAAGACTTGTCCTACAGGCTTTTTGCAAAAGAAAAAGCCTCTATACTCAGAAACAAAGTGGGGAGAAAACAATAGGAGAAAGATACTTAAAACTGGGAATCCAACACAAGAGGACTGACCCAAAGCATCAAACCCTAGCAACACCACTATGCCAAGCAAAAGGTAGGCAAGAAAGCTACCAACCACCTTACTAATACAAGGACTGAGAAATGAATAAGCCTAAAACACTTTAAACACACTTGAAACCAGAAAAGACAACAAGTCACAGAAGGTTGGAAATCAACAAGTTCAGAAGACACCCTAAAGGCTCCAAAACAGACCAAACCCTAAAACAAAGGATAAAATAGGTAAAGAGCAAACAAATGTTGCTACAAACAGCGAATGCAAAAGCATACAGGTTTGTAAATCAACAACATATAGTCAGGGCAAGAATAAGCGGAAGTGTTCACCAAAGAACAAAACCTAGTCTTCCAAAAGAGTTATAAACAGTCCAAACATTCCACAGGTAAGCAAGCGATCTAAAGATGGTAAAAAGACTCAAAGAAAGGTTCTACGGCTTAAAGAAAAGTTATAAACCTCAAATACCAGTCAAGGAGATCTAAAAACAAAGTCAGAAGACCACCAAAAAGGCTAAAAACTCAAACAGACCACTAACAGAAGGCTACAGGAAATATACCCTACTGTGCAGTAGGGAAACTAGCGCTCCTGAAGAGATGGGCGCTACTGTATGTATAGCAAAGTAGCGTATGGGCGCTACTGTATGTATAACAAAGTAGCGCTCAGGTCTTAAAAGTTAAAAACTGACTTTGAAAAGATGCAAAAAGACTGATTGAAGCAGAGAAAAACAAGCAGGGGGGTACCTACAGGGTTTCTCAGCACATAAAAGGAGTTGAAATAGTTCTGGGAAGACAAACAAGAAAGGTTTCCTAGAGAAAAAACACAATTATCCCCAGCGGAGTCGCCAGTCTGTTGGCAGGAAAAACTACCCTATAGTAAGGAAATGGATACTATCAACTGAAAGGGGATGACAGGTAAGCGTATTAACTGCGTTACAGAGATGTTCATGAAAATAAATAGGTTATAGGCCTTGAGAACATACCTTTCAAATGACATTCGATCCTAGCTCTTATTCGATTTTGCACTCAATCCTCAAGTGCACCTCTTGTTCACTAAACCTGCAATACAAGTACCTTTCTCAGCGTATCTTGGATAATATATAATGATGGAAAAAGACAAAGCAATTTAAACATCCAATATTAACCAAAACAGATCCAAACAAGTATATCACTTCAATAAACACTTAATTTGGGGCAAGAAAGACGCTTCAACCTTTTATTGTCAAATGCAAATTAATGTTACAAAATATACCTGACTTCGTGACATGCTCCTGCAACTTGATCCCGGGGTCTTGCTCTTCTCTGGCTTGGATATCTTCCAGCATAAACTCCTCCCAATGTAAGCTTCTCTCTAAAAGTCTCTTAATAACATTCATGTCTCTAACCCCTCTCTTTATTCTTCCCTGTATTTATAAGACAAGAGAAGTAGTTCAGGTCGAGAGATGGTTATGGAGGAAGTTGGGAAACCAACTGCAACTAATCCTCTTCGTGAAATTAATTATTTTTTAATCATCTTTTGAGATGTATGCTACTATTGTTCAGTGAAGTAGCGTTCAGGGCGCTACTATAGTGCTTGTAAACTAGCGCTCATCACTTTTTGAATGTTGAGCGCTACTCTGCTGAAGAGGAGTAGCGCTCATGAGGCTTGAGCACTACTATTACACACTGGAGTAGGGTATAGGCACTAGTCTATTGAAGTAGAGTAGCGCTCATATCTCAGAATGACATTTTTAGGGTTTTTCCAGTCTTATCAGGAAGTGGAGTAAGTCAAAGTCTCATCTAGGGTCAACATGCTCCTCCATACAAGTTGTCCTTTTGTGTGATCAACAGCTCAAGTTGATCACAGACGGAGAGGTGCAGGTTTGACCTATAATAGATGCCCCCTAATGTATGAGGTCAGAGGGAACCCTAAACATGTTGATAAGCTTATGTGATCACCCGGTCAATGCGAACACTGTCATCCCACATACGAGCCTTCTCTGCAATAAGGAAATTGTGGTACTTTTTCAGGCCTTCGATTTCACGTGCCTTCTCAGCCCGTTCTCCCTTGATGTGTGTTTCGAGGTCATCCACAACTTTCCATGCAGAAGTAGCCCTGGTGGTCAATTCTTCGATAGTGCGCTTCACCTTGACCTCACTTTCCTGTAGTCGTACACACATACCGCTGATTTGCTGCAGTCTATCTGTTAGTTCTTTACTGGTAGTAGCCTGCATAATGGCCAACCCTTCCGCGGGCAAGGCATTCACATTAATGGTCACTGTACCATTTGGCTGCAGCACTGGTTAAAGTCCTTTGGAACAGTCTCAATCTAATGGAATATTCATTTAATGAGTTCGAGGAGCACCATAAATGGAAAGTAGTGACATGGTCTCCAGAGTCTTCAGCTGTTTTTCCTTTGAACTTTGAAATGTCCAAAGGTAACTTGGTAGGAACTAGAGGCCATGTAGCGTTATGATACACTGGATCGTTTGTCAGTTTGGAAAGATCTGGCAAATTTAAACTTTCCAAAAATGGTAAACGAGGCCGGTAAGATGGTACTTGATGAGCTGGGGTCGAAAACCATATCATACAGCGACTCTAACCGAGCAGTGATCGCATGGAACCGTTCATCCGCTTTTCTTGCCATCTTGTCTATTGCTGCAGAGGATATAGTATTGAGTGCTGTGAGTAGGCATCCCAATTGTGCCCTGGCTGGAAAGGACAACCCACTGATCGTTGCATGCTCTTGGTACTTTTTTGATTGGGTTTCTTCAAGGGCCCGGTCATTATCATCCGATATCGTTTTGGTTGATTCTTGCCCTAAGTTATGGTGACTCTGCTAGTCCTGGGCCGATGCCCAATCATCTGGGTCTAATGTCGGGCCACTGGCTTCTATCTCTGCTAAACTCATGGGTTGTCGCCATGCCTCCGGCCACTCATTCACAGTAGCCTCTAACTCTTCGAACGTCACCTTATACGAGATCTGCAACCATTGCCGATCAGGATCACAGCGGGCTTGTATATGTATGTTATGTGGCCAAATTGCAAACACCATGACTCGTTGGAACCGCACTACATTTTCTTTAGATATTCGTGAGACTTATGTTGCTGTAGTACAAAGCATCTCCCAAAATAGCCAAAACTGCAATTGGAAATCCCGAAGTCTCTCTGGCTCCCATACATACCACAGATTCTGATATCGGGCACCCCACCGTTCTGCTGCAGCCAGACAGTCCATGCCTTGGTACGTGTCGGACTCCTTCCATGCAACGAAGGTGATTAGCAGTAACAACCAACTATATGTGAAGGCACCCTTTACCGATTGGACAGCCACAGCATCCTCCATTAGTTGATTCAAGAGAAACAGAGACCATTTCATTTGAACTCCTTCTACACATTGGTCTACGCATGCAAGAATCCCCGAGTTGCACTGGTTAGGTCAACCACCCCTAATCACTTTGCAGGATAGGATCTTAATGCCCGTGAGTACCGCTTGATCATTGCAGGTGCTGGTGCGATATCCATAGCCGTCTGTTTCTAAGCCATATTTATGTGCCAACTGCAACACCCACTTTTTGTCATTTTCCTTCCCTTGGATGAATTGCGAGGGATCGACTCCATTTTTTGGCAAGCCGGTTATGTGTGAGATTAAATCAATGGTGACCGGGATTTCTTTGTCCAACCACAACGAACCACCATGAAAGCATGCAAGGAGTTGCTTCACGCACGCATTGACTTCTGCCAGTTGCCCAAAATGTGGCATGTTAATAAGCCCTATCAAGCCGGCCTGCTTCAATCTGTATGCCCAGTCTTGTACAATCGGAATCGGGGAACGACGTGTCTCAGGAACATATAGGGTGGATGCAATGTTAGGGTAGGCCACCATGTTGTGGTCATCGTAACGCAGGTGCATCAACGCCAGCCCAATATCCACAGAGCAGTCCATTCCCGTTGGGAGCACCGACATCTTCACACCATACTTCTGTTTTGGGTTTATCTTGCGTGGAGTGGCATTTGGCCGAATGGGAGGGATATACCCAAGGATGTCACTGGCTAATAGTCCCTCCCATGGGGCAGACTCACGAATGCGGTGACTGGACTGCCCCACTTTTTCCTGAGCCTCGCCCACTGTCGCGGTGGATGACCGAAGCACCCTCTTACTTTGTGGGGACTCAGAATGCTGACCTCCCCGCCGCCTCTTAGCAATGAATGATGCTCCCACCGACATATTGGCAACTTCAGCTCCAATATTGATGGATCTAGATGACACAACTTCTTGCTTGACAACCGCCAGGATGAAGGGAGACACCACTTCATTGCTAATCTCAACTGTCTCCAGTTCGCCTGGCATACCTCACAGTGCTAACACCACTCTGCAAATTCAATAGAATCTTTCCCAACGCCTCACCAAGTTTATGCCAGTACTCGTCAGCTCTGCAAAGGCACTTATCAACGAAAATATCGAGGCTATCCGACCAACTCTGCTCCTAGTTTTATAGCTTCTAGCTGAATCCTCCGTAATCATCATGAAATCATGCATTAATGCAACCAAAATCCTGTATTAATGATGCAAATCCGCTATCGATCCTGTCAGCCGATTGGCCAGATCCGCCATTAATGCCCATCATGCGAGCACACACCGTTAATTAACTGTTAAATTTTTGCATTTATTACTGATTTGACCCAGTCGTAACACGGCCAGTTGTCACAGTCCGTTCGTCACTTGCAACACAACCCTCCTGTTGGCGCATTTGTTTCTCCGTCGGTGCGCCATCCTGCCATCGATCATCCTACAACACACACTTTTTTTTTTGTGCGACTCAGGCATCGCGTTGTTCCAAGCCCAACTGATAGGGCTTCAACCTATGACCATTCACCAGTTTTGGGAGCATCACCCCATTCAGCTGCTGCAGCTGAACTGCGCCCCCTGAAGTAATGCTATTGATGCGATATGGACCAAGCCAATGCATCTGCAATTTTCTTGGATGTTTCATAAACTTGCTGTCATACAATAGCACCAAGTTGCCCTGCTGAAACTGTTTGTTTTTTATGTGTAGATCATGCCATGCCTTCTGGTGATCCTTCTCTACCCCCTGGTGGAACCCAGTGATGAATCGATCTTCCTCCAACTTCACCAACTGCTCTAGACATTCATTTAGTGCCACTGTATCATCTAGGCCTGTTGCGGCCATGATGCGCAAACTCGGGACAATATATTCCATGGGCATAATTGCTTCTTATCCATATACTAACCTAAATGGTGTTTTCCCTGTCAACCTTTTACACATGGTGCGATAGGCCCACAACACCGTTGGGATTTTCAGATCCCAGTCATCACGGTTCGTATTGCACACCTTTGTCAGCGCATGCTCCAATACCTTGTTGAAGGCTTCCACTGTGCCATTGGCTTGTGGATTATATGGTGTACTCTTTTTGTGTTGGATCTACAATTCCTCCGTCAATGTGTTGATGGCGCGATTGAGAAAGTGGCTGCCCTAGTCACTCAGCAGTATCTTGGTGCAGCCGAAACGAGTGATAATGCGATCGAACAAAAATCACGCCACCGTTGCTGCGGAATAATCAACTACTGGTGCCACCTCTGCCCATCGAGTCAAATACTTCGTCGTTGTGATAATGTAGCGTGCACCCGTGCACTTCCCTAGTAGATTGATCGGTCCGACAAAATCCACTGCCCATTTGTCGAACAACTGCAATGTCAACTGAGGCATGAGGGGCATCTCATCGCATCAGGATGGTTTTCCAGTTTGTTGATAGATATCACAGGACTGCACATAGTTCATTGCATCATTATGCAATTTTGGCCACCACAGCCCGGCACGCAACACTTTCCTAGCAGTCGCCCGACCGCCATAGTGTCCCCCGGCTACTCCTCCATGCGCTTCTGCTAATATCTGTGCTTGCTCATGCGGTAAGACACATCTATGCAATACCTCATCGGCACCCATTTTATATAAATCTCCTGCAATTAGCTGGAATTACACTGCCTTGACTACCAACTGCTTCTTCATATTGGTGGTGAACTCGTCGGGTGCAGTACCCATTGTCAGAAACTGAATGATTTCCGTAAAGTAGCCATCTGCAACCTCAACCCGAAACAGTTGGGCATCCGGTAACCCATCTTCAATGTTTCTCGGCTCTTCTCCTGTATCGATCCGTGAGAGATGATCAGGACCAGCATTCAACCGGTCAGACTTCATAATGACTTCAAAGTTGAATTCTTGAAAAAGAAGTAGCCAGCAGCATATCTTCCTCCCCAACACAGGCTTATTGACTAGGTATTTTAATGTAGAATGATCTGTGAACATCTTGAAATGGCCTCCCAGTAAGTAATGGTGAAACTTCTATAAAGCGTAAACCATTTCCAGACCTTCCCTCTTCGTAGTAGTGTAGTTTCTTTCTACAGATGACAACTTCCGGCTAGCAAAAGCAATGGGGTGATCGAGATCCCCTTCTCCTGGTTGAGCCAAGACGATGCCCAACGCAATCGATGAAGTATCAACATGGACGTGGAATTCCTTACTCTAGTACAGAAATACCAATATCGGTGCCGATGCCATCTTCGCCTTCAGTGTTTCAAAGCTAGCCTGACATTTCGGGCTCCACTGGAATGCCACATCTTTCTTCAACAACTTCTCCATAGGGGAAGTAATCACAGCATAATCCTTGATGAACTTGCGATAATACCCTATGTGTCCCAGCATCGCCCGTAACTGCTTAACTGTAGTCGGTGGTGTCATACTTAGAATAAGCGTGATCTTTCATAGGTCAACCAACAATCCTTGCTTACACACAATATGACCCAATAGTATGCCAAACGGTGCACAAAAGATGCATTTCTTCAAATTCAACGATATCTGGTGCTGTCGGCATCGCTCTAGCATCAATCGCAGACTCGCCAGATGATCGCAAACCAACCCATAGACCATCCAATAATCCATGTATACCTGTAATAACTTCTGAATAAAATCTTTGAATGCAGTAATGACAACCCATGAAAATATCGCAGGTGCATTCTTCAAGCCAAACAACATCACGGTGTACTGAAAGCAGCCACATTCGGTAACAAAAGTTGTCCTATGGCGATCTTCTTTGGCAATGCGGATTTGATGGTAGCTAAAGAAACCATCTGTGAATAAGTATATCTCTTGGCCACCCACTCCTTCGAGCACTTCGTAAGTAAATGGGGTCAGAAAGGGATCATGCAAGCATGCATCGTTCAACTTTCATAAATCCACACAGATGCGCACCTCTCCAGTCTTCTTGTCCTACACCACCATAGGACTAATCCATTTCGACTCCTCGATTGGTTCAATAATACCAGCATCCAACATGCGATCAAGTTCTGCCTTGACCCTTTCCTTATTTCATGGATTTAGCCGATAGGGTCACTGCTGGACCGGCTTATCATCTGGTTTTAATGGAATCTTCATCTCCCCTAAATCGCCCAAAATCCCCTTCATGTCAGAAACTTTTGTCGGGAATACATCCTGAAACTCGTGGAGCATATTAGTGACCTTGCTTATCAACTCGTCATCCCAGTAATCCCCAACATTTGAAAACTTCGGAGTGTCCTCTGTCCCAATGTTAATCTTGTGGATCTTCAGCGACTGAATGATAGGATCGCTTAGCGCATCAGGTGGTACCACAGCATGACTTCCTTCGGATTCCTGGATATTCACACTCCACGGATCATCACCATCTTCTGGCCCACCACTGATATTGAAGCATTCCATGAGAGGCTGCATCTGGCAATGTGCATGCGGATCCGCAGGATAGGCCACCAGGACAACCTGTAGAATTACATCACAGATGAGCTGTAATGCATTATTGACCTTGGAATCCTCATCCGCAAAGCTGAATGTATGGGTAAAACACACGATGAGCTCCAACCAAGTATAAATTTCCCCTCGCAACTCAGCTACAGCATACCATGATCATGGCATCTCATCCAAAGTATGGATAAAATCATGGACCCACTCATCCTTTGGTCGTGATACCCATAACCGTTGACACTCCATCAAATGACCACCAAGGTTGTCCCGACCATCATACTTCCCAGTGTGGTAGACCTCGGTATCGCCAAAGCATACCAACATCAATCTTCTGCATTTCGACCATCCATTAATTGATGCCTGGTGTGTTTCCCACCAGTGTGCTGGAGCAGCCTTCAATGCTTCGTTCAATGCCAGCAATCGCTGAGGTTCAGAAACTCTTTCTTCAAATGCCGTCAAAAAGTCAGAGATGCTAGGAATCCCTTCATATGTTGGGAGTGTAACCGGTTCAGTTGCAATATGGCATACTGACTGTGAAACCAACCTGCACTTACAGAGCGAGACCTCGTGCAAGCGGTTCTGCCAATATTCTAGCGCATCATCAGAGTGGGAGGACGCAGAGCTGTCACTGCGCCATCCCAGCTCGCCGTTAGCAGTCAGATGGATATAATCTTCAAAAATATTGAATGCATGGTCCCATCCATTGGGATCATCATCCTTCACTCGGTCTATGTAGCGGCGTCCTTCAGCCGGATCCAACAGGGCGATAACTCTGAGATCGCGATTTTCAAAAGTCATCATTCGTCACTTGAAGTTGATTACAGCTCCACTATCATTAGTCCAACCAATCCCCAGTAATGCTGGATGAGATCTTCCTCCCTCGACTACTTCTACTACATCAAAGTCGGCATATGTTTTCATTCCCTCAATGTCCACCACCATTCGTGGAACTCTCCCAATTGGTGTTACTTTAGCGTGATTAGCTAACCAGAGCTGTACAGGAGACCAGCTCAATGGGGGGCTCCCCATCTTTTTCCAATCCTGCTTGGTCAAGATGTTGACATCCGAACCAAGGTCCAGAATAACTGAATCAACATCGTAGTCGCCAATTTGAATATTCATCCGCATCTCCTTACCCGTCTTCCGTCATTGTAGGGAATTAACCGCGAGCTCTTGTCGATCCTGGGCCGGTCGTCGCAACAAGGCTTCAATCGCAGCAAGAGCATTGGGATCTCTGGCCAGGGACAAACAATGTTCCAAAAATGATCGAAGCGTGCTGGACCGTTGTGATAGGCCGGCCTCTGAAGTGGTATCAAAAGTAGAGGGCATGTCATACATAATAGCTTTACCTCGGTCATGTTCTAGTGCACGTCGTGTTTGAATAAATGTCTCCCACTCCTCATCAATGTCAAATGCAACTTTCTTTTGTACGACTAACCTGATCATTGAACTATCTGCTCTAGTTTTCTTTCCTCCGCGAGTGACCATAGCAATAGAAGCATCCTGTGGTCTTGGTTCTGCAGAAATTGTCGCGATGTTTGCACCCTAGGTCTGGTTCAACGACGGATTCCTAGGTGGGTTCACATTCTAATTCTGATTCAGTTTCATATTCTGGTTCTGTACTGGTTGCTACATAGGGTTCTAGGTAGGCTACTGTGCTTGGGGCTGGTTCTGCAACTGGGGAGTATTCCTGCTTGCCATTGCGCAATCAACTATGGACAATTCTCAACCGTTTGATAATTAACAAAGCAGAACGTACACTGGTTCTGCAGTAGCATACAGTCTCGCTGGTAATGTCCCCATACCGCACAGTGATAGCATTGAACAGGTCCACAACCACCTCATCCTCCTCCATGACCAAATCCATCGCCACGGCCACCCCGGTATCCTCCACGGAATCCTCCCTGTTGTTGGTACTATGGTTAATTAAATTGTTGTTGCACTAGTGCCGGTTGCGTTCCTGGTCCTTGTGGTGCATACTGTGGTTGCTGTACATACTGGGGTTGTTGTGGAGCCATCTGTATTGGAGCGTATTGCAGCATGAACTGTGATGGTTGCTGCTACTGCGGTACAAACTGCATATGTGGTTGAGGTAGTGGCTAGGCTACCTGCGATTGCGGATGTTGTACGGAACCCTGGTTGTCCTTGACATAAAACGCATCACACATTCTTTCTTGTAGCAACCCATATGCATGGCAATCCTTATCATCGTGACCCAACAATTTGCAGAATGTACAATAGAGATTCCTCGAGGTGGTGACCATTTTCTGCATATATGGGCAATTGTCATGACTGTGCCCATACACCTGGTAGACGTGACACCACGACATGCTACCACCATTCAATGGATTTGGCGCTCCTGAAACCAAATAATTGCGGAAGGTTGGGCAATTGTCCTTCGTATGCCCTTCTCCTCGACATCGCGTACACTAGACATCGTCGCGCTGTTCCTTGCCCTTATTCAAATCTTGCAGTTGTATAGGTAAGTTAGCGAGCTGTGTTTGCATTTTCGACATCCCGGCTGCATTTTCTCCAATCGGCGATGCCTCCAATTGCATTGCAATCTCCAGAGCTTCGCTAGGCGTCAAGATGTTTTGGTGCATCAATGGTAGTCGAATATGTGGTAGTAGTGTCGCGATGAACCATTCTTTATGTTGGACAGTGCTCATATCAAAACTAACTTTTTCCATCAGTGTCTTGAATTGCTGGTCGAAATCCCATACCGTTTCATTGGGATACTGCTTAATTTCTTTCAATTTTGTAATATATTGAGCCTCGGACTTGGGCCTTCTAAATTCAGCAATCATCCCATCCCGAATCTCATCCAGTGACTTCTCTGGGGCTCCTGTCGGGACTAGAACGAATTTCATAAACCAATCTAATGCACAACCTCGTAGGATCGTGGCTAACTGTCCTTTTTTAGCAACATCATCGACGATCTGTTTGATGGTCCAGACCACTTCACACAAAAACCAATACTATTATGGGTTTCCTGTCACACTCCCATGGAACAATGGTAACTCTGGGCTTCCTTCCTCCTTTCACTGTACTACTACCAATTAACTTCTATGGGATTGACGAACTGGGCGGTGTCGAAGTGGTATTTCTTGCTATCTGAGAGATAGTGAGTGGAGGTGTGGGTACGTTGGTGCTGGGGTTTGGTCCTGCCTCTATCCTGGGTGTAGCCGGTCCATCCTTGTCAGGACTGTGAGGTCGCTTCATCCCATGTGGTCTTCCTTCACGGTCTTGTGGTTCGACCGCAGCAGGACCTTCTCCCGTCCTCTGCCTCTTTTCCTGTCGAAACCTCACTCCTCCCCTCGTAAGACCACTCTCTTCCTTGGCTTCACTCACAGTCTCATCATGACCTGCACCCATCTACCCATTAACATTCCATGCACCGCCCCCCAACTCTCGTGATATCGATGGCCACCGCCCACTAGGATGTCTACTGATCAAGAGGTATCTTCAATATACCCTTTTCGCAAATAAGTATCTTGATCGACAGTTGAAGTGACAGTAAAAACCTGCCCCGAGGTTCGTGGAAAAAATATCTTTCAGCTTCACTGTAGGACTTCTGAGTATCAACTGCGAACTCTGTGATATAGCCCTCTAGGATGCTATCAAACCACACTTTGATAGCCCACGATGCTTTATTATCAACTTCCTACAGTTCCTGAATCAATTCGGGGGTCCAGGTCATCTGTTCACCACCTTGGAAGTTCCTCTTCTGGAATGTCAACTTTGCCAACCATTCAAACAACAAGACCGAGAACTCACAGAAGAACCATTCATGTGTTCCATCGTGAATGTATCTATCTATCTATTGTCCTACTGTCAATCGAGTGTTCCAGCTTTCCTCTTCAGCGAATTCCTGCAACTTCTGATCAAACC
This sequence comes from Larix kaempferi, assembly GCA_027924585.1. Taxonomy (NCBI): domain Eukaryota; kingdom Viridiplantae; phylum Streptophyta; class Pinopsida; order Pinales; family Pinaceae; genus Larix; species Larix kaempferi. The sequence goes on from BSBM01000510.1 coordinate 35,951,671, forward strand.
ATTCTTGGATCTCTAGTTTCATCAGGTGCCACATCTCCTCCTTTCACTTCAAACACGGTCCCGACAACCGAACCATTTGTTGGCTCGAACCCAGTCGACAGGGGTTCCTACTCACTGTAGACGCATACCAAAGTCTCCCTGGCCACCATCCCAGACAGGTTTTATCCCTCCTAGCAACACCTGCGGAGTAGATGAGGTCTCACCCGAGGCGTCCAGGAAGGGCAGACGGAACCATGTTTCCACCGAATGAAGGAGGATGGTTGCAGCCGAAATACTTAAACTCAGTGCATAACTGGAATAGAGATCTTTAATCATTGAACATAGTATTAAAGCAACATTCAACCCAACCATTCATCATTTCAAAAACAATAATTGTAAAGTAAATATCACATCAAAGAAACATGACATTAATTGTGTAGTGCAACATCACATTTACCATAACCGAACAGATTGAACACAGAGATTGTACCAAAGTAGCTTCATCATATTATCATTGTCAACCTAGATACAATGTCTCTGCAAAAACTAGATCTCCGCAATGATTCTTGACATCAAAACATACCCGAAAATCATACAACTAACATCAGAGCTTCCTCTTATTCTCCAGCCAGTTGTGTTTTTCAACACTTACAATTCTTATCTATATATAGGATTCCTCCTTACAATTCTTGTCCACTTAGTAATGACTTCCTAACTGACATTATGGACAAATGACCCACTCTCTAACTGACCTAGTCCAAAAATGACCAAAAACCCGCATTCTGCAGTATGACTGACTCAACGTTACATACTATGTGGTCCAAATGACCCAAAACCAGCAATCCGTGGTACAATTGACCCACACATGCACAAAATCATCTTCCGTCGTCGCCTTTCACGCCATCTTCTTCCTTGTCGTAGCATCGGAGATGCTGCGATACCATCTTACCAAACTGCCTACCAACATGGACGGCCTCCAGTGTCGCTGGCTCCGCTATGGTGTACTTGGAATTCTTTCCAATTCTTACCAGCGGAGCCCCTTCTTTCCTTGATGGTACATAACTAGGAATGTATGCTATGGTCAGACCTTGTTTCTTTGCTCTCATTGTTGTCATCTCTTCTTCTGCGGTGCTTGAAGTGCCTGCCTCTCCTCCTGCAGTTGTATCTCATGTCGAGCTGCGGGTAGAGTTTTTTCTTCTTTCTGTATCTACCGTCTGGTTGGCACTTCGTTTCTTCTGAATTACCCGAACCGGTGCCGATGCAGTTTCTGGTTACTTCTTGACAATTGTTGTCATCGCCTTGGGTGGCTACTGCTCGCTTGATCTAGATATCACATGTGCCATCGCAACTCTTCTGGTTATGTTCTCTTCAACAAACAAAACACTCTAACCAACTCAATTCACTTTTGCTCTTTGGTTTCTTCAATGCTCTTCACTCACAATGCGCAATGGGTTGGACTGCTTCCCTGTGCGTCCTTTTACACCCATCGAATCGATTTGGACAATGATTACCCGAATCTGTCATTGATTTATGCAATCCTCCGTCGATTTTCCCCATCCCATGCAATGATGTTGCATTGCGTCCATCTTCGTCCACTTGCGTCGTCATCTTTTGCATCTTAAATGCTGCATTTATTGCCCGATATGACCATTTCGCACTTCACCGATGTCGACAAGTCCCAAAATTCATCACTGTTTTGTCGCAAGGAATATGGGTTTCAACTTTGTTGCAGTTTTGTCAATGGACTCCTTAACTACGCAGTGTACCTTTTGCTTTTTTTTTCATGTCGACTTGTTAGATTTATCAGTCAAGGTGCGCTAGGCTATCTCGATAAGGCTTTAGTTGACTCCCATTCACTAAGTTCGTCAAAAGTGTTCTGTCCAACTTTTGGAATTGAATTGCACCTCCGTTAGTAATGAAATTTATGACATATGTACCAATCCATTGCATTTGGAGCTTACCTGGGTGTTTCACGAACTTGTTGTCATATAGGAGCACCATGTCTCCGCGCTGAAAGTGCTTCTACTTTACATGGTGATCATGCCATGCCTTCTATCGGTCTTTTTCCACTTGCTGTTGAAATCCTGAAATGAATCGATCTTCTTCTAGTTGTAGCAAATGCGCCAATATTTCTTCAATTGCCCCGTCGTCGCTCATACATGTCATTGCTATGATGCGCAAACTGGGGACGATGTACTCCATGAGAATCACGGCTTCCTTTCCAAATACCGGCTTGAAAGTAGTCTGACCTGTCAATATTTTGCATGTTGTCCTATAGGCCCATAATAGCGCATGCATCTTCAAGTCCCAGTCATCACAGTTTGTATTGCACACCTTAGTGGGCGCATGCTCCAGGATTTTTTTCAATGCTTCAACTGCTCCATTTGCTTGTGGGTGGTATGGGGTACTTCTTCTATGTTGAATTTGAAACTCCTCAGTCATTTCTTTGATGGTATGATTAATGAAACGCATACCTTGGTCGCTCATCAAGATATTTGGACACCCAAACCTAGTGACCACGTTGTCGAAAAGAAATCTTGCTGTTGTCACAACTGTGAAATCCTTCAGTAGTGCTGCTTCGGCCCATCTTGTTAGGTAGTCTGTCGCAGTAATGATATACCATGCACCTGTCCTCTTTCCTGGTGGGTTAATGGGTCCCACAAATTCTACTTCCCATTTTTCAAAAGGTTGTAATTTCAACTAGGGTACTAATGGCATCTCATCCCTCTGCGATGATTTCCCCGTCCTCTAAAATATGTCACAGCTCTGAGAGTAATCTATTGCGTCACCATGCAATGTATGCCACCATAATCCAGCTCTGAGTATATTTCTAGCGGTCGTATGCCCTCCATAATGACCTACTGCGATCCCACCATGAGCCTTGGCCAACACTCTTTCTTTCTCATGCAGAATATCATTTGGTCCCATCTTGTATAACTATTATGCGATCAATTGGAAGTCAACAACTCTAACGACTAATTACTTCTTCTAATTAGTGGTGAACTCTTCAAGTGCTCTTCCCGTGGTAAAAAAATAAACAATATGTTCATAATGGTCTTCAACCCATTAGGGGATTTTTGAGGTCTAAAATGGGCCTCCTAAGGGAAATAATAAAATAAGAGTTCTAAATTTTAGAGGGGAAAAAGGAAAAGCTACTTTTTCTTATCGTATTTTTGTCATATCTACTTATCGATTTACCTAAATTTCAAGTTTGGGCACTCATTAGATGCGGAATTTAATTCCAAATCTAATGGGCACTCATTAGATGCGAAATTTAATTCCAAATCCAACCCATACCCACATTTCATATTACCGAGGCACCCATGGTATGAAAAAATGAAAATTTCAATAAAAAAACGTATTTTAATATTAAAATACATTTTTTTAATTGAAATTTTATTTTTTTCATGTTGTGGGTGCCTCATAAGTATGAAGTATGGGTATGGGTTGGATGCAGAATTAAATTCCACATCCAACGAGTTCCCAAACTTAAAATTTGGGTAAACCGTTAAGGAGATATATCAAAAATCCGATTAAAAAATGTAGTTTTTTCTTTTTCCCTCCAATTGTTTTTACAAATTTTACCCTTATGGTTGACATCATCATCTTGAATCTTATTGGTTCTTATAAAGTGAATTTTGATGATACTTTTTTTTTTTTGAGGCCCATTTTTTACCTCAAAACTCCCCTAATGATTTCAATGCGGAATAAATGCATGTCGGGAAAACCGTCGTCGATGCTACTTGGTTCCTCACCCAATTCAATCCTCGACAGATGGTCAGGTACTGCATTCAATCATCTAGGATTCACAATTATATCAAATTCAAACTCCTTAAACAACAACAACCACGGACATATATTCCCCCCCAACAAAGGCTTGTTGACTAGGTACTTCAGTGCTGAGTGTTCAGTAAACATCTTGAAGTTTCCTCCTAACAAATAGTGTCAAAATTTTTGCAAATGCATATACCATCACCAATCCTTCTCTTTATGTTGTTGTGTAATTTTTCTCGGTAGTCGATAAATGGCTATCAAACACGATAGGATGGTCGATCGACCCTTCTCCAGGATGGGCCAATATCACCCCCAACGCGACCGATGAAGCATCTACATGGACGTGGAATTATTTCTTCCAGTCGGGGAAGGCTAAAATTGGTGTTGTAACCATATTTTCCCTTAATATGTCGTGGCTCTTCTGAGATTCATTGTTCCATTCAAACTTCGCATATTTCTTCAATAGATTTTCCATGGGCGTAGTAATCGCTGCATACCCCTTTATGAACTTTCTATAATATTTTGTGTGGCCCAATGTAGCCCTCAGCTGCTTTAATGTCGTAGGCGTTGGTAAGTCGACAATGATCACGATCTTAGCTGGGTGCAACATACCTTCCTTGTAGACAATATGTCCCAACAAGATACCAAAAGGTGCGCAAAATATACATTTCTTCAAATTTAACGAGATCTGATGCTGTTGACATCTTTCCAGCATCATCCCAAGGCTCTCGACATGGTCTTTAATCAATCCATACAAAATCCAGTCATCCATATACACCGCCAAGAACTTGTGAATAAAATATTTGAAAGCAGCAACAACCAATCTTGAGAAAATTGCAGGGGCATTCTTGAGACAAAATGGCATCATTGTGTACTGAAAGCATCCCCACTCTGTTACAAAGGTGGTTTTGTGCCGATCTTCTTTTGCAATCTTGATCTAGTGATATCCTGAGAACTCGTCTGTGAATGAATATACTTCCTATCCTCTGACACCTTCAAGTACTTCATCGGTAAATGGCGTGGGGAATAGATCATGAAGGCATGCATTGTTCAACTTCCTTAAGTCTATGCAGATCCAGATTTCACCAGTATTCTTTTCATGGATGACCATTGGGATGATCCATTTTGATTCTTCGACGGGTTCAATGATCCCTGCATCCAACATTCACTCCAACTTGGCCTTCAGTCGGTCTTTGTATCTGGGATTCAATCTATATGGTCTCTTTTTTGCTGGCTTAGCATAAGGTTTAAGGGGTATCTTCATCTCCGAAAACTTCGTCGGGAACAAATATTGAAACTCATGCAATAAGTAGGTGACCTTCCCGATTGTTGTGTCATCCCAATAGTCTCCAATACTAGAAAACTTTGTATCCTCCAATGATCCAATATTGACTGTCTTAGTTTTTAATGGTTGCCTGAATTTGTCGAACAACATATCTGGTGATTCGACGTCTCGACTTCCTTCTGAATCTAGGACATAAACAGCTCTAGGATCTTCGTCATCATTAGGTCCTCCCAAAACATTGTAACACTCCATCATCATCTTTGGTGTTGCATTCCATTGCAGTGCCATTGATCTTTCGGTCAGAACTATCTCGAATATATTTTCGCGGATTACCTGTAGCACACCATCAATTACAGGATTCTCATCGACGAAACTGAATGTGCGACTGAAGCTAATGGTTAGATCCTCCCACGTGGTTGTTACTCCTCTCAACTCTACTGAGATGTGCCAATACTTAGTATAAAATGTGGATGAATGCATGGACCCATTATTGCTTTGGCCTCCCTCGCCATATAGCCTGACATTTTTCGAGATGATCCCTTGGATCCATCCTTCCATCATACTTCTTTCCTTGGTAGCAGTCATTTTCCCCAAATATTACTTCCATTAGTCGTCAACATTGTTCCTAGTTTGTTATCGTTGACTTGTGCGCTGTATTGGAGAAAACTCACTATGGCTTGGGAATACCACAATAGACAGATGACTACCAGAAATATACTCAATTCTCAAAGCAATGCTATTATAAATTGACAATGTTAAGATAATGGAGAAATGTAACCAACCTCGATCCAACGTTTGATGTAGATCCCCGTTGGAGCTTTCAATCCACGCACTTGTAATCTGCAAATTAGTCTTGACAGCCAATATCCAACAAGTACATATAATATATAATTGACATTAACATTATCAATAACAATGGTCCATCATATCATAAGCAAATGTAACCCAATGTATAATAAATGACATTCACACCATGAATGGACGAGAATATGAGTATTTCTATTAATGAACAAGAAGAAGTACAAAGTGATACGACCTCTTGCCGGCAACCAATCTGAACCAAGATCTAGATCAATCCACTTGTGCCTCCACCACTTCAATCCTCCATGAATGGAAAACTAAAACTAGAAGGAGTTTGGAAGGTGAACATAAGAGGTTCACAACTACAAGGATCAATGAGTGCAGAATCAAGATAGGGAAAAAATCCACTAGATTTCCTTTACTATTCTCTTCTTCCTCCCGTCCATAAGCCATATGTGCTCAATATATAGTCCTCTCAAAGGTAGGTGAAAGGACTCATCGAGACGTTACTTGGGTAGATGGAGAGCCAAAGGTCACCCAATGACCGCTTTTTGGGAGTCAAAAGTAATTAATAGTGGGTTTTACCATTTTACATGCTACCCGCGGGCTATAAGGATGCAACTCGCAGGTACTCCTACTATAGTGATGCAATAGGCGGGTAGGAATAAAAATAGGGCAAATTGGTATCACTGAAGGATAAAAATGGATCTGAGTCACTGAAATGGGTCCTATAGGCCAAATAATGTTGATGCTCACAGGGTGGAAGCCTTGCTAGTGTGGCCTTCAATGCTTCATTTAATGCTAGCAGACACTGTGGTTCTGATAATTTGTCCTTAAATTCCTTGATGAAGCTTGCCAGGTTAGGCGGTCCTTTGTATGTTGGAAGATCACATACTTCCGTTATAACCCATATTAGTGATTGCGTAATCCACGCGCACTTCCTGAAAGATACCTCATGTAACTGATTTTTCTAGTTCTTTAGAGCCTCGTCGGAATCTGATGACGCCAAACTGATACTTAGCCACCCCAATTCTCCATCGGTGGTGGGATTGACGTAATATTCTGAGATAATAATTATAGATGCTGTCCCATCCTCCAGTGAGCTTGTCTCGCGTTGGTTCGACATGTTGATGTATTTGTAGCTTCGGGAGATATTCACTTGTATATTACATTTGTACTTTATTGTATATCCAACAGAGATGTATTGTTCCTCGGATTGGAAGTGTCGCAAGTTACATTGTAAGTGTCGTCATTTGTATTGATGGGTTATTAGACCACCAGTGTGGGTTCATCCCTAGTTAGGTCATGTGGTTGGGTTATTAAACTTCATTAGCAAGTTGGCCCTATTGGTTTATTGGAAGGTCAAGTCAATGTATAAATTGAGAGGCTGTCTCTCATTCTATTCATTCACTCACTTCTCAAGCTCGCATAGATAAGAGAGAAAGTGGCGCACAAGTGGAGGAGGAGTATCTGCTAGAGACATCTCTTTAGGTTTGATCATTGTGATCTTGGTTTGTGGCTTATTCTATCTCTGAGGAAGTTGCGGGGTTTTTTCACCTTCTTGGTATCCCCCGAGGAAAATTTGTGTCTATTGTCTCTTGTGTTTATGATTGATATGCTGTACATGTTATTCTCTTAGTGATCCTAGATAATATTGAATGAAATTATTGAAAAATTAACATGGTATTAGAGCTGACCTAAGAAGAAGGCACTATGCAGCTGTAGAATTTAGGGTTTCTTAATTTTTGGGTTTCTCTCCACAGATCATCAAAGGCAGGAGGCTAGATTTACTCTCCTAGCAAGGGCGCATCTTTCTATCGAGACAGAACTCAATTCTGATCATTTTCAATTTTTGGCCCGTCACTACCGCGAGAAATTAGGGTTTTGGAGAAAGTTGGAATTTTTGGAATCTGATACCACGGCTGGAAGCTCCTCAGAAAAATCGAATTTTAGAGCACAAGATCGAACTTTTTGGTTGGGTGAAGCTCCGGGAAAATCAAACCCTAGTTCAGGGTCCTGTCTAGTGAATCCGAAAGTTTCAGAGGCAATTTTGAGGGGTTAAATTTTGCAGATCTCAAAATCATAGTATACCAGCTTGACCAACTCAGCAAGGCACATCTTTCTATCTTTTCATAAGTTTGAATTTTTAGGGTTTCTCTGACAAACCCTAATCCAGCTCCAGATCCAGTTTTCAGCAAATTAAGTGGTAAGACCTAAATCTTTTATTTCCATTTGAGTTTCTCATTAAAATGTTTCACCACACCAAGCTTGAGGATAAGCTTGAAGGGGATGATAATTTCCGAGCCTAGAAGTATAGTATTGGGTTAATCCTAGAAGAGAATGAGTTGGACACTTACATAAGTGAAGAGGTTCCATTGCTAGAGGGAGAAGAGGCTAAGGCCTTACACATGAAGAACTTGGTCAAAGCCAAGAGAATCATTGTTGATTCTATTAAGGACCATCTCATACCCCATGTGTCTTCCCTAAAGACACCTAAGGAGATGTTTGACTCTTTGACTAAGTTATTTGAAGGAAAGAACATAAATCAGAAGATGAATCCACGGAACCAATTGAAAGGGGTAAAGATCCAGAATGGAGAGACCATTCAATCCTACTTCTCAAAGGTATGTCAAATCAAGGAACAACTTGAAGCTGTGGATGAAGTAGTGGAGAATGGAGAAATTGTAATGACCACATTAAATGGCCTACCTAGGTCATGGGACTCCTTCATCCAAGGAATATGTGCAAGAAAGAAATTGATCTCTTTCAGTAGATTGTGGGAGGAATGTTCACAAGAAGAAGCTAGGCTTGTGGCCCGAGAAGAAAAGATGGGAAATGAAGATGAAGCTCTCACAACACACACCAAGAAAAGTAAGTCCAAGAGGGAGCAATCTTATCACAAGAGAGCTCCACACCACCATCAAAGAGATAAGAAAGATTTGAGGTGCTTCACTTGTAATGAGAAGGGACACTTTTCCTCAGATTGTCCCAAGAACAAAAATAACAACAAAGACTACAACAACAAGAAGAAGAGCAACAAGAAGATATATCATGCTCATGCTGCTGAGGATGATGAACCTCCCAGGAAAAAGACTAGGGCAGAAAGTGAAGATTCTTCAAGTGACGAAGAATATGTTCAAATCTCTGCTCTCACAGGTACTATCTAACATGGATGTGATGATTGTCTTATTGATAGTGGGGCTTCCAAACACATGATGGGATTTAAAGAATCCTTTGTGGAACTATCTGAACATGAGTCACCCCATAAGGTGAAACTTGGGGATGACTATCAATATCCTATAAAAGGAAGTGGTGAAGCCTCCTACAAGTTAGAATCTGGAAAGTCTTTGAAGATGAAAGATGTTCTATATGTACCTGGACTCAAGAAGAATATTCTCTCCATATCATCTTTGGATGCAAAGGGAATGAGATTTGCATTTATAGATGGCCAAGTACTCATGTGGCCAAAGGGTAAGACAATAGATGATGCAGTGGTGATTGGAGAGCAAGAGGGAGGATTGTACAAATTGAAGGGACAACCTAAACATGCCATGGTACATGAATCCATGGAGCCAAGTGAACTTTGGAATAGAAGGCTTGCACACATGCACTATAGAGCACTTCCAATTGCAAGCAAAGCAGTAGAAGGTCTTCCTGAAATCCGTTCAAAGCATGAAGGTATTTGCAAAGGATGTGAAAAAGGAAAGAACACAAAGAAGGAATTTCCAAGTAGTGAAAGCAAAGCAAAATGAATCTTGGAGATTATACACTCCGATGTATGCGGTCCAATGTCATCTAGTTCTCTGAGTGGGTATGTATATTATGTTTCTTTCATTGATGATTTCTCTAGGAAGACTTGGGTTTACTTCTTGAAGAATAAAGATGAAGTGTTTGATAAGTTCAAGGAATGCAAAGCCTTGATAGAAAATCAAACTGATAAGAAGATCAATACCTTTAGATCCGACAATGGCGGAGAATTCACTTCAGGGGACTTCAAGGAATTATGCAGTGACTCAGGGATTAAGAGGGAGTTGACCACTCCTTACAATCCACAACAGAATGGGGTTGCAGAAATGAAGACTATAACTATCATGGAAGCAACATAGGAAATGCTTCATGACCAGGATCTGCCTATGCACCTATGGGAAGAAGCAGCAAGGACAGCTGTATATGTGCAAAACAGAACACCTCACAAGATACTTAACAACAAGACACCAGAAGAAGTTTTCTCTGGTAAGAAACCTGAAGTTAGCCATCTCAGAATATTTGGTTGTCCAGTATATACACACATTCCAAAGGAAAAGAGGACAAAGATAGATCCTTCAGGAAAGAAGGGCATCTTTGTGGGTTACAGTGAAATCTCGAAGGCATACATGATCTACTTTCCAGGTTCAAGAAGATTGACATGAGCAGGGATGTAACATTTGATGAAGACTCAACATACATCAAATCAAGGAAGACACTTGTTGAAGACAATGAAGAACCAAAGGTAACCAGAATGCAAGACACCACTATGAATGAAGTAATTCCAGAAGAAGATCATGAAATTGAAGATCCACAAGAACCTGTAGATTCACCCCGTGAGAAGAACTCTCACAAGAGGAAACCAACATGGGCTAGAGAGCTCATCCAAGATGCATAAAGGTATGGTATTCTAGAAGAGGAACACAGAGAAAGGAAAAGGACAAGATCACATACCAGTTATGTTTCCCATCTCTATGACATTATGAACAAAGAACCTTCCAGTTATGAAGAAGCAGCGGAAAAGAAAGAATGGAAGGATGCCATGGTCAAGGAATACCAGTCGATCATGAAGAATTATGTTTGGGATGTGGTCCCAAGACCTGAAGGGAAGTCTGTGGTGACTTCCAAGTGGATCTATAAGCTCAAGCATGCTGCAGATGGTATCATAGAGAAATACAAGGCAAGGTTTGTAGCTCGTGGCTTCTCCCAGAAAGAGGGAATAGATTATGAAGAGACTTTTGCTCCTATAGCCAGATACACTTCCATCAGAAAAGTACTTGCCCTGGCTGTAGTGATGAAATGGAAGATACACCAGATGGATGTCAAGACAGCTTTCTTGAATGGTGTAGTCGAAGAGGAAGTGTATGTGGAGTAGCCACTTGGTTTTGAGACACATGACAGGGAGTCATATGTATGCAGATTGAAGAAAGCCTTGTAAGGCTTGAAGCAAGCTCCTAGGACTTGGTATGGTATAATAGATAGCTTTCTATCCAATTTGGGATTTACCAAGAGTAAAGCAAATTCCAACCTTTACTACAAGGTTGAGGAAGGAAATCCAGTGATACTACTATTGTATGTGGATGACCTGTTTGTTATAGGTGAGGATAGATTGATTGCCGACACGAAGAGGAAGCTTGCTACCAAGTTCAAGATGAAGGACTTGGGGATGATGCATTACTTTCTAGGTATGGAGGTGTGGCAGAGTGTAGATGGGATCTTCCTTGGAAAGGGGAAGTATGCAGTAGAGATCCTGAAGCGGTTGAAGATGATGGACTGCAAGGCCATGGCCACACCTATGGCATTGAACCTGAAGCTTTTGTGTGATGCTTCATCTGAGCCGGTTGAGTTCATGGTGTATCGTCAGATTATTAGGTCCTTTATGTACTTGACAAACACGAGACCAGACATTTGCTTTGCGGTGAACACATTGAGCCAGTTCCTGACGGATCCTAGACATGTTCACCTGATTGTTGTAAAGCATATTATGAAGTACCTGAAGGGTACAGTTGATTATGGGCTCAAGTATGATGCAAATCAAAAGTTTAACCAGGAGGGTTATGTTGATTCAGATTGGGCAGGCAGTGCTACAGACAGGAAGAGCACTTAGGGGTGTTGCTTCAGTATGGGATCAGGTGTGATCTCTTGGTTTAGCAGGAAGCAGTCCTGCATAGCACTGAGTACAAGCGAAGCAGAGTATGTCGCAGCTTGTTCGACTAGTTGTGAGGTAGTATGGCTAAGGAAGCTACTGTCTGAGTTATTTGATCTCCCATTGGATGCTACCTGTATCTTTTGTGATAGCCAGAGTTGTGTGAAGTTGTCTGAGAACGCAGTGTTCCATGACAGGTCGAAGCACATCGAGATCAAATATCACTATATCAGGGATATGGTGCAGAGAGGAGCAGTGAAGCTCATGTATGTTGCAACGGATGAGCAGGTTGCAAATGTGTTGACTAAACCACTAGCCAGAGTGAAGTTTGAATACTTCAGAGAGAGGATTGGTGTTCTTCAGATAGAAGATACTTCGAGGAAGAAGTGATGGGACACATTTGCAGGAGCCATTCCAAGCATGGTGATAGGAGGGTCCTTCCCATGGATGTGGATGTAAGAACTGTGTGATGATCAGCATCAGGACAATGCTCAAGTTGCTGCTGTGTATGATGATCAAGATGATCATGTGTGATGAGCATTAGGAAGATGCTCCAGATGATATGCATCAAGACGATGCTGTGATGATGATTAGGATGATCATGCGATGATGATATGCATCAGGACGATGCTGTAATGATGATCAAGATGATCATGCGATGATGATATGCATCAAGATGATGTTGTGATGATGATTAGGATGATCATGTGATGATGACATGCATCAGGACGATGTTGTGACGATGATCAGGATGATCATGTGATGATGATATACATCAGGATGATGTACGGTATGATGATGATCAGTATGATCATGAGCATCAGGATGATACTTTGTGCGAGGATGATCATATGGATCATGAGCATCAGGTTGGTACTCTGTGGCCGTGGACAGGTTGTGCGATAAGCATATAATATTTCCCTGGGAGATTTGCAGATACTCTTGCGAGGTTTTTCTTATGGAATATAAGCTCCCTGGGAGATCTGGAAAATGCTCTTTCGATGTTTTGCTTAGGAGGACATATAATTTTGCCTTGGGATATCTTGCCGATCGTGCTTGGGCACATAAAGGATCCTGGGATGCTCTTTCAAGGTTTTGTCCTATGGTGTATAATGTTTCCCTTGGAGATCCGATAGGTTGAGAAGTACGCTCGTAATCATACCTGGGATGCTCTTTCGAGGTTTTTCCAGACCACATGTAATAAGTCCTGGAGATCTTGTCGGTCGTGCTTAGGCACATAAATGTTCTTGGGATGCTCTTTAGAGTTCTTGTTGGTCGTGCTACGCACATAAACCTTCCTGGAACACTCTTTTAAGGTTTTGTGGTGGTCACATATAATATTTCTCTGGGAGATCTGATAGGTTGAGCAGTAAGGGTTTGCAGGCGGTTTGGTAAGGAAGAATCACAACATCGTTGATGCTGCGACATGTCAGATGAGGTTGCGGAAGGCAGAAAGCTAGATTATTTTATGTATTTTTGATTCAATTGTACCGCAGAATACGGGTTTTTATGATATGTAATTTTGGGTTAATTGTACCACAGTAGGCGGGTTTTTCCGTCATTTGGACCATGTCAGTTAGATTTTGGGTCATTTGTCCAAGTTTCGGTTAGGAAGTTGTTAGTAATTGGAAAAGCATTGTAAAGGCGGAAGCCTATATATAGACATAAGTTGTAAGTGTTGAATCATCTTAGTACGGATACTTGGATGTTGTTGTGTGCATCTTTGAGTCTGTATCCGAGATCAAGAGATATTGCTGAGATCTGGTTTTGTGGAGATATGTATCAGGGTTTTGTTGAAGTAATATGACATGACGGAACTGTTTAGTGAAATTCCCTATGTACCTTTTATGATAATGCATGTTGCAATTCACGAATGATGCTATGGTTTCTTGCTGCAGTTAATACTTTAATGTTATACTTGTCGTAATGAATGTTTCTATTGAATGATGCTATGAATATAAATGATGGTAAATTTGAATGCATAGATCTGTCTTGAATGTTGCGATAAGTTAAGTGAGTGTTGCCACAATCATCCTCCTTCATTCGGTAGAAACATGGTTCCGTCCACTCTCCCTTGAACACCTCGGGTGAGGCCTCATTTGCTCCACAGGTGTTGTTGGACACAATAAAACCTTTCTGGGTCGGTGCTCAGGGAGATCGCGGTGGGTTGGTGTCGACAGCAATGTGAACCCCCATCGACTGGGTTTGAGCCAACAAATGGTTCTATTTCTGGGACTGTGTGCGAAGTGAAAGGAGGATATGTTGTGGCATCTGACGCAACCAAAGATACAAAGCTGGTTTGATCAGAAGTTGCAGGAGTTTGTTGAAGAAGAAAGTTGGAACACTCGAATGATAGTAGATCAATGGGTGGATAGATATATCCACGATGGTCTGCACGAATGGTTTTTCTGTGAATTCTCGGTCCTTTTGTTCGAATGGTTGGAAAAGTTGACTTATCAGAAGAGGAACCACCAAGGTGGTGAGCCGACGACCTGGACCCCAGAGTTGATCCAAGAACTGCAGGAAGTCAACAATAAAGCATTGCGGGCTGTCGAAGTGTGGCTTGATAGCATCTTGGAAGGGTATATCACTGAATTCATGGTTGATACGCAAAAATCCTATAGTGAAGCTGAAAGATATTTCTTCCGCAAACCCTAGGGAAGGTTTCTGTTGTCGCTCCAACTGTCCATTAAGATGCTTATTTGTGAAAAGGGCATATTGAAGACACATCTGGATCAGTAAACAGCCTGGTGCGTAGAGGCCGTGGGTATCGCGACAGTAGGGGGGCGGTACATGGAATGATCAAGGGTAGATGGGTGCAGGTCATGATGAGACTATGAGTGAAGCCGAGGAAGAGAGTGGTCTTACAAGGGGAGGAGAAAGGTTTCGACAGGAAAAGAGGCAGAGGATAGGAGAAGGTCATGCTGCAATTGAACCATGAGTTCGAGAAGTAAGACCGCATGGGACGAAGCGACCTCACAGTCCAGAAAAGGACGCACAGGCTACGCCCATGATAGAGGCAAGACCGAACCCCAGCAACAATGTACCCACACCTCCGCTCACTATCTGTCAACCGGTGATAAACACCACTTCGACTCCACCGGGTAAACAAAACTTAATTGCTAGTAGTTCAGTGATTGCAGGAAGGAAGCCCAGGATGGTAGGCGATGATGCTAAGTTGCCTCTGTTCCATGGAAATGGGACAGATAACCCAGAGCAGTATTGGTTTTTGTGTGAAGTGGTATGGACTGTAAAACAGATCACTGATGATGCCGCTAAGAAAGGACAGTTAGCGACAACTCTGCAAGGTCGTGCATTAGATTGGTTTATGAAGTTTGTTCTAGTCCCTACAGGATCTCCAGAGAAGTCACTAGATGATATCAGGGATGGGTTGATTGTAGAATTTAGGAAGCCCATGTCTGAGACTCAATATATCATGGAATTGAAAGAAATTAAGCAGTATCCCAACGAGACAGTGTGGCATTTTGACCAGCGGTTCAAGACGTTGATGGCGAGGGTTAGTTTTGATATGAGCTCCATTCAACACAAGGAATGGTTCATCGCAGCACTGCTACCGCACATTCAGCTACCATTGATGCAACAAAACATCATGATGGCCAATGAAGCTATGGAGATTGCAATGTGATTGGAGGCGTCGCTGATTGGTGAAAATGTAGCTGGGATGTCGTAGATATAGACACAACTAGCTAACCTGACCATACAGCTGTAAGATCTGAAGAAGGGAAAGGAGCAGTCCGAAGAAGTATGGTGTACGTGATGTCGAGGGGAAGGACATACTAAGGACAATTTCCCTGACTTCCACAACTATTTGGTTTTGGGGGCACCCAGCCCGTTGAATGGTGGTGGCATGCCATGGTGTCGCATTTGTCAAGTATTTGGGCACTGCCATGAAGAATGTCCATATATGAAGAAGATGGTCACTAAGCCGATGAATCTGTATTGCACTTTCTGTAAATCGGTGGGACATGATGACAGAGATTACAAGGCATATGGGTTGCTTGATGAGAGAATGTATGATGCATTCTATGTAAAGTATGGGATGGGATAACGACAGTGGAGTGGTAATCAACTTCAAGTGGCGGATGATGAATTTCAAAAACCATAATCTCAGAGTCATAGCCCCGTTGGATCCGGCTGAAGGTCACAGATACATTGAGCCAGTGAAGGATGACGACCCCAGTGGATGGGACCATGCATTCATCATTTCCGAAGACTATATTCATTTGACTGCCAACTGTGAGTTGGGATGGCATAGCAGCTCTACGTCTTTCGACTCTGATGATGCATTAGAACACTGGTGGAACTGCTTGCATGAGGTGTCGCTCCGCAAGTGTGGGCTAATCACACAGTCGCTATGTCATGTCACCACTGAAACGGTCACACTACCAGTATATGAAGGGCTGCCTGGCTTGTCTAAATTTTTGGAGAAGTTTAAGGAAAGAGTTTCAGAACCATAACAATTGCTAGCATTGGACGAAGCACTGAAGGCTGCTCCAACACATTGGTGGGAAACACACAAGGAATCAATTGATGGATGGTCAAAATGCAGAATATTGATGACAGTTCACTTCGGAGATACCAAGGTCTACCACACAGGGAAATATGATGGTCGAAATGACCCTAGAGGCCATTTGATGGAGTGTCAGACATTATGGGATCGCCACCAAGAGACGAGTGGGTCCATGCATTTATCCATACTTTGGATGAAATGCCGTGGTCGTGGTATACTGCAACTGAGTTACGAGGAGAAATAAATACTTGGTTGGAGTTGACAATATGTTTTACTCATACGTTCAGTTTTGCTGATCCCAACCCGGATGTCCATAACGCTCTGTAGATCATCCACGATGCGGTTCTAAAGTTTGTTTTCATGGCGTACTCGACGGATCTGCATACACACTGCCAATTGCAATCCATAATGGAATGTTATAATATCACTGGTGGGCCTGAAGATGGTGATGATTCGTGGAATGTCAATATTCTGGAGTCTGAAGGAAGTCGCGATGCGGTACCACCTAGTGCGCCAAGTGATCCGTTTAGTCAGCCCTTGAATATTCGCAAGATCAATATTGGGATGGAGGCCACTCCCAAGTTCGAGAATGTTGGGGATTATTGGGATGATGAGATGATGGAAAAGGTATTTTGGGTGATCTAGGCGAGATGAAGATTCCCTTGAAACCAGATGCTAAACCAATCAGGAAACGACCTTATCGACTAAATCTGTGACATAAGGAGAAGGTCAAGGCAGAATTTGACCGCATGTTGGATGCTGGTATCATTGAACTGATTGAAGAGTCAGAATGGATAAGTCCTATGGTGGTACAAGACAAGAAGACCGGTGAGGTGCGCATCTGTGTGGATTTGCGGAAGTTGAATGATGCCTGCTTGCATGATCCCTTTCCGACCCCGTTTACTGATGAAGTACTCAAAGGTGTGTGTGGCCAGGAGATGTATTCTTTCACGAATGGGTTCTCGGGTTATCATCAAATCTGCATTACGAAGGAAGACCGCCACAAGACGACTTTTGTGACAGAATGGGGATGTTTTCAGTATACCGTGATGCCATTTGGGTTGAAGAATGCACTTGCGATATTTTCGTAGGTTGTCATTGCTGCATTTAAGGATTTCATACAGAAGTTCTTACATGTATACATGGATGATTGGACAGTCTATGGTTTGATCCGCGATCATTTGGCCAATCTACGGTTGATGCTGGAGTGCTTTCGACAGCACCAGATATCACTGAATTTGAAGAAGTGCATTTTTTGCGCGCCGTTTGGGATATTTCTAGGTCACATTGTGTGCAAACAAGGGTTGTTAGTTGATCCAACAAAGATTACGCTCATTTTGAGCTTGATACTGCCGACCACCGTTGAGCAGTTGAGGGCAAATTTGGGGCATACTGGGTATTATCGCAAGTTCATCAGGGGATATGTAGCAATCACCGCCCCTATGGAGAAGCTATTGAAGAAAGATGCAGTATTTCAATGGAGCACTGAGTGTTAGGATAGTTTTGAGTAGCTGAAGGCTAAGATGGCTTCGGAACCGATATTAGTATTCCCGGACTAGAGTAAGGAATTCCATGTCCATGTTGATGCATCATCGATTGCACTCGGTGTGGTGCTAGCACAACCAGGAGAGGGGGATCTTGATCACCCTATTGTTGTTGCCAGTCGAAAGCTGTTATCCATAGAAAGGAACTACACCACTACCGAAAGGGAAGGCTTGGCGATGGTCTATGCGCTACAGAAGTTCTGACACTACTTATTGGGCGGACATTTTAAGATGTTCACAGACCACTGTGCATTGAAATACCTAGTCAATAAGCCTGTGTTGGGGGGAAAGATATGACGATGGTTACTTCTCTTTCAAGAGTTCGATTTTGAAGTGATTGTGAAGCCAGGATGGTTGAATTCTGGCCCTGATCATCTATCGCGGATTGAAATAGGAGAAGAGCCAACTAACATTGAAGACGGGTTTCCTGATGCACAACTATTTAGGGTTGAAGTAGCTGATGGCTATTTTGAAGAAATCATTCAGTTTTTGGCGACAAGTACCACACCAGAAGAGTTCACCACTAGTCAAAAGAAGCAGTTGGTATTCAAAGCTACAGACTTCCAGCTAATCGCAGGAGAGTTATACAAGATGGGTGCAGATGAGATATTGTGACGGTGTGTTTTGCCACATGAGCAAGCGTAGATATTGGAAAAGGCACATGGAGGTGTGGCTGGAGGGCACTATGGTGGTCAAGCGACTTCCAGGAAGGTGCTTCATGCGGGGCTTTGGTGGCCCACACTACATAACGATGCGATCGACTATGTGCGGTCCTGCGATGTTTGTCAGAGAACTGGGAAGCTATCCATGAGGGACGAGATGTCGCTGATGCCTCAACTAACACTACAGCCATTTGACAAATGGACAGTGGATTTTGTGGGACCAATCAATCCACCGGGGAAGCGTACTGGGGAAAGATACATCATCACGGTGATAGATTATTTGACAAGATGGGCGGAGGCTGCACCAGTCGTTGATTATTCTGCAGCCACAGCTGCACGATTCTTGTTTGGTAACATTATCACTCATTTTGGCTGCCCCAAGATATTACTGAGTGATCAAGGCAGCCATTTTCTCAATCGGACCATCAGCGCATTGACGGAGGAGCTTCAGATACAGCATAAGAAGAGTATGCCATATCATCCACAGGAAAATGGCATGGTGGAAGCTTTCAATAAGATATTGGAGCATGCACTGACAAAGGTGTGCAATGTGAACCATGATGACTGGGATCTGAAAATCCCAGCAGTGTTGTGGGCATATTGCACCACATGTAAAAGGTTGACGGGTCAGACACCATTCAAGTTGGTGTATGGACAAGAAGCACTTATGCCAATGGAGTATATTGTTCCAAGTCTGCGCATAGCGGAAACAATAGGGATGGATGCTACGACATCATTGAAAGAATGTCTAGTGCAGTTAGTACAGCTAGAGGAAGATCGCTTTATCGCAGGATTCCACTATGGGGTGGAGAAGGATCTCCAGAAGGCTTGGCACGATTGCCACATCAAAAACAAACTGTTTCAACAGGGTGACTTGGTGCTGTTGTATGACAACAAGTTTATGAAACATCCAAGAAAATTGTAAATGCATTGGCTTGGTCCATATCGCATCAGTAGCATAACTTCGAGAGGAGCGATACAGTTGTAGTAGTTGGACGGAGCGATGCTCCCAAAGTTGATTGATGGTAATAGGTTGAAGCCCTATCGGTCGGGCTTGGAACAGCGCGATGCCTGAGTCGCATCAAAAAAAAAAATTGCAGGTTGATCGGTGGCAGGTTGGCGCACCAACAGGAACAAAATGCGCAAGCAGGGAGGCTTGTGTCGCAAGTTAGGAATGGTCCACGACAAGTGGCAGGATCGCGACTGGGTCAAATCAACAATAAATGCCAAAAGTGACGACAGTTAATTAACAATGCTTGTTCAAATGATGGGCATTAATGGCGGATCCAGCCGATCAACTGACAGGATCGCCAACAGATTTGAGTCATTAATATGGGATTTCGGTCGAGTTAATGCAGGATTTCATGATGATTATGAAGGCTTCAGTTGGACGCTATAAGAACAAGTCAAAGTTGATCAGAAGGCACAGAGAATTCTGTTGTTAAGTGCCTGTGAAGTTCTGTAGAGCATTGTTGTTTCCTAGTGAGTGTAGTTGTGAATTGGGAAAGGTTTAGTTGAACTTGTAGAGTGTCATTGCTAAGCATTGAGTGGGTCTTTCAATTACATCGGTGAGGCTATCAGTTCAGAACGTCATGTGAGGTATGCCATGCGAGTTGGAAACAGTTGAGATTAGCAATGAAGTCGAGTCTCCCTTCATCGCGGTTTCCATTGAAAAAGAAGTCGAGTCTGCGAGAGACGTCAATCTTGAGGCAGAAGTTGCAAACATGCCAGTGGGAGCATCAATAATTTCCAAGAAGCATCAGGGAGGACAACATTTTGAATCGCCATAGAGCAAGCGTCAGCCTCGGTCCTCCACTACTATGGTGGGGGAAGCTCAAGGGGAAGCGGGGCCATCCATCCTCTAGATTGATGAGTCCGATGCATGGGAAGGACCCTCGGCCACTTATATCCCGGGGTATGTCCCCCCCAGTCGGCCTGGGATGCCTTCCCGGAACGTGCAGAGGAATCAAAAGTACCCATTGCGGATGCCTGCATTGTCGAAAGGAATGGAGTGCTTTGTTGACATCGGGCTAGCACTGAAGCATATGAAATATGACGACCATGATATGGTGGTGTACAAGGATATTACGTCAGACCCTTATGATCCAGAGTCACAATTGAGTAGTACGCCAGTTCCGCATGATTGGGCGTGGGGTTTGAAACAAGAAGGCCTGCTAGGCTTTATCAATATGCCCCATTTTCGATGACTACCAGAGGACAATGCATGCGTGAAGTAGCTACTGGCCTGCTTTCACGATGGTACGTTGTGGATGGATGAAGGAATTCCAGTCACGGTGCACTTGATTGTAGAGATTACTGGGTTTCCCAAGGATGGGGTTGACCCATCACAGTATTTTCAAGGAAAGGAGAACGACAAAAAGCTGGCTGTGCAATTGGTCAAGCACTATTCTTTGGAGAAGGATGGATGGGGTTACTGCATAGGCAACATTAATGATCAGGCGATGCTCACCGGCACCAAGATACTTTCCTGCAAAGTGGTACGGGGTGGTCGACCCAATTAGTGTAATTTGGGAATTGTGGTGTGTGCTGAGCAATGTGCGGCCGGGGTGCAGATGAACTGGTCACTGTTTCTACTGAATCAGTTGGTGGAGGATGCCACGATGGTTCAAGTAGGTAAAGGATCCTTTACATATAGCTAGCTTCTGCTATTGATTGCATTCGTGGCCTGGAAGGAGCCCAATGCGTACCAGGGTATGGAGATTGACGCTGCAAAAGACAGTGCGCGCTATCAGAACCTGTGGTTTGTCTGAGAACCAGAGAGGAATAGGGAATGTGTATTGCTTTTTTGGTTATACTGGGAGATGCTCTGTGTAGATGTGACAAAGGTGCCCCATTTGTCTAAAGAAACTGCAGCACAGTTTAAGCCGATCATGGTGTTTGCAATTCGACTGCATTCAATCTATGTCCAAGCTCGTCATGACCCAAATAGGAAATGGTTGCTGACACCATATAAGGTGACGACGATGGAGTTAGAGGCTATCGTGAACGACTGGCCAGCAGGATGGCGCGAACCCATGGGGTTGGCCGAGATTGAGGCTGGGGAATCGGCGAAAGGCCCAGATGATCACATATCGGTGCAGGACCAGCACAGTCATCATGATTTCGATCAAGAATCCATCAAAACACAGACAGATGATGACAGTGACCGGGCCTTAGAAGAAAATCGAACAAAAGGGCACCAGCACCCTACGACAATCAGTGGGATGCCTTTGTTGACGGAAGTGCAGTTGGGCCGACTCATAAAAGCAATCGCTGATGCATCCACCGCAGCGGCTCAGAAGATGAAAAGGATGACAGATGAAGGATTCCATGCACTCACCGCTCATATGGACTCTTTGTGTGATATGGTTTTGCGAAGGGCACCTAAATAGGCAGTGGCGCCACAAGTTAGCACAATCAGCACCAAGCCACAAGTGAGGAATGTGGAGATTCCCCCGACTGCGATTGTGACTGAAGATGAGGCTGTGAACGCCTTGCTACAGCAGTTGAAGAAGGTCACCATCAATGTTAACGTGTTATCAGTGCAAGGATTGACAACTATGTAGACGTTCGCTAGCCATGAAATGGATGACAGAATGCACAAGATTAGTGGTAAGTGCATGAGGTTGTAGGAGCGTGAGGTAGCTACACAAGCAGCCATCAAGGATTTGATAGGAAGGGCCGCTGCAGCGCGGTAGGCTGTGGATGAGCTCAAGGAGGACATCAAGAAGGAACGAGTTGAGAAGGCTCGTGAGATTGAAGAACTGAAGAAAGAACAGGACCACCTTGTTATAGCTTGAAATGACACCTCTCCGTCCGTGACGACACTTGCTTCCCTTGGTCGCATGACGACACTTCTTGAAATCAAGTTTAGTCACACAACAAGACATTTGTGGATGGAGGAGTCATTTGGGACACTAAAAATGGTTGAAATTACCTCATTCTTGACCCATTTGATGTATATGACCCTTAGGAACATTTTTCCAGACCAAACCATCTCCTGAAATTGAGCAGAAAAGCTTGTTTTTGGCCATTTTTCAATATGAGCGTTGGTACACATGCATGATAGTAGCGTGTATACCCTACTGAGCGCGAATCCACTGTTGAAATAGTAGCTCTCAATTCCATATGTACGTGACTTTGTCTATTGTAGAGTAGCGTACACCCCTGTTTTGGTCAAAATCTCAAAATTCGAGTAAGTTAAGTTGGTTGGGAAACCTCTTGAGCGGTTATAACTTCTTTTCCTCTTCCTCACTGACTATATAAGGAGGGTAGAAGGGCCATGTGAGAGGAATAAGCCCAATTACAAAGTTATGCTGGAGGAATGGAGACCCTCATCCCCCTCTCTTGTGCTTCAGTTTTGGTAAACCCTAGTGCAATTGCTTAGAGGTTGGGATCCTTGGAGAACAGAAGCAGAAGACCTTGAATCTAGGTTTCGTGAAGTGCCAAGCTTGAAAGAAGGTATAACTTTATGTACTTGCTTTCATTCATTAATAAAGATCAGACGTTCTTCTCTTTCCAAATATGACCTATCCTTGCGTGTCTTAGATTTGATTACAGTTTGTTTATAATATGATGTCTTCTTCTATTATGAATATTAGTCTTATATATGTAGTCAAATGTATTTGAGAAAGGTATCAAGTTGTTTTGTAGGTCTGGGCATTGCGACACTGGATAAGCATTGAAGAGCAAGGGAGGAAAAGCTAGGATCAATCTTCTGAATAAGGTGCCTACATCTCTAAACCCTAATCTCTTCATTTATTTGTTGTACTTGCAGAATGCTTGTAAGTCTATCTTTATCACTGTAAGTTGGTAGTTTCTCCCCTGAACTATAGGTGCATTTTCCCCACAACAATTACTCCAACATTATCTTGTTATACTGGGTTCCCCCTCCGTTGACCATCTCATATCCTTTTAATTTTGATGGATATAGTTGGAGATAGTTTCCAAGTGGTTCAGTATGTTACAACCAATCAAATTAGTTTTAGAAGCTTCCATAACTCCCAATATCCAAATGTTTTCTTTCATGAAATTATGGAGAATTCATGGCTTGACCAAAGGAAACATGTGAATGGTTCGTGCCTTGCTAGTGTGCAAGGTGCAATGTCATGTTCTCATTTTTCCAGCACCAAGTAGTAGCCAATGTCACATCAAAACCACATGGATCCTAGTGAAAGTCAATTAATTAATTAATAAGGGGGTGACATTACCTAGGAAATTAAATTATTAACTAGGAATAATTTAGCTTATAGTTGTTTTAATTAAGTAAATTGAAGGAGGTGTAATTATTATTTTTTATTTAATTATTAATTACATGTGATGATGAGTTGGATGATGACAAGGGAACATAAGCAGATAAGGTTATCCTTATAATTTGTCACACCAAAGAGGAAACTGAAAGAAAATAAGAGCAAAGAAAAAATGAAACTAGAAGAAAGCATGCACAAAGCAAGGTGTCATAAAAAATAAGGAAACTAACAAAAGTAGTGCATAAAGAAGGAAAGTGCATGAAGCAGGAAAGTACATAAAATAAGCCATCCTTGAAAAGAAGGAAATTTATCAAAAAAACAAAACAAAGAAGTTTCTTGATATGTGCAATTCAAGAAGGATTAGAAATGTCTAGAAAAGCTATAGGGTGCAAGTTTAACAAGTGAGGATGCATCCATGAGGCTAAGTGGGTCCAAACCAAATCCAATTAATCAAGGAAACATCCATGCCTCCTCAAATTCAAATTTCTAATATGATAAGCTCAACCATGAAGAGAAAAGTCTGTAAATGAAAGATGAGAAATCTATTTCACATCTTTTGACAGTTGTATGTGAGTAAGCTCAAGCTTCTCTAGGCTTTGGTGATGCACCCTTAGCCACCTATGGGAGATGTTCCCCATAGTTCATGTTCCAGTACTTTACACATGATCCAATGCATCCATTGATGTCAAATTGCAGATCTGATCCAGCTCTATGATTACATCCTCTCTTCTTTCTATCTTCTGAATCATTCTTCTCATTCAGTGGAAACAAAGTTGAAGGGCTGAAATGGATGTTATGGGTTAGAATTTTCTGATCATTTATGGGTTGTGAGTCCTATTCCATTGCGTCCGGAGGGTATTTTCCTGTAAGAAACACATTTTTTCTTGTTGAAAAATGCATCTTAATGACCAAGATACAACCATTCTCACCAGAGCTAAGGTTTCAATGTTGAGCAACGCACGTGTGCAAGTTGGAGAAGTTTTAGTTGATGAATGCACCCCCTATGTGTATTCACTGAGATATGGTACGATATCCATGAGAATAAATCTTCCATGTATTCATCTATTCCATATCCAGAGAAGATCATGCTTCTTCTTCTCTTCTCATACTCCTTCTACACTCAGTATTGTAAGAATTCCATGGTTAGAGATTCTTTGTAAAGTATGAGAGCAAAATGTCTTTATTTGTTTCTCAGTATTATATAATATAGTATGTTTCTATTGTTTTATATGTATCTGAGCCATATTTTTCATCAAAAGGAGAATTCGAGAGCCTTAGAGGCTAATTGTGCACACCTTTCACAAGACTAGTTCTCTGTGCATTTTTATTAACTAGTTTTCCAGGATTTGCAATATATAAAGATTGAGGTAATTATTTTCATTTTTGAAGGTTGATGTAGTATGGTAAATTCCTGTATAATCCATCCCAATCCAAAAATCAAAGATTCATGACCTTCTCTGGCTGTTTGAGTCCATCATTATCAAGACTAGCTCATTGAGCACCCAAATTTGAATAGTTTTGCAGTTTGATTAATTAAAAGGTATCTGTATACTAAATTTCGGTTCTGTCAGTCGTTATGGGTCCCTTATGCACATATAAATATCATACCACCATCATATTTATAATTCGTGACCATCTCAGTCTATTTGGAAGATCCTGGAAACAAGCTAGTGGAGCAATCCTACATAGCACTCATTCTCCCTTCTCCTCCAAACACTTCCAGATCCTCCCAAATCATCAGTAAGTATTATACATCATACTATTATAGGTTTAATGACCTCTCATCCACCTGTGGTTGATTTCAAGTGTAAGTGGAATATTTTAGTAGGCATATGCTAGTGCACCCAAGAAGCCTTGGAGCAGACTTCAGCTTGGATGATGTTCGAAACAAAAATGGCCCCAGTACATTGTGCTTAGAAATATGAATCTGGAATTGATGCTGATTTTCTTGCTTCTTCACACTCCACAGTACATTTTGTAGATCCAAAAGTGTCCAACAGTCAAGCTGTAACGCCCACCTCAGTACTTGCAACTAATTAGACTATTGAGGGCACTAGTTTGAAGTGACCCAATTTTATAAAACATGAACCATGGAATTTCCTTTGGAAATGAAAATGATTAGATAATATATACTAGATTAAGAATTATGGAACTGAAATGATTAAACGAAAATGATAGATGAATTATATTCTCAACTGATTAAGATAGAATGACTGAATGTTAGATATGCTCAACTGATTAAGATAGAATGACTGAATGTTAGATATGCTTGACTGATTAAGATAGAATGACTAAATGTTAGATATGCTCGACTGACTGAGATAGAATGATTGAATGTAAGATATGCTCGACTGATTGAGATAGAATGACTGAATGTTAGATATGCTCGACTGATTGAGATAGAATGACTAAATGTTAGATATACTCGACTGATTGAGATAGAATGACTAAATGTTAGATATGCTCGACTGATTGAGATAGGATGACTGAATGTTACATATGCTTGACTGATTGAGATAGAATGATGAATGATAGATATGATTTACTGATTGAGAAAAAAGGATGAATGAAATATATGCTCAACTGATTGAGATATTATGATGGATGATGAAATATTTCATAGTGCAGCGCTACTAATTTGCGCTTGAGTGTGTGTGTGTGCAATGGTAGGTAAGATGATTTACCGACTGACCCACAATGGAATTATAGGGTTTGTAAGAATAGAAAGAACACATAGAGGTACGACAACTGACTTTTGACTCTGGATTAGAAATCCACGCACAGGTGAAGCCGTTTTAGCTCACCCAAGGAAGCATATGCCATACGGGCAAGGCCATAATGATTTGGTCGCGTACAATGAGTTCAGGGGCACGCAATAAGGAGAGCCTTATTCCTCAATATCCCTTAGTATCCAAGGATCATAGTTGAGAGATCACAATAATGGTTCCCAGTCGCTACGCAGTACTCCCCATAAGAAGGAAGAAATGAAACTGTCAGAAGGGCCCGCCGAAGAGGTACCTAGACAAGAACGAGAGGAAGAAAATTAATCGATGGTATAAATGAAAATTTCACATAGGATTGAAGAAATACTTTATTACATTTTGTTCTATTTTATTAATTTGAATAATTCTATTCAAGATTTTATTTTTGATTTCATTAATTTGAATTATTCTTTTTAATTGATTTTATTGACTTGAAAAAGAATTGAAGAGATTGATTTTATTCAATATTAAATTTGATTAAATATGCTGATTGAAAAAGATTAATAATAAGAGAATTATTTTTATTCAAAGTTTTTAATTTTATGGATTTTATTATTTTAAATCATTCTATTAAAGATTCTATTTAATTGACTTCATTATTTAGAGAAAGAATTGAAATAGGTCATTAATAAAAGAATTGTTTTTCTTTTATTATTATTCAAGATTTTACTTTAATTAATTTTATTATTCATTTAAATTATTTTATAAAGAGGAAATTTAAAATAGATTATACTTTTAGTAAAAAGAATCATCTTTTAATTCAATCTTAATATTAAGAAAAGAAAGAAAAGTAGAAAGCAATAAGTCTAACTAAAATATTGTTAAGTAAACTAATTGAGAACCAAAAGAGAAGTAGAACTCTTCTACACCTAACTCCCACTGATCTAGGGATTTAGGTGCACATTAAAGACATTAAGAAGACACATGTATTTGAGAATATTGGAAATTAAAATATTAAATTAAATTAAATGTGTGCATGGACAGACACATGGCACACAGACTTTTGCTATATGATGAGGGAGGAGAAGGAGAGAAAGACATCTCTTGTTCCCTAATGCTGGATGGTCATCATAATCTCGGATTATGTTATGATCCTTGGAGTTGGGATTAGCCGGAACGAGGATTGGGAGATTCTTTTGGGAGGCTAGTGTGTGTGTTCTTACGACCACATTAGCTCGGGGGTTCGAGGTGAAGAAGAATAACCCCGATACGGTAGGGAGGTCAACCGAGGGGTCACTCGGTACTTCGTCAGGAGATTGGATTGGATTGTGCGGAAACCACTTTGGGAATCCATCGATTCGCTGGACCAACCGTCGAAAACAGGTTTGAAGTATTTATTTTATTTATTTTGCTAACTCTTGTGGTGGAATGAATAAATCTGGGTATATAGTTTTATTTATTGACATTCATGTACTACAATAGATAGAACTAGATCTGTGGCTTCTATACCTTTTTCTAAAAAATCGTACTGGAAGTTACAAAATTAATTATACTTATATTTTCCAATTCCGTGGAAGTCTTTTTGGGGAACCCGAAATGGGGGTTCCTACACAAGCTCTAGGTGGGTTAACCAATGACCAGTTCTAGTTCCTTCTTCACTAGTTTTGAGAACTGGTTACTATTTTCAATTTTTTTATTTTTAAAGTTATATTTGAGATAATATCATCTGATATAATATCAGGGATATTACATGAAAATGGGTACGATTTGTTGCATTCACACATTGATTAACGACAACACGCGAATGATTCAAACCCTGCTTGTGTACAAGGATATTTGTTTCTCTTTTAAGGTTGCAATTTTTTAGGATGAAGAGAAATGTGCTCGGATCTAAATTTTAATGCTTATGGCCATCATTAGGGATCAAATCATGGGATATTCCATCCATAAGTGTCATTTTTTTGAATAAAGAATGACACTTTGAGTGCCATTTTTGAACTGTCATCATAGATGGAGAAGTGTCGATTTGAGTTATAACACCTTCTTCAGAGATGATTAACTCTTCTTCAAGCACTTAGTTTTCTTCCCTCATATGTTCTACAATGGAATATTGGGGTTCATCAAGTCATATCCTTTTTTTTTCCTCCACTTGTAGTGGATTTAGGGCCTAATGATTTGGGATAATAGATTATGCTTTATTGATAGGACATTTTATAGATTCCTCCATAGTCTTCATGTTTACCATCACATCAAATATGTTTGCATATGGAGTATCAGAGGCTGGGGATGGGTTCGGGGCCTTAATTCCCCTTCCTTAGTGTCTCCTACCAAAGGAGGTCATAAATCCTTGTGGATATTTTTTTACTTATGTTTTCTCTTTCAAAGGCTTCCTAGTCAGGGGACAATCCTGAGATAGGTGGTCATGTTGATGGCACTATTTATAGCACAATGGAACATGTTCATATTACACCATCTAGATCCAATCTTTGTCATGGTATCTTAAGCGAAGAGAGCTTCTAATATGTTAGTATTCACATATGTGGGCTTAGGAGGTATACTTACCGTCTTTTCTAGTATCAATGATCTTGACAAAGGAACCTAGTGTATTTCCAATCCATCGAGGGTTTCCTCATCCCAAAATTCATACGGAAGATAGTAAATATGGATTTATACAAGTGCTATTGAAAAATCATTCTTATATGGGGAGAAGTGTTCCATCTAGTCTTTGAAGAAGATGCTCATCGAGTTGAAGAAGTACGGATTGTTATCATAGGCCCTATTTATATCTTCAACGTTGGAAAATGCCACTATAAAAAAGACTTTTGAGTCTAATTTGAACTCCACGTTCCATTTTGGTTTCCATTTAGCTATGATCTAGCCATTGAGAGAACATTCCATTGAAAAAAACCCTAGAAAATTCCCTATTATTTTGCAGTCTTTCATATATTAGATATAGTTGTCAATCTTGTTCGAGGTGACTTAGTAACACAATATAGTATTTTATTTTTGGATGTAGGGGTTCAGAGGGTGTATATCAACTACAAATAGTGAGATTTATTTATTCACACGGTGGTTTAAATACCCCTTCCCTCAGTTTCCGGCCACACACAGGTCCCAAACCCATCAACTAAGTCACAATACCCCTATTGTTGTTGCTTTTGTTGGTAGCTCGTTGGTTACAATCTTTGCCACCAATGCCTATGTTCAATGCATGAGGAAGTGACTCTCCTCCCCCATAAGAATCCATCAATATTTTTACTGAATATCACTATCAAAGGAAATTTCATAATTTTGTGAAAGTTTAGAGACGTTGGAAAATATTACTAATTATCAAATATCCAAACATAAAATATTTGGATATATACTTAAAAATATTCAAATTTCTATTGGTTTTATATGGTTTTTGGATAATTTTGGTGATTTTTAGAGTAAAAACTTGTAATCCTATGGCATTTGGGAGAATCATGTTGGAAAAAATGGAAAATGGAAAATATATTTTTTGGAAAAAAAACCTCAAAAATTATCCCATGGGATAAATTTCGCCCCTAAAATTTTCCTTGATCACCTATTGGCGCAAAATGGATAGACACAAGGCTGAACATGAATTTACCAATAAAACCATTCGATTTTGTCCCTTTCAGCATCACTTGAAAACATATGAAGTCTCACCTGGGGCATATATGGAGAATACAGGAACCAAGTTTCTATAGTGATGAAGAGAAGGGAGGAAAATCCACTAACCATTCTACTTATTCTTATAACATGCGCACAAAAACAAATAATACATTCATAGAATCAGATATCACATTCATGGAAATTGATCACATGTTCATACCATCAAATAACACATTCATATTAATAACCATAAAATAGAGTACAACATATGGGCATGGTAAATAGAACATTCATCATATCATATCCCATAGTCATTTCATCCATAACAAGATCACTTCTTTATTACCATCTAAGCAATTTCTTACAAGACAGGTGCACTGCGCTCTTACATCATATCTATGTCTCTAATCCCCAAACATACCAATACATGCATTGTCTCACTAAACATGCCATATATCCCAAAAGCATTACATATTTATACAATTGCAATGGGACTTAGTCCGTAATCAATGGACCAAAAGTTTCTAACGGCTTCAACGTTCTTCCTTCTTTTACATGCATTGGTCCTTGCATTTTAAGGTTGCAAGAATTGTATTTCCTTCTTTTGTGTGTGATGTATCCTAACTGACATATCACGTGGTCCACTCCCTTTGCATAGTTCCAAAATATTCTCCTAAAATCTTGGTCGAACATGCCCCCAACACTCACCTTTGGCTCATCTCAAGCCACTTAGGCCTTTTGTTGTGCTTTCTACAATGTTGCAATGAAATTTTGAATATTTTCCTTTGTAGTTGAAACCTTCTCCTTTTCCTATGATTGTTGTTCCAAAATGTCTTCTACTTTCTGCAATATTATAAGGATCTTCAAATTTTATGTGTTTTCTTGCACTGCTTCATTTACTACTCCTTGCATAGTTGCTAGTTGTTATGTCACTCAAAAAGATTCCTCCCATAGTAGCTCAATATTTCGTGCGATATCATGCTATTCAATTATGATATGATTTATCTCCAGTGTACTGTTGTCTATTCTCAACCATCACATCCATGCATTCTTTTACTAGCATAGTACCCATTGTTTCTTTCATCGTTCGTTCCTTCTCTCACTCGGACTATAACCTCTATTCTATTTCTTGTAGTTTTGCATCCTCCATCGATTGAGTCAACACTTTTGTGATTTCTTCAGATAGCTTGGCACATTCCTCATCCAATTACCTTATTGTTTCTACTCCGATCATGGTTTTCTTATCCCTTTGTTCCATTTCATCTTTTGGATTACTCGGTAAGGTGCAATTCTAAATCCAATATATTTGCGCAGAATCCCTGAATTGCTTCGCTAATATTCATCACATTTTATTCTACTAAGGTGTCTATTTCTACTTGTAATTACAGGGGGTTTCTGCAAATCGCCTCCACTACCATTTGCGATCTCTTGTTTCTTTGTGTAGCCTCTTCTATTTCTTGACGTAACTTACTATATTCTTCTTGTAGTTCTTCCTTGTTTGCAATTGTTTTCGCCCACTCCATGGAAGAAAAATTTGCGCACAGTTGAATCTCATGTGCAACACTTGTATGCAAGCTATACAACACATATGTGGATAACCGCAACAAAATTAAATCAACTAAATATACCACCTGCACACACTCCTGCATATATGTTGTGGGAAATCTAAAGCTCCTACTGATATCCTTAAACTTCGACGCATTGTTTTTGTTGATGATGGGTCAAAAACCATCTGCCTTTGCTCTATGTTGTATGTTTGTTCTTCCTTTGTCTATCCTAGTGCGATTCTTGTTACTTCCAACATTTTGCATAGTGAAGTTAACTATTCTTGTATCCATGCATGTATTTATCCCTACTTATGCGTAGATATAAAGTTGGGTGGGGCTACTCCCATGCTCAAGAGTTGGGATGACAAATCATTGACCATATATACTGCGAACAAGTCTACATCTATTAGTATGTCATCCAAATTTCCTACATCTTCCCATGTTACTATCCGTGACAAATGGTCCATACTTTATTTTAATTTTACTAGTTTTGTAATCACTTTAACTTCATGCTCCTACAATAATAACAACCATATACACATCTTCTCCCCAACACTAGCTTGTTGACTAAATATCATAGGGGAGAATGATCCATGTACATCTTGAAATGTAATCCCAGTAGATAATGCCTAAACTTATGTAATGCATACACCATTGCCAATGCTTCAAACTCTGCCATAGTGTATTTTTGTTCAGTAGTTGAAAACTTCCTTCTAGCAAAAGCAATGGGATGGTCCAAGTCTCCTTTCCCTAGGCCTTGGTTGAGCCAAAACTATACCTGATGCTATCGATGATCCATCTACATGGACATGGAATTCCTTCTTCCAATCTAGAAAGACTAAAATTGGTATAGTAACCAGTTTCTGCTTCAAGGTATCCAAACTTTGCTAACATTCATCGTTCCATTGAAACTTGATCACCTTTTTCAACAACTTTTCCATTGGTGCTATGATCTGCATGTATCCCATGATAAAATTCATGTAGTATCCCATATGAACTAAAGTGGCTTGTAGTTGTCGCACTAAATTTGGTGATGGTAGATCAACAATAAAAAAACATTTTTTACAGGATCAACCAAGAGTCCTCGTTCACATACTACATGACCCAATATGATACAAAATGGTGTGCAGGAAATACGTTTCTTCAAATTCAAGGAAATCTAGAACTATCTACATCTATCCAAAATTAAGTGTGCTAGAGTTTTAATATGGTCCTTCATTAAACTAACATTGTCCAATCATCCAAATATACTTATAGGAATTTATGAATAAAATACTTAAAGCTACAATAACCACTCAAGAAAATGTTGTTGATGCATTCTTCAATCCAAAAGGGATAACTATACAGTGGTAGGATCCCCATTCCATAGGAAAGGTTGTAGTATGCCTATCTTCCTGCGTAATCTTGATCTAGCGGCACCCAAAGAACCCATCATTAAATGAATAAGCCTCTTGTCCTCTTACATTCTCTAGAACTTCATCTATAAATGGGGTAGGAAATATATCATGTAAGAAAGCACCATTTTATTTGTGTAGATCTATGCAAATTCAAATTCCACCCATTTCCTGGTCTTGGACCACCATCGAACCGATCCATTCTAACTCAATAGGTTTAATTATCCCAGCTTCCAACATCCTATCTATTTCTTCTTATATACTAGATTCAATCGATATGGTCTCTTCTTTACTGGCTTGGTATCTCGCTTCAATGGGATCTTCATTTCCTCTAACTCCACAACAATTCCTTTCATTTCTAAAAATGTAGTTGGGACAACATCCTAGTATTCACACACTAAATCAACAATCGTCTCAATAGTTTCCTCATTCTAGTAATCCTCAATATTTGTGAACTTGGGATTATCCTTCGTACCTGTATTCACTTTGTGCATTTTCAATGGCTTTGCGTAGTCGCAATATCCAAGTTTGGGTCCTTCTACTATGTTCTCTCCTTCAATTTTCAGTACTTGCAAATTCCTTGGTGTTTTTTCCTCTTGGCCTTCTCCAACAACATTATATCATTCCAAAACCCTTTAAATAGCCGCAGACAGTATTGGCCCCATCAATTCTTCTGATGTAAAGATCTTGTTTTTGATAACTTGAAAAAATGTATCCATTGATGTGACCTCATATTCAAAACTGAAATTTATCTTGAAGCTATGAGCCGAATATTCCCAGTATGATGATTCTCTATATACTTCTAGTTCTATATACCAAATTTTTGGGATCGTGTCCAAAGTGGGTACAATCCATTCCTGCTTGGGTACTGAATTCCATCTCAGAGTGCACTATGTCATATGATCTGAAGGAAAAATCAACCAAATATACTTATGCATAGTATATTTGTTCGGATATCCATCATCTATTTCGGGATACATATCTATTTCAGGATCATCTATTTCGGGATACATATCTACTTCAGGATCTTGCATGATCTATTTCAGGATATGCAGTCCAGTCACCAGTTTGATGCCTCCAGCACCTTATCCACCTTCTTCTAGCACCCGGGAGCCACTTTCCACAGAGTTTTAGCCCTCCTAAGCTGAAAGGCGCCCTCTTCTCACCTACTGACTGAGAAGGGCGCACTTGTTCACCTACCACTGCAGATTCACTCCAGTTACATTCAGTTAGCTCCGATTCTGATTGATTTCACTCTGATTTCACTCCTGACTGACTGTTTCACCTCCGATTGACCTCCAGTTCGATTAGGTGACTTGCTCTGACTCCAGTTAGCCTCCCATGCGCCCCCACTGAGCCTCCAGATCCTATATTAGTGCTACACACTTCAGTTACATTTATTATGATCAGTTAGACTCAGCTTGACACCTGGATGACTGTTTGTTGTGATTGATGAGCAACACCGATGATTGATGAGGACTCCTAGATTGAGTCAAGCTACTCCATTCAGTGATTCGAATGACCTCCTTAGGCAATTCGAATTGCTCTGTTCATTGTAACAGTTTGTATTGTAATTCATTCACCCTTTCTGGGATAGAGAGCACTGCTGCATGTTTTGCACAGTTTTGCACCATATCTTCTATGTTCATCTGTTGTGACTGATTTATTTGTTCATTAGATCTGCTGTGACTAACTTTACATGGTATCAGAGCCATTGCAGGGACAAGATCTCTTTTCTACAGGTGTTTATACAAGAAGATTTGACTGAATTGCTAAAAATTGCAAAAAGTTTGGCATGAGATATCTCAAGGGCATTCGCTCCTGTGCATGCAAAGCTTGAAAAATATTCCAATACCACTCCAGAAGCTTGAGTTACCACATAATTCCTGGATCTGATACATTGGACCTATTCAACATTGCTTGAAATCCAATCCCAGGTGTGATGCAACTCTCAAAGGGTGGATTGTTCGACCTTATTGTGGTTGTTCTTATGTGATTTGCAGGTTAATTATCTCCTCCAAGTGCACTCTCTACATTCTGCATGCAAGCTTCCCTACAGCATCTCCATTCGCTATAGTCTGCATGCAAGCTTCTTCTTCATCATTTGACTCGCTCCTAGCAATGGAATACTCTTCTTCAAAGCCTATCCTCACCCCATTCAATTATTTTGATTGGAAAGATGATATGGAGATCATATTACGTTCAAAAGGATACTACCGAGTCACTCTTGGTCTTGAATTGGAGCCAAACAATGTGGCAGAAAGAACCAAACACTACAATAAGCTTGATGAAGCTTACGGTCTTCTTTGTCTCTCCATCTCCAAAGATCTTCACTTCCATCTCAGCGGATTGAAGACTCCAAAGGCCATATGGGAGCAACTTGAGACACTATTCGGCAAGCAGGATGAGCTTAGGGCTTTTCAATTAGAGAATGAATTGATTGGCCTTAATCCTGAGAATTTCGAGAGCATCAATGAATTCTTCACTAAATTCAAGAACTTGAACTTGCAATTGAAGAACAGTGGTGTTATCAAAGAGGATAAACAGTTGATCCTCTCCATTCTAAGCAAGCTTGGGAAAGATTATTCGGTATTTGTCTCCACTTTCAATTCCGGTCGGCTAACTACCCCGAATTGGAAGATGCCTACCTTGAATGCCTTCATTGAGTCCGTTACGAAAGAGCATGACAAGTTGATTCAAATGGGGTCCATAAGCTCCAAAGATTCAGCCCTATTTGTTCAAGGACCCAAGATTTCGAATGGTAAAGGAAAGCCAAAGAAGGAGAAGCCCAAATTCGAGCCTCACAAGCAAAAAGACAAAGGCAAGCAAACGGATGCACCATCCAGTTCGAAATCCAAGCAAAAGGGCAAAGAAGGTAACCAAAAATCTAAATGTACTTATTGTAACCGTGGCTTTCATCCCGAAAGTTCATGTATGAAGAAGACTATAGATCAAATGGCCCTCCTTTTGGAAAAGAACAACATAACCCTTCCTGACGGTGCAAGGAAGAAGGATCGGAATGACGATCATGAAAGAGGACAAGCACTCATGGCAACGGTTTCGAAGCCCACTCTCTTGATAGATTCGGGTGCATCAAATCATATGGCTGCAAATATTGATTCTTTTTCCTCATTCGATCCAAACAGCTCCATCCCCATCCATTTGGGAGATGACTCAAAAATTTCTTCAAAGGGCAAAGGTACGATTCATGTGGATCATGGATGCTTTCAGAATGTTCTCTATGTGCCTTCCTTAGCTTCGAATCTCCTTTCTGTGTATCAAATGACACATACTGGTGATCCAAAGAAAGTCACATTCAGCCCTAATACAGTTGAAATTTCTGATATCAAAAGTGGAAGACTAGTTGCGGTTGGAAAGGCAAACCACACTGCTAAATGTTATGAGTTTTCGCACTTTATTCCGCTTGCAAAGCCCACTGCTCTTCGCACACATGGTAATGAGGTTAGTAGGCTTTGGCATGAAATATTTGGACATCTAAATTATAAGTATTTGCTGCTGCTATCAAATAAATCCATGGTTGATGGGCTTCCACAACTCCGTTCCTCGAAGGGAATATGCTCCGGTTGCATTATTGGGAAGCACCCCGAGCACAGATTCGACCGCGGCAAGGCTAGCAGAGCCTCTACTATTTTGGGATTGATCCATTCTGATATCAGCGGTCCACTGCCCCATATGTCATTAAATGGTTCAAGGTATGTTTTGACATTTATTGATGATTATTCTCGCTTTACATGGGTATTCTTTCTCAAAAACAAGTCAGAAGTGCTTGGAAAATTCAAGGATTTTAAGGCTTCTGTTGAGACCACCACTGAGAGCAAGATCAAATCTCTTAGATCTGATAATGGTGGGGAATATATCAAGTCCGAGTTGCTGCAACTTTGTGCCCAAAGCGGAATCAAGATCCAACATACAGTTCCCTACACACCCCAGCAGAACGGTGTAGCGGAAAGGAAAAACCGGTCACTGAAAGAGATGGCTACATGCATGATTGAATCTAAAGGTTTGGCTGCAAATCTTTGGGCTGAAGCAATCAATGTTGCTGCATATATACAGAACCGAGTTCCACATTCATCCGTGAAAGGTATGACTCCTTTCGAAGCATTCTTTGGTCACAAACCGGATGTGTCAAATTTGAGAGTTTTTGGCTCTACTGCATGGGCTAGAATTCCTTCTGAGAAGAGACGAGCTTTGGATCCACAAAGTATCGAGTGCATATTGATAGGATATGGGGAAGAATCAAAAGCATATAAACTCATGGATATCAGATCTAAAAAGATATTCATAGAGCGCAGTGTGCAGTTTGAAGAACCGCTTCAAGAATTGCAACTAGTTGAGGAGAAAACTGCCGATTCACCGCCTTCACCAGAAGAAGATTCGAGCAGCGATAATGAAGGTATGAGTTCTGATATTTCTGATATTGTAGCAGCATATGATGATCATGACATATCGGGTTCGGAATCCGACCATTCAGATCCCCCTCAGTTACCAAAGTGGGCCCAAAATACTCTACAATCTGCTGGTTCGAATCTTGGAAATCCTGCTGATCCAAGACGAACAAGAGGAGACTTTCAAAGGGCAGGTATGGCTCTTTCTATTGCTGATCCATTTCTTCCTGAGATTTGTTATTTGATGGCTGGTTCAGATCCCCAATCATATTATTCAGCCCATCGAGATCCGAGATGGAAAGATGCCATGGATGAAGAGTACAGTTCTCTTCAAAAGAACAATACATGGGAGCTAGTTTCTCTTCCACCTGGAAGAAAATTAGTGAAGTGTAAATGGGTCTACCGTACTAAAGTTGCTGCTGATGGCACTATCAGCAAATATAAAGCAAGGTTGGTGGCAAAAGGTTTTTCCCAAGTCCAAGGAGTGGACTACACAGAGACCTTTGCACCGGTTGCAAAGATGGATTCCATCCGCCTTGTTTTAGCTATTGCCGCATCCAAGCACTGGGAGGTGCATCACATGGATGTGAAGAGTGCATTTTTACATGGAGACCTTGCTGAAGAGG
The DNA here is from genome assembly GCA_027924585.1 of Larix kaempferi. Classification (NCBI taxonomy): domain Eukaryota; kingdom Viridiplantae; phylum Streptophyta; class Pinopsida; order Pinales; family Pinaceae; genus Larix; species Larix kaempferi. The sequence goes on from BSBM01000510.1 coordinate 35,989,676, forward strand.
TCTATATGCAGCAGCCAGAGGGTTATACATCAGATCCATCATTGGTTTGTAGATTGAAGAAGTCTTTGTACGGGTTAAAACAGGCCCCAAGAGCTTGGTACGCAAAGATGGACTCCTTCCTTCTTTCTCAGAATTTCCAAAGATGCAAATCTGATCCGAATGTCTATCTTCAGCGAGTTAAAGGTAATTTGTTGGTTATTGTACTTTATGTTGATGATCTGCTTATTACTGGTAGCACACTTACTTCAATAAACAAGCTAAAAACTGCCTTAAATCTAGCTTTTGACATGAGCGATTTGGGCTTGCTGAGTCACTTTTTGGGCTTGGAGATAGCTCAAAATTTCGATGGGATCACTATATCTCAGCAAAAATATGCTTTCGACCTGTTATTGAAGTTTAATATGGCTGAATGTAAGGCAGCCCCGTTCCCATTCCTCTCAGGAATCAGTCTTGAGGAGGGAGATTCCACACCGCTTGCAGATTGCAGTATGTATCGACAGTTGATTGGTTCACTACTTTATTTGACACATTCACGGCCTGATATCTCATATGCCGTGAGTGCCGTGTCAAGATATATGCAGCAGCCACATGAGCTTCATTGGCGAGCAGCCAAGCGGATCTTGCAGTATGTACAAGGTACGAGACAGTTTGGCATACATTATGCTGCAGATTCTGAGCTAGATTTCATTGGTTTTACTGATTCAGTTTGGGCAGGTGATAGCATTGATCGGAAGTCCACTTCCGGTTATGTTTTCATGATTGGTCATGGTGCTATTTGCTGGTCCAGCAAAAAGCAAGCAGCCATTGCACTTTCTTCAGCAGAGGCAGAGTATCGAGGGGCAGTCAATGCCTGCATTCAGGCAGTTTGGTTGCAGGGTATTCTTTCCGAGTTTGGTTTTGGTGGCACTACTTCGACTGTCCTATTTTGTGACAATCAAAGTGCTATCAAGATCTCCACAGATCCAGTTCAGCGGCAGAGGACCAAACACATTGAGATTCATATGCATTACATTCGACAGTTGGTGCACGACCGCACCATCATTCTGCAATATTGCCCTACTGATGAGCAAATTGCAGACATCTTCACCAAGAGCTTCACTGAGAAGAAGTTCTCTTACCTCCGTTCACTGTTGGGGGTGAGTTCCATCATGGTGGAGACAGATTGATTCATTATTATGCTTTAGACTTGAGGAGGGGCTTTCTTCCCACTGGGTTTTCCCTCTTTCCTCACTTAGTTTATTTTTCAGCATTTTTTGGATTATTGTATTGGGGTGACCTTTGGTCTTAGTTACCAGGGCCCCACATTATTTTAGTTGGCACATCATAGTCTAGCTTGAGGGGGGGTGTTCGGATATCCATCATCTATTTCGGGATACATATCTATTTCAGGATCATCTATTTCGGGATACATATCTACTTCAGGATCTTGCATGATCTATTTCAGGATATGCAGTCCAGTCACCAGTTTGATGCCTCCAGCACCTTATCCACCTTCTTCTAGCACCCGGGAGCCACTTTCCACAGAGTTTTAGCCCTCCTAAGCTGAAAGGCGCCCTCTTCTCACCTACTGACTGAGAAGGGCGCACTTGTTCACCTACCACTGCAGATTCACTCCAGTTACATTCAGTTAGCTCCGATTCTGATTGATTTCACTCCGATTTCACTCCTGACTGACTGTTTCACCTCCGATTGACCTCCAGTTCGATTAGGTGACTTGCTCTGACTCCAGTTAGCCTCCCATGCGCCCCCACTGAGCCTCCAGATCCTATATCAGTGCTACACACTTCAGTTACATTTATTATGATCAGTTAGACTCAGCTTGACACCTGGATGACTGTTTGTTGTGATTGATGAGCAACACCGATGATTGATGAGGACTCCTAGATTGAGTCAAGCTACTCCATTCAGTGATTCGAATGACCTCCTTAGGAAATTCGAATTGCTCTGTTCATTGTAACAGTTTGTATTGTAATTCATTCACCCTTTCTGGGATAGAGAGCACTGCTGCATGTTTTGCACAGTTTTGCACCATATCTTCTATGTTCATCTGTTGTGACTGATTTATTTGTTCATTAGATCTGCTGTGACTAACTTTACAATATTCAGCTCCAAATATGACTTGTAACAACCTTCTGCATTGCTGCCAATCATCTATTATATCCTTGTGTGCAGCCCACCATCTTGTAGGAGCCACTTTCAACGCAACATCTATTGTTAGAATTCTCTATTTATCGGGTATTTGTATCTCAATTTATTTCACAAATGTGTTTATATATGTTAGTATGTCATACTTCACGGATCACTTACCTTAGTTCCAATCTAGTGCAATGTGTGGGTAATATGAGTACACCTTCTTGTAGATATTTCATGTAATCTCTGCTACAAATATTCCAAGGCTACTTATAAATCCGATGCACAAGAGATAATGTTTCGCTAGCTGAGTAAACCATCAACAATATGATTAACATAGTGATACTTCCATGTGGTTACATTGTAAAGGTTATCAAGTTCTATGTTACTTATTAGTTCCACATATCATCTTCCTTCTATGGGATCCAATGGCGCACTAACTCTCAATCCTTCGACTTCAAAGATCATTTGTCTATTTTTTAGATCAATAATAGCATGGTTATCGAAGGCCCAATTGATTCCAAGTAATTCTAGATAAGGCTTACTATCATCCACTATGTCAATAGATTCATGTCACCTACCCAAATTCTGAAAATAATATTTTATTTGCAAAAATACTTTATGTTAAATTTTAATTTCAAAATTTTTGAAATTTGACCAAGTTTGGTCAAGGATGAATGTAATTACTGAATTTTTATTATTAATAAATTAAAGTAGGAGGCAAACATCCAAGGGAATTGTTAAATGAGTGTTCACTGACCCACTAGGAGCAATGGAATTTGTTAAAAGGCATGGGACAGATGGCAGCAATTGCACTTCACCACTAGTTGTTGGTTATGGGACAACTACCCCTAAAAATGTGGCATTATCCCCCAGGTGGTGGGAGTGGGCAGGCAGCTCATTTAATGACCCAGTAACAACTGAAAAGGCCTAGGCAGCCTACATAAGGCAAATTCAAATTGAGCAGGAAGCTCTTAGACACTATTTTCTGCAGAAATATTCCTCATGTGCATCAGGTGATCATTGAGAGATTCGAATAGGGAGGCTAGTTGTGAGTGCAATCATAAGTTTGCATACTATTTTGATAAGAGAACCAGAGGTGCTGGTGCAGTTCCTTTGGACTACTAGTTTCAAAGATTGGACAACTATTGCTACTGCAAGTGGAGATCCTAAAATTCTAAGTTTCTTCCTCCTGGTGGTTCAGTGAATAGGCTCGGGGGTCATAAGGCAAGTAACTTGGCTGTCTTCAGGAATTGGTTGGGTGGAACAGGCTCCTTAGGCTGTTTGTTTCCCTACAGATTAACCAGGTTTTATAGTTTCTTATTTTGTTTACAGTTTAATAATTCTATTTAGTGAAATCATCAAACTCTGTTTTGTAAATGAATTTGTTTATGATCTTTGTTTAAGTTTGAATGACATATTTGTTTAAAATATGATTAGAAAATCAACTCTATATTTTTCCACATGTTGTTATATGCATCGTACTCCAGTATAGAGAAGCAAATTAAATAATAGATTAGAGATAGGCATATTTTCATTTGATTGGATAAATAATTGTAGTAAGTGATTTGTTTGCCTTTCTGACCTGTATCTAAACATAGTAATAATTTACTGTATAACTATAGATAATGTTATAGGATTCTTTGTTATCTCAAAAATATAAATCTAGTTTAATTTCTGACAGTCATGTATCTGTAAAATTAGTCATAGCAGATCTAATGAACAAGTAAATCAATCACAACAGATGAACATTGAAAATATGGTGTAAAACTCTGTAAAACATGCACAGTGCTCAATATCCCAATGAGGGTGAATAATTACAATACAATACTCTGATAACAATGACTGAGCAATTTGAATTGCCTAAGGAGGTCATTCGAATCACTGAATGGAGTAGCTTGACTCCAACTAGGAGTCCTCATCATCAATCAGTGGTGGTCATCAATGCACAAGAACCAGTCATCCAGGTGTCAATCTGAGTCTAACTAAGTGTAACATGTGTAACTGAAGTGTGTAGCACTGATATAGGGAAGTGGGCTCAGTGGGGGGCGCGTGGGAGGCTAACTGAAGTCAGAACAAGTCATCTAGTCAATCTGGAGGTCCAACGGAAGTGAAACAGTCAGTCGGGAGTGAAACTACCCTCAAATCAGGGAGAATCGGAGCTAACTGAGTGTAACTGAAGTGGAACTGCAGTGGTAGGTGAAGAAGTGTGCCCTTCTCTGCAAGTAGGTGAGAAGAGGGCGCCTTCCTGACTAGGAGGGATAAAACTCTAAAGTAAGTGGCTCCCGGGTGCTAGAATAAGGTGGCTAAGGTGCTAGAGGCATCAACCTGGTGACTAGGATGCATGCAAAGTGCATGTAAACCCTAGAATTTGCATGCAAACCCTAATTGCATGCAAGATCCTGAAAAAAAAGATGATGTGGATATCTGAACACCCCCCCTCAAGCTAGACTATGATGTGCAAAAAATAAAAATAAAGTAGGGCCCTGGTAACTAAGACCAAAGGTCACCCCAATACAATAATAATCCAAACTAATAACAGTCAATAAACCAAGGAAATGGGGAAAACCTCATGGGAAAAAAACCCCCCCTCAAAATAGACTGTAGCACACCAAAAGATTTAACTGCTCCAAAATCAAGTAGATATGTCTGGAGGTATCTTACTCTTGGGAGTAAATGGATCATGCTCCAAAAACATGTGCTTGAATTCTCCATCAGTGGATGCAAGCGAATGTGGAGACTTTAAGAACTTGCTCTTCATACCGAAAATGGTGAGAACAAATCTGAAAATATAATGGTGATCCTGGAACCTGTGATTCGAACCAAGTGAGGTAGGAATAGCTCTAATCGGATAAAATAGATCTTGAAACTTGAACTTCTTATCAATAGAAGTTAAATCAGCTCCAAAAATAGATGAATGGTTTCTTGAGATCTCCTTTGAACCAACAAGGGTGAGATCAAAACCAAAATCAGCAAAAAGTGCATGAGAATTGAACTCAAGCGAATGGTAGTGCTCTTCATCTTCATTAAAAATCTGAGAAACTTTGCAAATGATAGAACATAAGTCTATAGGAGGCATGCAATCAATCAAATAGGGCGAATGCTTCACCTCCAAAATCAGATTTTACCCCAAAAACTTCAAGTAGATCATTATTCCACATGCCGACAAACTCATGTGAAGGAGTGGATTCAAGAACCTCTTCGGAATCTAGAGTATGAGCTGGTTTATCTTGCTCCGAATTTGAAATAGAAGACATTGAGAGAGTGAGTTTTGAATCTACGGTTTCTTCTTCATCTTGAACAATTGTTGAGGCCAAGACATGATCGGAAAGAACACATAAGGAGATCTCACTGGGCTTGTTCTCCAAAAGGCTAGCATGATCCTCTTCTTCTTGCTTTCCAAAATCTCTGTCAAGTTGGACCCATAGATCACTTGGATTTTCAACAGTCTTACTGAGGTAGCGCATACAAGGAGACATAGCAAGACATATTGCTCCAAAAGCTCTGTCACAATCATTGAGCCAATCATTCTCCTCTTCATCGGAATCAAAATCTCTTGTATTACCAATGCACATATCAAAAAGACATTGTCTCTTCAAGAATGCAATCATCTTTGGTTTCCATTCATCATAGTTGAATGGATTAAGAATATTTTATGAAGAAGAAGTCTCCATCTTTGCATTAGCGAATGCACATGGAGGAAGTAAGAAACCTGCAAATTACACACAAACAAACACTATGTTTTTAGCCTTGCATGCACATGAGCGAATGCACATGAGATTTTGCATGCCGCTGCTGAAATATATTGGTGAGCAATTCACTCAATCTTCATGTAGAACACCTGCGGAAAAGAAGTCTTGTCCCTGCCATGGCTCTGATACCATGTAAAATTAGTCACAGCAGATCTAATGAACAAGTAAATCAATCACAACATATGAACATTGAAAATATGGTGTAAAACTGTGTAAAACATGCACAGTGCTCAATATCCCAATGAGGGTGAATAATTACAATACAATACTCTGATAACAATGACTGAGCAATTCGAATTGCCTAAGGAGGTCATTCGAATCACTGAATGGAGTAGCTTGACTCCAACTAGGATTCCTCATCATCAATCAGTGGTGGTCATCAATGCACAAGAACCAGTCATCCAGGTGTCAATCTGAGTCTAACTGAGTGTAACATGTGTAACTGAAGTGTGTAGCACTGATATAGGGAAGTGGGCTCAGTGGGGGGTGCATGGGAGGCTAACTAAAGTCAGAAAAATTCATCTAGTCAATTTGGAGGTCCAACGGAAGCGAAACAGTCAGTCGGGAGTGAAACTAGCCTCAAATTAGGGAGAATCAGAGCTAACTGAGTGTAACTGAAGTGGAACTGCAGTGGTAGGTGAAGAAGTATGCCCTTCTCTGGAAGTAGGTGAGAAAAGGGTGCCTTCCTGACTAGGAGGGCTAAAACTCTGAAGTAAGTGGCTCTCGGGTGCTAGAATAAGGTGGCTAAGGTGCTGGAGGCATCAACCTGGTGACTGGGATGCATGCAAACCCTAGAATTTGCATGCAAACCCTAATTGCATGCAAGATCCTGAAAAAGATGATGTGGATATCCGAACAGTATCCTCCTCATATCTCTATCTTATTCAAATATCAAGCAAATGCATTCAGTATTAAACATTTCAAATTCTTATAGTACAGGTATTTTTGCAAAATATAACAGCTACAGATTCATTCAATACAAATTTGGTTACGAGTAAATACTTTTCATTTTGTCATAGAGCACTTCCATTGTAACTATAATTGTTTTAATAATTAGTTTCATATCAATCTAACACAAGCATTCATGTTTCATTTCTACTTCATAAAGATTTATTCTAACAGTAGTCAAATACACATTTTACATACTCTTGTATAAACTATAGATCACACCTTAACATTTCAGCAATTACACTATCGAGATTTCTCTCTTCACAACTAAATCTGGGTTATAAACCCTAGCTTAAAAACTCTTTCATATTTGGATATTACAGTTATAGTTCTTTTTAATTCAAAAACTAGAACGCAGAGGCTAAAACCCTCTCAACACTTTGTTTATACGATCAAAACTACTATTTTGGTTTTTCAAAAATTGATACCAATAACGAAAACAAAGCACATCATGCAGTAAAACCCCAGTTCGAAGACAACTGTTATGATTCTATAAAACTCAGTAATCTTTTAACTCAGAAAATAAACTATAGTTTGTAAGTACAAAATAGAACCCTCAAATCTCGACTCACATTCATAACTAGAAATAAAACTTTCACCATGTTTTGGTCACGGTTTCATCGCATTCAAGAGTTGCCATCATCAACTGTAAACATAGTTCAGAATCAATAAAAATTGAAGACGATACCGGGTTTTGCACCCTTAACATTATAGTAAGTAACGAAATTTTGAAGTCTCCATTGCCGAGCACAACCAGGCATCAAATAGCCTTTAATAACCCTTTTGACCAAGAAAGTTTATCCTCGGTTTAAGCCAAAAAAAACAAAACAAGACAAGCTTAAGACATCGCTTGTGACCATTACTTCTATAGGAAGACGAACTCCACCCATCGACACATAGAGACACATCAAGGAACCTACGAGGCATGTAAGAATCACCAGAGCTTACCAGGAATCCGTTGATGCATTCCTTTTATTTTGTAATACAGGAAACCCTCCAACGAAGAGAAGACCTGCCAAAACAACAAGTAGTTGGTTAAACGGGTGAAACGTTAACGAATGTCAATCAACATATTTAACTTGCAGTGAATACTTAATACATTACCTGGAGAGTGTTTTTCCAACTATTGAAGATGAAAAGCAGCAGTCGGCCGAAATCCTTCTTACTCGTAGGAGAAATCAAATAGGCATTATCACTTATCGAAAGAGCCAAAGAACTAACGTTGGAGTACTCTCAATAGCTGATATTAACCTATCCTTCATACTACAACCTTACGGCCTTCTGGCTTGAGGCCAGCGCCTGCAACACTCAAATTGTTGGCTTGCATAAGTCACAGGTTCGAAACCCTGGAAGAAAACCCTCCTATCACCCTAAATTTTGGCATCCTGTCAGCCTCATTACAATGAAACATTGAAAGACCAAAACACTTGCCATCAATACAAACAACCCAGTTTAGGGTTACTCAAACCGACGATCAAGATTTGGAGTGATCAATGGTAGGGAAGAGCCAACAATACATAGTGGGAAGCCGAGCAAGATTCACATTAATATCTCATTAATTTCAACATCTACCAAGTTACCAACCTTGCAGTTCAAAGAACGATACAGTGTATAGCATGGGAGAAGAGACAACAGAGTTCCTTGCCAGCTATAACTCTCCACTTCTTTATCACCCAAGGTTCATAAGGTTAGACTACGTGGAATTGTTGTCACCCTTTCCACGTTGAATGCATTTATTTTCATACAACCGTAACTCTGTCAACCTGCAAACACACATTATTAACCATCATATCATCACTCTATCATCGAGATCTGGATAATTACTTTTTATACATTATTACTTAGGTATGAGTTCATACTTATGACATAGTTTCAAACTATCACTCAAGCCACGACTTTGTTAAGTCATTATAATCCTTTAGTGGATGTTATAGGATGATACCCTATGGTGTCAAGGATATATATGATTTCATTTGTATTACATATTAATACTTATGTTTTAATATAATGTTTGTATTATCATATTGCATCGTACCCAATGGTTTGGCATATGTCAAAGCCCAACAATGCCAACATGTAGATAGATTCATATTATTCAATCTAGCATATGATCATATATAGTTAGGATTGCAATTTGTTTAAGCTTATAAATGTAATTTGTAGTGTAAGTCTTATTTAGTTTCAAGCCTAAGGTTTAGACATTGTAATAATTAAATTGCATAGTAGTATGTAAAAGACATAGTAACAATAAGAAATGTATCTATTTCATTTCTACCTTTTATATAGGCTTAAAAATGAAGTTTGATAATGCTAATTCATAGTATGAATACTATAGTTACGATCACTTCCTTTTGTTTAGCCATGCAATGCAAGGATCGTTGTATCATCATAGATATTGTTTAAGTATGGATGAGATACACTTTAAAGCTACGATCTTAGTACAAACACTAATCGATAAGCTTTATTTATGTTAACTGTGTATTCATTTATAAATTACATGACTTAGAGTAGTCTGAGTTTATTCAAAATACAATACTATTTCTATATGTTTCCTAATAGCATCATCAATAGTTAATGGAAGTACTTTTTTGTTAACATTGACGTTAATCATATGAGAATAAATGCAGCATGATAACAAGTACTTGGATGACGTGAAATCACAACACAAAAGAGTTTTGAAAACCAGCTTACAAACTAGTTTTAAGGGCCAGGTATCCATACCTTCAGTTTTTAATGTCGCAAGGTAGCACTTAACATTTTATATTGAAGACGTTATGAAAAACACAAGTACTCTAATTTTTATGTTGTCATGAATATTTCTTACCTGCGGTCTGCACACGGAAACAAGTTCAATTTCCTTAGCTAAACATAGCTAAGTAAGCTCCAGGGTGCCTCATAGGACCCCTTTTATCAACAAAACAAACTTTTAGCAATACATCAATGATTTGAAAGCAGTAGAAACTGTAGCAGCATGCATTTTAACCAAGAAACTAAACAAACCCATGAACTGTACTGGTCTTCATAAACCTACAAAGATCTCTCGTTTAAGAAGTTAACAACCGTTAATATCTGAAGTAGAAATTTTAATTAATTAAGGTTGATCATGTGTCATTATGATTATCTTACCTTAATTAAGTGTTCAAATTAGCTCTCTCATTCCGCATTAGATAATTATGATAAATATTGCTATTATAATTTTTTTTTTATATTTTCGGGATGTTACACTTCAAAATCTATTGTGTTGTGCATTATATAAATATCAACATTCACTCCTATCAGTCTTCCAATTGAAACAATCTTGTGTAGATTTTATAGCCTCAACTTAATGGGTGACCAGATCAACAATTGTTTTCCCATCATTTCCTATGTCTTATTCGGAAGCATGTTCACATCAGTTCCCATATCAAATATGATATAATCCATATTATAGTCTCCTATCTGAGCACTAAGTCATAATTTCGTATTTGTCCTTTCCTTGCTTTGTACTTGGTTAATTACTATAGGATCTTCCTTATCTTATGCACACTAGTAAATTATCCCACACGTCATGTTTAACATAGTTTCATCCTTTTTTAGTTATAAACACCTCTTTAAGAAACTTTTCAACATACTTATCTTCTCAACTTGCCTTCCTGGGATTGAGTAGTCACATATTGGAGGCATATCATACATAGGTGGCCTGTCATACATCAATCGCAATGGCATTACTTCACATCTTGTTTCTAGCATCCATTTCCTTTCTTGTATGTGTCCCTCTCCCTCTGAGGATCAAACGTCAGAGGTGGTTCTGCTACTTTCCTAACCCATTGTTCAGTCTTATTTCTTTGTTTTTTAGGATCCAATCATGTTCTTGTTCCTCTATGCATAATTGTTTCTATCCTTGGTATATTTTCATGCACTTCTACTTCTATCATCTACACATTCTTTTTCCTTTTCTCCTACCATTTCAAGATCACTTGTGGCAAGTATTCTATCACATGATCCAATTATCTACAGTATGTACACATAGTACAAGGATTTGGACAATCCCACGCAAAATTCCCGTGTTTGTTATAGTTATAATAGATAATTGACCCTCTTCCTCGATCGAATCCTCCTCTTAACCAACCTTTGAAACCTCCTCTTCCTCATTTATTGAAGTCTCTCGGAGTATTATATTGCAATACCACTCCTTTTGATCTAGTTTCCTGCTATGAATATTATATATATGTTAATTTAAGTTATTAATTATTAAGTGAAAGGGTGTGACCCTTCACTATACACGCTCAAGCTTATAAAAGCGAGCCTCATTGTAAATTATTAAATCATCCATTATCAATTATATATTATTATTTTATCAAATGGAGTTATTTTCCATTGGAGGATTATTCGCTTGAATAATCACTGAGTATATCCGGACACGGATATAGCATTGGTATCAGAGCCCTTTCCTCGGGCATCCGATTCTGGTTTTTAACCATCCAAGTAGAGTTTCTCTACATCAGTGGTCTCTGACCAAGAATATAGGCCCTTGGCCTCTCGTCCACCTATTCTTCTTCCCCACTGTTTTCCATTCGGTGCTACTACACACCAACACCTCCACCTCCACGCAAGCCTGCACATTCTACCAGCCCTTCACTCTAATCCATCACAACCCGTGCCACCATCAGCCATCTCCCTCCATTTCCACGCCTCCATCGCTCCACTCTCACAGCTTGCTGCCCCTTCTCGCTCGTAACAGACTCGTCCCTCTCCCGCGCAGCCTCCTCTCTCTCAGATGCCCCCATCGACCACGCCTTTTCCCATCTCCCCCGCACCTGCGTCCAGCTCTCCACCCACACTCCTGCCCACACTCGGCCTCGCGCCCACACTCTCCCTCCACCATCACAACTCTGCCCGCCCCTTCCATCCTTGCCCTTCCCCTCGCCTCGCCCTTCACACCCTCTCAGATCTCATCTGTGCCTCCTCGTTCCACGCCCCTCCCCCTTTCCAACCCTCCCTTCCCTCGTCACGCCTCTCTGCCCCTCGCTACCTATTCCGCGCAGCCCTATCCACGTTTGCGTCCACTGCTTTTCCCTTCTGCACTCACCTCCCTCAAGGCCTTCCACCATCGCCACCCTACCTCATCCAGCGCCACCTCTCGACCAGCCACCACGCCCACCTCTCGTCCAGCTCTCCCCACCCACCCTCTACCTGCGCCTGCCTCACTCAACCGCCACCGGCAACCACCACCTCGGTCGCATTCCCCCGCCGTCCATCTCCCATTCGAAACCTAAATTTTTATTTTTGAAATTAAATATTAAACTTATAATAATATTATTATATAGTTAATATTTTAATTTGTGGAAAAGAAAAAAAAATATATTAAACTATATATATAGTTTATAAAAAGTTAAGATAATAATATTATTAATTAATTAATTAATAATTATTATTATAAGAATATATATATATATATATATATATAATATTATTATTAAATTTTAATAATAATTATTATTATCGAAGGAAAAAAAAAATCAATTCTTTTGAAATAAGGATTGTTTGAAGAAACAAAGCAAATTCAAGCCAAAGAAGACCAAGTCAAAGAAGAAATTAAAGACAAGTCCAAGCAAGACTCCTTATCATCAAAGAAGTTGAAGAACACTTATCATCGACGAAATCAAGTCAAAGTAAAGGAAGGCTCATCAAGAAGTCGAGACACGTTAACGACAAGGATGACCAAGTTCGACATTGTGTGCAAGGAACAAAAAATGTTAGACCAAAAAATGATGCAGAACCATAATACATTAATGGAAGTGTTACAAAGACTAATGCAAAAAAAAAAAGACCAAGTCGGTAGTCCAAATGTGCTAGATGCCTCATCTCATATTTTCACACAGGAAGCACTTGCCAAAAATCAAGATATAAAGAAGGAAATAAATAATTACGAAGCAGAAATAATACGCTTGAACAAAATCATTAGCGACAAAGATGAAGAACTAATGCAGTTACGACATAAATTAGAAAGTCAAGAATCAGAGGTCGGCCAGTGTCGACAACAGATAAAAGTTCTTCAACAACAAAATGACGAATCTAAAAAGACACATAAGTCAGAGATTGCAAAGAGTAATAAAGCATTATCTAACAATGCTGAAGAAATTTTTAGACTAAGAAATCATAACAAGATACTAGTCACAAAAATTAAGAAGTTGAAAAATAGTCGGAAGATAGAACAATCCTTGGACGACATTGAAGGGAAACTTCTAGACAAACAGGAAGAAAATAGTTGTATCAGAAGTCATAATGAAGATCTTAAGGAACAACTTAAGACATCTGAAGCTAACAAAAAATCGCAAGTCGAATTGATTAAGAAGTTTCAAAATGATAATAGGCAGTCAGAAAACAAGTTGGAAAAAATACAGAACAAAAACTTAAATCCTCAAGAGACGAAAATACAACTTCCAACTCAGATCAATGCTCTAAAGGCGACATCTGAAAACGAAAATGACATCGTGAAAGTCCCTTATCGACACCCCAACCATAAAAATCGATATTTAAAAAAGTGGGAAAAGTCGAAAGATAATGGTACTAATGTGATCAAATCTCCTGACGACACATCAGTAGGACATCCCATTAGTCCACAACAAGTCAATTTGGGATGGATTGATCCGTCGATGTATCGGAAGTTATGCTCTACACTTAGCAGTTCGTATCGTCATGTTTCATCAGCCATGGCATCGCAAAGAACAATGCAACAAAATTATAAGGCTTTGAGGACAAAGCCTTTCTAAGAGAGTGGCAATGCTATGAATATTATATATATGTTAATTTAAGTTATTAATTATTAAGTGAAAGGGTGTGACCCTTCACTATACATGCTCAAGCTTATAAAAGCGAGCCTCATTGTAAATTATTAAATCATCCATTATCAATTATATATTATTATTTTATCAAATGGAGTTATTTTCCATTGGAGGATTATTCGCTTGAATAATCACTGAGTATATCCGGACACGGATATAGCATTTCCCTTTGAACTATGTATGCATCCAAGGTGTGTTCTCTCATTAGGTCGAGTGCGTGAAAATCTTTTTCATCATGGTGCACATACTTACAAAATTACAAAATAAGTTTCTAGTAGTGCTATGATATTTATTCCTTAATGGATAGGAAGTTGGGCGATGACCCACCATTCTACATATCTCACACCATACTCCTCCTCCTTGGGATAATGTGTTCGGATAACCTATATCCAAATAATATTTAAAGGATGGACACTCATTATTATGATGGCATTTTGTTCTGTATGTCACACACCATAGTTCTTCGTCCTTTTCCTTCCCTTTAGTGATTTCCTGCAATTGGAGTGTCAATGCTAGTAAATGAAACTAGACCTGATCCATCCCTATGCTAGTCTCTTCTATAGGGGATGATTCTAACTTCATGGTGAGATCTAGTGCACTAGATTGCGTCGGAATCTTCTGCTGCACCAATGGAAAATGTATATGTGGTAACAATCTTGCAATTAATATTTCCTTATGTTGTTCATCTGGAATTTGGAAGGTTATTTGATCCATCAATATATTGAATCTCTAATCAAAATCGCATATTGAATCATTCAATAGTTTCTTAATCTCTTTTATCTCTGTAATACATTACAACTCATACTTCGGCTTCTTGAATTATTTTTAACAGAAATTTCCTGATGTTTTCCAATGTTCTTGGCTGCCTCGTAGGCACAGTGGACTGGTACTTCATATACCGGAGTAATGCATGGTCATTGAATGTCATTGCTAGCTGCATGATTTTCGTATTATCATGCTGGACTTGATTCATGGTCTAGATTTATTCATAGGAAAATAAATGTTGTTTCATATATTTTGTCCCTGCTCTGTGGAAGACAAGCATTCTGAAAGTGGGATCTACCCCTTCCATTGTGTATTGCACGGTATTCGTTCCTAGTGTTTCTAGTTGATTCTAGGTTGTCAAGCGAATTCCACTACTTTGACTACCTATGTTACTATCCTTACTTCCTTCACTAACTACAAGTGTTTGCAAAATAATTCTAGTTCTTACCTCATATCTTGGAGATGTGCATGGGGTCATGGGTTCGACACAGGGAACATCCCAAGTGTAGCTACTAGGATGCAATGGATATTCTCCTACTAAATTGATGTCAGGGTCCTCTTCCCTAAGTTCTGTGAGCGGTATTCCTTCAATCTGTAATACTACACCGGTGTATCTCTCTTCAATTTCATTTTTTTGTCCTTCTCTTTCAGCCAAAATCCTCTTCTTATTGTACCGAAATATTTTCCACTAAAAAACACTCTGATCTCTTCTTTAGTTAGAACTTCATCTTTTCTCAGCATTCTCATCCCGTCTGTTTCTTATTTATTATTTCCTGCACCCCTCCCATACTTTCAAACCATCCCCTAGTCAACCCCCAGTCCCCCTATGTGCACGAAGGATCCTAGTGGTTAGATTCTAACCTCATAACCCCCTTATCACAAAAAAACATCTTGATCCAAGCAGAAATCACTTTCAAGTATATTTCGTGTGGAAATTTAAAAAATTTCCTCTCAGTAGTACTATACGACTGAGTACAAATTATAGAAAACTCGGTAACATAACCCCCCAATAAGCTATCCATGCAAAAATCAACTGTGTCTGATATGATTACTTACGGTATTAAATTTTTGAATCACATCAGGGGTCAAATTCCTCAAAACAATGGTTCAGAATGTTTCATTCATTTCAGCTAACCTTTTTAACCACTCATCCAAAATTATCAGGAATTCACCAAAGAAAATCACATGTAAATATGTAAATACATACCTTTCTAATCACTCCCATTAGTTGATATATGGGTTCCTATGTTGATATTTGACGAATTCATACTCCTTCATGTTTATCCATTGGTCAGTCTCTTTCTTATTCAACCTCCACATCCCCTCCTGTCATTGATCATGTTCCCATAAATGGAACCATTTGTTGGCGCATAGTGGGAAGACCCAAGGTTCAACATTAATTTACTAACAAAACCCTTAGATGTCGGCCCTTTGGAATCACTTGCAAGTAGATGAATTCTCACCCGGGGCATCTATGGGGATTGTAGGAACCAAGTTTCTGTAGTGATGAAGATAAGGGAGGAAAAATTGCTAACCATTCTATTTATCCTTATAGCATGCATGCGGAAATAAATAATACATTCATAGAATCAGATATCACATTCATGGAAACAGATCCCAAGTTCAAATCAATAGATAATGCATTTGTATTAATAATTATAAAACAAAGTACAACATATGTGCGCAGTAAACAATGCATTCATCATATCATAACTCATAGCAATTTCATCCACAACAAGCTCACTTCTTTATTATCATCCAAACCATTTCTTACAAAACTGGCACACTACGCTCTTAGATCATATCTCTATCTTTAATCCCGAAAAATACCCATACATGCGTTCTCTCCCTAATCTTTCTATCTATACAAAAAATCTTATATATTATACAATTGCAATGGGGCTTAGTCTATAACCAATAGACCAAAAATGACTAACACTTCAACGATATTCCTTCTTTTACGCGCGCTAGTCCTTGCATGTTAAATTCCGCCACTTGTCTTTATTCTTTTGTGCATGTTGTCCCCTAGTGACCTATTTTGGTCTACTCCCTGAACACAGTTCCCAAAAATGCCCCAAAAATCTCGGCATAACATCACCATAAATCATATCAAACCCTTGCCCCAAAACAATTTCCTCCAAAAATTTAAATGTATATTAGTTTAGATGCCATTTGAATGTTTTTAAATTTTAATAATTATTACATTTTTCTACTCAATTATATCATAAATACAAATCTAACACTCAAAAATATTATATCATTTGAAAAAAATATATTAATATATTTACATATAATTAAAACATAATAATAGTATATATATTCAACTATCTTATAAGTAATATAAATATTATTTAAACTTGACTAGGATGTTAGGGAAGTAAACATTAACATGATAGACATACTTTCATAAGTGATTTGTGTTCGGCTACACAGGGTACTACCAAAGGACCGAACACCAAGAGAAACCACTTCACACAAACAGATCACAGATCAACACACCGATGTTTTGACGTGGTTTAAACCCTCTTGAGGGAAACACTCCACGGCCCCGGCCAAATAGCTTCTACGGGACATTTATTATGCAAAGAAAGAAAGTTACAAATGAGATTCTCATAATTGATCAACTAAACAATGACCCTCCATGCTCTTTAAATAGAGATCATGGACCAATCGGGTGTTAAGCCACATATCAAGGTTAGGTTTGATCTAAGAGAAGTTGAGCCGTCGGATCACTCTATGTCGGGAACATATCGTGACTGTCAGATTAAGTATTTACAAATGCATACTAATGCATACTAAAGAAGCACACTATCCCTAACAGATATATTACACAAGTTGATCTTAACTAACTCCTAAGTGTCTAAATATCCTAACATCCCCCCTTAAGAACAACTTGGGATAGGATTGAAGGATTTACAAAAGTGACACTATTAGGAGAAGGAAGGAGGCATTAGAGCCTATCCCCCCTTAATGACAAGTTCCTGAACTCCTAACATAGATCGAAGTTTAGAAAACTTTGCTTCTGTAAGAGACTTGGTGAAGATGTCTGCAACTTGATCATCTGTAGGGCAAAAGAGCACTTCAAGAACACGATCATGAACAAGATTTATGATGAAGTGCATATGTAGCTCAATGTGTTTGCTGCATTGATGTAGAACTGGATCTTTGGCAAGCTTGATGGCACTTTGATTGTCACACCAAAGTGGAGTAGGCTGTTGCTGCTTGAATCCAAAATCTGAAAGGATCTGTCGAAGCCATATAGCTTCCTGACTGGCATTAACTGCTGCTCGATATTCTGCCTCTGCTGAAGAAAGAGAAAGAGCTTGTTGTTTCTTACAAGCCCAAGTAATAGGTCCAGATCCCAGACTGAAAACATAACCTGCAATAGACTTTCAATCATCAGGATCGCCGACCCAATCTGAATCAGTGAAACCAACCAACAAAGGTTCCCCCCCTGTACTGTAATGAATCCCAAACTGAACTATACCTCGAATATATCGAAGTATTCTTTTAGCTGCTTTCCAGTGACTTTCATGAGGTGTCTGCATATAACGGGAAACACGACCAACGGCAAAGGAAAGGTCAGGACGGGAATGAGTCAAGTATAAGAGACTACCAACAAGCTGACGATACAAGGTGGCATCGACTTCAGGTGAAGTACAAGTGGCAGAAAGTTTGACTCCAGACTGGAAGGGAGAAGGGGCTGGTGTACAATATTCCATGTGAAAGCGACGAAGAAGATCACAAGCATACTTAGACTGAGAAAGAAAGATTCCTTCTTTGGTTTGCAGGACTTGGAGACCAAGAAAATAATGCAAATGTCCTAAGTCTAACATTTCAAAATTTTATTTAAGACTGGATTTCACATGGGTTATAAGCTTAGGGTCACTACTAGTAAGAATAAGGTCGTCAACATATAGAACAAGTATGATGAGATGGTTTCCTACTTTCTTGGTATAGACATTGGGGTCAGAATGGCATCTAGAAAAACCAGTGTCAAGGAGAAACTTATCCATTTTGGCATACCAAGCTCTAGGAGCTTGCTTAAGGCCATATAAGGATTTCTTAAGGCGATAGACAAGGCTAGATTTATTCTGAACATATCTAGGAGGTTGTTCCATGTAAATTTCCTCCTGTAAATCACCATGCAAGAAGGAAAACTTGACATCCATTTGATGGACTTCCCAGTTGCGTAAGGCTGCAAGGGAAAGAACAAGGCGAATGGAGTTCATTTTTGCGACGGGAGCAAAGGTTTCATTGTAGTCAATCCCTTCAACTTGGTAAAAACCTTTGCAACTAACCTTGCCTTAAGTCTTTCAACACTTCCATCTGATGCATACTTAGTTCTGTAGACCCATTTACATCTGACAAGTTTTCTTCCTTTTGGAAGAGATACAAGATCCCAAGTATCGTTCGCCATTAAGGAACAATATTCTTCATCCATGGCTACATACCAATCTGGATTCCCTGAAGCTTCTACAAAAGTTTCTGGATCATGATTCTCGGAGACTTGATCCAAAAGAGAAGAGGCTTGCTGAAACTGAGAACGTGTTCGACGTTGATCTCTAGGATCACCGGCAAGATCACCAGTTGCTTCACATGTTGAATGGACCCATCGAGGAAGCACCTGTGCTGGTACAACTGGAGGAACATGAGCAGGTGGAGGTGGATTTTCATCCTCACTATCATCATCAGAAACTGGAGTTGGAAACCTGTCAAGGAAGTTGGAAGAAGAAGAAGAAGGTACAAATGCCGAATCAAGCTTGTAGGCCAAAGATGGCACAATCACCGAGTTAGGCTCACAGGCCAAGAGATTTTCATCAAATTTAACATCTCTTCTAATGATTATATCATGAGAATGTGGTTGAACAAGTCTATAACCTTTTACATCTTCAGAATATCCAACAAATATGCACTTTTCACTTTTAGGCTGCAATGCTTTCCGTTTTTCATCCGGAATGTGAGCCCATGCTTCACTACCAAACACACGGAAGTGACTTACATCAGGTTTAGTTTTACTCCATGCTTCTTCTAGTGTTATACCCTATAATGCTTTAGTGGGGGTGTGATTAACTATTTAATTTGCACAATTTATGGCTTCAGCCCAAAATTGAAGACTTAGTCCCTTAGATTGGATCATACAATTAGCCATTTCTTTTAAAGTGCGGTTCTTCCACTCAGCTACACCATTTTGTTGTGGTGTATATGGAATAGTGTGCTGTTGTTGGATGCCTTGTTCAGTGCAGAAAGTAGTGAACTTTTTGTTAACATATTCTCCTCCATTGTCAGATCTTAACTTAATAATTTGATGACCAGATTGTTTTTCAACAAGGGCCTTGTAGGCCAAGAACATGTTAAATACTTCACTCTTAAATTTTAGGAAATAAACCCAAGTGCGTCTGGTGTAATCATCAATGAAAGTTAAGAAATATTTGAAACCAGAAAAGGAAGCAGATGGAAGAGGACCACACAAGTCACTATGCACAAGCTCCAAGGGAACCGAGGCGTGCCAAGAGGCATGTTTGTCAAAACTGTCCCGATGATTTCTGAGTACACAACTGGAGAAAACACCATCCCTGCAAGATACCATCGGAAGACCTATCACCATATTTTCTTTACATAGTTGTTGTAATGAGGGATAATTTAAGTGACCAAATCGCTCATGCCAAAGTTTGCTCAAGTTATCACTATGAGCAACAAAAACTGAAGGGAAAGGTGATGACACAAAGTTGTTAAACTTGTACAACCTGGTAATATCATCAACAATTTTGGTAGCTAGGACCTGTTGAGGATCTTTAAAATCCTTGATTACAACTTGGTGAGGTGTAAAGGTCACAGTTTTACCTTCACCAGAATGAGTGATCTGATAGACTGATAACAAATTGCAGGAAATTCTTGGAACACATAGTACATCACTAAAATGACCATTATCTACTGGAAATGTTCCAGCTCCTACAACACTTAGAGATCTATCATCACCAACAAATATTTGTTTGGTGTTACATTCATACATAGTAGAAAAGATGGCTTGATCCTTAGCCATATGATAAGATGCTCCAGAATCAATGAGCCATTCATTTGAAGTAGAAGAAGAAGATGCATTATAAGAATAACCAGAAGCACAAAGTGCATGTCCATGAGAGGCAGATTCTGAAGACGAATCTAGGCTGATGTGGTGCTTCTTCATTGCTGCTTCCAAGGCTGCCATCTTCTTGAAACACTTAGATTCATCATGATTATCTTTCCCGCAATAGTTGCAATGACGCTCAGTCTTCTTGCCTTTTGGCTTGGATCCTTTGTCATTTTTTAAAGAAGGAGCTGACTGAGAGGGTTTGGGACCCTTGTTTGACTTATTATTGCGAAAATTTTGTTTCTTGGGAGGCTTGGACTTTTCTTTCTGTTGGGGCAATAAGGCTTTCCCAGATGTATCTGCATTGTTGATTATTCCAAGATGAATGAGTTTATCTTGTTCTCTAATCAAGGAATCACAAAAGGATTCAAGACTAGGCTCTTGATAGCTAGCTGCATTCAAGGATGCTTTCATGGAGTAAAATGTAGATACAAAAACAAAATATGCAGGTCCAAGTTTGGAAAGAATATGATAAATGCATTGTTTGTTTTCCCTCTCAATCTTACATTCTGCACATAAGAGTTTAAGATTTTTGTACTTAGATAAATAATCTTGAATGCATGAAAAGTCACTTGGATTTAAAGAAATCAACTCATTTTCGAGTTGGTGACCTCGAATTTCATTGTGTTTACCAAACACAGATTCCAACTTGTCCCAAGCAGCATTAGGTTCATCAATTCCAGATATGTGGAATCGCAAATCAGTAGAGATTGACATCCCAATCAATCCATGAGCTTTATCACATCTATTTGCCTATTTTATTTTCTTATCATCATCAGTGGGTTCTTTTTCTTTCCCTGAGGTAATTCTGAAAAGTCCCCTACTTTGTAGAACATCCTCCATACGAGATTTTCATGAGAAATAGTTGGAACTATTAAGTAGAATATCACAAGGGGCGGCCATATTTGTAAATTAATGGATGTAAAAGAATAAACCAATAGTCTGGATGTGAAGAACTCGAAAAAATAAGCGGTTTAAAAAAAAATGGCACTAAAAACTGATTCTGTATGATGAAGTTATGCTTGAACAAAGAAACTGTTGAAGATGTCCCCAATAGTGACGTGGCAGCTAGAGAATTTCCAGCAAAAAAAAGAACCCCCCTCTTCCCAAGATGAACCTTTTGACAATCACTTTACAAGAAAGTTGCTTTAAGTGAACCAATTTTGTAAAATAAGTGATTTCACTTTTACAATGATATTACTTTTAAATAGTGCAACAATAAATAAATAAAACTTAAGTGACTCACTTGTATTTTTATTTTTTATTATTTAAGTGAGATGCACTTTTACAATAAAGTAACTTGAAAATAGAAATTGCATGCATTTTTTCTTTTAAAAGTAACTTCCTAAGACTTGAACTCAAGACCTATTAAGGAATAAAACAACTTTGAACCAAGTGAGCTAGATTAAAAGGTATGTAAAATATGGGAATGAGGAAGGGAGTTTTTTTTTTTTTTATACTCTTCTTCCTCAGTTTGCGTGCTTGCCCTTTTTCCTGCAAAACACACCACAAATCGAAACAAAAAAAAAACTTTTCCACACTTGTGGAGTTAGATCTCGTTAGCTTGCCCGGAAAGTCTACGTTTCCTCTCTGTTTCTGATTTGCCGAGATCGCGCAAGGTGCACGGAAAAGAGCATACGCAGCCGAGAAAAACCTAACAGTAAAAAAAGATGAAATATGAGATTTTTTCTTTTTAAAAAAATAAAATAAAAAAATGCGTCACTGTAACATTTAACATTATACCTTCAGATCTGATGAAATACGTGTTTTTGGAGCAACTGGGAACCGTTTTCGATCAAACGAAAACTATTTCCCAATGGAAACGACGCTCTGGACACAATGGAACACCTCCCACAGCCCAGAAATGCATAGAAATACCAAAACTAGAAACCCTTTCAAGTTTCGGCAACAGCAGTTCAAGATCTAGATCATAACCGGAAGCGACACTTCATAAAAGATCTGATACCATGTTCGGGTACACAGGGTACTACCAAAGGATCGAACACCAAGAGAAACCACTTCACACAAACATATCACAGATCAACACACCGATGTTTTGACGTGATTTAAACCCTCTTGAGGGAAACACTCCACGGCCCCGACCAAATAGCTTCTACGAAACAATTTATTATGCAAAGAAAGAAAGTTACAAATGAGCTTCTCATAATCGATCAACTAAAAAATGACCCTTCATGCTCTTTAAATAGAGATCATGGACCAATCGAGTGTTAAGCCATGGATCAAGGTTAGGTTTGATCTAAGAGAAGTTGAGCCGTCGGATAACTCTATGTCGGGAACATATCGTGACCGTCGGATTAAGTATTTACAAATGCATACTAATGTATACTAAAGAAACACACTATCCCTAACAGATATATTACACAAGTTGATCTTAACTAACTCCTAAGTGTCTAAATATCCTAACAATTTGGTTGGAGAAGGTAGTTGTTTCCATTCACTCCATCATTTATGCTCATGGAAAAATGTGGAAATGGTGGAAGGGGCTAGCTAATTGTCTATGCTCCATTACTTGGGCTCATGATGGGAAAGGCTTCTTGCAAGAATGAAACATCCCAATATGAATAGTCCCCCCAAAGACCCCCAAATATTGGCCTCTCAACAACAATAGTTTTGTGAACAAGACCTAGAAAATCATTAGTGAGGGGAGTTAATCGGTTCTACTAGTCCCAAGGGTTTAAGAATAGGGTTGAACCATGTTCAAAAGGTCAAAATTTCCTCCTAGATACCACTATGTTTTATGATTTTCTCATCTATAAATTTTCTCTATGTTTGCATGGCTGGTGACCCTTTACTCCAAGTGAGAAGGTGTATGTCCAGGGAGTGGATCTTTGGATCAAGGCTTAGGAGGTGGTGACTTATCCTTCTAGGATTCCAAGTCCGTATAGAACCTTATCTTTCCCTCTACATAAACCTGATTCCTCAAGGAAATATATAGAGGGGGTGTTTCCATAATACTTATCTAAAGTGACTATGGTTTTCCTAATACTGAAATATAAAATAGCATAGGATAAACAAATATTTATGATGTAATAAACAATAAATTATATTGCAGAATAATGAAACACATGATAATAGAAACAAAATATGTTGCGGAAATAAGCCTTGTGTTATGATAATCAATTTAGGAAGCAATGTTCACTCACAAATTAAGTCTATGTGACCTTGCACCTAAGCATAACATCCATATAATAATCCTTGGAAAAACAATCCACGACCTTATATATCATTAAATAGGCCCTCAATATCACAAAAGACTAACCACTTGACTTGGTCCAATAATTAATGAGTACCCACTAGCTAGTGGCCCTAATTAAGAGAGATACCATTGTTACATTGATTAATTGTTCACTAATAACTACTCCACTTTATTCAAATTTCATGAATTGTAGAGTTAAAGGTGAGGGTAGGATCCTAAAAATAAGAGACTAGTTTTTTTCTCTGGTTGGAATAGCTCATTTTCTTATGGGCATTGGGATTATGAGATCTTGATCCCTAGAAAGTACTCTCCATCCTTAGTACAAATGAAAGTAAATATAAATATTATAAGGGAGGAGGAGGTTACTCTGAACAACACCAAAAGAGGTAGGCCTAAGAGAATCCCAATGCCTAGAAAACCTAAGATAAGGAAGATAAATTGAGCTCAATTGGAAGCTATCTCTATGATCAATACCTACCATTAGTGTCATCGATTTATCTATTATTATATTAAAATTTTCATAATATAAATAATTTAGAGTAAAAAAGATCTAAAAAAATCAAAATAAAAATGTGCATAGCATGTATAGTAACTGCTTTGCATAATTTACTAAGGAGGTTTTCATTTAAACAATAGTAGAATCTAAAATTAAAAATTTATCAACAAAATTATTCTATTCCTCAATAATTTTAAAAATAATTTTAGTCAAGTACATGCCAATTCATGCATACAAAAATCATAAGTAATATGAAAGTATTGACTGAATTGGTAGCCATAAGGGGTGGAAAATACATAGAGTTAGATGAATTTTTCTACAAAAGAGAAGGTTCAACAAATAATGGGAAACTATGGGAAACATGACTCTCCTCCCATCCTAATAGTTCCACTTGAATAATTAATCCCCCTAAGTCAACAACCACCAAACCTTCACCCAACTCATCAGTCATATAATATGCAATGTTGGAAATATAGAGCAATGCAACATCAAGAAGACAAAATACATAATCGAAACATTGATGCCCCCCAAAATATTTCTTGGAGACCCCTATCATAACAAAAAAAAACATAATGAGCCCCAATATTTCTCCCCTCTTCTTTTATAACAATCCCCAAATCTGATAATCTATTTTGCATGCCTCTTGTGATTTGGGTGATGCATACCAAATTATTTATTTAATTCAATTTAATTAATTATTTTATGAATTCAATTTACTATTATAAATTTTTTAATGGTAGGGGAACTTTGTATTTAATTTGAATTATCCCCCCAAAGGATCATAGTAATGCCTAGATGTGTAGGGACATTACTTGAACATAAACAACAGACTAAAGACACATCATTTATGTCACCTGAGCACTAAACCAACTGAAGGAAACATGCAAATTGAGAAATACAACATCCTTATGTTTGTGATCAATACAAATCAATAGGAAGGGTGATTGGGAATGATTGAAGGCCATGTCATACTCATATTCGCAATCCATGTAACAAGATGCTTTGATATCCTTTGCAATCATGGGCCCTCATGAATTTATTGTGGTACACATGTTCTTGTTGTTGAAAACCTAAATTATCCCTAGCTCAATCCCATGCTGCATGCATCACAAACATTCAATCATCAATATCAATTTAATCAAAATCCAGTAATAGCTGAACAAATCAACTCCTTGGAAAGAATCAAATCAAACTTACATAGATTCACAACATTCATGACATTATAAACTCTCAACATGATTGTCATGTCCCAAATTTTGCATTGGGTCACAATGGCCTAAGCCCATTGGCCATATTCATGAGAGTTTGTCAAATTGATGCTAAGGGTCAAATAATTCCCAAGGAGGAAAATTACTAGTTTCCTAGGTTGGTGGTGGAAGCTTTGGGATTTGGAATAAGGGGGATAATAAATGATATGTGGACATTAGAATAGCATAAATATTTAATAAAGGAGATAAATAAATATATACAAGTGAAAATCAAAGTGGCATTTGATCATGAAGACACATGGAGGAAGTGGGACTCACACAAGCTAGATTTTCTATGCAACATGGCATCCTCCTCTTGTCAATTCAAATCCATGAGAAGTCCAATGTTATTGGGATGATTTGGAAGTGAATAATACTTGACCTGAGTCAATGAGGTCGAAATTTAGAGGAAGAGTAACTCCCATGGAAGAGGAAGAGGCAATTTGGAGCTAGTGGGACACTTGGGCTAAATTCCCTAGCTCTATGACAACAATGATGAAGATGATATGACACCTATGACACAAATAAGACCTGAAGTCTGACATCTGACATATATGACATGTCAGGGATAAAAATAGCCTCCAATAGGGTTCTCAAGTGAGTTAGGGCAGCCAAAGAGACACCAAGTCGAATATGGAGAAGGAGGGAGATAGAATTGGAAGGACAAGTGGCATACTTGGGAATCTCTTCCCAACTTGAGTGAAGATATTGGAAGTAATTCGACCCATGGAGGACATTAGAATTTTATAAAATTCATGAACAAAGAATAATATCAGCTTTTGATCATTTTTAGAATTTGCAATTACATTTGTGAGAGAGGAGCTAGTGGATGACTAGTTTCTTGCCTTAGCCAATTTCGAGGGTGAAAGATTCCCATCCAAGTTGGTGTTTGGAGATTCCATTCAGGTATTTCATGGATCTTTAATGGATTCTTTATTTGCAGGTGTAATATACATGGAATCTTGTAGTTTCTTCTAGTGCATCTCATTCAGTCAACCATTTCCAATTTTCATTGCATATTCTTTCTCCTTGAGGGAGGGTGCTTTTGGTGAGCTATTGTACTCTTTGGGGGAGCTTATTATGCCTAATTTATGTTGTAATAATATTAATATAATATTTTATTCATATTCATAATTGTATCAAGTCAAAAATGCAGTTGGAATGATGTGAATCTAATGTTTAATGGATAAACAATGCCATTTCCCCACTACCTTGTTGTGAACCAATGTAATGTTGATGGATTCAAATATATAAGTAAAATACTGATGGTTTATTGATGAATGGACTTTTATTGATGTATTATATGATTTTAGTGTTTAGTACATAAACATTTGGAGTCATTTTGTTGAGTTTCATAGCATTTGGAGAAGTTTGTCGATCATTTCCCCCAAGGTTGAAACTAGTCTGTTTGCATCTGATTTAAGGGAGTTATATCAGACATTAAAAATTGAACATTTATGCACATGGTTTCATGTTTATTTCCTTTATATTTCCCCTACTTCCATTCATAAATTCGAGTTGGATTGAGTGCATTTGGAAAGCCATTTTCATCATCTACCCCTAGGGTATTTGAACCACAATTTACTAGTAAATCCCTATCTTGAACAGATTTGAAAGAGGAGTTGCAGAAGTCATATGAACACTATAGATAATCCATAAAAATTATAAATATGTATTAATATCATCCACGTACCTTCTGTATAAATTTGGGAGAATTTGGAGTCATTTGGAGACCAAGGGACCAATACTAGTCAAAGAGAAATTGCTAGTAAAATACCATACATTGACCAGAATCTTAAAGGAGTTTGCAGAAGATTTTTAATGGTCTTAAATCATCCATGAACATAATAATCAAGTATTAATATCATTCATACACCTCCTCAGAATATTTGCGAGCATTCGGAGCAATTTGGAGACCTAGACATCAAAACTAGTCAAAGGTCGAATTAGGAAAAAAAGTGAAAAATTTTCAATTTTAATAAAATTCTTAAAAAGGGACATTACAGTGGTAGCATGATTGTGGAACCTAATGTGGTATGATATTCATGAGGAAAATAATTCAAGGACCACCATTATATATTGAAACCAAAAGTGATTTTGTTGAAGAGGAAAAAAAGTAGGAGAAGAAGAGCAATTTTTTTTAGGAAACTATGACAGGGATGAAAAGGGAACCTCATATGATGGTAAGGAGTATATAAAAATCATGAAACCAATATTTGAAGACATGAACAAGAAACTTATGAAAGGATTTGAAATTTTTACTATCCAAATTGAGAGAAAATATATTGATCTTAAGATAACCAAGGGGAAAAATGCATCAGCTTGCTTGAAGGAGCAAAAGGAGGAGACCAATCAACCACCTAGTTCTGAAATAGGTGAAGTAGAAGAAGAATTACATGAAGAGGATCGAAAGTCACTCCCAAGTGACTCTGAAAAAGGTGAAGATGAACTTGAAGAGATCCAAACACTTGATGTGGTGGAAGAGGAACTTGAATTGTCTCTTGATGAAAGTTATGCAATTTTTAAAGAAGAGCATGATTCGTCTACATTGGAACCAATCTACAACAAAGGTTTCACACTTTTGAAGGAGCTACATGATACTACCCATATGGATCCTGTTTGTGCCAGAAATTGTTTCCAAGGCAAAAGAAACAAGCCAACACAATCTCAAATGTAAAACTCAATAAAACTAGGGTTTAGGGTTTGTTTAAAAGATTTTTAATGGTTGTAAGCTTTGGGAACAATCAGGGAATACATTCATGAGCCAGATAATAACTAAATCATAAACAGAAAATGATAAAGATGCATTATATATCACACAAGATCCAACAGAAACACTATGCTGAGGTTCATTCATAAAAGACAAGCATCACTAGCAAATACACATAAACCAGTAATGAATATATCAATTAAGAAACTAAACAAGTTCAATAATGAAGCCAACACAGAAAACTGAAAGGGAAAAATGTCATATATCTCATAATTTCACCATCAAATGTATATAAGAGTCTTGGTACTTAACTCCTGAACAAGTCTGAAGACAAGAGGCAGTCTAAAGACCTCCTGAAAGCTCCCAAAAATCGAACCCTCTCAATGACTTTCTAACCTCCCTAAATACTAATCTTTACAAAATCAGTTAGGGATCTAACCCTAACTGCCTTCCATCTATTCGATGAGGTAAAGTAGAATGTACAATATTACAAAATTACAAAATATGCTAAAAATAGTAAATCACTAACATATGTGTTTACCAACTAGTGACAACTAACTAAATGAACAACTAACTTATAGATCTTTTGCTGCTTCAGCCAGTAGAGCGATACCATCTGATGCTTGGTCTTTCCTCTTAACTTTTTTCTGCTCCTGCTTCATGTCATTTATCTTCTTGATGAGCTCCTTGTTTCTCTGCTGTAGGTTCTGGACTGTCTTCTCCAATTCTGTGCAATGCATGTCAGTATCTCTTTTTCTCTTTAGTGCTTCCTTTGATTCTGCTATCAATTCCTGAAAATGATCATTTACATCCTGTAGGTCTTCTCTCAACCTTCTATTAGCCATCATCAATCCATCATTTACCTCTTGCATGTAAGTCATCTGATGTTTATACTGCTCAACAGTTTTCTGCAAATTTTCTCTGTCAGAGTCAAATAGTTTATTTATTGTAGGATCTTGTTCCTCATCAGGTCTCCAAGGTATATCAAGTGTTTTGAAGATTTCAGCCTCTTCAATTAACAGGTCTGCAGGAGTGTCTTCAATGCCAGGATTTTCCTCACCTGTTCCTTCAACCAAAGGAGCTTCTTCTTTTGATTGTGGCTGCTTTCTGTCTAATTCTGATTTATCATCCATGGAAACCTCATCTAGGACAGTAACTTCATTTGTATTTAATCTGGGATTGAGCAATTTTTTCATGTTCAGTCTTAACTTGTTCTTTTACCTAGTTTTAGGTCTCCAAAATGATGTTGCTTCTCCCATCATTTTCAACTCCTTTCCTTAATGCTGGATAGCAGCTAACTCTACTACTTCAACTTTATTCCTTTTTCTGTTAGGTTTTGTTGTTTTGTTGTCTGAAGTAGGGATTTCTTTTCCTGTTTCAACCTTGACTTCTGTTCTGGAGATGGGATTCTCTTCCTCCAATAAATATCCCTCATCATCTGAGAGAATGGTGATAGGGCTTCTCTGTTGAGTTTGAATCTCCTCCTTAGGTACAACAACCTCTCTTATATCAACAGTTTTCACTTCATGAGAATCCTCTGCAGGTGCCAAATTCTATTCAGGTTGCTCTTTCTCATCTATAAACAGTGAATACTTGCCTTTAGGACTGGTTGAGAGCATTTTTGGTTCACTATCCTCCTCCACATGCTTTGATGCTTCCTCCACTTTGACCTCTTTCTTATTTTCAAGCTTTGGCTTCTGACCTAATTTTCTCATCAAGACCTTACCCTTGTCTGCTTGCCTCTTAGATTTCTGATCTTCAAAGCCAGACCAAAAGATGAAAAAATCCTAGGTCTTCCCTTCATGCTGCAAAACAGTGCTAATAATCAACTTGATTAGCCCATGGTGAAAGATAGATTGAGAATAATGATCTATCGGCCCTTTCACCCTATTGGACATCTTCTACAAGCTTTTCAAAAAGAAGAATGGCAGGTTCATCTTGGACACCCCCACCATGTGCTGAAGGAATCTGAAATGGTACTTGTATACATAAGCATACCTGCCCTCGCAAGTAACATAGCTCTGCAGTATTCTGATTGGCTCAACCCATTCCTTTCTGAAATTTTGAATAAGGACACCTTTATTCCAATCAGGGGTGACATTTGGTAAAAGATATCTTTGTGGATCAAAGTCAAAAGGCAGTTTGTTAAACCATGGTTCACCCTCATCCTTAATCCCTGTAGCTTCTGAAATCAGCTTTACTGTCAACCTGAATTTAAGAGTATCAAGAATCACCATGTCATTTTTAAAACCCTGAGCAAACTTACAGGACACCTCTGCATTATACCCGTCGATCTTCTTGAAGAAGTCCATCCAACCAGCTTGTTGAAACATCTCAACACACCCAAGGAGTTTTTCAATCCATCCTACATCAGTAGGTTCGGCTCTGTTTATCTTACCACTCTTTCCCATTCTTCTTCAATCACTACAAACTGAATAACTTATAGGGTTTTTAAATTTAGTTTATTTTAGCTGTCAGGAATCTTAGTATCAAAATGACAGTAAGCTTCATATATTCTCAAGCCTTTAGCTCCTCGCTGTCTCTATCTCACTACAACCTTAGCTTTGACAGGATCATATTTCATTAAAAAAAACTGCTATCTTTAACCCTCACTTAGCCTAGCGTCTCAGAGTATCAAAAATAGCTATTTCTCTGGCCGAAATTGCATTTAAAAGCCCAATTTAACTTTTCCTTTGATCAATTTTGACAGAGTAAGCCCCAGTGAAAAAACCCCAAATTTACAATTATATTGGTTTTTCGAGAAATACCTATAAATTGCTCAACTGCAGTTATTTAAAATCATGACTTGAGTTGTCAAATGAGTCACCATGGATGTACAAACATCCTTCAACGTTCAATTTAACTGCTAGCGATGAAATTAGGAAGCCCTAATTTCCCGTGAAGCCATCAAAAACCTCTCCTTTATTCAGCAGCGGCAATGTCCGGTTTTTTAGTGGTTATGGCTACTCCACTAAGTCATTCGTCTTTGAATGTGCCTGTAAATGACAAAATCATCCCACATTTACCTCAAACCATACTACTACCTGTCAAAAGGAATTACATCTATGCTCATGACGAGCACAATCTCCTCACAACGTGTAACCACTTAGAATCATGATGTTCCCTGCATCAGCACGTAACAAATTCTCCAGAACATGTAATTAGTCATTCATCATTCCAAACGTGCCAAGATTTGCTAAAAGATCGGAGGAATTTTGGAGTCGCGATATTCTTGTAGCGCGCCTTTGATGATTTTGAGATCCAGTGCTACAAGAATAATTTTAACACTGTTTTGGTGCTTTTTAACAGCTTTTTGTTATTTTGCATAGGGTTTTAAAACTGTCAAAGCAATGATTACACATGACTTATACTCAGAGTATGGTTTATGAACCCAATATTTGATATGGTGACTTTTAAACCCTTCAACAAAAACAAAGCTAAAGTTTAAAACTTGAATTTCAAAAGCAAGCCCAAAATTTCATATAAAGACTAAAGAAAACTTCCTAAAAGAGGGTAAAAACAAATTAAGGCAAATAAAAATCTTAAAATAAAATGCAAATCAAACAAAATTTGAAGTGACAAATTACTGACTTAACATCTAGCTCCAGCTACGGGATGAAGACCTCCCTGCGAGGCTTCAAGAACCTGTAGACCAGTGCCTTCTGTCTGTTATCTTATCTATCTATCTGTAAAAACCTCCATTGGGCTATGGAGTCTTATTGTGATTCACTCACCGGTATGTACAATGATCAGTGAAAATGCTCCTATAAACTGTAAAAATGCTTGAGGAATCGCCCATTAACAGGGCTAGACAACTCCTCACCTTCCAAGGACTGCAAGATAAAAGTATTGTTCTCTAAAACTTTTGATACCAGAAAAGGGCCAAACCAAAGATTATCAAACTTACCATGCTTACCCTTTTTCTCTTTTCTTGCATCCCATCTTAGAACCATCTCAACTTCTATGAAAGTACTTTCTTTAATATTCCTGTCAAATCTGTTTTTAATCTTGGATCTGTACAAGTGTGCTTTTTCATCCACCTTCTCTCTACTTTGCTGTAACTCTATCATTTCAAAGATTCTCCTTTGCATATCATTTGGTTCCTCTTGAGAGTTCTGGAGGAATTTCATCATTGGAATCCCCAATTGAATAGGGAACATTGCTTATGTACCATAAACTAGCTGAAATGGAGAAGTCCCAATTGCCTGTTTCACTGTAATCCTATCTGCCCATAATGCATACTTCAGCATTGAATCCCAAGACCTTTTGTTATGCTTCAGCAGTTTCTTGATGCTCTGAATGATTTTCTTATTGGAAGATTCGGCTTGACCATTGCCCTGAGGATAATAGGGAGTTGAGTGCTTCAGAATGATGCCATTTCTTTCACAAAAGGCCACCATTGCCTTGGATTTGAATGCCTTTGCATTATCTGTTATTAATCTCTGTGGATAGCCAAACCGGCTCAAAATATTTTCTTCAATGAATTCCATGATTACCTTGTCTGTAGCATTCCTTGTGGGAATGGCTTCCACCCATTTTGTGAAAAAATCTGTTGCAGTCAGAATCCAGTGATGCTGTCCTGAAGATGTTGGATTTATTTCTCCAATAAAGTCCAGACCCCACTACTGAAAAGGGGCATTGACTGCAATAGGTTTTAAAGGCAAAGACAATAATTTCTGTTTACCTGCAAATTTCTGGCAGGGAATGCAGGATCTTACCTGTTGGTAAACATCTGTGAACAAGGATGGCCAATAATATCCAGCTCATAAAATTTTGTAAGCTGTTGCTTTCCAATACGTGTGCCCTCCACAGGCACCTTCATGAGATTCTGAAATCACCTCTCCTATTTCAGATTGATCCAAACACCTAAGCAAAATACCCCCCGGGTCTTTCGAGAACAATCGATCCTCAACTAAACAGTATTTAGTAGCTTTGAGTTTTAAAGATCTGGCAGCCTTCTTATCCAAATGTTCAGGACATTGCAGAAATAACAGAAAATGAACAATGTCTGCATACCAGGATTATGATGAATAAAAATCCATGATCTTTTCTTTTTCCAGAAGTGCTTGATCTTCTTCAGGAACTGATTCTTCAGCCATGACATACAGTCCCAGAGCCTGACAATTTGATTCAGCCAATAGCTTGGCTACACCTTGTCCCTTGACAAGCTTAGTAGGCCTAATCTCTACATCATATTCCATAATCTTCGCAATCCACCTACCTCTCTTTCCTTCACTATCAGGATGAGTTAACACATCTTTCACAACAGAATTAGGTACAAAAGAAATTACTTTTGAATGCAGGATATAAATTCTGAGAAATTTCAAAGCCTTTACCAGAGCATAAGCTTGCTTCTCCAATATACCGTACTTCAGCTCAGAATCTCTGAGAGTTTTACTGAAGAAAGCAATAGGCTGTTCCAATCCTTCTTTATTCTTCTGAAGTAAAACAGCTGCAATTGTGTCTTCTGATGCAAATGAAAAAGTAAGGAATTCTTTGGTAAAATCAGGACTTACCAATACAGGTGCTTCAGTTAGAGCTACCTTGATTTTCTCAAATGTTGCCTTTGCCTCAGTAGTCCACTTTACTTCCTGATCTTTCTTTAACATGGCTGTGATTTGTTTGATGGTTTCAGCAAAGTTGGGAATAAACCACCGCAGAAAATTTATCTTGCCAATAAATGATTGAACATCTTTTTTACTCCTAGGTAAACTAATCTTCAGTATTGCTTTCACTCTTTCAGGATCTATTCTGATGCCATCATCAGACACCAAGTGACCAAGTAGTTTACCTTCTTGCACAGCAAAATGTGACTTTTTGGGGTTCAGGGACAGGCCAAATTTTCTGCATTTTAGGAAGGTTTGCCTCAAGTGCTTCAAGTGTTCATCATCGGATTTTGAGAATACAGTAATATCATCCAGATAGATAACCACAAACTTATCTTTTTCTCCCACAAATGCAATGTCCATGGCTCTCTGAAAGGTTGCTCCAGCATTCATCAAAACAAAAGGCATCTTGTCATACATGAATGTCCCCCAGGGGGTCTTTTCCTTGTCATCAGGGTGCATGGCAATCTGATTGTACCCTGAGAAACCATCCACCATAGAGATCCTCTGAGCTCCAACTACTTGCTGCAAAACTTGTTCAATCTTGGGAAAAGGATAGTTGTCTTTTAATGACGATCTATTCATATTTTTGAAGTCAATACATAATCTAATTTCCCCCTTCTTTTTTCTGACAGGAACCAAATTAGCAACCCAGGAAGAGTACCTGAGAGGCACTATTATCTTTGCATCCAACAACTTCTTTATTTCTTTTTCAATTACAGGAAACAAAGCTGGATTGATCCTTCTTAGTTTCTATCGGAAAGGCTTAACATTAGGCTTCAAAGGGACCTTGTGTTGAATAATTGCTCTATCATAAGTTCTTAGTTCCTGATAAGACCAGGCAAATACATCTACATGTTCTTTCAAAAGCTTGATATATCTATTTCTCTATTCAGCTGTCAGAGATTTAGAAATTTTTACCATCTTTGGATGTTCTGCTGAACCAATATTGCAGTCTTCCACATTATCTTCTGAAGATTGAACGACTGGATTTGAAGGTGTATCATCCTTTGTGAATATTCTTTCTAAAGGCACTAGACCTTTTGGAATGAAGTTTCTCTTCAACTCAATGATTTTATGACTTACTATCTCTTCTGCAGCAAATTCATTTAACTGTTCATTTCCCTCATCCTCTTCCTGATCAATTTGAGCATTTGAAAACTCATCTGTAAGCTCAAGAAATTTTTTGATTTCAATGTCATCTTCAAAAACTCTCCAGTGCTTCACATTATCAGGCACACATGGTCTATACCTCACCTCTATGGGATACCTTAGCTGAGTCGTCTTAGGGATTCTAAAATGTGTGACAGCCAAAGCTAAGGAGTCTGCAGTCTCATTATGATTCCTTGGAATATGAGTGATAGTAAATGCTATAAAATAGTTTTCAAGCATATCCCATACCTCATTCCGGTATACTTTCAGCAAACCCTACTTTACTTGATATTTGTTCTTCACCTACTGAACAACTAGTTCAGAGTCGCCAAATGCAGCAATCTGCTGAATTCCTAAATCTTTAGCAGCCTTCAATCCCAGTATCTAAGCTTCATACTCGGCAGTGTTGTTAGTGGTAACAAACTCCAACTTATACATGAGTTTCACTGTTTCACCCCCAGGGTAAATGAGTAAAATTCCAGCTCCAGCACCCTCTTTGCATGAGGATCCATCAAAGTACAACTGCCACAATGCATCTTCTTCCTCTCTGTTGTGTTTTATTTGTTGTTCTTTTTCCACTTGTAACAGACTAGCAGAATTATCCTCCTCACTGAACTGTAATATGCATGAACCAAGATCTTTATCAATAGAGTACAATGGGTGATTGGTGGGGTTTTTATCATCTGTTACTATGTAAGCAAGTTGCAGCTCTCTGTAAAGTCTTCTATTTTCTCCACCAAAAATAGGAATGGTGGCATAAGAGAGGTCCATCTGTAAGGTTCCCCCAACCTTCTTAGCCCATGACCTGGAAAGAAGCAAGCCAAACTTTGGTGTGATGTCAGCTACCACAACATCCATTATCACACTTTTCATGGGCAACTGAGAAAGGTTGACAACCATGTCTTTTATTACTCCTAGACACTTCACAGCTCGAGAGTCAAAGGCATATAAATCATGGTAAGGTTTGGTGACACTAAGGCCCAGGGCTTCCATTACAGCTTTTGGCATCAAGTTATGGGATGCTCCTAAATCTAACAGGAAATTGTGAAACATTTGCTCGTGTACAGTCAAGGTTACATAGAAAGGAGGAGAAGCACCAACCTCATTTTCAGTCTTCTCAGCCAGAGCTGATCCAATGAAAATTCTAGGGTTTTCTTCCTGCAAGTTAACTGTATCTAAAACAGGCTGATTACTGGGTACATTCATCACTTTCAGAACTGTTTCTTTATATGATGGATTCTTTATTAACTCAGTCAAAGGTACCGGAATCTTTAATTTCCCTAGTTCATTCTCCAAACTAAAATTCTGGACAGATTTATTTACCTCTTCAACTTCAGCATTCTTCTTAGATTTTTCTACAGATTGCTTCTTCTCTATGACAGGATCAGTTATTTGTTTAGCAGGAACAGGTGTAGCAGGAACAGCTGTCTTCTTCTTCAGGGCTTGGGCCACTTGTTTTGGGCCTGATCTGAGATTTATGGTCTTCTTAGGTCCATTCTGATGAACAGCAGCAGTTACAGCAGTATTTTCCAAGCCTAAATCATCTTTAGTTTCAAACATGTCAGCATTGTAGTATTCTGAATTCAGAAAATCTTCTTCAGTAACAAAACCTATAAACAATCTATCTCCAATGTGGTTCATATCCTAATCAATCTCAGTCTCTTCAAAGAGCAGCTGTTGATCAACTTCTTCTTCATAAACTAAATTATTTTGAAAAGGTGGGGGCACTCTTTGATCCTCATTCTCCCTCCTTTCTCGTTGGATATCATTGTTCCTGTGCTCTCTTGGTATAAATCTAGGAGCAAATTGCCTTCTGAATTGATTCTGGTTATTTGGATTTCGTTCAGCTTCTGGAGCAGGTTTGCTAGCATTCTTTTCAAGCTCTAGTTTATTCAATTTTGCAGTAAGAATCTTCACCAGCTTAGCCATCTCATCTATCTTGGTTTCAGCAGACTGAGGAGCAGCACTTGCTGTAACAGCTTCCTTCTTTCCTTTTCTTTCATAAAGCTGCTAGGATGTTTCTTTCTTAAGTCTGTTTGAAGCCAGCAAATTAAATTCTACCTCCAAAGCTGCATCTTGCATGTTCAGCAGGGTGATAGGTATTCTTTCTCTCATAATAAAGAAAATTCGTGATCAAAGGCATTTGCATAAGTAAGTTTAGCTGATGTTTCAGTAGGCTTAATTTCTGCCGGAATCTTACTATACATTTTGTTAAACCTTTTGGAAAAATCTGCAACAGTCTCATCTTTCTTTCTTCTGAGAGCTCCAAACTCAGTTATATAGTAGCTGTGGTCCTTTGTGTCTCCCCATTGCCTCATGAAAAGATCATGGAGTTCTTCAATTATAGTGATTGAGTTGGCAGGCAACTCTCTGAACCACTTCCTTACATCCCCATCAAGTCTCTGAACAAATACCCTCATCCATACATCTTTGATCTCAATGTTTTGATTGTCAGCATAACTTAGGAAAGCCTCCCAATGTTCCTCAGCAGTGATTTCCCCCTATCCTTTGAACCTAGGCATATATTTCTAGTAATCACCTCCAAGAAATGCATGTAAAGGCTGAGGTAAGACTAATGGTGCATACCTAGCTGCAACCATGCGGTCCATCATATCCATGGGTGGGTTTTGGCCTACCATTTTTGTACTGACTGACTTGGAAGATGTAGAAGCTTGGCTGGAACTCTTTTGAAAAGGATTCTTTCCTACTTTCAGCTGAAAGATAGGTATTTTACCAGGAGAAGCAGTCTTAGCTTTCAAAAAGCTTTGAGGGTTAGTAAAAAATTGAAAAGTGCTCTCAGGGATGGTAGGTTTTATCCAAGGTGAGGTTTCAGATGAATGTAATGAAACACCCAACTGGTCAGGATCACAGGAGGCTGGTAAAGATTGAGACCTTATGATTTTTCTTGCTATTTTCAAGATCTGTTCAGGATCTGTCACACCCAGTTGCAATGGAGAAGTAGGTCTGTTCCTGGTTCCAATTCCTTTAGAAGCCATTGTGACAACTTTTTGGTGAAAATAGCCTTAAAAAGAGCTGATTTAAGTCCACCTCTTAAACCAGTAAAACTGATAAGTATCCCAGGGAAGATATACTTCAGCTTCGTCCCCGGCAACGACGCCAAAGATGTTTGTGCCAGAAATTGTTTCCAAGGCCAAAGAAAGAAGCCAACACAATCTCAAATGTAAAACTCAATAAAACCAGGGTTTAGGGTTTGTTTAAAAGATTTTTAATGGTTGTAAGCTTTGGGAACAATCAGGGAATACATTCATGAGCCACATAATAACTAAATCATAAACAGAAAATGATAAAGATGCATAATATATCACACAAGATCCAACAGAAACACTATGCTGAGGTTCATTCATAAAAGACAAGCATCACTAGCAAATACACATAAACCAGTAATGAATATATCAATTAAGAAACTAAACAAGTTCAATAATGAAGCCAACACAGAAACATGAAGGGGAAAAATGTCATATATCTCATAATTTCACCATCAAATGTATATAAGAGTCTTGGTACTTAACTCCTGAACAAGTCTGAAGACAAGAGGCAGTCTGAAGACCTCCTGAAAGCTCCCAAAAATTGAACCCTCTCAATGACTTTCTAGCCTCCCTAAATACTAATCTTTACAAAATCAATTAGGGATCTAACCCTAACTGCCTTCCATCTATTCGATGAGGTAAAGTAGAATGTACAGTATTACAAAATTACAAAATATGCTAAAAATAGTAAATCACTAACATATGTGTTTACCAACTAGTGACAACTAACTAAATAAACAACTAACTTATAGATCTTTTGCTGCTTCAGCCAGCAGAGCGATACCATCTGATGCTTGGTCTTTCCTCTTAGCTTTTTTCTGCTCCTGCTCCATGTCATTTATCTTCTGGATGAGCTCCTCGTTTCTCTGCTGTAGGTTCTAGACTGTCTTCTCCAATTCTATGCAATGCATGTCGGTAGCTCTTTTTCTCTTTAGTGCTTCCTTTGCTTCTGCTATCAATTCCTGAAAATGATCATTTACATCCTGTAGGTCTTCTCTCAACCTTCTATTAGCCATCATCAATCCATCATTTACCTCTTGAATGTAAGTCATCTGATGTTTATACTGCTTAATAGTTTTCTGCAAATTTTCTCTGTCAGAGTCAAATAGTTTATTTATTGTAGGATCTTGTTCCTCATCAGGTCTCCAAGGTATATCAAGTTTTTTGACGATTTTAGCCTCTTCAATTAACAGGTCTGCAGGAGTGTCTTCAATGCCAGGATTTTCCTCACCTGTTGCTTCAACTAAAGGAGCTTCTTCTTTTGATTGTGGCTGCTTTCTGTCTAATTCTGATTTATCATCCATGGAAACCTCATCTAGGACAGTAACTTCATTTGTATTTAATCTGGGATTGAGCAATTTTTTCATGTTCAGTCTTAGCTTGTTCTTTGACCTAGTTTTAGGTCTCCAAAATGATGCTGCTTCTCCCATCATTTTCAACTCCTTTCCTTGATGCTGGATAGCAGCTAACTCTACTACTTCAACTTTATTCCTTTTTCTGTTAGGTTTTGTTGTTTTGCTGTCTGAAGTAGGGATTTCTTTTCCTGTTTCAACCTTGACTTCTGTTTTGGAGATGGGCTGCTCTTCCTCCAATAAATATCCCTCATCATCTGAGAGAATGGTGATAGGGCTTCTCTGTTGAGTTTGAATCTCCTCGTTAGGTACAGAAACCTCTCGTATATCAACAGTTTTCACTTCATGAGAATCCTCTGCAGGTGCCAAATTCTGTCCAGGTTGCTCTTTCTCATCTATAAACAGTGAATACTTGCCTTTAGGATTGGTTGAGAGCAGTTTTGGTTCACTATCCTCCTCCACATGCTCTGATGCTTCCTCCACTTTGACCTCTTCTTTATTTTCAAGTTTTGGCTTCTGACCTAATTTTCTCATCAAGACCTTACCCTTGTCTGCTTGCCTCTTAGATTTCTAATCTTCAAAGCCAGACCAAAAGATGAAAAAATCCCAGGTCTTCCCTTCATGCTGCAAAACAGTGCTAATAATCAACTTGATTAGCCTATGGTGAAAGATAGAATGAGAAGAATGATCTATCGACCCTTTCACCCTGTTGGACATCTTCTGCAAGATTTTCAAAAAGAAGAATGGCAGGTTCATCTTGGACACCCCCACCATGTGCTGAAGGAATCTGAAATGGTACTTGTATACATAAGCATACCTGCCCTCGCAAGTAACATAGCTCTGCAGTATTCTGATTGGCTCAACCCATTCCTTTCTGAAATTTTGAATAAGGACGCCTTTATTCCAATCAGGGGTGACATTTGGTAAAAGATATCTTTGTGGATCAAAGTCAAAAGGCAGTTTCTTAAACCATGGTTCACCCTCATCCTTAATCCCTGTAGCTTCTGAAATCCACTTTACTGTCATCCTGAATTTAAGAGTATCAAGAATCACCATGTCATTTTTAAAACCCTGAGCAAACTTACAGGACACGTCTGCATTATACCCATCGATCTTCTTGAAGAAGTCTATCCAACCAGCTTGTTGAAACATCTCAACACACCCAGGGAGTTTTTCAATCCATCCTACATCAGTAGGTTCGGCTCTGTTTATCTTACCACTCTTGCCCATTCTTCTTCAATCACTACAAACTGAATAACTTATAGGGTTTTTAAATTTAGTTTATTTTAGCTGTCAAGAATCGTAGTATCAAAATGACAGTAAGCTTCATATATTCTCAAGCCTTTAGCTCCTTGCTGTCTCTATCTCACTACAACCTTAGCTTTGACAGGATCATATTTCATTAAAAAAAAATGCTATCTTTAACCCTCACTCAGCCTAGCATCTCAGAGTATCAAAAATAGCTATTTCTCTAGCCGAAATTGCATTTAAACGCCCAATTTAACTTTTCCTTTGATCAATTTTGACAAAGTAAGCCCCAGCGAAAAAACCCCAAATTTACAATTATATTGGTTTTTCGGGAAATACCTATAAATTGCTCAACTGCAGTTATTTAAAATCATGACTTGAGTTGTCAAATGAGTCACCTTGGATATACAGACGTCCTTCAATGTTCAATTTAACTGCTAACAACAAAATTAGGAAGCCCTAATTTCCCGTGAAGCCATCAAAAACCCCTCCTTTGTTCAGCAGCGACAATGTCCGGTTTTTTAGTGGTTATGGCTACTCCATTAAGTCCTTCGTCTTTGAATGTGCCTGTAAATGACAAACTCATCCCACATTTACCTCAAACCATACTGCTACCTGTCAAAAGGAATTACATCTATGCTCATGATGAGCACGATCTCCTCACAGTGTGTAACCACTTAGAATCATGATGTTCCCTACATCAACATGTAACAAATTCTCCATTACATGTAATTAGTCATTCATCATTCCAAACGTGCCAAGATTTGCTAAAAGATCAGAGGAATTTTGGAGTCGCGATATTCTTGTAGCGCGCCTTTGATGATTTTGAGCTCCAGCGCTACAAGAATAATTTTAACACTGTTTTGGTGCTTTTTAACAGCTTTTTGTTATTTTGCATAGGGTTTTAAAACTGTCAGAGCAATGATTACACATGACTTATACTCAGAGTATGGTTTATGAACCCAATATTTGATATGGTTACTTTTAAACTCTTCAACAAAAACAAAGCTAAAGTTTAAAACTTGAATTTCAAAAGCAAGCCCAAAATTTCATATAAAGACTAAAGAAAACTTCCTAAAAGAGGGTAAAAACAAATTAAAGCAAATAAAAATCTTAAAATAAAATGCAAATCAAACAAAATTTGAAGTGACAAATTACTGACTTAACAGATCCTTCCCATGATGAAACTTCTGCACTTTTTGATCATTTGGGTGAGTTAGTTCATTCTCCTACATCCTACAATTCCATGTTTTTCAACATTAGTCTCAATGAAGTATGGGTGAAAGGGTTCTTTTTTATGGTGCCACATGAGGAGTATGGAACTACTAGATTTCCTTTTTATGATGACATGGTTGGAGCACATTCGTATTCACATTTGCAGCAGCATCCTTTGTTACTTTATGATGATGCACATCTACATGGATGCACCTATGATATGCATTTGAGTCACTTGAAGACTCATGGTTTTTATTGCTCAACATTTGGTTCATTTGATGTTGGAGGAACTTCATCCAACACTGGGGTGAATAGATTTATGATTAGAGAACATTTTTGTTGGCAGCCACATACTTTGTTATATCTTTATATTCTCACATTCATGGATGTATGGGTGAGACTTCTTTGAGTCATTTGAAGTCTCCTTGTTTTTCTTGCTCATTATTCGGTTCAGATTTTAGTGGAGATTCTTCATTCACTTCTTGGATGAAAGAATACATGGCTGGATATTTTGATGCATATCACATCCTTTTGGAGCAGCATGATAGGACATGGGATCCTCAGTTATGTCATTGGAGTAGATTTAATTGGTTACTTGATGCTTCTATGCACTTGGAAAATGGTGGTCTACTTGCTTGGAGGTATAAGCACTTTCATGATTCTTTGATGAAGCGTCTTCTTGATGTTCATTTTCATTATGTTGTTATGTACTTTGATGATATATATTTTGTAC
This sequence comes from Larix kaempferi, assembly GCA_027924585.1. NCBI lineage: Eukaryota > Viridiplantae > Streptophyta > Pinopsida > Pinales > Pinaceae > Larix > Larix kaempferi. The sequence continues at coordinate 36,032,248 of BSBM01000510.1, forward strand.
TCATGATGTTGGGAAGAATGCATACAAGAAAATGGGATCCATGAACTATGAATTGGAGAGCACTTCTAATTGTTGGAGTGCAATACAAGCAATGGGACCCTGGGATAATTCATAGTCTCATTGGTTTCAATTTTTTTGGGAAACAAGTAGCATGGGGAATGGGTGTTACCAGACAATATACCGAAAGCGGACTTAAGGCGTGATCTCCCTAGTTCAATGTCAATCTAGAACAAATCAAACAGACCATAACCTACTTTCCTAGATCAAATAGAAGTGCAAACAGATAGATAGATCACTTACCTCTGATTTGCAAATCCCTTTGCTCTTTGTTGATCCAATGCCCCAGCATCGTCAAATATCAAGCATCAAGACCCTGTTGAACACATAAGAACCAACAAGCAATGAAAGCATACATTTCATATGATTGATACATTTCATATGATTGGTTGTATCTTGATCATTTCTAAACTCTAAACATTAACTGTATAAAAGTGGGAATTACATAGAAATGATCAAGATACAACCAAAGCCTTAACATCGCATCCTCCATCCAGCATGTCCAAGCCAAACCTACAAAATGGTAAAAGATTCCCAAGATGATTAGGGATCACCAATATGGATTCTACCAGCATAGGATACTATAGACCTTCCTCCCTTTCCCATGGAGAGAGGGGGTGTTTATATAGGGCTAAAGAGATAGGGTAGGTTGAGGATTAGGGGGAGATGGTTAAGGGATCCTCCCATTAGGTTAGGAACCAAAATGCCACCTCACCTAGAGTCTAGGGATAGGTCTCCACCTCAAAAAACATCTAGAAAGACCTCGAGACTCCGCAAAATAGCCTTTAACTAACCCCGGCGCACCGTGGTAGAAGAGATAGAGCGCCAGAGAGGGTCAGGCACACCCTATAGAAGGACAAAGTGTGCCAGTGGCTCAACCTAGATGACAAGGAATTGCACCGATGCACCCTAGCTGAAGGAGAAGTGCACCAGCCTACTTAGAGAGGGTCAACCGGGGAGGGATAACCTTCAGCTGAATGTGTTTTAGCCGAATATGAGTTTAGGCGTCAAAGAAAAGAGGTCACACAATGGTCATAATGACGATGACACTTGCGACACTTGCACAAGGGTGACGACATTTTGGTGTAACAGTATGCCCCCCAAAGCATCAAATTGATGGAAATAAGAGAGGTGAAATGCTTTGTAGTAAGAAAAGAATAATGGCAAGGACTTGCTGGTTGGAAGGAGCTGCTGCAGAAATGACCCTGAGATCCACAAGTCTCATACGACACAAAACATGGTTGCCGACCAATACACTGTAGATCCATGGTAGTAAAGACCGACTGAACATAATCATGGCTAATAGACACAATCGTATATCCATGATGAGATGATAACAAAGCCATGACCAATACAATTGGGGTCCATGTAGTATGACTCAAACAATCTCCATCGAAACCCGGGTACAATATGACTTCCCCAGGATCTTCAAGCTGAACCCACAATGATACGAATCTATCCATGTGATTACAATGTCTTGGAGTCGAACATGGTAGAAACCACTTGATTACTAGTCATTGATGTATAGTGTTAACAAGTATGAGGGAAATCACCATTGATGTCAATGATCCCTAAGGTATCATAGTACAAACCATCGAATGTGAATAAAGGGCTTCAAGTCGAACACTCGATGGGATCTTTAAATCAAGAGTCAATGATGTAAACTCATGTTGAAAGCAAGGTAACCTGCCAGGCCGAAGGTACTCGATTGGTTTCTAGATTCAATCCTTGGATGATGTGTTGAAGTCGATAAGGATGAATCCATCGGAGGGTCATTATGAATCCCCCATCATCGACACGAAACTCGATAATAGATGTTTGGAGTAGATTCGATGGTACAACAACCTGCAAGACTGAATCAGAGTAGATCGAAATGATGGAAGGGGTACTGACTGCAAATGATGAGTGGTGAACATCTCTTGAACATGGGCATGGCGTGACTTGGAAGTATTGACATGACAAGAACGATACTAACCCCTAATGCAACTAAAGGTGGAATCATTCTTTGGATGACTCAAAGGAGTGACAAGACTCATGAAATCAGCAGAACTCAAAGACAAATGGATTACCCAAGTACTGAATGCAAATGAAAACTAATGCCATGTTCAAGAGTGACTATGTACTACCATAATTAAAGTGTAAAAAAAAATCTTCCCTTTTTCCCCATTGATGACTGATGAGTGCCTCATGTGTTTTTTAACGATCTTGAGGAGGGTAACCAGATGCTCGGTATAGCTCATCCCATGGATGATTCCAATCCCAAATGTTTTACAAACCTAGGAAAGGAGGGGTCCGTCCCATGATGGGCCCTTCAATGTCAAATTTTAATGAGTCCATAGAAGGTAAACTCGGCGTCATTTCATGTTTAGAGAGTCTGAAAAGACCTAAAGAAGACTCCAAAGGTCCTTTTTCGTAAAGTTAGCCTCTTCGCCCAGAAAAGGGTAAAACAACGCGAGAGAGGACTCTTCCAGTCATTTTTCGACAACACACCTCGTTGCGGAGAAAGCCCATATGTGGGATGATAGTGTGTGGGTAGAGCGGGCCATTGTGGAAGCTTATCAGCATGTACCGGAGCCCATTGAAGGGTTGGATATGCTTCAACGTGTGCAGCAACTGGGGGCTGCCATTGTCTAGTTGCGGCACGAGAATCAAGAGTTACGAGTTCAGGTGAATCCCGGTACACCACAAGTAGAAGTGGACAACCGCAAATGAGCTATTGAAGAGATATCAACGTAGCTGGCGGAGCTGAAAACAACAGCGACGAAGCTCACAGCCGACCCTGTGCAGTTTTGGGGCCAGATTGTTCAGGATGAGCAGGTTGAACAACTGATGAAGTTTCAGTAGGAAGCGGAGGGGCAATTGGCGACACTCAAAGCGGTGATGCGCATGATGCCACCCATGGAGCAGGTTTCCAAGTCTATGGACTTGAAAGAGATGCAGCAGCGTGTCTCCAAGGCCAACGAGCGACAGAAGAAGTGCACCGCATAGTTGGAGGAGTTCCAGGATGTTCGTGGTCAGTTCATGACAAAGGCTAGCGAAGTTCTCTAGGCAGTGTAGGGACATCGTCAACAAGTGGCCACAAAGCTCATCGAACACCCATCACCCCAGGACGTCATCGACAGTCAAGAGGCATCCACGACAGCAAAGGAAATGGTGATGACAGTCGAGTAGCAGTACGAGGACTTCAAAGTTAAGACCACAGAGTACACTATGTCCTGCTGACGTGGCTCAAGGGAGAGCCACAAGATTATGTTGGGGGCCTGTTGGCAGGTGGTTTGGTAAGGAAGAATTGTAGCATCGTTGATGCTGTGACACTTCAGATGAGGTTGCGGAAGGCAGAAAGCTAGATTATTTGATGTATTTTTGAGTCAATTGTACCACAAAATGTGGGTTTTTATGATATGTAATTTTTGGTTAATTGTACCACAGTAGGCGGGTTTTTGGGTCATTTGGACCATGTCAGTTAGATTTTGGGTCATTTGTCCAAGTGTCAGTTAGGAAGTTGTTAGTAAGTGGAAAAGCATTGTAAAGGCGGAAGCCTATATATAGACATAAGTTGTAAGTGTTGAATCATCTTAGTATGGATCCTTGGATGTTGTTGTGTGCATCTTTGAGTCTGTATCCGATATCAAGATATATTGCTGAGATCTAGTTTTGTGGAGATATGTATTAGGGTTTTGCTGAAGTACTATGACATGATGGAACTGTTTGGTGAAATTCCCTGTGTACCTTTTATGATAATGCATGTTGTGATTCATGAATGATGCTATGGTTTCATGCTGCAGTTAATACTTTAATGTTATACTTGTCGCGATGAATGTTTCTGTTGAATGATGCTGTGAATATAAATGATTATAAATTTGAATGCATAGATCTATCTTGAATGTTGTGATAAGTTAAGCGAGTGTTGCCGCAATCATCCTCCTTCATTCGGTGGAAACATGGTTCCGTCCACTCTCCCTTGAATGCCTCGAGTGAGACCTCATATGCTCTGCAGGTGTTGTTGGATAGGATAAAACCTGTCTGGGCCAGTGCTCAAGGAGATCACGGTGGGTTGGTGTCGACAGCGATGGGAACCCCTGTCGACTGGGTTTGAGTCAACACTAATCTTGTAATCAGTCCTGGGATGCTCTTTCGAGGTTTTGTGATGCATGTAATCAGTCCTGAGGATTCCACAGGTTGGCCAGCTCGCAGAGATGATGAAGACCTATAGGAGTCTAGGCCTACATCCAGCATGAAAAAGAGCTAGCTCTGTAGAAATTCCTATGATGAGAAGAATTCAGAGATATCCCAGTGATCGAGATGTCGAGTGCAGCAGCAGTGATCATGATGATGCTCCGTGATCCAATGATGATGATCCAGCTCCAGCTCCAGAATTGAAGACTTGCACCAATATGTATTGATGACCTATGTTGAAATAATACCTCCCTAGTTAAGAGGGAGTGTTGATGCATTTTTAACTTCGGAAGATATTCACTTGTATATTACATTTGTACTTTATTTTATATCCAACAGAGATGTATTATTCCTCTGATTGGAAGTGTCGTCATTTGTATTTGCAAGTGTCACAAGTTACATTGTAAGTGTCATTTGTATTGATGGGATATTAGACCACCAATATGGGGTCGGCCCTAGTTAGGTCATGTGGTTGGGTTATTAGACTTCATTAGCAAGTCGGCCCTATTGGTTTATTGGTAGGTCAAGTCATTGTATAAATAGAGAGGTTGTGTCTCTCATTCTATTCATTCACTCACTTATCAAGCTCGCATAGCTAAGAGAGAAAGTGGCGCACAAGTGGAGGAGGAGGAGTATCTACTAGAGACATCTCTTTGGGTTTGATCATTGTGATCTTAGCTTGTAGCTTATTCTATCTCTAAGGAAGTTGCAGGATTTTTTCACCTTCTTGGTTTTCCCCAGGAAAACTCTGTGTCTATTGTATCTTGTGTTTATGATTGATATGATGTACATGTTACTCTCTTAGTGATCCTAGATAATATTAAATGAAATTATCGAAAGATTAACACGACATATCTCTATCCTTCAAGTGGATCAAGTGGAGCGATGACCATCATGTCGCGGTTCTCAAAAGACCTCGTTCTTTTCTTGAAATTGATAACTATCTAATTTTCCATCGCGTAATCTATCCCCAACAATGTAGGATATGGACTAGTGTTATCAATGATCTCTATGACGTCAAAATCTACATAAGTATTTAATCCTTCTACCTCGACTGGTAGATGAGGAAATCGACCAATTGGTGTAACCTTGATCTAATTTGCTAAATGAAGCTGCACAGGGGATGTTGGGCCTGGCCCAAGTGGGGCACTTTTGTATAAGTCATATTTTGGAACTACAGAGCTAAGCACAGTTCGGCTGAAGGATTTTTGGACAAGTAAGTTTTGGATACTGCAAAGTTGCGCACAGTGCAGTGTCGGGAGAACTGCGAAGTACAGTGCTGCAAGGATATAGCGCTGTGATGTGTCTAGTCTGTAGAGATCCGGCATAACAGAGTGTTGGATGGAAGACGACATAGATTCTGGTTAGACCATCGGTGGTATATTTTTGGCAAAGATGCTCCAGGAGTGCTAGGCGATGGGTATGGAGCAGAAGCAGAAGAAAGCGACTGGTCGCACATGTAAAGAACCACTACCTGAACCACTTGCATGAGACCGTTAGAGGAAGAATGACTCGATGAAAGCGACATGTTGGCATGCGTACGACAGGAAGGACGATAGCAACGTGAGCATGCATTGAGGGCAGGCCATGATGGAAGATTCACTACTAGAATCCAGCGAGCTCGATGAGCTAGAAACCGTGACAGTTTTGTAAACCTAAGGGTTTTTGCTTGCGGATTGTAAAGACATGACCTACGGGCATGATCTATAAAAAGGAATATTTTGTATGGGAAAGGGTTACTCTTCGTTTTTTTATTATTCTCATTGTTGATTGAATAGATCTCTATGGAGAGACATTTTTGTAAAGGCTCTGCAAGCTATGTGCACAGAGGCCCACTAAGAGAGAGAAGAGAGTCTGCAGCTGTGTGCGCAGACAAAGAACTGTTGTACCCTTCCCAAAAGACTAATACAACAACAGTTCTTGTGGACGTAGCTCCCATCTTGGGGGTGAACCATGTTAAATCCTATGTAGTGTGATTATTTGTGTGTTTGCATCTGCTTGTTTACTTACAGTACGTGCTTGAATTCTCATTTATCAGTTGTTATGTTAATGCTTTTATATGTATTCGCCATAGGAGAAAGATGGTAATAATATGTTAAGTACTACATGCATGGATGAATGTTGAATGTGCAGTATTCTAAGTCTGTGAAAGTATCAGTTTGTTGAATAATCACTTATGCATGTAGAGTTTGGGTCGTGTAATCCTCTTGACACGCAGCACCAGAAGTGCGCAGTATTGTATGTTTCGTCTGTTTACGTTGGTTATAAGGTTAATCGTACAAGGCAATAAGTGAATGGCTAAATACTAATTAAAGTTGTCGATATCATTTAAGTCTGTATGGGAAGTGCATAAGTTAGTTGCATTGTCCTATTAGTTGCATCGTGTTCGAATCGCGCAGTCCTTGGATGCTTTGGTTGCGCAAGTATCTTAGCTTGCAGAAGTGTTGACCGTGACGCAATCTATCATTGCGCAGTCTTCAGTTCGCAGCGCGTTGCGCAGTAGTTCTATCCGATCAACTCATCACATTGCTGTGGAAAACTGATTCCGTAGCACCCGCATAGCTACACCTCGGGTGAGACCTCAGCCTGTTCGCATGCTATTGTCGAAAGGGGTGGTGAGAAGGGGCTTTGTTGGTTCCTTGAAACTTGAAGAACTTGGGTCCACATTGGAAACCTCTAGAACAGTATCATAAGCCAACAAATGGTTCCTTTGCCACGCTAAGAATCCGTGATGAGTTGAAGTCGTGATGTGCGACGAAGAAGAAGCTTTGCTGGGTATTGATTTTTGGCATCCAGACAAGAAAGAAATCTAGGATTGGTGTGACAAGACAGAGAGAGACTTCACAAGGAAAGAAAACAGAAACCCACATCTCTCTGACATTCAGTGGTTGAACAAATATCTGTGGAAAGACGTTCACGAAGTCTTCTAGGCATCTTTTGGAAACGAGCTACATGAGTGGTTGTCAAAGCTCGCAGAGCAAAGAAACTGTACACCGCAAGACATACCGACCGAGTGGACACCCGAGATTATTGAAAGGCTCAAAGCAGTAGACAGTCCATTCACATGAGCAGTCGACTTCTGGGTCGACAGTACACTACAGAGATTTGTAATGCAGTTCGCTGTGGACATGCTAAAGTCCTACAACTCAACTGAAAGAGAGTTTTTCAAGGGATTCAGAGGTAAGTACTTGAACAAACTCAGTTTATACATTAAAATGCTTTTGTCCGAGAAAGGTGTTTTTAGAATGTAGTGAAATTTTGTCTAAATCTGTCATGGTAGATAGTACATATAGTGGGTCTTACTAAGAAACCCATAACCTGAGAATTGGAAAGAGATACAAGTTTGTTGCTGAGAAAAATCCTGCACCACATGTACCCCGCGTAGATACCCAGATACCATGTGATCTTGATAATCAAACCCCACCTCTGTCAGCCACATATCAGCCTATTACGCCACAGAATCCATCGGTTGCACATACCATGCCTCCCCTATCTCAGAACCCGTCAGTTCAGAACCCGCCGGTTGCGAACACCGCACAACCCGCATCGCAGAACATCAGTACTGGTAACACTGCAGGAGCGGGTTCCCAGGCTATTCCGACGCAACCTACCCCATCTTAGGTTGTATCGCTTTAGAATGTCCAACCTCAGATCATTCCTCAGAGTCTTATCCCTAGCACTACTCAGACAACTGTGCCGCCTAGAAGGAGGATGGCTAGTGATATCAAACTGTCGATATTCAAAGGAACGATTCTAGAAGACCCTGATCAACATTGGTTTCTATGTGAAGCCGTATGGAGTGTAAAGCAATTACAGGACGATGTTGTTAAGCAAGCGCAACTCATCACCACTTTTAAAGACAAAGCTTTGCATTGGTTCATGAAATACTCGTAGGGACATAATAGAACACTCATTGAAATCAAGGCTGCACTCTTAGCAGAATTTAAGAAGCCGAAATCAGAATCGCAGTGTACAACAGAGTTGAAAGAGATCAAACATAAACCTAATGAAACAGTTTGGGAGTTTGATCAGAAATTTAAGACACTGTTGGACCAAGTAAGCTTCGTGATAGCACTGCAACAACATAGAGAATGGTTTATAGCCGCGTTGTTGCCTCATATCAGACAACTGTTGATGCAGCAGAAAGTGGCTTCGCAGGAAGAAGTCTTGGAAATCACAATGAAGCTAGAAGCTTCACGGATTGGAGAAAGTAGCATTGGGATTTCGCAGATTCAGAACTAGTTGGCTACCCTGACACTACAATTGCAGGATATCAAGAAGGGAAAACAAGAGACAAGAAGTCTGGTGTACAAGCTGTAAGGGTGAAGGACACACTAAGGATCACTGTCTTTTATTCCAAGACTTCCTTAACATGGGTGGACCAAACCCATTAAATCCGAACCCAGGTCCATGGTGTGAAATTTGCAGAACTAGAGGACACCGGCCATAAGATTGCCACCTGATACATAAATATGTAAGAACACCTAAAAACCTATATTGTAATTTCTATAAATCAGTTGGGCATGATGAGTCCAATTGCTGCGCATATGAGCTCATGCTAGAAAGAAATAAATATATTCAACATATGTATGGAGGAATATACAAAGTCCAAGAAGAGACTCCGCAGAAACAAGATAATGTCCAGCATGATCAGGGGGCATACAGAGGCCACGGAGGATACTGCAGGAGAGGAAGGAAGAACGGCCTAGAGCAAGGACAAGGCCACGGTCAAGTAATCTGTTATAACTATGGCCAAGCAGGCCATGTATCTAGGGACTGTACCAACCCATGCACTACATGCAGCTATTGTAAATCATTTGATCATGTTATTGAATACTGTCCAGTGTTAGAGGTAGAAATGCAGAAAAGAAAACAGCCAAAGGCATCGAACCCAAACATTCAGTTTATCACAGCAGAAAAGAGGCCTGCGAATCTAAGTATCAACGTAGTGACGCGAAGTGGCACTACGTCATGGAGAGATAGAGGATCAGAAGCTTCAACTTCAGGATATTTTAACACTAAGCAGACTCCTCTAGAAATAATATGGATACGGAAAGCTGTTGGAAAAGCACCTGCTTTTGACTTGAAGAAAAACAAAGAAACCTTTAAAGAAGCACAGGATATATTCAAAGAGTCAGCACCCAGATCTCCGAGAATCCCATTGCGCAGTGAAATACCGCATATGGAATATATGATAGCTGCTTATGACAGAATGAGCGCCGCAATAGAGACATGCACCTCTGTTGCGCAGTTCCTCAAGAGCTGCATGAAGTTGCTGAAGAGTCCAAATGCTATAGCAGAATTGTAGAAGCTGTTAAATCAGTATGAACTGCGCAACGAAACTGAAAATACCGATAGTGAAGTTCATGACATCAAGAAACACAAGAACAGGCAGAGAAATGAGACTCAATGCACAGATAGGAGATTATGAAATGGATGAGATCATTCTTGATCTGGGATCAGAAGTAAATGTCTTAACTAAACAGACATGGCAGCAAATGGGGAGACCAAAGCTGTTATGGTTACCTATCCAATTGAGAATGGCCAATCAGGAGAAAGTTATACCGTTTGGACGATTAGCCAATGTAATTGTTGACATTGATGGAGTGCAAAGCTACGCAGATTTTGAGGTTATCGAGATTGTGGATGATAGTCATCCTTTTCCTGCACTGTTAGGAATTGAATGGGCTATCGATAACCTCACCATCATAAACTTGAAGACAAAGAATATGATCTTCGAAGGAAAACATATCAGGGTCATCGCACCACTGGACCTTGTAGACGGAGACAGATACAGCTAGCCAATCTAGGAAGAATCCAGGGCTCAAGATTTGGACCGACTGTACAAGATGAATGCCAACCAAAAAGACTATATTAATCCTATGGCGGATGGTACACTCAGTTGGAGATGCAATATCTCTTTCATCTCAGACTCTGATGCAAGATTGGAAAATTGGCAAAGTCGCATGCACGAAGTATCAGCAAGGAGATGCGCGTAGGTTACAAAGTCATTGTGTTGGATTGGAAAGTAGGTAAGCCCAATCCCCACTTATGATGGTTTATCTAATGTTTATTCCTTTATCAAAGAATACACTATAGCAATTGCAGATGAACATTTCTTACCAGCACTAGATATGGCATTGCGCGAGACACCTGCCAGATGGTGGGCTGCGCATAAGCAGACATTGACCACATGAGATCAATGCAGAATCAAGATGCAGATCAGGTTTGCTGACAAAGTTACCCTACCCTTTGAAAAATATAATGGACAAACAGATCCAAGGCCGCATATTGAGCTCTGTTCACAAGCATGGGAAGAGAGACCACAGACAGAATGGGTGCATCTATTTGTGCACACGCTGGAGGAAGAAATCCCAAAGAAATGGTACTTAGACATGGAGTTGCATAGGGAGACTATAGATTGGCCTACCCTCACTGGGAACTTCTAGAAGAGCTTCAGTTTCGAAGACGAGAACCCTGGTATAAATGATGCACTGCAAACTATTAAGGAAATACTATTTAGATCGGAATGTCCACATAAGAACATGACATTAGAGGAATTTTTTTGACCTGACAGCGTACCTGCAAGCCTACAGACAGAATGGAAGGAATAGGTAGAACATGCCATGGAATGTTATAACCTAGCTGAAGAGGCTGAAGAAAAAGAAGACAATGATGAGGAGGACCCGCGCAACATAAACATTCCAGAGTCATAAGGAGCACGCGACGTAGAGGGACCTACACTAGAAATTCCAGACATGAGTGAACCCGTAAAAACAAGGAAAGTGAACATTAGCACCAGTGAAGAGCCAAATTTTGCAAGTATTGGATACTATTGGGACAATCAGACTGTCACGGAGATCACAGACCTATTACATGAGTATCAAGATTTATTCCCGACAAAGTTTATAGAGATGAAGGGCATCTTGGGAGATTTAGGGGTTATGAAGATACCTCTTAAGGCAGGTGTGAATCCTGTTCAGCAGAGGCCCTATAGACTAAACCCGCGATACAAAGAACGAGTCAGGGAAGAACTTGATAAAATGCTCGACGCAGGGATCATCGAGCCAGTCAAAGAGTCTAAGTGGATAAGCCCTATGGTTGTCCAAGATAAGAAGACAAAAGGATAGATTAGGATCTGTGTGGATATCAGAAAGTTGAACTATGCTTCAATGCATGACCCATTTCCTAATCCTTTCATGGATGAGGTGCTTGATAACGTTGGAGGAAATGAAGCATATTCCTTTACTGATGGGTTTTCGGGATACCATCAGATAAGAATTGATCTTGCGGACAGACACAAGACCACTTTTGCCACGAAATGGGGGTTGTTCCAGTACACAGTGATGCCATTTGGTCTGAAGAACGCGCCTACCATATTTTCCAGAGTTGTGTTCGCAACATTCAAGGATTTCATGCATAAGTTTTTAGAATCTTATTTCGATGATTGGACAGTGTTCGGGTTGCTGAAGGACCATTGCGCCAACCTCAGATTGATGCTGGAGAAATGTAAACAACATCAAATGTCACTAAACCTAAAGAAGTGTATTTTTTGTGTACCCTATGGAATTCTGTTGGTTGACCCTGTGAAGATCGTAGTCATTGTAAACTTGCCCACACCAAATTCAGTCAAGCAGCTACGCACTACATTGGGGCATACAGGTTACTACAGGAAATTTATAAAGGGTTATGCACAGATAACCGCAACAATGGAGAAGATTCTAAACAAAGATGTGCCGTTCATTTGGAACGCAGAGTGTGCACAAGGCTTTGACACCTTGAAAGAGAAAATGGTAACCTCTCCAATCCTAGTTTTTCCAGACTGGGAGAAGTCGTTTCATGTCCATGTTGATGCTTCATGTATAGCATTGGGAGTTGTCTTAGCACAAACATGAGAGGGAGGTATTGACCATCCCATCGCATTTTCGAGCAGAAAGCTCTCATTTGCAGAGAAGAATTACACCACCACTGAACGAGAAGGCCTAGCTATGGTCTATGCACTGCAGAAGTTCAGGCACTATTTGCTTGGTGCGCACATCTCTATGTTCACTGACCATTCTGCTTTGAAATACTTGGTCAACAAGCCATTGTTAGGGGGGAGAATCTGCATATGGTTGTTACTATTTCAGGAGTATGACTTTGAAATAGTGGTTAAGCCTAGCAAATTGAACTTAGGACCTGATCATCTATCAAGGATCGAGTCAAGAGAAGAGTCTATGAACCTTGAAGACAATCTTCCTGATGCACAGTTGTTTGCTATCCAGATAGCTGATGAATATTACAAAGAAACCATAGACTTCTTGACTACTGGGTTCTACACAGTAGAAGAAACAGTTGGTAGTCAGAGCAGTAGACTTCACCATCATTGCCGGACAATTAATATACAAACTGGGGCCAGATGAAGTACTGCACAGATGTGTGTTAGAGCACGAGAAACCATTCATACTGGCAGATGCACATTCCGGAGCAGCAGGAGGTCACTATGCAGGAAGAGCCACTGCGCAGAAGATATTACAAGTAGGGCTATGGTGGCCTACGATTCACAAAGATGCGAAGGAGCATTCCCAGAGTTGCGATTTCTATCAAAGGACAGGAAGGCTGTCGAGAAGAGATGAAATGCCATTAAATCCATAGTTGACATTACAGGAATTTGAGAAATGGGCAATTGATTTCGTGGGACCTATAAACCCATCGGGAAAAATAACTCGTGCAAGGTACATTATTATTGCAACTGATTACCTCACTAGGTGGACAAAAGCAAAGCCAGTGGAGGACTGTAGCGTAGGTACTACTCCACAGTTCATATTTGAAGACATCCTTACAAGGTTTGGATGTCGAAAGATTTTGATGAGTGATCAAGGCACTCACTTTTTGAACCGAACCATTGAGGCATTGACAAAATAATTCCACATTCATCATCAGCGAAGTACGCCATATCATCCGCAAGCGAATGGAACTGTTGAAGCGTTCAATAAAGTACTGGAGAATGTGCTAACTAAGGTATGAAATGTGAACAGGGATGATTGGGACCTACGCATTCCAGCTGTTTTATGGGCATATAGAACTAATTGCAAAAACTTGACGGGCCACACACCTTTTAGGCTGGCCTATGGGCAGGAAGCAATAATGCCAATGGAATACATTGTTCCTAGCTTAAGGATAGCTACGTTTATAGGCATGGAAGATCAAGAGGCACTGGAAAAAAGGATCCTACACTTGGTTGGTCTGGAGGAGGATCGCTTCATCGCAGGATTTCACCAACAACTGCAGAAGGAAAGAGAAAAATCATGGCATGATCGCCACATAAAAAACAAGACCTTTCAGGTCGGTGATCTAGTCCTCCTGTATGATAGCAAGTTTATGAAGTTTCCTAGAAAATTAAAAATGCATTGGCTTGGTCCATATACCATTTTACATGTAACTAATGGTGGCACAGTCCAATTAGCCACATTAGTAGGAGATAAACTTCCTGGTTTAATCAATGGAAGCAGACTTAAACCCTATTAGGATAGTCCTGCTTCACAGAACCTGTGATGATCAGAAAGAGGAAAACTTCTAAGTGCCAAGTACAGTTGAAATTGGGAACTTGAAATGGGAAAGAGTCTGTATGCGATGTATGATAGGGAAGTGTACATACCGCGCAACACTGTGAGATGTGTTGCTGTGCAAACAAAAAAGAAAGAAAGAAAAAGAAAGGAATGAAATGTGCAGTTGCGAAGTCCAAAAGGAAACTGCGGAGATCAGTTTGAACGGGAAAGGCACCTAAGTTCAGAAGCTAGAAAACCAGTCCTGCGCAATAATTGTGCTGGAGTGTGGAGATGGTATGCTGTGCAGTTCGATGCTACCCTAGAAAAATAGCCGTTATAAAGTACTTTACCAGTGACTGCTCGGGCATTTAATGTAGAAATAGCCATTATGAACGAGTTAATGAAGGAAAGGACTGAAGAATCCGCCGAATTTGGCCAACGGACACCACATTTAATGCTCATCTAGTTTTTGAAGGGCGCGGAGGAGGCTAGCTGCACCTATAAATACTGCCACATTTGGACTTGCAGGCATTACCGAATCCTTAGAATTTTCTTGCGAGCACTACTTGGTGAGTTGTTTTCAGCAAGCTATCCGAAATCCTGTTGAGATTTTTCCAGTGAATGTTTAAGAGGTCTTGTATTGAAGAAGTGTTCATGGTCCAAGAGACTATGAAGGTGTTCCAATACGAGGGAATCGAAGGGTTGATGAGAACCCCAACCAAGAAAGTCATCATAGAACAAGGTCAGGCATCCAAAAGATCACCAAGGCATGCTCCAACAATGCAGGACAAAGGAAAAAATCTAGTGGGGCAGAAAGTGAAGCAACCAAAGATGAGTTCCATAGTGCCACAGCCACCGATAGCTGACAAGGAGATACCATTGAAGCTTACCCCTGACTATATCTCGCCGCGTGCACTGGACGCACCGGTCATCAGGATAACGAAGAATGTCAAATAGGAGATTCCGCTCTCGCTAATATCAAAGCATGTCGAGGTGGACAAAAATTTGTTGGGGAAGATCCCAGAGTGCAAGTGGGAGGACTATGATCTACTTCAGATGCAGAAGGAGCCCAACGAACCTAGGTTCCCATAGTTCCATCCCAACCAGTACATGTGCTGGAAGAAAGACGTGAAAGGAAACCTTACCATGGTTGCGGAAAGCTGGTTGTCCAGAGTAGTCCAGTTGGGACTGCTCAATCTACTCAGGCTCCCGCATTTTGATAGAACACCGGAGCTGAATATGGTGGTGCGAACTCTAATGGCGCACATCCACCAAGGATATTTGTGGCTTGATCGCAATATCAACCTGAACATTGAATTAATCCATCAAATCACTAGATTGAGCAAAAGAGGTGAAGATCTGAAGCATTTTTTCCAAGGGAAAAACAAAGACAAAGAAGTGGCCGCGAAGATGAAGAAAACTCAAGCCGTCGTCAAAGGAAAGAGAGGCTTTCAGGTGGAGGAACCGGTAGGAGAAGTAAAAGTTGAAAGTGGCTCGGGGACGAACCACATGTAAGTGTTAGGGTCCTTTTGGGCCTGGTCAAAGTGGTGCACTTTTGGATAAGTCATATTTTGGAACTGCGGAGCTAAGCGCAGTTCGGCTGAAGGATTTTTGGACAAGTAAGTTTTGGATGCTGCGAAGTTGCGCACAGCGCAATGTCGGAAGAACTGCGAAGTACAGTGCTGCGAGGATACAGCGCTGCGATGTGTCCAGTCTACGGAGATCCGGCAAAGCAGAGTGTTGGACATAAGATGACACAGATTCCGGTTAGACCATCGGTGGTTTATTTTTGGCAAAGATGCTCCAGGAGTGCCAGGCGACGGGTATGGAGCAGAAGCGGAAGAAAGCGACTGGTCGCACATGTAAAGAACCACTACCTGAACCACTCGCACGAGATCGTTAGAGGAAGAACGGCTCGGTTAAAGTGACATGTTGGCATGCATATGAGAGGAAGGCTGATAGCAACATGAGCATGCATTGAGGGCAAGCCACGATGGAAGATTTGCTACCAGAAGCCAGCGAGCTAGATGAGCTGGAAACTGTGACAGTTTTGTAAACCTAAGGATTTTTTCCTACGGATTGTAAAGACATGACCTATAGGCATGATCTATAAAAAGGAATATTTTGTATGGGAAAGGGTTACTCTTCATTTTTTTATTATTCTCATTGTTGATTGAATAGGTCTCTATGGAGAGACATTTTTGTAAAGGCTCTGGATGCGTTGGTTGCGCAAGTATCTTAGCTTGCAGAAGTGTTGACCACGACGCAGTCTATCGTCACGCAGTCTTCAGTTCACAGCGCCCTACGCAGTAGTTCTGTTCGATAAACTCATCACATTGCTATGGAAACCTGATTCCGCAGCACCCCCATAGCTACACCTCGGGTGAGACCTGATCCTGTTCACAAGCTATTGCCAAAAGGGCCGGTGAGAAGGGGTTTTGTTGGTTCCTTGAAATCGCGAAGAACCTGGGTCTACATTGGAAACCTCTAGAACAGTATCATAAGCCAACAAAGGACCATACCAGTTGTGGTTTCCCCATCGCTTCCCATTTTTTCTTGGTTAAGGTATTCACATCGGATCCTAGATCTAGAATGATGGAATCCATATCATATGTACCGATCTGGGCATTCATCCTCATCTCCCTTCTTGTTTTCTTCCTATATAGGAAGTTGACTGTGAGATACTGTTGCTCCTCTTCTAGTCGATGCAAGAATCAAAATATCTCTGCTAGGCATTCTTTATCCTTTGCTAATGTTAGACAAATTTCTAGAAAAAATTTCAAAGTACTGATCTTTCCTGGTGACTTCTGCGACATTGTCGGGTCAAAAATCTGCGGCATCCCATAGATAGGTTCTCTGTGGACTATAGGTGTCGACCGAACATTATTCTTTAGCAGTGCATCATGTGCTTCCCAAAAATTTTCTTTCTGCGCTTCAACATCAAATCATACTTGTTTCTAGATCGCGGTCCTGACACTTGGCGGTATCCTATCTTCTCTTGTCACAGCTCCTTCTCTGGTCACTACTACGACATTTACGAGTTCACTTCTTATCTCAACTGAGATCTGTTATTTTTTCTATTTTTAATCAATATTATCTAGGATCTTAATTAAAATGCTAACATGCACAACATAACAAAAGAGACACAAATATTTTTCTCACGGAAACCATAAAGGAGAAAACCTCGCAACTTCATTAGAGATAGAATCATCACCAATACAATATCACAAAATGGAAAACCCCAAAACAAGATAGTCTTCTGCAACTCTCTTTCTTTCCTCCTATGCGAACTTTTCTTCTCTCTCTCACTAATGCGAACTTGAGTGAGTGAGTGTGTGTCTAAATTAGGGAGGCCAACTCTCTATTTATACTTTATCTTTCACTTGACCTTTTCACTAGCTAGGTCAGCCTCAGCTAAACCTAACTGGGCCGACTTCTCTAGGAGACTCAATAACCCTAATACATTTGAATCTAGGGGGGATCTAATTCCCTGAATTACAATGGAGGTTTTACCTCAATGACTTTACATGACCAAATGCAATAAAGACATCTCCGACCGGAGGGAAAACATCTCCGTTGGAGGTACAAATAAAATACAATAATAATAACAATATAAAATACAAGGGAATATCTTCTGAAGTTACAATTACAACAACACTCCCTCTTAACTAGGAAGGTATTCTCTTTCCACAGTGATCAACCCTTTTTGACACAAGTATGGATAACGTCATCATCGCTGGATCATCTTCAATGCTGGAAGATCATCATCAACAATGGATCATCGTCGTCATTGCTACTGCAAGCGTCATCATGTCGATCATAGATTGGTGACATCTCTCGAATCTACTTGTCATAGGGAGTTCTACAAAACCAACCATTTTTCATGTAGGATGTAGGCCTATCCCTCGTGTAGGTCTTCATCATCTATGCAAGCAAGCCATCAAGTAGGTACAACCCAGGACCAGCCATTACATTGCCACTGCAAACACCTGCATCTCCTACTATTGCCTCGTCATCTCCATATCATCTCATCATCACACGGAGCATAGCCCATATGCACATCACATGTCCCACAATGGTCATCCCACGTCTACCAGCATGGGAGGACAAACCTACCAACATGTGAGATCCTTCCTAGGTGCACACACAATGTCTTATGACTGGTGGACCTCACAACGTCTCCAGTATGGGAGGACAAACCTACCACCATACGAGACCTCGTCTACCAACATGGGAGGAATTTCATCTTCTTTAAGTCATCAATCAAGTTGTATTCTATCTCAAGGATAATTGTGTCCTTTTGTATGGTTGTTTTGGTTCTATTTTGTGTGGGTGTAGAAGTAGAAGCTTCTTGTGTTGGTTGTCCTTTACTTCTTGTGTTGTAGGGGTGTTGGACATTAAATACTATTTCAGGATCCTCTTCTTCCTTAGCCATGGGAAGTTCTAAAAAGAAACTAATAGTATTTATCTGATGGTCTTCTTCCTCATCCAGAGGTTAAGGATCTTGATTCTCCTATAGTTCTTGATATGGGTGATGAGGAGAATGATGGGATTCAGAAACTAGGGCTTTGAAGATGGACAAAATTTTCTCAGAGTTCAACCCTTCCTCAGGATTGGGTGGGACTTGGTTTTGTTGAGGTTGATAGGGTCTCCTAAATAGTTTTCTATTGAACCCCCTGTTTGTGTTATGGTTCTCAGTGTTAGTTCTCTTGAGGTCAACCATTTTGTTAGAGATATTCTGGAGGAATTTCTTCATGTCACCCATTTCGAAAGGGTGTTTATCCCATGCAGTAGGTTTTGTGGGAACATCAGTTTTCTTACGTGAAGTGGAAGGTTGTTCTGCTAAAGTATCCATATTATCCTTCAAACCAAAAATAACTTTCTCTACCTAAATGGCCTTAGTGAAGGCCTCTTGCAAGGTCTCTTTGTGTGCCTGTTTAACCCACATAGCAATGGGAACCGATAAACCTTTCACATAGTATGCAACCAGGAGTTCTTCCACAGGAAGAAGAGTAATAGGGATTCTATTTTTTAGATATGAAAATATCTGATTATAATATTTTACTCTTTCTTTACCTCGGATTTTCATAGAAGACAAATCAATTACCAATTCTTTGGGTGTCTTATCATCTCCAAAATTTTGCATCAATATTTTCTCAAAGTCATCCCATGAAGTGATAGACCTAGCTTGTAAGGAAAAGTACCAAATGGATGCTTTCCCTTGGAAGGTATATGGGAATAACCTACAAACTACATCTTCATGGATCGTGTTTCTGAGTCTGATGGCTTGCATGAAATTCTTGATGTGATCAAGTGCAGGTGACTTTTCATAAGGATCGAACTTAGGAAGCCATTTTTCAGGATTTTTAGGGAGTCTGTGTTGATCCCCTAGGATGAAAACGACATCCTGGTCCAACCAGGGTCTATTTTGACCTTCAGCCATTGGTATGTCCTCTAAAGATGAGCTTGAGGATGAATCACTATCTAAGGATTCTTCAGATGAAGAAGATGACGACGGAGGTGGTGATGGTGGTGGTCCACCTGTTGTCACTTGTGGTTGATCTTGTTGCGTTTCTCCAAATAATGTGTCCAGGTTAAAATCGGGGAGCAGATTGTGGCGAGGTGAATTACGTTGTTCAATATTCTGTTCACTTGAGTAATTATATCCGAATTATTGACTTGTGGATCGGTGTTCTGGTGATCTTGAATTGCTGCTAGTCCTAGATTACTCTCTTGTGTGATTCTTTGTTGCAACCTAGCAACACTATCAGAATACCGTTTAAGAATCTGTTCAAGCATGAGGGGTCCCCTTGTGGGTGATACTAAAATAATATCTGCCCTCCTAGTTTCCTTCTCTATGACAGGAGTGGCAGGAATATTTTGAGAATTTTGTACTGGTTGTTCTGTGGACGTTGAAGCCTGGGTATGGCTATGTGTAACAACCGGTGCTCTTGCTGGAGGAGGTATGTTTAAGTTCTGTTTAGGCATGATTGGTACATGGCCCTCCTTCTAGATCCATTTGTTGATGCCTCGGGTGTATAGGTGCTGGAATGGTGTCCAAGGAAAACAACAGGGGATGAAAACCCAGCCAAAGGATTCAAATAATCCTACGCAAGTATTACCCTATCCTCGAGCTGTTTGGTGTGGTTAACACCCACGGATACAAAGGCCTCTGTTGGCACTTGTGAGTGTTTGATCCTGGAAAGGATCTGTCTTCCTATGAGGAAAGACAATAGTTTTACTAATCCTAAGAGTTAGTCTAACTTTGAAATAAATCTAACCTAAGTCAGATCTATTCTAAAAGGAATGATTTGTTTGCACATAGGACAACTTGATCTGAAAATTACTAAATCCTTTCACCAATTTAACAGGCATGCAAAACTGGATCCTGACTCAGTACCTCAAGATATAATTAGTTAATGACATTCAACCAATGATAGCTTAAAAATTAAGTGCATACAAGATTATCCTATATCTAGAATGTTAATTGACAAATTAACATTAACTTAATGCTTTCTGTGAATCATTTGCAGAAATAGTTAAAATGTTTTAGATAAAGATATTCATTTAAAACATCAATTGTTCGGGTACACAGGGTACTCCCAAAAGACCAAACACCTAAAGTAACCACTTCACACAAACAGATCACAGATCGATACACCGATGTTTTGACGTGGTTTAAACCCTCGATAGGGAAACACTCCATGGCTCCGGCCAAATATGTAATACCATAATTTTGACCCTTAGGATATATTAGCTTTTAATGCAAATATTGTATACATGTGATATATGTTTTTCTAGCGTGGAGCTCAAGGCCAAGGCCCCACTAGTGGAAGCCCGAATTTTATTAAAAGGAAAGTACTAGACATTATGTTACCCATGTGCTATTTAGCCATGGAACATTGTAAAAATGATGTAAATAAACATCATGCAATAAAATACCAAAACTAGCTATGGAGGCAATGAATGAGAAGGGGCCATGTGTATCCACTAGGGAGTGGTGAGGGGCTTGTGGGGATGAACCATATGCTTCCAAATATCATTGTGAGAACCCATTTGACCTTCCTTGATGACATTTATTTCTGTTGTAAGGAAGTTGTTGAAGATTTCAGTCCATGGCTTCAATGGAGCATGGGCAACCCAAAAATTCATATGGCAGAGTATGGGCTCTGTTTTCTTGTACCACAAGTCACTCTACCTCATGGGGATTGCTTCTTCCTCATTCCCAATCCATTGTGGAAGTTACCAACATCATTTTTCATCCAAAAAAATGAATTCCCAGCAGGGAGAAAAACCAGAAATCGCAACTGTGAAAGAACCCACGTTTTGAAGAGCCATAAATGCCCAGATTTGGTATTTGACAGTGAAATCCAATGGGGATCCATAGGTATGAATCCTTGGAGCGAATTTGAGAGTATTGGATACCTCGAAATCCATTGGGAAACCCAGTTTTTATAGCCCAGAAGACTAGTGATGGGGTTGAGTTATTCGTTGACAAAATGGTGAGAAATCCAAGTGTGGATGTTTGAACAGGGGTTTGAATTGCTTGAATTTAGCTTGAGATGTCTGCAGCTCTGTGGTTGAGCTCACCGGCTTAGCATCCTCCTCCCTTTCTTTTTGGTATGCTTGATAAACCCAGTTGTGTGCTAGCTTAGCATGACTGTTTGAGTGAATCCATGGCTGTGAGTGAGCCTGTCTAGTTCCTCCTTAGTGGATACACAGCCCAGCTCGGGGGTGATTTCTCAGTTGAAATAATATAGGCTAGAAAGATATCTATGGTTGGGTGGAACGTTGCTCTCACGTAGCCAGTTATTTGGACATTTGCATATCAAGATAAGTATTCTCTGTGGATTAATTATTTGCATTGTGTATTCAGCAATGTGTTAATCCTGAATGTTAATTGTTCATGCTGAATGAGATGAAATGAATATCTTAATATGGTTGATATGAAGCTTGTGCATAGCCTAAGAATGGGATTGATTCGCTGTCTATTGATTCACCATCTACTTGAGTTAAATATGTTGATGCGTTATTGTTTGTGTGTATGCAAATTTGATTAATTCCGCTGTGTTTATATTGAGTATGAATTGCACACAGAAGTTTTAATTATCCATGCATTTCTTAGTAATGAATGGGGCTGAGATTGTCAATAAGCCTGGTAGATTGGTCACGTTTCATTCTTGGCATCGGACTAGATGGAAGGGGAAGTGACAGAGTGGTATCAGAGCCCAGCTTGTAGCACTAGGGTTGCTTGGGCCAAATTTTGAATTACAGGCAAGTAACAGAATGGTTTTAACGCAGTATTGGTAAAGATGGGGCGGAATTTTTTATTGAAAAAATGATAGGGTGAGATTTCTTAGGTGTGGGGGAGGATCACACAATTCCATAGAGCTCTCCAACAGCTTTCCAACAGTACCCAACTCGACTCATTTGGCCAAGGGACGAGGGAGTTATGAACCCCAGAAGTTATAGGAAACGTAGGTGTTTTCGCAGTTTCGGGATGTCGGGTTTCGGGTTTCAGGAACGCGAATTTTCAAAAATTTGCGTTTGGATTTCCGAAATCCCGAACCCGCAATTTTCGACTTTTGGGATGTCAGGTTTCGGGTTTCGGGAACGTGAATTTTCAAAATTTGCATTTAGATTTCCGAAATCCCGAACCTGCAATTTTTTCGGCTTTCGGGATGTCGAGTTTCAGGTTTCGGTAACGCGAATTTTCAAAATTTGCGTTTGGATTTCCGAAATCCCGAACCCGCAATTTTTTCGGCTTTCGGGATATCGGGTTTCGGGTTTCAGGAATGGGAATTTTCAAAATTTGCATTTGGATTTTCGAAATCCCGAACCCGCAATTTTCAGCTTTTGGGTTGCGGGAACGTAAAGTTTTGAAGTTGCGCGTTCTGGTTCCCGCAATTTCGGGTTTCGGGTTTTAGGTTGCGGGATGGCTACATCCCCGTGACCGCAACTTGACCCCCCCCCCCCCCAGAACTCGCAGTTTCGGGTGTTAGGTTTCGGCTTTTGGGTTCTGAAAAAAAAAAAAAACGTGACTGCAACTTGACCTCCCCCCCCCGAACCCGCAGTTTCGGGTGTTGGGTTTCGGCTTTCGGGTTCTGAAAAAAAAAAAAAAAAAAAAAAAAAAAACGTGACTGCAACTTGACCCCCCCCCCCAGAACCCGCAGTTTCGGGGGTCGGGTTTTGGCTTTCGGGTTCCGAAGAAAGAAAAAAAAAAAAGTGACCGCAACTTGACCCCCCCCCCGAACCCGCAGTTTCGGCTTTCGAGTTCGGAAAAAAAAAAATAATAAAGCCTGAAAATTGAGTTTTGGATAACAGGAGAATGCAAGGTCAGAATTTGATGAGTTCAGTGGCATTATAAAGCCATCGACGGAGGCCATGAATGAACCAGTGAAGATCCCGCGCTCATTATGCTCCAATTTGGCATAAAATCAGAATGAATGGCTTTTACAAATCAGTGTCCCGACGCTTGACAGAAGGTCGGATTGAGCCAAAACTAATATGGGGCAGTCATGGAGCAGGCATGGTGTTAATTTTGGAGTTTTGGAGCCAAAATCCCAAGGGTGTGGAATCAGGGTGTGCAAGAAGGCCAAAAAGCACTATTTCGGACCACGTTTTGGGAATTTTGAAAAGTTTGCAGTAGTTGAAAATGACCCTATAATTCGGAATCAAGAAAATCACTGAACTCAACATTTCATATTCTCAGTAAACCAGACATATTTCGTTAGACAAATATTTTCCATAAATGCACCGTTTGGAAAATAGCCATTTTTTGCCCAAAATTTAGAATTTTGGAAAAATGTGAAAAGTGGAAAGTAGTCAAACCTAGAATTTTATAGAATATGAATGGTGCATCGGAACAGAGATCCACGCATTGCTGAGCGTTCCTTGTTATGTGGACTAACTTCACCGGGTAGAAAAGTTTTCATGATTCTTCATAGATTTTCTTCCACAGGTGGCTAAAGTTGGCATTCTGGACCAAAATACAACTGTGTAAAAATGTGCAAAATTGGGGTGAAAGTGGTCATTTTTGAAATAACGTAGTTTCCATACCCGATGTCGGAATGGAGCAAAAATATAGGCATTGGAAATATTATCCAGCAAAGAATAAGGGCACATAACCGAAATTTGGATGGGGCCATCATACCCCATAGATAATTGGAGCAAAAAAGTGCCAGTGGTTGTTTTGGCAAAATTGTTGTCAATATGGGCAATTTCTAGAATTGCACGCCTAGAAGTAGCAGAGACCAAGAAGTTGAACCAGCTATGATGTGGAAGAGGAAGTTCATGCAAAGATGAGGGATTGGAAAGGGAGAATTCCTTAATCCCTGTCTTGCTAATTGCATTTATATTTTATAAGCTTTATGTGCATAAAATTATGGCATGAGAATGCTGAAAATGTAAGAGATTAGATGAGTGGTATGAATATGCATTGATTGGCATATTAATAAACATCGCACAGTGCATGATTATATGTTTTGCATGCATATGACATTACATATTGGTGAAATTAGTGAAATTTTACATATGCAGTGAACCACTAATGGTAAATATTGTGGTTGATAATCACTATTGGTGATTGGTTTTTGTTGTAGGCCCAAAGACAACAGAAGCATGGCTAAATATGTTGAGGATGTTGTTGGCATGAAGCCAACAACCTTATGAAGAAAGGATGGTGCAACAAAATTGTGATCATGAGGTTGGCAAAAGGACTGTGTAGCCTTGGTAAGAGGCCAACCAATCAGGTAACATCAAGTGATGTTAATGACAACCATGCAAGTAATGGTTATTGATGCATAATTGCATGAATGTTGAAAGAGGGTTTGGTAAGATCCCTTCGACTATGTTTGAACTATGTTGATTTGTTTTGCATGTGGTATTGAGTTCCCGAATGGGAATGTTAACCTACCAAGTATGGTGAGGTGTGGGTAAGTGAAGGAAATGATCCTTACACCCTATACTTGCTTAGAATCTTAATGCATTCATATGAAATTATATCATGCCATTTGAGTATGTCGATTGTGAGTTTAACAACCAAAGCAAGTGAGGACCAGTGGTCCTAGTTATGGTAATGCATGTTATATGAGATAGTCATGATTAAGTCATAATATGCGTGAATGCATAATACTCATGAAACAATGCAAGGTGGCATTGAGTGGATGTGCATTAAGAGATTTTATAAATCTTGTAGTTAAGCATTGAGTGAATGCATATGAAAAACTTAAGTAAATATTGTGAATATGCATGCATGTAGGTAGCTACACCTGAGGAGATGTATTGTGTGCATGCATGATTGTGATATATGTATATGTCTCATTACAATTGAGCAATAGATGAAATGATGAATTAATGATAATTCTGAGATCATTTCATGAGCTGCTATGAATGCAGGGGAAGAATTGCATGAAGGTAGTCATGATTGACAGGCTTCCAGAGTGCTCTGTTGGAAAGACAGAGTTGTATAAATGATATGGCTATGAATTAATGAGCATTTAAAAGCTTTAAGTTAATTGCATAAATGATGCGACGGTACCTTGAAATTTTAGTATGATAATGATTTACGTGAAGTAAATGAGTTTGTTATATTGATATGTTAACAGCTGGAACTGTTTGAATTATGGAATGTTATAATTCTGGAAATGCTTTAGTGACTGTTGCAACAATGCAATATTATATGCATGGAGACTTACAAAGTGTTTGGCTGATTGAAGTTTCAGATTTCAGGTAGATTGTTCTAGGCATGGCAATGTGGGTAAGTCTATGATGAAGGCTGGAGTCTACCATGTGCAAAAGCCAAAGGTTATGAGAATATTCTCATGGGGAACAGATTTGGAAATTTGATGTAGAGCTTATGAGAAGGAATCTCATGGTCGAGAAATCTAAGCTCTGTTAGAAAAAAGAATTGTAAATCTCAGATTTGAAATTTTGCTAATAATTGCTAATGACTGTTTGGCTTATGTAAAATTGTGTCAAGAGGACATGTTGTAGGTGGATGTTCATGTATGGTAGAAAACGTAAACCCATAATGGACAAAATGGTGCCACTTACAAGAGCCAAGCAATATGAGGATAGCCTCATGGCTAAGAAAATCAATTTCTGTAGTAGACAGAGTTGCAAATTCATATTGAATTTAATTATTAATGCCATTAATTGGTTATGGAACAATCACATTTGAATTTTATTGTTAAATGTTGTTGACTATTTGGCTACTTGGGGAATGTGTCAGGAAGACACATTGCAGGAAGACCATGTGTGATGGCCTACAGAATCCAAACTTCATGGGAAGGGATTCCATGATTTGGAAATGGGTTTCGAGTGAAACGCCATTAGACATTATTAATGTCTCATCCGCACTACATGATTGGTGAACAATATGAGTGAGATGGTAAAGATTATGTCAGTAAGACGTATGAGAGTTATGTAACATCAAAAGGAGTTGGGATGACAAACCGAGGGACTGTCAACTCAAAGAAGGAGCCCCCATTCCTCATTAATGAAGAGAAAGACTACATCTGCAAATGGATAAGTGTTCTGTAAACCCTGACTGATATATATGTGTGTGTGTGTGTGTGTAATTGTTAGAATTACTACGCAGAGCATATTCCATATGCTTATATTATTCAGACTGCTTGAAGTATGATTAAGACCTACATAGTTCACATCAGTGGGGAGTGCACACCTTTCTGGTGCTGATTTATGTTAGGGATGCCAATATTGACTACACCCTAAGGGAATGGACGCATTCCTGGTGTTTCAATGTTGGATAGTGAATGTTATTAAATATGTTTACAATTTTGGAGCAGCAATACTAATGAGCTTGCTTATCCATTTTGTGTTGACAGTTTATACATATGAAATTTGGAGCTGCACATTAAAGAAAAAAATGAAGAAAAGGGTACTCAAGAGGACTGTATGAGCAGTGGTAACCTTTGTGAAGTGTGAGTGGGTATCATGGGGCCATGATAGCCTGCAATTAAGAAAGTCACCTAAAGAGTTCCTAAAGGGAACCGTCGGTTTACACAAGAGAAGGAGTGCCACCCTTGTGTGGGTGAAGAATTGTTATGCGCATTGAGGGATTGTGATACATTTGAAAGGCTGATGCAAGCCTAAGGCAGAGTAGTAGAGCCTTGACCTATAATGGTCAGTGGCGCAGTTACCTTCCATTGGTTGATGACCCAGATGGATGTGTTGGCTCGGCAATGGAGAGGGCCAACCAGGTATGGGACTGGTTGGGCACCACCAAATGCTTGGTAAATCCAGTAGGCGTGAAGGTGTACTGGTAGGGCATTAATTATTTGATGTTTTGGAGTAACCTGCGTGCTGGCCAAACATCCTAGTCCGCAGGAGGATCCCAAGGCTTGTAAAGTAAATACAGGACCCTCTGGACCAGAGAGGAAATGCACAATATAGATAAGTATTCAATTTCATTTATTTCTTGTTTGGAATAATGAAGATTTTAAGTATAAGTCTTGTAAAGGTTAAGCTGATGCACTATTGTTTCTTTGTTGGAAACCTTGGTCATACAGGAAGCAAGGACCCTAAAGAACTATAAATTGCTTGGTAAATCCAGAGAGTGACTGTTTGGGCATTGATTTTCTGGAGCAGCATGCGTGTTGGCCAAATATACAAGACTATTTGATGTTGTGGAGCATCCTGCGTGCTGGCCAAACATACAAGATTATTTGATGCTGAGGGGCAGCCTGCGCGTTGGCCAAACATCCAAGTCCATAGGCAATTCCAAGGCTTGTGAAGCAAGAAGGACCCTATGGAATAAAGTGGAGGCATCCAATGCAGATAAGTATTTGGTTGTCTTGTAAATTCTTGCTTATGAATATACATGTGTATATGATTTGGTTATGACTTCCTAATCTCTTATTTAGAGATAAATCCTATGAAAATAAACTAAACATGTGAATTGATTCAATGTTTGAGTGTAGGTATTGTTGGAAGCAAGGACTATGAAAGCATCTTAAGGATGCATGTGGACATGTGACTGCCTAAAAAGCTCAACTTGAGCAGCAATGAAAGATGGTGCTAGTGGGACTGTGTGGGTCCTAGTAGCCAAGAGTTGTAGACAAACCAAGTGGAGGGACTCCATGGTTGAGAGGCCTGAAATAGACCAAAGACACTAAGTGTCATAGCCAAGAAGAGCTGGTCAAGCATTCACATGGAAGTGAAAGAGGCTAGGAGCATGAAAACCACAGTGGTGGTGTGGGTTCTAGAATGGAACAAGACTAAGAGAAGAAAATTCTTACTGCTATCTCTTTCCTTTCTATTGATGCATTTATAAAAACAGAAAATTGTTGAATGCATGTATGGTTGAAAGTAGAATGTGTTTATTTGCTTGAAATAAATTGTGAATGCTGAAGTAGTTAATTTATTGTGAATGGATGAACATGAAAGAATTCATGTGTATGCTGGGTGAGCATGGAAAGTGTGAAAGTCTCATGAATAGAGCATGGGATATCCATGTCAATTGGGGAAAAACAATTGACTGATTTTTAATGTTTAGGTTATGCTTGGCCTAACAAGATTTGTAATGGTGAATTTCACAGGTGGAAATTAAATCAATTGGTTGCAGTTGTTACGAGCAAGTGCTGCTTGTGAGCCAAGTGAGAACCAGCTGTGCCCAATGACCATGGCAGCAGACCATAGGATGTTGGAATTGGATGAAAGTCTTCTTCAAACAATTTACAAGATCCAAGAAAATCTTGGAGAGATGCTCAAGATACAGAAGAGGCAGAATGAAATGAACCACAAGGTTTTGCAGAACTCTATTTGTCTGGAAAGAGAGGTAAAAAGCATTATGAGAGAAATCAGTAAGGGAAAGGAAAGTGGATCAATGATGAGGTATTCGTCCAATCGGTCTATTAAGAAACGTTCTAGGCATGAAGACTCAAAGGAAATTGAGCAAGTAAAGATGAAGCAGCCAGTGAAATGTTGGAAATGTGGAGGACATCATTGCCTCCGCAACTGCCCAACAAGGGAACCTCAAGAGGGTAGCAGCCATAAATTTTTCAGACTTGTGGATGAGCTGAAAGATCAGAACCAGCAGGAGAAGCTCGTGGAAGTCAAAGTACGTGGTCTTGAAAGTTCAAGGTAAAGGATAGAATGCAGGGCAGACCTGCAAAATGTTTCAAAAAAAAATTTGGACGTGTAAATTGTAAATGTATTCCACGTTTTGAGAACACCGAGGACGGTGTTGTTCTAAAGGGGAGGGGAATGTAATACCCCAATTTTTACCCTTAGGATATATTAGCTTTTAATGTAAATATTGTATACATGTGATGTATGTTTTCGTAGCGTGGAGCTCAAGGCTAAGGCCCCGCTAGTGGAAGCCCGAATTTTATTTAAAAGGAAAGTACTAGACATTATGTTACCCATGTGCTATTTAGCCATAGAACATTGTAAAAATGATGTAAATAAACATCATGCAATAAAATACCAAAACTGGCTATGGAGGCAACGAATGGGAAGGGGCCATGTGTATCCACTAGGGAGTGGTGAGGGGGTTGTGGGGATGAATGATATGCTGCCAAATGTCATTGTGAGAACCCATTTGACTTTCCTTGATGACATTTATTTTCGTTGTAAGGAAGTTGTTGAAGATTTCAGTTCATGGCTTCAATGAAGCATGGGCAGCCCAGAAATTCATATGGCAGAGTATGGGCTCTGTTTTCTTGTACCACAAGTCACTCTACCTCATGGGGATTTCTTCTTCCTCATTCCCAATCCATTGTGGAAGTTACTAGCATCATTTTCCATCCAAAAAATGAATTCCCAGCAGGGAGAAAAACCAGAAATTGCAATTGTGAAAGAACCCACGTTTTGAAGAGCCATAAACACCCAGATTTAGTATTTGACAGTGAAATCCAATGGGGGATCCATAGGTATGAAACTTGGGGCAAATTTGAGAGTATTGGATACCCCGAAATCCATTGGGAAACCCAGCTTTTATAGCCCAAAAGACCAGTGACGGGATTGAGTTATTCGTTGATAAAATGGTGAGAAATCCAAGTGTAGATGTTTGAACAGGGGTTTGGATTGCTTGAATTTAGCTTGAGATGTCTGTAGCTCTGTGGTTGAGCTCACCAGCTTAGCATCCTCCTCCCTTTCCTTTTGGTATGCTTGATAAACCCAGCTGTGTGCTAGCTTAGCATGACCGTTTGAGTGAATCCATGGCTGTGAATGAACCTATCTAGTTCCTCCTTAGTGGATACACAGCCCAGCTTGGAGGTGATCTCTCGGTTGAAAGAATATAGGTTGGAAAGAGATCTATGGTTGGGTGGAACGTTTCTCTCATGTAGCCAGTCGTTTGGACGTTTGCATTTCAAGATAAGTATTCTCTGTGTATTAATTATTTGCATTATGTGTTCAACAATGTGTTAATCCTGAATGTTAACTGTTCATGCTGAATGAGATGAAATGAATATCTTAATATGGTTGATATGAAGCTTGTGCATAGCCTAAGAATGGGATTGATTCGCTGTCTATTGATTCACCATCTACTTGAGTTAAATATGTTGATGCATTACTGTTTGTGTGTATGCAAATTTGATTAATTCTGCTGTGTTTATATTGAATATGAATTGCACACAGAAGTTTTAATTATCCATGCATTTCTTAGTAATGAATGGGGATGAGATTGTCAATAAGCCGGGTAGATTGGTCACGTTTCCTTCCTGGCATCGGACTAGATGGAAGGGGACGTGACAAAATAGCTTCTACGGAGCAATTTATTATGCAAAGAAAGAGAGTTACAAATGAGCTTCTTATAATCGATCAACTAGGCAATGACCCTCCATGCTCTTTAAATAGAGATCATGGACCCATCAGGTGTTAAGCCACGGATCAAGGTTAGGTATGATCTAAGAGAAGTTGAGCTATAGGATCACTCTATGTCTGGAACATATCGTGATCGTTGGATTAAATATTTACAAATGCATACTAAATAAACACACTTTTCCTAACGGATATATTACACAAATTGATCTTAACTAACTCCTAAGTGTCTAAATATCCTAACATCCCCCCCAAGAACAACTTGGGATAGGATTGAAGGATTTACAAAAGTGACACTATCAAGAGAAGGAAGGAAGCATTATAGCCTATCCCCCCTTAATGACAAATTCCTGAACTCCTAACATAGATCGAAGTTTAGAAAACTTCGCTTTTGTAAGAGACTTGGTGAAGATGTCTACAACTTGATCATTTGTAGGACAAAAGAGCACTTCAAGAACACGATCATGAACGAGATTTCTGATGAAGTGCATATGTAGCTCAATGTGTTTGCTGCGTTGATGTAGGACTAGATATTTGGCAAGCTTGATGGCACTTTGATTGTCGCACCAAAGTGGAGTAGGTTGTTGCTGCTCAAATCCAAACTCTAAAAGGATCTGTCGAAGCCATAAAGCTTCCTGACTGGCATTAAATGCGGCTCGATATTCTGCCTCTGCTGATGAAAGAGTAAGATTTTGTTGTTTCTTACAAGCCTAAGTGACAGGTCCAGATCCCAAACTGAAAACATGACCTGCTGTAGACTTTCGATCATCAGGATCGCTGACCCAATCTGAGTCAGTGAAACCAACGAACAAACGTTTTCCCCCTGTACTGTAATGAATCCCAAACTAAATTGTACCTCGAATATATCGAAGTATTATTTTATCTGCTTTCCAGTGACTTTCATGAGGTGCTTGCATATAATGGGAAACACGACCAATGGCAAAGGAAAGGTCAGAACGGGAATGAATCAAGTATAAGAGACTACCAACAAGCTGACGATACAAGGTGGCATCTACTTCAGGTGAAGTACAAGTGGCAGAAAGTTTGACTCTAGACTAGAAGGGAGAAGGGGCTGGTGTACAATCTTCCATGTGAAAGCGACGAAGAATGTCACAAGCATACTTAGACTAAGAAAGAAAGATTCATTCTTTGGTTTGCAGGACTTGGAGACCAAGAAAATAATGCAAATGTCCTAAGTCTGACATTTCAAAATTTTGCTTAAGACTGGATTTCACATGGGTTATAAGCTTAGGGTCACTACTAGTAAGAAAAAGTCATCAACATATAGAACAAGTATAATGAGATGGTTTCCTACTTTCTTAGTATAGACATTGGGGTTAGAATGGCATCTAGAAAAATTAGTGTCAAAAATAAAGCTATCCATTTTGGCATACCAAGCTCTAGGAGCTTTCTTAAGGCCATATAAGGATTTCTTAAGACGACAGACAATGTCAAAGTTATTCTGAACATATCTAGGAGGTTGTTCCATGTAAATTCCCTCCTGTAAATCACCATGTAAGAAGGTAGACTTGACATCCATTTGATGGACTTCCCAGTTATGTAAGGTTGCAAGGGAAACAACAAGGCGGATGGAGTTCATTTTTGCGACAGGACCAAAGGTTTCATTGTAGTCAATCCCTTCAACTTGGGAAAAACCTTTGGCAACTAACCTTGCCTTAAGTCTTTCAACAATTCCATCTGATGCATATTTATTTCTGTAGACCCATTTACATCTGACAAGTTTTCTTCCTTTTGGAAGAGGTACAAGATCCCAAGTATCGTTCGCTATTAAGGAACGATATTCTTCATCCATAGTTGCATCCCAATCTGGATTTCCTGAAGCTTCTGCAAAAGTTTTTGGATCATGATTCTCGAAAACTTGAGCCAAAAGAGAAGAGGCTCGTTGAAACTGAGAACGTGTTCGACGTTGATCTCTAGAATCACCGGCAAGATCACCAGCTGCTTCACATGTTGAACGGACCCATCGAGGAAGCACTTGTGCTGGTGCAACTGGAGGAACATGAGTAGGCAGAGGTGGATTTTCATCCTCACTGTCATCATAAGAAACTGGAGTTGGAAACCTGTCAAGAAAGTTGGAAGAAGAAGAAGGCACAATCGCTGAATTAGGCTCGTAGGCCAAAGATGGCACAATCGCCGAGTTAGGCTCGAAGGCCAAGAGATTTTCATCAAATTTAACATCTCTTCTAATGATTACATCATGAGAATGTGGTTGAAGAAGTCTATAACCTTTTACATCTTCAAAATATCCAACAAATATGCACTTTTCACTTTTAGGATGCAATGCTTTCCATTTTTCATCCAGAATGTGAGCCCATGCTTCACTACCAAACACACGGAAGTGACTTACATCATGTTTAATTTTACTCCATGCTTCTTCCGGTGTGATACCTTGTAAAGCTTTAGTGGGGGTGCGATTAACTATGTAATTTGTACAATTTATGTCTTCAACCCAAAATTGAAGACTTAGTCCCTTAGATTGGATCATACAATTAACCATTTCTTTTAAAGTGCGGTTCTTCCGTTCAGCTACACCATTTTGTTGTGGTGTATATGGAACAGTGTGTTGTTGTTGGATTCCTTGTTTAGTGCAGAAAGTAGTGAACTTTTTGTTAACATATTCTCCTCCATTGTCATATCTTAACATAATAATTTGATGACCAGATTGTTTTTCAACAAGGGCCTTGTAGGCCAAGAACATGTTAAATACTTCGCTCTTAAGTTTTAGAAAATAAACCCAAGTGTGTCTGGTGTAATCATCAATGAAAGTTAAGAAATATTTGAAACCAGAAAAGGAAGCAGATGGAAGAGGACCACACAAGTCACTATGCACAAGCTCCAAGGGAACCGAGGTGTGCCAAGAGGCACGTTTGTCAAAACTGTCCCGATGATGTTTTCCGAGTATAATAAACAGTATTAATAAATGAGTTGAAACAAAATCACAATCCATCAAAGACATTTGATAAATTATAACAAAAGAGGTAGCTAAAGAAAACTGACTATGTATTAAGGCATGCAAAACATTACATAGTCTGCAACAACAGAGCATCTCCAGTCTCTTTTGGCGATTTTGTCCCTTAACCATCCATCCCTTGCTATGAGATCTAAAACCCTTTAAATAATAATTACAAAATAATTATTCAGGATCAAATCTCCCATAGAGCAGGGATAATCAAAACTATATTATCCGAAAATGGCCAAGAAAAGGCTACCACTTGGCCCAAACATCTAACAATCCTTATACATAGGAATAATATACCAATTCGAATCCTAAACTAGGCATCATACAGTTTCAGAAATGTTGCACCATATGTTTTCGAGAGCATCCTATCGTAAGCTAAGGAGGATCTAGATAGATCATGAGCTATTGATGGTAGCTGGAAAGGGAGTTGTTAAATCTCCCTAGATTCGCGAGGACCAGGCATATCTTCAAAGACCTAAAAATCAGCTAATGGATCATCCTTGAGAGGAATTGCGGGAAACACAGGTGGCAAGTTGATGATTAAGTCTCGAACAATTGTAGTATCTCGATCAGCGCATTCTTTATCACCCTTCTTGTGCTTGTTGAAAAGGAGTCGTTCATATGTGAATTGAATCTCACCATCTTCCTCTTCACTATCTGTGCTATCATCAAAAACATCAACGTCAAATGGTGAAGGGAAAGGTTCAAAGTATTCCACTAGCTAAGGCTTTTTCTCAACAAATGCTTGACATAAATACTACAATATCTCTGCATTTCACTTATAGCATGCAATTGTTAGCAAAGATATTAAAATATCAATAAAAAATTTGCATATATCGTCATAAACCAATAGATTATCCATAGCAACCCTTATAGGAAATGAAACCATAGGATTTGACATCGATTGAGTATAACTAACTGGCATGATTGCATGTTTACGATGTGCAGGTTGCAATTATCATCTCTACGAGCGAAATATTAGTCAATCATGCATCAATTAAAATTTGGTGTAAGATCAGATAGATTTACATAATAACACATGTGATTAATAGTAAAATCTCAGAGTTTTAATTATTAAGCACTCATTGGATTCAAAGATTTCATGTTTGATCAAGCATAACGCAGACGAAAACTAGATTAAAACTTGGAAACAATGACCAAAGAACGAAAAATAAAAAAAAAATCAAATCATTCTGCCATATGCAATCAGGGCCGTCGGATCATCATATATCAGTGGTCAGGATGCGAGATGCGAGATGCCAAGTGTTGCCGTTCGTTACTTACGAATACATACACCCTTCTGCAATCCGCAATCCCAATGCAGGTTGCGGGTTGTGGAACATAAATAGAATGCATGGTCAAACCACTCCCGCGCCCCGCAATTGTGGGTTGCGGGAGTATAAACTACTCTTTATTTGTTTACAAAACCTTTCAACATCCCGCAATCCGCAATTATGGGTTGCGAAAAGAAAAACTTCACATGCAAACCAAAACGTCCGCAATCTGCATTTGCGGGTTGCAGAATGATCGAAAATTTTAACCCAAAACAAAACAAAAAAAAGTATTTCCGCAATTGACAAAAACACACTAAAAATGCATAAATTTTGAGAAGGAAAAATTACTAGCTTAATTTAAATCAAATCGAAGGCAGCAAAATGAATGGCAAACAGGCTGACAACCCCCAAATGGATTAAGTTACTCTTTGATGTGGAAATGAGGCTCCCGTATTTTGGATAAAACATGGGATCTGTTGTGCCCACAACACACTCCCAAATTTACCAATGTTTCCATACTTCGCAGCTCTTCCAACGAGAGCACCGTAGGAATCTTCATGAAACCAGTAGCCATGGTTACACGGGACAACCCTGCCTCCATGACCATCCTGGTCACCACCACTCAAGCAAGCATAAGTGCACAAAAACAAAGAGAAGAAAGGGAGAGGTATTGCAAAATTTATACGGTTTGAAAATCGTTGCAAGGGGAGGGAGGTTGAGTCACTTCCTGCAAAACCGTAAACAAACAAATATAAAAAAAGGGAGATATATCTAGTAAAACCCTAACCAAGAAATTAGAGAACAAACCTTGGTTGAATCCCAGAGTGGCGTTGTTGGGAAAGCCTAGTCGCAGAGTGGTGGAGCTAAGCACTCTGAGTTGCAGTCACCTCGTCTACAAAGAAATTTTGGACAAGAGAGACTGAAGTGAGGGGAGGGTTTACCCCCAAACTTGTTTTTTTTTTTTAATATTTCCTTCATAAAGTCAGCAACCTTAGAAGAGGACACATGGTCCCATGAAATCCCTCGAATCATTGCAACTAATTTTACATTTGAGTTAATTTACTTTGTTTAAATTAAATTGTTATTTTTCTAATTTATTTAAATTTAATTTAATTTTAGATTAAAGTTAAAAGAAACATTACAACAAAATTTGAATTTCATTTAATTCATTTTTATTTTTAATTTAATAATTTTAAATTGAAATTCTTTTAATTTTTGTAATTTTATTATTTACTTATTTATTTATATTTAAATTTAAAATTACTTATGTAAACAAAACAAACTCGATGTGAAAATTGTGATAAATTTTTAATTATATATATATTACAGTCAAATAAACTCGCTTGATATTGGATACAATCTCATCAAATTAACCATTGCCCAAAGGGATTTATTTTAGCAAGGCGCTACAAGTCATTGTGCTATTTAAGAGTTATGAAAATCAAACTTGATGAATTTTGTGTGAAACATACAGTATATCATGGAATTAGGTATTGATATTTAATTATTGGGCACTTTATCCTATATTTATATATTAGTAGGAACACCATTGCTAGCAGTGAGAGTGGCTCTTCTTGATGCGCGTTATTGTATGACTTGGAGGTTATTCTCTATTAAATAAATAGGAGGCCTTGTTTTCAACTTAGTTTCAAAAGAAAGTATAATCATGATTATGATTTTGAGAAATTAGTAGTGGCATTGTGTGAGTGGCTCAATTTGCGTCACTAGGGTACCAACATTGGCACTTCCTAGTAAAAAGAATGCATTTGTGTGGTTAGAGAATGAAGGATAACTTTTGAGTCACATAGAGGTCAACTTACCTTGTGGGTAAGTTGAATAGTTTTAAGTCCTCGTGGTGTTATGTCGAGAATTGGAACCAGTGTTAGGTTCCACTCATTGTACTTGTTTATTATATGTTGAGTAATTTACAAAATCTAAAATTCTTGTAGTAAGATACTATTCTCTAGCAAGATACTACATCCAAGATTAATATTCGAATCTAAGTATTCTTAAATTCCTATATATTATGATCGTATTCTTATATTATTGTATCCTGATTTACAAAGGCGGGCTAGTTTATGACAAATCAGGCTTATGAGAAACTCGTGCATGTCAATGGAACCACCATTGGTTGATTAATGCGATAAATGATTAATTAGATCAATTGGTTAGGCCCAAGACAAACAACTACGAATAGGGGGTTATGGTTAGATCTAAGAGATACTTACTCGGGAACGATACCAGATGGTGGAATGGGATTGTGTATACAAAATATGCATGTAGCCCACTTCTTTAACAAAGGGCCATTTACCTAAACCTTGAAAGAACCAAAATAAACAATAAAATTCACTGCAAATAATACAGTACTCACCGTTAAGGCTACGACCTCAAAGTAATTGGAGTAATTTTTACTTACTCATGTCCCATAATGTATTTTGGCAGCTCAATAGCTAGAGTTGTTCGAAGAAATTCGTCCATCTCAAAATTTCTAATACATCGAAATTTATATGGATTTCATCTCCCTCCTTTTGACTAGAGGAAAGATGTGTACAAACAAAGCAAAAGCTCGTTTCTTGAAGAGATAAGCTCACTAATATCGAACCCTCCATTGGTAAAATTACAAGATGGTAGCGAATGAAGAGATTCCTCTCGGTGATGCAAATCCTGAAAATTGGATCTATTGGAGTTTCCTTTTGAAAAATGCCCTATTTTCATTTATTTTCACTCCCAATCTCTTTTCTAATTTATCCATTTTTCCCGCTCATTATGTTTTCCCACTTTTGCCTTATTTTTATTTAGTTTCCCTCTCTTTAATTCAAACTGTCTAGTCGTATTTTTTATCACATGACTAATAAGTCATATTTTTTATCCCATGACAAAATTAGTCATTTATTTTAGTCATTTTTAGTTTTGATCCTTAAAATTGCTCCAATTTGGTCATATTTCGCTTAAAAATACTGTGGTGACCAATGTTTTTGGTGGTTTAGTCATTTATTTCGCATGGTGACCAACATTTTTGGTCGCTTGGTCATTTATCACCCATTTTTTTACTAGTGAGTGTTGTTGGCAGGCGGTTGATGAGTCAGCATCGCAGCATCGCGGTTGCTGCACAAAGTCAAAGGTACCGCGGAAGGAGGAAAGCAACGCGCAAGGCGACAATAGTTTATGTTGTTTTGGGTCATTTAGACCGCGTCATGTGTATTTTGGGTCATTTGGACTGCATTTTGTTGATTTTGGGTCATCTTTTTGTAAAGGTTGTTAGGAAGTAGTTAAATGGTTGCCTAAGTGGACCACAAATGTAAAGATGTAAGCCTATAAATAGACTTAGCATTGTAAGTGTTGGAAAACGAAGGGAGATCAAGTTGAAGAGATAGTTGAGGATTGGATATCTAGCGATTGAGAGATGTATGAGCTGATGAAGGACTATCTTTTTGTATCTGGGTTTTGAAGATGAATATGATGTGACAGATTTTTTGAGCAGAATCCTTATGCCTTTCTTGTTTCCATGTGGTAAATGCATTATGCAATATGAATCTATGAATGATGCGATGCTTTCTTGCTGCGATTAATGCTTTACTATTATACCTATTGCGCATGTATGGTTCTGTCAATGATACGATTTGTTGAATGATGTTGCAATTATGCGAATGCCTAAGTGAATGTTTAAGATCTATTTCTGAATGTTGCAATAAGTTAATAAGTTGATGCACAACATCCTCCCTCATTCAGTGGAAACATGGTTCTGTCAACTCTCCTTTGAACATCTCAGGTGAGACCTCATCTGCTCCGCAGGTGTTGCTGGATAGGGTAAGACCTGTCTGGGCCGGTGCTCAGGGAGATCGCCATGGTTTGGGTGTCGACAACGTGAGGAACCCCTGTCGACTGGGTTTGTGTCAACAAATGGTTTCGTTGACGGAACTGTAGCGCGAAGTGAAAGGAGGATATGTTGTGGCATCCGACGAGACCAGAGATACAAGATTGGTTTGACCTAAAGTTGCGAGAGTTCATTGAAAAAGAAAATCAGAACCCTGGGTTGTCGACAGACTAGTGGTTAGCAAAGTACATACATGACGGTCCACACGAATATTTTTTCTGTGAGTTCCCAATCATGCTGTATGAGTGGTTAGCAAAATTGACCTATTAGAAGAGGAACTTCCAAGGTGGTGAGCCGACAACTTGGACCCCAGAACTGATCCAGGAGCTGCAAGAAGTCGACAGCAAAGCATTGCGGGCTGTGGTCAGGTCTGGGTCACCAGTATACTGGAAGGTTATATCACTGAGTTCGCGGTTGATATGACAAAGTCTTATAGTGAAGCGGGAAGGGAAT
This sequence comes from Larix kaempferi, assembly GCA_027924585.1. Lineage (NCBI taxonomy): Eukaryota > Viridiplantae > Streptophyta > Pinopsida > Pinales > Pinaceae > Larix > Larix kaempferi. The sequence continues at coordinate 36,071,377 of BSBM01000510.1, forward strand.
TATTCAACAGACCAAGAGGTGGGTTTCTGTTATTGCTACAGTTGTCCATTAAAATGCTCATTTGCGGAAAGGGCATACTGAAGATGCACCTAGACCAGTAGAAACCTGGTGGGTGGAGGCTGTGGATACCGCGATAGCAGGGGGGGCAGTACATGGAATGGTACGGGGTAGATGGGTGCAAGTTATGATGAGACTATGAAGGAATCCAAGGAAGAGAGTGGTCTTACAAGGGGAGGAGCAAGGTTTCGACAGGAAAAGAGGCAGAGGACAAGAGAAGGTCGTGCTGCGATCAAAACGCAAAACTGCGAAGGAAGACCACATGGGACGAAGTGACCTCACAGTGCCGACAAGGAAAACCAGGATATGCCCAGGACCAACCCCCTGCAGCAACATGCCCACACCTCCGCTCACTATCTCTCAACTAGGAAGAAATACAACTTCGACACCGCCATGTTCATCGTGTCAACAGAACTTGATTTCTAATAGCTCAACGACTGTAGGAAGGAAGACTAGGATGGCGGGTGAAGATGCAAATTTACCGTTGTTCCATGGAAATGGAACAGATAATCCCAAGCAATACTGGTTCTTATGTGAAGCAGTATGGATTGTTAAGAAAATTACCGATGATGAGGCCAAGAAAGGACAATTGGCGACAACTCTTCGAGGTTGCGCATTGGACTGGTTTATGAAGTTTGTTCAAGTTCCCATAGGCATCCCAGATAAGACACTAGAAGAAGTTAGAAAATGATTGATTGTAGAGTTCAGAAAACCTAAATCTGAAGTGCAGTATATTACAGAACTGAAAGAAATTAATCATTATCCCAATGAAACTGTGTGGGATTTGGACCAACGGTTCAAAACGCTGATGGAAAGGGTCAGTTTTTACATGAGCGATGTCCAACACAAAGAATGGTTCATCGCAACATTGTTACCTCACATTTGACTACCACTGATGCAACAGAACATTACAACACTGAGTGAAGCTCTAGAGATTGCAATGCAGTTAGAAGCTTCACCAATTGGTGAGAACGCAGCAGGCATGTCGCAGATTTAGACACAGCTGGCCAACTTGACAATACAGTTGCAAGACCTTAAGAAGGGTAAGGAACATCATGAAGAGGCTTGGTGTACGCGATGTCGTGCAGAAGGGCATACTAAGGATAGCTGCTTAGACTTCCACTACTATCTGGTATCCAGAGCACCAAATCCATTGAGTGGTGGGGGTATGTCATGGTGTCGCATATGTCAGGTATATGGGAATCGCCATGAGGAGTGTCAATACATGCAAAAGATGGTTAGAAAACCGATGAATCTGTATTGTACATTCTGCAAATCCATGGGACATGAAGATAAATATTGTCGTGCCTATGGCTTGCTTCAGGAGAGAACGTACGATCAGTGTGTTGTACAACAAACACAACTGCAGCCACAGGTATCCTAGCCCCTACCTCAAATGAAGATGCAGTTTGTGCCACAGCCACAACCACAATAGTTTATGCCACAATATACTCAGATGTCAATGGCTCTGCAGCAACCACAATACGTTCAGCAACCACAGTACTTGCAGCAAGGACAAGGCGTTCAGTTGCAACCGAATCCCATGCAACAGCAGTTTCCTCAACCACAATATCAGCAGCAAGGGGGATTCCGCGGAGGATTTCGAGGAGGATGCGGTGGAGGCTTTGGTCGTGGAGGAGGATGAGGTCACGGACCTGTCCAATGTTACAATTGTGGAGTGTTGGGGCACTACTAGAGAGATTTCCCACAATTGCAAACGCAATGTACGTTTTTTTTTGTTACTGATCACACTGTTGAAAACTATCTGTAGTTGGTTGTGTGGTGGCAGGCAGGAAATATACCCCAGTTATAGAATCAGAACCATTTTCCAAATCAGAATCAACAACAAAAACATAACCAACGTCCGAATCAGAACACCAACCAAAATGTGAATCAACCTGCAAACCCACCGCCGAACCAGAATCAGGGACCAACTATTGTGACAATTTCAGCAGAGCCGAGGACACAAGATGCTTCTTTTGCTGTTATCACTCGCGGAGGTGCGACGACAGGAGAAGATGGTTCGCATTCTCTGATACGGCTAGCTGGGAAGAAGAAGGTACAGTTTGAAATTGATGTTGAGCGTGATGCATTCTTCCAAGCGCATAATGCGATGGAAACAGATCGTGGTAATTCAATTGTTTATGATATGCCCTCAGCTTTTGACTCGACTTCGGAAGCAAGACCATCGCGTTAGTATGGTACTTTGCAACATTTATTTGAAAGTTGTTCATCACTGGCACGCGATCCTGATGTAGTTGCTGAGCTCGAGAGTTTACTACATCGGCCGACTAAGGGACGGAGGCAGTCCGCGGTGAACTCCTTACAACAAAAGAAGAAAGGCAAAGAAATGTGCATGAATGTCCAGATTGGGGATTATGATGTCGATTCAGTTATTCTGGATCTAGGCTCTGATGTAACATATTGACAAAGCAAGCATGGCAGAAGATGGGGAGTCTAACACTGAGCTGGTCTCCAATACAGCTGCGATTGGCTAGTCAGGCCAGGGTGACACCCATTGGGAGGGTTCCATGCCTTGTTGTGGATATTGAAGGGATGAAGACGTATGCGGATTTTGATGTCATTGAGTTTATTGAAGGCGGAATCTCCTATCCTGATTTGTTGGGATTGGATGGGCTAATGAAAGTGCAACAGTAATTAACTTTAAGAAGTGGATGATGACTTTTGAAAACCACGACCTCAGATTCATAGCCTTGTTGGATCCGGTTGAAGGACGCAGGTATGTTGAAATGGTAAAAGATGAGGTTGCTAGAGGATGGGACCATGCGTACAATATCTCAGAAGATTACATTCATCCAACTGTTGAAGGTGAGCTTGGGTGGCGCAGCTCCATTTCTGCGTCTTCCGACTCTGATGATGCTTTAGAAAATTGGTAGAATCACTTGCATGAGGTGTCACTTCGGAAGTGTGTGTTGATCACGCAGTCATTATGCCGTGTTGTGACTGAAATTGTTGCACTACCAATATATGAAGGGTTTCCCATATTGTCTGAATTTCTCATGGAGTTTGAGTAAAAGGTCTCAGAACCACAACGATTGATAGCATTGGAGGAAGCACTGAAGGCTACTCCAGCACGGTGGTGGGAGGCCCATAATAAGTTAGTTACCGGTTGGTCACAGTGCCGCAGGTTGATGACGGTTCGCTTTGGCGACACGGAAATATACCACACCGGCCAGTATGATGGGAAGAATGACCCTGGCAGTCATCTAATGAAATTTCAGACGTTGTGGGCATCATGACCAAGGGACGAGTGGGTCCATGCCTTTTTCCATACTTTGGATGAGATGTTGCAATCATGGTATGACATAGCTAAATTGTGAGGGGAGATTACTACTTAGTTAGAGATGACAATTCGCTTTACTCATACCTTCAGCTTCGTGGATGCCAACCCAAATGTCCATAATGCTTTACCGCTCATCCGCGATGTTGTTCTGAAGGTTGTTCTAGTCGCATATCCTGCGGATCCGCATATGCACTGCAAGATGCAGTCGATGATGGCATGTTGTAATATCACTGGCGGGCCAAAAGACAGTGATGATCCATGGAATGTCAATATTCCGGAGTCAGAAGGAAGTCGCGATATCATAGCACCTGATGCACCGCCTGATCCGGTAGCACAGCCATTAAATATTAGGAAGATCAACATTGGGATGGAGGAGAGCCCAAATTTTGCAAATGTTGGCAACTACTAGGATGAAGACATGATGGTGAAGGTCACAGACTTGTTGCATGAATTCCAAGACTTGTTCCCTACGAAGTTTTCTGAGATGAAGGGAATCTTGGGGGATTTGGGGGAGATGAAGATCCCATTGAAACCAGATGCAAAACCAATAAGTCAGCGACCATATCGACTGAATCTGTGCCATAAGGAAAGGGTCAAAGTTGAACTTAACTGCATGTTGGATGCTGGCATTATTGAACCGGTTGAGAAATCTGACTGTATTAGTCCTATGGTGGTGTAGGACAAGAAGACAGGCGAAGTGCGAATTTGCATTGACTTGCGGAAGCTGAATGATGCATGTCTGCATGATCCATTCCCGACACCATTCACTGATGAGGATCTGGAGGGAGTGGGTGGCCAAGAGATGTACTCTTTCACATATGGGTTCTCTCGCTATCACCAGATCAAAATCGCGAAAGAGGACCTCCACAAGACCACATTTGTGACAGAATGGGGTTGTTTTCAGTACACTGTGATGCCGTTTGGGCTGAAGAATGCACCTGCGATATTATCTTGGGTCGTTGTTGCTGCTTTCAGGGATTTTATTCATAAGTTCTTGCAAGTTTATATAGACGATTGGACAGTCTCTGGATTGATCAACGATCATATGGAAAATCTGCGACTGATGTTGGAGCGCTATCGACAACATCAGATATCGCTGAACTTGAAGAAGTGCATCTTCTGTGCACCATTTGGGATATTACTGGGTCACATTATTTGCAAGCAGGGATTGTTCATTGACCCAGCAAAGATTGCGCTCATTCTGAGCTTAACACCACCTACCAATGTCAAGAAATTGAGAGCGACATTGGGACACACAAGGTATTATCGCAAGTTCATCTGGGGTTATGCTGCGATCACGACTCCTATGGAGAAGTTGTTGAAAAATGATGTGGTATTTCAATGGAGCCCATAATGTCAAGTCAGTTTTGAGACACTGAAGGCTAAGATGGATTCAACGCCAATACTGGTATTTCCGGACTATAGCAAGTAATTCCATGTCCATGTCGATGCATCATCAATTGCGCTGGGAGTAGTGCTTTCGCAACTAGGGGAAGGGGAGCTAGATCACCCAATTGCTTTTGCGCATTGGAAGTTGTCGTCTGCAGAGAGGAACTATACCACTATAGAGAGGGAAGGCTTGGCGATGGTATATGCAATGAAAAAGTTTCAACATTACCTGTTGGGAGGTCACTTTAAGATGTTCACGGACCATTCTGCATTGAAATATCTGGTCAATAAGCCTGTGTTGGGGGGGAAGATATGTTGTTGGCTACTTCTTTTTCAGGAGTTTGATTTTGAGGTGATTGTGAAGCCAGTCCGCTTGAAGGGCCATATCATCTGTCGCGGATTGAGACAGGGGAAGAACCAACCAACATTGAAGATGGGTTTCCAGATGTGCAGCTATTCAGGGTTGAGGTAGCTGGCGACTACTATGAAGAAATAATTCAGTTTATGGCGACAAGAACCATACCAGAGGTGTTCACCACAAGTCAGAAGAAGCAGCTGGTGGTTAAGGATGCAGATTTCCAGTTGATTGCTGGACAATTGTACAAACTAGGATCAGATGAGATCTTGAGGCACTGTGTCCTGCCTCATGACCAAGGTCAGATCTTGTCGGAAGCACATGCAAGAGTAGCTAGTGGGCACTATGGCGGTCGTGCGACTACTAGGAAGGTGCTTCGCGCAGGGCTTTGGTGGCCCACTCTTCACAATGATGCGATGGATTATGCGCAAACTTGCAATGCTTGTCAGCGGACTGGGAAGCCCTCCAAGATGGATGAGATGTTGTTCATACCTCATGTTGGTACCAAATAGGTCCCATGAAAATTTTAATTTTTTGGTAGCGCACAAAATAGTTTCATCATGAGCACTCAAATGAATTAGCAAGAGCTAAATGATGAAGAAACTATATAAAGAGAATCTGTTGCAAGGAGACACCGCAGCGTTGAACTTTTCCAGATTCTACACCAAGCAGTAAGGACATTGGACGAGTTACCTCTAGATGTTGGTGTGATATCCAGAAGCTCAATCCAAGCCATGCTCCTTTAAGTTTTTGGTTAATTACTTGATGATGGTTGTCCAGAAGATTTCATTAAAGGTCTTATTTTTGTCAGTTCCTTTTTCCTTCTTATAGAACCACTTGTTGAATATGAGAAAAGGAATCGACTTTGACTGTTGACCCAATTCTTAGTACATGTTCACAATGCCCTGAATAAAATAATTATTGATACAAATACAAAACACTTCTTTACAACAAATTCCTACTATGATTCGTGTGTGGTGGGTAAGTATTGTGAGAAAATAGATCCGACTCTAGCAGTTGTTGCATATAGGTGGGGCGAATGTGATGATAAACTTATTGATGTTACCAATAGAAGTACTCTGTCCAAATTCTATAAAGAAGTATCGACGGGTGGAATGCTCAGTGATGTCGAAGGGAGAGACTCCATCTACAGAAAATTTATTTTGATAGAGAGTCATGGTTTCTATTCTTGCACAGCTTGCTCATGCTTGGAATGTCGGCATTCACAAAAGATTGAGTGCATTGATTGCATCTCTCAGCTCTCAAGGATGATGGAAAGCATTGCCACAAGGTTAATTTGTTATTTAAAGATCATTCTAAATCTTCATGAACCTTGAGAGAATGAAGAAACTGAGTATCAAATAAGTATAAGTTTCAGATTTGAAGGATCGATCCAGCGCCCTTGGGAAATATTTAAGCATACAATGATACAGCTGGAAGAGATTTGAATGGAAAATAATTAGTCCTGGGATTTTAGAAATGAAATCAATCAGAAATTCCCATAGTTGAAGACGCCCAGGCATGTGTCAAATTGATAATTTAGATTTTGAGTACACACTCGACAGCAAAAGAAGAATATTGGTATTGTTAGCATCCTTCTAGATAATTTTCCAATCAGTTGATGAATTGCAACTCCAGAAGGTCAACAACAAATCCCATAATATCAGGCATTGGACCAGGATTTAAAGAATCAGCTGCCAATTGAACAAAGATTTTCCATATTTTTTGTGATTAAACTTAGATGTCATAGATTCGATTACCAAATGTTTACAATAGCTTGTTATTTGTATTTTCTCTATAAAAAGATGATCATTTTGAAGGAGCAGGGGGGAGAGGTTCCATCCTGAGAGGCTGTGTATTGTAATGTGTGGATTGAACACCAATCTAAGTTTCTTTCATCTCTGTAAATGTATATTTTGGGAAGGTGTCTAGAATCATAAATCTTTTATGAAATTTTTTTTTAACTTCTTTGCATGCAAATGTTGTTCATTGCCTGTAATAAATCTTATGATGGATAGTGTCTCTGTCCTAGTATCTTATTGCAGATACCAATGTTTGTAATTCTTTTTGCAAAATGTCTTTTTGTCTCAAGAATATTTACCAATTATGCGATCAACTGTTTGTGATTATATGACTGTTTTGTTAAACTGGTTCATACATTGCTACAGTTTGTAGTCATATGTCTTTAGATCATCTTTGTTCACCATCCCTTATATATATCTTTTTGTATCTTACTGATTCTTGAGCATTGATCATATTCATCCACCCTTTCAAGTTCCTCTTCTGCTACTGATTTGAGGTGCCTAAACTTTGTACTCAGTAGTCAACCCACCAGGGAAGCACATTGGTGCACGATACATACTCACAACGACAAACTATTTGACAAGATGGGCGGAGGCTGCACCAATTGTAGACTACACCGATGCCACAGCAACGCGTTTCTTGTTCAACAACATTGTCACTCTATTTGGATGCCCAAAGATATTGATGAGTGATCAAGGGAGCCACTTCATTAATCAAACGATCAACGCATTGACAGCATAGCTTCAGATACAACATTAGAAGAGTATGCCATATCATCCGCAGGTAGATGGCACGGTGGAATCTTTCAACAAAGTATTGGAGAATGCACTGACCAAGGTTTGTAATGCGAGCCACGATGACTGGGATTTAAAGATTCTAGCAGTCTTGTGGGCATATCGCACCACTTGTAAAAGGTTGACGGGACAGACACCTTTCAAATTGGTGTATGGGAAAGAGGCAGTTATGCCTATGGAGTACATTGTTTTGAGTCTGTGCATAGCGGCAGCGAAAGGTATGAACGATGAGACAACACTGGTAGCGCGACTAGAGCAGCTGGTACAGCTTGAGGAGGATTGCTTTATCGCTGGTTTTCACCAGCGAGTGGAAAAGGATCGACAAAAAGATTGGCATGATCGCCATATCAAAAATACACAGTTTCATCAGGGTGACTTGGTGTTGTTGTATGACATCAAGTTCATGAAGCATCTAGGGAAGTTACAGATGCATTGGCTTGGTCCATATCACATCAGTAGCATAACTTCAGGAGGTGCAGTACAGCTGCAACAGTTAGATGGAGCGATGCTCCCAAGGATGGTGAATGGTAGTCGATTGAATCCCTACAGGACGGGCTCGGAGCAGCGTAATGCCTGAGTCGCATCGGGAAAAAAAAAGTGCAGGATGCTAGGTGGCAGGATGGCGCACCAGCAGGAACAGGATGTGCAAGTCAGAGGACTTGTATCACAGTTTGCGAGCTGGGTCGCGATAGCTACAGGGTCGCGACACATAATGAAGACAGTTGAATACATTTAACCCACTTCATTAGGTGCAATGACCGGCAGTACCAGTGAATCTGATTGGTCGGTTGGTAGGATTGACGACGGAGTCCAATCCATTTGGCACGGGTCGAACAAGTAGGCAGCATGGACGACGGCATCAGGGCTGATGGTTCACACATTTTGGCACGAATAGGAGCTGGTGGAAGCATGGTCACACATAAGAAGTCTAGTCTACACATGCGTGCTGAGGATCCACCTCGCCCGAAAATGGTGGAATGATATGATGACAGGATTGACACCTTAGGTGAACGGATTTGCGAATGATTTCCCAGGCAAGCGTCCAGGATGATGGAAATGCATAAATACAAGTGACAGAGAGGAGAGGAACAAAAGAGGTATCTACCAAACAATAGAAATTCATGTTGCGAGTAGATAAGGAGAATCGATAAGTTAGGAATTCCAAGGAAGTTGTGGAAATGATCCATTTCATTTCGTGCGGTAGCACACCACGTGCGATGAGGGCCCGAACGATGAGTGTGCATGAGCACCTGGAGACAGAGGCAGCGAAGACACTCGGATGTAGCAGAGATGAAGTCTCATCCGAGATGTCTAAGTATGTGGTGGTAGTTTGAAGCTTCGTGGTCCCTTCGACCACCAGAACGACAGGGGCGACAGTCCCCTGGTCCCACTAGTAGGTGATCCCCGGTGCGAAATAGTTGTGCCAGAGTGGTTGGCCTGTTTCATACCTCGGCGCTACTTATCAATTTTTCCTCAATCTACACCCGGTTTTCAGAGACTGGAGGATGAGTTTGAGAAATACATGACAGCAAGCTAGTTGATCACCATATGAGTTTGAGAAGTACATGACAGTGAGCCAAAGATCACCATAGTAACAGCGTGCTCTAGACAGCAAGAATAGTGATAGAGGAATGGTCCAGCGACAGACAAGAACAAGCACACAATGTCTAGCTGACGTGGCTCGAGGGCGAGCCACAAGATTGTGTTGGGGACCTTTTGGCAGGCGGTTTGATGGATCAGCATCGCAGATGCTACGCAAAGCCAAAGGTACTGTGGAAGGAGGAAAGCAGCGCACAAGGAGACAATAGTTTATGTAGTTTTGGGTCATTTGGACCGCATCATATGTAGTTTTGGGTCATTTGGACCGCATAATGTGTATTTTGGGTCATTTGGACCACATTTTGTGGATTTCGGGTCATCTTTTTGTAGAGGTTGTTAGGAAGTAGTTAAACGGTTGCCTAAGTGGACCGCAAATGTAAAGGTGTAAGCCTATAAATAGACTTAGCATTGTAAGTGTTGGAAAATGAAGGGAGATCAAGTTGAAGAGATAGTTGAGGATTGGATATCTAGTGATTGAGAGATGTATGAGATGATGAAGGACTATCTTGTTGTATCTAGGTTTTGAAGATGAATATGATGTGACAGAGTTTTTGAGCAAAATCCTTGTGCCTTTCTTGTTTCCATGTGGTAAATGCATTATGCGATATGAATCTGTGAATGATGCGATGCTTTCTTGCTGCAATTAATGCTTTACTATTATACCTATTGCACATGTATGGTTCTATCAATGATAAGATCTGTTGAATGATGTTGCAATTATGCTAATTCCTAAGTGAATGTTTAATATCTATTTCTGAATGTTGCAATAAGTTAATAAGTTGATGCACAACATCCTCCCTCATTCGGCAGAAACATGGTTCTGTCACCTCTCCCTTGAACATCTCGGGTGGGACCTCATCTGCTCCGTAGGTGTTGCTGGATAGGGTAAAACCTGTCTGGGCCAGTGCTCAGGGAGATCGTCATGGTTTGGGTGTCGACAGCGTGAGGAACCCCTATCGACTGGGTTTGTGTCAACAAGTGTTAATGAGCATTGTTTGTGAATGGTTTCTTTGATGCATGGGCACCAAAGAGAGAGTACAAAAGTGTACTCAAATGTCATGGCTTCCCAAATTCCAGAATACCTAAGAAAAGGGGGTGCTTAAAAACACCGTTATATAATGTTTACCATGGGGGATGGACATGTCAGAGAGATAAGGGGGAATCTATAGGAGATAAGTGTCCAATAAATGACAAAATGAATCGATGATAATAGATGGAACCAATGGAGGGGTAGGACATTAATGGTAATGTCCTTTAGGGATGATGAATGGTGGAAAATAATGTAACTTGTGCAGTATGGATGGAGCATTGAGCTCATGAGTGTACAACATGAAACGTTAAAATTCCATAATGGCCATAAGTCTGGGAGTCCATGGGTAGGGAAATGAGTGATGATGATAGAGTAATATGCAGCTAAGTGCAAGATCATAAACTAGATGGACTCCCAATCCTATGAAAAGAACAACGACATGGGTGTCGAATGGAAAGCGACACTAAAAGATGGCACCCATGTGAGGGAGGCTCTACTGTCAAGTAAGGGAAAATGCAAGTGTGGTTGGGATGGGCCACTTACCGCGAACAAATGGCATTGTACAAGTGCAAAGGGGAGGAATAAGGTTAATGCACATGATTTTCTATAGAGGGGAATCACCTATATACCAATTTCATAAAATATACCTATAGGGAGAAGTTGAAGTCTGAAATAAAAGGATCCTATTGCAACCTAATCATGTACACATGGAAATGATACCCAAGCATAAAAATATGTATGTAAATGAAGCCAAACTTACAAGTGAAGTGTGATGTCATGAAGTGGCCAAGATCACATGTGTGAAAAGGTGAATAAGCAGGAATAAGGAACTTCCCCATTGATGTGGGCATGGGGTTTGTGAGTAAGGATCACATAAGGTAGGACCAAGATATAGGATCACTCAAATATAGATGTATATGTGACGGGATAGGATCAAAATGGTTGATACTCCCACCAACCTAGAAGTGTCAATGTAGTAGGGATGTGATCCTGGATAGGTACCAACAAGGCATCAAAAAATAACTAGAGAGGGGGCGGGCATGAGGAAGATGACCATGGTGGCACACAACATCCCCCTTCTAGGGGGAATGCACCTAGTATTGCTGACCTAAATGAGGATGACGATGATGCATAGGTAGGTTTGGGGGCTTTCCCCCATGTTGTGGACATGGTATTTACTCATAATTTTGAAAGGATCGGACAGATATATCAAAGGGATCTATTTCTATTGAAATAAGCATAGTGGCATGTGGGGATGACAAGGAAGTATCACTAGTGGACGCAATGTAGTAAATGTTGGTTGTCTCATCGGAGGATGATGCAGGAGGGGGGATTCCTCGATAGTGGTGACTTAGGACTCAAGTGAGAGCCTTCACAAATCATCCAAGATGGACCAAAATTAGGGGATATCAGTACACTGATGTGAATAGTGACCATAAAGGCCACACAATGTGCATCGATGGTTGGTGCGCAAAGACCAGATGTGTTGTTTGGGAGAATCAAGGATATGGACAGCTAGAGTGTTCTCACTGGTCTTCTCCTCTGTCACTTTTAGGTAAGTGCATAAGATAGGCGATTCCAAACACTAATTGGTGGTGTGACCTAAGACATTGAACACAACACAAGGTGAATGTGCTCATGTTATGGTAGTAGGAGGAGGGTTTACAACTTGGTTCAGAGTATATTGTGTCATTGCAATCTTGGATTTTCCCCCAACCTTATTTTTGGTATAAATTTGGGTGGCGGTTGTGGCTTACTTCATGACTCCAGGAGGTGGGTTATTAGAAGTACCAATCGACTGCAAAGGAGTCAAGATGAACTGAGGTGTGGGGGGTGGGTTTGGTGGAGTAAGGTCCCAAATATGAAGGCCTAAAGTCAAACTCATAAATTTGAGCATAGCCATCATGGGAACACTCACTATTCTAGAAGGTGGAAATAGAAATGAGATTTGATGAATAGATGTAGCTCCCCACATGTTCCCCAACAACTGGTTGGGAGAATGTGCAGGTTGAGGCTGGGAGGTAGAGTTCTCATAGGAGATAGTACACAACTCTTATTTATCCACCTTCAGTGGTGGGGGAGGTAGGGCCTAGAAATACCAAAATAGAGAAGTGTCTTGAGAGGTGGCCATACTAACACTTGTAAAGGAAGGAATAAACAAACTTCCAAAACTTCTATCAACCATAGGTAAGACATGATTCAGACAAGCCATCCCATTGGGATCATAATAGGTTAGTTTATCCAATTTTACAATATTCCCTTCATGGAGGAACATCATAACCCCAAACACTATAGAGGAAAATAATATCATAACATACATGTACCTACACCCAAGGAAGAGGTTGTAAAACTAGGAATTGGAAACCTCGATGCCAATCAAGATCATGTTCCCAGCTAACTAGATAGGGGCATTCTTTAGGAGACCTTGCAGTTGAAAAACACGACCATTGTAGGCACACAATGTCATGATGGATGGCACAAGTTAAAGGGAACTGAGATTCTACTAGACATAAGTAGACATAACGTAGGTGGAGGTACCTTCATCGATGATACAATGATGAATAACCAAGTTCTCGATGGTCATGTGAATCTGAAATATGCTACTGAAAATGGAATCTAAGGCTCCACGTGATCGACATCAAATTTCATTAGGTGAGTATCAAAAAGATCGATTGCCCCTAGAGCAGACAATAATTCTTTGTGTTGGATAGGACAGTTCTGAAGAACCTCTAATGTAGACATGGCAGTAGGGGACTATGACAAGTCACCCACAATTCCATAGTTAGTAGTAACACGAGCATTGGGGTTATTCACTGCACGATGAAAAGGGATCTTAGGAACGCCATCCGTAGTCAGACAAGGTAGGTGCAAAGGTTCTTCGACTTGTGTGGAGTCTTTCCCATTATTAGTCACTTATTAGTATGGGAGGTATCAGTAGCTGCACTATATTGGTTATGTCTACTTTGGATATTAAATTTAAAGGACATCATGAGAGATGTTGGGAAGAAGGATCATGAGGATGACCATAAAATGATGGTAAATATGGATAAGATTCCATAGGTTGTGTTGTGACCAAACTTTGTGTGGGAAGGGGTTTTGCGAGGCCATCGGTTTCAATTGGGTCAAATGAGGTGGAGGTGGATTAGGTTTCCCTTGTGGGTAATTAGCCTCTTCACACTGGTTGGCCTCATTTCAAATTTGGTGAGCCTTAGCTAGATGGGGGAAATGGTGACTATAATGTCCGTAAACACTGCAAAAAGAACACCGATGATTAGTCTGTAACTGAGGATTCTTACCTTACTTGAGAGGTTTATTAGGATCCTAATTTGCGGGGTTCAGATTCCTTCCAATGCATTAGGAGGGTTAGGGGGTTTTCCCCCACCTTCCTGTCATTGGTTATTTACTTTGTTCTTCCCCTTATTCTTATTTTTGGAATTGTTCGAATTCACTTGTTGTTTATTGGGTGCAATTTGGGAAGGTGTATTATTTTGAGCATAAAATTTCCCATGAGGAAAAGGGAGATCCATAGGATGTGGCTTCACTGGAGGGGATATCAATGGGACAGGAAAAGGATAGTATGGGTTGATGGATGGAGGATCCATGTATTCGGTTGAATAACCACCACACATGGTGCCACTACATAAGTGTCCATGAACATCAGGGGATGAAGGAGGAGACGAATAGGTGGTACTCATTCCTGCATGTGAGGATGGGTGAGAGGGATCAGGGGGATAGTACGATATAGGTGCAGGGCCTTAATGATGACACTTTACACTTAGTGGATTACCATATGCATAACCACTCAAAGGGGGAGGGTAAGGCGAGTATGGATTTGGAAGAGATGCAACAACATCGATAACACCATCCATATCATGGGATGCCACTAGAGGATCTTTCTGGGATGAGTCACCCCTAGGAGCATTGGGAATGGTCATATATGGGTAATTAGACTTTGGAATTTGCATAGATAATATCGTACTACTAAGCCTTAAGAATGGATTCTTCTTTGGTTTGCGGGAACTCAGAGGCCATGTCCCTAGCTATAGCGGAAAGGAGAGACTTAAGGAACCAATCTAAGAAGATATGCTCATCGAGATTAATCTTACAAAGACTCATGCATCGATGCCACTCATGGATGTGATCCATGATATGGGTGGATGAGGTATGATGGCATGTTAATAGGATCTCTATTCCCTCAACATAATGGACAGGGAATTGGAAGGATGTGAGGAAAATAGAATCTAGGGACACAAAATTGGGATGCATCCCATGGGGTTGCTCAATATACCACTTGGAAGTGATGCTATCCAAGGTCCTCTGAAAAAACATAACCTAATGGAATCATCTACGATGTTATTATAGGAGAACCATAAATGGAAGGACATGATATGGTTCTAAGGTTCCTCTCTTGCCTCCATTAAAACCTAGGGATATTTGAGGGGATTTTGGTAGGGTGGGTGGCCAAGCAGGATCATGAAGAATGGGATCATTAGTCAATCTCACCAAATATGGAAGGTTGAGACTGGAAATGAATGGAAGAGTCATAGTAGGATATGAGGTAGAGGGGACAACAATGGGGTTGGTTGTAGCTCTGCTGGTGGGACCACCACCAATAGTTCCTCCACTTAAAAGAGGGATGTTACTGCCCTCGGAAATAGGAATGCCACTAGAAACGTGAATTCCATCGACAACTGGGATACCTCTATCTATGGTATCGACATAATGGGGAGGAAAAGGTGATCCAGACTCTGAGGAGTTAGAATTTGATGACTCATAAGAGTAATTTGGTGAAGGTGATGGGTTTCAAACTCGCCCATGTGGCTTGTGGAGACAATGGTGTGGCTTAAGAAACTGTACAAAAGGGGCCAGCCTTGATGTCTATGCGAGTACCTCAAGGGATATATGGTGACAGGATCCAAGACAACCAATCCAACAAAGAAAATCTAAAACAAGGCTAGTGTAAACAATGCTCCAATCATATAATATCAAATATGTAAATGGAACTAAATCAAATAACAAGTGCAACATGGGTGCAAAAAGTGATCTAATCTAGAAAAGAGAAGAAATGTTGAGATATTGTAACTTCTAAGAATATTATATTTGTACTTTATTATTCCGGAGATGTTTCATTCCTCCGTGGAGACCCTATTGTATATCCGGAGATGTTTATTCCTCTGAGAGAATGTGGTAACGAGGGTTATTAGATCTCCGATGTGGGGTCGGCCCTGAGTTAGTTGTTTAGGGGTTATTAGACTCTCTTAGGAGAGGTCAGCCCAGTTAGGGTGAAAAGTCAGTTAGAAGATGAGTATAAGTAGAGGAAGTGTGTTCCTCACTTATCACTCATTCAGTCACTTGCGTATTGCGCATAGGGGAGAAAGAGAGATCTGCATAGGAGGAGAAGGAGCTCTTGTTTGGAGACTACATCTTTGTATTGGTTGATTATCTATATTGAGGAAAGCTTTGCTGGGTTTTCTACCCCATAAGGGTTTCCCAGGGTAAATCTTTGTCTATCTTGTGATTGTGTTTCTTTCAGTGATATTTCTTGTGAATTTAGGCTAAACTTAACATGGTATCGGAGATAGCCTGAATAGGACATCTTTCACAAGGTGAAAATACCTCTCTCTCCTTCTCCGATGAAAATTAGGGTTTCTGCAAAAGTTGGAATTTTTGGATTCTGAGAGCATGGCTGGATGCTCCTCCTAAAAATCAAAATTATGAGCCCTAGATCGAACTATTTGAGTGGGTAGAACCCTGGGATTTGTCAAACCCTAGTTTGACTTCTGGACCAGAAAACCAGTAAACCAGAAAAACTACACACCTGTGCACCAGTAAACCAGAAAAACTACACACCTGTGCACCAGTAAACCAGAAAAAGTGCAAACCAGAAAACCAAAAATTTTGTTGCTGATCTGAAAGTTCCTGATCAGATTTGAAGGGTGAAAAGTTGAAGTTTCCAGAAGCAAAGTACATGTCACGTCCCCTCCCATCATTTCAATGCAAGAGAGGAAACATGACCAAACATACCGGTCTTATTTGACAATCTTAGCCCCATACATTACTAACAAATTCATGGATAAATAAAAACTTAGGTATACATATTCCTACTCAACAAACATAGAGGAATTAAACACTGTATACGCACACAGTTTCATCATGCCTTCACCATATAAACAACAATCATTAATTAAAACATTGCCAAGAACAGAATTAACACAACTCAACCACAAAGAATACTTATCTTGAAGATGAAGCTGTCCAACCAACTGGCTATGTGAGAGCAACATTCCACCCAACCATAGATCTCTGTCAAGCCTATATTCTTTCAACTGAGAGATCACCCCTGAGCTGGGTTGTGTATCCACTAAGGAGGAACTAGATGGGCTCACTCACAAACATGGTTTCACTCAACAGCTATGCTAAGCCATCACACAATTGGGTTTATCAAGCATACAAAAGACAAAGGAGGGAAATGCTAATCTAGTGAGCTCAACCACAGAGATATAGGCATCTCAAGATAATTCAAACAGTCAAGGCACCAACAGTACCTACCACACCCAACACAAGGAAGGTCCCCTTCTCTGTTGCACAGTCCCTCAGGCGTCCCTTCCCTCCAGTGCTCTTCAGGATGGGCATAGAAAGGTACAAGATGATAAATCCTTGAGATTCCATCCTTCACTGGGTTTATCAAGCATTCCCAACCTCTGTTCTAGATTTCACACTTGAAATTTCTCAATTCGGTAATCAAATAACTCAATCTCGTCACTGGAATTATGGGCTATAGAAACTGGGTTTTTCTATGGATTTTGGGGTATCTAATACTCTCAAATTCGCCCCAAGGTTCATATCTATGGATCCCCCATTGGATTTTACTGACAACACCAAATTCTGGGCGTTTATGGCTCTTCAAAACGTGGGTTCATGCAAAGTTGCGATTTCTGGTTTTTCTCACTGCTGGGCATGTGTAATGGATGAAAACTGATGTTGGGTTCCTCCACAATGGAATGGGAATGAGGAAGAACCAATTCCCATGATTTAGAGTGACTTTTGGTACAAGAAAAAACAAATCCCATACCTGCCATACGAATTTCTGGGATGCCCATGCTCCATTGAAGCCATGGACTAATTTCTCAACAACTTCCTTACAACTGAAATAAATGTCAGCAAGTAAAGTCAAATAGTTTCTCAAGATGAAATTTGGTAGCATATGGTTCAACCCCACAACCCCCTCACCACTCCCTAGTGGAATACACATGGCCCCTTCTCATTAGTTGCTCCCATAGCCAGTTTTGGTATTTTATTGCAATATTAAATATTCACATCAATTTACAATATTCCATGGCTTAATAGCACATGGGTAACAAAATATAAAATACTTGCCTTTCAAATAAAATCCAAGCATACACTAGCGGGGCCTTGGCCTTGAGCTCCACGCTAGGGAAACATACATCACATGTACACAATATTTACATTAAAAGCCAATATTTCATAAGGGTCAAAATTGGGGTATTACAGTACACCAGTCATCTCAATTCAATCAAGCACATCTCTTGGTAAGTTTTATTCTATCTTTTGAGAAACTTCAATTTATGTGACCTTCTGGATAAGATGGCTCCAAGCACTAAGCTTGAAGACAAGATAGAGGGTATAGAGAATTTCTGGGCATGGAAATATAGGATTGGTCTCATTCTTGAAGAGAATGATCTTGCCCAATATATCAAAGATGAGGTTGCAGAACCTGCGGAAGATGAAGCCAAAGAAGTATAAGAAGGAATTGATTAGGGAAAAGATAATCATTGTTGATTCTATCAAGGACCACTTGATTCCCCAAGTGGCATCCAAGAAGACCCCAAAGGAGATGTATGATGCCCTAGGTAGAATGTATGAAGGGAGGAACATCAACAGAAAGATGAATTTGAGAACTCAATTGTAGAATACCAAAATGAATAAAGGAGAATCTATTCAAGATTATTTCACAAGGGTCTCCCAATTAAAGGAACAACTAGAAGCCATTGGAGACACCCTTGATGAATATGAACTAGTCATGACTGCTCTCAATGGTCTCACTAGACCTTGGGAGTCATTCATCCAAACCATGTGTGCAAGAAAAGAAAGTATGAAGTTTTATGTAGTATGGGAGGATTGCATTCAAGAAGAGGCTAGGGTAGCTAATAGAGAAGCCTTGCTCAAAGAAGATGACCAAGATTTGGCCACTCACACCAGAAGAAGGAGTCATTTCAACTCCAAGAATAATGTCCATAAAAAGTCTCATCCTCCACATATATTTCAAAAGAAAGAAGGAGTAAGTTCAGAAAGTGACCTCTCCCTAGTTAAATGTTACAGTTGTCACAAACGAGGACACTTTGCTAGAAATTTTCCTTCAAAGAAGAAGAAGAATCTTCACAAAAGACATCATGCACATCTAGCAGAAGATGATAGTGAAGGAGAAGAAGAGGAAAGGCCTAAAAAGGAAGAGATCTAAAGTAGAAGAAGAAGATGCATAAGAGTATGTTCTATTCTCTGCACTCTATGGGTCAGTAACACTTGGAGAAGATACATGGCTCATTGATAGTGGTGCTTCAAAGCACATGATAGGGAAAAACAAGACTCTCTCAAGTCTGGAAGAAAATACCTCTCCACATAAGGTATCTTTGGGAGATGACTATCAATATCCCATCAAGGGAATTGGTGAAGCAAGCTACAAGCTTGATTCTGGAACTCCATTAAAGATGAAGGAAATCCTATATGTACTAGGCTTGAAGAAGAACTTACTTTCTATCTCAGCATTGGATAAGAAAGGTTATAGGATTGCATTCATAGATGGACAAGTACTCATGTGGTCCAAAGTAAAATCAATTGAGGATGCAATTGTTATTGGTGAAGAGGAAGGGGGACTATATAAACTCAAGGGTCATCCAGAAGCTACCCTTGTTCATGAGGCCCCTAGCCCTAATGAGCTATGGCATAGGAGGCTTGCTCACATTAACTACAAAGCATACCTCATGTAAGCAAGGTAGTTATAGGACTAATAGATTTGAAGATTGATCATAAAGGCACATGTAAAGGATGTGCAAAATGAAAGAATATCAAGAACCCATTTCCAAATAGTGAGACAAAGCCTAAAAGTACTTTGGAGTTGATCCATTCAGATGTATGTGGCCCAATGCCCTTCACATCTTTTAAGTGGATTTGAATATTACCTTACATTCATTGATGACTACTCATGGAAGACTTGGATATATTTCCTAAAAGGAAAAGATGAAGTCTTTGGGAAGTTCAAGGAATTCAAAGCCTTGATAGAAAATCTTTCTGAAAATAAGATCAAAATACTCAAGACAAATAATGGTGGAAAATATACTTCAAAGGATTTTGAAGTCTTTTGTAAATAAGTTAGAATCAAGAGGGAACTAACCACTCCCTACAATCCTCAACAAAATGGTGTTGCAGAGAGAAAGAATAGAACCATTATGGAAGCAGTAAAGACAATGATACATGATGAAGACCTACCTATGTATCTATGGGCTGAAGCAGCCAAGACAACAGTCTATGTGCAGAATAGACTATCTCATAGTGCTCTTGATTTCAAGACCCTAGAAGAAGTGTTCATAGGGAAGAAGCCTGAGGTAAGCCACCTCAAGATATTTGGATGCCCAGTATACATTAACATTCCAAAAGAAAAGAGAACCAAGCTAGATCCTTCTGGGAAGAAGGGAATATTTGTTGGATATTGTGAAGCATCCAAAGCATTAAGAATATACATCCCAGGATTCCATCATATGGAGATAAGTAGGGATGTGTGACATTTGATGAAGAGGCAGCTCTCAAGAGATCTAGAAAGTGCCAGTATGAAGAAGTATATGAGGAAGTTGCACCTTCCAGAATTATAAAAGCTACACCCACCCCTGAAGATATAACACCTGAAGATCATGACATGACGGAACCACAAGAACCCCCTGCCATAAACATATCAAGAAAGAGAAAGCTAGCATGGGCAAGAGACATTATACAAGGAACAAAAAAATATGGAGCTCCTGAAGGCTCCACTAGAGTGAGCAAGAAACCAAAGACATTCTCTAGCTATATGGCTTTGATGTGTGATCTTGTAGATCAAGAACCCACTAGTTATGAAGAAGCATCTCATAAGAAAGAGTGGGTGGAGGCAATGACAGAGGAGTACCAGTCAATAATGAAGAATGATGTTTGGGATATAGTTCCCAAACCAAAGGACAAGAGTGTGGTATCCTCCAAATGGATATACAAGATAAATCATGCTACGGATGGTAGCATTGAAAAGTATAAGGGAAGTTTTGTGGCCAGAGGATTCTCTGAGAAAGAGGGAGTTGACTATGAAGAAACATTTGCACCAGTTGCAAGGTACACTTCCATTAGAACCATCATGGCACTTGCATCAATGATGAAGTGGGAATTACACTATATGGATGTGAAGATAGCTTTCCTGAATGGTGTGATTGAGGAGGAAGTGTACATAGAACAACCACAAGGATTTGAGATTGAAGATAAAAGAACCCACATATGCAAACTAAAGAAGACTTCATATGGGTTGGAACAAGCTCCCAGATCTTGGTATGGAAGAATTGACAGTTTCTTGACAAGCTTGGGCTTTACCAAAAGTAAAGTTGATCCTAATCTTTATCTCAAAGTTATGGATGATGAACCTGCCATATTATTGCTATATGTGGATGATCTATTTCTGACTAGAAATGAGAAACAGATTATCAAGTGTAAGAAGAAGCTCTCCGCAAAATTTGAAATGAAAGATATCGGATTTGATGCACTACATCCTAGGTCTGGAAGTATGGAAAGGCCCAGAAGGAATCTTTCTCAACCAGGGAAAGTATGCAGTAGAAATATTGAAAATATTTGATATGTTGGAATGCAAAGCCATGGCCACACCCATGGATTCCAACTTGAAGCTGTTAGCTGATGACTCATCAAAGTTAGTGGATATGAATCTGTACAGACAGATTATTGGGTCATTGATGTATCTGACAAATACCAGGCCAGATATATGCTTTGTTGTGAACACCTTGAGTTAGTATCTAGTGGAACCTAGACGTGTTCACCTGATTGCTGCAAAGCATGTGATGAGGTACCTAAAAGGTACGATAGACTTTGGTCTATGTTATCTTGGAGATCATGACTTCAGATTGTATGGCTACACATATGCTGATTGGGTAGGAAGTGTATCAGACAGGAAGAGCACATCGGGAGGATGTTATTGTCTGGGATATGCCATGATCTCGTGGTTTAGCAGGAAGCAGTCTAGTGTGGCTCTCAGCACAGCTGAAGCGGAATATATTGCTTCTTACTATGCTAGTTGTGAAGCGATATGGCTTCGGAAGTTGTTATCAGGATTATTTGATTTAGAGATGGTCCCCCCTGTGATCCTGTGTGACAACCAGAGTTGTATCAAGATGACAGAGAATCCAGTGTTCCATGATAAGTTAAAGCACATAGAGATACAATATTTTTATGTACGGGATATGGTGTAGAAAGGAGCTATCAAGCTCGAGTATGTGAGCACTAATGAACAAGTTGTTGATATATTGACCAAACCTCTGTCTCGAGTAAAGTTTGAGTATTTGCGAGACACACTTGGTGTAGTTCAGAAGGACCCTCCTCGAAAGGGGGAGTGATATGGTCGCTGATGATGAGATTGCTTGCATCGACGGTAGGTTCGATGATGTGGATACATGTATTGATGAAGATAATGATGAGGTTATCTGTTCCGACGATGAAGTCGATGATGAGGTTACCTATTTCGATGATGAAGTCGATGATGAGGTTACTTGTTCCGACGATGAGGTCGATGATGAGGTTATCTATTCCGACGATGAAGTCAGTGATGAGGTTATCTGTTCCGACGATGAGGTCGATGATGAGGTTACCTGCTTCGACGATTAAGTCGATGTGTGGTCCTTATACTTTATCTAAGTGGATGATAGGACTGCATCGTACTTGAACAATTAGTTCAAAATGTACGTGATAGGACTGCATCGTCCCTGAACAATTAGTTCAAAATGTACGTGATAGGACTGCATCGTCCTTGAATAGTTAGTTCAAAATGTTCGTGATAGAACTGCATCGTCCATAAACAGTTAGTTCAAAATGTATGTGACAGGACTGCATCGTCCCTGAACAAATAGTTCAAAATGTACGTGATAGGACTGCATCGTCCTTAGACATGAGAGGTGTCTTAAATGGATCAGGAATGCATCATCCTTAGACATGAGAGGTGTCTTAAATGGATCAGGACTGCATCATCCTTAGACATGAGAGGTGTCTTAAATGGATTAGGACTGTATCGTCCTTAGACATGAGAGGTGTCTTAAATAGATCGGGACTGCATCATCCTTAGACATGAGAGGCGTATTAAATGGATCATAACTGCATCGTCCTTAGACCTAAGAGGTGTCTTAAATGGATCAGGACTACATCATCCTTAGACATGAGAGGTGTCTTAAATGGATTAGGACTGCATCGTCCTTAGACATGAGAGGTGTCTTAAATGGATCAGGACTACATTGTCCTTAGACACGAGAGGTGTCTTGATTTGATCTGGACTACATCGTCCATAGACATGAGAGGTGTCTTAAATGGATCAGGATTGATCATCCTGTAAGTAGATCTAGATTGCATCGTCCATAGACATGCAAGGTGTTTTAAAGTGAGAGGGATTGATCATCCCGTAATTGGATCATGTGTATTGCAGAGTATGCTGCTATGATATTAATGTTGATCGAGATGATCCAGATGATTATATTATTGATCGAGATGATCCAGATGATGATGCTGATCGAGATGATCCTGATGATGATACTTTTGATTGAGATGATCTAGATGATGATGTTGATTGAGATGATCCAGATGCTGCTGTTGATCGAGATGATCCAGATGATGTTGTCGATCGAGAAGATCCAGATGATGATATTGCTATAGATGTTCGGATGTTGCAGAAGATGAAGACTCAATACTAAAGATGTTCCAGTATTGAATATTTGAAGATGTTCCAGTATTGAATATTTGAAGATGTTCTAGTAACTGGTTGAGTTACTGATGATGTTAAAGAAAGCTTCCAATGATTTATATATGTATCATGTATCATGTAGTTGATGATTCCTTGCTCCTACAGATTTTGTTATAATATCCTTCTCGTTCAGGGGGAGTGTTGAGATATTGTAACTTCTAAGAATATTATATTTGTACTTTATTATTCCGGAGATGTTTCATTCCTCCGTGGAGACCCTATTGTAAAGCCGAAGATGTTTATTCCTCCGAGAGAATGTGGTAACTAGGGTTATTAGATATCCCATGTGGGGTAGGCCCTGAGTTAGCTGTTTAGGGGTTATTAGACTCTCTTAGGAGAGGTCGGCCCAGTTAGGGTGAAAAGTCAGTTAGAAGATGAGTATAAGTAGAGGAGGTGTGTTCCTCACTTATCACTCATTCACTCACTTGTGTATTGCACATAGGGGAAAGAGAGAGATCTGCATAGGAGGAGAAGGAGCTCTTGTTTGGAGACTACATCTTTGTATTGGTTGATTATCTATATTGAGGAAAGCTTTGCTGGGTTTTCTACCCCATGAGGGTTTACCAGGGTAAATCTTTGTCTATCTTGTGATTGTGTTTCTTTCAGTGATCTTGCTTGTGAATTTAGGCTAAACTTAACAAGCAAAAATGAAAAGAACAACTTAGAAAAAAGAAAGACCCACTATCCCTAAAATATATCTACAATAAGGAAAGTAAAATTAAAAAGAAATATCTCTCAAATATTTTCAACAATGGGGGCCTCAAGTCCCATCTGAAGAAAAGAAGTAGAAAGAAAAGTTGGGTCTTCCAAATGCTAGACATAAATAGGGGCCTTAAGTCTTATCTGGTCCAATGAGTGAAGATTGAACGAAATAGTTATAGAGAGGGTCTATGTCGATTGTTATATACTCTAGGTATCCCCCCACCTAAGGGGATCACCTCTTGGTAATATTCCTAATGAAATGGTCACTAAGCTACCTCGTTCACTGACACGTTAGATGAGTTACTTGCAACTTCATCCTAAAGGAAGTGATCTGGATGATCTTCAATACTGAATAGGGAAGGTGCACCACTCAACCATATGGTTCTAGTCTATCCACATACCACCCTAAAAGGATGGGCCCACCCACAAATTGGCCTCAACCATGTCTCACAGTACTAGAGGATTTTGGCTCCCTAGAAAGTCAACCACAATGTCTCAGATGTATAGTGACTAGGGAAATTGTTTGGATCCATATCCCCAAATTCCTAACCTAGCTACAAAATTATTTTTGGCCCTAAAATGAAGAATTTAACTTGTGTTTAGATTAAGGTTGATTTTTATGCTCCACTCGGGCTCATGAACCAAGTGATGTTTGAATTAAGGTGTGAGAGTGTGTGCACAAGTGGTGTGTAAAACTATCAAATGTAAACTACAAGTAAATGTAAATGCTTGTACAATGGTAAAAAGAGAAACAAGATAATCTCAATACTAAACTAAATGATGTTTTTTCTTGAAATAAATCTATGATATCTCAATGCAATGGATCACAACCAAGCCACTCACAAGTCCAAGAAAGCACATAGGCAAGTTAGCTAATCAAGGTATGGATTTGTAAAGAAAAGAGAAAAGGCTCCAAACTATCAAATAAGGTGCTCTAACAAAAAAACAACAATCAACTACCAAAGTCGATCTGGCAATCAAACTTGCTGAAAAAATGAAGAAAAATGCAACTAAAAACAAATCCCCATAAGAACCCTAAAGGTGGAAAGTCCTAAAATCTCTCGACCTCTTCTTCACCTACAATTTCTAAAAGGAGAAGTACACAACCACTACAACAAGCAATCATGTTGGAAACAACAAAAGTAGAATTATAAATAGATCCAAAACATAAAACCAAACCGAAGTGGGTAAAGACAAAAGCGAAACCAACTGCAAACTGCGAAAAAATAAGGTTTTTGGAACACGTAGCGACTTCAAAGGAAATGTAGCGACCCTAGTTGTGGAATTTGGCTAAAACATCGTGACCCATACCCAAACTACAAAAAACAATGAATCTGCTTTCGACGATGGATGAAAAAGTATGGTTTTGGCCAAGGAACCTACTTGTGACCCTCACAACAAAAAAAAGATAGAAAACATAGCTAGATCCAAACGAGAAAATACTCAAAAGATGGTTGGAAGATGAGATCTAACACAATTGAAGGGGGATTATGGATCCTCCCTAGTATGGTCACCAAAATCTATATGGTGTGAATTTAATCACCCATTATTTGCAAAACGACACATGCCATAGGGTTGTGTAAATTTGGTATAGATTCAAAATAAGGGGAAAATAAATAAATAAAACTAACTAAACTAAACTAACAAGATCTCAACGTTCTTCAATCACATCAGACATAAAGTGTGCCAAGACAATGCATAAATGAATCAAATAATGGTTTTTATATTATCACAAAGAAGTTGTACATAAATGAGCACATTGGTATAGTGAAGAGGAAGAGGGGCCTCTACAGTTGTCCAAGGAAGGTCCCTTTATCTCCTTTGCAATCTCACAACTTCCATCCAACCATCACAATGGGAATGTCCTTTAGGTGAAGTAGACAGTAAGATGTGGTTTGCTCCTAACTCTGGGAGAATTTTGGCAGTATTATGACATGAGTGAGAAATTGAAATTATATGTGTGGATTGGGGCCCTTGAGGGATTTTTTATAGGCACAAGAGTGGCCAAGAGATGGATTTAAAAGCAATGTGAACATTCTCCATTTCGTTTATTGCTTAGTGGAGAAATTAGCTTTTTGGGCCCTACATCTGTTAACTAACTTGGACAACGTCAAGGTTTGTGTCCATTTTTTGCCCTTTCTTCATGATGAAGGTGGGAAATAATGAAATGTTGATGAAAATCAAGTTTTGGGACCAGGTCACACTTATCAGGGGAAACGTTGTGACCCGGGTCACTAATTTCAAGGGAAAACTTGTGACCTCCTTCTAGTGTGGTCAATTTAAGTTTGACTTTCACTTTTTTGGTTTTTTATATTCTCCAAGGTCATGTGGATGGAATGTGATGGAAAATTGGTGCTAATGATGTGGCATATTGATGTATAAGGATAACGAAGATGATGACATGGAAGGTGAGCAAATTTAGCTATTAACATTTACATAAGATATATATTAAGTAGATAAAATTCACGAAAGCTTACATGTTTTAATAATAGATTATATATTATTGAATGTTCACCTACTATCTATATGTATGATTTTTTCAATCTAAATAGTCACTTAAAATACTATACAAAGATATAATATTTGAATCCTTAAGAAATACCCTATTGCTTGTCCATTTTCGCGACCAGTCTAAGATGAGGTATCATGCCTTATTGGGTTGGCAAGATTATGGTGTGAGATTCTAATGAAGAGGGTTTCAAAAAGTGGTGTGAACATGCAAACACCAAAAATTATAGATTTTTGTCACTTATTATGGCATGGAGCACATGGTTGGCCAAGAAATCTATAATCTTTGAGGACAAACATGTGCATCCATTACTTGTAATAATACAGGGAATTAATATAATGATCTCTTTTAAGTAACAAAGGAATGTAAAAATTTCCATAGTAATAATGGAGGAGATTATTGGTAAGAGCAAGGCATGCCATGGCCTATTTAGATGGGGTCTCTCAAGGGAAACCTCAAATAGGTGGTGCTTTAGGAATTTTATATCTTTAAGAGGCTCATTCTTTGAGATTAAATCTAGAATTGGTAAAGATATAATAATCTCTTAAAGTTGTGGGCTTTGAGGGTTTTTTTTACAAAGGGAGTCTAATATGGACAAACTTCTCTATAGGTTTTTGGTAACTAGATGTTGGTGATCAAGTGGATACATGGAGAATATATTATGACGTGTCATCTACAACCTCTTCTGGATGAAACAATTAACATAAAAATTCTTTCAATATTCTATCTTTTAATCACATTTTTAGAAAATCTTAAGAAACTCATATCATAGATTAAAGATGAAATGTCATTTGAATTTCAATATACATGTTTTCTTTCAATCACATTTTTAAAAAATCTTAGGAAACTCATATCATAGATTAAGATAAAATGTCATTTGAATTTTAATATGCATGTTTTCTTTAATTTTAATAGTCTTTCTGAAAAATTTTATTCTTATTTTTATACCTTAAATATTTTTTTAAAAGTTAAAAGGTGATTAACACTATAGATATGATATAGTAAAATTATTCTAATTTTTATACATTAAATATATTTTTTAAAGTTAAAAGGTGATCGACAATATAGATATTCAATATATGATGTATTGATGATTCTAACCTTTAACTATGTTTTTGAGTAAAAAAAATTATAAAGAATATAACACTTTGTATCTATCATTTAAGTTTGTGAAAGGAATTTTCACCTCAACGACATTTAAGTAAAAGGAGTTTTTAACTTGATTTTAAAACATTTGTCTGATATAATTTTGAATTAAAATAAATATTTAATAATGTAATACTATAATTTCAGATTTGTTTTGGCTGGAAGTACTCCATACATCACACGCAAAGTTATGCTTTATCCATTTAATGATTTTAAGATTCTAAGTTTATTCAATAGAATGAAATCCCTGTGGCAAAGTTTCTTGATTAGTAAAACTTGGACTACCGTAGAACTACCATTTCTATCAATTTTTTGTTCAAATTTTGGTAAATAAATTCACAAAACATAAATGTCAAAGTCATGCTTTATCTATTAAATGTTTTTAAGAATTAATGTTTATTCAATAAAATGAAACCCCTGTGACACAGTTTCTCCATTAGTACAACTTGGACTACCGTAAAACTACCATTTCTATCAAATTTTTGGTCAAATTTAGACAAAGAAAACTCACCAAACATAGAGGTCAAAGTTATGCTTTATCCATTTAATGTTTTTAAGATTCTATGTTTATTCAATAAAATGAGATCACTGTGACAATGTTTCTCCATTAGCAAAACTTAGACTACTGTAGAACTACCATTTCTATCAAATTTTCGGTCAAATTTGGATAAAGAAAATTCAACAAACGTGAGGTCATTTTAGTAACCCTTATCCCACACCTATGTTTCCGCCATTTATAACTATCCATCTAACTGATGCGTATACACAGGACAGTTCCAGTTCAACAAAATACAGAATTACGCTATTATGAATAGATTTCATGGCAATATGCTCAATTGTTAAACGATTCTGAAAGGATTATTAGGGTTACACTTTCGGGAGGAGGAGCGTGCATATCTTTTACAGTGTCTTCCTTAGGCAGAAGCTCTCTTGGTGCATTTTATTGGTGGGCAGTCTGCATTCAATTTTTACACAAGCAAATAGAAATGGATCCCTGGTGAGATATAGAAATCATGAGACGAGGTGTACTAATTCACACAACTTGATCTTCTATAATCAGATCCAATGTGTCAACATTTAATTTCTCACCCAGTTTTTTCTCATCTGCCACATCAACCAGTACATTGTCTTCCTGTTTGGTTTCAGAAAGTTCAGCAGATGCAGGTGAAACAACCCTTGAATTTCTGTAGATGAAGTACACGATGAGTTGGATCATTCCCAGAACAGATCCAATACCATTGGGTACCTGCAAGTCAAAAGAACCCAAAATAAGAGGAGTATTTTCTATACAGAAAACTGAAAATAGTAGGAGATAATTATTACAATGGATCAGAAGGACCAAAAACAGGAAGAAAAAAAAAAAACACTTACCCCTATGAAGATATCTCGTGTGACGATAGAGTATGCAAGCCAGGCGATTGCATTTAGGAAGTTGAATAATGAAAGTAGGAATGGCATGAACTCAACGCTTTTAGTTTTGATAACAAGCCTCTGAAAAGCACACAGAAAACACAGGTACTAATCTTTACGTATAAAATTATGGAAAAGTGAAATCCAATTGATAACCTAAAAATTTATTCATATGTAGATTAATGTATTCGATATAACCCTGTTTATGGGAAATTGATCGACTCCACAGTGCAAAATGCATTGGTCAACTACCATATATCCATGGATTTCTAAAATGTTTAGATGAGAATTTAGGGTTGAGATGGATTTGGTTTTTTAACAGTAGACATCGTTTTTCTACATGCATTGATCAACTACCATGTATCCATGGATTTCTATATGCATTTGAAATAAAAGTGTGTACACCTGCAACCTGCACACACCTTCAACCCAACATTTCAATAAAAAATATGGATGATTCATTGAAAATGTAAGTGTGCATGCCCACCAACGTTTAAGCTCTAAACCAGGACTCCAACTATCTTGCCCAGAGTTTTTAAAAGCCTAAAGACAGGAGACGAAGATTCTTACCACAACAGAAAATGGGGAAGCATACATGATGATAGACAAAACCACGCCGATGGTGCCTACAACCATCTGTCGTACACGGTGAGTATGGAATGCAAATATGGTAACGGCTACCTCAAGGCCGAAGGCCATCATCAAAGCACATGTCAGTCGCATCGTCGTCACCTGGAAGAAAGAGACATACAAGATAAACAAGAATCTCGGACAGAGTACATACATATAATTTAAGTTTCCATCAATGGGCTCCAAGAACAGCCCATGCAAGAAGCATGGGCACTTTTTGCTATTTCCAAAGGCTTAAATTTTGGGAAACGAAAAATTTATGCTAAAATTCACAAAGCAGTACAGTAACTTTATACCTTCGTCTTTGGCAGAGCAAAAGTTAGAAAGGATGCGAGATAAAATGCTTCCAGAGCAAAGCCTGCAGTGTTGATTGTGAGGAGCAAGGTACTGTGGGGTTTGACAAAAGGGCTTCCGTAGAGAAGGCCAAGACAGCAGTTGAATAGGGTGATCACATAAGGAAGCCCCGAGTACTCTTTCGTGGATTTGAACTTGTATATTCCCCAGAATGTTGGCCTGCAATTCAGAATTTCAGTACCAGACCTATCAGAACAATCAAAACTGTATATAGTTTCTCTCAAAAAGACAGCAAGCATTCAGCAAAGAAGTCAAGAATGCCACCAAAAATGGAAAAGAAGCTATATAGTAATAGTAACAAAGGGTGCACTGTACTTACATAGGGGATAAGTAGAGTGCAAGTGATGTTGCATTTCCTGTTATAGATATCACCAACAAAGAAGCAATGTATGTTCAGTAATATTTCAGCATTATTTTGCTTACTCATTCGAATACAACATTAGCTCAGTTACCCAATTTCAGTGCAAGGCGTACCTTTTTTTCTCAACATAATGCGAGTGCATCTAACAAAATGAAATTTACAAACAACATAATCTCATTTGTATGTTCAAAATACAAACTGAACAAGATGATGGCCCAAGCAACAGAATCATTTGTATAATCAAAATACAAACTGAACAACATGATGGACCTGGCTAGTGAATTTACAGTTTAGGTGGATGTTTCAGGTCGGTAGCATCAAGAAACTAGATTGAAAAAAAATAATAAAATTTAGAAAATAAAAACCTCACAAGCAACCGAATCATTTGTATAATAAAAATACAAACTGAACAACATGATGGGCCTGGCTAGTGAATTTACAGTTTAGGTAGATGTTTCACAGTTTAGGTAGATGTTTCAGGTCCATAACATTAAGAAACTAAATCGAAAATAAAAATTAGAAAATAAAAACCTCACAATAGTGATAATTTTTTTTAAAAAAGGAATATAATAAAATAAACCAGTACGTAATCATCTTAATCTTTGGATCTTTTAAATATACAGGAAGTTGTATTTATTTCATTTCATCTTTTCTACATACTTAGTAAATCCTAGAATAAGATAAATCTAGAATGCACTGGACATTCTAAACAACAGATTGATCTGATTACTTAAATTCAATACTGCAGAAAGTTATGATAGAATACCAATAATTCCAACCACAAGCTTCAAAGGCAATTCCATGTCAGCCACAGAGTTATCAACAATAGAAACTGCTTTTGCAGTACAAAGATGGACTATAATATTGAATGCAATGAAGAGCTCGAGTTTTCTTGGCCTTTTAATAGGGCTTAAAGTGATCCGTATCCCATGTTCATGATAAAGCATAACAGATATCGTCCTCAGAAAAAAAACATAAAAGAAGTTCCCACAATTTGCATTCAGCTTTCCACTTGAGGATTGCCTGATCCCAGCTCAATGCAACGTCAGAATAATTCCCCAATGGGTGCAGTCAGGGAAAACTATATTGCACAAATGGTCAAGTTGAAATTTTCCTTTCTCAGTTTGAATTAATACGAAGGGGCTAATCCTTTTCTGTAGCTTTATGCAATAGTGGGAGTAATGTGGCTCTAGAAGGAAGCCAGGAGGAGAAAATTCAGTATATTGGGTGACCACCTAAGCAGTTGGGTTGATTGGATTGGATGGATACGCAATACCCAGTACAAGAACAAGAAATTCCAAAAGGAAAGCGTACTAGGCCCTCATATATTACTAAAACAAGAAATTCCAAAAGGCAAACGTACTAGGCCCTCATATATTACTGAAAAGGTATGTTAAAATGAGTAATCATAAGGATGCAGTGGGATCCAGATCAGTCAAAGACTCCAATGGATTCAACCCTGCCATGGCCCAATGTTCTCATTTACAACAATCACCACTGATGTCATAAATGTAAACGTAGCAATTTAAGAGATGGGATTTATATTGGAATAATTGCTTCTCCATTTACTCTTCACGCCGCTCATGCACTTCACCATTAATGAGAATAGGCCGGCTCTCTTTTGCCAAAATCCTAATCCTAATTAGGTGGTGTTGTTTTCATCTAGGTTGTTGTTTTTATCTATCTTATTTGTGGAAATCTGTACCTAAGGATTACGAAAAAGAACCATCAATTTCGTTTTTTTCATAATAATGAGTGATCCATAAAAACCAATAATCATTGTCCTCACTAACAACGTAAAAACACATCTATTATATTCATTTTATGAACTAGTTTTATCAGCTCCCATAAATGCATTCAACATTCTAATCCAATTAGGTTTTGCAAACGTCTCCAAATTTGGTTGCCCTGATTCTTCCTTTAGGTGGCCAATTTGTTAATATATGATTGATTCCCTGGCCACGTAAATCTAAACCACTGGATCTGCCGTCTGGTTTCAAGGGATCTGAATCGAAACCAAAGCTTTATTCGGTTGAATCCTTTGTATTTATTGTTACGAAGACCTTTCCAAAAGTTTCCTTTTTCTGGGGACCTGTAAAGCTAATGGCAGAATATAATAATGGCGTTACGTAACCAGATTGTTGGTAGAGTTTGCTATACGTCTCTTCCAAAATGAGTGCCCTCAACGCCCATCTCTTATAAAGTTTTCCAGATTTTCGGAGTTGTAGATTGTCCATCCATTCATAGCGTTATAAGAAACAACGTAAATACTAAGCCATGCTAATTTGCGCCATTTCAAAACCATACAATGGGTCCAATCCTCTGAACAGATATTCAGATTTGTTAAAATTTGTTGAAAAATTAAATTTCATTTATAGATGCTATGAAGTGTAATGGTAACCCATTGAATATAAGCTCGCCAGAGGATAGTATGTATAGAAGCAAAACTCAACTTCAGTATAATTTATTGAATAAGTTTTTTAATTTATTTAATTTGTATATTTATACTGTTGTAAATATTTTAAATAGTTTACATGTTATTTATTTTTTTTAAAGGATTTTTGTAAATTCTAGGATAAATACCAAAAAAATTACACATCTCCCTTTTTTCTTGGACTCAATTATAAATTAAAGCAGTAACTCAATTAGTTTAAATATCTAGATGGATGTAAAGTACCTTAAAAAAAATCAAATTAAATTATATTAATTAATTAAAATTAAAATTAAAATTTTAATAAATTAATTATAAAAAATATTATTTTTTAAACCTTACTTAATTAATTAAATTAAAAATTGATTAATTAAACCGTCAATTATATCATTTATATCATATATTAACTGCTTTCATTCATTCATATTATTTTCCATGTATTTAAATTTATCATTTATTTCTTGTGATTGCTTTCCTCCATTCATATTATTCTTCATGCATCTTAATTTATCATTTAAGTTGGCTTTCTAATTTTAAGTTGTTATGCTTTTATTATCTTATCATTGCAAGCTTTATTAAATCTCTCTTTGTTCTCCTTTTGCATATGGAATTTGTAATCCTTAAGTTATAAAGAGAAAATTATAGTTAATAACAATTAAATTTTGTTTAAGATGGACTTAATCATTTTAAGTTATAATCATTTTAAGTTATAGATTTGGTTTGTATATCCTTATCTCTATTTTGCATATGGAATTTTTAAGTTGAGAAAATCATAACTAATAGCAACTATATTAAGAAGTTGAATTTTATGAGCATTTATGTATTGTCACTTTATAAAACAAGAAAGATGGTAGGTTTTGTGTAAGATATAAGTGATTAAATTTATTTAAAATAACGTTTTTTTATAGAATTTGATTTATTAAGAGTTTATAAGAAAATGAAAGTGAAAGAAAAAAAAAATTATATATATATATATATGAAATATGGATTATAATAATAAAATAGATGTGTGTGATTTACAATGGTTTTTGTGTGTGTGGGTGGGTGTGTGGGAACGCGCATGTGTGTTGGGGGAGGGGTGTAGTTAGTAATTATAATTGCATTGCAATCAATCAACCATTATTTTAGTAGGAGGTTTTAGTTTGAGTAGGAAAGCATGTGAAGGGAATTATGGAGTATACAACATTTATATTAGTAGAGGCACCACACCACCATTATGTTAGTAAGAGGCACCACTTCCTTGTTGATTTATAAAATTCCTTGGATGTTCTAATGGTTGGTTCACCAAAACAAATCTAAACTTCAAATTACTATAGTAAGTCCATGCTCAATTATGTGACTATATTTTGTACTCTTTAACATTAGCATAAAACCACACAATTTAGATTATTTAACTACTACAACATAATAAATAGACTAAAATGACAACATTTAATAAAGGGCTATATATTTTGTCTTATTATATTATGGAGATTACAATAAAGAAAACAATGATTTCCTCCATGCTTACAATGAATTTATGAGAAAATATGGTCTTCTATAGTCCTTTAAAATAGACTTATCTCTCTCTCTCTACTTTATTAGCATTTCCTCCGCATTTATATTTAAACTATGGAACGGAAAAGCTAGAGAAAAGGTGAACCCTCTTTCCTCCTCCTCTTCCTTTCTTAAAAGCTAGAATTATAGTTAGGGTTATAATTAAGTTCTAAAAACCCTATTGGAACCTCCATGAGGTTTCTAAAGTCTCTAGTGGATTTATACATGTTACTAAGTCCTCATATTTGATGTATGATGAGTTGACATGTTTACCAATTGGATATCTATAATATTTGGGTTGTTACCTTGTCAAGGCCAACTCTATTTTAGGCACAAGAGAACTTGTTGGAGTGATATTGATGAGAAAAATACTTTATATCAAGGATTAGGCAAGCCTATGTTTGAGAAACAAGTTATTCCATACAACTCAAACACCTTAAGACAATCACTCACAAACATATCAAAGATTAATAGACTAGTCTATCACATGGTTAAAACCCTCGAAGAGGGAAATATATTAATGTAAATGAAAAATAATTGGTGTTAAGACCTAGATTTATTGTCACATTCCATTTATATTATTATATTAGTATTATTGGTTGGCTAGGGCCTTAATTGTAATTGTACCATTTTTCTCCTATATATACCAAGGGGGCCTAGTTTTAGAATCATCTCATTTGATCTCGTGTAATTGATACACTGTAAAAGGATGTTTCCCCCTCAAAGAGGATTCTTATTGATCTATTTACTTCATTTTTTAGGAGTTGAATTACTCTCCCTTTCTTATTTTATACTCTTTTGTGAATTTTATCCATAACATTTGGTATAAAAGCCATTTTCGCTATATTTTTTTTGGGACATTTGAGATAGTGAAATTTGGAGGATCCTTGGAGGACAAATGGAAGTATATATGGTAAACATTTTAAGTCCCTAAAAGTTCATATTTATAGATCCTATGGAAGTTAGGGTTTTTTACTAGTCCAAAAACTAGTCTCAAATAGGTTCTCTACGTAAAACTACATTATATATGAAGCTTGAGAGATACAAATTGAGTGTCACCTATTGCATTAGAAGAAGCCAAATCACAGTGTTTGTGGTAACCATTTTAAAATCAAAGAAGGAAAATTAATGTCTTATATTCTTTGCATGTATGTGAATGGGAGAGTGCGCCTGTCAGCGGTGTGTCTAAAAATCCCTCTGGCACCTGTTTTCAGTTATTTTGGGGGATTTTTCTCTTAAAATGTGTAATTTAATCTCGATTAAGGGATTGGGGTCTATTTACTAATCTGGGTTAACGAATTAGGGTATTGGATGCTACGAAATACCTATATTATATTGTGAGTGATTCATAATGAAGGATGAGAAAAATAGGAGTTGTAGCTCCAAGGTTTGCTAGTTTTCCAGGCTAAGGGTTTCCAAGGTAAATCTCTGTGTAATATGTGTGAATTTTGTGGTGTAATCTCTGTTTTTCTTAAAAGAATCCATATGCTTTGCTTCTATACCTAGGTTTAAAACTTACATGTGGTATCAGAGCTCGATTATTTGGTTTCAAGGGGACGCCTCTGTTGTTGAGGGTTCAACGCGGTTGATAGATCTTGGGTCTGTGATAAACTTGGCTTCAGTGGGAGTTTTGCAGATTTGATTTGTGCATTGAAAGAGAATGGAGAGCAGTTCAAGAATTGAGATCGAGAAGTTTAACGACTGGAATTTTGAGCTATGGAAGGTCAAAATGGAGGATCTTCTTGTAGATTAGGATCAGGGGATTACTATGGATACGGGTACTCAACCCACTCGAACATCGAAAGAATATTGGGAGAAATTAGATAGAAGGGCATGGAGTACAATTCGACTATACTTATTAGACTTTGTGTTATTGAATATATCTGGAGAAGATACTGCACTAAATCTTTGGGTGAAACTAGGGAGTTTGTATCAATCAAAATCCCTTGTGAACAAGTTGTTTCTGCAAAAGAAACTGTATCACATCCAAATGGATGATAATGCCATAGTGATAGAGTATCTAATGCCTACAATACTCTAGTAAGTCAAATAACCTCTGTTGGCATTACAATGGCTGGAGAAGATAAATGTATTAAATTATTGTGTTCTTTTCCAGATTCTTGGGACAACCTAATAGCATCAATAAGGAGTGTTAATCAAGCAACTTTAAAATTTGATGAAATAGTATCATCCCTGCTATTAGAAGAGACGATGCCGAAATCCAAGGATACTCATAGCATGGATTCCTTGTCTGTGATAGGTCACCCCTAGGAGAGAAACAAAAATAAGGTATATGGGGGGATATCTAAATCTAAGGGTAGATCTAAATCCCTAGGAAAATTTATAAGGAAGTGTTGGAAATGTGCTAAAGCTAGGTATTATAAAAAGAATTGTAGATCTAAGAATATTTAGAAAGGAAAGGGATCAGAGGATACCTCTACCACAGAGACAAAGACTTCCTCAAAATAAGGAGGGGATGTGTACCTAGCTTCTACTCGTAATCCTTCAAAACGTGATATATGGTTGATTGACTCAGGTGCATCAATCTCATATGACCCCTCATAGGGAGTGGTTCTGTGAATATGAACAATACAATGGAGGAGATGTGTTCTTGGTAGATGACTCACTAGCCAGTATCATTGGGCGGGGTAGAGTCAAGTTGAAACTTAAGTATGGAAGGATTATAACTCTCCCTAGAGTACTAGACATTCCAAATCTAGCGAGAAATTTTATATATGTCAGAAAGATGGATATTACAAGTGTAAAGACTATATGTGGAGATGGTGGTTGCAAAATGGTTCGACAATCAATGGTATTGATGAGGGGAATTCGGTATGGAACTCTGTACAAACTATTGGGAAGAACCATCATTGGTGAATGTAACAGTTCTGTTGTTCCTGAATCCTGAGGGGGGAGATACAGAAGATAGAACCCCGAATGCATCAGGAGGAAAGATAATGCTATGGCATCAAAGATTGGGGCATATCGGAGAAAAGGGCCTTCAAGCATTAAAAGGTAAAAGTATGGTTGAAGGTATGATTGATTGCACTCTAGATTTTGATTTCTGTGAATATTGAATATATGGAAAACAAAATCGAGTAAGATTTGCATCCGGTTCTACAAGAGCAAAGGGAATTTTAGAGTTAATACACAGTGATTTTGTTTGGACCTGTTTTTGTTCAATCACTAGGTAGATATATGTATTATGTTTCATTTATAGATGATTTCTCAAGGAAAACATGGATTTATTTCCTTCAAAAGAAATCTGAAGTATTTGCTAAGTTTAAAGAATTTAAGGCTCCTGTACAGAATCAAACAGAAAAGAAAATAAAGGTGTTGAGGACAGATAATGGTGGAGAGTTATGTGGGAATGAATTCGAGGAATTATGTAAGAAGTGTAGTATAGCAAGGCAGAATTCTACTCCATACACACCTCAACAAAATGGAGTTGCTGAAAGGATGAATAGGATGTTGGTGGAAAAGGAAAGAAGTATGCTAAGTTGTGTCAAGATAGGACCAGAATTTTGGGAAGAGGCAATGGAGAAAACATGTTACTTGGTAAATCGATCACCCACATCAGCTTTGGTTGAAAAAACTCCACAAGAGGTATAGACTGGTAAGAAACCCTCTATTAAACATCTGAAATTTTTTGGTTGTGATGCTTATGTACATGTTCCAAAGGACAAAAGGAGTAAGCTAGACAATAAAGCTGAAAAATATATCTTATTGGTTATAAATATGGTATGAAAGGTTACAAGCTTTGGAATCCTGTAGCTAAGAAGTCCATCTACAGTCGAGATGTTGTGTTTAGAGAGGTCAAAGAACTTCCCAGATAAGAAGTGAATCCAATGGAAAAGGAACCAGAGAAGATAGAGTTTGAGTTAAAAGATGAAGAATCTTCCTCAACGGAAGAAGATGAATGAGAAGAAGAAGAATCTCATACCCCATTTTTTAGGAGATCGTCTTGAGAACAAAGGAAACCGGAAAGGTATTCCCCTCCTGATTTTCAACCTAGTTTTCCTTTATCTATTATTGATGATGATCCTAGAGATGTGAATGAAGTTATTGATTTAGAGGATAGAGATCTGGATGTGTGCAAGAAGATGAGGGTCACTTTAGATGCAATGCTACTTTTTTCAAATCTCGTTCCTGATACCTAAAACATAACGCGCTTCTGATATTTACCACCTGCCATGGTAAGACCCGAGCCTAACATGTCATTGGACATGTAGGCTAGGTAACCATAATGCGTAGGCGTTATGTAGTTACAAAACGCGTACGCGTTATGTAGTTAAAAATCGCGTACGCGATATGTAAAACTAAAAATGAATTTAAAAACACAGTCCCGACGATTGCCAACCACCCGCGACACTCACGCATCAGAAACGCGAATAGAGGCAAAATTGACCCTGGACGAGGACGGTTCATGGCCCACTCAACTATCCGTGTTGCTCGATTTAGCTGGAGGGGAGACAAATTCACCGGTGCATTCTCATCTAGTCAGGTAATTCATTCACCCATACCATTTTTTTGTGATTTTTTAATCCAAATTACTATTTTTTTATTGTTTAACCTAGTTTTGTAATATTGATAAAATTGGGAATAACCCAATTTCTAATTAAATTCACACCTCAAAATGAAACCCTTTTCAAAAACTCAAAACTTCATAATCAAACCAAAAATTGAAAAAAATAAAACTCCCCCCTTTCTACAATGTATTCATCTAAGTCACCCGACATGAGGACACGGGACACGAGTGTCCCCACCAGGCTTCAAATTTGAAGCCTTCAGGCCACTTCAAATTTTACCCACACGTCATAGAAGGCCACTTCAAATTTTACCATGCAAAAAAAAATTAATTTCATGGTAAGCCCTTCAATAATTAAATTAACCACTACTGTTTAAAATTGCAACAGAAGGGTAGCTTCAAATTTCACCCATCAACAATTTTTAGTAGGAAATTGGGAATGCGGCTACTAGCTAGGTGACTTGGGAGTGGGACTCAGTTACTCTCCAATATCCACGTGTTCGATCATCCATGGATCATGGACCATTGGGCCTCTAATAATATCATTGAGCAACTTACGTGGACGGGCTTACACTGAGTAGCCCATGGCTTGAACGCTTCGAAGTTCTCGTGTTTGTAGCGAGCGCTTACGTGTTTAACACATTTAATGGCATCAACAAAATTATTAAACCTGGAAGGTGGCTCATACGTGTTGTTGCTAGCGGGCTTACCAAGTTACAAGTTATCACATACCAATTCATGAATGCTGACTCCGTGAGTTAATTGAGTATTCAATGTATAATATATTATGTTAATGTGCCCCCGCGAATTTGGCATTTCAGACAAAATCCACAATCCATAAACTTCTTGTAATGTTGCATGTTGTTGCTCCTGCCCATGGCCCCTACCTATAGACCTGTGTTTTATTTGTTGTATCAAGTTAATCCTACCATCTACGGCTCCCAGCCTCACACCCTGTGTTTTCTTTGTTGTATCAAGTCAATCCTGCAGCTCCCGAGTTCCACCTTTTGTTTTCTTTGTTGTATCAAGTCAATGCCGGAATTCCATGCTTCCATGGCTCCGACCATCAATATATAATATTGCATGAATAGAAACAAGCTTTTTCTTATACCCCTATTCCATTATGGTTGAGCTACTTCCAAGTTCCACCTACCCTATCTCCTCCAGTCCTCCAGGATAGTTTGCGGAGCGAAGCTGGCAATGCCAGCCTGCCATAAACATATTTAAAGAAATTCGTTTTCTTTGAGGAGCTCAACTTCAAGGCTGACTAGATTTTTGACATCCTATGAATTTACAGGTCTGCTATATCCACTGAAAAATAAAGCCTCTCAACTTTACTACGTTAGTAAACATTGAAATTTTGATGTACTATTACATTTTCAAATGAAAAGAATAACTTATTATTAATAAAAAAATCAAATCATATTAATATATTAATGAATTTGAATTTAGCTTCCCAATATTAAAATAAATTATACATTTTAAATGATCCACAACCAAATATTATCCTGAGAAGGAAATGGAAAAAAAGGAATTTCCTCAACACAACATGCTATTTCCTTATGATGATGCTTTTACGTTTATGATTACCAACCTTGGAATCAGGTTTGGTTATCCGAAGGTGTAATATCTTCTAAGCTAAGTCAATAGGTAGGGATGTTGGTATTGATATAATTATGACAAAGTTTTATAAAGGATTAGGAACAATTCCGTTGGCTTGTAGATGACATATTTATGGATAAAAAGCTTGTTGTTATGAGATAATGACATCATGCCTCAAAAACATGTCCCATACAATCTAATGTTAATGGGCGCTCTACATAGAAATTGGAATGTCAACATTTGTGAGTACAATAAATATGTGGATGATTTTGGCCTACTACAAATTTAATATATTGAGTGGATTGATAACCTTCATAATTATATAAGAGATTGTAGCTATGACTAGGAGGAGAGTTAACAATGCAACAAAATCAAGTAATCGAATTTTGTGCATAAAATGAACATAAGACTCCCACCAAATTTCACTGAATCTACGTCTTAACAAAAGAACTCATCGTTTCACGGGATTCCACCCCATCAATCCTTTTAACAGTAATGGCCATAACAGTTGCTACAACCCTAGCGCGAGAAAAATCAATCGAGCTACGCATGACAATACTTGAAACCATACTTTTTGAACTCCCTATTACGTCATAGGAATCAATACTACTTTCTCCACAACATGTGGCACCCTCAATATCTTCCATCACCGCAATTTACATTTGATAAAAAAAATCGTTTCCAAATAGTAATTACCCCATTCTTTGCTCTTAAAAGGCCTCGGTTAACCTAGAATCCAATCCATGCAACATGAACACATCCATATATACACATAGAATAAATATTAATAAATTTCTCATAGCCCTTCAATAGTGTTCAATATCTCATAGCCCTTCATAGTGAAATGGGACCCCACCCTTCAAATTTGATCCCTGGTCCCCACTAGACACGATGACCCCCGGAATTATGACACGTAGGACACGGTGACCCCTGGAATTAATATATTTTTAAAATATATTAAAATTTAAAAATATAGACATATAGATCATCCAATAAAATTCAACATTTACAATTACAAATATTCAATAGAAATTACATTTACAATTACAAATATGAAATATTCAATAGAAATT
Organism: Larix kaempferi; assembly: GCA_027924585.1. NCBI lineage: Eukaryota > Viridiplantae > Streptophyta > Pinopsida > Pinales > Pinaceae > Larix > Larix kaempferi. The sequence continues at coordinate 36,113,035 of BSBM01000510.1, forward strand.
AGATCATTCACAAATCACAACACATTTGTCATTCACAATCACAAAACACAATGAGACATTGAGACACATAGATGCAAACTCATCACTGCCCTGATCCTCCTCCTCCATGCCTGAATCAACAAACTCATCACTGCCTTGATCCTCCTCCTCCTCCTCTTTGCCAATCTGACTAACTTACTTTTTAATTGTCAAATGTTTAATTTTAAGTTTTAAATGTATGTAAGTGAATGCCATTAAATTGCTTATGTGAGTTTGATTTAATACATGTTCAATTTTGAAGAGACGTCATTATATACCATGTATATGTTTCTAATGATTTTCATATTAATGTCTTTATTGCAGTTGCGTCTATGGATACCAATGCCGAAATATTGATTGAGCTTGCCCAATTGAGGGGCATAAGTGCAGCTTTTAGTGGTGGCGACAGGATTCGCCGTTTACTTGCATCAACCTTGGATGCAATTGTGGACACCATTTCACAATCTACAAATGTCCTATATGATATTGAATCTTACAGAGAAAGAAAAAGACAACAATATGCTGATGGACTAGATTACAATGCAGTAAAAAAGTTGAAAATATCCAAAGAGCTTATATTTGCATTGTTTAGGGACCCTCGGACGGGGGAAATCCCAAATGAAAGCAAGCCGCATATCTCCATTGAGTGGTGCACGTTTCAACCATTTGTTGATAACTGGATGGATAGATGGTACATGGTTTTTGATATGCCACCACACAACAACAGGGAAATTCCCTTATATTTCCTTCGAAAGATGTACGCAGAGTTCGTGTTGCATAAACACGTTAACTATTTTGACATCTTACAGTTTCAGGGGATCGGTGGGGGGATGCCCCAAAACCGACCCAATGCCAGGCTTCGAGACCAGGATCGCCCTATCCCTGCACCTCGCAGGCAGTTGCCTGGGCCAGATGTCCCACCAGCACATCGCATTATTCCGCAGACACGGGATGCATTTTTGAGTTTGGCACGGGCGGTTGTTCGCCATGGCACGATGGTTCAACATATGGGTGAGGAAGGGACATCTGTCCCTGGTGTGGTACATACACTAGCTCGTCACCATGCTAGACCATTAGCTAGTGCAGGACCATCAAGACCATCCACTAGTGTAGGACCATCAGGACCATCCACTAGTGCAGGACCATCGACTATTCCCCATCCTAGTACTGATCCTCACGAGTGCACATCATGTGGTCGTCCCTGCTATGGTATTGCCTCAGATGTTTCCTTCAGTGGGTTTTTGAGAGAGGTATGTTGATGGTTAATTGTAATAAATTCTTCAGTTATTTTCGTCTTTGTACACATATATATAGTTTGAGCTAATATATTATGTTTGTGAACTTGCAGTTGATGCTTTATGCCGGCAGTGACGCCCCAGAGCCGGATGTTCCAGACTCTACAGGGGGGCATGATGCTACCCATTCGGTAGGCCCATCTTATATACCACCTATTGTCGTATCTCACACCGAGGTAAACATTTTAAAATTTCAGTTTTTTAATACTTGTTAATTTGTTAATTTCCACATACTTTACATTTTAGTTCATTAATGCTATCTACGGTCTAATATTTACAATTATTAAACTTGCAGATCGCAGATCCTTCACTTGGGCAAGGTAATGTGGAGGTAGTACCCATGGTCATACCGTCCCCTGAAACATCTGGGCTCCAGGTAAACAATTAAAAATGACATTTTTTAAATACATGTTTGTTTGTTGAATCATGCATGTCTAACTACATGAACACTCGCTGACTGTAGGCACCATCCGAGACATCTGGCCCATTGCCTGGATTTGTATCTCCCTGCAGGCCATTCGTGAACAAGGGTCGTGTGTATGTGAGGCATTCTACTCTGAGAAAGACTCCAGCTGCCCACGACCATGGGCTTACTCACACCACGGTAATGTATATCCTTCGATGATATTTGTTGTTTAACTTGAAATCCAGTGCATAAATTGTTTTTGTTAATGTTTGAATTGCATGTTTACTGCATCAGGAACCCGAGTTGTCTACTGAGAACCTTGCATCGATGGTTGATGTAGCAGTTAGTGCCGCATCTGCAGTGGCGACTGATCACACACAGTTATGTAACTATTTCAACATTATCTTTACATAGTTTATTATTGTTGGACCTATTGTTTATTCATGCATTTCTAACTATTTCAACATTTTTTCATTGTAGCCACCACCAGCAGGAGCAGTGCCTGGCCCCCCCGGTTCGACCATCCTGGATGTTCAACCGACGGCTCCATCTGCTACACAAGCAACGCAATCTCCTTTGTCAGTTGAGGTGAGATGTCCTTCAGTGACCAAATGTTTCATGCACTTTCCATGCACCAGTTGATAATTGTTGAGCTAATGTATTAGTGTACATAGTTAGTTGAATTTAACAATTGATATTTAATTTGCAGGATCCAGGGATGCACATTGATCCTAGGGATGTGCCTAGAGGATCAACATCGGGAAAGAACAAGAGAAAGCTTGAGTTTTGATAGTTTTGGATAGTTTTGGACACATGTGCTTTTGGATACTTTTGTATATATATGTACTTTTCGATACATTCAGTTTTGGAGACATGTACATTGACTTTATTGTGCATGTACTTTTGGATACATGTACATTGACTTCATTGGATACATGTACTTTTCGATACTTTTGGATATACATGTACTTTTGGAGACATGCACTTTTGGAGACTTTTGGATATACATGTACTTTTGGAGACATGCACTTTTGGATACTTTTGGATATATATGTACTTTTGGATACATGTACTTGTGTCAATCTAATGTGTTGATTTGTGTGGATTATCTATTACTCATGAATGCACTATGTCAAAAGAACAAACTATTATATTCAAAGGTTTCAACGAATTCACTACATGCATGCACTAATTGGTATCTAATTAAAATTTGTGATTTTGGATGATCATTACAAGTTATGTCAAAGTTCTTGCTCGTGTAATTTAATCAAACTAAATGCAATACAATGTTTTCAAGGTTTCAACGAACTCACTCATGCACACCCATTGCCATCAACTACCAATGAAAGTCTAACATTATGAGGTTCTTCTTTAAAAATGGGTAATATTTCCTTGATGATCGTAAATTGAGAACCATTTGTAGCCACTCATATAATACCATCTTCACTTATCTTTGTACGTGATAATCCATATAATGTGCTATGTTTTTTAACCTAAACAATCATCAAAAACCTAGAATTATAGGGATATGACAAAGAACCTTATGGGGCACCTTATATATTAACCTTGTGTATACATTAGGATCTTTGTCATACCATTGTTTGAAATGTCATTCAATACCTTCAATTTTATCAACATCAAATTAGTAGACAAAGTGACTCATCTTTGATCTCTTGTATAGGCCTTTGTGTGCCTTATCAATAAGATGTACATCATGAATATTATCATAGGTCTCATACATAGGTGCATCCTCATCCATGCAAACAAAGGTGTCATGGATCAACCTATTATCCCTTTATTCTCAATAATATTAGTATCATTATCTTCCATAGGATCAAATTCAACTCCATCACCCCCATTATTGCTACTCTAAATTGCAGCCTTAGGAGTTTTGATCATGTGTTTTTGTCTCTTTAGGAGTTTTGAAATATTATACTCTTTCCAAAATAATATGGAAGTTCAAATATTTAAAAGTGGCTTAAATTATAAAATGGGCGGAAATTCACCAAGTGTCCCTGAACGGCATTTTCATGCGACTTGCAACTCGACATAACTCGGAAACCAGATGTCAGACCGACGAACCGTCGACTCCGTTGGTCTCCTGGCGTGCGATTACCTCTAGGGTGCCCTCTCCCTCGTCTCCCCATTGCCCAGTGGCTTCATTGTGCATTCATTTCATAAACTAGGGTTTTGCTCAGTGTAATTGCATGCAATCTCACATTGGTGGGTCAACTCTGCAAAAACCTCCCCCGAGCCAGTGTTGGTAGTGTTCCCACGTCGGCATTGCCCACACACACTTGCGGGAGTCAACGGCACGCAATCTTCCTGCTCCGTTTGCTTTTTGGCTCCCGGACGGAAATTCACCAAGTGTCCCTGAACGGCATTTTCATGCGACTCGCAACTCGACATAACTCGGAAACCGGACGTCGGACCGACGAACCGTCGACTCTGTTGGTCTCCTGGTGTGCGATTACCTCTAGGGGGCCCTCTCCCTCGTCTCCCCATGGCCCAGTGGCTTCATTGTGCATTCATTTCGTAAACTAGGGTTTTGCTCAGTGTAATTGCATGCAATCTCGCATTGGTGGGTCAACTCTGCAAAAACCTCCCCCGAGCCAGTGTTGGCAGTGTTCCCACATCGGCATTACCCACACACACTTGCAGGAGCCAACGGCACGCAATCTTCCTGCTCCGTTTGCTTTTTGGCTCCCGGACGGAAATTCACCAAGTGTCCCTGAACGACATTTTCATGCGACTTGCAACTCGACATAACTCGGAAACCGAACGTCGGATCGACGAACCGTCGACTCCGTTGGTCTCCTGGAGTGCGATTACCTCTAGGGGGCCCTCTCCCTCATTTCCCCATGGCCCAGTGGCTTCATTGTGCATTCATTTCGTAAACTAGGGTTTTGCTCAGTGTAATTGCATGCAATCTCGCATTGGTGGGTCAACTCTGCAAAAACCTCCCCCGAGCCAGTGTTGGTAGTGTTCACACATCAGCATTTCCCACACACACTTGCGGGAGTCAACGGCACGCAATCTTCCTGCTCCGTTTGCTTTTTGGCTCCCGGACGGAAATTCACCAAGTGTCCCTGAACGGCATTTTCATGCGACTTGCAACTCGACATAACTCGGAAACCGGACGTCGGACCGATGAACCGTCGACTCCGTTGGTCTCCTGGTGTGCGATTACCTCTAGGGGGGCCTCTCCCTCGTCTCCCCATGTCCCAGTGGCTTCATTGTGCATTCATTTCGTAAACTAGGGTTTTGCTCAGTGTAATTGCATGCAATCTTGCATTGGTGGGTCAACTCTGCAAAAACCTCCCCCGAGCCAGTGTTGGCAGTGTTCCCACGTCGGCATTGCCCACACACACTTGCAGGAGCCAACGGCACGCAATCTTCCTGCTCTGTTTTCTTTTTGGCTCCCGGACGGAAATTCACCAAGTGTCCTTGAACGGCATTTTCATGCGACTTGCAACTCGACATAACTCAGAAACCGAACGTCGAACCGACGAACCGTCGACTCCGTTGGTCTCCTGGCGTGCGATTACCTCTAGGGGGCCCTCTCCCTCGTCTCCCCATGGCCCAGTGGCTTCATTGTGCATTCATTTCGTAAACTAGGGTTTTGCCCAGTGTAATTGCATGCAATCTCACATTGGTGGGTTAAACTTGCTCACCTTGCAAACATCATCCATCAAACAGAAATGTGATGGAGTTGAAATCAATGGATTACTTGTCACAATAGGCATTCATAAGTTTGCGTAATTGAATACTCCTCTTAATCCCTAAAAAATACTTCATTCCCATCCTGGAGATCCCAAACAATGTCAAAGGTAAGAAGGATTTCCATATAATCCAAATATATGTTTTTTTTCAAATATATTTTACATGGAAACATAGCAAAATGGAATCTAATATTTCGTTTGCATTGGGAAGAAAAGATTGGCAAGGCCAACATTGGCTTCCTTTTGGATTAATATCTCCATTTATAATTCCATAGATTTATACAGTTGTCTTAATCCTAACTGTATACATTGCATGAGAATAAACACCATCAATCTCATTTTTGAGACTTGGTTGTCATGTTAATGCAAATGTAAATGTAAAGGTTGCCTTTACAGGACTTTTGAAACTGAGTGTGGGAAAGGGGATCATGATCGAGATGTTGTGTGCATAAAAATTACATTCTACAGGTAAAAATGGAAGTTTACGAGAAATTCTCTCATTAGTTACACAAAATCTATTGTTGAATGGTGTTCTTCAATAATTGTAGATGGAACAAGAAGATGAGAAGAGGACTCAATAAGGAAAGGACATGTGCAAAGATATTTTTGGGAGGTGGTTGATGTAGATCAATCACATAGAATAATGCATGGAATTTGTGGATTTCATTTAGTTTGAAACTCAAACAATGTTATAGTAGAAATATGGACAAGAAAATTCTATCACTCCCCATTATTCTAGGTATAAATATTGAATTATCCTAGTTGGATGAGGACTAATCAACCATTTCACCACATTATGATCATGTCTCAAATCTTGTACAACCAAGTTTAGGGAATATGAGATTAAATCTTATCAACTAGCATGAATACATTACATTTTGTCTATTTAGTGGACTCACACGTTGGAACTGATGTTTTTTAAAATGAACATATATGCAATGGTTTCCCTGAAAGATAATGAATGGGGCACTCACTATTTGTTGGCATGTTCCTTAAAGGAGAACCAAACCCTCATGTCTCACTAATAGATGACAATGGTGATCAACTTGTAATCAGTTTGATGGTTATTAAAGGATAATATCTAACACTGGATGACCAAACATGGAAGAAGGTTGGTTATGTATTTCAAGATTAGACTAGGTGAATCTATATACCACTTTACAAACTTAGTTTTCGATACAAACCTCAAACTACAAACAATGCCAAGGAAGCACCCATCAAAGGTATGATACTTCAAGCCTCATTGTGAACATGAAAAGTTAATGGAGATCATTAGTAATAGACATGATCCAAATGGTCTACTTAAATGACCATAGGTAAGTAGATAAGTAAGATTGCCTAACATGGTCACTCTTGTGTTATATTCCAAGGTATATGGGTTGTTTGTTATTTTTGTTAATTTTTCAATTCATTTATGTAGATTACTCATATTAAATTGTTCATAATTAATTAGTCTAATAATGGTGTCCTTGTATGTGTCCAGATTATCCAAATAATCATAAGCACATGAAATCCCATCAATAAGAACAATGGTCTTTTTCAACACCACCAAAGAAAAAATCAGAAAAATGAAATGACCTACTTCAAAAATTATTTTATTACTTATTGTGCATGGTCCATCAAACAAAAGGTAAACAAACACAATTATATGGCCTACAATGTAGGTCTTTTGATGCTCTATTTCACAAGGTTTTAACAAACACACTTGTTGTGATCATTATTAAAGTCTACAATTTCTTTCAATGAATGTGCCAAATTGACCTAACAACATAGGAAATTTAAAACCACATCCATTGAAAGGAATAATTCAGTTTTTTTTGTCATGAATTAATTTACTATCATGGATTTATGGCTCCCGGCAGTGTTCCCATGTCGGCATTGCCCACACACACTTGCAGGAGCCAACGGCACGCAATCTTCCTGCTTCGTTTGCTTTTTGGCTCCCGGACGGAAATTCACCAAGTGTCCCTGAACGGCATTTGCATGCGACTTGCAACTCGACATAACTCGGAAACCGGACGTCGGACCGACGAACCGTCGACTCCGTTGGTCTCCTGGCGTGTGATTACCTCTAGGGGGCCCTCTCCCTCGTCTCCCCATGGCCCAGTGGCTTCATTGTGCATTCATTTCGTAAACTAGGGTTTTGCTCAGTGTGGGAGTGTGCAATTTTTGCACACAGGGGTCAACTTTGGAAAATCATCCACCGGGCAAGTATGGCTAGTGTTCCTAGCCCGAACCTGTCTAGACACACCTGCAGGACTCCCCGGAACCCGGTTTTGTTGCATGGTTGGAGTTCTATGCCCCCGATAGGTATCCAGCAGGTGTCCCTGAAGGCCTTCTGGTAGTGAGACGGGACGATCCATAGAATGAAGACCGTGGCTCGGATCGACGAACCGTCGACGCCGTTGGATTCAGCACACCGGGATAGTTCCAGGGGTGCCCCTCCCCTCCTACCCGGTGGCCCATGTGTCACCTTGCAGGTCCATCTTGGAAACTAGGGTTTTGCTCAGTGTGGGAGTGTGCAATTTTTGCACACGGGGGTCAACTTTGGAAAATCATCCACCGGGCAAGTATGGCTAGTGTTCCTAGCCCGAACCTGTCTAGACACACCTGCAGGTCTCCCCGAAACCCGGTTTTGTTGCATGGTTGGAGTTCTATGCCCCCGGTAGGTATCCAGCAGGTGTCCCTGAAGGCCTTCTAGTAGTGAGACGGGACGATCCATAGAATGAAGATCGTGGCTCGGATCGACGAACCGTCGACTCCGTTGGATTCAGCACACCGGGATAGTGCCAGGGGTGCCCCTCCCCTCCTACCCGGTGGCCCATGTGTCACCTTGCAGGTCCATCTTGGAAACTAGGGTTTTGCTCAGTGTGGGAGTGTGCAATTTTTGCACACGGGGGTCAACTTTGGAAAATCATCCACCGGGCGGGTATGGCTAGTGTTCCTAACCCGAACCTGCCTAGACACTTTGGAAACTAGGGTTTTGCAGGTCCATGATGATGATGATGGTGATGATGATGAAGATGTTGATGATGATGGCTTGGTCTAAGGTGGTGCTCTCAACTAGCTAATTCATTATGAAATATTTAACAAGACATGAATTAAATTTAATATAAGTGTATTGTTTAATATAGTGAGCATGAATTGAATTAATTTTGTTGGGTGAAGCCAATAACCAACATGATGAACATAATATAATTTTAGGGTTTACTGATCATATGTAAAAAATGGCATATTCATAAACTTGACATACAAGAGAACTTTTGGCATATTTATAAACAACGTAAACGTAAATTTGGCATATCAAGAACGCAAAATTGACATATTCATATGAAACATACATGTGAAAATTGAGCATATATCAATATTCAATTACAAATAGTATAAATAGTATAGTATTAAAAGTATGTAACGTACCTCATCATGCTAGATCCCACCTATTATCATACAACCAAGCCCTCCGGATCATCTCGTATACTGATGGTCTCCATTAGTCTCTCGTGCTCTGTATCCGGTAAGAAGTAGCGTACCTTCGATGTATTTCGACTAGGCATTGTTCGTACCTGAAGGTTTGTGCCAATGATTAAGTTGGTAAAGTGATACACACTTGCACCTGGTTTGTAATCCCTGTAAACATATCCACCCTTCTTTCTTCCATTGCTGTCCTGTGTCAAGTATTCACCTTTAACAACCATAGAACCAGTTGGAAAGTGGTTGTTTTCATCGTCAGTCATGGACACAATGAGGGTTTGCTTTCCATCTATACAGCGTGCCAACCAGTATTCATCACCCCATTCAGTATCTTTTGAGGCAACCACTGCGTATATGTGCCCTGCATTATATGATTGTAGGTATATGATCAAAATATTTTTCGTGTGATACAAGGCCATTAATGTGCATTTGAAGACTACGTAAACAAACAAAAAATGTTAAGGAAATGCATCATACCGGGTTGTACAAGGTCTGAGACATGATCAAAATCTGCAGAAATAGATGATTGGTCTTCTTCCAACGGAGTTAACTCAACAATTGCACGCTGATCAAGTGGAAGTGATATGCGATCCCATCCATCAACCCAATCCAATGATTCACACCCATCCCAGTCACCATCACAACAAGGCGGGCAAAAACAAGCGAGTTTTCTGGTCCAAATTTCAAATACTGGGTTATCAGAGCTTCGAACCGAATGAAAGCCACGAGTCCCAGGCACAGTCTTGCATTCCCATGCATGTGAACGATCTATGTCTAGCACCTCCCAAAAAAATCTCTCCACATGTCTCTTTCTTGTGGATTCTACTCGCATAGTTGATTCCTCTCCCATTACTGACGTGAACAACCGGACTATAGATTGAGCATTTAGAATAGTAGATTCTGTAGATACTTTCAATTCCTCTCTTCGTAGGGCTGTTTTGACACATGCTCCGGCTCCATCATGCTCTCCTTTACCATGCCCAGTCTCAAAATAGTTCCACATATGTGGCACTTTGTATTTTTTATGCAATGAACACAACCACTGAAATATGCGTGCATTTTTGAACTGACCAGCACACCCATCAGACCAAATCCAGTGTCGGTCCATCTGTATGTTCCTTCCCTTCAAGTGATCATAGAACATGATGAAGCAATGACGTACATAGTGGAAGTCGTGGCACCTATCATCACTTATGTAGAAGTGATATTCCTTCATAATTTCTCTTTGCTCTTCAGTGCTATTTGGGCCATGCCTATATGTGATATGGACCATCAAGGAAACCTGCTCAGAGTGATAATACTGACTTTGGATCTCATTTTGAGGTTGCAGAGTGTAGTTCTCGGCAAAATCAACAACTGAAAGTATAGTACCAAGGGGAAATGTATCTCTGCATATTCTAAACTTCTCATCCTGCCATCGTGCCACGTGGACATGCTGAACATATTGATGTGTCTTTTCAATAAATTCCTTGATGAAGTCACTAACTTGTACCTGGTGACACAAAATGATCTCAATGTCAGTTTTTTGTTGTAAGGATTGAAATGTAACCGTTACAACATAATTTTATAGATATAAATGCATACCTGAGATGTCACCAATTGTATTTTTTTGCTTTCTTTCCCTGGGACTATTTCATAGTTGATATATTTGAAACTTTTCATGTCTGTAACCATTTTCCCAAATTCACTGTCTCCATTCTCGTGCATACATTGGCTCAATAATGCCATTCCAGCACAGTTGGAGCATGTTCCATCCAAACAAGATTTTGCATAGTATGTTTTCCACTCGGGCCTATTGCACATGATGCTATGAATGAATTCTCTTGATGAAGTCGGTGGTATTGTCATGGAGCAATCCTGCACAATGTTAGTATGCAACACACGACGAATGTACAAAAATGTTTCATAGTAATATTCATATTCTACATGGTATCTACAACAACAAGTGTTACGAAGAGTATTTATTCTAACATACCATGGCTTACATTTCTCAAAAGATCTTTGCCCCAAGTTCAATTGTCTATGCTCAATCTTAAATTTCTCGTAAAGCTCTGTCTGTGTTATATCAAGAAGATGCTTAGTATGTGGTTCACGATCCTTTGAACCCCTTCTTAGTTTTAGTACATCCTTTCGGTTTGAAGAAGGCCTTGTGTGATCATGCCAAAAACTGTGCACTAGTCCCTTTACTGCATCAACTAGCTTCATGTCACGACATGGCAACCGACCAACAAAGGCCCAAAAATCTGTCTGATCGGTTGTGTCAAGATGTTCTCTTCTAATAGAATACCTACGGAGGGTTTTTACATTCAAATTAACTAGTTCGGATGTAGGCCTGAGAATACGAAGGGCCCTGGTGTTCTTATCTGCAATTGATTGTGACAACACACGACGAGCAGCATTGCGGTCCTTTGAACGTGTGTTCTTACCAATTTTACCAAATGCATCTACTAGGCTTTTAACTATATGAGAACTTGGTTCAGAATCCTTTATCATCTTTATCCCTAACTTTTTCCTAACAACATTCATGCTCCTAGATTTTAACAATGATAAAAATAATCTACATTTATCTCCATCACATTTAGAAACAAAATATTTATCAAGTATCTGTTGAGTTTGATAAGCAATACTACGTTTAGATAGCGTACCTTCAATGGAATTCATAAGTCTTTCATCAACTTGTATACGCTTCGGAGTTCTTCGACGTGTGCTTGCTAATGGAGGTAAGGGGGTTGGAATTGTACCATGTAGCGCATCACCAAGACGCTCTGGCGTTTCAGTAGTAGCTTGGTGTCCTTCATTCTCTTCCTGGTAGTTGGATGGTGGAAGTCCAACATCCTCATCCATGGTCTGTGGAAGTCCAACATCCCCTTGTGGAAGTCCAACATCCTCATTGATGGTGTGGATAACATTCTCTTCTTCAACAGTAGGCAAAATGTCCAACGCCTCTCTGACTTCATCGCTTGTATAACCACATCCGGATAGCAAATTGGGTGTTTCTTCGTGAGCTTCATCTTGAGATGGTAACTTATCACTTTGACTTGAAGTGGGAATTGAAACATCCCCTAATGAGCACCTACGTTTTGCTTCTTGATTACTTCCATGGGGTGCTTGTTCAACAACTATTGTGGAAATTGAAGGTCCCTCTTGTCGTGGATTAATAGGATGAACCATGGTATCCTCTACAATTGGATTTGGATTAGTTTCCAAAGAAAGCCTCCGATTCATCATGTATATTCTTTTCTTTTCTTTCTCTTCTTCAATGACTTCTTGAGATCTCTTCTTCCTTGTTGATTTGTTTACTCGGTTACGTGCATTCCCCATCACCACAATGATCAATTCAATATAGTTTGTTTTTTTTGCTCCTCAATTACAAGCTCTTCAATAATAAGCAAATGGAAGTTCTTCCTTGTTGGTCTTGAAGCTTGATATCTTATCTTGTGTGCTCCTCAAATATAAGCAAAATGAATCTTTCAAAGGCCTTATCTTTGGTGTTCTTCAATTGGAGATTCTTCAAGCTTGCTAATTATTTTCTTCAAATATGGCCATATAACCCAACACCACAGTGAGCAACCATGAAAGATGTCCTCAATGATGCACCTGCATAAAAAAAAATGATGGAGTTGGTGTAGAATGTGAAAATTTTCAGATACGGGCTCGTGCTGTTCGAAAAATCGCGGGATTATTGCTTCGTTCGGACAGAGTGAAGTTGCTCTCGGACAGCAACAGGACATTATTTCTGGAGTTGCAAAACGCATACGCGTTATATAAATACAAAACGCGTGCGCGATATGTAGTGAAAAAACGCGAACGCGATATAGTCAAGCACAATAAATAGGTTAGGTGCACGGATAGGGCAACGAACAAAATCAAAGAAAACTAATAATTTATATGATTGCATACAAAACAAATGTTTTGTATGGTTTAATACCCCCTAGCTCTCTCCCAATAATCCCTAGATACCCCCTATCTCTTTCTAAATATCTGTCCCTCATTCTCCCTACATGTTTCTTTCTCTCCCTTCAGCCATGTCTCTACCACCCCACTCTCCATCTCTCCACCTTCTCTTTATCTTCGTCATTATCCCTCCCTATAGCACTCTCTCCCTTCTTCTCCCTTAATCACTAACCCTCTACGCCTTTATCCCTCCCCCCTGCCCTCTCTGTCTTACCTTGTTCCTAGAGCCCCTCCCCCATAAAGGCCTTTAGACCCTCTTCTAAACATTAATCCCTAAGTGCATAAGTGCACAAGATGATGAGGAGGAGGAGGGTGATGACAATGAAGATGATCATGATGTAGATGAAGATGATAAAGATGATGAGGAGGAGGAGGGTGATGACAATGAAGATGATCATGATGCAGATGAAGATGATAAAGATGATAATGTTGATGAAGATGATGGTGATGATGATGAAGATGTTGATGATGATGGTGATGAAGATGTTGATGATGATGGTGATGATGATGATGATGATGAAGATGATGGTGACATGATGGAGATGTTGATCTGATGAGGAAGATGATGATGATGATGGTGATGATGGTGATGATGATGAAGATGTTGATGAGGACGATGATGGAGATGAAGATGATGATGATGAAGAAGATGATGATGATGGAGATGTTGTGTTGATGGGGAACCTAGAGATGACAATGATGATGAAGATGGTGATGGTGATGGTGATGGTGATGACGATGAAGATTTTGATGATGATGCTGATGGCGATGATGATGAAGATGTTGACGATGATGGTGATGGTGATGTTTAGATGATGATCATGATGATGTTCAGAAGATCATGATGGTGATGATGGTGATGATGATGGAGAAAATGACAATGATGGATATGTTGATGAGGAACCTGCAGATGCCAATGATGATGATGATGGAGATGTTGATGAGGAACCTACAGATGCCAATGATGATGGTGATGATGATGAAGATGTTGATGATGATGGTGCTGGTAATGATGATGATGATGATGATGATGAAGATGATGGTGACATGATGGAGATGTTGATCTGATGAGGAAGATGATGATGATGATGATGGTGATGATGATGAAGATGTTGATGACGATGATGACGGTGATGAAGATGATGATGATGAAGAAGATGATGATGATGGAGATGTGTTGATGGGGAACCTAGAGATGACAATGATGATGAAGATGGTGACGGTGATGACGATGAAGATTTTGATGATGATGATGATGGCGATGATGATGAAGATGTTGACGATGATGGTGATGGTGATGTTTAGATGATGATCATGATGATGTTCAGAAGATCATGATGGTGATGATGGTGATGATGATGGAGAAAATGACGATGATGGATATGTTGATGAGGAACCTGTAGATGCCAATGATGACGATGATGGAGATGTTGATGAGGAACCTACAGAAGCCAATGATGATGGTGATGACGATGAAGATGTTGATGATGATGGTGTTGGTAATGATGATGATGATGATGATGATGATGATGATGAAGATGAATATGATGGTGACATGATGGAGATGTTGATCTGATGAGGAAGATGATGATGATGATGATGGTGATGATGATGAAGATGTTGATGACGATGATGATGGTGATGAAGATGATGATGATGAAGAAGATGACGATGATGATGGTGATGAAGATGATGATGATGAAGAAGATGACGATGATGGAGATGTGTTGATGGGGAACCTAGAGATGACAATGATGATGAAGATGGTGATGGTGATGACGATGAAGATTTTGATGATGATGCTGATGATGATGATGATGATGATGATGATGATGAAGATGTTGACGATGATGGTGATGGTGATGTTCAGATGGTGATGATGATGATGATGATGATGATGATGATGGAGATGTTGATGAGGAAGGGGGAGATGACAATGATGATGAAGATGTTTATGGTCATGAAGATGATGATGATGGTGATGGTGATGATGATGGAGATGATGGAGATGATGGAGATGGCGATGAAGATGATGATGATGATGATGATGGTGAAGATGATGAAGAAGATGATGATGATGGAGATGTTGACCTGATGACGATGAAGATGATGATTATGGTGATGATGATGAAGATGTTGATGCTGATGACGATGGTGATGAAGATGATGATGATGGAGAAGATGATAATGATGGAGATGTTGATGAGGAACCTACAAATGCCAATGATGATGATGATGATGGTGATGACAATGAAGATGTTGATGATGATGGTGATGGTAATGATGATGAAGATGATGATGATGATGGTGATGGTGATGGTGATGTTCAGATGATGATGAAGAAGATGATGGTGACATGATGGATATGTTGATCTGATTCAAGGAAGATGATGATGATGATGATGATGGTGATGATGATGAAGATGTTGATGATGATGATGATGATGATGAAGATGATGATGATGGAGATGTTGATGTTGATGGGGAACCTAGAGATGACAATGATGATGAATATGGTGATGGTGATGGTGATGGTGATGACGATGAAGATTTTGATGATGATGGTGATGGTGATGTTTAGATGATGATCATGATGATGATAATGATGATGGAGATGTTGATTTGATGAGGAATATGATGATGATGATGATGATGATGATGATGATGGTGATGATGATGAAGATGTTGATGATGACGATGATGGTCATGAAGATGATGATGATGAAGAATATGATGCTGATGGAGAATATGATGCTCACAACTCCCTCTAGTCTCTCTCTCCCCAACCATCAATCTCTCTCTCTCTCTCTCTCTCTCTCTCTCTCTCTCTCTCTCTCAAACACACACACATACACACACATTATGTCACTTTCCATTCTCAAACCTATCCCAATCTCTCCATCACTCCCTCTCTCTCCATCGCCACCACTCTCTGCATGTCTCCCACCAACACTTTCTGTCCCTCCCTTCCTATCTCTTATTTCGTTCTATCCCCATCTATCTCTCACTCCCTCCAAATCCATTCCTCCCCATTGTCCCTCTCCCTCCCTCGCTCTATGTCTCTCCCCCCCTTGTATTATTTATTTCTCTCTCACATCCCCCTTGCCTCCATCCATTCCCCCTTGTCACTCAAGTCTCACTTTCAACTTCTAACCCTGTACCTCTTCAGAACCTATTCTACTCCTAATAGTGCTCTCAAGCTCCACTTCCCTTCACCCCCTGTACCCCTGTAGCCCATCATGTTCTCATTCCCCTCATCTCTCCCCACTCAAGCTTCCAACATCCTTCTAAGCCCTTGACCCTTTCCCACCCCTATTAAATATTAACCATAGATTCCCTTGACCCTTCCCCACCCCTTCTCAAATATTAAACAAAAATTCCCTTGACTTCCACACCCCCTCTTTCTCAAGTATTAAACATGTATTTTATGATTTGAATAACGTGAGCGCATTTTGTAACTATATAACGCGTACGTGTTATGTAGTTATATAACGCGTACGCGTTAAGTATTGATATAACGCGCACGCGTTATTTAGTTATATAACGCGTACGCGTTATTTAAATCTAAAAGCGCGGCAATATTTTTGAATTTAAACAGGCCGAGTCACATGCTCACATGTCAACAATAATCCTATGTGTATGCTTGGGAGTTTGCTTCGGTAATTCCAAACCTGTGCTATGTTAATGAAAAACCAAAGCTAATTGGGTATTTCTTCCAGTTTCTGGAGAAGCCTGTGCTTAGCCACTCGTTACAATATGCTACACAGAGTCATTTTTGCCGAAATCTTAGACACAAATAACATTTTTTCTGCAGATTCCAAATATGTAACTTTTATTTTGAAATATTAATTTTTCCTATTTTCTTTCAATTTCTTTTCTGTCCTACCTCCTTAACTCGTGAAACACATTGTTAGTGTTTCTTCCATAACTTTTTCAATTCTCAATCATTTCAAAAAAAAATTGTATGGTGCACAAGAGGACACTAACCTCCACGTTCTATGAAAAACCCATTTCAAGATTTTTGCATTAAGACCTTCAAAGGCTCTACCCACAAAAGAGGTACTATTTTTGAGGTTTAATCACTTAGACAATTATAAAAAAATTATAAAATTACTAATTTAATTTTTGAAAAATAATGGCGCACAAGTGCTATGTGTTCTCTACATGCATGCCGATTTTTGTAGCTTGATTCCATCATTTAGGCCCTCAAAGGCTCGACCCACAAAAACATATACCTTATCATTTGCCTGAAAAATAAAAAGTGTCTGTTAGGAAAAATGAAACTTGACATAGCTATGCAAATTTTCAATACATAAAAGTTATATATTCAGAAACGTGATTCAATTTCCTACATTTCATCTTTTTTACTCAATGCAAGATATTTTCCATAAGTAAATCAAAAAATCCAAGTAAGTTGAGGGATGCCTGCTTTTTCAGTTTTCTATTGCATCTAACGTGCCAAAAGTGACCCTCATTAGCTTGCACTGACCCATCTATGGAAGAAGACCATGCTTGAAGAAATGGAATCCTTGGACAAAAATGAAGCGTGGGATCTAGTTCAGTTACCTACTGGAAGAAAAGCCACTGGAAGCAAATGGCTATTTAAAAAGAAGTCAAATGCATAAGGTAAAGTGGAGAAGTACAAAGCCCACTCGGTAGCAAAGGGATATTCTCAAGTAGAGGGAATTGATTTTGGTGAAATAATTTCTCCAGTTGCAAAATTAACTTCCATTATATTTCTTCTTACTATTGTTGTTGCTTTTGATCTTGAAGTAGAGCAGATGGATGTGAAGACAACATTCTTACATGGGGATATAGAAGAAGAAATCTAAATGAAACAACCAGAAGGGTTCATAGTAAAGGGAAATAAAGAGCTAGTATGTAAACTAAAGAAGTCCCTTTATTGTTTAAAGTAATATCCAAGGATGCGGTACCAAAATTTTGACACATTAATACTTGGATTGGGGTTTGTGAGAAGCAAGGTTGATCACTGTGTATACTCCAAACAAGTTGGTGATCACTTCATTAACATAGTATTGTATGTTGATCACATTTTACTCATTGGAAACAACAAAGATGTCATAAAGGAGGTGAAGTCGTCTGAGCTATCCTCCAAATTTTACATGAAGGATATCGGTGCTGCAAACTTCATACTAGGAATGGAAATTAAAAGAGATCGTGCAAACATGAAGATCTGGTTAAATCAAATAAAATATGTTGAGACAGTACTACAAATATTTAAAATGAAAGAAAGTAATCCATTCAAGGTCCCTATACTTGTAGGTGTAAAGTTATCTATAGATCAGTTTCCCAAGACACAGGAATATGAAGAATATATGGCACGATTTCCATATGCTAGTGTGGTTAGCAGTTTGATGTATGCAATGCTCTGTACCAGACCGGACATTACTCATGCAGTGGGAGTGTTAAGCAGATATATGTCAAAACCAGGGAAGTAGCACTGGACAGTTGTAAAGAGAGTCTTTAGATATTTGTGTGTCACTACAGATTATGCAATATGCTACTAAGGAAGACCTGGACCAGACAGAGTAATCAATGTACATGGATTTTTTTATGCAGACTAGGTTGGATATCTTGATCATAGAAGATCTACAAGTGGGTATGTGTTTAACCTATTTGGAGGATTTATAAGTTGGATGAGTAAGAGACATGTTGTAGTTTAACTCCCAGCTACTGACAATGAATATATCGCAGCCACTCATGCAAGTAAAGAAGTTGTATGGCTGCAAATATTATGTTCAAGTGTTGGGTTTGTATAGAAACCTGTAAGGTTAGATTGTGACATCCAAAGTGCAATATTATTGGCAAAGAACCCTGCTTATAATGCTAATACAAAGCATATTGATGTGAAATATCACTTTGTGAGAGATATGGTTGAAGACCAGAAGGTGTTGCTAGAGAAGGTTAACACCTTGAAGAATGTTGCAGACTTATTAAGAAAGTCTGTTAGTATGGAAAAGTTCTCTTGGCGTAGAGAATTTAAGGGCATTGATGCCCTGAACCTGTGACTTTATGAGTGCATGACGCATTTTTATGCAGAGAAAAAATCAAGTGGGAGAATGTTGGGTATGTGTTATATTCTTTGCATGTATGTGAAGGAGAGAGTGCGCCTTTTAGTGGTGCATCTGACAATCCCTCTGGCACTCGTTTTCAGTTATTTTTGGGGATATTTTCTAAAAATATGTAATTTAATCATGGTTAATGGGTTGGGGTCTATTTAATAATGCGGTTCAACAGATTAGGGAATTGGATGTTGCAGAATACTTATATTGTATTGTGAGTGATTCATAATGAAGGATGAGAAAAATAGGAGTTGTGGCTCCAAGGTTTGTTGCTTTTCCCGGTTAAGGGTTTCTATGGTAAATATCTTTGTAATATGTGTGAATGTTGTGGTGTAATCTCTGTTTTTCTTAAAATAATTTGTATGCTTTGCATCTCTACACAGGTTTAAAACTTACATTTTACTAGTCCAAAAACTAGTCTCAAATAGGTGCTCTACGTAAAACAGTTATATATGAAGCTTGAGAGATACAAATTGAGTGGCACCTATTGCATTAGAAGAAGACAAACCATAGTGTTTGTGGTAACCATTTTAAAATGAAAGAAGGAAAATTATACATGCAATAATTCATATAAGTTATAAAGAGTATAAAGAGAATAAATATAAGTGGAATCAAATAGAAAGAGGTGGAGAAACAATTACTACACCTAATAAACCTACTAAAAGCTCATCTATGGCATGATATGAGCACGAGGATGTAGATTTTGGGGTGGCCAAGCTTGTTGAAAGAGTATAGAACATGGAAAATACATATCTAAGAAAGGAGGACATCATGAATATGGTAAATAAGGATGAATTCCAAACATTTAAAGAGGATATACAAAAGAACCTTTAAAACAAGATGACAAGTAAAGAGGATCTCGAAGTTATGAAGGGGGTAATTATGAGATTCTCTTCAGAAGGAAAGGACATTTAACTTAGAGTTATTCCAGGGAAACCCTATAAAGTGATAAGCTCTAAAAAATGAAAAAAAATAATAAAAAAGGTACACCATAGAGTAATTGCATAATTGTTTTATCTAGATATTCAAGCATTTATACCATCTATTCCAGGGGATCTACAACAAGTTATTGACAATAATTCCAAGGTACTTGGAGATATTACTAAAGGTATTCCACGCACTCAATATCATAGCCATGTTATTCACTTGCAATCAGGAAGTGTGCCACCTAACATTATACATTATAGGTACACATATGCACAAAAGAGTGAGATTGAGAAAATGGTTCAATAAATGTTAGATGTGGGCCTCATTCAACCTAGACAAAGTGCTTTCTCTGCACTAGTGCTCGTGCACAAAAATGAAGTTCCATGGTGTATTTTTCGAGATTATAGAGATTTCAATAGGATGACTATTAAAGATAAGTTTCTTATTCCTGTCATCGGTGAATTATTAGATGAATTACAAGGGGAAATTTTATTATTGGCCGATTTAGAGAGACGATTGTAACTAGAGCACTCTTTCAATTCTAAAAACCCGATCTACTTTGATCAAACCAAAATGATCACTCATAACTTGCATTACAACTCCCGCCTTGTAAGAGAAGCCCTTGAAATACAAAATAATCCCAACAATTTTAATTGTGAGGATGGATACAAAGTAAGTCAATCATGGAAAACTCTAATCTATCATATTAACCACCTCATTTATTTATTTCTAGGAATCTCTCCCTTATACCTCCATCTTATCGTTTATTCCTTGTCCTCTTTGCCATGATATCCCTCCAATCATCCCCTTCCTCCAACCCTTCATTATTTTCCTATTAAAATTTGGATTTATGACCCTAGTCTTCCCTTATTTTTTTATCATTTAAAATTCTTATCTGCTTTCGTTTTTGTTTTTAAATCACCCTTCATCACTTTATTTTAATTTAATTTCATCTCAAAAAATCTCTTTTCACTCAGTTAAGAGCCCCAAATTGGCAAGTCCCTTTTTATTTTTAATCCACACTTTCTTCCCTCTATTTGTTCTCTGCCCCCTTTGATACTTTTATTAAAACTCATTTTCTTTTTTTAACAAAAAATGAAACAGGGTTTATATATTAAAAAGGATGTGCACAACCATCCAAGTACAAAAAGAGAGCTAGTCTGAGGTCTGAAAATGCCTGCATGGGAGCTACTAAAGCAGGAGCTACATACATACTACAAAATTTCCAAGCAGGCCTTTTTGATTCAACAATATAGATTGAGGGATAAACCCTTACATATTGAATACATAAAAGAGCACAAAAAAACATTCAAAACATAAACAAGTTGTTGCAAACTGCTTAATACTTCTTTCCTGACAGGCCTTGAATGGGTCACTGGACAGATGCTTCATCCATGAGGCGGTCTTCTTCACCAAAAGTATCCTGGAAGTGGCTTCATTGTGTCATCCTTTCTATTTTCAGAATTTCTTCCTTAACGAGTTCTACTGTTCCCATTAATCCCCGCATGTTACCTTCCAGGTCTTCCAATATGTAATTAAATCATGTCAGCTGGTGCATGATATACCTGATGTCCTCCAAAACCGCAGCAATCTCCTATAAGCTTCTGCAAACCATCTCATTCACCTTCCTGAGTTCTTTTTTAAACCCTCCATGTTGCCCTTGAAATATGCACATATTAACTCCTAGCCTTCCATATCCCATGCAGCAGAGAACGACTGCAAATTGAACACTCAATAAAAGGAATGAAGGGGATGGTCGAGAGCCTCACAATTGTGCCACTACAACTCTTGAAACAGTTTTGTAATCTCCCCAATGATCTTGCATCCCTATTTTATCTCAAACCCACTCATTCTTATTTCAATGCTATTCACCTCAACGTTAATGCAACTTGCACAAAACCAAAAAGACAGAGTGGATTCTAACAGATTACAGTTAAGTCATCTACAGGAGGCCGTCGTTTCAAGATAGTTGGCTCCTTCATGCACCATACCACGCGTCCCCCCCTCGTGATATGTTGAGTATGTTACAGAGAAAACTTCCTGTGGCTTGGGGAAGACCATAATAGACAAATGACTAGCAGAAAATGACTCAATTCCCAATGCAATGCTATATAAATGACAATGCTAAGATAATGGAGAAAAAACCCACCTTCAACCAGATGTGTGAAGTGAATCCCCATTGAGCTTTCAACCTCTACACTTGAACCTGCAGATTAGTCTCAACAACAAATACAAGCAAGTGCATATAATATGTGAAAGACATTAGCATAATCAATAGCATGATCCATGATATCATAAGTGAATATAACCCAATGTAATTTAACAATATTCACAACATCAATTGGACAAGAAAATGAGTATTTCCATTAATGAATAACAAGAAGTACAATATACGACCTCTTGCCGGCAACCAATCTGAACCAAGAACTGGGTCTCTCCACTTGTGCCTCCACCACTTCAATCCCCCATGCGATGGAAAACTCAAACTATGAAAGGAGTTTGGTAGGTGAACATAAGGAGTTCACAACAACAAGGATCAATCAGTGTAGACTCGGGTCACGACAAAAATCCACTAGATTTATCTTGCTCTCTCTTTCTCCTTCCCTCCATACACCATAAGAGCTCAATATATAGCCTTCCAAAGGTAAGTGAAAGGACACATCGAGGCGTTTCAGGGTATATGGAGGGACAAAGGTCACCCTAAGACCGCTTTTTGGGAGTAAAAAGTAATTTTCTAATGATTTTTACCATTTTACTTGGTACCTGTGGGCTATAGTGGAACAACTGTATGTTGGCTATAGTGGAACAGCTAGCGTACAAGAACAAAAATAGGGGAAAATGTGTTCCTGGAGGACAAAATGATGAATCTGAGTCAATGAAATCGATCCTGAAGGCCAATCAATGCTGATGCTCATAAGGTGGAAAATTATGCTGTAACAGATGCCCCCTAATGTGTGAGGTCAGAGAATGGTGCTACAATGGCCGAAATACATTATAAATATCATAAGTGGAGTGATGGAGACACAATTGGAAGGAATAGCTCACTCGTCATAATACAATAATATCTCTGAATAGATGTCAGTATAGTACAACAATCTGATACAATGGCCATGTATAGGCAGTACATAATGAATACATGTCATAGGTGATCATAGCCATAACCATCTATAGTAAGAGACGGTCTCCTGCTGAAAGGAAACAACTGGTGCAAATTGGAGGTAAAAACTGTTGATGTCTGAGAGGTGATATCTCAAATGTACAGTCATGATCATAAGTAGCATACTGAATGCCACTATCTCCTAGGGTCTTCTACACAAATAATCTACAGTGCAAGTCCCATCAAGTGAATAAAGGTGTTGAGGTCGAACCTGATGTGACATCATCTGATTACCGGTCAATGATGTATACCGTTAAAATACGCAAGATAACCCACCAATAATGAAAATGGGTATCAAGGAATAGAGTACAATCATCAAAGTGCGAATAGATGTGTTAAAGTATAACGGTAAGATGAATCCATCGATCATGGGACATTGATGTATTCCCAAAACTGTCAATGGTGAGAGAACATACCACTAATGACCGCAAGCCTCAAGGTACTCAACCGACTCTAATTCTCAATTCCCGAATAAATGAGTTGAAGTCAACGGAACGAAACTTGTTGGAAGGAAGGCATTAAGGCATCCCCCATCAACCAGCATGAGGTAAAAGCTATGCTGAAAGATTTGGAAGAACTCAGATGAAACGAACTGACTCAATAAGGATGGCCTACATGCAATAGTCAAGAGATCTAAGGAGTGGCCGACTCTGGTTTCAGGACTTCCTTTGAACAAGAGCATGAGCAAATGGATAGACTCAGGAAGCATAGACTCAAATACTCGATGATAATGACACTATGCGATGTAGGAGGCATCAACAAAGGGCTCCATAATGACTGAAAGTTTAACCATCCGGTGGAGTAACAACTGAGAAACGAGTACAACTCCTAGGGTCCTACTATAGTCCCGACTCATAATGGATGGAGTGGAATAAATTCTCTGTTCAAAGGAGACACGATAGCTGCCAACAAAAAGAAGTAAAAATTCTCTCGTCCGACTTTTTGGAATATTTGATTTTTTTTAGTCTTTTTCATATTTGGGAAAGCTTGAAAAAGAATAAAATTTCTTATAGTACAACAGGTGAGGGAACGAGTGTCAAGTAGCGAGCAAACTAGTTCCAAGCAGTGGAACATACCTATGATCAATGCAAGGAAGCATGTCCAAGATGTGGACACCCAGGGGGGTGTTCCCTCAAGGTAAAGGGTCATCAAACTGTGAAAGGAAAATGAAAGCTCTGTAAGGATTATTAGGGAAAGTTCTCAGACACATGGCTAATAAGTGAGTAAGTGGGAGCCGGCACAAGGCTCAAGTGGCAAGCAGGATAATGCAATGCAGCCACAACTCGACATAAAAGGGGAGTCCTTTTTCGTAAAGTTAGTCTCCTCCCCCGAAAAAGTGTAAAACAATGAGAGAAGAACTCTTCTAGTCACATATGACTAGAGTATACCTTTTTTGTAATTAATCCACAAAGGTCCGGAAAATGGGTAAACTTATACCTAAGTGGATGTTGCTTCAAATCCTTTAATGAGTTTGAAATGACAAGTATACTCGGCAATCTTTTTTTATTTGAAAAATTCTAACAAGGGCTTAAAAAAGACTTTATAAAAATATTTTCTGTAAAGGTTTAACGAGCTCGAAAAAGTAAACTCGTGACCTCCTTACTCTTTTTAACGAGCTCAAAGGAGAGATGGAAGAATTCTCGTAACCTCCTTACTGTTTTTAACAAGCTCGAAGTAAAGGTGGAAGAATGCTCGTAATGGGAGCAGACGAGTGTCAGGGACATGCAAGACTAGTTCCAAGCGCATGGAACAAAGCTATGCATAATGCAGAGAACATGAGCAAGATAATGACACTCAAGGAGTGTCTGAAAATTCGGATGGAAAAAGGTTCAAATGCATCATAACAATGGGGAGGCCTAAACCTATATGCAAGGTTCCGAATATGCCTACCATGACCGAAGCAAATGTCGAAAAGGACCAGTAAATAAGTATAAGTCCAGCTAAGAATCTTGTCTCCAAGAAACATAAGTACCAAGATCATCTCTAAAACGTAGGTAAAGAAAAATCCGATACAAGTCACTGCGGTAGAAACATTTTCAACTTCACTATTGTTAACCTCAGACAACATGCAGGTAGAGCTAACCACTGAAGGTTCCATAGTACCAATACCTGAGGGATCAAAATGATCATCTTCAAAATGAAGAGCAAACCTGAAGGATCTGAAAGAATCTGCAAGAACAAATTCATCATCACGGGAGTTGGAAATTCTAGAAATAAAATCAAACTCTTTAGGAGCGTTGATTTACAGATCTATAGGAGAGCTCAAAGACTCATCAGACTCAAAAGTCAAACCAGAGCTGGATGATCCTATGACTGGATCCAAATCCAAATGGGTGGCAAATTGTATTATAGGCTCATCTCGTTCAATAAGACCGAGGTGGGAAAGGAATGAGATCTATGATAGGAATCCCCCAAGGCTCGTCATTACCATGCATGGACGCAATATAATCTTCATCTGAAGGTAGAGTATCATCAAGGTATCCATGTAAACAAGATGGGTCGACTTCCTGTGCGGGCAGCATAACGGGATCTTCCTCTCCTATCCATGAAGAAGAGATATCTGAATCTGCATTGGCTTGTTGAACATGATGATCAAGCTTGACTGCAGACAAGGGAATATCCATCCCAATGTGCGAAACGTCTCTAGATAGGGAACTCATGGAAGATAGATTCCACGGATCACTAAAATACGATGTCCAGAAAGGTATATTATTTAGCGAGGAAGGAGCATCAATGGAGATGGTTCCTACAAAGGAGATTGGTGCAGGGAAGTCGAAAGATCCCATCAAAGAAGGCTACAATCCTCCACCAATGTTCTATAGAAATCCTTACAGTGGATCCAAAAGAGATGATGTAAACCTCACAATGAAAGAATTTAGGAAAATAGAAGAAGTATAGTGTAGCAGAACATAGATCCAATGGAACTCAGATAGAGGAGGAATAATTACACATCTTACTTTAATATGAATAATGAAACAGTAAATATACAATGCTTAGGATTCAAATACACTAGGTGTGATTTGAATTAGCCTGCATGGATAGATCCAAAATCAGTGGAGTGTCATCAAGCACAACTAGATGTCTTATCTCATCATCGGTGGAGTCATCAATGCACAAGTAACTATCAACCATCAGTCAGACTGAGTCTAACTGAGTGTGGTAGGTGTAACTGGATGGAGGCACTAACTGAATGAAAGAGGATCAGTGGAGGGTGCATGAGGAGCTATCTGGAGTTAGAATGGGTAATCAGGTCTCATCGAAGGTCCATCGGAGTGATACAGTCAGTTGAGAGTCAGTCAGGCCTTAAATCAAGGAAGGAACTGATGATAACTCAACTAACTAAAGTACAATAGGAGTGGTAGGTGAGAAAAGGCTCCCTTCTCGAGTGGTGGGTGAGAAGTGGGAACATCACTGGCTAGGAGGGCTCAATCTGAGTGGAAATAAGCTCCCAAGTGCTGGAAGACTAGGGACCAGGTGCTGGAGGTGTCAACCTGATGACTGGGAAGCATGCGGATGCATGCAATGCATGCTGCATGCAGAAATGCATGCAAGACTGATAATGAAAATAACTGAGAGGATGTTAGGACTAGGATGGAGTATAGGAAAATCCTAACACCCCCCCTTAATCCATCATGGGACCTGGTAACTAGGACCAAAGGTCACCCATACAATCAAATAAATGATAAAATAAGAATTGTCCATAAACCGATGAAATGGGGAAAACCTCATGGGAAAAATACCCTCCCTCAAAAGAACAGTAAATAACTCAAAGAACCATCATACTAAGCAGAAAAGAAAGAATCTTT
The DNA here is from genome assembly GCA_027924585.1 of Larix kaempferi. Taxonomy (NCBI): domain Eukaryota; kingdom Viridiplantae; phylum Streptophyta; class Pinopsida; order Pinales; family Pinaceae; genus Larix; species Larix kaempferi. The sequence continues at coordinate 36,139,874 of BSBM01000510.1, forward strand.
CATCAGTGAAAACTTTTGCAAAAAACTTGGCCAGATGATCCTCTGTAGGATGCCAAAGCAGGTGCAAGATCTGGATCTGGTCTTCTGATGTGCCTCCTACTGTGTATAATATCTATTGGACGAAGCAAGTCTTTCAGGAATAATTTGTGCAACTGGAACGAATGGATCGTGATGAGTCTTCCCAAGGGATGGAAGAGAGAACCCCACGATCATGTTGCATCTCTCATGGAGAGGTAGATGGCACAATGCAAGGTTGGCATGATGTTGAAGTCTGGTAGTTCTGTAATCAAACGAATCCTCAACTGTGTTCTCAGTAGGTGCAAGGACTGTGTGAGCCCATATTGGCCTTGGCTCTGGATTGAGAACATGTGTTGGTTCTGGATCTGAATGTTCTTGAACTTCGATCTCAACATCAAGATCTTCATCAGAAGAAGAGTCACTTGAATCTTTATCAGATTCTGAAGGAGTAGGAAGAGAGAAGGGTAGAAAATGAGAGAAATCATATGCCTTGGAGGCATGATTTGCAAACCCTTTCGCTATAGTCTTCCCTATAGAGATCTCTATAATCTCAACTATATCGGAATCAAAATTCACCTTCCTAGGTGATCTGGTGTGAGTCATTTGGTATACAGACAAAAAAATTGTTGTCAAGGAGGGAACAAATAGAACATTCTTGAACTTTCCATGCTCCATATGTACTGTACCCAATCCTTTTGCAGAGATCTAATAGTTGTCTCCCATGTGAATAGTAGGCCCATCTTTGAGATCTAAAGAGGAAAATGATTCTTCAGAGGAAACCATGTGTTTGGAGGCTCCATAATCTATGAGGAGGGCCTTTGATTGTGAAAAACCAAGCATCAATGCATGGAAATCCTCATGACCATCAGATCCACTTCCAGGATCAGACATCTTTTCATCTTTTGCAATAGCAATTTTATTTTGTTCAAGAAGCTTAGTTAGTAGGTCTATTTTCTTGTGCATGCAAGATTTCTCAGGATGGTATCCTCTCTTGCAGTAGGGACATTTGGATCTCTTATGTTTTTCCTTCTTGGAGCTGGAGGCTCCTTTTGATGGACTTGACTTATCATTCATCTTGGATTTAGATGACTTCTTATCCTTGTCTTTTTTGCTCCCTTTCACATTCGTCCTACTGGCTTCTCCAGCTAGAAGAGCTATATATTTGGAGGCCTTGATGGTACCCATTTGAATCAATTTGTCCTCTTCTTGAATGAGGGCTGCAGTAAAGACTTCTAAGGTTGGCATCTTCCATCCAGGGAATGACATTCGCCCAGAGTGGAAGGTAGATACAAAGACAGAAAATGGAGATCCTAGCTTACTCATAATGGAGAGCATCAATTGCTCATCCTTTTTCTCAATTCCACACTGCTTGCATTGCATAACCAAGTATTTAAATTTCGAGAATAATTGTTGAATGCTCTCAAAATCACTTGGTTGTAGGACAATCAGTTCATTTTCCAGAGCATGGCCTCTTAGTTCATCTTGTTTGCCAAAGAGACCCTCTAATTTCTTCCATACCTATTTTGGGGTCTTCAACCCTTCAAGATGAAACAGTATATCTCTAGAAATATAAATGCACATGTAACCAAAAGCTGCATCGAATTGATTTACATATTTGGCTTTCTCCATAGCTGCATGTGGTTCGGCTTCTTTCCCCATTGTTACTCTGTATAGAGATTTCTTTCTCACTAACACTTCCATGTCAGCCTTCCAATCAAAGTAATTGAAAGGGGTGATAATTCTAGGAGAGAGAGGATCATTCGAATTGCTCATCTTAACTGATGGAGTGAATGGAGGATGAAACTGATGCTACTACTGCTGCAACTACTGGAACTTCGAATTACCCGCAAAAAACTCTCAAGAATAGAGGTAGAATATACTCTCAAATGGCTCTGATACCATGTAGAAATCCTTACAGTGGATCCAAAAGTGATGATTTAAACCTCACAATGAAAGAATTTAGGAAAATAGAAGAAGTATAGTGCAATAGAACATAGATCCAATGGAACTCAAATAGAGGAAAAATAATTACACGTCTTACTTTAATCTGAATAATGAAATAGTAAATATACAATGCTCACGATTCGAATACACCAGGTGTGATTCGAATTAGCCTACATGGATAGATCCAAAATCAGTGGAGTGTCATCAAGCACAACTAGAAGTCTTATCTCATCATCGGTGGAGTCATCAATGCACAAGTAACTGTCAACCATCAATCAGATTGAGTCTAACTGAGTGTGGTAGGTGTAACTGGCACATGGAGGCACTAACTGAATGAAGGAGGCTCAGTGGAGGGCGCATGAGGAGATATCTAGAGTCATAATGGGTAGTCAGGTCTCATCGGAGGTCCATCGGAGTGATACAGCAAGTTGAGAGTCAGTCGGGCCTTAAATCAAAGAAGGAATTGATGATAACTCAACTAACTGAAGTACAACATGAGTGGTAGGTGAGAAAAGGCGCCCTTCTCAAGTGGTGGGTGATAATTGGGTACATCACTAGCTAGGAGGGCTCAATTTGAGTGGAAATAAGCTCTTGAGTACTGGAAGACTAGGGAATAGGTGCTGGAGGTGTCAACTTGATGACTGGGAAGCATGCGGATGCATGCAATGCATGCAGAAATGCATGAAAGACTGATAATGAAAATAACTAAGAGGCTAGTAGGACTAGAATGGAGTATAGGAAAATCCTAACATGTTCCCAGTTGCCGGCTGAGAATCTTTGATCTGGGGAACAACAGTTCCCGGCGATGCTATGGAATTAGAACTAGGGAAGTCTAGCTAATCGACCGTCACAATTCTACCTTTGTGTGGAAAGCAAATAATTCTAAACACAGACGATATGATCACTTTCATAGCATAGATCCAATTCCTACCCAGAAGAAGGTTGTAGTCGATGGGCACATCAACCACTTCGACTTCAATAGGCACATATTTTCCTCCCAAGTGGACCTTGAGGGAAGGGAGAATACCGTGCGGCCTAAACGACTGACCATTGAATGCAGTAAGCATAGTCATAGACTTTGATAAGGGAGGATAGCCAAGAGCTTTCCAACAATCCAACGACATTACTGAAGTGGAAGCACCATCGTCAACCACCGTACGTTTAACAAACTTATCCAAGCACCTTACATGGATTTGAAAAGCCACATGGTAAGGTAAGCGAGGCTGGACATCAGAAGTGTCGAATTTAATGATGTTAGGGCTACTATCATCCTGAACTCCCAAAGTAAATAAAAGGGCGTGCCACTGTGAAGGGCATGCCCGTAAAACCTCAAGAGTCGACATGGCACACAGATTTTGGCCCAAATCTTCTACAATAGAGTAGTTATGGGCGGCTCGAGCATTGGGATTATGCATAGAGAGCTTGAGAACACCTTTTGGTATCCACAGCATAGCAGTGGGGTTCTCAATATGCAAAGAGGTATCAGGATGAGGAGGAGGCTCATTCCCCATATTCAGTTGTGGTGCACCATAATCATGTTGATGAGTAGCAACACTAACCTCTGACTTAACCATATTCAAGCATCCAAAGCCATCGACATGGTAAGAAGACATGGAAGTTTCATTGGTCCCATAACCAGTAGCGGGAGCATTCGAAGCCATATTCTGATGATGTGGAAGGGAATCTTTCAACACAGCTGGGCTCTGTTCCAGATGCTTCGATGCTTCTTCAATCTGAGGACACAAGTGAGTAAGATGATCTTCCCCACAAAGCTTGCAAGGCAATTTCACTTTACACCTAGGTTTACGATCCCCGCCAACATTTCCACCATCCCGAGGAGGGTTGGCATTCTCTTTCTGAGGAGTATTACGATTAATACCATTGTTCCCATAATTTCCACCCTTACGATTATTTCTCCCCTTCTTCTTACCACCAAGCTGCTAGTTACCCGATGGGTTCGCCGATTACATAGCATGTACATCGAACGATGGGGTGGAAGTCGACAAGGTGTGAACCTGTCCGAGAGTAGATTGGTGAAGTGACAAATTTTTCATTTGATTAGCAACCAAATCTATGGGTCGAGTACTTGCATATCCAACAATGCCATCATCATGTGGTCCAAGAACTGGCTTGGGCTCATGTCGTGACCGTGGTGCGTCAAGAATAATTTCATACATGATTCCAGATTAAGCATAGAGTAAATCTAGTTGCTGGAATTTTAGTATAGCCTGTTCCTCAGTCGTAATGGCGGACATCGAAACATCCTTAGAAATGTATGGAAGCAGAGACTTGAGAAACCATTCCAACAGAAACTATGGAGGAATGTTGGCTTTCACTAACCTCTTTCATCGACACCACTCTTGAACGTGGTCAGATATGTGTCTGGCCTTATTCTAGCGGAAGGTAGACAAGAGTTCAGTGCCAGTATCATAGTGAACCGAAAACTGGAAATGATCCAGGAAAACCAAGGCTATCTCATTGAAACCCCTGTACGTGCCCCCAGGAAACTCGACATACCACTTCACGGCTGCCCCCATGAGGGTGCGTTGAAATAGTCTCAAACGAATGGAATCATGATTTAACGAGTTTGATGAGCACCAAAGGTGAAAATTCATGACGTGATCACTCGGATCCTCACCACCCTTCCCCTCAAACTTGGGAATGTCCAAAGCGAGCTTGGTAGGGACTGGAGGCCAAGTAGGATCGTGACACACCGGATCATTTGTGAGCTTCAAAAGATCCAAAAGATTCAATTGAGCAAGGAACAAGAGTTGTGGCTGTAAAGCTTGATTATAAGCTCCCATAAAAGGTTGATTATACGGACCTGAAGGATAAGATGGACCATAACCATGACTATGGCCATAAGGCTGATAATCTCCGCCAACCTGACCCGTGTGAGAGTAAGTAGGTATATGTGTATTATGAGTACCATAATGAAGTGGGTTGTAATGAGGGCCAGAATCGACTGTATTATAGTAAGGGTTACCACCATAATTATGGGGCATATAAGTATTACTCGTAGCGGGAACTGTATTGTAATGACCATAATTGTAAGGTATGCTCCCACCCCCTGCATAAGCATTACTAGTAGCAGGAGTAGTCGTGTTGTGACCATAAGTATAAGGCATCTTCCCACCCCCTACATTAGCATTACTAGTAGCAGGAGCAGACGTAAAAGTATATGGTATGTATCCACCCACTGTATTAGGAGGATTGCTAACAATAGTGAACGTGGTCCTCGGTTGATGTGTATAGGCATGTGTATTGTACTGTGGATTGTGAGTCATATTGTGAACAGTGTTCCCATCAGGAGGGGTAGTCCTAGGAGGTGGCCTTCCTCCAAAATTTGGATTGTTTGAAGGGATACGACCAGTCCCCATATTATGTGTGTGAGTAGAAAATGCAGTTCCCCCAGTGAGGGTAGCGCCTCTAGTGGGTGTAGTGTTGCCAACACCATGACTAGTGTTAGCATGACTACCAGACATAGTGGATAGGTTAACTATGGTTTAACTAGGCATACCATAAGAAAATGGGGTAGCATTCGTAGTGGTCATAGGACCTGTGTTAACATGCAAATTCGACATCCCATATAGGAAATTTTGTGGATTCGAAGGATTGAATGGGTCGTCCTCGGGTAGATTTGATCCAAACAAATGAGGTTGAGTCTCTGGTTGTGATGGATCGCCCCCTCATTCCTCTCTAGGAGTAGGAGGAGCAGAAGCATCTTCGCCTCTACCCGACGGAGTCATAGGAATTTCTCCCATGCCAGAATGAGCAGTCATAATGTCAGCGCAAAGCGATTCAAAAGAATCAGAAGAATCGGAGAGGGCCTTCTGGCATCCCCTATGAACACGACATGTAACTTCGGCGGCCGGTAAACCAGCCAACTGACGAGACCGGTAGAGAGTTGGACCTTGCGCCACGATACCTCCGAAGAGTCAATAAACCAAAGCATCCCCTAACGGCCAAACTAACGATCAAAGAGCACACACCTAAAGAAACTACAGCCAAATGCACACAAACAGGACTGTCTCAAGGGACCTCCCGACACTACAGTCGGTATGTCTCTCCTAGGAGAGGCTTGAGACTCCCAAACTATAACCGGAGGTAACAGAATCAGTTATAAGGGTTCCCATACTTCACTGTATGCACAGGGTCAAATCCCTATAAAACAGGAAACTGTGTTGTCCAACCCCTATCTGACTCAGGACAACCGCAGTATAACCACTACGAATTCCCTATGCGATACCTAGGTAAGGAAACTAAGGTCACCACAATATAACCAATGCTTAGGCAGACAGTCGCAAGTGGTATCCATCGTATGGGTAGGGTAGCTAAGCCCGAAACTCAAGAGGTACAGATCCCTCAAGAGTCCCCGTACACGAACAAATCCTGGAAATATCTCCCACGTTCAGCTAGTATTGGAGGGCTATCTCCGCAACCAACCTCCCGTGACCTCGTGCTTAACTCTGGTATGAGTAGAGCTTCCTGAGAACACTGATGTATACTATGGAATTCACCACTCCCTGGTCAGACACATAATGTTTCGTCTGGTAGTCTTGGATTTTTAACTCACAATGATTTATTCCAAGACTCTGAACCTATACTAGTTGGTGCACCCTATAAAAGAAAAATTGTTCTAATAAATTTTAAGATTAAGTGTTGATTTTAAATGGTTGTAATTACTCAAAGGATATGGTCTTGAAACTGATGATGTATAGGACTCAATAGTATACACAATCGAAAAACTCTAGATTCATCTATTCAATAAAACAATGCCACTAGGATGACAATCAATCCAATGATTCGAAATAAAATGCAACTCTTTTAAAATTCCAATGCACAAGCAGATCCTAGATGAAAGCACAAGCACTCGGATGCAAAATGCAGTATGTAAAGTAAATATTTTTGTAGTTTCTCTTATAATGGAAAGGAAAATGAAAAACTGTGTTTTTTGTATTTTTTCAATATAATGAAATGAAAAAATGGAACCGAAATCTACCTATTCGGTTAAAGAAATGCAGAGCACATCACTAAGACAACCCAGCAAATCCGAAACAGTGAGACTCAGCCAATGTAATGAACTAGAAAATCAAAAAATGGTGATTAACCAAGAAGGCTCAAAACAAAGAGAAAAAGGAGTTTTTGGTCACAAACGGGGCATGGAACAGTCAGGAATCAGGCCAATTAAGACTCAGGAACACTCAAAACTAACCCAGCAACAATCCAAGACCATAAATCAATCAATCCCAGAGTTTTACGCTATTGTACAAAGGAAAACTACGGGTAGACATGGGCTACAGTGCAGACAAAAGCAGGTAAACGCGGGAAAAACTAAGTTGACCCGCGTACAAGGAAAGAAAAATGAGCAAACAAGAAGTCCAATAACCCAAAAAAAGCTTGTTTTCTATAGTAGATGCCAACGGCCAATCAATGTCACAGAAGCTCGACACACAACAACTCTAAATAAGGACAAATGCTTAAAAAATCCCCAAAACTGGATGTTCTCCCCAGTGGAGTCGCCATTTCTGTTACGGATAAGACTTCCTATGGCTTGGGGTAGACCACAACAGACAATTACCTACCAGAAAATGACTCAATTCCCAATGCAATGCTATATAAATGACAATGCTAAGATAATGGAGAAAAAACCCACCTTCAATCGGATGTTCAAAGTAGATCCTTGTTGAGCTTTCAACCTCTACACTTGAACCTGCAGATTAGTCTCAACAACAAATACAAGCAAGTGCATATAATATGTGAAAGACATCAGCATAATCAATCGCATGATCCATGATATCATAAGCGAATATAACCCAATGTAATTTAACAATATTCACAACATCAATTGGACGAGAAAATTAGTATTCCCATTAATGAATAACAAGAAGTACAATATACGACCTCTTGCCGGCAACCAATCTGAACCAAGAACTGGGTCTCTCCACTTGTGCCTCCACCACTTCAATCCCCCATGCGATGGAAAACTCAAACTATGAAAGGAGTTTGGTAGGTGAACATAAGGAGTTCACAACAGTAAGGATCAATCAATGTAGACTCAAGTCACGGCAAAAATCTACTAGAGTTATATTGCTCTCTCTTTCTCCTCCCTTCCATACACCATAAGAGCTCAATATATATCCTTCCAAAGGTAAGTGAAATGACACATCGAGGCGTTTCGGGGTATATAGAGGGCCAAAGGTCACCCTAAGACCGCTTTTTGCGAGTAAAAAGTAATTTTCTAATGATTTTTACCATTTTACTTGGTACCCGCGGGCTATAGTGGAAGATCTTGTGTGTACGATGGCTATAGTGGAACATCTAGCGTACAGGAACAAAAATAGGGAAAAATGTGTTACTGGAGGACAAAATGATGAATCTGAGTCAGTGAAATGGATCCCGAAGGCCAATCAATGCTGATGCTCACAAGGTGGAAAATTACATTGTAACAGAGTCCTCCCACACTTGTCCAATGTGAGGCCCACTCTTTCAACCTTCAAAATGATATGAGCAATGTAAATGTTTGCTAGGGGATACATTTAAAGACTTGGGTATGGTTTGCTAAAAAACCATTCCAACCTTCTTTTTAACCCCTTGATTTGCAAGCTTTTCTGCAGCTATGTTATTAACCCTTAGGACATGATATCAAGTGAGAGAGGGGGGATTTGGAATCTGTTTAGTTCTCTCATAGATTCTTCGACATCTGAGGGAGCCATCTTTGTAATCTTGTCTCATTTTTTTGTATGACCTGCTTGGAGTCTCCAAATACAATCAACCTTGGGATATTTATCTTTGAGACTAGTTCGAGGCCAAGAAGAAGGGATAGCCATTCATCTTCATTTTTGGTCTTACGTCCTATTCCCCAAGAAAAATAATTAACATTTTTTCCTCCTGGATAACAAATGATTTCTCCCACACCTGCCTCCCCCAAAAAACTCATTTTCTTATAATAGATCTAATTTCTTATTAAATAATTTAAATTATCTCTTTTGTATTATCCCTATCAATAATTCCAACCTTAGTTTTTCTAATTTCTAGTCTCATCCAATAGTTCATCCTTTTCACTCAATCATTAAGATTACCCCTCTTTTCCTTGATTTAATTCTAAACTAATAATTTCCCATTACTATAGTTTACTGTAAATTTAATAATTCTCATTTATTATTAATTTTTTTTCATTATGTGTATTTATAATTAGTTAGGTTTTCAATTGTGTTTACCCCCTTTTTTAGAATTTTAATTTTCCCTATCCTTTATAATATTTATATTAACCCCCTTTCCATTTCATTATACCGATATTTAATTGATATAATAAAGGTTTAATTATGTCAATTTTAGCTATCTCATTTGGTCAAGGGGCGGGTATTCAACAAGGGTGACCTAGGTTCAAATCCCCTTTGGGTGAGTTACTTGGGAGGCAACACCCAAAAATCCAACACAATTGAAGGTTGGTGTGTCCCGATCCGGGTACGATCCCTGGGTGATTTTGACAACTTAAATTCCCCTGGGTTGTGGTTTCTCAGCCAATGGTGGAAATGCACTAGCCCCGAGTGACGAGAATTTCTTACAAACAAAAAAAATACATATTTAATTCTTTATTTTAATTTAAATCATTTTTATTTATTTTCTAATCTTACTTATTAAAACATAAACATACCTTTTAGTATTTTTTTCAATTTTAATTATATATATATATATATATATATATATATAATTTGTTATCTTGGTCCTAACTTTCTTCTAACTAAAAAAATTCTTTATATATATATATATAGAGAGAGAGAGAGAGAGAGATAATTTGTTATCTTGGTCCTAACTTTCTTCTAACTAAAAAAAGTCTTTTTAATTTTCACAATTAAAATTTCACTCATTTTACGGTATTCCCTCATTTTTTAGGTTTTTCGAATTGTATTTTTCTACTTTATTTATAATAGATAATATTCCCTCTTCTTGTAACATCCCCTTCCATGATTCCCTTGCACGGAAGGAAACGTTAACAACACACGGGCTTATTGCAGACTTAGCCCCAATAATTTTTGCCCATAAATTCCTAACAATTTAAAAACATCCACATGCAGATTCATCTCAATATCAACACAGCGGAAACTAAACATTACATGTGCACACAATTTCTTCATGCGTTCAGCATACCCATATCAACCATACATGTAATAGTCATTAATTTCATTAAGCATGGACAATTTATCATGCTACATAAAACATGATGCATTTCATTTCATTAACATGAATAATTGATCCTTCAAATTGAAGGCATTTGCAAAACACAGACTGTATGTAAATTAAATCACAGGATACTTATCTTGGATTGTAACGTCCAAACGACTGGCTATGGAAGGGCAACGTTCCTCCCAACCGTAGACCTCTGTCCAGCTTGTGTTCTTTCAGCTGAGAGGTCACCCCCGAGCTGGGCTGTGTATCCACTAAGGAGGACTAGCTGGGTGCTCTCACAGCCATGGTTTCAGTCAAGCATCCAAGAGGATAGAGGAGGGTAATGCTAAGCCAGTGAGCTCAACCACAGAGCTACAGGCATCTCAAGTGAGCTCAACAGTTAGGCACCCACATTACCTACCACATCCAACACAAGGAAGATCCCCTTCTCTGTTACACAGTCCCTCAGGCAACTCTTCCCTCCAGTGCTCTTCAGGATGGGCATAGAAAGGTCCAGCTGCTGATCTTTGAGATCCTAGCCTTCACTGGGTTTATCAAGCACACCCAACCTCTGCATAGTCAATCCCAACTTGAGTTCTCACCATTCTGCTCACTAAACACTCAAATCCGTCACTCGTTTTCTGAGCTGCAAAAACTGGGTTTTCCCATTGATTTCGGGGTAGCTGATGCTCCCAAATTCGCCCCAAGGTTCATGCTAATGGATCCCCCATTGGATTTCCCTGTCCCATGCCAAATCTGGACGTTTTTGGTCCTTCAAAACCTGGGTTCTCTCAAGGTCGCGTTTTTCTGGTTTCCCCACTGTTGGCTCTCGTTTTTGGATGGGAATGATGCTAGGTAGGTTCACAATGCAATGGGGTGATAATGAAGCAACCCCCCATGAGGTTGAGTGACTTCTTGCCCAAGTAATCAGAGCCCATGCCCACCCATACGAATTTCAGGGCTGCCCATGCTCCATTGAAGCCATGGGCTGAAATCTCAACCACCTTCTTACAGCAGGCATTAATGTCACCTAGGGAAGTCAATGGGTTCTCATAATGACAAATGGCAGCCTAGGGTTTAATCCCATAGCCCCCTCACCACTCCCTAGTGGATACACGTGGCCCCTTCTCATTCGTTGCCTCCATAGCCAGGTTTTGGGTATTTTATTTCAATGTTAAATATTTACATCAATTTACAATATCCCATGGCTTAATAGCACGTGGGTAATAAAATATCAAGCGTGTCTAATTTAAATAAAATCCGAGCATAAACTAGTGGGGCCTTGGCCTTGAGCTCCACGCTAGGGAAACATACATCGTGTGTTTACAATATTTACATTAGAGCCAATATTTCCTAAGGGTCGAAATTGGGGTATTACACTTCTTATTTATTCAGTCTAAACCTTTTCTAACCTAAAGGCAGATTCATTCAACAGAGTGAAAATCCAAAAGCCTGATACAATGTCTATCCACTGTGAAAGCATCCATAATCAAAACTCGATGAGGTGAAAACTCTATTTTTTTTTTCTTCACTTGAATTTGATTTCATATAATTATAGAATATTTCAAGAAATACTTGGAACAAATAATGCATCATTGAAATCACCATCATCTACCTAAACAATTTCAAACCCTACAATATTAAGATATCTTTTTTTTTCATTTGAACATGTCATGGGGAAACCCTCTGGTACTTCTCCTCATTTTGAGGATGGTAACCAAGGTAAACCATCGGCCCTGATTACGGGGCCTAACCTGGTGGGGACATCAAGTGAGGCCCTTATATAGCAATGTATAGCCACTCGTGGATTTGACCCCGAGACCTTATGCTCACAACTTACAACACTCAACTACTTGAGCTAGCCCACCAGGATACAATATTAAGATATCTATCAACACTAGGAGATATTTTTTTTGGTCTTACATTCATTAAGAGCATAAAAAATGACTATATCCTTAGAAATATGATAATATGCTCTATAATTAATAATACACTCACTAAAAGAATAAGTAGATGTTGCATTGAAGTAAAAAATAGAAACAAGAATTTATGTCCATGAAAAAAATAGTTAGAAGAAGAAGAATTAAGATTGATGTTGTGCTTATTCATTATTGCTTCCAAGGCTTCCATTTTTTAAACATTTAGACTCCAAATTACCATACTTCCCACAAAAGTTACAATTTCTCTTAGACTTCCCACATTTTAATTTATTTCCTTTATCACCATTTAGGAGTAGAATTCGTTGAGAGGGTTTGGAACCCTTGTTTTGTTTGTTTTTGTAGGGACGTTGCTTCTTTAGATACTTGGATTTATCCTCCATTGTTCCACTAAGGATTTTTTATATGTACCTATAGCTATGATCACTCCTAGATGCAAGCAGGGAATTTTTAGGGGCGAAATTTCGCCAATTGGCTATTTTTTCGGCCTTTTTTCGAAAAATAAATTTGCTATTTGGTCATTTTTAGACTCTAATATCGCCTATATTTACATAAAATGTGTTTTTTTATCATAATATTCACCAAACTTTACAAGATTCGGTAGTAAATTCTATGTTTCATATTTAATATTCGCCTTCCAATCTATAAATATGTTTTTTTAATCCAAAATAATCGCCTAAAATACTATACTTAAGTATACTTTTATAATCCTTAAAAAATACCCTAGATGCAAGAGTTTATCTTGCTCTCTAATCAAATAATCAAAAAGATATTCAAGAATAGGTGTTTTGTAAGCATCCTCTAGATTTCTCTCATGGAGCGAAAAGTAGATACAAAATCATAATAGGCACAACCAAGCTTAGAAATAATACCTTATATACAATGGTCACCCTTATTTGGTATAATTTATCTTTAATTAAAATTATAAGTGTTTTAACTTAGATAAATAATCTTTAATGAAAGAGAAATCGCTAGGATTCAAATGAATCAAATGGTTTTCCAATTGATGGCCTCAAATCTCATTGTTTTTACCAAATATGATTTTCAACTTTCTCCAAGATTCATCGAGTTCTTAAAGGTGAAATTTTAGATCACTAGATATGGACATTCCAATTAATCCATGTGTTTTGTGATTTTTACTATTCCATTAATTTTTTTAAGGCATCAATGGAGACAGATTCTTTTATCAATGTAACATGGTAAAGTCATTTACTTCGTAGTACATCCTCATTAATGATTTCCATGAAAATTAGTTTGAACTAGTAAGAAAGAGATCACTTGGACTAGCCATATTATAATATATATGTAAGATGGTTTCAAAAGAAAAAAAATTCCAACCTTGGTTACAACAATATTTGCCACCCTTTATGATGACATACATAATTGAAGTTCAAGACATTTTCCGTGTGTAATTCCACGAAATAGGAATCTCATCCCTTAATTGCACAAAAAGAGAAACCATAGTGCTTAATTGCACAAAACTAGGAATGAAGGTGCATTGATTCCACAAAGGGAGGAATATATGCACATGATTTCATAAAATAAGGAATGAAGGCGCATTAATGGAACAAAACGTGGAATCAAGTGCATGATTCCACAAAAGGAGCAATGTAACCGCTCCATAAAAGAATCCTTTGAGTTAAAGGAGAATCTAAGTAGGTTTTATCATTGAAGTCACTTATATAGGTTTTTTTCTGAGAGACATTTGTAAAGAACGCTTGACATGCACCTCAAGCTCATCGGCATATTATCCTTTATAAGTAAGATGCATTGGAGGCTCACTAGGACATCATATAGGCATATTAAGAAGGTCATTGGGAGAGCACTTGATAGGATATTGAGATTGAAGGAATTATTATGTTGGAGAGATCTCTTAATATTATAACCCTCTTGGTTTTCATATTTGTATGTTGAGAAATAAGGACCTGGGTGAAGGTAATTAGCCTCCAATAGGCTACTTCACTAAGATAGGTTCTATGATTAGATCGATAATTGGATTAAGGCTAATGGTTATGGAAGAGACTCATACTAAGGATAATGAAGTACTATAGGCATGAACAAGTGTGTAAGTGTTGTATCTTATTCAATTTTTATTAATATAAATGTACCTCATTTTCTCCACACCAGCTTCAATGTCATTGATATATATGTGTTTGGTTGGAGTTCTATAACTTGGATAGTAGAATAAAACTATTTTTGCATGTTGTTTAATTGATTTAATTTTTATAAATGAAGAATGAGAAAGGTTTATTGATTGTATCTATGTTTTGATTGGTTCATGAAACTTGGGATATGGATCGGGATCAAAGGAACTAGTGTGACAAAGCTAAGGACAACCTTTGTCAATCAGGTACTTTACTATTACTCATCTATTTATTTATGTTGTATGCAGGTTATATTTTAGGGAAAGTTAGGATTATGAATTTATATCTTCTATTAGTGAGCCTAAACCACTCACCATGGAAATAACCTAGCTCTATAACTTCATGGCACTTTCCCATACAACATAATTGGTGACTCCCTTGGGGAAAGTTCTTTGAACTTTTCATAGATTATTGTTTTTTCTATTTTTATCCACTTAAAAAATGATTTGAGATCACTTATGATAGAATTAGGATCAATTAGTGAAACTTTGGGGGAAATTTGGATTATTTTAGTCTATTTTTTAGTAATTTCTCTATTTTGTTAGTTTGGATCCTTCCAAATTCATAATTTTCTTGTGATAATTGATTAATTGTCAAACATCAAACTCAAATCATTTAATTTGACCCCTTGAATTTGTGCATTTTGTTAGAACATAATAAAATCTCCATGGCATCACTCTCTCACCTTGGGAGTTGTTAGAAAAACAGGATCGCAAAGCAATAACAATAAACAGAAATGCAAATATAATCACACATACACATTACAAGAGAGACACAGATATATCGTGGTTCACCCAACTTGGGCTACGTCCACACTGAATTTGCCAGTCCTTATTATTATTACCGTCCAGCAAGATGAATGGATACAACCTGCAGCACAACCACTGCACTTCCTCTTCTCTGTTTCACAGTCTCTCTCCCGATCTCAAAGATCTTTACAATGCATAAAACCTAATACATCAACAACCCTAGCCGTATTACAATGTCTTTCTTTTATAAGGGAAATACAATGGAAAAATACCACGGGATACCCAAAACCATGGGCCCTCAAAACAGCTGGCGAAAATAGCCCCAAAAATTTTCTTGGGGGCGCTGCCCCCGGACCCCCCAACCAGGGGGGGTGGTCCCCCCTGGCACCCCGTGGGGGGGCGATGCCCCCCCACACCCCCCCGCTGGGGTGAGTGTACAGTCCACCTACATATCATATAGAACTGGGGTACAAACACAGCTGATACAATATCATCTATGAGACTAGAAGATCTGGATCCACAACCAATAGGACTTAGTTCATGGTCTCATGAGTCTATTGGTCCAAATTTCATCCAATTTGACCATATGAGCCACCCTAGAGCTTCCTCCTAAGTTCCAATTGGCTTACACTGGTATTTATAGGCCAACTACCATTTATAGAGCTCCTAACCATCTATTTTTAGTTGTTGAGGGCATAAAACATAATTTGAGGACTATTTCCCTCATGTTAGGAAAGATCCATTGCAGTTAGAGTAAGGGAGTAAAACATTGGTTTTCACTCCACTATTCAAGTTCCCAACTACCGCCAATAGCTATTATGGGCTACTGACACATTTCTTGAGATTTTTTAAGGACCAACACCACACACATGAACCTATATTTAGTTTCCGCTAACATTTAGGTGACTAATTCCACTTAGGGTGGTCATGAGGTTTTTAACTAACCTCTGAGAGTTTTGATGGCTAACAAATGGAATTTTGTCTCTAGTTAAGCCTAGCTAAGATGTCATGCACTAGATGATCAATTCAAATTTCCTCCTAGAAGTAATTCAAATTTCCTATATGTAGTTGCTCACTCGTTCTTTGTAAAAAAGATGGAATATAACAATTTAAAGTGTTATTGAAAAATCTATTATATTCTCTTTCGTGCTTTTCTCATTTATGACATGATTTTTTCTCATTGGGTATTTTTTCTAAAAATATGTAATTTAATCTCGGTTAAGGGATTGGGGTCTATTTACTAATCTAAGTTAACGGATTAGGGTATTGGATGCTACAAAAAACCTATATTATATTGTGAGTGATTCATAATGAATGATGAGAAAAATAGGAGTTGTGGCTCCAAGGTTTGTTGGTTTTCCCGGTTAAGGGTTTCTAGGGTAAATCTCTGTGTAATATGTGTGAATGTTTTGGTGTAATATTTGTTTTGCTTAAAAGAATCTATATGATTTTATTCTCTACCTAGGTTTAAAACTTACATGTGATATCAGAGCTCGATTATTTGGTTTCACGGAGACGCCTCTGTTGTTGAGGGTTTGATGTGGTTGATAGATCTTGGGTCTTTGATAAACCTGGGTTCAGTGGGCGTTTTGCAGCTTTGATTTGTGCATTGAAAGAGAATGGCGAGCAGTTCAATAATTGCGATCAAGAATTTTAACGGCCATAATTTTGAGCTATGGAAGCTCAAAATGGAGGATCTTCTTGTAGATCAAGATCAGTGGATTGTTGTGGATATGGGTACTCAACCCATTGGAACGTCGAAAGAAGAATGGGATAAATTAGATAGAAGGGAGAGGAGTATAATTCAACTGTGCTTATCAGAATCTATGTTATTGAATATATCTGGAGAATACACTGCAGTAAATATTTGGGGGAAGCTAGGGAGTTTGTATCAATCAAAATCCCTTGTGAACAAGTTGTGAGTCTGCAAAAGAAACTGTATCACCTCAGGATGGATGATAATTACACAATGACAGAGCATCTAAATGTCTGCAATACTCTAGTAATTCAAATATCCTATGTTTGCATTACAATGGCTGAAGAAGATAAATGTATTACATTATTGTGTTCTTTTCCAGATTCCTGGGAAAACCTAATTGTAGAAATAGGGAGTGCTAATCACGCAACTTTAAAATTTGATGAAATAGTATTTGTTGGTCACCCTATATTCTAATTGAATACAGTTAACAAACAGAGTGCTCAATATAAATTTTCAACCCAAGAAATTCTAATTGTTTCAAAGGTAACTAAGCAAAGTGTATGCATAAACATTTCAGTGCCTGACTAGATAAATAAAGAACGTTCATCCTATTTAACTATCAAGCCAAACTCAACTCTCTCTAAAATCAAATCTAAATTACCAATCTAAGAACTCAAAGGATTTCTAATTTCCTACAACATCAATCCTGTAACAACTGGTCTAAGAATGAATTAACTAGAATTCCTTTTGAAAGAAGTTAAATCCTAAAAATATCATAATTCAACCATGAACTATCTAATTCAAGAAAATCATAATTCAACCATGAACTATCTAATTCAAGCAGGTTCTAAGAAAGATAAATAACAGTAATGTGCAGGAGATGAGCTTGACTATAACATCAAATATTAATTAACACACTTGCATAAGAAAGGAAACTATTCTACACAGTCGACTGCCACACCACACTGTTGCAGAAAACCAAAGGAAAACGCAATCATTAACAGCTACTGATTGCAACACACTATAAATATGCCTACATTAATTCCACACCAAAATAAAAATTAAAAAAAAAAACCATAACTAAAGCATCTACTTAACTCGGTGATCTTTGTGAGAAGGTGGGCCCTGGCCTTCTAACAGAGATTCCGCTAGAAGTAATACAAACTAAAACACAGAGATATAGAGAATTGCTACTCCTTGTATTAAAATGATAGAACCATAGTTACAGTATTATTTGTTACAGTTTCGTACAATCAAATGCTAACCAACCCCCCAAGCTCAGAGCGCCTTACCATACTTATACATAGGTGACATAATCTCGATCCACTAATATCGGACAGCCATGAAGATCTACGATCTTCAAGCTGCCAGTTTAAAACATAAACAGTTACAACCATGAATATATTTGAATGAAGTTGTTTGCATTCAGGCCTACGCTACTACTCCGAGCTGTTAATGGATCGAATGGCTTCAACTAACTGAAAGGAGATATGCTTTGGTTGTTTCAGCACTACCAATCTCTACTGAACGCGTGGAAAGATGCTCATGTTGTTGCATCAATGCATGCAACCAGATCCAGGAAGTGACAACTGGCACCAAATATTCATTTCCTCTTCAAGCTTCAGGAGGCTGCTACACCTATATTCCTTCAAGGCTTTGAACTATCTTTATTGAATTGAAACGCGTTAGCACAAATCAAAATATAAATTTCATAACCATAGACAATATTAGGCATTAATAAAATAAAGCAATAATAGATTATACCTGTTAAGATCCATGCTTGACTTGGGAAGATAGTTTCCTGGGTTATAGAAAAGTAAAGAAAAACAGGGGAAAAGGTGTTAATAAGTATAGAAAAAAAGTGGTTATTTTGGCACCCAACATCTCCCACCAGCTATCCATTTGCATGTCCTCATGCAACAAATCCAACTAGTCTGAATCTGATTCTAGGCTTTGTCCATGGACATGGGTAAGGTTGAATGAGGTTTCATTCTCCTCACCTCTGTTCAAAATTCCATTACAAGAAGTCCACTTCTTCCAGCACTGTTTATCCTCTCTCTCAGTCAATGCATAATTGCTTATGTGTTTCCTCTCATGAAGCCATATAAGAGGAAACTTGAATTTTAGTCCCAGCCATGTGGTCCATGATTCTTCATACAGTTAACATATACAGACACCCTAGGAAGAGCCTGCTTGAAGTTCTCAAAATAGTAGGCGTCCCTTCCTCTCGAATATGGAGAAGAGGCCTGCCATCTATGCTTACTTCCTTCCAGGGCGTAAGGATTGTTGAGCCCAGAATTGGCCCTTTTTGACCATCATTTATCACTGTCCCTTACCTTGTCTTACACCAATTACCTTGGCAATTCAACTTATTGTCCTTACATATTCCTCAATTTACCAAGGTATGGCCGATTATTGTTTTATTGTGTTAATACTTATGATTGTGATGATTAAAGCTGTTCATCTCTTAATCTGTGCTAACATGATGCGATTTATGAAGGTAGTAAGACAATAGACTGCAGGAAGAACGGAGCTGAACAAGTCATGAAGGAACGATCATCGCTTGTGGAAGGTTCCTTGGGGCTCAAATCGGCAATCAAGGCATAGGCGTGGCAGGGCAGCTGTAACCAAAGAACTATCTTAAGCATGTCGCTGCTCGAATCCAGCTGTGAGCTGGAAGGACCGTCACTCTTGGGACGATTAATACTTCTCTCATATTTGGATATTTCAGTTCTGCCATGCGTTGTAACAGCTAGATTATTTAGGGCGCCTGAAGATCAGAGATCTTCATGGCTGCCCAATTATAGGTTTAGATGCTGCAATTTGTATGTATAAATATGGGGAATTACCTCGACTGAGGGGTTGGACAGCAATTAATTAATTCATCTTGTATTAGCAGTCAAGCTGAAACTGTGTACTTATCTTTCTGTTAATATAAGGAGTTGCTTCTGAGTTAAAGAGAGTGTTGTTCAACCAGCGTCTCTGTGTGAAGACTGGGCCCGTCTTCCACAGAGATTGCTGTGTTAAATTAGGATTTCATCTTTCTTGTTGTGTGATGCTTTGTTCTTCCTTTTGTACGCAGCAGCAATATTTATCGTGTGAATTTTCAGTATAGTTAAGGATCATATTTCTGTGAGTTTGGTAGATGGTGTAGAATAACAGTCGACTGAGTAAGGCTCACTTTATATACAATTCAATTACAGATCATACACACTTGTGTTCATCTTACAGCTGAGTTGCGATCCCCTGGGTTCTTACAATTTATCGTTCTGATTGTGTGTTGCTTGATTTCCATTCTGCAATTTAATATTCTTAGAATAGTTAACTCAATTATTTCACAATTGGATTTCTAGATTACTGCTCAGTTTTTGCTTTACGATTTCCAGGTTGATTAGATCAGGCAAGTGATCGTTCTAGGATATAAAGGAGATTCTTTCCTATTGTTCATTAGATCTGATGTTAATCTTTAATTGATGCATGATAGAGAGGATTTGAATTATAGCAGTGAGAAGGCTTTGGATTGTTTAGAATTCTGGGGATGAACATGACTGATAGAATATAGAAGTATTTATTGCTAATGGTTTAGTGTTTAAGCATATATTGTGCACTTGTCCTTTGAAATAAAAAGACTTTCTCGGGTTGACAATAAATTTCATACGCTCTGTGTGTTGATATTTAATTATCTGCAATTAGAGTGCTTGACATTTTGGCGCCGTTGCCGGGGAAGGATGAAAATTAAATACTAGTCATTATTTGATCTGATAATTGCTTTTAGTCAGTCTTTTGGTTGATTTTGAAATGATCTGCTTTGCATGAATACGAGGGGGGTAAAACGCGATCACCTCCCGACCCCCAAAACCCCACAAATTACTAACAGTACAGGTGGTTCGGGTCGTGGTCGAGGTCCACCGCTGGGCAGAAGAACATTCATTGACGACCTTGTTGACAAAACTGATTCAGCTGTCAGATCTCGTCAACAGGGGACTCCTACCAAAAGAGGCCCTGCTGATCCTGGAACGTTAGCATCAGGATCTACAGTGGAAGATACAGGAGCAGCTGTGATTCCTGCATATACTCCTGCTAAAGAAGTAACAGCTGATTCAGCTGTTGCAACCGAAGAATACACAGTTGTTGTAACCGAAGAATACGCAGCTGTTACAACCGAAGAATACGCAGCTGTTACGACTGAGGTAAAAAACAAAGGAACAAACGAAGGAGAAGATACAGGAGAAAAGATGAGTAATAGACATGAGAATGAAGAGGAAGAAGCAGTGGTACAATACCATCATGAAGATAATTCCCCGCCAGAAACTATGGCTACATTGCAATTCCCAATACAGCAGCTAGAGGGGACAGCTCCTATGAAAAACATTTCACCGTCGGTGTTACCCCGCTTCCATGGCAGGGCGGCAGAGGATCCAGACGAATTCTTGTTTGAATTCGATATCCTCTGTCGCAGCTATGATTATATCACAGATGCTCAAAAGTTAAAGCTTTTTCCTGCCACCCTGAAGGACAATGCATTACGATGGTTCATGAACCTTGGGGGAGGGACTGTTGCTAATTGGAATAAGATGAAGCAAGTATTCCTGGAAAAATATCAAGAATATTGTAACACCAGGGACAAAAGGGAGGAGTTATTCAAGATGGTACAGAAGGAGGACGAAAGCTTGGAGGATTTTGTAGAGAGGTTGCTGTACAATGTGCAGAGAGCTGGACAGACGAACATGGGACTAGATGTGCTTAAGATCATCCTGCTTCGAGGAATCAGGGACGATTGTTTAGACATGCTAAATTTATTAGGAAAGGGGGATATCTCTAAAGAATCTTTTGAGACAATTGTGGAATTATGTAAGAGATATTCCAGGGGATCTTCTAGGCATAATAAGCAGCATAAACGAAATAACCTGGAACGTGATGTCTTCGACAGAACTCAGAAGTCATCCAATGGGGGAGCTACACGTGCAGAGATAGGCAATCTTCTTGAAAACTTTAAAACAGAAATGATGAGCTCTATCTCTTCAGAGATTGACGTCTTGAAGGCCAAGCAAAGACAGGCAGTGGAGGATCTCACACTAGGGGTGTTTTGTCCCCGATGTAGAAAGACTCATCCACTGAAAGAATGCCCTCTTGACAAAGTTCAAGTATGTCAACTGTGTGAGCTGAATCATGATATGAAAGAATGCCCCACGTTGCCCCAAGTGAAAGCTGTTCTGCAGGCATCAACTCCAGAGGTGGATTCAGCGTACTTTATTGCACAGAAGAAACCCTGGCAGCCCCGGAATCAAGGTATGTCTCCCGATTCATTTCCATTTTTGAATAATTTGAATAATTGGAATACTAATATGCAAAACGTGAATACACAATTCCCTTCAAATTATGCTCAGTGGAATTCCCCTCAACCTGCGATGCAAGGTTATAATTCATGGAGTCCTTGGACACAGCCACCTCATCAACCTACTTCATGGTCTCCTGGATGGAGGAACTTCCATCCTGGGAATCAGTTTCCTCAACCACCTCCACCTCAACAGTTACCGTATCCTCCATATCCTCAATTTCAGCAATATCCTCAATACCTACCTCAGCAGTCGCAGCTGCAGCTGCAAAATAATCCTGTGCCTAACATACCAATACGGCCTCAGCTGCCTGCCCAACCTAACCCTAACCCAAATAATAAAACAGTCCAGCAACTGGAAACTCTCAATATGCCAGCCTACTCTCTCTCCCCTGTACCTTGTAATGACATTCGCTTACGGTCTGGAAAGATAGTAGAACGTGTAACTTCAGAAAATATTCCACCTACTGTTTATGACAAAGGAGAGAGTTCCCAGCATCTATCTGATCCGGTTCTTATTATTGAAGACGCTGAGCATCCCTCAGAAGGGAGGGCTGAAACAATAAACGATGAAGTGGATAACACGCAGCCTACCCAGTTGGTAAGACAACCACCTTACCCTGAGAGATTGATGCTGCCACAAAGAGGGGGGCAACCTCAGTTCAATCTCTTAGGAGAACTGAAGAACCTTTATGTTAAGATTCCCCTTTTACAAGCTCTTCAAGATGTACCTATCTATGCTAGAACTGTTCGGGACCTGTGCACTAAAAGACCGGGAAGGAAACCCAGAGATCCTCCTACTGTCCATGTTATAGGGAATTTATCCGCTTTAATGACTGGAAAAACCCCTATAACCAAGTATGAGGATCCCGGCAATCCTACTGTCACTGTACACATAGGACAAACGCAGATACCCAACGTACTAGTAGATTTAGGAGCTGCGATCAATGTTATAACGATGGAGACTGTAAAGCAGCTCGGATTCACCAATATTAGACCGACCCCTACTATCTTAGAATTGGCAGACAGATCCACCATCAGACCTGAAGGGATTTTGGACGATCTCGTTATTTCAGTAGACTCGTGGGAATACCCTGCCGATTTTCTGGTATTACAGCCGAAATCACAGCTGGGGGGACATCCATTGATTTTAGGAAGGCCCTGGTTGGCTACAGCTGATGCTTGCATCAGCTGTCGATCAGGATCTATGACTATATCTGATGGCATGGAAACCAAAAATCTTACCCTGTACCCTCCAGCAAGGCCGAGTCTAGAGACTGAAACCTCCCTTTGGATAGAACAAGAAGAAGAAGAAGATGTTCAGCCATTACTAACGATAGGGAAGGCACTAACTTTCAAAAACGAAACAGAAGACGATGCCATTAATAACTTCATTAGCGAACCTGCTTCTGTAGACAAGGAAGTTTATCAACTTCTGAACAGTACCCTCGGCAAAGAAGAACAAGAACAGCTTACGGAGGAAGCACTAGCCAATGACACAAATATAATCCCAGTATTGAAAAGCTCGAGAAGTATTCCTATTGAGGTAGAGCCTGGAAGAACTTTGAACATCAATCCTGCTCTCTCCTCAGAAGAACAAAAGCGCCTAACCAATCTCTTGAAGGAACGTAAGGGGGCATTCGCCTGGGAGTATACAGACATGAAGGGTATTCCTTCTAGTCTGTGCACTCATCATATTTATATTAAAAACGACTCCCGGCCTGTATGTCAACCCCAACGACGCATGAACCCCAATCTGAGGGATATAGTGAAGGAAGAAATCCAGAAACTCTTGGAAGCAGGATTCATCTATCCTATTTCAGACAGTGAGTGGGTTTCCCCACTTGTAATTGTACCCAAGAAAAACGGTAAATGGAGAGTCTGTGTCGATTATAGGGAGCTGAACAAGGCTACACAAAAGGATCACTTTCCTCTGCCCTTTATTGACCAGGTACTTGATAACTTATCTGGGAAGAAGTTCTTCTCCTTCCTGGACGGATTCAGTGGGTACAATCAAATCCAGATTGCTCCAGAGGATCAGGATAAGACCACCTTCACCTGCCCTTGGGGAACGTTCGCCTACAGGGTGCTTCCCTTTGGGTTGTGCAATGCACCTGCAACGTTCCAAAGAGCTGTGATTGGCATATTTTCTGAATTGGTAAATGATAGCATGGAAGTTTTTATGGATGATTTCACTCCTTATGGCAGGGATTTTGATGAAGCGTTGGAAAATTTGAAGAAGGTTTTAATTCGCTGTGAACAGGCTCGCCTCTCACTGAGCACTGAAAAATGCCACATGATGATGAGTGAGGGGGTGGTATTAGGACATTTCATCTCTACTAACGGTATTCAAGTGGATCCTTCAAAAATTAAGGTGATAAAGAATATACCAACCCCTTCAACTCAGAAAGAGGTGCGAAGTTTTCTGGGACATGCTGGGTACTACAGGAGATTCATAGAAAACTTCTCCAAACTTGCTTCTCCTTTGTTTTCATTGTTAATGAAGGATGTGCAGTTTGCATGGAGTACAGCATGCCAGACAGCATTTGATAAGCTTAAAGAGAAACTGTCCACAGCCCCTATTTTAAGGGGACCTAATTGGACCATACCTTTCCACATTTCTTCAGATGCTTCTAATACCGCCATTGGAGCAGTACTAGGACAGCAGGATGGTCAAGTACCTTATGCTATTTATTATGTTAGTAAAAACTTAGCCCCTGCTGAACTAAATTATACTGTTACTGAAAAAGAATTTCTTGCTATTGTTTATTCTATTAATAAGTTTCGGCATTACATTACTGGGTATCCTACATTTGTGCATACTGATCACTCTGCCATTAAGTACTTAATGAATAAACCTGTCACTAATGCCAGAGTAACCAGGTGGCTTTTATTATTACAGTTATTTGATATTACTATTATAGATAAACCTGGAAAAGAAAATGTTGTTGCTGATTTTTTATCACGATTTACTAACAGTGATGACAGTTCACCTGTTGAGGATGCTTTCCCGGATGAACATTTATTTGCACTCTCAGCTCATTCACCCTGGTATGCAGATGTTGCTAATTATTTGGCTGCAGGGAAACTTCCGCCACATATGTCTAAACGAGAGAAAAGAAAAATTATTCAGCAAAGTGCCAGGTATTGTTGGCTTAAAGGCCATCTCTTTTACACAGGACCTGATCTTGAAATTAGAAGATGTGTAAGGGAAGATGAGATCTTTCATATACTGAAGGCCTGTCACGATG
Source organism: Larix kaempferi (assembly GCA_027924585.1). Lineage (NCBI taxonomy): Eukaryota > Viridiplantae > Streptophyta > Pinopsida > Pinales > Pinaceae > Larix > Larix kaempferi. Next base: position 36,165,120 of record BSBM01000510.1, read on the forward strand.
AACCTTGCGGAGGACACTTTGCAGATAAAAGAACAGGACATAAGGCATTGCGGATGGGCTATTATTGGCCGACACTGTTCAGAGATGCTAAAAAATATGTTCAGTCCTGCGACAGCTGCCAAAGGATGGGCCAACCTAATAAGACAGATCAGATGCCTTTACAGCCCCAAGTGGTACTAGAACCGTTTGATAGATGGGCATTGGACTTTGTTGGTCCTATCAACCCTCCTTCCAAACAGAAGGTTTACATCTTGGTGTGTACAGACTACATGACTAAGTGGGTAGAAGCTGTAGCTTTGGCTAAGGCAAACGACCAGGCGGTGATTGATTTCCTGTACAGTGAAGTTTTTACCCATTTTGGAGTACCAAAGGAAGTAGTTACAGATGGCGGACCACAATTTATTTCACACCAATTTGAATCCTTGCTCCGGAAGTATCATGTGCAGCACAAGATAGCTTCACCTTATCATCCCCAGGCCAATGGTCAGGTGGAAAGCACTAATAAAGTTATCGAAGCAATCCTTACTAAAACAGTTAAAAGCCATCGAAGGGATTGGGCTGACAGACTTCCAGAAGCACTGTGGGCATATCGCACGACTTGGTGCAACACCACGGGCTTTTCTCCCTATGATCTGGTGTATGGTAAGAGTGCCATCTTTCCAATTGAATTTGAGATCAAGACCCTGAAAACAGCCATTGAAATGAACCTGGATGTAGCAGAAGCCCAGAAAAGAAGATTGAATCAATTGAATGAACTGGATGAGAAACGATTAGCTGGGGTAGACCAGACTGTGCTGCTTCAGCAACAGAGATCTAACTGGCATGACCGATTCATCAAAAAGAAAATCTTCCATGAAGGAGACTGGGCACTACTGTACGACTCTAGATTCAAGAAAGATTTCAAAGGGAAATTACGCACAAGATGGCTGGGTCCATATTTGGTTGACAGGGTATTTGACAACGGCACTGTTCGCCTGGTCACCATTGATGAAAACCGTATGCCATTACTTGTTAATGGCCATAGGCTGCGACTGTATCGGAAGCCCATTTCGAAAGATGCATTCATTTCACAGATTGCTGCTGATCCAAACTACCAATTGGCACCAGAGCAGGAACATTTTTCTACCTTTACCAAATCTTAAAATGAAAATCATATTTGCTGTACATAAATAATTTCTTGCTGTAGCGTATAGTTGTCGTTTTCTTTCTTTTTGCATTTGATCTCTTTGCTTGCTGTTGTCTTTTAAGAAATTTTTTTCAGGGAAGCGCCAGGAGAACGATCAGTTTGGGGCCCATAATGAAAATCTCTCTGTGCCGTCCTTGTGTAAAAAAAAAAAAAAAAAAAAAAAAAAAAAAAAAAAAAAAAATTCGGCAGCTGCAACATATTTTCCGACAGCCGTATATCCTTTTCCAGCAACCATATTCTCCATTTCCCGGTAGCCATAATGCCCTTTCCGTCAGCCGTCAATCTTTTTCGACTGCTGCAATTTCGACAGCTACAACATTTGCGGCTGCAACATCGGCGGCTGCAACATTTGCGGTTGCAACATCAGCGGCTGCAACATCAGCGGCTGCAACATCGGCGGCTGCAACATCGGCGGCTGCAACTCCAGTTTCCGCGGCTGCCACCTCATCGTCCCCATGGTTGCCACCTCATTCACCAGCTATTGCCACCTCATTCTCCGCAGCTGCCATTCCATTTACCAGCCACGGCCATTTCACTTCCCGGTAGCCGTAATGTTTTTATTTCCCGTCCGCCGTTAAATCTTTTCCGACAGCTGCAACTCCGGCAGCTGCAGTCCCGGCGGCTGTAACTTCGGCGGCTGCAACATCTTTTTCTCGCAGCCGCCACATCATTTCCCGGCCGTCACCTTATTTCTCGGCGGCCGCCACCTCATTGACCAAGTCACTTCCACGCCACAGCTGTCATTTCTTTCCAGCGGCTGCGACATATTTCCCATATTCATAAAATCTTTTCCCGCCAGCCGTAAGTCTCTTCCGCCGTTGTAAAATTTTCCCGTGACAGCCGTAGTTTTTCCCGGATATTGTGAATCTTTTTCCGGCTGCCACGAATTCTTTCCCGATGGCTGTAACTTCTTTCTTTTCAGCTGCAACAAGCTTTTTCATCGGCCGTGTGATCATTTCTTTGGCAACTTGCAGTGGTAACTCCCGTGTTAACAGAAGGATTGTTCAACCTGCTAATTATGATGCTGATTCATCCCAGTCTTGCCGGCGAACTCATCATTTCAACCCGGAGGATGCGACGCCTTGTGTTTTACCGGCGAAGGAAATCAGTGCCTTATCCGAGTCATCATGATTCCACGTCTGACTGTGCACGCGTTCGGCTCTGTGACGTCACCAACTCCAAGCTCCACCAGTTTCCGCAGCCTTCCGACGCACAGTTTTATGAGGTATGGCTTTCATTTATCACGTGATTAAGTATTGATATCATGTAAACGAGATTGGCCGTACCTTCACTCGTACCACCATTTATATCCGATTGAACCCTTCCCTCGTACGACGTAATACTAATAACTGCCACCTTCCCCAATTCGGCATGAAAATTTTAAACTCCTCTCTGCGCTTAACTTTCCGAATTAGTTCATTCGCTCAACGTCTCCGCTCAACGATTCGTGCATTCTCCGCGCTGCAACTTCTATTCTGGATCCTGTACTCTGTCGAAACAGCAGTTCTATCTTGCAGCCAGGACCATGGGCATTCCAGTTCGCCATGAACCTTTCAATACCCGGGAACTTAGACGGAATTTGCAGGTTCTGGCCATTTTTCAAGCTGCTGGCTGGGTCGAGTTCTTTGAACGATTGGATGGATTCGACCGGGACGCAGCCCTGCAATTCGCATTGAATCTTACTAAAACACACTCCACGGTGTGGGGGCTGTGTATAGATGTTTCGGAGGTCATTATATCCGAGGTTACAGCTATCCCGTTGGTGGGAAAACCTTGGTTTAACCGTCGAGTCCCTGCAACGGTTGCACGGGAACAATTTTTACTTCCAGGGGAGCAAGTTGAAGCATCCAGGAGAGGGATTGCATTGAAGTCACTGCCGCAGCCATGGGACCAGGTCGCTATCTTCCTCAAGAAATACATAACTTGCGAAGGTAGATACCAAACTGTGTACAACTCTGAACTTCCTTTGCTTTCTCATCTCCGTCATGGCATTTTGTTAAATATTCCATTTTATCTATTGCATGATTTGCGCCATATGGCAACATTCGTTCAATCTGCAAAGCACCCATTATCCTCCCTCACCCACCATGGCCTCATTAAGTTAATTATTAAAAGAACCCTGGCCCAACATAATATAACATGGGAGCAATTCATCACCCGGCCACAGCAACCTGTTCCCTTGAGGGTCATTCCATTACAGCAATTACCGGTTCCGCCACAACAGGAGGACCGGAGTTCCTCTAGTGAAGTTGGGGGGAGGGATGAAACGGAAGAAGAACCACAGAGGGCATAGGCAGGACCATCCGGGAGGAATGAAACGGAAGAAGAGCAACAGGGGGCACAGGCAGGAACATCAGGGGTTGACAAAACTACAGAAGAAGAACAACCCGAGGCACAGGCAGAGCCGTTTGAAGTATATGAATCCCCAGCACAAGCAGAACCAGTGGGGGATGACACTGCATTTGAAGGAGAGCGAGGGGAAGCTCAAACAGAGCTGCCAGGGGACAATGTAGATGAAACCCTCGCGGAAAACCTAGATAACAGGGCAGCTCCGACAGCAGAAGGTGAAATTGGAGCAGCATCAAAAGCTGCGACAATGGAACCTGAAGATGACGGAGCCAGAGCAATGGAGGACGACATTGAGCTGGTCACAATCGAGTCTTCACCGGAATGGGCAGGAGGAGCAGCTGTGATTGAAGAAGAACAGCATGGGGGGCAGGTAAATATTCCTTTAACTTCAGCTTTGCCTCCCTATATTCCAGCTCCACGAGAAGAAACACTACAAAAAGGAAAGTCACAAAAGAAACCCCCACAGAAAAGGAAGAGGGCCATCAATGAGTTTGATTTAGTGGCACCAATCAGAAGGAAACGAACTCGGTCAATCATAGCAGCAGAGGCAGCCAGAACAAAATGGGCAACCTTAGAGACACAGGTTGAACCCCCAATCCTTACACCGAAACCGAGGGATGCTCCACAAAGGCCAGTGGAGGAAGAGCCGGGGGTTGAGGGACTCTTGTATGAGAATGCAATGCTGAAAGAGGACCTCCAAGCACTTAGAAAGGAGCTGGAAACATGGAAGGAAATCTGCCAAAAGCAGGGTGGAAGAAAGATGTATACACTAATAGAGGCTGCAGACCAAGTGGAGGAAACAGCTTCTGCTGAAGCTGGAGAAAAGGATGAGCGAATACTCTGCCCCACCTGTGGGGAGATCTTTGAGGAAGCAGGCCATAAAATTTTACTTAGCACTTATTCAGCACAACAGCCTGTAGCCACAGAAGGGGAAGCAGTGAAGAAAAAGGATGCTGCAACACAAGAACCAGCACCTTTAAACATCCTTGCTGCAGCTGCTACTTCCCATGATGCAGAAGTTATAGAACAGATGGAAGAAGAACAGGGAGTGGAAGATGCCCTGGAAATTTATGAGGAATGTATGGCAATCCCAAATTGCTCCCACAATACAGAAATCATGGAACAGATGGGAGAAGAACAGGAAATGAAGGATGCTCTGGAGCTTATAAAAGAATATGGTGAGACTCCAGAATGTTCCCTTGATACAGAGATCATGGAGCCAAAGGATACCCTGGAGGATAGTGAAGAATTTTGTGCTGTAACCCCAGAACGCTCCCAGGACACAATAATTTTAGAAGAAGAAACGGAAAGGCAGGACATTGATAAGTTGGAACAGGATGCTGTAACACAAGAACCAGCAATCCTGAATTTGACCGCCCAACCGACTGAGCAGACAGGAGAAGAAGCTGGGACAGAGAATATTCTGGCATTCAACGATGAACTCTGGGTAGTGACTCCAGAAAGCTCTCATGATACAGAACTCATAGAAGAAAAGCTGCAGCAAAATAAAGATGAAGATGTAAGCCGGGATGTTGCCACACAAGAACCAACATCCTTGGATGCTGCAGCAAGAACCCCTGAACTGCAGTTGGAGGATAACCCGGGAGTAGAGATCATTCCTGATACACAATGGAGTGATGATGAACAGGTACAGACACCCTGCTCAGGTGACACTGAAATCTTGGAGATGGAGCTGCAAATTGAAAAGGATATCCAATCTCAGCAGCCAATTGACAAAGAAGACACTGTTACACAAGAACCAGTGTCTCCAAAAGCAATAAAGGCAGCTGCTGAAGAAGGTTTAAGGGATGTTGCTGTTACACAAGAACCAGCAACTCCCTTGATAAGATTAGATGCGCTGGAAGACACTGTCCCACAAGAACCAGTGCTTCCACCTCCTACAGGTATTATTGAATTGGATTCAGATTGAGTGTGTCTTTTCAACTTCCCCAGGCATAGCATAAGAGAACTGCAGATATTAGCAAGTAGCGGTAGAAAGGGGAACAGTAAAGTTGGAAGATGCCGGGTTGCTCACAGAAATTTTTCAAAGGGATAGAGGGGATGCCTGATTTATCTACATTATTTCCTTCTGCCTGGACAAAGTTCAGTACAATATTCAGATGCAGGTTGTCGCATGAGGACATGCAACAGGATAGTTGGGGGGAGATGTTGAGCCCAGAATTGGCCCTTTTTGACCATCATTTATCACTGTCCCTTACCTTGTATTACACCAATTACCTTGGCAATTCAACTTATTGTCCTTACATATTCCTCAATTTACCAAGGTATGGCCGATTATTGTTTTATTGTGTTAATACTTATGATTGTGATGATTAAAGCTGTTCATCTCTTAATCTGTGCTAACATGATGCGATTTATGAAGGTAGTAAGACAATAGACTGCAGGAAGAATGGAGCTGAACAAGTCATGAAGGAACGATCATCGCTTGTGGAAGGTTCCTTGGGGCTCAAATCGGCAATCAAGGCATAGGCGTGGCAGGGCAGCTGTAACCAAAGAACTATCTTAAGCATGTCGCTGCTCGAATCCAGCTGTGAGCTGGAAGGACCGTCACTCTTGGGACGATTAATACTTCTCTCATATTTGGATATTTCAGTTCTGCCATGCGTTGTAACAGCTAGATTATTTAGGGCGCCTGAAGATCAGAGATCTTCATGGCTGCCCAATTATAGGTTTAGATGCTGCAATTTGTATGTATAAATATGGGGAATTACCTCGACTGAGGGGTTGGACAGCAATTAATTAATTCATCTTGTATTAGCAGTCAAGCTGAAACTGTGTACTTATCTTTCTGTTAATATAAGGAGTTGCTTCTGAGTTAAAGAGAGTGTTGTTCAACCAGCGTCTCTGTGTGAAGACTGGGCCCGTCTTCCACAGAGATTGCTGTGTTAAATTAGGATTTCATCTTTCTTGTTGTGTGATGCTTTGTTCTTCCTTTTGTACGCAGCAGCAATATTTATCGTGTGAATTTTCAGTATAGTTAAGGATCATATTTCTGTGAGTTTGGTAGATGGTGTAGAATAACAGTCGACTGAGTAAGGCTCACTTTATATACAATTCAATTACAGATCATACACACTTGTGTTCATCTTACAGCTGAGTTGCGATCCCCTGGGTTCTTACAATTTATCGTTCTGATTGTGTGTTGCTTGATTTCCATTCTGCAATTTAATATTCTTAGAATAGTTAACTCAATTATTTCACAATTGGATTTCTAGATTACTGCTCAGTTTTTGCTTTACGATTTCCAGGTTGATTAGATCAGGCAAGTGATTGTTCTAGGATATAAAGGAGATTCTTTCCTATTGTTCATTAGATCTGATGTTAATCTTTAATTGATGCATGATAGAGAGGATTTGAATTATAGCAGTGAGAAGGCTTTGGATTGTTTAGAATTCTGGGGATGAACATGACTGATAGAATATAGAAGTATTTATTGCTAATGGTTTAGTGTTTAAGCATATATTGTGCACTTGTCCTTTGAAATAAAAAGACTTTCTCGGGTTGACAATAAATTTCATACGCTCTGTGTGTTGATATTTAATTATCTGCAATTAGAGTGCTTGACAAGGATGTTTTTGGGAAATCATTTGGACATGGGTGGAGGTGACCTTCTTCTGTAAATCTATCAGTTGTCGAACCTTCTCAGGAGATGAAAGGGACCCTTCATGATTTTCAATGAGGACCATATGAGATTGAGGTTCACTTCTAATCTAGAGGGTGGAGTTATCCTCGTTCTTATTAATGGTCTAGAAAGCATTCCCCCACTGCATCTGATTACTAACAAAGGAGGTGAAAGCACTCAATTGAACATCCCCCAAATAAGGAACAGAGTTAGAGCGAGAATCCATGAAGTATGCCATCTCATGTAGATACAATTCACACAATAAATTATGTTCACTAAAATCACTCTGTAAAAATTCTTCCAAAAACTAAGGAGAGGTAATCAACTGATAAGGTATCCCCTCCTTTAAGGATTTTAATTTGAACAGATTCATTTGTTCATAGAGGAACACTGGATAGGAAGGAGATGGGGATCTGCAGCTCAACAATTCCTGAGAAAGAGTGTACATTTGATATTTTTCCCTCTACATGGACTTGAATTTTCTCAACTCCTTCAATTCTTCCTGTACACTTTCCCATTGGAATTTTTGAAAAATAAACTCTTATGCCCATTTCTCCCTCAATTCACTGATGGTATTTCTGTGCTCATAGAGAGGGACAATCCCTTCCTTACATAATTCAACATGATTCTTCCATTTATTTACTTCGAGCTTGATTAATGAAATCTCCTCCATTCATTCCTGCATTCTTCAATCACTTGTATCCTCAGCATTTATTTCAATGATCTCCTGAAATTTCTTTATTTTTGTTTTCTCCTCAGGCATATTTGTCAGGGCTTGATCTGGGGACAGTTGAACTTGTGTTTTAGCGTGCTTATCCTGTATAGACAACTCAACAGCTTTTTCTTCCAATCATGTTACAACAGCTTCTGTATGTGTGGTTGTGTCAACAAATAATTTTTGGAATGATGGTTCTTGTGTAGCAGCATCCCTTTTCTGCACTATAGTCCTAACAACTTCGGTTTGTGTTGCAGCTTCAGTAACCAAATTTAGAGGTGTTAGTTCTTGTGTAACAACGCCCTTTTCTTGTGTTTGAACCTCAACAAATTCTGTTTGAGTCACAGATTCAACAAACAACTTTGGAAATTATGGTTCTTGTGTAACAACATCCAATTTCAGTATTCCAGTCGAAGTAGATTCCATTTGAATTTTTGCTTCAATGACATATTTTAGGAGTGTTGGTTCTTGTGTAACATCCTCCTGTTCTAGAATTATTTCAGTACCTTCGGACTGCTGAGATTGCTCCTGAGTCATTTCTGTATCACCTGACTATTGAGACCATTCTTGGATCATTTCAGTCTCTCCCAACTGCTGAGACTGATTTGGAAGTAGTTCAGTTGACTATTGGGACTGATCTGAAAGTAGTTCAGTGTCTTTTGACTGTTGAGACTGTATTTCTTCTTGTTCCTGTAATCCCTGATAAGGGGTTATTTTCAACCTTGGCTTCCCTTCTTCAATCGATTCTGCAGTACATATTCCTTCTCTCCTTTGCCTTGCTTGTGCCAATTTCCATGCTGTTAATTCCATCATTGTGAATTTATACCCTGCAAGCTTAAATAGATCCCCGCATTATGTGAAAAGTAGTTCATCATGCTCCTTACCCTCCAAAATAGAAGGTGGATTCTCCATTTGATCTGCAGCTTCTACCAAAGTGTTCAAACTTTGCACCGTCTTCCTTTTGCATGCCTCTTTCAACCTCTACAATTCATTTCAGAGCATTTGCACTTCTTCTTTTAACAACTCATTTTCAAAAAGCAAATTTTCAACTTGAGGTTGACTTGCAGCAGGTTCTTGTGTAACAGCGGATGACCGGGGTTTTAAAATAGGAATTTCAAAGTTTTCCCCTATTGTTTGTACCGCTTCCGCCGCAGTGGAGGCTCTATTCCAATTCCTTATTCCAGGACTCGATGACTGGCCTTTATCACTTGATATTTTCCTTCTTCTATGTGGCACAGAAGCCTCCGCATTCTCTGGAGTAGGGATGAAAGGATCAGTTCTCAATTCATTCACTTTCCCTACATCGGCAAAAAATTCCTCCTCCTGAATTACAGTTCCCCTCATTTCAGGAGAGGATTCAACGTTCAATATTTCTACATCTCTTCCTTCCATTTCCTCTGCTTGACGCACCAAACTCCCATTCTTCTTCTGAGGGTTTGACCCCTGAAAATCCTCTACCATTGCAGCTTCCGCAACTTCAGCTTCTATTGTTGTAGCTTCTCCAGCTGCTCCAGTTTCAGGTTCTGATGCTGCAGCTTCTAATATTACAATTTTCTCTGCGGGCTTGTTGTTGTTGCATCTTCTCCCACACCTTTCTCCTGAACATTCTCCAATTGGTCTGCTGGAATTCTATCCCTCCCTCTAGTTGAATCTGAGGAGCTTCGCTCATCACCTCCTGCCTTAATGCCCCCTATTTCCAATAAAGGTTCTCGATATACCCCAGCCCCAACAAAAAATTGTTCCCATGTTAAATTATGATGTGCGAGGGCTCTCAACAATAACAATTTGATTAATCCATGATTCGTTAAGGAATATAAGGGATGTCGAGATGTTTTTACATAGTGAGCCATGTTTTGCAGGGTGCTTAGTAGATAGAATGGCATATTGAGTAATATTCCATGGTGTAAATGGGAAAGTACGAAAAATTCATAGATATAAAAAATTTGGTACATGCATTCACAAGTGATGTACTTCTTTAAAAATATGGCACCCTGATCCCAGGGCCTTGCCATTGAATCCAATGGTGTTCCCTTACCTCTCGGCTGAACATTTTCTTCTAGTACAAGAAAATATCCTACTACGGTCAAATTGTGCGCCTTCCAACCAAACCATCTCATCCCATGTTCGGATATCCATCATCTATTTCGGGATACATATCTATTTCAGGATCATCTATTTCGGGATACATATCTACTTCAGGATCTTGCATGATCTATTTCAGGATATGCAGTCCAGTCACCAGTTTGATGCCTCCAGCACCTTATCCACCTTCTTCTAGCACCCGGGAGCCACTTTCCACAGAGTTTTAGCCCTCCTAAGCTGAAAGGCGCCCTCTTCTCACCTACTGACTGAGAAGGGCGCACTTGTTCACCTACCACTGCAGATTCACTCCAGTTACATTCAGTTAGCTCCGATTCTGATTGATTTCACTCCGATTTCACTCCTGACTGACTGTTTCACCTCCGATTGACCTCCAGTTCGATTAGGTGACTTGCTCTGACTCCAGTTAGCCTCCCATGCGCCCCCACTGAGCCTCCAGATCCTATATCAGTGCTACACACTTCAGTTACATTTATTATGATCAGTTAGACTCAGCTTGACACCTGGATGACTGTTTGTTGTGATTGATGAGCAACACCGATGATTGATGAGGACTCCTAGATTGAGTCAAGCTACTCCATTCAGTGATTCGAATGACCTCCTTAGGCAATTCGAATTGCTCTGTTCATTGTAACAGTTTGTATTGTAATTCATTCACCCTTTCTGGGATAGAGAGCACTGCTGCATGTTTTGCACAGTTTTGCACCATATTTTCTATATTCATCTGTTGTGACTGATTTATTTGTTCATTAGATCTGCTGTGACTAACTTTACATGGTATCAGAGCCATTGCAGGGACAAGATCTCTTTTCTACAGGTGTTTATACAAGAAGATTTGACTGAATTGCTAAAAATTGCAAAAAGTTTGGCATGAGATATCTCAAGGGCATTCGCTCCTGTGCATGCAAAGCTTGAAAAATACTCCAATACCACTCCAGAAGCTTGAGTTACCACATAATTCCTGGATCTGATACATTGGACCTATTCAACATTGCTTGAAATCCAATCCCAGGTGTGATGCAACTCTCAAAGGGTGGATTGTTCGACCTTATTGTGATTGTTCTTATGTGATTTGCAGGTTAATTATCTCCTCCAAGTGCACTCGCTACATTCTGCATGCAAGCTTCCCTACAGCATCTCCATTCGCTATAGTCTGCATGCAAGCTTCTTCTTCATCATTTGACTCGCTCCTAGCAATGGAATACTCTTCTTCAAAGCCTATCCTCACCCCATTCAATTATTTTGATTGGAAAGATGATATGGAGATCATATTACGTTCAAAAGGATACTACCGAGTCACTCTTGGTCTTGAATTGGAGCCAAACAATGTGGCAGAAAGAACCAAACACTACAATAAGCTTGATGAAGCTTACGGTCTTCTTTGTCTCTCCATCTCCAAAGATCTTCACTTCCATCTCAGCGGATTGAAGACTCCAAAGGCCATATGGGAGCAACTTGAGACACTATTCGGCAAGCAGGATGAGCTTAGGGCTTTTCAATTAGAGAATGAATTGATTGGCCTTAATCCTGAGAATTTCGAGAGCATCAATGAATTCTTCACTAAATTCAAGAACTTGAACTTGCAATTGAAGAACAGTGGTGTTATCAAAGAGGATAAACAGTTGATCCTCTCCATTCTAAGCAAGCTTGGGAAAGATTATTCGGTATTTGTCTCCACTTTCAATTCCGGTCGGCTAACTACCCCGAATTGGAAGATGCCTACCTTGAATGCCTTCATTGAGTCCGTTACGAAAGAGCATGACAAGTTGATTCAAATGGGGTCCATAAGCTCCAAAGATTCAGCCCTATTTGTTCAAGGACCCAAGATCTCGAATGGTAAAGGAAAGCTAAAGAAGGAGAAGCCCAAATTCGAGCCTCACAAGCAAAAAGACAAAGGCAAGCAAACGGATGCACCATCCAGTTCGAAATCCAAGCAAAAGGGCAAAGAAGGTAACCAAAAATCTAAATGTACTTATTGTAACCGTGGCTTTCATCCCGAAAGTTCATGTATGAAGAAGACTATAGATCAAATGGCCCTCCTTTTGGAAAAGAACAACATAACCCTTCCTGACGGTGCAAGGAAGAAGGATCGGAATGACGATCATGAAAGAGGACAAGCACTCATGGCAACGGTTTCGAAGCCCACTCTCTTGATAGATTCGGGTGCATCAAATCATATGGCTGCAAATATTGATTCTTTTTCCTCATTCGATCCAAACAGCTCCATCCCCATCCATTTGGGAGATGACTCAAAAATTTCTTCAAAGGGCAAAGGTACGATTCATGTAGATCATGGATGCTTTCAGAATGTTCTCTATGTGCCTTCCTTAGCTTCGAATCTCCTTTCTGTGTATCAAATGACACATACTGGTGATCCAAAGAAAGTCACATTCAGCCCTAATACAGTTGAAATTTCTGATATCAAAAGTGGAAGACTAGTTGCGGTTGGAAAGGCAAACCACACTGCTAAATGTTATGAGTTTTCGCACTTTATTCCGCTTGCAAAGCCCACTGCTCTTCGCACACATGGTAATGAGGTTAGTAGGATTTGGCATGAAAGATTTGGACATCTAAATTATAAGTATTTGCTGCTGCTATCAAATAAATCCATGGTTGATGGGCTTCCACAACTCCGTTCCCCGAAGGGAATATGCTCCGGTTGCATTATTGGGAAGCACCCCGAGCACAGATTCGACCGCGGCAAGGCTAGCAGAGCCTCTACTATTTTGGGATTGATCCATTCTGATATCAGCGGTCCGCTGCCCCATATGTCATTAAATGGTTCAAGGTATGTTTTGACATTTATTGACGATTATTCTCGCTTTACATGGGTATTCTTTCTCAAAAACAAGTCAGAAGTGCTTGGAAAATTCAAGGATTTTAAGGCTTCTGTTGAGACCACCACTGAGAGCAAGATCAAAGCTCTTAGATCTGATAATGGTGGGGAATATATCAAGTCCGAGTTGCTGCAACTTTGTGCCCAAAGCGGAATCAAGATCCAACATACAGTTCCCTACACACCCCAGCAGAACGGTGTAGCGGAAAGGAAAAACCGGTCACTGAAAGAGATGCCTACATGCATGATTGAATCAAAAGGTTTGGCTGCAAATCTTTGGGCTGAAGCAATCAATGTTGCTGCATATATACAGAACCGAGTTCCACATTCATCCGTGAAAGGTATGACTCCTTTCGAAGCATTCTTTGGTCACAAACCGGATGTGTCAAATTTGAGAGTTTTTGGCTCTACTGCATGGGCTAGAATTCCTTCTGAAAAGAGACGAGCTTTGGATCCACAAAGTATCGAGTGCATATTGATAGGATATGGGGAAGAATCAAAAGCATATAAACTCATGGATATCAGATCTAAAAATATATTCATAGAGCGCAGTGTGCAGTTTGAAGAACCGCTTCAAGAATTGCAACTAGTTGAGGAGAAAACTGTCGATTCACCGCCTTCACCAGAAGAAGATTCGAGCAGCGATAATGAAGGTATGAGTTCTGATATTTCTGATATTGTAGAAGCATATGATGATCATGACATATCAGGTTCGGAATCCGACCATTCAGATCCCCCTCAGTTACCAAAGTGGGCCCAAAATACTCTACAATCTGCTGGTTCGAATCTTGGAAATCCTGCTGATCCGAGACGAACAAGAGGTGACTTTCAAAGGGCAGGTATGGCTCTTTCTATTGCTGATCCATTTCTTCCTGAGATTTGTTATTTTATGGCTGGTTCAGATCCCCAATCATATTATTCAGCCCATCGAGATCCGAGATGGAAAGATGCCATGGATGAAGAGTACAGTTCTCTTCAAAAGAACAATACATGGGAGCTAGTTTCTCTTCCACCTGGAAGAAAATTAGTGAAGTGTAAATGGGTCTACCGTACTAAAGTTGCTTCTGATGGCACTATCAGCAAATATAAAGCAAGGTTGGTGGCAAAAGGTTTTTCCCAAGTCCAAGGAGTGGACTACACAGAGACCTTTGCACCGGTTGCAAAGATGGATTCCATCCGCCTTGTTTTAGCTATTGCCGCATCCAAGCACTGGGAGGTGCATCACATGGATGTGAAGAGTGCATTTTTACATGGAGACCTTGCTGAAGAGGTCTATATGCAGCAGCCAAAGGGTTATACATCAGATCCATCATTGGTTTGTAGATTGAAGAAGTCTTTGTACGGGTTAAAACAGGCCCCAAGAGCTTGGTACGCAAAGATGGACTCCTTCCTTCTTTCTCAGAATTTCCAAAGATGCAAATCTGATCTGAATGTCTATCTTCAGCGAGTTAAAGGTAATTTTTTGGTTATTGTACTTTATGTTGATGATCTGCTTATTACTGGTAGCACACTTACTTCAATAAACAAGCTAAAAACTGCCCTAAATCTAGCTTTTGACATGAGCGATTTGGGCTTGCTGAGTCACTTTTTGGGCTTGGAGATAGCTCAAAATTTCGATGGGATCACTATATCTCAGCAAAAATATGCTTCCGACCTGTTATTGAAGTTTAATATGGCTGAATGTAAGGCAGCCCCGTTCCCATTCCTCTCAGGAATCAGTCTTGAGGAGGGAGATTCCACACCGCTTGCAGATTGCAGTATGTATCGACAGTTGATTGGTTCACTACTTTATTTGACACATTCACGGCCTGATATCTCATATGCCGTGAGTGCCGTGTCAAGATATATGCAGCAGCCACATGAGCTTCATTGGCGAGCAGCCAAGCGGATCTTGCAGTATGTGCAAGGTACGAGACAGTTTGGCATACATTATGCTGCAGATTCTGAGCTAGATTTCATTGGTTTTACTGATTCAGATTGGGCAGGTGATAGCATTGATCGGAAGTCCACTTCCGGTTATGTTTTCATGATTGGTCATGGTGCTATTTGCTGGTCCAGCAAAAAGCAAGCAGCCATTGCACTTTCTTCAGCAGAGGCAGAGTATCGAGGGGCAGTCAATGCCTGCATTCAGGCAGTTTGGTTGCAGGGTATTCTTTCCGAGTTTGGTTTTGGTGGCACTACTTCGACTGTCCTATTTTGTGACAATCAAAGTACTATCAAGATCTCCACAGATCCAGTTCAGCGGCAGAGGACCAAACACATTGAGATTCATATGCATTACATTCGACAGTTGGTGCACGACCGCACCATCATTCTGCAATATTGCCCTACTGATGAGCAAATTGCAGACATCTTCACCAAGAGCTTCACTGAGAAGAAGTTCTCTTACCTCCGTTCACTGTTGGGGGTGAGTTCCATCATGGTGGAGACAGATTGATTCATTATTATGCTTTAGACTTGAGGGGGGGCTTTCTTCCCACTGGGTTTTCCCTCTTTCCTCACTTAGTTTATTTTTCAGCATTTTTTGGATTATTGTATTGGGGTGACCTTTGGTCTTAGTTACCAGGGCCCCACATTATTTTAGTTGGCACATCATAGTCTAGCTTGAGGGGGGGTGTTCGGATATCCATCATCTATTTCGGGATACATATCTATTTCAGGATCATCTATTTCGGGATACATATCTACTTCAGGATCTTGCATGATCTATTTCAGGATATGCAGTCCAGTCACCAGTTTGATGCCTCCAGCACCTTATCCACCTTCTTCTAGCACCCGGGAGCCACTTTCCACAGAGTTTTAGCCCTCCTAAGCTGAAAGGCGCCCTCTTCTCACCTACTGACTGAGAAGGGCGCACTTGTTCACCTACCACTGCAGATTCACTCCAGTTACATTCAGTTAGCTCCGATTCTGATTGATTTCACTCCGATTTCACTCCTGACTGACTGTTTCACCTCCGATTGACCTCCAGTTCGATTAGGTGACTTGCTCTGACTCCAGTTAGCCTCCCATGCGCCCCCACTGAGCCTCCAGATCCTATATCAGTGCTACACACTTCAGTTACATTTATTATGATCAGTTAGACTCAGCTTGACACCTGGATGACTGTTTGTTGTGATTGATGAGCAACACCGATGATTGATGAGGACTCCTAGATTGAGTCAAGCTACTCCATTCAGTGATTCGAATGACCTCCTTAGGCAATTCGAATTGCTCTGTTCATTGTAACAGTTTGTATTGTAATTCATTCACCCTTTCTGGGATAGAGAGCACTGCTGCATGTTTTGCACAGTTTTGCACCATATTTTCTATATTCATCTGTTGTGACTGATTTATTTGTTCATTAGATCTGCTGTGACTAACTTTACATCCCAATCCTGGGAAATCCTATAACTTCCGCCACAGTTTCCTCTGTAATGTCTATCCGCAACCCTCTAACTTTTGAGTGAGTGTCGGTCAAGTTTAGAGCAAATTACAGTGTCGTCTCTTCATGGAAGTCCTTCAATATGTGAAAATACTCTCTCCATCCATCTTCTTCAAAGATGGTAAAGACTTCCCCATTTTGGTGCAAAGCCTTTGTGTTTTCAGGTTCGTGTCTCACTGGGTTACCCATATTGCTTCTCTTCTGCAATTCTGATAGTGAATGCAAGAATTACAAATTTCGGACATTGTAGTTACATCATGCATGAACAGTCGATGGATAGCTGAGGTTCAGTTGGGTATTTTTGGAAATTTGGCAAGGTTATGGAATGAAATCATTTGGCAGAATATCGCACAAATTGGGTAAAGTGACGGTCGTGTAATGAGTACGGGCGCTATTTTTGACATGTTTCCATGACGGTTGAATGGTTAGGGGTTGCTGACAGGGATTAAAGACAAGATATAATTATTATTGTTGTGTCAATTTATTCCTAATCATGTGCATGGTCAGAATTCATACCTTTTCAATATAATGTTGGGTTGTAATTTTTCCACGATGGCCCTACCTTGTTGTCGCATCAATTAATAAGAACATAATTATGCGCATGCTTTCATGAGTTGGTCGTCACCAATCGAGCGGGTAACTACATCCATGTTGGCATAGATTACAAGAGTACATGGCGAACAAGTGGAATTTTTAGCATTCTTCATGGAAAATGTGGTTGGAGCTGCGAAACAACAAGTCGGTAAAGTTGCAGCTGCGAAATATAGATGTTTGGCAGAGTTGCAGCTGCAACATGAAAAAGTTGGAAAATATCCAGTTGAGTAGTTGGTGGAGTTGCATCTGAAAAATGGAAAGTCTAGCTGAGTAGCAGCTGCGAAATAGAGATGTTGGAAGAGTTGTAGCTCTGACATAGAAAAGTTGGCGGAATTGCAGCTGAGTAGTTGGCAGAGTTGCAGCTGGAAAATGGATAGCTTAGCGGAGTTGCAACTGCGGAATGGAAAATTTTGCTGAGTTGCAGCTACAAAATGGAAACATTAGGCATATTTTTAGCGGAATATTCAGCAGATTTGCAGCTGGGAAATGGAAAATTTAGCAGAGTTGCAGCTGTGAAATAGAGATGTTGGCAGAGTTGCAGCAGCGACATGAAAAAGTTGGCAGGGTTCCAGCTGAGTATTTGGCAGAGTTGCAGTTGGAAAATGGATAATTTAGCGGAGTTGCAGCTGCGGAATGGAAAATTTGGCTTAGTTGTAGCTGGGAAATGGTAAATTTAGTGGAGTTGCAGCTGAGAAATGGAAATTTTAGCAGAGTTGCAGCTGAGAAATGGAAAGTTTAGCGGAGTTGCAGCTGGAAAATGGAAAAGTTGGCAGAGTTTTACCTAAGTATTTGGCACTGCAACGTTGTTCACTTTTCTTTCAAGGAGTTGTCCAGAAATAGGAAGATCAACCAGAATTCCCGCAATCGCTTGGCCCCAATTGCGACTTCTTCCCTTCGAGTGAACCTTTATGCATATTCCTATACACAATTCTCAAAAACCAAACCCATCAAAGCTTAAAAATAATAAAAAGAAAACAACAATTTATTTATGTACAATTTTCTATGTGGAATTGCAGTAGTTTTTAGGAATTATCAGGGTGAGGGGAAAATCCTCGCTCCTGCGTCAGTTGATAATCTGGATCAGCTGCAACATGTGAAATGAACACATTCCTTGAAATCAGTTTATGATAAAGCCGTAGCCAATGACCATTAGAAAATAAAGGTGTTTGGATTTCATCGATGGTGGTCAAGTAGACGGTTCAATTGTTGAATATCTTGTCTATTTTGTAGGGCCCCAACCATCTTGTACACAATTTTCCTTTAAAATCCCTCTTGAACCGGGAACCATGTAGTACCGCCCAATCTCCTTTGCAGAACAATTTATTCTTTATGAACCTATCATGCCATCTGGAGCGTTGTTGTTGAATTAACATCGTTCAATTTACAGCAGTTGTGTGCTTCTCATCTAGTTCATTTAACTGATTTAACCAGTTCTTCTGAGCCTCTGTTAAGTCCAGGTTTTCTTCCACAACTGTCTTCAATTTTTTACTTCAAATTCAATGGGAAAGATAACATTCTTCCCATAGACCAATTCATATGGAGAGAAACCTATAGTGTTGCACCATGTAGTACGGTATGCCCATAATGCCTCTGGAAGTCTTTCATCCCAATCCTTATGGTGACTCTTCACCATTTTTTTTCAGGATAGCCTCAATTAATTTGTTCGTACTCTCCACCTAACCATTGTATTTGGGATGGTATGGTGATATTATCTGATGTTGAATATGATATTTCTGCTATAGGGCTTCAATCTTATGGGACACAAACTGCGGTCCTCCATCTGTTACGATTTCTTTTGGTATTCCAAAGCGGGTGAAGATATACTCATATAATAAATCTATCACAGCTTGATCATTGGCATTTAACAATGCCCCAGCCTCCAGCCACTTGGTCATATAGTATGTGCAAACCAAGATATAGACTTTTGTTTCGAGGGAGGGTTAATAGGCCCTACAGAATCCAGAGCCCATATTTCAAAAGGTTCAACCACCAGTTGTGGCTGAAGCAGCATCTCATCTAATCTGTTTGGATGGCCCATCCTTTGGTATTTTTCATGAGCTTGAACATATTTCTTTGCATCCTGGAACATTGTTGGCCAGAAATACCCCATTCTTAGTGCCTTATGACTAGTTATCTTATCAGCAAAATGCCCCCCATAGGGCTCATCATGGAAATCCTTCAAGATACTGTAAATTTCATCCTCCCTCACACACCTTCGGATTTCCAAATATGGACCTGTATAAAAGAGATGTCCATCTATCCAACAGTATCTAACACTCTGATGTATGATTTTCCCTTTTTATCTTTTTGATAAGTGCGCTAGAAGCTTGTCTTGATTCTGAGGCTTCCAAGGCTTCTTCTGAGAGATGAAGTAAGCTTGCTCCACATCCGAGGTGGAGTCCTGAAGGACTGCTTTAACTTTTGGAAGTGAAGGGAATTCTTTAGTATTATGCTCTTGGTCGCACAGGCCACATACTTCCATCTTGTCCGGCAGGAATTCCCTCAGTGGGTGCTTCTTCCTACATTTAGCACAAAATACACTGAGTGCCATATCTTCTTCTATTTTTCTCTCAGAATATCCAACTCTGAGGAAATGGAACTCATCATGTCAGTTTTAAATTTCTCAATAAGGTTACCTATCTCTTCCTGAGTAGCCCCTCCACTAGATGACTTATGTGTCCTGGTGAGGACATCTCAATCTCATTCTCTGTCTCGATTGTTGGTTCTAGAGGATCCCCTCAATTATATTAGACATAAGTTGATGATATAATCAAAGGGTTCTTTGTAGATATCCCCTTCTCCAACAAATTAATCATGTCCAGGAAGTCTTCTCTGATTCCATGTAGTAAAACAATTTTGAGGACATCTTTCCCAATATCGGCATGACCAAACCTCTGCAAATTGTATAACAATCTTTCAACAAAGTCCTCCAACCTCTCCTCTTCTTTTTGGACCATCTTAAACAAATCTTCCCTCCTATCTTTAGTTATGCAATAGTCTTGATATTTGGCAAGGAATATTTGTTTCATCTGCTCCCAGGTAGTAATAGTCTCACGACCCAAACTCATGAACCAATGCAGGGCATTTCCCTTTAGGGTGGCAATAAATAGTTTCCATTTCTGTGCACTGGAGGTATAGTCATAGCTCTGACAGAGGATATCAAATTTGAAAATAAATTCATATGGATATTCAATGGACTTACCATGGAAATTCGACAGAACTAAGGGTGAAATATTCTTCATAGGAGTAGCCCCAGGTGTTTGTCGAATCATAAATTCAAGTGTGACAACAATGTCTCCATTCTGATTATCCCCTATTTCCTCTTCATGGTCATTGGGTCATTCTTGATGTTCTTCACGATCTCCGTTATCCATGTTTTCCCAATTCCTTTTTTCTTCTCTCCTTCTTTCTTCCTCTGCCCTTTCTTCTTCTTCTCTCCTTCTTTCTTCTTCTTGCCTTCTTTCTTCCTCCAGATCTTGATTATGATATAACCACTCCTCCTTAGCTTCTTTGTGTCCATTGACTCAATAAATCTCCTCTAGAGCCACTGCACCCACAACACTTCCCTTATATTTAGGAGGTCTCTTCTTTGGAATGGGAGTTGAAGGTCTCGTTGTGTTCTCCATGGTTGATGCAGACATTTCAAGGTTAGGGAGAATGGAGTTTCCTCTTTCAAAATATGCTCGCGGTAGTCTTGTAGAGGAATCAGCTTTGGCGATCAATTCATCAATGAATGTTTGTCTTCCCAAACCTTAGTTACTGCCATGAACTCTTCCACCTATAGGGTTAGTATTTTAGGGGGGTTCCTGAATTTTTCTTCTCGTATTCATGCAATATTCAAATATTCATAGCTAATGAAATCAATTGATCAACTACCATCTATGTCTATCAATTACCTTCCCCGGAAACGGCGCCAAAATGTTGGTCACCCTATATGCTAATTGGTTACAGTTAAAAAACAGAGTGCTCAATATAAATTGTCAACCCAGGAAAGTCCGATTGTTTCAAAGGTAACTAAGCAAAGTATATGCATAAACATTTCAGTAGCTGACTAGCTAAATAAAGAACATTCACCCTATCTAACTGTCAAGCCAAACTCAACTCTCTGTGAAAGAAAATCTAAATTATCAATCTAAGAACTCAAAGGATTCCTAATTTCCTACAACATCAATCCTGTAACAACTGATCTAATAATGAATTAAATAGAATTTATTTTGCAAGAAGTTAAATCCTAAAAATATCATAATTCAACCATGAACTATCTAATTCAAATAAATTCTAAGAAATATAAATAACAACAATGTGCATGAATTGAGCTTGACTGTAACAACAAATATTAATTAACACACTTGCATAAGAAAGGAAACTATTCTACACAATCGACTGTCACACCACACTATTGCAACAAACCAAAGGAAAACGCAATCATTAACAACTACTATTGCAACACACTGTAAATATGCCTACGGTAATTCCACACCAAAATAACAAAAAGAGAACTAAAACATCTACTTAACTCGACGATCTCTATGAGAAGGCGGGCCCTAGCCTTCTAACATAGATTCCACTGGAACTAATACAAACTAAAACACAGAGATATAGAGAATTGCTACTCCTTGTATTAAAATGATAGAACCACAATTACAGTACTCTCTGTTACAGTTTCTTACAATCAAATGCTAACCAAACCCCAAAGCTCAGAGCACCTTCCCATAGTTATACATAGGTGACATAATCCTAATCCACTAATATCAGGAAGCCATGAAGATCTATGATATACAGGATGCTAGGTTAAAACAAAAACAGTTACAACCATGAATATATTTGAATGAAGTTGTTCGCATTCAGGCCTGCGCTATTACTCCTAGTTGTTAATGGGTCGAACGACTTCAAATGTATAGAAGGGGATATGCTTTGGTTGTTTCAGCACTACTTGGTATCGACTGACCGCGTGGAAAAATGCTCACGATGTTGCATCAATGCATGGAACTAGATCCCAAGAAGTGATAGCTAGCACCAAATATTCCTTTCCTCTTCAAGCTTCAGTGTGATGCTACACCTGTATTCCTTCAAGGCTTTGAACTATCTTTATTGAATCAACACCGGTTAGCACAAATCAAAAGATAAAGTTCATAACCATAGACAATATTAGGCATTAATAAAATAAAGCAATAATATATTATACCTATTAAGATCCATGCTTGACTTGGGAAGATAGTTGCCTGGGTTATAGAAAAGTAAGGCAAAACATGGGAAAAGGTGTTGATAAGTATAGGCAAAAAGGGGCTATTTTGGCACCCAGCAGTATCATCCCTGCTATCAGTACAGATGAGGCGGAAAGCCATGGATAATCATAGCATGGATGCCTTGTCTGTGAGAGGCTTCCCTAAGGAGAGAAACAAAATAAAGGGATCTGGGAGGAGTTCTAAATCTAAGGGTAGATCTAAATCCCCAGGAAAATTTATAAGGAAGTGTTGGAAATGCAGTAAAGCTGGGAACTATAAAAATGATTGTGGATCTAAGAATGTTGAGAAAGGAAAGGGATCAAAGGATACCTCTACTACAGAGGAAAAGACTTCCTCAGAGGAAGGAGGGGATGTGTACCTAAATTCTTCGGGTAATCCTTCAGAACGTGATATATGGTTGATTAAATCAGTTGGATCATGTCACATGACCCCTCATAGGGAGTGGTTTTGTGAATATGAAGAGTGCAATGGAGGAGATGTGTTCTTGGGGGATGACTCACCATCCAGTATCATTGGGCGAGGTAGATTCAAGTTGAAACTTAAGGATGGAAGGATTAGAACTCTCCCTGGAGTACTACACATTCCAAATCTAGCAATAAATTTGATATCTGTCGGAAAGATGGATATTGTAGGTGTAAAGACTGTATGTGGGGATGGTGGTTGAAAAATGGTTCAAGGATCAATGGTATTGATGAGGGGGATTCAGTATGGAACTCTGTACAAACTATTGAGAAAAACCATCATTGGTGAATGTAACAATTTTTTTTTTCCTAAGGGGGGAGATACAGAAGATAGAACCCTGACTGCATTAGGAGGAAAGACAATGCTATGGCATCAAATATTGGGACATATCGGAGAAAAGGGCCTTCAAGCATTACAAGGTAAAATTATGGTTGAAGGTATGACTGATTGCACTTTAGATTTTGATTTATGTGAACATTGCATATGTGGAAAACAAAATCAAGAAATTTTTGCATCTAGTGTTACAAGAGCAAAGGGAATTTTAGAGTTAATACAAAATTATGTCTTTGGACCTCTGTCTTTTCCATCACTAGGTAGATCTGTGTATTATGTTTCATTTATAGATGATTTCTCAAGGAAAACATGTCTTTATTTCCTTCGAAAGAAATCTGAAGTATTTACTAGGTTTAAAGAATTTAAGGCTCTTGTAGAGAATCAAACAGAAAAGAAAATAAAGGTGTTGAGGACAGATAATGGGGGAGAATTTTGTGGGAATGAATTTGAGGAATTATGTAAGAAGTGCGGTATAACAAGGCATAAGACTACTCCATACACACCTCAACAGAATGGAATTTTTGAAAATATGAATAGGACGTTGATGGAAAAGGCAAGAAGTATGCTCAGTAGTGTCGAGATAGGACAAGAATTATGGGAAGAGGTAGTGGAGACAGCATGTTACTTGGTAAATCGATCACCCACATCAGCTTTGGTTGACAAAATGCCACAAGACGTATGGACTGGTAAAAACAAACTCTATTAAACATCGGAAATTTTTTGGTTGTGATGCTTATGTACATGTTCCAAAGGAGAAAAGGAGTAAGTTGGACGATAAAGATGAAAAATGTATCTTTATTGGTTATAAATATGGTATCAAAAGGTTATAAGATTTGGAATCTTGTAACTAAGAAGATTGTCTGTAGTCGAGATGGCGTGTTTAGAGAGGTCAAAGAACTTCCCAAATGGGAAGTGAATCCAATGGAAAAGGAAACAGATAAGATAGAGTTTGATTTAGAAGATGAAGAATCTGACTCAACAGAAGAAGATGAATCAGAAGAAGAAAAACCTCATACCCCAGTTTTGAGGAGATCATCTCGAGAAATAAGGAAACCAGAAAGGTAATCCCCTCCTGAATTTAGGTCTAGTTTTTCTTTATCTATTACTAATGATGAACCTATAAATGTGAAGGAAGTTATTATTTAAGAGGATAGAGATCTATGGAAGAAGACCATGCTTGAAGAAATGGAAGCCTTCGAAAAAAATGAAGCAATGGATCTAGTTCAGTTACCTGCTGGAAGAAAATCCATTGCCAGCAAATGGATATTTAAAAAGAATTTAAATGCAAAAGGTAAAGTGGAGAAGTACAAATCCCGCTTGGTAGAAAAGGGATATTCTCAAGTAGAGGGAATTGATTTTGGTGAAATATTTTCTCCAGTTGCAAAATTAACTTCCATTAGATTTCTTCTTTCTATTGCTGTTTCTTTTGATCTTGAAGTAGAGCATATGGATGTGAAGACAATGTTCTTACATCGGGATCTAGAAGAAGAAATCTACATGAAACAACCAGAAGGGTTCACAGTAAAGGGAAAGAAAGAGCTAGTATGTAAACTAAAGAAGTCCCTTTATTGTTTAAAGCAATCTCCAAGGATATGGTACCAAAACTTTGACACATACATACTTGGATTAGGGTTTGTGAGAAGCATGGTTGATCACTGTTTATACTCCAAACAAGTTGGTGATCACTTCATTAACATAGTATTGTATGTTGATGACATGTTGTTAATTGGAAACAACAAAGATGTCATAAAGGAGGTGAATTATCAACTATCCTCCAAATTTGACATGAGGGATCTCGATGCTGCAAAATTCATAATAGGAATGGAGATTAAAAGAGATTGTGCAAACAGGAAGATCTGGTTAAATCAAAGAAAATATGTTGAGACAGTACTACAGAGATTTAAAATGCAGGAAAGTAAGTCGGTCAAGGTCCTTATACCTATAGGTGTAGATTTATTTATATATCAGTGTCCCGAGACACAAGAAGATGAAGAAGATATGGCACGAGTTCCTATATGCTAGTGCGGTTGGCAGTTTGATGTATGCAGTGGTCTGTAGTACCAGACCAGAAATTGCTCATGCAGTGGGAGTATTGAGCAGATATATGTCAAAACCAGGGAAGGATAATTGGATAAATGTAAAGAGGGTCTTCAGATATTTATGTGGCACTACAAATTATGCAATCTGCTACCAAGGAAGACCTGGACCAAACATAGTAATAAATGTACATGGATTTGTTGATGTAGACTGGGATGGAGATCTTGATCATAGAATATCTAGAAGTGGGTATGTGTTTAACCTATTTGGAGGATATATTAGTTGGATGAGCAAGAGACAGGCTGTAGTTTCACTCTCAACTACTGAAGCTGAATATATGGAAGACATTCATGCAAGTAAATAATTTGTATGGATGCAAAGATTATGTTCAAGTGTTGGGTTTGTACAGAAAGTTGTAAGGTTAGATTATGACATCCAAAGTGCAATCTTCCTGGAAAAGAACCCTGCTTATCACGCTAAGACAAAGCATATTGATGTGCAATATCACTTTTTGAGAGATATGGTTGAAGACTAGAAGGTGTTGGTGGAGAAGGTTGACACCTTCAAGAATGTTGCAAACTTATTAACAAAGTCTGTCAGTACAGAAAATGTATCTTGGTGTAGAGAATCTATGGGCATTGATGCCCTGAACATGTGACTTTATGAGTACATGACTCATTTTAATGCAGATAAAACAACAAGTAGATAATTTTGGGTATGTGTTATATTCTTTGCATGTATGTGAAGGGGAGAGTGTGACTGTCAGAGGTGCGTTTGACAATCCCTCTGGCACCTGTTTTCGGTTATTTTTGGGGATTTTTTCTAAAATTATGTAATTTAATCTTGGTTAATGGATTGGGGTCTATTTAATAATCTGGGTTAACGAATTAGGGTATTGGATGTTGCGAAATACCTATATATTATTGTGAGTGATTCATAATGAAGGATGAGAAAATTAGGAGTTGTGGCTCCAAGTTTTGTCGGTTTTCCCGGTTAAGGGTTTCTAGGGTAAATCTCTATGTATTATGTGTGAATGCTATGGTGTAATCTATGCTTTGCATAAAATAATATGTATACTTTACTTCTCTACACAGGTTTAAAACTTACATTTTACGAGTCCAAAAACTAGTCTCAAATAGGTGCTCTACGTAAAATTGTTATATATGAAGCTTGAGAGATGCAAATTGAGGGCCACCTATTGCATTAGAAGAAGAAAAACCATAGTGTTTGTGGTAACCATTTTAAAATGAAAGAAGGGAAATTATACATGTGACAATTCGTATAAGTTATAAAGAGAAGAAATATAGTAAATATAAGTGGAATCAAATAGCAAGAGGTGGAGAAAAAATTACTACACCTAATAAACCTACTGAAAGCTCATCTATGACATGATATGAACATGAGGATGTAGATTTTGGGGTGTCTAAGCTTGTTGAAAGAGTGGAGAACATGGAAAATACATATCTAAGAAAGGAGGACATCATGAATATGGTAAATAAGGATGAATTCCAAGCATCCAAAGAGGATATCCAAAAGAACCTTTAAAACAAGATGAAAAGTAAAGAGGATCTCGAAGTTATGAAGGGGGTAATTATGAGATTCTCTTCAGAAGTAAAGGAAATTTAACTTAGAGGTATTCTAGGGAAACCCTATAAAGTGATAAGCTCTAAAAAAAAGAAAAAATTAATAAAAAAGGTACACCATGGAGTAATTGCATAATTGTTCTCACTAGATGTTCAAGCATTTATACCCTCTAATCCAGTGGATCTCCAACAATTTATTGACAATAATTCGAAGGAACTTGGTGATATTACTAAAGGTATTCCACCCACTCAATTTCATAGCCATGCTATTCACTTGCAATCAGGAAGTGTGCCACCTAACATTATACACTACAGGTACTCATATGCACAAAAGAGTGAGATTGAGAAAATGGTTCAATAAATGTTAGATGTGGGCGTCATTCAACATAGCCAAAGTGATTTCTCTGCACTAGTGGTGATGGTGCACAGAAAAAAAGGTCCATGGTTTATGTGTCCAGATTATAGATATTTCAATAAGATGACTATTAAAGATAAGTTTCTTATTCCTGTCATCGATGAATTACAAGGGAAATTTTATTATTGATCGATTTAGAGATATGATTGTAACTAGAGCACTCTTTCAATTCAAAAAACCCGATCTACTTTGATCAAACTAAAATTCTCACTCATAACTTGCATTACAATGCCCTCCTTGTAAGAGAAGCCCTTGAAATACAAAATAATCCCAACAATTTTAATTGTGGGGATGGCTACAAATTAAGTCAATCATAGAAAACTCTAATCCATCATATTAACCACCTCATTTATTTATTTTCAGGAATATCTCCCTTATACCTCCATCTTATCATTTATTTCTTGTCCTCTTTGCCATGATATCACTCCAATCATCCCCTTCCTCAAACCCTTCATTATTTTCTTGTTAAAATTTGTATTTATGACCCTAGACTTACCTTATTTTTGTTATCATTTTAAATTCTTATCCGCTTTCCTTTTTATTTTTAAATCACCCTTCATCACTTTATTTTAATTTAATTTCATCTCAACAATATCTTTTCACTCAGTTAAGAGTCCCAAATTGGCAAGTCCATTTTTAGTTTTAATTCACACTTTCTTCCCTCTATTTGTTCTCTGCCCCCTTTGATACTTTATTAAAACTCATTTTAGTTTTTGAACAAAAAATGAAACGGGGTTTATATATTAAAAATGATGTACACATCCATCCAAGTACAAAAAGAGAGCTAGTATGAGGTCTGAAAATGCTCGCATTGGAGATACTAAAGCAGGAGCTACATACATACTGCAAAATTTCCGAGCAGGTCTTCTGGATTCAACCATATAGATTAAGGGATAAACCCTTACAGATTAACTACATAAAATAGCACAAAAAAAACATTCAAAACAGAAACAATTTGTTGCAAAATGCTTAATACTTCTTTCCTGGCAGGCCTTGAATTGGTCGTTGGACATATGCTTCATCCATGAGGCAATATTCTTCACCAAAAGTCTCCTGGAAGTGGCTACATTTGTTCATCCTTTCCATTTTCAGAACTTCTTCCTTAACGATTTCTATTGTTCCCATTAATTCCCTCATGTTACTTTCCAGGTCTTCCAATCTGGAATTAAATCATGTCAGCTAGTGCGTGATATACCTAGTGTCCTCCTGTTGGTACGAGATAAGTCTGCAGGAAGTGCGCAAGCCGACAGGTGCGAAAGGGTCATTCCGGGAAAGAAGGACCATTTGCGGAGTTCGTGGAAGTGCAAGAAGTATTTAATTAGTTAATTTGGTCATGTGGATCGTTGTGTAACCAAATAGAAGCATATAAATAGCGTAGGATTGTAAGTTTAAGGACATCTAGTTTTTTATGATTGATCCTATCTTTTGGGTCTGTTTTGTATCCGCAACATGGTGTATTGACTGTTTCTGTGAGGTTGATTCCGCAGGGTTTAATGAATGAATGAAGATGTTCGATTATGGTGCAATCTCTGTCTCTATTTTTATGTGACAATGAATGTGAATGTTTTAGAGTATCTTTAATGCGAATATGCTATGGGTTTAAGTTGATATGAATAGGTAAATTCAATATGTTTTTCCGAATGTTTGTTATATGTTGAACTCGGCAAATGGATTAATGTGCGAATGATAGTGCAAAGTGAACCCCTGTCGATAGACGCTATGCCAACAACTCCAAAACCGCAGCAGTCTCTTGTAAGCTTCTTGAGGTGTTTTTATAAAATCCTCCATGTTTCCCTTGAAATAATCATATATTTGTTGGGTATGTTATATCTCTTCACATGGTTGCTGCGTGTACAACACGATCCCTACGGCACTAGTGATTCGCCTGCGCCGGGCGCGTCCGGAGGGGGGGGTTGCTTTTTGCTTTTTCGCAATTTTTGACCCATTGTACTCTATCTAATCCCGGTAAAAGGGATTAGGGTTGTAACCTAATTTCAGGTAAACGAATTAGGGTTTTAGATGCTGCGGAATACCATTTATTGTATTGTACATGGTTAAATAAAACATATAATGAAAAAGGAGTTGTGCGGCTCTAAGTTTTGCTGGGTTTTTTTTCCCGGTTAAGGGTTTCCAGGTGAAAATCTCTGTGTAATGTGTGTGCCATTGTGTATTTTCTGTTAATGCTTAAGAATCATATAAGTTTGTACTTCACTGTTAAGGTTTAAAACTTACATTTGGTATCAGAGCATTTTTTGGGTTTAGAGGGACGCCTTTGTTTCCAAGGGTTTGGCTCGATCTTGGATTTGTGATAAAACTGGTTTCAGTGGGAGCTTTGCAGCGGTGATTTATTTTTTTCTTTAAAGAATGGTGAGCAGTTCTAGATTCGAGGTTGAGAAATTTAATGGTTAGAGCTTTGAGCTATGGAAGCTCAAGATGGAAGATCTTCTGGTAGATAGAGAACAGTGGATCGCAGTAGATCCAGGTACCATGCCCTCTGGTGCGGTAAAAGAAGAATGGGAAAAGCTGGAAAGAAAAGCAAGGAGCACCATTCGTCTTTGCCTTGCAGATTCGGTATTGGTGAACGTATCTGGAGAAGACAGTGCAAAGAAGCTATGGGATAAACTGGGAAGTCTGTATCAGTCAAAGTCCCTGGTAAATAAGTTATTTCTGCGAAAGAAATTGTACCTTCTGAGGATGACTGATGGAGACTCTGTTTCAGAGCATCTAAACGCCTTCAATACTCTGGTAAGTCGGTTGACATCTGTTGGTATTACAATTTCTGATGATGAAAAATGTATTAGTCTGTTGTGCTCTTTGCCAGATTCATGGGATAATCTGGTTATAGCTATTGGGAGTAATGCAACCACGCTAAACTTCGATGATGTGGTTGCATCCCTACTATCGGAGGAAATGAGGCGAAGATCCATAGATAGTTCACCCAAGGATGCCTTATTTGTAAGAGGTCACTCTGGAGACAGATCTAAAAATAAGTCTTCATGTGGTAGATCTAAATCTAGAGGGAGATCTAAATCTCCAGGACCTTCTGTAAGAAAATGCTGGAAGTGCGGTAAAGCTGGGCATTACAAGAAGGATTGTAAATCCAAAAATACTGATAAAAGCAGAGGACCTAATGATGCTCCATCCGCAGATGGGAAAGAATCTACAGAGGAAGGAGGAGATGTGTATCTGGCATCTTCAAGTACACATGCAGAGCATGATTCGTGGTTGATTAACTCAGGTGCGTCTTATCATATGACTCCTCACAGGGAGTGGTTTTCTGAATACGAAAAGTATGATGGAGGAGATGTATTTCTGGGAGAAAACTCGGTGGCCAAAATCATAGGTCGAGGAAAGATCAAGCTACTGCTCAAAGATGGAAGGGTTAAAACTCTTCCCAGGGTTCTGCACATTCCAAAGCTGGCTAGAAACCTTATATCTATAAGTAAAATGGATGATGCATGTGTGAGAACATTATTTGAAAAGAACACATGCAAGATGGTTCGAGAATCACTGGTGCTGATGAGGGGAGTTTGGATTGGAACTCTATACAAGTTGTTGGAAAGCACCTTCAAAAATGGATGTAACAGTACTATTGTTCCTGAGGGTAAAAATGAAGGAGACAGAGTCCTTACTGTCTCTAGTGAGAAGACATCGCTATGGCATCGAAGGCTGGGACATATTGGAGAGAAGGGTCTTCGACTATTACAAGGTAAAAGTATGGCTGAAGGCATGTCTAATTTCACATTAGATTTTGATTTCTGTGAACATTGCTTATATGGTAAACAGAATCGAGTAAGATTCTCATCTGGTGTTGTAAGAGCTAAAGGAATCTTAGAGTTAATACACAGTGATGTTTTTGGACCTGTGCCTGTTCCATCACTTGGTAAATCTGTGTATTATGTTTCATTTATAGATGATTTCTCAAGGAAAACTTGGATTTATTTCCTGCGTAAGAAATATGAGGTTTTTAATAGATTCAAAGAATTTAAGGCTCTTGTAGAGAATCAAACTGAGAAGACAATAAAAGTACTTAGAACAGATAACGGTGGAGAATTCTGTGAAAGTGAATTTGAGGAGTTCTGTAAAACGTGTGGAATAGCAAGGCAAAAGACTACTCCATACACACCTCAACAGAATGGGGTTGCAGAAAGGATGAACAGGACATTGATGGAAAAGGCAAGGAGTATGCTCAGTGGTGCAGGGCTAGCACAACAATTCTGGGAAGAAGCTGTTGACACTGCGTGTTACCTAGTGAATAGGACACCCACATCAGCGTTGGTTGACAAGACACCTCATGAGGTTTGGACTAGTAAGAAACCCTCTCTCTCTCATCTCAGAGTGTTTGGGTGTGATGCTTTTGTACATGTTCCAAAGGAGAAAAGGAGCAAGTTGGATAATAAAGCGAAAAAATGTATCTTCATTGGTTACAAGGATGGAGTGAAAGGTTACAAGTTGTGGAACCCAGTAAAAAGGCAAACAGTTTACAGTCGAGATGTGATCTTCAGAGAAGTTGAAAGCACTTCCAAGATTGAGGATGTACCAAAGGAAAAGGATTCAGAGAAGCTACACTTTGATATCAAGGATGAAAGAGGTGACTCTTTTGAGGAACCAGATTCGTCTGAATCAGATGAGGAGGCAGAATCGTCTGAATCAGATGAAGAGGCGGATCCACAGACTCCGGTATTGAGGAGATCTGACCGAGAAAGAAGGCAAGTTGAAAGGTACAGTCCCCCTGATTTTCGTTCTAATTTTGTGTTATCTATTACTGATGATGATCCTAGAACTGCTAAAGAGGCAATGGATTCAGAAGATAGTAAACTATGGAAGAAGGCCACGATAGAAGAAATGGATGCCTTGGACAAAAATGAGGCATGGGATCTGGTTGATTTTCCAGAAGGAAGAAAGCCTATTGGAAGCAAATGGGTATTCAAGAAGAAGTTAAATGCAGCAGGTAAAGTGGAGAAGTACAAGGCTCGACTAGTTGCGAAAGGTTACTCCCAAATTGAGGGCATCGATTTTGGTGAGATTTTTTCACCTATTGCAAAATTGACTTCTATTAGATTTCTTCTATCTATTTCTGCTGCTTTTGACCTTGAAGTAGAACAGATGGATGTAAAGACGGCTTTCCTACATGGAAATCTTAATGAAGAGATCTATATGAAGCAACCAGAATGGTTTGTGGTGAAAGGAAGAAAGGAGCTTGTCTGTAAGCTGAAAAAATCTCTCTACGGATTGAAACAATCTCCCATAATGTGGTATCAAAAATTTGATACTTATATACTGGGACTTGGTTTCTCAAGAAGCAAAGCTGATCACTGTGTTTATTTTAAGCTAACTGGTGATCATTTTATTTATGTAATATTGTATGTTGATGATATGTTGCTAATTGGAAACAACAAGGAAATCATCAAGGATGTCAAGAATCAGCTGTCATCTGAATTTGACATGAAAGATCTTGGTGCTGCAAATTTCATTTTGGGCATGGAAATAAAAAGAGATCGTGAAAACAGGAAACTCTGGTTAAATCAGAAGAAATATGTTGAAACAATATTGAAGAGATTTAATATGCAGGAAAGCAAACCAGTGAAGGTGCCCATTCCTGTAGGTGTAAGGTTATCTGCAAAACAGTGTCCCACGACACAAGAAGAGGTAGAGGACATGTCTCATGTTCCCTATGCTAGTGCAGTTGGCAGTCTGATGTATGCCATGGTCTGTACTAGACCAGATATAGCCCATGCAGTGGGAGTTTTGAGTAGATACATGTCAAAACCAGGAAAGGAACATTGGACTGCAGTAAAGAGGGTCTTCAGGTATTTGCATGGCACTACAGATTCTGCAATATGCTACCAAGGAAGACCCGGTCTAAACAGAGAGATAGATATACAAGGATTTGCTGATGTTGACTGGGCTGGAGATCTTGATCACAGAAGATCTACAAGTGGCTACGTTTTTAATCTATTTGGAGGAGAAATCAGTTGGATGAGTAGAAGACAAGCTGTAGTTGCACTCTCAACTACAAAAGCTGAATACATGGCAGCTACCCATGCAAGTAAGGAAGCTGTATGGTTGCAAAGATTGTGTTCAGGTATTGGTTTTGTTCAGAATGCAGTAAAAATTGGCTGTGATAGCTCAAGTGCAATATTTCTGGCAAAGAACCCTGCTTATCACTCGAGGACAAAGCACATTGATGTGCAGTACCATTTCGTCAGAGACATGGTTGAACAAAACAAAGTGTTGCTGGAGAAGGTTGACACTTTGGTAAATGTTGCAGACTCTTTGACAAAGTCTGTGAGTACTCAGAAGTTCTCTTGGTGTAAAGAGAACATGGGCATTGTTGCCCTGAATTGTTGAAGTCATAAATTTCTCCTGTATGTGAAGAGAACAACAAGTGGGAGAATGTTGGGTATGTTATATCTCTTCACATGGTCGCTGCATGTACAACACGATCCCTACGGCACTAGTGATTCGCCTGCGCCGGGCGCGTCCGGAGGGGGGGTTTTAGAGGGGGGGTTAGCCCAACAGGGTCCACCCCATTTGTTTCGGACCATTAGGTTCCGAAACGACACGGAGGGGGCCGTTAGGCCCCCGGAGTCCGCACGGAGCGCAAAATTTTTTGGGTTGCTTTTTGCTTTTTCGCAATTTTTGACCCATTGTACTCTATCTAATCCCGGTAAAAGGGATTAGGGTTGTAACCTAATTTCGGGTAAACGAATTAGGGTTTTAGATGCTGTGGAATACCATTTATTGTATTGTACATGGTTAAATAAAACATATAATGAAAAAGGAGTTGTGCGGCTCTAAGTTTTGCTGGTTTTTTTTTCCCGGTTAAGGGTTTCCAGGTGAAAATCTCTGTGTAATGTGTGTGCCATTGTGTATTTTCTGTTAATGCTTAAGAATCATATAAGTTTGTACTTCACTGTTAAGGTTTAAAACTTACAATATTAACATCTAGACTTCCATATCCCATGCAACAGGGAGCAACTGCAAATTGAACACCCAAGAAAACGAATGAAGGGGGCGATTGAGATCCTCACAATTGCACCACTACAACTCTTGAAACAGTTATGTAATCTCCCCAATGTTCTTGCGTCCCTATTTAATCTCAAACCCACTCTTTCTTATTTCAATGCTCTTCACCTCAACGTTAATGCGACTTGCATGAAACCAAAAATACAGAGTGGATGCTAGCGAATTACAGTTAAGTCATCTGCAGGATGTCGTTGTTTTAGGACAGTCGGCTCCTTCATGCAGCCTACCACACGTCCCCCCCTCGTGATCTATTCATTCCTCCCACACTTTTCCACTGCGAAGCCCACTATTTGAACCTTTAGAAATATATGAGCAATGTAAATTTTTGTTAGGGGATACATTTAAAGACTTGGGTATGGTTTGCTAAAAAAACCATTCCAACCTTGTTTTTAACCCCTTGATTTGCAAGCTTTTCTACAACTATGTTTTTAACCCTTAGGACATGATAGAAATTGAGAGAGGGGGGATTTGGAATCTATTTTATCATTGTGTTTACCAAATATGATTTTCAACTTTCTCCAATATTCATCGAGTTCTTAAAGGTGAAATTGTATATCACTAGAGATGGACATTCATATTAATCCATTTATTTTGTGATTTTTATTATTCCATTAATTTTTTTAAGGCATCAATGGAGGCAGTTTCTTTTATCAATGTAACATGGTAAAGTACTTTACTTCATATTACATCCCCTCAATGATTTCCATGAGAATTAATTTGAACTAGTAAAAAAAAGATCACTTAGACTAGCCATATTATAATATATATGTAAGATGGTTTCAAAAGAAAAAAATTCCAACCTTGGTTACAACAATATTTGCCACCCTTTATGATGACATAAATAATTGAAGTTCAAGACATTTTTCGTGTGTAATTCCACGAAATAGGAATCTTATCCATTAATTGCACAAAAAGAGAAAACATAGTGCTTAATTGCACAAAACTAGGAATGAAGGTGCATTGATTCCACAAATGGAGGAATATATGCACATGATTTCATAAAAGAAGGAATGAAGGCACATTAATGGCACAAAAAGAGGAATCAAGTGCATGATTCCACAAAAGGAGGAATGTAAGCGCTCCATAAGATAATCCTTTGAGTTAAAGGAGACTCTAAGTAGGTTTTCTTATTGAAGTCACTTATATAGGTTGTTTTTATGATATAAATTTGTAAATAATTCTTTACATGCACCTCAAGCTCATCAAGATACTGGCCTTTATAAGTAAGATGCATTGGAGGCTCACTACGAGATCATATAGGCATATTAAGAAGTTCATTGGGAGAACACTTGATAGGATATTGAGAGTGAAGGAATTATTATGTTGAAGAGATCTCTTAAGAGTATAACCCTCTTTGTTTTCATATTTGGATTGTTGATAAATAAGGACTTTGGTGAAGCCAATTAGCCTCCAATAGGTTACTTCACTAAGATAGGTTCTATGATTAGATCGATAATTGGATTAAGGCTAATGGTTATGGAAGAGAATCATACTAAGGATAACAAATTACTATAGGCATGAACAAGTTTGTAAGTGTTGTATCTTCTTCATTTTTTATTAATATAAATGTTCCTCATTTTCTCCACACCAGCGTCAATGGCATTGATATATATGTGTTTGGTTGGAGTTCTATAACTTGGATATTAGAATATAATTGTTTATGCATGTTATTTAATTGATTTACATTTTATAAATGAAGAATGAGAAAGGTTTCTTGATCGTATCTATGTGTTTATTGGTTCATGAAACTTGGGAGATGGATTAGGATCAAAGGAACTAGTGTGACAAAGCTAAGGACAACCTTTTTCAATTAGGTACTTTACTATTACTCATCTCTTTATTTATGTTGTGTGCATGTTATATATTAGGGAAATTTAGGTAGGAATTTATCTCTTCTATTAGTGAGCCTAACCCACTCACCATGAAAATAACCTAGCTCTAAATCTTCATGGCACTTTCCCATACAACATAATTGGTGACTGCCTTAGGGAAAGTTCTTTGAACTTTTCATAGATTCTTTTTTTTTGCTATTTTTATCCACTTAAAAAACGATTTGAGATCAATTAGGATAGAATTAGGATCAATTGGTGAAAATTTGGGGTAATTTGGATTATTTAGTCTATTTTTGAGTAATTTTCTCTATTTTTTTAGTTTGGAGCCTTCCAAATTCCTAATTTTCTTATGATAATTAATTAATTGTAAAACATTGAACTCAAATCATTTAATTTGACCCCTTTCATTTGTTCATTTTGTTAGATCATAATAAACTCTCCATGGCGTCACTCTCTCACCTAGGGACTTAGGTCATGGTCTCATGAGTCTGTTGGTCCAAATTTCATACAATTTGACCATCCGAGCCACCCTAGAGCTTCCTCCTAACATCCAATGGGATTACATTGGTATTTATAGGCCAACTACCATTTATAGCACTCCTAACCATCTGTTTTTAGTTGTTGAGGGCATAATCCATAATTTGGGAAATATTTCCTTCATGTTAGGAAATATTCATTGCAGTTAGAGTAAGGGAGTAAAACATTGGTTTTCACTCCATTATTCAAGTTCCCAACTACCTCTAACAGCTATTATGGGATACTAGCACATTTCTTGAGCTTTTTTAAGGACGAACACCACACACATGAACCTATCTTTAGTTTCTGCTAACATTTATATGACTAAGTCCACTTAGGGTCCACTTCGGGTGGTCATGGGGTTTTTAACTAAACTCAGAGAGTTTTGATGGCTAACAAATGGAATTTTGGATCTAGTTAAGCCTAGATAAGATGTCATGCACTAGATGATCAATTCAAATTTCCTCCTAAAAGTAATTCAAATTTCCTATATGTAATTTCTCACTCATTCTTTGTAAAAAAGATGGAATATAACAATTTAATGTGTAATTGAAAAATCTATTATGTTCTCTTTCATGATTTTCTCATTTATGACATGATTTTGTCGCATTGTTGATTTCTTGCAAATTTATTGTTTTCTTGTTTAGAATCTATATATTTATACTCCAAAATTCTATATAGTTTCAGAGCTTTAAGGGTTCTAAAGGAGCTAGTGTACAATTTTTGCAAACATTGAGACACAATGAAAATTGAAGGAGCCATCAAAATAACTTATGTTGCAATGGATTTATCTCCCTATAAAATCCCCACTCCATTCAATTATGTCGAATGAAAATCAAGAGTATATATCTTCTTGAGAATGAAGGGACTCTCCAAGATCACAATGGGAACCGAAGTATAGCCAAATTCAACAATAGAGAATTTTAAATACTTGAACCAAATGGATGAAGCCTTTAGATTACTTTGAGACTCAGTATCTATGGATATTCTCTATCACATCGAATCAGAAAAGAATCCAAATGAAATATGGACCAAGCTATCCACACTCTTTGGAACATGTTGTTGCAGCAACACTCCCCCCAAAATTTTGGACATATGGGGCCCCTCCTTTATATATATATATATTTTTTTTTTTTTAGAAAGGCTGCCTTAAACGTTTTTTTCCAGCTTCTTATCTTTCCTTTTAAGCAGAGAGTCTCGCCATGAGAAACTCCAAGGCTGCCAGAAGATTTTGACTCTCAAATAGAAGATCTTTCAATGAAGCTTTTTCTCGAAGCCACGGAGCAATTTGCTAAACCCCCGTAGTGGCGGAAGCCTCTCGCTTAAACGCCCGCAAAAGAACTTAGAAAACTCTCATCGAATAAACCGCGGAAGCTCTCGGGCTATCCTTCCGAAATGACGGAGGCCAATCTCATAAACCGCCCGTCTAAGCCTTCCGAAGTAAAACTTGGAAACTTTCCGATTTTTGTTTCTGCGGAACAATTCAAGTTTTCCTCCCGAAACGATTCTGCTTCCGAAACGGCGGAGCAATTCAAGATTTTTCCCATAACTGCGGAAGCCGCTCGCATAAGCTTCTCGAAGGAAGACTTGGAAAATTTTTGTTCGAAGAACGCGGGAGCACTTGGGCAATCCTTCCGAAACGGCGGAGTGCCTCGCTCAAACCTTCCGCAACCGCGGAAGCTTTCAAAGCTTTCCCCGAAACGGCGGGAGCTGTGGTCAAATCCTCTCGAAAAGAACTTGAAACATTCTCCCAAAAGGTTGCGGGACAATTTAAGGGAACCGCCCGAAACCCGCGGAGGAATTCACGAATTCTTTCCAAAGCTATGAGGAGACTTAGCAATTTTCTTTGGAAAGTTGCGGGAGCCGTTGGGTAATTCTTTCCGGAACGGCGGAGCCATTCATCGAAACTTTCCGCAGTCGCGGAGGCATTCGTTCTTTCCGTTCGAAACAGTGAGCGCCTTCCGTCAAATCTCCCGAAACTTTGGCAAAAGACTTAGGTTTTTTCTTTGAAGTTGCGGAATCCTTAGAGCTTCTCCACCCGAAAATTGCGGAAACCTTCCGGTTTTCTTCCCGAAACAGTGGGAGAACTCTGGAAAGACGCCCGAAAAGAGTTGGAATAGTTTGTTAAAATCGCGGAAGCTTCTGATGAAATCCTTCCGAAACGGCGGAAGAATTCAGCGAAGTCGTCCGAAGCGACGGAAGTCGTTCACATAAGCTTTCCGAAAAGAGACTTAGAAAAACTTCGAAAACCTGCGGAAGCCTTCGGATTTTCCTTCCGAAATGGCGGAAGCCATCCACAAAAGCTTTCCGAAATACCACGGAGAAATTCGCGAACTTCTTTCGAAACCGCGAAAATTTCACCCTAACTTGCCGAAACACCGAAAGGATGAGGCCCTTCCGGAACACTTCCGCGATGCGCCCCAAAATGGCGGAAACTTTCCCTGAACCCTTCTGCAATGGCGGGTATGATTCGTAAGGTGGTCCCGCGAATCGCAGTCGCACGGAAATCGAAACATTTTGAAGTGATCGCAACAGGCGGCGTATTTAAGCCGCATTTTGATTGTGCCAACTACCAATCTAAATGCTCGCACGTGCCTGTCTTTTATAAATATACGGTGGGGGGATGGAGCCAATACACCATTGTTTTCGATTGGCAAACGACGTGGAACGCCGTGCAAATCGCTCCAGCTCACCTCGCTCATCCGCATTCGCGGCCACCTCGTTCAAGCGATCCCCACGGTGCCAGGTAGGATTTTAACCTTGAAATTCGCCCCTTTTACGGTTTCCAGTTGCTTTTGGGTTGTATTTTGTTTGAAAACGATGGGTTTTGGTGGGATTTTGACGGGAAAAACACCCGTCAAGGGCTATGTTTTGCCCGTCAAATGCAGTTGAATGGAGTTCTCGTCATATAAAACAGACATTGGTTGAAACATTTTTTTGAGTAGAGACGGTTGGTGCGGGCGGTTAAACTTGTTCCATTTTAATCCCTGGGCCGCGTGCCTCGTCGTGTGAAAAACCTGTCGAAGCCCCATAGGATTTTCATGTCCCCGACCGAAAGCTCGGGACGTAAAACCCCGGGCCTTTCCGTAAACCTCAGTCCCAACATGCCCTCTACCCAAGTCAAAACCTAGGAACCGACGCCATTACCCCTGTTCAAATCCCGTGAGCGTTCAATTTATGCGAGCCGAAACCCGAAACCATGGCCACCCGAGCCTTTCCCATCAGTATGTCTCCGGTGCCATCACCCTCGCTCGAACTAGAGCTTCCCATAGAGCACCTCAGCGAGTGTCGTAAGTGACAATAGCATTCGAAGCCCTCACCGAGTCGAAAGTGCGAAAGGGGCTCCCGTGTTGTCACAGAGTCCTTCCAACCCGAGCTTCCCCGCCATTAGCCTTTTCAAACCGTAGCAGTAACGAAAATCACCCTCTTCCCCAGAGCCAAACCGAACGCAGGTTGCTTCCGCAGCGCGCTTATCCTCACAGGAGCATACTGAGCCTGCCCCTTTAAAAGAATTAAGATGGATGAGATTTATAATGGTGTCCCTGTTAAAATGAATATCACCCTTTCTCCTAGGGTCGGGACGAGATCAGACTGTTGCCGCGACACACCTATCCTCTCAGGAACACCCCAAAGCTTCCCCCTTTAAAAGATTCAAATGTTTAAATTTGTATTTCATATTGAAATGATGTATTGTGCCTCCTAAGTACACAGCTTCACATTGCTCTTTATCTCATTCATGTATCAAAACAATGATGCTCTCTGTTAAAATCTCACAGTATGTTGCTCAATATCATGATGACTTGTATATGGGTGCTATCAGGGGTAAGTCAAGATGCCGAAAACCGGTAAGAAGAAGGCTAAGATGACAGAAAATAAGACTGCGCCACTCAAAACTGAAACTTCACTCCAGGACACTAGGTGCACCACTGGTGTCCCTCCTGAAATCAGATGGGTGACATCTACAGAATGATCCGGGACCAAGAAATCCTAGATATGTTGTTAGAAGAAGCACCGATTTATCTTAATATCAGAGCCTCAGGAACAACTAGAGCCGCTACCCGCCCTGAGCTGTTCCCCTCTGATGAAGTGATCGGATGGATACTCCAACATGCCGATGCTGAAGGGAGAGTGATAAATGATAGCGAGAAAGTGGTTATTGCCTCATTTCAACCCGCGTATATTGCAGCAGCCTACAAATTTCCCCGTGTCACACAAGCTCTGACTGACGAATGGTTGAACCAAATGAATAACGTCGAGATGGCCAAGAAGCTGCTAATGGCGGGAAAACATTTGAGAAAGAAAGGAAGTGATGAATATGACGTAAAAAATATGAGAGCTCCTTTCAGATTGATCGCTTTAATGCTGTGCAGAATCTTCGGCATGCCCGATGGCACAGTGTACAAGATTCAGTGGATCCCTATCATCCACTACGTGGCATTCAAGGGAACTATGTTTGACTGGGCCACTATCCTGTCAGACAGTCTGGCCTCGATGATAATTGTTGCTAAAGAAGGACTAGCCTTGAAGAAGGCTGAATTTTTCATGTCCTCATATCTGATTGATTGTATTTTGGCCAAGATAGACTTCCCCAAATTGGGCTGCACATGGGATAGGGCCACTGCCCCGGTCTATATCGCATTCAAGATGTTGTGGGCTCAGAATTACAAG
Source organism: Larix kaempferi (assembly GCA_027924585.1). NCBI lineage: Eukaryota > Viridiplantae > Streptophyta > Pinopsida > Pinales > Pinaceae > Larix > Larix kaempferi. The sequence goes on from BSBM01000510.1 coordinate 36,206,088, forward strand.
CCCAGCTACAAACTCATCTGTGAGGGGTTCATCATGCTCCTATACGAGAAAATGTTCAAGGAAGAACCAAACTGCCTGTCAGAAAATGCTTTGGAAGTCCTTGAGGATTATGGGGACTTTTACTTTTCGGAGCAAGGTACCTACCTGAGAATGTGTGGAGGGACTAAGCCCCCATACATCTTGCCGCAGTATGCCACAGACTATGTGGTTCTCAAAGAAGCAGTAAGACAACTCTTCCTGGATGGGATTGGAGCAATGCTCCACAAACAACATAAGGCTTCCTTTCCCCCCCTACCTTTCTGCATAGGTGCTTACAAGTTTTCAGGGGTTGCCTCGGCCGATGAATTTGTTCAAGAGCTGAAAGCCTTCCACTTTGGTGAGGTAATCTTCCACAGGAATGACCGAATGGGAAGAGTTGCTGAGCACTGTAAGGATATCTATGCTCACTTCGAGTACTCCCACTATCCTGATGCCGAGGAAGAGGCATTCAGAGGCATCAGCAACATGGCTGAGCTACGGATCTGTCGCCAAGGCACTGGAGCAAGCTCTAGCTCAACCAAGGCCCAGAAGACCAGCCAACAAAAGGAGAAAGAAGTTGAGGATGCCCGAGCTCAGGAAGAGCTCAGATTAAGAGAAGAAGCGAGGTTAAGGTGGGAAGCTGAGGAAGCAAGAAAGCAGCAAGAAGCTGAAAATGAAAGACTGCAGAAAGAGACTGAGGAAGCCCAAAAGCAGAAAGAGGCTAAAGCTGAGCAGGCTAAGGCAGAAAAGAGGGCGGAAGAAGAATTGAAGACAAGGGAAGATGCCAAGGCAGGTGGATCCGGTATACAGGACATGGAAATAGACACCTCTCAAGCAGGGGGCTCTGGTGCCCAAAATAAAGGAGGAGACCTTGCTCAGGAAGTCCGGACCCCACCGGCAGAAGAAGACATAGACATCATAAACCGACCAATTGTCCCGTACACTCCATCGGGAAAGCGTACGGTGTCCAAGTGGAATGAGTTTGTCTATGACAAGAAAAGAAAAGCAATGGTCCTCAAATCAGAAGAGAGGATCAAAAGTCCCTTCCATGAAGACATCGTTACCCACCGAGAGGTCACTATAATGCAGAATATGGATCAAGATCCCTTTGCTATGGCGACCGCAGCTGTAGCAATGGCAAAAGCATCCCTGGCCAATGTAGGCATGATGGTAAGAGATAATGAATTGACAAGGAAGAAAGCTCGTACGCTACAACAAACTGTGGCTAATGAGCAAGCCCAAAGAGATCTGGCAGTGAACAAGTATAATTGCTTGTACGCTGAACATAAGGAGCTGTCAAACAAGTACAGCCAGCTGGAGGAGGAAAAGGACCAGCTAACACTCCAAATAATGATTGTAGAAGCGGAGAAGAATGGAGCGGAAGAAAAGGCTTCTCAGCTAGAAGCAGACAAGCAGACATTAGCTGAGCGGTTAGAGCAGGCTGAGAGAAAAACGATGGACATGTCTCCCTTCCATGAGCCGGCCTACAGCATCCTGAGGCAAATAAATGACACGCAGGAGCTAATCACTGACGAGGTTTTCAAGCTCAAGGTCATGATAGTCAGATTAAAAGAAATTAATGCGGAGGTCCACAGGCTCAAAGCTAAGAATACCCGTGTCAAGGCAAATATCATAAGTCAGATGGCATGGAGAGAAGGGAAAGGGGGTTTCCCCCCGCATCTTCCATTTAAAGCTGTGGACGATTTTAATGAAGACATAGCCTTGTTGGAGTTTGGCAGGAACTGTGCCAATAAGTTGATAACCAGTGTGCAGAGAACAACAGATAAAATTAACAGTCTATACCAAAAGCTCAAAGGAGTCCATGACAAATGCACATTGAGTTTCCCTCAGACCCTAGAGGACTTTCCGGAAAAGGAGCAGCGGCTGTCCCAGCTAAAGGAAGAGCTAGGCGTTCAAATGGAGTATGTGAAAAGGATTTATGTCCTGGCTATTGATGACCTCCAGCATTATATTGGTTCATCATCACTCCACAACCATCTGCTGAAGGAAGTGCATCAAGCTGCAGTAGCAGAAGTTCAAAGCATTAAAGCAGAGCTCGGGAAGAATGTGACTTCTCAGAAAATCTTGTTCCCTGCTGCAGCAAACATAGTCATAAGGGACACAGGTGTGTGGTACGACTACATAGCAGAGGAGGACAGGAAAGCTGCAGCAGCAGCAGGAGCATCAGTAGATCCAGGATCTTCTCTCCCAGCAGCCTCTTCCCCAGCAATGGCAGAAAGTCTGGCCAGTTCAATCCCCCCTTCCCAATTAGAAGCAGCATCAGCAGGGGATTCGAGGGTCTCTTCCCAGGCAGCATCAGCAACAATTAACTTGGGCGACCCTCTGCCAGCAGAAGCTCATGCACAGGAATGAAATAAATTGAATTCAGTTGAGCAACCCTCTTCAGCCAAGCACGTGTCTAGCAGGGAAAGCGTGGGTGTTAGCATTATTTCTGCTATGTATATTCTGTTAAACTTTCAAACATGTAAGGCGTAAGCCATGGGACAGCTGTCCCTTTTTTTCTTCAAAACAATTTTGTAAAAGAAGTAGTCATTTTTTGGTGGTCGGTTATAGAAGAAACTCCTGCAATTGACAGGTGGAAGGTGCTAGGTGGCAACCCAAATGGCAAAATTGTAATTATAAATAGTAGCTAGGAAGAAGGAATTAGGACTTTTGGCAGGGAATGAAATTTTGAAACCCATACGAGATATCTTGTATCGGGGCTGTAAAATTGAATTTTCTAATAGAAGCCACAGGAGATGGACGTTTTGCATGGGATGTTGGACGGCTGTATGTTGGACTATTCTAATGACTGTTGTTCTGTAATGTGAGATCATTCTTACCATCTGAACTATTTCTTTGTATTAATGATTTTGCTCCTCCCCGTGCATACGATTTTCTCTATTTTGTGAACAATGAATGCGTTTCACATTAAATCAGGAGCTACCTGCTGATGTCTTTATCATTGCTGTAGATTTCTCTTCTAGATCGAATGGCTAACTGTTCTTTCTTCAGGATAACTCATGTGGCTCATTGTTCATGCCTTTAAATTGCTCCTTGCAGGGATCTTTAAGTTTAATTTCAGTTTGTTACATTTAGATCTGTTTCTTTATTCTTGCTACGTAGATTAAATGAATTTTTTGCTTTTTCTGTTTTATGAGCAATAGATGCGTTCCATGTTGAATTAGAAGCTATCTTCTAAAGATCTTTATCTTGTTGTAGCTTTACTTGTGAGAATTAACAGCTATCTGTTCTTTCCTTACGTTATTTGTTACAGCTGATTGCTCATCCCTTAAGCGTGTTCCTTGCAGGGATAGGTAGATTTACTCCGGTTCCTAGACTTAGACCTGTTTTAGTTGCATCTAGATCGAATATAATTTAGGCACTTGCATCTCATTTAAAAGACATAAAACCCAAAAGAAAGTTGGATCGAGCCATAACCGGTAGAATTGGATTTAAACTCCAAACCCACGGTTGCCGGAACCGCTAACCGGACGGATTCCCTACACCAAACGGGAGATAGTCTAATTGGGACCATCTCTCGGGGAGAATCCCTTTCTGATTGATGCTACGATATCCGAGGCATCAACAGTTTTTGGCGCTAGAAGGAGGGCCTGAAAGTGCATGGCTGATAGAGGAAAATCTTCCGCGGTCATAGATAACACTGAAAACCCGCTTAAAAAAGCATTTCGAACAGCCCAGATCTTGGATTAACAGACCAAGAACGCCTCATTTCTGACCCTGAGCCTCAAGAAGCTTTGTACGCTGTTCCTTTTACAGAAATAGAGGATTTGAGAAGACATGCCAGATCCTACATTAGACAGCTAGGTGGTTTAAACGCTGTCAACTTCCTCCCTAAGAAAATTACACCTAGAAAGGAGCCACAATACACCCGTGATTCAATTCTCGTTCAGAGTTTTGAAGAACTGGTAAATTTGACTTTGGAAGAAATTTTAGACACTCTTAACAAGACAGACCAAGAAAATCTTGAAGAAATTACCACTCCCAAAAGTACTCCACAGGATTCACCCTACAATTCTCCACCAGGGTCTCCACATCCAAACCCAAACATGGCTGTACCTGCTTGGAGAGCAAGGGGAGCGCTGAACCTAGCTGGACCATTCCATAATCTTCCTAAAAACCCAGAAAAGGTCTTGCCTAAGTACGATCCAGGGAAAGCCATTTCGGCAAAAGATCAGCTCAAGAGTTTTTACTTAGCTCTGAACCTTTTGAACGTACAACATGAAGACGTAGTCTACAGGTTGTTTCCATATACATTCGAGCCAAAAGTATCATCATGGTACTTTAGCCTACAACCCAGCTCAATCTCTAGTTGAAATGAATTCGAAAAATGTTTTCTAAAGAAATACGGAAACCAAAAGACTGTGGCCACACTTATGAAAGAACTCTTATCCATGAGGATGGAAAAGAAAGAAAAGGTTCAAGATTTCAATCAAAGATTCACTACGCTGTTGAATAACTTCAGTCAAGCTAATAAACCAGCCGAGGAATCTCTAATTGAATACTATACAACCGCTCTTGATGGACCCATAGCAATGTTCGTAAAGAGGTCCAAGAAAACTACCCTGATAGAGAACTTTGAGGAAGCTAGAAAGGTAGAAGAAGAGGCTGATAGCATTGCTAAACATGCCTTAGATGTAGAACCAAAACCAGCAGCTAGCAAAAAACCTTTGCTGCTCACTAGAGGTAAAGACGAGCCATCTACAGACATGGAAAATGTAGTCAAGATGATGCAGAAGTTATCTAAAAAAATCGTAGATCTCGAGAAAGACAAGGCTGCTAGCACACCCAGGAAACCTTTCAAGCCATTTTATAAAAGAAGGGAAGACGGGGAACAGATTCATCCACCAATGAACGCTGCCCCTGTTTTAAACTTGAATGAGATAGGGATGGAAAATTTCTGCACTTTTCACCAAGAACCACATTCGGAAAAGAGCTGCCCGCAATGGATCAATTCCATGAGCTTAGTCATGAACCAAATGTTAGATTCTCAGATCCCAGATCAGGATGATCCTCCAGAAGAGTCGAGCCCTGAGTTAGAGGAACCAACCCCGGACACTACTATGGTGTTGTGGGATTGGGTACCTATGACTGAATTAGTAGAAGAAGATCACATAGATAGCTCTCCCTCTACCATAAATGTTGCCACTCGCAGCAAGGGCCCAATTGCGGATCCTATGCCAGTCACCGTCCCCCATAAGCCTAGAGTTTAGAAAGATCCACTTAGGAGGCATATACCAATCATCCCACCACATCCCAAACTAAACCAAACAGCGGCCAAACAGCCAAGTGCTGACAACATAGTTCAGCCACCTAAGGTCACAATGAGCAAAGCAGATCAGCCAACTCGAATTGGGAACGAATCCGACATAGGGTATGATATTATCGAAGATATCAAGAAAGTCAAAGCGAACATATCAATATTCGACATGTGTAGCTTGCCCCATCAACGAGACAAACTGCTGCATGTTCTACAACCGAAAACCAGCACTACATTAACGGATTCTCAAGACAATCCTGAAATTAATGAGGCTAGCATCGGTGGGAAATCCAAATCTCAAACATTGCCTTTCCTATTGACTTTTGAAATTTTTAATCACAATGTTCACAACTGTTTGGTAGACTCTGGAGCTTCTTCAAACGTTATGCCACTGTCAATTTGTAGGAAAATTAATGGGCGGCCCGTGCCATCTCCAGCTCAAATTATCCAATTAGACAAGACTGCTGTCAAGGTTATTGGGGAGAGGAAAGATGTTCTAATTAGACTGTCAGCCGACCCTAGAGTCTGTCAATTCATTGACATAATGGTGGTCGATATTCCTGAAGCCTATGGGCTGATTTTAAGTAGGGATTGGTCTACTAAGCTGAGTGGCTACTTTGCTACTGATTGGTCTCATCTATGGTTGCCTTATCAGAACAGGCAGAATCAGATTAAAGTTCTTAGGGAACCTCATATGAAACAAAACGTAACTCAGTTAGAAGAAAAGAATGAAGCCATGACTTTCTCATCCTCGGTTCTGGGGAATTATTTCTTGGAAATGGATCCGGGTAATTATCAATCTGAAACCATTAGCCATGAATTAGATAAACAATCCGATCTCCTTCATTTCTCTCGTACTGATGATGTTGATTGTAACATAGTCAATTTAGTCACTAACATAGATCACAAAGAAACTAACTTAGCTGAATCTAAAGATACCTTTTGGACATTATACTTTGATGGTTCTAAAACTCTGGAAGGATCCGGAGCCGGTTGTGTTCTAATGGATCCAAAAGCAAACAAGTATTTTTTGTCTTGTAGATTAGAATTTGATTGCACCAATAACACCGCTGAATATGAAGCTTTGGTACATGGATTAAAGAAGGCCATTGGCTTAAATGTTAAGTACCTGAAGGTCTTTGGTGACTCTGAGATAGTTGTAAGACAGGTAAGGGACACCATTCATTTTCTCTCACCTCACTTGAAAGGTTATCAGGCTGAGGTATGGGATTTAATCATGCATTTTGATGCTTTCAATATAAAATCAATTCCTAGATTGCAAAATTCTGCTGCTGATTTGTTAGCAACATCCGCTTCCAGATTGGTGCCATCAAATAATAAATGCTCAATTGAATTGATCTTCAGGCCTTTCGTTCCCGATAACATCACAAACTTCAGAGTCTTCGATGATGATGAGCAAATTATCAGTTTCCTAACAAACGAAGATAGCTTTCAAGGAGCTGCAATAGATGAGGAAGAACACGATGTTGATTTGATGAAGAAAGATGACGAGAAAGGAAATTTCATGCCAAAGGGGGTAAGGTCCCTCGAAACGCTTTTCGATCTTCAAAATAAGTTCAAAAGACCAGCTAATACCAAAACTAACAGCTCATCAATGCAACATGAGTTGGTTAATTTGGGTACCGAGGCAGAACCAAAATTTGTCAACCTTGGCAAATGTTGTTCACCAGGAGAAAGAGATAGGTTCATTAAATTGTTTAAACAGTACAAGGATGTTTTTGCATGGACCTATGAAGATTTGAAAACATATGACGTCCGCATCATTCAGCATGTTATACCAATGAAAGCGGGTGTCAAGCCATTTCAGCAGCAGTTGAGAAGGATGCATCCTACTCTAGAACCGCTAATCCAAAAGGAATTAAAGAAGCTCCTGGATGCTAAGATAATCTTCAAAGTCCGGCATTCTGAATGGGTTGCAAACTTGGTTCCCGTAAGAAAGAAGTCAGGAGAGATAAGGCTATGTGTAGATTTAAGAAATTTAAACAAAGCTTCGGATAAAGATAACTACCCCGTACCTTCAATGGAGCAAATCCTACAAATGGTGTCAGGATCCAAATTGTTTTCTCTCCTTGATGGTTTCTCTGGCTATAATCAAGTGTTAGTATCCGAAGAAGATCGTCTCAAGACTACTTTCAGGACTAAGTGGGGAACTTTCGCCTACAGAAGAATGCCATTTGGTCTGATAAATGCAGGAGCTACATTCCAAAGGGCGATGGATATTGCCTTCCAAGGATTGGGTGGGCAATGTGTTGTTGTTTACTTAGATGATGTGACAGTATTTTCGAAGAAAAGGGAAGATCATGTTGTTCATATGAGGCATATCTTTGATCGTTGCCGGAAGTATGGTATTTCCTTGAATCCCAAGAAGAGCGTGTTTGCTGTGCCCGAAGGTAAGCTCTTGGGTCATATCATCTCCAAAGGGGGAGTGTCAATCGACCAAGAAAGAGTCCAAGCTATTAATAAGATTCCAATGCCTCACAACAAAAAATCTATCCAATCTTTTATGGGCACCATCAATTTTGTCCGCAGATTTGTTCCGGATTTTGCACAAATTGTTAAGCCATTACAGCAGATGGTTAAACAAAGCATACAATTCAAGTGGACAGATTTGGAGAAGGACGCATTTAGAGATATCAAGGCAGCTGTAGCTAAAGCTCCTTCCTTAAGAAGTCCATATTTTGATAAAGATTTCATCTTGTATACCTTCGCTTCGGATGACTCTCTCGCAGATGTACTCACGCAAAAGGTGGAGTTGGGGGATGAATACCCAATTTCGTTTATGAGCACTGGTTTGCAAGGGGCTGAGCTGAATTACCCCGTAGTTGACAAACATGCGTATGCAGTCTTCAAATATGTGAAGCAGTTTAGGCCATACATTCTGAAGAACAGAACTAAAGTCATAGTCCCCCATCCAGCTGTTAGATCCCTTTTCGTTCAAAAGGAATTGGGAGAGAGGAGAGGGAACTGGGTCACAGCTCTGCAAGAGTATGATTTGGAATTTAAACCGGCTACAATCATCAAAGGGCAAGGCCTGTGCAAATTACTTGCGGGAAACTCAACTGATGAAGAACAACATTGGAAGAATGAAGCTGAGCTCAATTCGGTTGAAGTATGTCATATCTTCACAACTCCCCAGTCATGGTATAGGGATCTGGTGCACTATTTACAGCAGGGATATCTACCCGAGCACTGGAACTCTAAACAAAGAAGGGCACTCCGTTTGAAATCCGCACCCTATCAAATCATTGATGGGATTCTTTTCAGGAAGAATTATGATGGGGTTCTCCTCAGATGTTTGGAAATGGAAGATGCAAACAGAGTTGTCAAAGAATTGCATGATGGCCCCGCAGGCGGACATTATTCAGGTGAGACAACCGCACACAAGATACTGAGAGCTGGGTATTACTGGCCCACTCTGTTTCGAGATGCCCACACATATGCACGGACTTGCGATGTATGTCAAAGAAGTGCCGGGAAGTTACCTAAGGCAGCAGGACCGTTGCAGCCGGTCATCATCTCTGAGCCTTTTGAGCAATTGGGCATAGATGTTATCGGAGAAATAAATCCAAATTCTTCATTGCAACATCGATACATCCTGACGACTACCGACTACTTCACTAGGTGGACGGAGGCCATCCCATTGCGCAAGATCAATGAAGACGCAGTCATCAGCTTCTTGAAAGAGAACATCATAACCAGGTTTGGGGTTCCAATTTCCCTTGTTTTTGATAATGCTACTTATTTTTCATCTTGCAAGATAAATGAATATGTTTATGAATGGGGAATTAAGTTGCATTATTCAGCCAATTACTACCCTCAGGGAAACGGATTATCTGAATCGTCAAACAAGAATCTGATTCGAATTCTTAAGAAAACTATGATAGAAAACCAGAGAAGTTGGCATGTGGCTCTCCCAAACGCCTTATGGGCAGATAGGGTAACCCCGAAAAACGCTGTAGGTGTCTCCCCTTTTACTCTTGTCTATGGCAAGGAAGCCATTCTTCCCCCAAACATCTTACTACCATCCTTGCAATTGTCCCAAGCCTCTCGGGGTTCTGGTAGCCAAGCCTTACAATCCAGGATCAACACCCTGCTTCAACTGGAAGAAGCCCGACACAAAGCTAAAGATTGATTCCATCAACACCAAGACATAGTTAAGAGATGGTTCGATAAGAGGAAATCCGGTAAGAGAGATTTTGAAGTTGGGGATTTAGTCCTGAAATGGGACCATAATCATGAAGGCAAAGGAATGCATACGAAATTTCAACATCTATGGGTAGGCCCGTACCAAATTTCTGCAAAATTAGGCCCATCCACTTATAAATTGACAAATCTCGAGGGAGAAGAAGTAGCCCTTCCTCTCAATGGCCTCGCTCTGAAACAATACTTCGCATAGTCTCCTCGAGACTTCCTGTACATAAATAAAGTTTTCTTTTTGCTTTAGCCTTTAGTTTCTTTTTTTTTCGGCCATGTTGTTTCTCTCTTTGTTATTTGAACTTTTACGACAAGTTTTGTTTTCTGAATGCCCTTCTGGTTGAGATCCCCGTTGAAGATAACTCTCTCGAAGAAAACTTGCGACCCATGAGTCTGGAACTCTGCTCAAGTAAATTCGGTCTGTTGTGCTCTCGCTGAAATGTTCAGAAGGGAGGAAGCCTACCCTGCTAGTCACACTAATCCTGTTTAATAGCAGAGACCTATGACCATCTTCACTACTATCGTTGGGATCCACCCACTCTCACACTTTAAAGGCATCTCAAGAAGGTTACCAAAGTTGGACCCATGGAAAGTGGCACCTCTCGAGGACATAGGGTATTGAAATGACTCCATGCTGCAGATTTAACAGCCGAAATGGCCTACATTCAAGAGTCTGTTTTCCAGAGATTCTCGCCTCAATTAAAGCATGGCTGAGACAAAAGCAAAAGACATGTAAAATCAAGAAGGCTGTCCAAAAGGCCCAGCTCAAAATGGGATCCTCTCCGTCCGTGAAGTTTGATAAAATCAATAAAATCTCTAACTCACACAAAAGGACCCTATGGATTGAGGAGCCTAAATCAAAGATCATGTCCAAAAGAAAATATCTCTGGAAGGCTCAAACAGCTAAGTTGTCCAAAGTACAAACATCCAAAAGGATGCAAGCAGCATGGGAATGAGGAACAAGAGCAATAATGTCCACGACCAAGTGTTGCAGATCCTGTGGAGTCTGGCAGCAGTGACCATCTGAAAGATGCCCCTCCTAAAATGAATCTCATATATTGGCCCTTTGAGAGTGGTGAAGATGTCTCGGTCAAAGCTCCCCTCTCCCCAATGGCTAGCAGGTAAAGTGCCTCCTTCCCCTCACATGACTTTAAAGTGCTCAGCCGAGTAAGTGCAGCGAAGATGGATGTTTTTTATGAGGTTTCGGACCATGAGGAGGAATTTTTCAGAGATCTGTGTTTGCCAGGGACTCGCCATTGTTGTTGCAGCAACACTGCCCCCAAAATTTTGGACATATGGGGCCCCTCCTTTATTTTTTTTTTATTTTTTTTTTAGAAAGGCTGCCTTAAACGTTTTTTTCCAGCTTCTTATCTTTGCTTTTAAGCAGAGAGTCTCGCCATGAGAAACTCCAAGGCTTCCAGAAGATTTTGACTCTCAAATAGAAGATCTTTCAATGAAGTTTTTTCTCGAAGTCACGGAGCAATTTGCTAAACCCCCGTAGTGGCGGAAGCCTCTCGCTTAAACGCCCGCAAAAGAACTTAGAAAACTCTCGTCGAATAAACTGCGGAAGCTCTCGGGCTATCCTTCCGAAATGACGGAGGCCAATCTCATAAACCACCCGTCTAAGCCTTCCGAAGTAAAACATGGAAACTTTCCGATTTTTGTTTCTGCGGAACAATTCAAGTTTTCCTCCCGAAACGATTCTGCTTCCGAAACGACGGAGCAATTCAAGCTTTTTCACGTAACTGCGGAAGCCGTTCGCATAAGCTTCTCGAAGGAAGACTTAGAAAATTTTTGTTCGAAGAATGCGGGAGCACTTGGGAAATCCTTCCGAAACGGTGGAGTGCCTCGCTCAAACCTTCCGCAACCGCGGAAGCTTTCAAAGCTTTCCCCGAAACGGCGGGAGCTGTGGTCAAATCCTCTCGAAAAGAACTTGAAACATTCTCCCAAAAGGTTGCGGGACAATTTAAGGGAACCGCCCGAAACCCGCGGAGGAATTCACGAATTCTTTCCAAAGCTATGAGGAGACTTAGCAATTTTCTTTGGAAAGTTGCGGGAGCCGTTGGGTAATTCTTTCCGGAACGGCGGAGCCATTCATCGAAACTTTCCGCAGTTGCGGAGGAATTCGTTCTTTCCGTTCGAAACGGTGAGCGCCTTCCGTCAAATCTCCCGAAACTTTGGCGAAAGACTTAGGTTTTTTCTTTGAAGTTGCGGAATCCTTAGAGCTTCTCCACCCGAAAATTGCGGAAACCTTCCGGTTTTCTTCCCGAAACAGCGGGAGAACTTGGGAAAGACGCCCGAAAAGAGTTGCAATAGTTTGTTAAAATCGCGGAAGCTTCTGATGAAATCCTTTCGAAACGGCAGAATAATTCAGCGAAGTGGTCCAAAGAGACGGAAGTCGTTCACATAAGCTTTCTGAAAAGAGACTTAGAAAAACTTCGAAAACCTGTGGAAGCCTTCGGATTTTCCTTCCGAAACGGCGGAAGCCATCCACAAAAGCTTTCCGAAATACCACGGAGAAATTCACGAACTTCTTCCGAAACCGCGAAAAGTTCGCCCTGACTTGCCGAAACACCGAAAGGATGAGGCCCTTCCGGAACACTTCCGCGATGCACCCCGAAACAGCGGAAACTTTCCCTGAACCCTTCCGCAACGGCGGGTATGATTCGCAAGGTGGTCCCACGAACGGCGGTCGCACGGAAATCGAAACATTTTGATGTGATCGCAACGGGCGGCGTATTTAAGCCACATTTTAATTGCGCCAACTACCAATCTAAATGCTCGCACGTGCCTGTCTTTTATAAATATACGGTGGGGGGCTCGAGCCAATACACCATTGTTTTCGATTGGCAAACAACGTGGAACGCCCTGCAAATCGCTCCAGCTCACCTCGCTCATCCGTGTTCGCGGCCACCTCGTTCAAGCGATCCCCACGGTGCCAGGTAGGATTTTAACCTTGAAATTCGCCCCTTTTACGGTTTCTAGTTGCTTTTGGGTTGTCTTTTGTTTGAAAATGATGGGTTTTGGTGGGATTTTGACGGGCAAAACACCCGTCAAGGGCTATGTTTTGCCCGTCAAATGCAGTTGAATGGAGTTCTCATCATATAAAACAGACTTTGGTTAAAACATTTTTTTGAGTAGAGACGGTTGGTGCGGGCGGTTAAACTTGTTCCATTTTAATCCCCGGGCCGCGTGCCTCGTCGTGTGAAAAAACTGTCGAAGCCCCATAGGATTTTCATGTCCCCGGCCGAAAGCTCAGGACGTAAAACCCCAGGCCTTTCTGTAAACCTCAGTCCCAACATGCCCTCTACCCAAATCAAAACCTAGGAACCGACGCCATTACCCCTATTCAAATCCCGTGAGCGTTCAAGTTACGCGAGCCGAAACCCGAAACCATGGCCACTCGAGCCTTTCCCGTCAGTATGTCTCCGGCGCCATCACCCTCGCTCGAACTAGAGCTTCCCATAGAGCACCTCGGCGAGTGCCGTAAGTGACAATAGCATTCGAAGCCCTCACCGAGTCGAAAGTGCGAAAGGGGCTCCCGTGTTGTCACAGAGTCCTTCCAACCCGAGCTTCCCCGCCATTATCCTTTTCAAACTGTAGCAGTAACGAAAATCACCCTCTTCCCCAGAGCCAAACCGAAAGCAGGTTGCTTCCGCAGCGCGCTTATCCTCACAGGAGCATACTGAGCCTTCCCCTTTAAAAGAATTAAGATGTATGAGATTTATAATGGTGTCCCTGTTAAAACGAATATCACCCTTTCTCCTAGGGCCAGGACGAGAGTAGACTGTTGCCGCGACACACCTATCCTCTCAGGAAAACCCCAAAGCTTCCCCCTTTAAAAGATTCAAATGTTTAAATTTGTATTTCATATTGAAATGATGTATTGTGCCTCCTAAGTACACAACTTCACATTGCTCTTTATCTCATTCATGTATCAAAACAATGATGCTCTCTGTTAAAATATCACAGTATGTTGCTCAATATCATGATGACTTGTATATGGGTGCTATTAGGGGTAAGTCAAGATGCCGAAAACCAGTAAGAAGAAGGCTAAGATGATAGAAAAGAAGCCTGTGCCACTCAAAACTGAAACTTCACTCCAGGACACTAGGTGCACCACCGGTGTCCCTCCTGAAATCAGATGGGGTGACATCTACAGAATGATCCGGGACCAAGAAATCCCAGATATGTTGTTAGAGGAAGCACCGATTTATCTTAATATCAGAGCCTCGGGCATAACTAGAGCCGCTACCCGCCCTGAGTTGTTCCCCTGTGCTGAAGTGATCGGATGGATACTCCAACATGCCGATGCTGAAGGGAGAGTGATAAATGATAGCGGGAAAGTGGATATTGCCTCATTTCAACCCGCGTATATTGCGGCAGCCTACAAATTTCCCCGTGTCCAACAAGCTCTGACTGACGAATGGTTGAACCAAATGAATAACGTCGAGATAGCCAAGAAGCTGCTAATGGCGGGCAAACATTTGAGAAAGAAAGGAAGTGATGAATATGACGTACAAAATCTGAGAGCTCCTTTCAGATTGATCACTTTAATGTTGTGCAGAATCTTCGGCATGCCCGATGGCACAGTGTACAAGATTCAGTGGATCCCTATCATCCACTACGTGGAATTCAAGGGAACTGTGTTTGACTGGGCCACTATCCTATCAGACAGTCTGGCCTCGATGATAATTGCTACTAAAGAAGGACTAGCCTTGAAGAAGGCTGAATTTTTCATGTCCTCATATCTGATTGATTGTATTTTGGCCAAGATAGACTTCCCCAAATTGGGCTGCACATGGGATAGGGCCACCGCCCCGGTCTATATCGCATTCAAGATGTTGTGGGCTCAGAATTACAAGCCCAGCTACAAACTCATCTGTGAGGGGTTCATCATGCCCCTATACGAGAAAATGTTCAAGGAAGAACCAAACTGCCTGTCAGAAAATGCTTTGGAAGTCCTTGAGGATTATGGGGACTTTTACTTTTCGGAGCAAGGTACCTACCTGAGAATGTTTGGAGGGACTAAGCCCCCATACATCTTGCCGCAGTATGCCACAGACTATGTGGTTCTCAAAGAAGCAGTAAGACAACTCTTCCTGGATGGGATTGGAGCAATGCTCCACAAACAACATAAGGCTTCCTTTCCCCCCCTACCTTTCTGCATAGGTGCTCACAAGTTTTCAGGGGTTGCCTCGGCCGATGAATTTGTTCAAGAGCTGAAAGCCTTCCACTTCGGTGAGGTAATATTCCACAGGAATGACCGAAAGGGAAGAGTTGCTGAGCACTGTAATGATATCTATGCTCACTTCGAGTACTCCCACTATCCTGATGCCGAGGAAGAGGCATTCAAAGGCATCAGCAACATGGCTGAGCTACGGATCTGTCGCCAAGGCACTGGAGCAAGCTCTAGCTCAACCAAGGCCCAGAAGACCAGCCAGCAAAAGGAGAAAGAAGCTGAGGATTCCCAAGCTCAGGAAGAGCTCAGATTAAGAGAAGAAGCAAGGTTAAGGCGGGAAGCTGAGGAAGCAAGAAAGCAGCAAGAAGCTGAAAATGAAAGACTGCAGAAAGAGGTTGAGGAAGCCCAAAAGCAGAAAGAGGCTGAAGCTGAGCAGGATGAGGCAGAAAAGAGGGCGGAAGAAGAATTGAAGACAAGGGAAGATGCCAAGGCAGGTGGATCCGGTATACAGGACATGGGAATAGAAACCTCTCAAGCAGGGGGCTCTGGTGCCCAAAATAAAGGAGGAGACCCTGCTCAGGAAGTCTGGACCCCACCGGCAGAAGAAGACATAGACATCATAAACCGACCAATTGTCCCGTACACTCCATCGGGAAAGCGTACGGTGTCCAAGTGGAATGAGTTTGTCTATGACAAGAAAAGAAAAGCAATGGTCCTCAAATCAGAAGAGAGGATCAAAAGTCCCTTCCATGAAGACATCGTTACCCACCGAGAGGTCACTATAATGTAGAATACGGATCAAGATCCCTTTGCTATGGCGACCGCGGCTGTAGCAATGGAAAAAGCATCCCTGGCCAATGTAGGCGTGATGGTAAGAGATAATGAATTGACAAGGAAGAAAGCTCGTACGCTACAACAAACTGTGGCTAATGAGCAAGCCCAAAGAAATCTGGCAGTGAACAAGTATAATTGCTTGTACGCTGAACATAAGGAGCTGTCAAACAAGTACAGCCAGCTAGAGGAGGAAAAGGACCAGCTAACACTCCAAATAATGATTGTAGAAGCGGAGAAGAATGGAGTGGAAGAAAAGGCTTCTCAGCTAGAAGCAGACAAGCAGACATTAGCTGAGTGGTTAGAGCAGGCTGAGAGCAAAACGATGGACATGTCTCCCTTCCATGAGCTGGACTGCAACATCCTGAGGAAAATAAATGACACGCAGGAGCTAATCACTGACGAGGTTTGCAAGCTCAAGGTCATGATAGTCAGATTAAAAGAAATTAATGCGGAGGCCCACAGGCTCAAAGCTAAGAATACCCATGTCAAGGAAAATATCATAAGTCAGATGGCATGGAGAGAAGGGAAAGGGGGTTTCCCCCCGCATCTTCCATTTAAAGCTGTGGATGATTTTAATGAAGACATAGCCTTGTTGGAGTTTGGCAGGAACTGTGCGAATAAGCTGATAACCAGTGTGCAGAGAACAACAGATAAAATTAACAGTCTAAACCAAAATCTCAAAGGATTCCATGACAAATGCACATTGAGGTTCCCTCAGACCCTAGAGGACTTTCCGAAAAAGGAGCAGCGGCTGTCCCAGCTAAAGGAAGAGCTAGGCGTTCAAATGGAGTATGTGAAAAGGATTGATGTCCTAGCTATTGATGACCTCCAGCATTATATTGGTTCATCATCACTCCACAACCATCTGCTGACGGAAGTACATCAAGCTGCAGTAGCAGAAGTTCAAAGCATTAAAGCAGAGTTCGGGAAGAATGTGACTTCTCAGAAAATCTTGTTCCCTGCTGCAGCAAACATAGTCATAAGGGACACAGGTGTGTGGTACGGCTACATAGCATAGGAGGACAGGAAAGCTGCAGCAGCAGCAGGAGCATCAGTAGATCCAGGATCTTCTCTCCCAGCAGCCTCTTCCCCAGCAATGGCAGAAAGTCTGGCCAGTTCAATCCCCCCTTCCCAATTAGAAGCAGCATCAGCAGGGGATTCGAGGGTCTCTTCCCAGGCAACATCAGCAACAATTAACTTGGGCGACCCTCTACCAGCAGAAGCTCACGCACAGGAATGAAATAAATTGAATTCAGTTGAGCAACCCTCTTCAGCCAAGCACGTGTCTAGCAGGGAAAGCGTGGGTGTTAGCATTATTTCTGCTATGTATATTATGTTAAACTTTCAAACATGTAAGGCATAAGCCATGGGACAGCTGTCCCTTTTTTTTGTCAAAACAATTTTGTAAAAGAAGTGGTCATTTTTTGGTGGTCGGTTATAGAAGAAACTCCTGCAATTGACAGGTGGAAGGTGCTAGGTGGCAACCCAAATGGCAGAATTGTAATTATAAATAGTAGCTAGGAAGAAGGAATTAGGACTTTTGGCAAGGAATGAAATTTTGAAACCCATACGAGCTATCTTGTATCGGGCCTGTAAAATTGAATTTTCTAATAGAAGCCACAGGAGATGGACGTTTTGCATGGGATGTTGGACGGCTGTATGTTGGACTATTCTAATGACTGCTGTTCTGTAATGTGAGATCATTCTTACCATCTGAACTATTTCTTTGTATTAATGATTTTTCTCCTCCCCGTGCATACGATTTTCTCTATTTTGTGAACAATGAATGCGTTTCACATTAAATCAGGAGCTACCTGCTGATGTCTTTATCATTGCTGTAGATTTCTCTTCTAGATCGAATGGCTAACTGTTCTTTCTTCAGGATAACTCATGTGGCTCATTGTTCATGCCTTTAAATTGCTCCTTGCAGGGATCTTTAAGTTTAATTTCAGTTTGTTACATTTAGATCTGTTTCTTTATTCTTGCTACGTAGATTAAATGAATTTTTTGCTTTTTCTGTTTTATGAGCAATAGATGCGTTCCATGTTGAATTAGAAGCTATCTTCTAAAGATCTTTATCTTGCTGTAGCTTTACTTGTGAGAATTAACAGCTATCTGTTCTTTCCTTACGTTATTTGTTACAGCTGATTGCTCATCCCTTAAGCGTGTTTCTTGCAGGGATAGGTAGATTTACTCCGGTTCCTAGACTTAGACCTGTTTTAGTTGCATCTAGATCGAATATAATTTAGGCACTTGCATCTCATTTAAAAGACATAAAACCCAAAAGAAAGGTGGATCGGTCCATAACCGGTAGAATTGGATTTAAACTCCAAACCCACGGTTGCCGGAACCGCTAACCGGACGGATTCCCTAAACCAAACGGGAGATAGTCTAATTGGGACCATCTCTCGGGGAGAATCCCTTTCTGATTGATGCTACGATATCCGAGGCATCAACAGAATACAAGATGAAATGAGGGCCCACCAATTAGAGGTTGATATAATAAATCTGAGGGCCCAATATTTCTTTACCAAGTTCAAGTCAATCCTACTTCATCTCAAGATGTGCAATATATATAAGAATAATTACCAATTATTCCTCTCAATCTTATCAAAATTGTGAGTGGACTATGGTGTGCATGTCTCATCCTTCCATTCCACAATATTGGCACTTGGTGCCTCTTGGGACATGCCCACATTGGAAAACTTATTTCCTCCCTACTCCAAGAGAAATATAATCTCAACCAAATGATCCTTCCAAAGTCCTCAAAATCGCTTTCACTTGCAACCAATTATGAGGGGAGCAGAAGCACAAGCAAGAAAAATATTCCATTCAAGGGAAAAAAGGAACCAAAACCAAGGGTTGCACATGAATATTTAGACTTTAACGATGGAAATACCAAAGAGGAGTATCCATTTTGTACATATTGTAATAAATTCCCACATAAATAAGAGGATTGTAGATACAAGAATTTATTTGAAGAAAAAGAATAGGAGCGCAACAAGCAATATACCACACCAAAGAGTGACAAATTCCTACATGCATTTGCAACAGTTTATACTTCAACTCCATCCTCATGCATCGTAGAATCTGAAGCTTAAAAACATATGGCCTATGTGATCATATTTACTTTCATTAAACATGCATGCACAAACCCCACCACTTTTGGAGATGCATTGATTCTGATCATCGACTCAACTAAGGAAGATCCTTTTACAGGCCCTGAAGAAGAGGTGATCGATAATCTTTTACTTTGCATTAGAGAAATTGTTCAAGCTAAAGATATTAAATATAATGCATTAGTAACCTATCACACAATTAAGGAATAAATTGTCACAAATCAAGTTCTCATTGAAGAAGGTATCAATAATGTCTCTTCAATTACCTCAAGATCTACAACTTTTGCTCCTACAATTCAGAAAGTTTTGCATGTAAGATTTAGGGGGTTTCCTCAATTCAAAGCTGGGAGTGGTCAATAACCAACATTCAATAACTTCAATGTGTTTCGATCTCATGTATGGGCTCAAATTAATTCCAAGAGAAGGAGGATTTCACAAAAGATTGTAGACATCTTCACAAGGCCCATCATAGAGAAGCAATTCACGTCATTGCAACCTTCCTTGAAACTGAAGGCTCCTTCAAAGAAATATTTTTAGCCTCTCATTCGCATTCTCTTTTTTTTTGGGGGGGGTGGGGCGTTTCCCAAGTGGTTTTCCCTCTTTCCTCATTTATTAAAGGAAAACAATTTGTACATGTGCACCTAACATGGCTACAAATTACCAAGACCCATTTTCTTTTGCATTTATTTCACCTAGTTTGGATTATGGGGGGGTGTTAGAGCATAATAACCCTCTCCATGGAATCATTTTCATATCTAGCAACTTAGTTCATAGTCACATGAGTCTACTATTCTAAATTGCATCTAATTTGGCCATCTAAACCACCCTACAACTTCCTCATAATATTCAAGGGACCTGCACTTCTATTTATAGGCCAACTTCCATTTATAGAGTTCCTAACCATCTATTTTCAGTTGTTGAGGGAACATTCCATAATTTGGGGGATATTTCCCTAATTTTAGGAAATATCCACTGCGGTTAGAGTCATGGAGTAAAACATGTGTTCTCTCCACTATTAAGGGTCCCAATTACATCTAATAGATATTATGGGCCACTAGAGCATATGTTGATATTTTTTAGGGATGAACACCCACTGAACACTACATACATGCGCCTATCTTCAGTTTATCCTATCATTTAGGTAAATAATTCCACTTAGGGGGCACTTAGGGTGTCCATGGTGTTGTCAACTAATCTTAGAGAGTTTGCATAGCTAACAAAGGGCATTTTTGTTATAGTTAAGCCTAGCTAGGATCTCATGCACTAGATGATCAATTCAAATTTCCTCCTAGGAATAATTTGAATTTACTATACATAATTGCTCACACATTCTCTACAAATAAGATGTAATATAATAGTTTAATGTGTTATTGAAATTTCTACTGTCTTGTCATTCATGTTTTTCTCATTTATGACATGTTTTTGTCGCATTGTTGAAATATGTTGCTTTCTTGTTTAGAATCTAGATATTTATGCTCCAAGATTATATACATTTGTCATATAAGGAATCATATTTCATGTAATTTCATAGAAAAAAATATTGCATGGCATCCTTCGTGTTAGTTAGTTTCTTTATCACGTTCTCTTTTTCTTTTTTGAAAGTGCAAATTAGTTTTCTTTTTGGGATCTTTGTTGTTTTCATCTAACACACACAAAATAAAATTTGCATTTTTGTGCATTTTATTTATAAGCTAATAAATCACATTAGAGTGTATAGTATATTTTTTTGTTAGAAGTGACATTTTCTCTCTTCCACCAAAGATGATAGTTTTCATTGAACAAAAAGGAAAAATTTGCATTTTGCAACTTTTAGTGTCTTTTTCTTTACCAAGTTTTTAAGTCAAAATAGTCCATTGGTTGTAGCTTGGGTGGTTGGGAGGAATTATTGTTGCCATCCCCACCCAGGTTCAATTCTTGTAAGCGGCATGATGTTCTTGCTGATCCCCTATTGTAATGATTGTATTTATGGCCATACGACATCAATAATGTTAAGTCCATGGAGGTGAGATCTACTCGGTGGCATTGCAAGTGTGGTGTGTATGCATCGTTATTGCAACAGCATGGACGTTTCTATTGCAATGATCCATGTTTCGGTTCCAACGTTTCTTCCATATCCCTGACGGTTGTATATGTCATAATGGAATCACAAGACCAACAACTATTAAGAGATCGGATGATTGTATCGTCGTAACGCGCATCGCAATACCGACGAGTGTGAGATTTTTTACAAAAAAAATAGAGTCGATTCAAGTTGAGGCTATATTTTTCTTGATATATTGTTCATGGTAAAGTGTCAAAGATTCCAAGCTTAGAAGAAAACAAGCAGTGGTTTAAGTGTTGTACTAGATCCTCAACTCATTTGCAGGTCAATACTAAAGGACATAGATTTTAGCATTTTGAATATTTTCCTAACTTGACATATTACATTTGTATCACTATTTTGTTGAGCAGAAATAATACAAAAAATGCAAAGGTGAAACAACTATATAAACTAAATTATGTTATACTATCATGAGTGTCTACAATGAATTATCTGGTCATTTATGTGTACGATCCTACTCTGTGATGCATATCAAAGAAATGAACAAAGCCATGTAATTTTCTAATACCTATAGTACTTGGAGAGGATCTAAATATTTTCCATGACAATGGAGTAGGCATACAATAGACTTGTACATGGGTTCCTTGCCATCTCCAGGTTCTAGATACATGTCAAGCAACCTATGACAAAAGGTAACATCAGCTATTAGTTTCCTACAATTTTAAAATTATAACTGTAATCCAAGACCATGAGCCCTAAAACATAACTTACTGTATATAAGCATCATGTCTACCAAGTATACACAATCATGTTCCACTGCTTCACTATCTTCCAGCTTCCTGAAATTAGAATACATCATAATATATATATATAAGTTGAAGAACATAATAGTAGGCTGAAAGATGGAATACCACAAAGAAAACTCAAAAGTGATTACAATACCATATGAAAATTTCTCCTTGGAATTTCTTTGCAATTAAACAATGTGTGAGGCTAACACCCATCCATCTGTTAAACTATACACCTACACATATGAATGTATGCACTATGTGTATATTTAATCAGTTGCTTTATGCCTTTAAAATTTTGTGCAATGGGCATCATAATCATTTGATTCATTTTCTTTCACAACAAACTCTTCTCAATTTTCAACTCCTCCAATGATTGTTAATCTTGAAACTTTAATAACTAGGGTTGTAACTCCTTTTGGAATGACTCTGTTGGCCAACTATATGATGTTTTTTTTCCAAGGAGTTATACATATTCAAAATATACTCATCAGTGATTTTTCAATTTTCAATTTTCATAGGGCCCAACGGGGATTCTCTTAGAAAAAACATATCAATTGTCTATTTGTGTCGCCATGGTACTACCTTTTAGCCTTGAGTGTGTTTTCACTTGTTGTGGGGTTTGGGTAGGTCACTAGAGGTAAAAAACATCAATGGATGCTTTTATTTTATGTTGGATCTCCCACACTAATTTGTTTTCATTTAGTACATATGTTCACTTGTTACAAGGTCCAATGAGGATTCTAAAGGTAAAAATAATAATTGGACAACTTTCCCCACTACAATAACTCTTCACTGGTTGTATTCTGTCCTTGGGAGGAAAAAAACATTACTGCTTGCTTTGACATGCTGTCGCACCTGCTCATCGAGTGTGTTTTGGTCTTGAGAGGCACAACACATTGTTACTTTCTTCTATGCATAGTTGCAACCTTTCAATAAATGCATTTTGGCCTTGTGGAATTTTTTCTCCATTAAGTAATGTGAAATATTCATTGAATGGTGCACCATCACCAGGAAAGGTTTAGATCATTGCATTTCTTTCCTATATTATCCATTGTCAATATGTGGTGCTCATAGGCCTCTTGGGTCAGAATGCATTTGAATTACAGTTCACTCAACAAAATTACTACATAATTTTGTTCTGTTATAACCTCCTACACATTAAACAAAAAATTAGAAGCTCACATGAATATACCTCAAGGTGTTGAATATCGATGACTGGAAAAGATAATTGGGCATTAGTTCAATTTTATTTCACTAACAATCCTTCCCAACTTGGAAATGACAAGTTGCTTGTAATGTTATGTACAAATGCACCAGGGTATATAAGAGATTTCACAGCAAAATCAACAAATACATCACTAGCAATTAATTGATCAGATGTTACTTCCAAAGGGGTTGTACATGTCCCAAACCTATATTGAACCCTAAAAACAAGGTTGTAGTCAGACAAAAATCTTCTATGACAAATCAAAGGAACCAATACTTGCAAAACATAGTAATTCAACTGTCAAGTTTCAAGAAAAGGAACTCTAGAGGATATTTTTTTGTACATTGTCAGAAATAGAATTCATAGAATTTAGATTGTTTCATAAGATAAAGCATGGACTGGTATGATTTATTTTATCTATGAATTGAAATTCTAATGCATTACCATTTGACAAAGCTTTATTATTTCCAGATTCAAGAAGAGGATCTCTAGAGGATGAATTTAACAAGAAGGGAATCCTAATAAATTATCATATAAATCATAAATTGACTTCCACTTTGCAATAAATGGGAAAGGAATTGACTACCATTCTTGTTAAGAGTGTGTGTAATGTGTGAAGTTTTCAAAATGAAAAAAGAATAAGTGGACATAGTCTAGGTGTGCATATGAGTGAATAGGAAATGAGATGCCATTTTGGAAACAAATGGATGACTTTGATTCATTAAATATCCAAATCACTAAATGGGCTATTCCTTTTCTCAAGCTTACAGATATTTGTACAGCTTCATAGAACACATTGCATCCCAATGTCACTATCACCAACAAAATCAGCATTAGGCATCTCCAAACACTTTCCATAAGTACCAGTCAATTGTAAGGCCTTGTTTTTAAGCATACCACTCAAAGACAATCATTGCAAACTTTTACAATAATGAACAATAGCCCCAAACCCTTCATATGGGGGTTTCTTTTTTCACATGATTTATTTTTTGGAATCCATTATACACAAGCAAAACTGAGTGAGAAGTGAGCATTTTTGTTTCTTGCAATAGTGAACAATGTTGCATTTGTTGTTTTACAATAAAAAATCATAGTACAGAGGTGATCTTAGGATAACACCTTGAAGTAGCCATAAGGCCTTCCTCTATCACAATGCCTCAATCATTAGGTATGATGGAAAAACATGCAGTTCCTACACATTTTTGCAAGTTGAGGAGACAATTTCAAGCCCTTTATCTTCGTTTCTATCCAATACAACCAATTTCTAACAATTATAAGTCTAATGTGTAGCCAAGATAAAACTATAATTTTAGATACAACTAGTGAACTTCCAAATAGCTTGGTGGGATATCTTGAGCGGTTGACTACTTTAAGATTCATGTAGGAGGTATTGGGGTCAATCCTTGTTCTTGCTACATTTTTTGCATTATAAAGTTTCCTTGGAAAGTGAACCTCATGAATGTTATACATAATTCCATAACTGAAATAGTTAAACATTTGTGTGTGTGGAAGATAAAGAGAGTGAGAGAGCACCCAACATTAGGTATATAGACTATTTAAATCTATTTAAGTTTAAAGCATAAAATAATATTGCATTATAATGAACAACACTATGTTAATTCATAATGGAAAAAGGAACAATTCAACAACATGTTGTGAAAAGTAAATACATCAACCATAACTATTGTATTTTTTGGCAATGGATGAGGAGCTTAATAAGTTATGCACTTTGAATTGTTTCATAACTCAAGTTTAGAGATGTCAAATTTGAAAAAAGGGAGTAGACCAAGTGAAGATAACTAGGTGCGACCTCCAAAAAACCAAATAATCTTTGAATTCATTGGCAATTACCAAATGCAAGGGACTTGAGCTTAGAATATTGTTCAACGCATGGCTCTTATAGGTGTGCACCTATACCCAAATCCTCTAGCTGTGGGACATGAATCAAAATTTGATGGAGTAGCTCCATGGCAAAAAATGATTCAATTTAAAACTCTAGGGGGGTATACAATCTTTCTAATAATATCTCAAGAGATTCAAAGTTCACATTGCTATTCATACATGCAAAATTTAAGGAAACAAAATATGTGCATGAATTTGGAAAACAATGTAGTCAATGGATACCATGATTTTGAACCCCAGTCTTTTACAAACTTGGCTTTGTAATATGCTTGCACAGGTCAAAGAGAACACATAATTAGCTATCAAAGGTAAGGAACAAGCACATCATTGATTAGTTATTATGTGCATTGTTTATTAAAAACACTGACACTACTCTATTTTGTGGATACTCACACAATATTTGAAATTCAGTCCAACACAATAATAATGCTCATAAGTTGTCTAGGAAAGCTAGAAATATTTATTTTAGTCAAAACAAAAAGCACAATAAATTCCAAAACCCACATAAATAATGAAATGCTTATATGATTCATGTACACATCCTTTGAGAGAAAAAATTTCAACGTAATTCATACTTCCTTATCTAGTTTTTCAATTTAAAAAATATAGGCTAATGCATTTCTTTCCACACACAAAAATATATTGTGATGAGATTTTAAACGTGATTACCATATCTCTAGATCTCTATCTAACTAAAATCCTTTTTTATTGTGAGTATTACTCCATGTTTTAGAAAAGTTTGAAGGTTGGAAAGAAGAATGCTTGAGGATTCTCCAAGCAAATTATGATAAGGGTATCTAATATCTTTCTCATGAATAAGGCATATCAACTGATTTGAAGGAAATTTATATTGGACAACTTGTTGACTTTAAGATAATTCTTAAATTGTGCATGTCTTTCTTGAGGTTCAAAAAGTATGAAACACTTGTTGTTAAGGACATGGCCCCATATGTGAAGATACCTTTTGGTGAGATGCAAATGTTTCAAGAAAATGTTGACTTAATCAAGAGGTAGATAGGACTTGAAAGTTGGAGACTTTTTTTTAAGAGATGAATCTCTAGGTTGTACATTAATAAGACAAGAAGAAAAGGCCGATGGATATTTCCTTGTAGGACATGCTTGTGTGATGCATGCTTGTTGGAGATCTGTGGTGTGAGCTAGGGTTTTCTTGGTTTTCCCTATCTAGGGATTTTGAGAGATAGTGGATTTTATTATCCTTGTGGAGGAGATCCATTATGTGACCCTACAATCAATATATCATGGATATATATGGAAAAAACAATCCACTAGTTGTTATAACAACTCCTCAAAATAGGAGGATGTCATGTCCCAAATTTGGTATTGGGTCACAATGGCCTAATCACATTGGACCTATTCATTAGAGTTTGTCAAATTGATGCTAAAGGTCAAATAATTGCCAAGGAGGAAAATTACTAGTTTCCTAGGTTTGGGGTAGAAGCTTTGGGATTTGGAATAATGGGGATAATAAATGATGTTTGAACATTAGAATGGCATAAATATTTAATAAAGGAGCTAAATAAATATATACAAGTGAAAATAAAAGTGGCATTTCATCATGAAGACACATGGAGGAAGTGGGACCCACATATGGCTAGATTTCCCCACTACACTTGGCATCATTCTCTGACCAATTCGAATTCAAGGTGAATGGTAACATACTTGGGGGAGTCCAAAAGGTATTATTCATTGCATGACTCATACAAGGTCGAAATATAGAGGAAGAGTAACTCCCATGGAAGAGGAAGAGGCAATTTGTAGCTAGTGAGACACTTGGGCTAGATTCCCTAGCTCTATGACAACAATGATGAAGATGCTATGACACCTATGACACAAATCAGACCTGAAGGCTGACATATGACATATATGACATGTCAGGGCTAAAAATAGACTCCAATAGGGCGCTCAAGGGTGTTAGGGCAGCTAAGATGCTTCCACATGTGATTTGGTGGAAGTGGGAGACTAGGAATTGTTGTACAAGTGGCGTTCTTTGGAATCTCTTCCCAACATGAGTTGGAATGAGTCTCTTGGAAGGAATTTGACCCATGGAGGACATTAGAAGTTTATAAATGTCAATAACAAATAATGAAACCAGCTTATGATCATTTGTAGAATTTGCAATTGCATTTGTGAAGAGGGAGAGCTAGTGGATGACTAGTTTCTTGCCTTAGCCAATTTCGAGGGTGAAAGATTCCCATCCAAGTTGGTAATTGGAAAGGCCATTCAGACCTTTCATTTGGATTTTTAATGGAGTCTTTATTTTCAGGTGTAAGCTACAGGGCAGCTCATGGTTTCTTCTATTGCAGCTCACTCCTTCAACCATTTCCAGTTTTGATGGCATATTCTTGATCCTTGAGGGAGGGCATTTTTGGTGAGCTATTGTACTCTTTGGGGAATCTTTTAATGCCCCATTTCTTTTGTAATATGAATTAAATAATCTGTTCTTCATCTCCAAAAAGTTTCAGGTCGAAATTCCAAGTAGAAATGTATAAATCTCATTTTTAATGGAAGAACAATGCCATTTCCCCACTACCTTGTTGTGAGCCAATATATTGATGATGATTTCAAATGAATGGATGATTCTCTGATATATTTGTGATAAATATACTGCCATAGATGTCTTCTACAAGTTTCATGTACTTTACTTGATCATTTGAATCATTTTTACTCAGTTTAGTTGTATTGGGAGGTGAAATAGTGCCATTTCCCCAAGGGTCGAATTGGGGATTTTTGCAGTTGAATGGGAGAGGGTGAGAACAGTTGTAATAATCCATTAATGGTTCATATGAGACTTTAATAAAATAATTAACACATCACATCACATACCTTTTTTCATAAATTTGATTGGGTTTGGAGGCATTTGGGAAGCCATTTTCAGTACTTACCCCAGGGGGATTTGAACCCCAAATTACTAGTAAAATTGCATAATTGGTCCAAAATCTTAAGAGAGTTTGCAGAGGTATTTTGGTGGACATATTTCATCCATAAACATCATATTCAAGTTCTAATATCATTCATACACCTTCCTTGAATATTTGAAGGCATTTGGACTCAATTTGAGACCTAGAGACCAATACTAGTCAAAGGAAAATCACTAGTAAAGTTACCTACATTGATCAGAATTGAAAGAGGATTTGCAGAAGTATTTTAAAAGTCCAAAGGCATCCCTGCAACACATATTTATGTTCTAATATCATTCATATACCTTCTCATAATATTTGGGATCATTTGGGGCAAATTTGGGACCTAGAAATCAAAACTAGTCAAAGTTCGAACTAGGGAAAAAAGTGGAAAATTGCAATTTTAATAAAATTCCTAATAAGGGACATTAGGAAATTCCAAGAAAATTATGATAAGGTTATGTAATATCTTTCTCATGAATAAGGCATATCAACTGATTTGAAGGAAATTTATATTGGACAACTTGTTGACTTTAAGATAATTCTTAAATTGTGCATGTCTTTCTTGAGGTTCAAAAAGTATGAAACACTTGTTGTTAAGGACATGGCCCCATATGTGAAGCTTCCTTTTGGTGAGATGCAAATGTTTCAAGAAAATGTTGACTTAATCAAGAGGTAGATAGGACTTGAAAGTTGGAGACTTTTTTTTAAGAGATGAATCTCTAGGTTGTACATTAATAAGACAAGAAGAAAAGGTCGATGGATATTTCCTTGTAGGACATGCTTGTGTGATGCATGCTTGTTGGAGATCTGTGGTGTGAGCTAGGGTTTTCTTGGTTTTCCCTATCTAGGAATTTTGAGAGATAGTGGATTTTATTATCCTTGTGGAGGAGATCCATTATGTGACCCTACAATCAAGATATCATGGATATATATGGAAAAAACAATCCACTAGTTGTTATAACAACTCCTCAAAATAGGAGGACCTCAACATGTGTGCCGACAAAATATGAGTGGTCCTGTAATCATGATAAGAAATCCCATATAAACTGGATCTGCATATATATGTGTGCAAAGTGGGAAATGGATGGTAAAACAAAACCTTGAAAAAAACATGCCCTCAAAGAATGTGCATTAAAGATCAATTTAGGGATTATGACCAAGTCAAACTACTCATAAAACCATAATGATGGAACACCCTTACGATATGTAAAATGGGAGTGCTCCTCCTCTAGGATACAAATGACAAACCCAATATAAATAAAAAACATCAGAAACTCCTTAGTTGAAGGGTGTTCCTCTCAAAATCATAGAAGGACATGTGTGGATGCATCTATTTGTCAATCTACCCCTCAATGTGTATTACACTCCTCTCTAATAGAAAAACACTAGCCACTTAATAATGCGGCATCCCCCCAAATATGTGAATGCATAAAAAATTGTGGCATTAATATGCAACCTTAAAGTCTCCATATGTGTAGTGATTACCTAAAAATATGAAACTCCATGAAAGAAAATACATCAACATCTACTACAAAGACCTCCAAAGGAAAATATCCATGTGCAAACTATTGAAACAGGGACTTCAACACTAGTTGAAGGCCTCATGTCATAAGAGGGGTAGCATGCCACACAATTATAGGAGGAATGCTTTGCATGAGGACACTTGGAAATTGAAATTGAAAAAAAACTTGTCGGCGAATTCAAGTCCATGTTTTATGTTAGCCTCCCTCACATGTTGTATATAAAAGGAAAAGATAGATTTTGTTATCACACACCATCATTATACTTTATTCTATATTTTTAATTGTCTTGGATAAGTCTTGTAGGAAGAAAGACACCACGGTTTGTGATGTAAACCTTAGGAGAAGACAATTAGAAGAGAGAATTTTCTTTGATGTTATTAGAGATTTTTATATTGCAAATTGCTAGGGTTTTCTCTTGTAAGACGCTAGTGTGTTTGCTATGCAAGTAAATCCTAGATAAGAACATGATGCTAGAGGAAGTGACAATTTGTCTTGTAGAGATAATGCCTTGGATGATATTGTAGCCTTGTTTTGGTGTGATGATTGGAGGTTAGGTAAATATCATGGATAACCTAGCTCAATGAGTCTTGAGCTTAGTGTGATACCTATCTTGGAAGAAGACTTGTTTATTATACTTGTGATGTTCCATGAAGTAAATGATTTGAAGACCTAGGGTTTGAGAACATAAACACTAGGATGGACATGTAATTTGATGGATCTAGTCAAGGTGCCCTACAAAAAATGGAGTGGAAGGTGTTAACTTTCTAAATGATTCACTACATTAGATTTAAATCCAAATTAGGGAAAGGATAAAACAATTATGTATAACTATTCACCCTAAAACTAAACCTAAAATTGGAAACCCAAAATGGTTTTGGGAGTCTAAGTGTCCAAATAAAACAACACCACTCACTTTTGTTGATGACATTATTCTATTTGGAAATTGCACAATTAGGGAGGTAAGTGCCATTAGTAGTATGATACAACTATCAACATGCATATTGTAAGGATTCATCCTTACATAATTATCATATTTGATAATATATATATTTTTATAATTGAATTGATGAGTATTACATTGAAATGCTGACATTATATATGCATGGTAACTTATGAACAGACACACCTTAAGACGAGGTGACATTTGACCACTTAAGACTAATTAATCTAATTGTTAATAATTTATTAAGAGTAATATACTATTAGGTATATTACAATTCATCATGCTCTGGAAATATTCGTCCACGAATCTTCTTATGATCGTGTTGCAACTGGAATTCTTGCCATGAATAACAGTGCCACGGTTTAGCAGTTCTTGAAATATTTGGTCTCATTTCCATTCAAATATTTTCATCCATATGATTCTGTAGATAAATGCGTAACAACTATATGGATTATTCTTCTGAGCTTCTAATCTAATGGTGTTCTTTTGATCTTCTAATTTGATGTAGATTTCTGATATTTCGGCATGCTTTGATATGGTTTTCTTATCTGTAGAAGCAACTACTAATAATGTACTTACTTCCTTGTCTGACGGACTTGTCTTTAGTTGTTCCTTGGGAACCTTTTGATACTGAAATTCTAGAACATCTTGAGTTGCGACTACTGGTATAATGTTCATCTATCCATTTGTCACAACATATTCTGGGTTTCGTTATTCTACATTATCATGATTAAGGACATCTTTGACACTTTTATTTTCATCTTTGCATTCTTCTACAACATAAATTATCTCTTAGTTGTTGTTAACATTGACTTTATTGACTTCATTGACTTCTACGACATCGTCATTTTCTTTACAATTGGTATTGACACTGTCATTGTCAATATCTGCTTGATCTTTCATATCCTTTTCTTCTACCTCTTCTATTTCATCGTCCTTGTTATTGTATTCCTTAACAAGTCCTTGTTTTGGAATTTCACTAGACAATTTTATAGATTTTTCAGCTGGAGTATTAATGTGCCTTACTTCCCAACCTTGTAAGAAGCCACAACGAAATTCTGGTAAACGTGCATATTTTTTACTGAGTATTGCATTTTGAGTTTTGTAGTTGGGGTGTCTTTTGTTATCCCTCCTGGAATTTGGTGGCCTGGATATTTTGTGAGGAGGGATATAAGGAGGCGGACGGTGAGGCTTTCTTTCCTTTATGGTTGTAGTAGAGACTTGATACTCCTCCCTAGTTGAATATTTAGGAGTATAGATATATACTTTGATCCTACACCGTGTTTGTTAACACCCAAAAATTGTTATAAAAAGGTGGTGGAGCCCCCCCATTCCATATCCAACATTCACTCTTCCTACCCTTATGCTGCCAAAATTCCCATTGAAACCCTGGCTTCCCTTTGATATTGTTTTTCCCCATTTTGGTTGAGCTTCGGCCGCCATTAGAGCATTTGGAGAAAAGCAAGGAACCTTGGAGACCTGTAGCACCACTCTTTGTGATCATAACTACGACATAAAAAAAGTAATCATAACTGCGACATAACACAAGAGAGACAAACTCATGGCCGAAACATTCCTTCTCATTAAAAACAGACTTCATAAATCAAATCCATCTTGTAAATCGTAGAAATACATATACGCAGAACCAATCCTCAATAAATCAGATCAAAATCGATACAAAGAGGCAAAGAATATACAATCAAAGATAAGATACAATATGCCCTAAGGCTTACAATGCGACTCATATTTATAGGCTCAGTGGTCGTTACAAACACTAGTACAAAATGAGAAATTAATGACTTAAAAAATGACTAAAATTCGACTATAAATGACTATTTTTGAGTCGGTGACTAATAGTATCTGATTTCCACTATCTTATCTCTAGTCGTATTTCACTAGTCATTAATTGGTTGACTTATTAGTCATTGATTTAGTCATTGATAGTCACTGATTAAGTCATTGATTTAGTCATTGATACTCACTGATTTAGTCGTTGATACTCATTGATTTAGTCATTGATTTAGTCATTGACTGTCACAATTAATAACCAAATATACAACTAAATAAACTACTAGATGATAACATATTAATGACTAAGCTAAATACAACTAAACATTAGTCGCGCTATAAGATACTGGAAATTAGCTACTAATAGTCGTATATATGCGAATTTACTCATTTTCTTAGTCACTAATTTATGATAGGGTACGGAGGAATCGAACCACCAATCTCCTGCCTATAATTAGGCAGGTGCTCTACCATTGAGCTAGCACCCTTTAAGAAGTTGATATTGCTTGGCAATGATGATATTCAAACAAATTTTGTATGGGAACAATATATGAGTCACTCGAACAAGGACAAGTCATATGGTAATGCCGCCACAAGTAAAGAGGCAAACAATAATAGAATATGGTTGAAGGTTCAATCCATATGCAACAAAAATTTCAAAGAAAAAAATGGTGGGCATGAGTATTTATAATTTTATATGCTTGCAACATGCAAACTTCTGGATACAATTCACTTGGGCATGAATATCTTGACCATATTGATAGATATGCTCAAGATGCTTGCAAGATTTTATAGCCTGGAAGCCTGGAGCCTGACCAAAATTGTTATGAAGAAGGGTTAGTGATGTGAATGCATGCAACCCATAAATTAAAATGTCCAGGTTCAGGAACTGAAAATGGCATAATCATTGGCATTGTTGCTCTATGGAGACAAGACATACAAGAAATTGTTTAGGAATAACAAGTAGAGTGTGGGATGTAGTTCTTTAATGCCCCTTTTCAAATGCAATCAATGAGGTTTATCAAATTTGATGTCAAAATATATGAGTCACTAGAACAGAGACAAGTCATACGCTAATGCCCACACAAGTAAACAAGCAAACAATAACATAATATAGATGAAGGTTCAATATATATGCAACAAAATTTTCAAATGAATACATGATAGGCATGACTATTTATATGCTTGCAAAATACAAACTTCTATATACAATTCACTTGGCCATAAAAATTTGCAAGTTCATCTACAGTGTTGATTTCAAAGCAATGAATGGACAAGTATATAGTTACAACACTCTATCACGACCTGAAAAAACCAATATTTTCCCAATGTTATATCAGCTATGCCCAATAAAATAGACAATAGGAACGTGTCTCAAACTAACAAGATTACCAATAGTCGCGACATGTAATTTGAATTATGTATCGCCACTTAACTTTATCATAAAATAGCAGGATCACAGAAAAAGTAGAATCTCAATCAAATTCATTAGGATTTGTCGACACAAGTTTACACCATTACACACAATTAAAATTAGGGAGTCAAACAAACATCTAACATCACAATTGTATAATATAGGCGCTTGTTAAAGGTTGGAAAACATCATAACAAAAAAGTGCACATGTTCTTTATCTCAACAGCCATGGTCATGAAAGCATGCTCCACATTTGTTGCATTCTTCGCACTTGTCTCCAAAAATAGAATGCCAATCTCATCAACAAATGCCTTGAATAACAAAATACACAAAGCATGTCAAGAAAAATGTAGACTGAAAAGTGACAAAAAAAACTAACACTTGGGATTAATAAAAAAAAAAAATCTACAAGCCAAGTCAACAAACTTAAGACCACAAACTGCCATAGTGTTGCAATTAACAAAAAACAGAGCACCAACAACTTCAAGGCACACTCATATTTAAATCCTCATCAAGTCAAAGACGATGATGCATACAGTGAAACACATAGCAGTGCACATGATGCCAAAGCTACTCAGCATTTAACATTGCCTTGGTTGTATCATAATCAACAGCTTTATTAGCAGTCAAATCATGTTAAATTTTTAGTATTAAATCACAATACTATAGGATCTTTGCTGAGAGAATAACATCTACAGTATATCAATGCATGACAATCATAATATGACAAGCATCACAAGCATCACAAGAATCAAAAGCATAGAGACAAGAGACACAGAGTTTCCATGGGGAAAACCCTAAGGTGAAAAACCCCACAACTTCCTCAGAGATAGAGAGAGCAATGGCTCAACCAAAATACAACCAAATAACACTGAGATAGTCTCCTAGCAGATGATCCTCCTCCTCCTCACTAGTGCGCCACTTTTCAGAGAGAGAGATAGTTACTTTTCCGAGTAAGTAAAATAGAGATCTCCTATCTCTATTTATACTTACCTTTTTGCCCAGTGACCTACTGGGGCCGACTTGTCTACTTAGATACATCCACATTATATTATATATAATTCCGGGCCGACCCCAAATGGTGGTCTAATAACCCATCGGCAAGTACACACACTTGCGACACTTGTCAATCCACATGACGACACTTCCTTATAGAGGAATGACACATCTCTTACAAGGGTACAATAAATATATATAAAATATACAGATGAAATACATTCCGAAGTTACATATACATCAACACTCCCTCTTAACTAGGAAGGTATTTCTCGACACAGATCTGCTAGACAAGTCTTCTTCTTTGGATCATCGTCATCGATGCATCGTCATCATCATCGCCACTGCTGCTGCTATCTCAACCAGTCTCTGACTCTACTCGTCATAGGAAGTTCTACAGAGCCAGTCCTTTTTCATACTGGATGTAGGCCCGCCATCTGCAGGTCTTCATCATCACTGGCCATACTGTGGAATCCTCAGGGCTCATTACGTGCGTCACAAAACCTGGCTGCAGCATCCCAGGCTATTACGAGCTCACAGCTCTACCTGTAGGATCTCCCAAGAGCACATTACATGTGACCCATCACAAAACCTGGCTGAAGCATCCCAGGCTGTTACGAGCACACGGCTCTACCTGTCGGATCTCCCAGGAGCACATTACATGTGATCTCACCACAAAACCTGGCTGAAGCATCTGAGGCCTTTTTCATCCTGTCCAGATCTCCCAGGAGCAAATTACATGTGTTCATGGCAAAACCTGGCTGAAGCATCTGAGGCCTTTTTCATCCTGTCCAGATCTCCCAGGAGCAAATTACATGCCATAGGACAAAACCTCGCAAGAGCCTCTTAGGATGTTACGGGTACACAACTCCGACCTGAAATCTCCCAGGGCACAAATTACATGTCCTCCTAAGCAAAACCTCGCAAGAGCATTTGCCAGATGTCCCAGGGCACCGAATTACATGCCATTGGCAAAACCTAGAAAGACCATCTGCAAATCTCCCAGGGCACAAATTACATGCTTTCCTGCACAACCTGATCCACGGCCACAAAGTATCATCTGATACTCATCAAACATCATCCTGATGTACACATGATCATCCTGATCATCATCACTGCAACATCCTGCTGCATGTCATCTGGAGAAGCTCGTCATCCACGATCATCCAAGTATCCACCTGATACATACATAGATACATGATCCACACAATGTATCCATCAACATACATGATCCACCTGATCATACAAAGATACATGATCCACACAATGTATCCATCAGCATACATGATCTATTTGATCATACAAAGATACATGATCCACACAATGTATCCATCAGCATACATGATCTACCTGATCATACAAAGATACATGATCCACACAATGTATCCATCAGCATCCAACATGATGCGTTCATACAAAATACATACACATGATCCATCCGATCATATCCAGCATCCAACATGATGCATATACAAAATACATACACATGATCCAACCGATCATATCCAGCATCCAACATGATGCATATACAAAATACATACACATGATCCAACCGATCATATCCAGCATCCAACATGATGCATATACAAAATACATATAATGATCCAACTGATCATATCCAAGTAGAAACCATAACATCCTCCTGATGTTCATCATTCAGCGCTTACATCCACAGCCATGTGAAGGATCCCCCTTCCAACATGCTTGGAATGGCTTCAGCAAATGTGTTCATCACTTCTTACTCGAAGTGTCCTCGATCTGAAGCACGCCAAGCCTCTCTCTGAAGTACTCGAACTTCACCCTGGCTAGTGGCTTCGTCAGCACATCTGCAATCTGCTCGTCCGTCGCAACATACAGGAGCTTCACAGCTCCTCTCTGCACCATATCCCTGATATAGTGATATTTGATCTCTATGTGTTTCGACCTGTCATGAAACACTGGGTTCTCGGATAGCTTCACACAACTCTGGTTATCACAGAAGATACCAGTAGCATCCAGCGGGAGATCAAATAACTCAGACAGTAGCTTCCGTAGCCATACTGCCTCACAACTAGCTGAACAGGCTGCAACATACTCAGCCTCTGCTGTACTCAGTGCTACGCAGGACTGCTTCCTGCTAAACCAAGAGATCACACCTGATCCCATATTGAAGCAACACCCAGATGTGCTCTTCCTATCTGCAGCACTGTCAGCCCAATCTGAATCAACATAACCCTGCAGGTTAAACTTTTGATTCGCTTCATACTTGAGCCCATAATCCACTGTACCCTTCAGGTACCTCAGAACATGCTTTACAGCAACCAGGTGAACACTCCTCGGATCCGTCAGGAACTGGCTCAATGTGTTCACAGCAAAGCAAATGTCTGGTCTCGTGTTCGTCAGGTACATCAAGGACCCAATCATCTGACGATACATGGAGACATCAACTGGCTCAGATGAAGCATCACATAGAAGCTTCAAATTCGATGCCATAGGTGTGGCCATGGCCTTGCAATCCATCATCCCAAATCTCTTCAGGATATCTACTGTGTACTTCCCTTGACCAAGGAAGATCCCACCTGCATTCTTCCACACCTCCATACCTAGGAAATAGTGCATCATTCCCAAATCTTTCATATCGAATTCAGCGGCAAGCTTCCTTTTAGTATCTGCAATCAGCCTGTCATCTCCTATTACAAATAAGTCATCCACATACAGGAGTAGAATCACAGGATTCCCTTCCTCAACCTTGTAGTAAAGGTTGGAATCCGCTTTACTCTTGGTAAAGCCCAAACTAGATAGGAAACTGTCCATCCTACCATACCAAGTTCTGGGAGCTTGCTTCAAGCCATACAAGGCTTTCTTCAATCTGTACACATATGACTCCCTGTCATGTATTTCAAAACCAAGTGGTTGTTCCACATATACTTCCTCTTCAACTATACCATTCAGGAAAGCGGTCTTGACATCCATCTGGTGTATTTTCCATTTCATAACTGCAGCCAGGGCAAGTACTGTTCCGATGGAAGTATACCTGGATACAGGTGCAAAAGTTTCTTCATAATCTATTCCCTCTTTCTGAGAGAATCCACGAGCTACGAATCTTGCTTTGTATTTCTCCACACTGCCATCTGCAGCATGTTTGATTTTGAAGATCCATTTAGAAGTCACAATAGACTTCTCTTTAGGTCTTGGGACAACATCCCAAACATCATTCTTCATTATTGATTGGTATTCCTCAACCATGGAATCCTTCCATTCTTTCTTTTCTGCTGCTTCTTCATAACTGGAAGGTTCTTTGTTCATAATGTCACAGAGTAAAGCAACATAGCTGGTTTGTGATCTGGTTCTTTTCTTTGCTCTGTGTTCTTCTTCTGGAATACCAAATCTTTCTGCATCTTGAATGAGCTCTCTTGCCCATACAGGTTTCCTCTTGTGAGAGTTATCCTCACGGGGTGGACCTATAGGTTCTTGTGGATCTTCAAACTCACGAACAGCTTCTGGAACTGCTTCAGTCATGGGAGTGTCCTGAAATCTTGTTTCCTTAGGTTCTTCATAAACTTCAGTAGGTGCCTTCCTTGATTTGATGAATGTTGAGTTTTCATCAAATGTTACATCCCTGCTGACATCAATCTTCTTGAACCCTGGAAAGTATATTCCGTAAGCCTTCGAGCTTTCACTGTATCCCACAAAAATACCCTTCTTTCCTGAAGGATCTAGTTTAGTCCTCTTTTCCTTTGGGACATGAGTGTACACTGGACAACCAAATATTCTGAGATGACTGACTTCAGGTTTCTTACCAGAAAAGACCTCTTCTGGTGTCTTGTTGTCCAATATCTTGTGGGGTGTTCTGTTCTGCACATATACAGATGTTCTAGCTGCTTCTGCCCATAGATGCATAGGAAGATCCTGGTCATGCAACATTGCCCTTGCTGCTTCCATGATAGTTCTGTTCTTCCTTTCTGCAACACCATTCTGTTGAGGATTATAAGGAGCAGTCAACTCCCTCTTAATCCCTGAATCACTGCAAAGCTTCTTGAAGTCACTTGAGGTGAATTCTCCACCATTGTCGAATCTGAATGTTTTGATCTTCTTGTCAGTTTGATTCTCCATCAAGGTTTTGAATTCCTTGAATTTATCAAGCACCTCATCTTTGCCCTTCAAGAAGTATACCCAAGTCTTCCTGGAGAAGTCATCAATAAATGAGACATAGTAAACATACCCACTTAGGGAACTGGATGACATAAGACCACATACATCTGAGTGGATGATTTCCAAGATGTCTTTTGCCTTGCTTTCACTGCTTGGGAAAGCCTTCTTAATATTCTTACCTTTT
Source organism: Larix kaempferi (assembly GCA_027924585.1). NCBI lineage: Eukaryota > Viridiplantae > Streptophyta > Pinopsida > Pinales > Pinaceae > Larix > Larix kaempferi. Next base: position 36,244,578 of record BSBM01000510.1, read on the forward strand.
GCACATCCTTTGCAAACACTTTCATTTTTGGTCTTGATTTCAGGAAGACCCTCTACTGCCTTGCTTGCAATTGGAAGTGCTCTATAGTGCATGTGAGCAAGTCTTCTATGCCAAAGTTCACTTGGCTCCATGGATTCATGTACCATGGCATGTTCAGATTGTCCCTTCAATTTATACAAGCCTCCCTCTTGCTCTCCAATCACTACTGCATCATCTATGGTCTTTCCCTTTGGCCACATTAGGACTTAGCCATCCACAAATGCAACCCTCATACCTTTTACATCCAATGTAGAGATAGAGAGTAAGTTCTTCTTGAGCCCAGGTACATAAAGTACTTCTTTCATCTTCAATGATTTTCCAGAATCTAGGTTGTAGGAGGCTTCACCACTTCCTTTGATTGGGTATTGATAATCATCCCCAAGTTTCACCTTATGGGGTGATTCATGTTCAGATAGGTTCACAAAGGATTCTTTAAACCCAGTCATGTGTTTGGAAGCCCCACTATCAATCAACCAATCATTACATCCATGGGAGATGGTACCTGTAAGAGCAGAGATCAGAACATACTCTTCTTCACTTGATGAGTCATCATTGCTATCACTTTCTGCCCTAGCCTTCTTCTTTGGAGGTTCATCATCTTCGGCAGCATGAGCATGAAACCTTCTTTTGCCACCCTTCTTCTTCTTATTTGAGATGTTGTTGTCCTTCTTGTTCTTGGGACAATTTATGGCAATATGTCATTTCTCATTACAGGTGAAGCATACTCTTCTTTCTTTGAATTGATGTGAAGATCTCTTGGAGTGAGATGGCTCTTTCTTGAACTTTCCTTTCCTGGTGTGGGCTGCAAGAGCTTGATCTTCACCTCCCATCTTTTCTTCACGAGCTATAAGTCTAGCTTCTTCTTGAGAGCATTCTTCCCAAAGTCTACTGAAGGAGATCAACTTCTTCCTTGCACAAATTCCTTGAATAAAGGAATCCCATGACCTGGGTAGGCCATTTAGAGTGGTCATCACCACTTCACCATTCTCCACCATTTCATTTACTGCTTCTAATTGTTCCTTGATCTGGGAGACCCTTGAAAAGTAAGATTGAATGGTTTCTCCATTCTGAAACTTCACTGCTTTCAATTGGTTCCGCAGGGTCATCTTCCGATTTATGTTCTTTCCTTCAAATAGCTTGGTCAAAGATTCAAACATCTCCTTGGGTGTCTTAAGAGAAGACACATGGGGTATGAGATGGTCTTTGATAGAATCAGCAATGATTCTCTTTGCCTTGACCAAGTTCTTCTTGTGTAATGCCTTGGCTTCTTCATCCTCTGGGATAGGGATGTCTTCTTTCACATATGAGTCCAACTCATTCTCTTCCAGGATTAACCCAATCCTATACTTCCAGGCTCGGAAGTTATCAGCCCCTTCAAGCTTATCCTCAAGCTTAGTGTGGAGAAACATCTTTAAGAGTACTTCAAATGGAAATAGAAAAGATTTAGGACTTACCACTTGAAGTGCTGAAAACTGGATCTGGTCCCGGATTAGGGTTTGTCAGAGAAACCCTAAAAATTCAAAATGTGAATTTCAAAATTCCAAAAGGATAGAAAGATGCGCCTTGGAGAGCTGATCAGCCTAGTACATTCAGAATTTGAGATCAGCAAAGTCTTGCCCTTCAAAATTGTCTTTTTGTCCTCCCGGGTTCACTGGGGAGAGCCCTGAATTAGGGTTTGAGTTTCCCGGAGATCTACCCAGCCAAAAATCTCGATCCAAAGCTCTAACCTTCGATTTTTGCAAGGAGATTCCAGTTGTGCCTTCAGTTTCCAAAAATTCCTATTTTTGTGGAAACCCTAATTTTTAGGGCCAAATCTGAAAAATGCTCGGAACTGAATTCTGATTGGACAGATAGATGCGCCTTGATGATTAGATCCAATCTACTATACTGATTTTCAAAAATCTGTGGAGAAAAACCCAATAAACAAGGAATACAAGCTTCCGTCACTGCAAAATGTCTTCTTCTCAGTTAAGCTCTGATACCATGTTAAATTTTTAGTATTAAATCACAATACTATAGGATCTTTGCTGAGAGAATAACATCTACAGTATATCAATGCATGACAATCATAATATGACAAGCATCACAAGCATCACAAGAATCAAAATGCATAGAGACAAGAGACACAGAGTTTCCGTGGGGAAAACCCTAAGGTGAAAAACCCCACAACTTCCTCAGAGATAGAGAGAGCAATGGCTCAACCAAAATACAACCAAATAACACTGAGATAGTCTCCTAGCAGATGATCCTCCTCCTCCTCACTAGTGCGCCACTTTTCAGAGAGAGAGATAGTTACTTTTCCGAGTAAGTAAAATAGAGATCTCCTATCTCTATTTATACTTACCTTTTTGCCCAGTGACCTACTGGGGCCGACTTGTCTACTTAGATACATCCACATTATATTATATATAATCCCGGGCCGACCCAAATGGTGGTCTAATAACCCATCGGCAAGTACACACACTTGCGACACTTGTCAATCCAAATGACGACACTTCCTTATAGAGGAATGACACATCTCTTACAAGGGTACAATAAATATATATAAAATATACAGATGAAATACATTCCGAAGTTACATATACATCAACAAATCACATTTGTTTCCAACAAGCAACTTGTTGACATTCTCACTCGCATAGCGATCAATCTCATTCAACCATTGTTTCACATTATTGAAACTCTCATCATCAGTAACATCATAAACAACCTGCCAACAGAAGAAAAATATCATTATAAAGCCATAAATTTAAATAAATAATGGAGCATACCAAGGATACCAACAATCAACAACTACTCAGCATTTAACATTACCTTGATTGTATCATAATCAACAACTTTATTAGCAATCAAATCACATTTGTTTCCAACGAGCAACTTGTTGACATTCTCACTCGCATAGCGATCAATCTCATTCAACCATTGTTTCACATTATTGAAACTCTCCTGATCAATAACATCATAAACAACCTGCCAACAGAAGAAAAATGTCATTATAAAACCATAAATTTAAATAAATAATGGAGTATACCAAGGATACCAACAATCAACAGCTACTCAGCATTTAACATTACCTTGGTTGTATCATAATCAACAGCTTTATTAGCAGTCAAATAGCGGACTTACAAGTTACAACACCTACTAGTTGGCAAGATAAAACTAGGCATGCATGGACCTGAACTCGTGTGGTTGAGAAATCCTATTGATGGATCTTATACATTTAAGTTAGGATATTCATCATTATTTGTAGCTGATAGTAATACAGGTTCTTAGTGGTGGTTGGATATTATCTGGAAATTAAAAATGAAGCTCTTTTCTGGTTGACACTTTCAAGCAAAGTGTTAGCATGGGGCACTTTTTAGAAGAGGTGATGGTAGGACCCGGGAATTTGTTTTGTGTTGGGAAACTGGGAAAAACATATATTATTTACTGGTCAAGTGTCACTTCACTAGGGAAATATGAAATGAATTAAAGACTTTACTTAGGGGAAGGGACTGTGGGAATTTCCAATCTGGCCCATTTTATCCAAGGGCACAATATTATAATAATAATATATAAACCTTTCCCTAATTACTTTCAGAAAATAAAAAAGATTGGCAACTAGACTTTATGTTTTGATGATGTACTTATTCAGAACGAAAACATAAATTAATGGTTGCTTCTTAAAGTTAAATAAGACTAATAAAATTTTATCAAGAATGTTTGTAGCGTTGCATTCAAGCAAATCGATTAAGTGCAAGTCAAATTATGTATAGCTAAAGTCTGCCCTCTTACATCCTTCCTTGGAGCAGCTATAGGATACATTAAGAAATTACAAGTTGACACTAATTTAACCTCCACAAAATTAATAATTTCACATATAGGGAGATAGGGTTGACTCTGAATTTGACCCAAAGGCCATTTTATAGTGGGATAAGTTAAGTACCTTTCTTGCATCTTTGAATTTATTCAATTAATAAAAAAAAGGCTGGATAACATAAGAATATTATTTAGCCAGTTATTAATTATTAATTGGTTGCCAATTACCATTTGGTTAGGCCCTCACCTGGACTGCATTGAAGGCTCTCTTGAGATATGAAACATCATCAAGGTCTACGCAAACATCACCAATCTGCAAGACAAAATTGTAAATATAAAGAATGATTTAATCATGAAACGTGATGCCAAGAAAGAAATCAAAATGGTCCATCCAACCATTCATAATATATTGTTCTCTGCATAATGTATCGACCTTTTCTAATAAAAATACACCAATCCAACAATAAATATTTTGGCATTTACCTAGTCAAAAACATGAGCTAGGGAAAAACCACCTAAACGGTGCTTTCCTTTAGCCAAATCAATATGGAGTAGAAGTACATCATCCCCTAGCTACATAACAGTGGATTATGTCAGTATGACAATTATGAAGACTTAACAATCTTAGAGTTGCTTGTCCAAATCCATTTTGAAATGTCACCTTCAAGTCTGGTGTAACAATGTTTGAAATATCCAGACAGGTCACATAAGCACTAATTACTAGATTGCCAGGAGCTTTGACAGTCTCGCCTCCAGCTTGTGCAACCATTGAAAGACTGTCTTTGCCACCGTCTATTGCTATCCCAAGTTCTATCATTGCATCCCGAAGAGCATTAGCTGCATCATACATGGATGCACCTTCTCCATCTAGCTTTGCAGCATACATCCAATTCCCACTAGCTTTGACATCATTCAGTGAAGTAACCTGTTAATCATGTATGATGTGCTTCTTTATAAGACCAAATATCATTATTAAGGAAAAAATATGCTTTATACTTTCATTATATTTAACAATGGCTCTTTTCACTTAAGATTGCAAGAATGACCAACGGAAAATTAGAAAGCTCGTCTTGAGAAAGCAAAATTTTGACATGATATACTCACCTTAGCCCAAACAAGATTTGTCAAAGCCTCCCCCAGTGCTAGCCTAGCCATTGCCTTTGGATTCGGTAAACCCTGAAAATTTAAAAATTTTGAGATTGTTTTGATATTGTTGAAACCAGGAATTGTTTAAGTACACTCAAAAGACATCTTAGAGAGATTTTGCTCATATCCAAAAGTCATGACCATCTACTACCTTTACTGGTTGCTCTCCAATTGCACATGTACCACCACTTAACCCAATATATGTCTGCATGAATGAGACATATTGTTGTCATATATTAACATTAAAAGAAAGTATACTTTAGTTTAAAGACAATAGAAACTGTTCTCAAACCATAAGATGATTAAGGCAATAAAGAAGCTCGAAAGAAAATATAAATACAAATAGGTGAGAAGCAATAACAACAACATCTTAGCAAAGCCTCTATGCTCCCAATGCTCCAAAACAAAAGCAAAATGCTTGATGTTGCTTTAGGAAGCTCTTGCTGTTTAAGAAAGCGTGAGGAATGTGTGAAAGGAAGAGGCTTCTTATAGGAAAAGAGAGGTTGTGAGGAATTTTAGACTTTTATTTCAAATGAAACTAAAAATTAAGTAGTTTAGAAACAAATTAGAGGTTAATTAATAATTTGTCTTCACTTTCCATAGATTAATGGTTTTTAAGCTTCCTATGAATCCCACGTTCATCATGGGTGCTTGGCTGGGATGGGACATGTTGGTACTAGAATGGCACCACGCATATAAAGAGGGACTCCATTTTTCGCTACCAAAATGCTCACAAAAATTGTCACTAAAATGATTTTCCCCTTCCATTACCTTGCATCAATTTGCCTCATCTTCCAAAATCCCGTCAAAGTTTTCAGCTGTCAAATTTCATCCCATGAGTTGATTATTTGCTTACCTATTTACTCATTTTCCTAAAGTAATAGCTTTTACTTAAAAAAAATAAATTATTAAATAATAATTTTATTTAAAAGTAGAGTTATTATTTAATTTTTTTAATAAAAATGTTATTTTATTATACTCATGGCTTTACCCATAATCCTTTTCCAGTATCTCACGTGATTTTCTTGTTTATGTGATTTTCTTGTTTAGAAAGAAAAGGTGGATAAAGTATGATCTCTTAAAATATGGTTATTTGACTCATTCCCACGTTATGGTTTAAGACCACCGCCATTCTTTTCAAGTCATAAGCCAAGCCTTTCTCCCAAGAGTTAAGTTCACGCGTGGAAGCACTCTCGCCAAGTGCCAATGAGAGTCCAAATGCTGAAGCCCACACAAACAGTAGGCTAAGAGAATCCAGGGGTCAACACCTGCAAATATAAAAAGGAATGCCCAGGTGTATGTTTAATTTTGATATGTCATATATAGCCCGCCAAGGCAGTCATTGATAGCAAATGTCAAAGTTTATGCTGAAGATATGATCTCTGTTAGCTTGAGTTGCTAATTTCCATCGTTGGTGAAAGAGATTAAATGAAGAAATAGCTATGTTAATGCACCAATGGATTTGTAATAGCTATGCTAATGCACCAATGGGTTTGTAATACCAGGAATCAGTTATATTGGTAATGCGCACCTATTGATTACTTATGCTTGGCATTTTAAATATTTCTGAAGATGGATGCAGTTACAGTCAGGCCTTCAAATATGAATAAAATATCCAGTAAAAGTCTTGACAGGTTATGAAAGACCTGCCTTCAGACGCAACATATTTTTTATGAAAGTTATTCCCTTGCTCACAAATCTTCTTCATTATCATGATTCTAAGGTCTTAGAACATGCCTCTGTGTGCTTGACTCGAATTGCAGGGTCATTTGCATCTTTTTCTGACAACCTGGATGTGTTTTGCAATCGTCGATTGGTTGCACAGGTCACAAATTCGTTTCGAGGAAAATGAATTTCTTTGACAAAACAGTGGCAGCGTGTTCATAATAGATACAAGAATGTAGCATGCCACGGGATGATCACACAAGTGCCAGATGTTGAAGAGACTGTCCAGATGCCAAATACTCGAGCTCACGTCCAAGTTGTATGAAGTGCCCAAAGCATTTAAAGATAATATCAATGGAGAGAACTTGCAGAGACGTTGACAGAGGAAATGGAAGTTTTTAAAGGGATTCCATCATTTCCTTAAGACAATTTTGAAGCATTCAGAAGAAGAAGTGACAAAAAGCAGCGTAGCAGGAGGCAGAGCATATGCCCAGTAATCCTGTAGCGCTTAATACAAAGAAGAAACTTAAAGTGTTACCGGATGTGCAGAATCATTGATGGCTTGTACTACCACAACACAACTTCCAATGGTTAAAGTTGCTCGCACATGGTCATTCATGAAGTCTCGATCAGCCATCCTAAAGCTTGAAGTGGCAGATTCGCTTTCCAGAGCTCACATTCAGGATTTTGATGTTCTCCTGATGGGTGCAGGATATGAGGTCTTTTTGAGTAATTCAACTCTATATGGATTCAAAGGACTTGCTGGTAGATTTGTACCTATTTGTGTAAATCGAGCTCTTTTGCTCAAAATGGCAGGAGCGACCTTCTAGGAAGACATCATCATTTCGCTCATCTGAAACAAGAATGATTCGTTTTCTTCATTAATGTCATTATCAAATATTAAAAAACAACTGGAAAGTGGCAAGTTTGGATCAAAACTTAGCAAGATCAGAGACAAGCAAAAATAGATTACTGGGAGGGAACATATAGTCTACAACAAAACTAAAATATGCATAGATATATTGCTTAGCAGCTACAAAATACTTGGCAGTTGTACATACAACAACATACACACTCCTATACAATATGGTTGTACATACAAAACAACCAAGAACCTGACTACTGCACCAGTTTAGAAAAGTAGCACATAGCATTGGTTGTAACAATTATATCCTTGGTATAAACTCGGTTAGCATCATCTCTAGTTATTGTCCTGTCTACTATGCCAAAATTTCAATTATTTATCTGTCAGCCTGTAGCATTCCTCAATGGCATGGTTTGCAATCTGTGGCTTGCCACTAAGTTCAGCTTTATAATTTTTCACATATTTGTCCACTTATGCCACCTTGGCAGACAACTTTTGTAGATGATCCAGATAAGGTCTCAATTTGGGCACATTATCTTTTACTTTATCCTAGGCCAAACTCCTGGTCTGAATCATTTCATTCTTCCCAATATTGCCTTTTTTATTCGGCTCATTGCTTGCTTGCTTTGCTCCAGTTCCTTCAAGGCCTTATTTATTTCCTGAACAGCTAAAAGGCCCTTTTCCTGGGTTGTGGCCAATTGAGTTTTTAAAGAAACTATCTTCTGCTCCTTGGCTCCTACAGAGATCCTAAGACAATCTCCCTCTACACTATCATGCTCTGGTGGCCTCTTCTCCAGCTCAGCTATCTTATATTTCCAAATTTATCCTTGGGAAACTTTATTTCTTAACTGCATCTTGGCAGTATCACCTCCTTCTTAGAGCATGCCTACTTCTTGCTTTCTCAGTGATGTCTTAAGGTCCTTGGCAACTTTCTTTAACTTAGCATTCTTATCCTATAATGCATTTCCAGGTGCACAGTTTACAATGAAACCAGAAGGAGTATCAATGTCTAAGCCTTGTAAGAGATGCAGGTGGATCACTTGCTACCTTTCCTTGTTAACATTATAAAAGTTATCCATATGTTAAAGAAGTATTTTCTTGCATGCCTTGGCTATTGAGATGAGATTACTCAGGAAGTGACGTTTTCCCCATATTATTTCTATAAATGCATGCCTCCTTGGTTGGACATATGTGACAGTTTGACAGAAAAGAAAGAAAATAATTTAGGTATGCATGAATAACCAAAGCAGCTGATGGAACTAGCAGAGTGTATCACATGAAGTGTATCATAGTGACCTTGCTATCCTGCTATTGGAGACATTTCCCCTATTGATTTGATATTCAGGTTTCTGATATGATTATAGTTTGGAAGTAAAGCGCAAGTTTCAAGTTTTTATTTCAACCTTTGACTAAATTCAGGTAAAAAAAATAGACATATTCTTCCAACATCTTGAGTTGTACTGATTCCTGAGTCCTGACTGAGTCACATTTTTCTAGGGCTTCAAGAAAGTATAGGTGTTTATTTTTTGGTTGCTAATTATCCAGAATTAAACTTGACTAGCCTCAACATCGCCTCATGTGCAGCATCTTGTCAGTTCTTCAAGAAAGATCAAGCAGACAATGCAGCATGTGGCCTTTCCGCCAAATGCATAGGAATGCCACAAAGTTGGGCAGCATGCTGCAAAAAAAAGTCACAATCTCGCTCCAAAACTTTCATATTGGAAGCAATCTGCATGGCATGAGATACCCTAGTGTGGAAATGTTAATCAGTTTGAGTAAATCAAACGCAAACAAGAACAAAATGATACTTCTAGTAAAGATGGACACTGCATATGTCAAGGGGTTAAAAAAGGTGCTCAAAGGGGAATCAATGGCCTTGTGAGCCACTCAAACATGAGATAAACGGAGTTGTTTTAACACATGGGGATGAAAATGCATATTCACAGTGATACTATTTCTAGGGGGATTTATAGGCCATTCTTGTAGGTTACATCAAACCTTGAAGTAGTGATATAAAAGTTAAGGCAGAAACGTTGGGCCTTCAATACCCAATTCAGGATCTAATATGAATTGTGATATAAGATGAAACTCTGTCCAAACACCTGAGGGATCTCTATTCAACTATGCATTGGAAGATGCATCAATTTCAAATGTTTTGATCGCAAGAATTTGAAATTTTCATGAGATACGATAGTGGTGCATTCATGACCACCAAACTTTGTGCCTCTATAGAAGATATCTCCCTTGAGGGATATCTATTTAACTCAACATTGGAATATTTTTCAGTTTCAAGTGTTCCAATTGCAAGAATTTAAAGTTTTTGTCAAGAGACACAACAAGGATGCGCATGACCACCCAACTTTGGGCCTCTATAGCAGATATCCTCAATGCTTGAACCGTTGTTCTGCATTCCTTGCTTCTACTAATTTATCAATATGTACTCTATTTGAACTTATAGTTGGCTATAAACTACCTTTTTTGAAGTTGCTTCTAAATTTCCAATTTGAATCAATTTTAACTTCACTGAAAAAAAAATTGTGCAATATTCTTTTGTAGATAGTTTAGAGTATGCATTGGGTTATAGTCTATTCAAATTGCAATGTTTGAATTCTACTTCCATAGACCATACATATTTTTATGCATCAAGAAATTAAATTCCATAATACCTTTCAAAATCCTCGGAAGACAGCCATAATAGTTAAGTTGCAGAGTCTACAAACTCATTAGAAGGTTTGATTTCCAAAATTAGTCTAGTCTGCTCAAAATTTAAAAACTGCTCAAACTCACTAAGACAGAGTGAATTTAATCAAAATTTGATTTATGAAATTGTCAGTATATTTTTTCAGTATAGAGAAACTGTCAACTACCAAATGATCACGATTCATATTCACAATAGACAGACTAGGAAGGAACTCCATGGTCATAACTTAATCTCAAGTTTTAATATGAGGATTGCAACATATGACGATAGTCACAAAGCCAAGGTTGGTTGATGTTAACACCAACCAATTGAGCTTCAACAAAAATAACGTAGTTGATGAATAAGTAGAGCCCTTCAAAACTTCTTGAAAGATAAAAATTACCAAAGTGTAGCCCATTGTTGCTAAGATTCAGATGTCAAGCTTCAAGCAACTCCACCTAAAAGAGAGGACGATTATGAGCATCAAGAGTCTCTCAAGTAAGTAAGATTTCCAGAATCTGATGCTGACATCCCAAATCAGTGTTCGGATGTGTTAAACATCATATCTGTCCAGGTCTAAGTTTTTTCTCTAAAGCACCATACCTTGGAATGTTTAATAGTAGCTATCTTTTGATAACCATAGATTGGATTTCTGCGTTGGATTCTACCATACTTGATTATGATATCATGAACTCACTCCAAAGAGTCATCAGTTTATATTGATTATCCTCAAGTAATCAGTGCAAGTGGAAACAAAACAGAGCTAACAAAACTCAAAGTCTTTAGAGAAGGTCCAAATGGCAAGCACTATTCAAAGCGTTATATTGGAAAACTCATGCAGGGTTTATGGTAAGAAGATAGAACTACGTCGTTTCAAATTTCAACACTGTACCCTGGGTGAAACAATTTATGTCATTGGTAGATGGGAAGGATGTACGGTAAGATAATGTGGAAGCACGATAAGCTTGAGAATGGCAGAGATATAGAAGCTCTTACAATCATTACTGTGGAAATCTCAAAATGGCAGAGATATAGAATCTCTTACAATCATTACTAAGGCAATATCAAATGACATTATATCACACATTCAAGATGTAGAGAGCTCTCAAGAAGTTTGGGATACATTGAAAAATCGATAATAACATATCATGAAACCAAGGCTTTATATTTGAGAAACCTACTTTTAGCTTGAGGATAGCAGAAGGTGATTCAATCACAAATCATCTCACCGCAATTAGGATATAAGAGATCGAATTATTGTTGTTAGTAATAGAGAATAGGGAATCTTGTCTCTATAAATCTTATTTGTTTTCCTTGGTATTTAAAGTGTGTACTCTCAACTTATTAGAGAGAGTTATACCCTTGGTATTTCCTGAGCTAGTAGCATTCTTGGTTGGAATTGTACTGGAATTGGAACATTGTGGGAGGGATTTGTTGGCCATTCTGCTAGAGTAATTTCCTTTTCTTTGGAAATGTCCTCATAAACCTTGACAAGAGCGAGCGACTAGAGCTCGACAGTTCCATCTTCACATCTACTGTATGTCAATTCCTTGCAACTTTCCGGGTATGATTCTCACACCACACTAGCTTATGTTTATTTATGCTATAAGTACTTGATTGATGCAAATGCCATCATGTTCGACCTATTGTTCCTGATGTTAGATGGGGTTACTGTTTATGTACTTAACATATGATAATGCATACTGACAAGTCAACTTTATGTTTAAGTGTTTTTTTTTATATTGAGGTTTTTCAAGCTCTTGTTAAAGTAGTGTTATGATTTTTTTGAGGCGTTACAGTAATATGTTACAGTTGTAGGTTTTTTAAGAGGGTTAATTGAAGACTTCACTCTGCTGTGGACTTATTTCTGTCCCCAAGTTTGAAGAATTCATTACAAGTAAAACTGTGATTCAATTGTCAACCCTCCGCTGGTTGTTTGTTGTTGATGAATTAAGTTGAATTTCAAAGTTTCTCAGTCCTTGCTCTTATGTCAGCAGCTCTGATTAATAAAGTATTCAAGTTCATTTACTTGGCTCTACGAAAACTATAGTTGTGTGGGACTCGTATCCACTTATGTCTAGGTTTTGCCTTAGCATTTGCAGTAAGAAATGCTATGCTTGATTTGTTAGGGCTTATCTAGATTCTAAATTAAGATACCTTATCATATTTCTCCATATATCTGAAGTCAGGCCTTGTAATATAAATAGTTGACTCCATTACCCAATTGATAAGCGCCAGCCGCCAACCATGATAAGATTCAACCACTGCCTTTAAATTCTGTTGTTGTATTTTAATTGCACTTATTGAATCTCTGATTATGTTGAGATGTAATGATATAGCTAAACGTGAATTAGGGAAGCCCCCTTGTGCTGGAAAAGAACAAGCCAGAAAGTGAGAGGAGTGGCTGCTGTGGTGACATTGGGCAGCACTCTTAGATGTCACCAGAGCTACCTTGAGTGGTGTTAGGGACTTGCTATTTTGCAGTGCAGTTTTGGGAGCTAACATAAACCATAACTTTCTACCTCAAAAGTTGCATTATCTACATCAGATTTACATGGTGAATCATAAATATGATAATCATCACTGCTCTGCATAGCCTTCTTGTTCTTGAAGTTATAGGCATCGATATACTAGCAACAATAGTTTCCTCTGTAGGATTGTCAAATTCTAATATCCATATCTTTTGATCTTTTTTACAGAGATAACATATTCTGAAAAATCTTTAGAGGATTCTTTACCATAAGTTTTCCATACAGTTGTATATTTGTCAATGAGCATTGACAAACTTGTTACTTCTCTAAAAATATCTTCCATTGCTGGGTTTTCTTCAATTAGGTCAAGAAAACGGCTCTAATACAACTGTTCTGAACCTAATTTGTTAGGGACCCCGCTATTATGAGCCCAAAATTGTTATTGACCCAAGGGCTGCACCAACAGCAAGCTAATAGTAGTTTTAGCATAAGAACAGCGATTAAGTTTCACAATAACAACAGTAGATTCAACAGAAACAACAATGAATTATAGAAAACAATTTTTAAATTTTTATTAGCAGTGGATCCAACACTTGGAGCGGCAACTAAATAATAGAGATTTCAGTGCAGAGAATCCTTAAAAGATAAGGAAGATTGGTAAACATTAGTAAATAATCTGCACAGTAACCGAAAATTTGTTGTGAATCTACTATCGCTTGAGCCTCTAATACCACTGATGTGAGCCAACCCAAAATTCTGCTATTATAACTGAAATTTGGAAATTCTGGAATTGGACCTAAACTATGAAAGCAAAGCAAACCCAAAATTTGAAAGTAACAAGGCGCTCACTGCAATAGAATGTTCAATATATTTAAAAGTACTCGCAACAAATAGAGGAGCAATCGTAACGACAATGATAGGCCAGAGATTTCGGCCAGAACTGAATACGCACTTTGGCTATAATAGAAATGATTCTCAGCAATAAATAGTTTGTAGCTGAGCATCATAGAACCCAGAAAATAAGTAGTTGAATATAAACTTTCCTGAGAATGTATGGACTCGAACTCATGCCTTGTTAGATAAGAAACAACCGCTCGTTTTGCTAGGGTTTAGGGTTTAGGTATTGCCTACTGAAACTTTTATTTCACATCAATTCAATAAATGGATGCTTCCAAGAGTATTGGGCTATGAATACGATTTCAATGATTCAAACACTCACCTTATTTTTCTTAACAGGATGTTTGATAGCTCTTGAACCTTTGTGTCTGTGTCTGTTCTAGGACCGTTGGAGGATCTTCCCAGCTTCTGAATCTTCCCAACTCCTCCCAAGCCCAATCCTTCAACGGGTGTGATCTTTGCGACCAGCAATTATGCAACAACCACGAACTCGGGCATTGGAGACGACTGTAATGGGGACGATTTCGCCGTCGATCCTTTCACAAGCGAGACAGTCGATTAGATGAAGATGTGGTTCGAGATCAAAATTGAGTTGATCCATACATGGCAGCTTCGGTAACATCCCAACTAATAGATCCAGACCGAGACTGGGCCGGAGGTGAACTTTAGCTTAGCTGAACTGAGACGTTCTTGCAGCTTGTATCTCAATTCCGGATTGAGTTACCTGCTTGTTCTTCCATGAAGATGACATGAGAGGCAAATTTGGCGCCCACCAGACTTGGGGATTTTCGTTTTTTGAATTTAGTGAAATGTTTTTTTTTTCAATTTTTTAATATAAGTAAAGTTCAATGGATAGTTTTTGTGTGCTATAACACTCTTTATTTTTAGGCTCTAGCAAAAAGGCTGGACCGCTTCCTTTTTTCTGGGGCTTTTCTAAGAGGCAGTGGAAAGGCTCGGTCGGTCATGGAGGGTGATGGGTGGTTTTTTAGACCATCTTCCTGTAATGTTTTGTGTAGAAAAAGGTGATTAGACTTCGGGCACACCTTTCAAATTCAACCCACATTGGCTGGGAGATAGTGCATTTACAGCAATAATCAGAGCTAACTGGAGACTTTATGATCCGTCCTCTGTGGATTCTTGTGACTTACAGTTTGTTGCATCATTAAAAGTAATTAAAGAACTTACGGTGGCTTGGGCGAAAAATAAGAAACGGGAGATGGAAGCTAGCTTAACTAATGTGGAACAGAGTATTAAGCAGTTCTATGAGGATTTTCCAGTGCTTACGGATGCATTCCACATTATGGAATTGTCGATGTTGGAAGCAAAGAGAAACAAATTGCTATTGGATAGAGAAGCAAAAGTAAGGATGAAAAGTCGAGCAATCTGGTTACAGCTCGGAGATGAAAATACTGCATACTTTCACAAGATGGTCAGTCACCGTAAGAGGATCAATACCATCTGGGATCTTCAAGATGACAGTGGTCGTACTTTAAAGGGCTTTCAGCAGCTGGCAGATGGAGGAGTGGCTTTCTTCAAGACCTTTTATCAAGCGCCAGAGGGTAATAACTTACAAGCAATAGTGACATTAGCAACAAAATTCAATTGCTAGATGCAGGAGGAGGATAAGGTGGCTTTAAGTGGACCAGTTTCGATGGCAGAATTACAAAAGGGTTTACATCTGCTGAAAAGAGAGCAGAGTCCGGGTCCAGACGAATGGACTTCGAAGTTTTATATAGCGTTCTATGATCTGATCAAAGAAGACCTTTTAAGAGTAGTGGAGCACAATAGGGTGATAGGCCATCTTCTGTCCAACATTAACTCTACTTTTATTAAATTAATCCCAAAGATCGATCAGCCTAAAACTTTTCGGCACTTCCGTCTGATTTCTTTGTGTAACACTCTCTATAAAGTGATTTCGAAGTTAATAGCAGAAAGATTTAAACCTTATGTGGCTAAGTATATCAAGCCTAAGCAATTTGGCTTCCTCTCGGGCAGAAGCATCCATGAGGCGATTGGATGTGCTCAGGAAGGCATCCACACTCTAAAGACTCGCAGACTTCCGACGAAAGTGATGAAGATAGATCTCTCTAAGGCATATGATAGAACAGACTGGATGTACATCAGGTTGATCCTTATTCAGATAGGTTGTGATATTCAATTTGTAAACTGGGTATGGTCCTGTATTTCATCAGTTAGCTTTTTGGTCTTAATTAATGGTGTTGCCTCTAGTTTTTTCTATCCTAAAAGGGGCCTGAGACAGGGCTGCCCGCTGCCACCCTACCTCTTTCTGCTTGTAATGGATGGCTTAAGTAACCAGGTTGTTGGTTTAGTGGATAACTGTACGATGAAGGGCATTTGCTATGGTAATACGTGCCTGGCCCACATCTTCTTCGTGGATGACGCACTATTTTTCTTGGGTAACAATGTGGAAGAGGTATTAGCCATTAAGGACATGTTTTGGCTATTTAGCATGGCAACTGGTATGCTAATCAATTTTGAGAAATCGGTGTGTTATCATAATGAATTAACCGATGCTGAGAAGGGGGTTTTTCTAGATATTATGCCAATAGAGACAAGTTTATTAGCAGATGGGTTTGTGTACTTGGGATTCCATCTTAAACCCAACAGTTACACTAAGCACGACTGGGATTGGTTAATTGATAAGGTGGAAGGTAAGATTGCGTTTTGGTGTAACCGATTCCTATCCCGAGGAGGCAAGACAGTTTTGATCATGAGCGTTTTAAACGCAATTCCTGTGTACTGGGTGATTCTAGCCAAAATACCCATTGGGGTGATGCTGCAGGATGATTTTAGGGGCGAAATTTAGCCCAATGGCGAAATTAAAGGAGTTTGAATTATTTGATGGGCGAATTTTGTATATTAAACCGATTTTCTATAAAATAATAAATTCGTCCCCCTTTTATTATTAAAATAATGTCTTAAAACTGAAATAGCCCTCTCTTATATTCATGAAAAAACCCAAAAATTCATTTTCCTCCTATAAAATCCCCCAAGAATGCTTGAGTCGCCTTTGATTTCTAACAAAATTTGAGTCGGATCCTTTTCTCGCCCCCAAATTCCTGTAAAATTCCCTTAAAATCGTGGATATCGCCCTCGATTTCTACCAGGTTTTGACTTAGATGCTTGGTTCGCCCCCGATTTTCAACATATTTTGACTCAGATCCTTGGTTCGCCCCAGATTTCCACTAATGTCGAACTGTAGTGGCTACTTTGCCCTACATCTTTGGTGTAAATCACATTTATGGTTAAGTTTATGCCTGAATTCGTTGTTTGAAGAGTTTTTGATCCTATATTTGTCCCTATAAAAAGTGTAGCTTACTCAGTGTATAACCCACCTAAAAAATCAAGACGCAGTGACGCAGTCACACATAGCTTAAGCTCGCAGAGATTCGAGAATTCAGGTTCAAGGTTAATCACTTAATCCTGTTTTGTTCACAGTTCAAGAATCAACGTTCCTAGGGGCCGTGTCTTGCATTGGATGGACAGAGTCAAAGATTACACTATACAGGTATTTATTTTGTTTATTTTTTGCAATATGTCGAATAGAGAAGGAAGGGAATTTGGCCATCGTTCGTTGGGCCAAACATAAATACCACAAAAATACCCATAAGTGAAATGGTAGTCGGTGTCCAATATGAGCAGGTTCTTCTTCTAGATAGAGGAAATGAGTCTGGGAAAGGTTTATATGTGAATTCGTGACATTTATTTTGCTTATGTTGTATTTTAGAGTAGAATTATATTGTATTGAGTTTTGGGCCAAATTTTTGAGTGTATAAAAAGACTGAACCTTGTAAACCTACTGGCTTGACTTTACATATATGGATGTAATTTTATCCTTGTATATTTTTTACTCTTTTTTTTTCATCAGTTCCCCAAAAATCTGATCTATCTACTGCTTTAATTGAGCCTCTGTTTAGGGGTCTTTTTATGGCTAGCCAAGAAGCCCAGGGCTTATTTTCTATTTGATTTAGTGAGTTTATACCTGAGGCTATTAATTTTATCATTTGCCTCTTCTGATTGAAAGGACAAGTTTGAAGCCCTGCTCTGTACAGCTTACAAATCAGTGATCATCCTCCATTACCTGATTTTTGTTTGCATTAAGAGAGGCACTTTCCCCACTTATAATTTTATTTCCTCCAGAAGCTGGATCACTGGGAAAAATGACTGCTCCCATCAGAACTTGGATCACAAATCCTGTAACCAAATATTGGATAACCATGAGTTCAAATTCTTTAAATTCAATACTTCATCTGTCAATCTATCTTCACTTGAGCCAATTTTCAAGGTAGCTAGCTCTAAAATCACTCTCATATTTGCTATACATCTTCAGATTGGTTCAAATTTCTCTTAAACATGTTGAATTTGTACAATGCAAACTAAGCTCTTCAAGTAAAGGAAATGTTCTATCCACCGATGTAGTTTCTAGCTTTTCAAGTAATTGGAAATGCTCTATCTTTACACACGCTAATGATCAAGCTGGCATCTCCTTCAACCTCCAATTGATCTGGATTCTGAACAAGTGTGAACACAGATAAAATCTCACATAAGGTGATATCAATTCAGTGTCATTTTTAGACGTTTGCCCCTGACACCAGCACATATATCAAAATAATTTCATGGAATTTGTGAATTTCCTCCACCTATTTTTCCAAGGTTGTTTCCAGCTCCGTCAAAATTTGATTTAGATTAATCTATATTGGGCGTTTACAAAAGGGGGTTAACCTTTGTCCACTGCTAAACTTTCATGTTTTACAGCCATAAATCAAAATAATTTCACCATTCGTTTTGGTATAGTTTCCCCTTCGCCTGTTTTCGAATGTGTTGCTTACAGTTCCGTCAAAAGAAAATTTGTATACTTATATGTGTGGTTACTGATTGTAAATCATTACCTACTCCTAACATTGCAATTCCAACTGTCATAAATCAAAATAATTTCAAACAGTGCAATTCTAATGGTCACTTAGACTATTAAACTCATATTTGTAATGGTTATATGTTAGGTGTATTAGTTTTACTAAAGTAAATACTCAAAACCATAGAATTATGTTTGAATTTGGTATACGAGATGACAATACCTTGCTCACCCAGTCACCTGAAAACTCCCGAAAGGCACTGAGAAACTTTGTATTAAGTTTTTGTGTTTTAATATCACCAATTTTGATTCTCATAATTTTCCTTGAAAATAGTATCAACTGATTTTCGTTTAAAACATACATCTACATCAGCAAATAAAATGGAAATTTTATGAACTCCCAGTGAAATTCATTTGCACAGATGCATCTCTTACATAACTCCATATAAATAAATTCCTTGTTGTCACTAAGTATTCAAAGATACATCAGCAACAACCTAAACAGCGTGCTGCTTAGCAGACTTTAAACAAATATGGTTAGTTTTAACATCAATCATCACTTGAATTGCTCCGACTGAATTGATCAAATGTCGAAACCCAATAACTCCAGAAAGGGTGCTTATCTAAAACTGAAGTATTTAAGGATTTGTAGGCATGAATTATTCAACTAACAGAAATTAATCACAACTTACAAAGGGAAGGTGCTTCTGCACATTATGCCCTAACATTGAGACCCTAGTGGGAGAGGGAAACAACTTATGACTCCTCAGTGACCCCCATGATCAACTCTTGAACTATGGCAATGCTGCTACGAATCTTCTAGGAAAATTCTAGAACAATATAACAATTGTATCCCTGAAGTCACTTGAAAAATGTCGTCCATTCTACTTTCTCAAAAATCCAAAATACTATGAGATTGTTGTGTACAAGTTCTATTTTGAAATTTCACACATGTTTAGTCCTCCACCCATCTTTGCTATCAAATTATGTTCTTTGTCTACTTATCAAGAGTGTTTCTCAACCTCCCTCTCTTTTCAAAATTCAATCCACATTAAGAAGATTTGCCCTCAAAATTGGAAGAGGCAAATGAAATCATAAAAAAATATAGTTTGAGCTCATGCGGGAGAATTTAAGGAAAGATATTGCTTCTAGTTCTTTAATAGAGGAGATTATAAAAGACAATGATGCAAAGTCATAATAGAAGGTTGAGAAACTCTTGAAGGATATTGGAGAGTGGAGAACAAACTTACAAAGCATTAGGAAATCTTACTTGCAACTACCATTTCTCAAATCCGAGTAGATAAAAGAAAACAAGAGACAGAGAAGCAAGGGAAAAGTTGGATGAAGTCCAAAATAATGGCATGAGGAAAATAAGCAAACAACAACGCTAGTTGAATAAAGAGATTCTTAGAGAAAAAGGTATTAAGAAACCTTGGTAGATGCCAAATTGCTAGCCACAATGAACATTGAATACCATTAAGAGCATAGTTTGGGGATATGAGTTTGATGGCATCCCCAAGCTAAGAGGCCGCATGCAATATTTTTTGAATTTCAATGTCCTTGAAAAGTAGGTAAGGAAATACCTAGATGATGTGAGGGAAGAGGTGAAAAATAGAGCTAGTGTAGCATAAATAGTAGGGAAGGTCCTATACAAGATCTCGACTTAGTGGCAAAAGTTATTAGGGGTCATGGATTTAGGGACAAAAGTTCTACCTTACTTCTTGCTAAATGCCAAATATAACTTGTTTGGAATGCTGATTTGTACGACATATTGAAGCATGTAACAATAATAATTTTTTCCCTTACTAGATGCTCCTTTCATGTTTAAAAATAGAGAGTACCCTTTAATTATGCATGCACATAATTCACTGTTGTTCATAAGTAGAAAGTAACTTCACTTTACTTTAGCTCTGCCTCGTCCCAACCTGTGTGATTGTTTTTGGCATCCTATTTGCATGAGTCTAAAAATAGCACTGAAGTCAATGTTTAGTTAAATATATTTTGTTCTAGGCATCGCCTCTACTTGTGCAGTGAACCATAAGTTCCATGATCAGTTTGCAACCTCTACATAGTAATCCCATTTTGTATTGACATCCTGGTACCTAACAGTCCCATTGACCTACTTTTGTGGTCATTTGTTGGACATTAATAAAATTATCTTACCTTATCTTATCTACTTACCTTTTCTAAGGCACCCTCTTGCACAAACTCACCATAATTTTGATTCCTTTACTGCTGAATTGAGCACTGTCTCTGTCTTGTAAGAAAACACCATTAACACAGGTTTCTTTTTCCCTTGCATGGGTGCCAATGATTGAATTCATATGGATCTCACTAGGCTTCAAAGCAAACACTTCACTTTTGCTCTATTGACCTAGATGATTGCTGTCCCCGGACCTATCAATGATTTTATGCAAGCTGAAACTCTATTTGTGGTGTTTTCTTTGCTTGTAGTCTTTCCTGTATTCATAATTTGCAAGGAAGCATACATGCAATTATTCTGACCATATATATATATATGGATATCATTCTTAATTACACAATGCCAATCAACATCATTAACATCCAAAACACAATCTGCACCTGTTTTCCTAGGCACTGGATATCACATTACAAGAATGGGACAACCTCGAAAATGCTGATACATAAATATGAAAATGCTAATACCCACATCAATGGGAACATATTGTTTTCCATAGGCTGGGAAACAACCATCTTGTTCAACAATTCTTTTGTGACAGAATGGGCACAGGTGAAATCTATATGCACAAGGCACCAAGTTTGAATCAGTTGCATCAAGATCCTCATAGCAGATTGGGAGCAAATGGGATATTGTGGGAGGAATAGAGTTAGGTCCATTCCTATTAGTTGACCCCCATGGGGATAGCCTCTCCAAGCTCTACCATTTCCAGTTTTCCCAACTCTACCTGGAGTCAATATGGGTTTGATTTTATATATGGATGACATAGTGTGATGATATTCTAGAGTTGATTATGCCTTAGCCTATGGATTCTCATGGCACATTTGAATTAATGGCTATGAGATGCTTCTTCTCATGATGACTAGTTGTAGGTATGCTCTTATGTTGCAATTGATCATCCTCTTGTGCACTCTTGGATCCTTATTTAGGATCATAACCTAGCTTGCCAACACTTTCCTATGACTATCGAGTTCTCTTATTTCTAGGCACATGAATGGAAACTTGATTTTGTTAGACATTGTGGGGTTGAATGCTCTCAAAATCCCTCATCATTGGCACATGTGGAGGCATGCCAAGTCATGGTAAAAGGATCTATATGCACAAACAACTCTTGACATGAATTTATCCTTGGAGAATAGTAGTATACACCTGTCACAAAAGAATTCCTGTAGGCTGTAGCAGATTGTTCTTTTTGGCCAACACTTGAAGTAATTCCAGGTTCTGTTTTGGATGCTTCTCCTCCTAGCCAGATTTTAGAAGATGAACTGTGTGCTGGAATAGAGATGTTGTTGTCTCAGCTTCAAATGATCTGAACACACAAGGGAGAGTTAAGGAGCTAGTAGCATGCTAGATTAGTTTTGTTTAATGAAGTACGAGTTATGCAACAAGATAATTATTAGTATCATGCTATTTTGAACAACAGTTAATGGGCACATATATAGAGAAAGGACACTCTATCTTTAGTTAATATGCAGGGTGCACTTTTAGTCAACTGGATGTGCTAATTTTAGTTAAGCATTGTATGTGAGGTGATATGTGTATATTCTAACAAAATCACCTAGCAACAAGATTGTTCTATAATACATAGAAGATGTCATTAAAAGAGCCAATTTGGAACATGTTATAACCTTCGAGCAAAAGAGCATTGGAGAGTGGTGTTTGGATCATCACTACAACTAGTTACACTATCTTCGCTTCCATGGTGTTTGCTCCACCATTTGCTTGAACAAACGAACCCACTAAATCTGTTGGTGAATGTGTGAGACGGAGACCTTCAAATCCTGCATATTATTGTAATTCCATATTTCAAACTTTTTCTTTCAACTCTTTGATTTCTTCATCCATCTCTTCATTCTTTTCCTTGTAACATTCATCCTCCACTTAGAGCATAACTATCTTTCCTTTTTTTCAGAACTTTCATCATTCAGGCTTTTCACCTTCGAGTCTTTCATAGTTGGGTTTCCATGTATTGTTCCAAGCTTCCATTCTCCCCATTGCTTGAGAAACATAGTCTTGGAAATCATGAGAGTTATTTGTTTTGACAGAGTGAGTCCCTAAACCTGTCAACTGAGTATTGTGTTGAGTCCCTAAACCTGTCTTTAAACAGGAAATTCATCCAATGGTACACAGTCCAAAGTAACTCTCATTTAGAGAGAGATTCACCTTTTTTCACATCGTTGACAGTGCACTGTAGAAAAACAAGTAGGATCCAGAAGGAGTTGCCTTCTATTTTCACTTCCAACACTGTTTTATCCTTTGTGCCAAAAGCTTAAATGCATGTGGACTGTAAGAATGCATCATAGCTTACTACAGTTCAAACTCAAATTTGAGAAAAATATTTCTTCATGAAGTTCACACTAGACAGAAACAAGGAGTTGCCTAGTACTTTCACAGCATCCAGGACCACCAATCATCCTTTTCACCAAAAGCTTAAAAAGATTGTTTAGATGGTAGAATGCAAGATAGTTGACTACAGTTCAAAATCAACTTTGAGTGGATTAAGATATGCAGAAGTTATTCTTATAGTGTGAAACATACATGCATTGTCAGGTATATCATCCTTCTATGAAGAATGACTAGGACCTGCAACCTCTACCTATTGTTTCCAAACCATATCCAAGATTGTTTCCTAGGTTTTCCCTTGTTTCTTCCTTCTGCTTTCCAAGTTCTGTTGTTATTTTAGTGTTTAGAAGATCTATCTTGAAATGCATCAAATGTGCCATCATTATAGATTTGGGGATCATTATCAGCATCTTGAATTTTGGTTTTTATTTTTTGATTGATATGAGTATTTCAGGAGCACAATAATGACCTAAACATTGCCCATCCATCTCTTGATGCACTTGAGCTAAGTGTTCAGTTGCATTTCTAGTTTTGTTTAACAATATATTGTATGGTAGTCGATGTCCAGTTCATGAATGTATTTTGTTTGGCATTTACGCTAGTTGCATGTTTGTAAGTATTTGCTGGTTATTAAAAAATAATAAAATATTGATGTTTCCTTTCGAAACAATCCTTTTGCCTAGACAGTTACAATAAGTGTATTATGATATAATGCTTTGGTCACCTTTCTTCTTTGTATAGAGGCTTCTATATATGCAAATAGTCGTAGATTGTTATGGCTATGATACGATTTAATGCTTATCCAACTGATTGCTCTTTTCGAAATTGGATTTGTATTCTTGTTTACAGCTTAGTGGTATTCATTTTCTAGCATTTGCATTAGACTTTATAACGATGGTTTCTGATACCAAAAGACATCATACTTCACAAAATTATGAGGTTCACAAAAGACATATTCATTGTACATAGTCCCAAGTCCACTTTAGGAACAACTTTATTCGGGGTATGTTTCCCCTAGTTGATTATTGTATGTACCCAGAGTTGTTGATACAGTTCTAAGCCATTCCAAGAAGAAAATTTAGTGATTCCCATAACTTGTAGTTACCCAAATCCCAATTGGGTAGTGATTAAATCCTTCTAATGCTGCAAGTGTAGTCTCAACATTCTTTTTCTGAAGAACAAAAGGAAGAAAAATGAGGAAGGAGGACACAATCAAACTCATTAGCACTGAGGGTTTTGAATTAGCACTGGGCCTCCACAAAAATAATAAGTAGTTTGTATAAAATGTGATAAGTAGTAATTATAGAGCCCCAAAGGATGGTTTTGGAAATTTTATTTCAAGTACCTCTGCCATCAACAGGTAAGAGACACTCAGACATGTCTAGACTCTAAAGGTAGTTTTAGAATTACAGAGAGTGAGGATTCCATTAAATGATTGAATATTTAGTAATTTTTCCTAAGGTAATGTGGAATAGATCTTGTCAAAATTGTTTGGAAGAAATTAAGAGGCATGTAATTTTGTATGGGGAGAGGCCAACCTATTGTTTCCTATAAAGAACAATCTCCCATGTGATTTGATAGTCTCCCCTTTTTTGTTGGCCTAGTTCACTTCTTGTAACAACCTTTTGAAGATCATTCTTAAGACCTTCAAGCTTCCTTGTCAGACTTCAAATAATCATTCCCTCTTCTCTGAATTTTGGAATTTATAGTTATAATGCTACTAGGATTCTTATGAAAACTAAGAACAAGGAATTTCGCACTACAAAGGAAAACTTCTTGATTGAGTTGGTCACTTGCTAGCCTGCTAGGCTAGAAAACAAACTAACAAATATTCACCTACAACAATCTCTTATTCACTTTGGCTTAAATGTTCTTTACCTATGTTATAGATGAGCTAGAGTGTCAAAGCACAAGATAGAACTCTTGGATTTTCTGGCAAACTAGCAATGTTTCTTCATGGATGCTTATGAATTTTTATGTGACAGAGCAATAGAGAAAGCTGTTCATGTGGATGATGTTGTGAGGAGATTTCCTGGTTTCACAAAGAAGCAATTCATGTATGCTTTCCAAAATTTTATGCATGTCAAATATTGAAGATGATAAAGCTCAAATTTTAAATGATACTGATTGTACATTTTTTTGTCAGGGAATCTATATCATTCTTGGCAAATGAATGCTACGTCTACTCAACTATTGACGAGAACCACTACAAATCAACTAATGGCTAATACAATTATAATCGTGTTGTTGCTTCTATGTGCTCAATGAATTTAATATCTATGTTTGGCCTCAAGAACAATTGTTTCTATAGTCCTTGTTCCAGTGGAAGATTTTATTTTCAATGCTTCTTTTGCTTATTTATTATTTTAAATTAAGTTGTGGATGTGTTTGTATGTTTAGAAATATTTGAGGTTAAAAAATTCAATACTTGTTTGAGAATATTTTCATATGAGATAAAGTGTTATTAATGTAGACCAACTTCTTTGCCATATTCGATCCTAATTGATTTCTCTTTATTGAATAGATGAAAGCATAAGTGCTTTAATTCCTCTCACATGGAGGAGCATCCTCTAGAGAGAGCAATGGGGAAGTTACCGAAACTTAGGGTATATTTATTATATGACTACCTGGATGCACATGGAACATCATATTGCAATCTTATCATGATGATTTGTTATTTGTTTCACCTACTCAGGTCATGACATGTTACTACCATGTTTGCAGGATTTGCAGGATTTGATAATGTAGCATGCAGACCACTCTGCGGGCCTGTTTATTAGACTTGCTACAAGGCCTTCTCAAGTTTGAACTATTAGAATGTAGGGAAGCTTCAAAGGATATAAGACATCCATTTTTAAGATAATATTCGAGAAGATTTGAATATAGTGCATACAATTCATGAGTATGCTTATGACTATCTATGAGTCTTCAAGTCAAGTCTTTAATGAATGCAAAAGGCAATGAAGAATACATATGTGCTCAAGAATTTAATGATGAAAACATCAACAAAGCAATTGATGAGTATTAAGGGTGTGTTAGTTCCTTCTATCAAGGATTATAGCATCTAAAATCCTCCAAACCCCTTTGCTTATGTGCTTTCATTTCAACACTCTCATGCTTTGTTGACTTTCATATTCTTGTTATCCAGGACAATCTGTCTTTTCCCCTTATTCACCCAGATTGGAATGCAGGTGAAGAGATATTTCTCTTAGAGGTATGACAAACTGGAAGGTATCTAAAAGGCAACACATTGTTTACTTTTAATGAGTTGGTATTGTGATGGACTTTTTACTGTTGTCTTTATTAGTTTCTGTGGACTTTACTTCTCATAAATATCATTTGTTAATATGCCCATTTGCAGGGAGTTGAAATGTATGGACTAGGGAACTAGGCAGAGGTTGCAGACCATGTAGACACAAAGACAAAATCCCAGTGCTATGACCATTATATGATGGCATACATGAATTATCCATGGTACCCTCTATTTGTACGGTGCCCGTTCCTTCACCTTTTGTGTTTATACTCATTGAGTTAAAATCAGTATTGGGCTTGACCATTTATTTCAAAACAAGGACTTTCATGGGGAAACTCACCAAATTTGGATGAGGCGTGGCATACATTCAAACCTAGTATTCATTGCTTAGGTTACCCATTGACTTTCTTCCAGAGCTCACTTGTGAATGATGATATGCACCTTGCACTTTGTACATGCCAGCTCAATATTTCCCTTCTAGCCTACTGTTCCATTTCTATATTGTATAATCCAGTACAAGAAATGACATAAGAAAGGGTTGCAATTTCTATGTACTAGCCATCCCATGAAAAAATTGCACACAATATCCACCATGTAGGTTCACTTTTTTGTCTAATTTTGTAGTCCTATGTGCACCCTCTTTTGGAATTTCAAATAATTCCATAGTCCTAAGTGCACCCTCCTTTGTAATTTCAAATAATTCTGTAGTCCTACGTGCACCCTAGATTGTACATTCATGGCACCATGGTTCATCTTCACATTAATTTCCAGTTCCAACATAAACAATGCATAGCATTTTCCCTTATTGGCTGAGTCTAGGCGGATCACCAGGGTGATTTCTTTACATAACTCATACATTGGGTGTATTGTCAGCATCCAAGAATGAGAACTTCACTCTTAGGTTTCAATTTGGTTTAATTTTCGCCTCAAATTTCAGGGTGCATAGTGATTCCAATTCACTCCAATATTTTGAGTTATTATATTTTTGTCCCAAGTGTGGGAGGTCCCCATATCCCATATGAGTGATCAGTTTTGGAATTTGATTGGTAATTGTCCCTCATGAGGCAATTTTACCCATCAACTACTATT
This sequence comes from Larix kaempferi, assembly GCA_027924585.1. Classification (NCBI taxonomy): domain Eukaryota; kingdom Viridiplantae; phylum Streptophyta; class Pinopsida; order Pinales; family Pinaceae; genus Larix; species Larix kaempferi. The sequence goes on from BSBM01000510.1 coordinate 36,271,897, forward strand.
AAAACACATTGATACTCTTCAAAAATGTTCATTGAAATGCTTAATGTTTTTTTAGAAATAGGGCATAATTTTCAAATTTTAAAGGTGGATTGGATTTGAATTTCCAACCCTGTGAGTGATACACTTATGGCCTTCACTATCTCAGGAAAATATTATGGTCATCAATAGCTAAAGAAAATCTCCATCAACATTTTGTTTTGCTCATCTTAACCCCATTTTGTACCTCTCCACATTGTATATTTATGTATTTAACACAAAAAGTTGTAAATGGATCCAAACTCATGTGCACATCTACAAGAGTTGTTCATCAAGCCCAAATATTCTCAATTTTATCATCATATGACCAAGTTATGGTCTATGTATGTTTTGTGTATTCAAGGGCACATCTTTAGGTGGGAAAACTTCATTCAATAAAAAACAATATACTCAAACAGGACTAAGATTGTGTTTTGACAGTTACATGAATTACAATAGCCCAAGAGCTTTGCAACAAAATACTACATGTTGTATTCCAGCCTCCAACAACAAAAATGCAACATCTGAATTTTCTGTTTTAGTTAGCCACGTGGTTGTGAAGTTTCTCTTCAAGCATAAAAATCAATTGTTTTTGTTCCCCTGATAGCAATTTATGTGCCTCCATCACTTAGTAATCAATAATAAATTTCCCACAATATATGGCATGACTATTTCCGATTCCTAGATCTTGAGATTGAGCATTCACAGGTTAAGGTTTTTATGTGGCTTCATTCTTGGCCCCAACACCAACATCATTTCATTGCTTGGCTATTTGATTACCAATGTTGTGTTGTGTGGACCTAAAGTTCTTTGATCTTGAAGGAATTATATGTTAGTATTATGATTTACAAGTAGTAGATGTGGACTTTTGAAGTTATAGTGACATTTCGAGGCTAGTGGTTTGACTTGGAAAATGGCCTATGTGATCTTCCCAATGACTGTCAAAATATGGGTCATGCAAGATTGGAGTTTTAGTTTTAGATTGCTTCTAGGGTGGGATATGTGCTCTTACCTTGCCCTTTTATCTTTGTTTGATTGATATCACCCCCACTTTTTTATGTCAATGAAGAGTTTGGTTCTTTGAAATCTCCTCATTGCTTCAATGTATTGTCATGTACATGGAACATCACTCACCCTTTAACTATTCTTTGGATGCTCATGGCCATCTTATTTCCCTTCATTAGGAGATCAACATGGAAATCAAGGACACATTATAGAATGAAAATACCTTTGATTGAATGTGATCCAAAGATGTTTTGATAGCCACTAGTAGGTGTGTTCTTTCCACCAACCATACTTCCTCTCACTTCTGGATTGGTTCATGCTAGCTAGAGATGGGACTCAATGAGGTTTGAAGCTTGACTTTAAATACTTGGGAATGCATTCTTTAAACCTTCAATGAAGTCCACTACCCTTTTCGAATCTGCAATTATTTTGTTTTGATTGTGGCACTAGTTCAAGTCATTCTTTATGTGTTTGATGACTAATTCATAAGGTTGAACATGGTTTCCTTCTTATGTTTTCTAGTGAGAAACTTCAACCATCTTAAAAACAACTTTAGTATGCTAGTATATGTCAAATATTGATGCCAACATATTTTAAACATCGGTTTGTAAGTTTTTAGTACAATGTTCTTAAACAATATAGTATAATAGTAAGAGTAGGATGTTTTTTTCAAGTGACATCTTAGTTATGAAAGGTAGTTTTGGAAGCTTTTTATGGATGTCTTGTTACAAATTAAAAAAAAATATGAAGGTCTATGGACTAAGATATAAGTACATGTATTACTTGTAAGACTTTTTGGGAAGATGATATAGTATCCTTGGTAAGAGTTATTGAATTTTAGAGAATGACGAATAGGATATTGACCCAGATTGAATTCATAGGCACTCATGTCAATGGTGAACATCAATGCCATAACATGTTTGGGATTGTTATGATGAATTCCATATGGACTATCGCATGGTTCTAGAGGAACAAGAAATGGTTCACTCTATTTGATGTTGTTGCAGTATTCCTCACCTTTTAAACATTTTATCCATGTTTATTGATATTCTCGACAAATTCAAAGCTTTTGATTTGTTTCAGAAAATAACCCCTTTAGACTGAAAAAGTTGAAGTCTATTTTTTACACTCCAAATATTGAAGTCTCTGGGTGTTTTTATCATCACTGGGAGAATTTTGAAGTGGCCGAGACAAGTAATGAAGTGCATGGGGCATTTCTATCATCACTGGGTCAATTTAGAAGTGCATGGGGGAAGTATTGAAGTGCCTGGGGGGGATTTTGAAGTGTGTAGGGAAAATATTGAAGTGCATGGGGCGTTTTTATCATCCTTGGGAGAATTTTGAAGTGCCTTGGAAAATACTGAAGTGCTTAAGGTTTTTTTATAATCTTTCGGAGAACGTTGAAGTGCCCGGGGCAAGTATTGAAGTGCGTGGGGTGTTTTCCTCATCACTGGGTGAATTTAGAAGTGCCTAGGGCATTTTTCTCATCACTGGATGAATTTACAAGTGCTTGGGGTTGTTGTTTATCAATAAATGGAAGATTTTATAGTGTCGCGACATTTTAAAATAGTGATTGGCAAAGTTATCACTTGCCGAGGCAGATTTTTGTGGATTGGGGCATTTTTGTGATTGCCATGGTGCTTATATCATTGTTAGGTGTTTTTCTCCCTTGCCTAGGGAAAGTATTGAAGTGCCTAGGGCATATTTATCATCATTGGATGAATTTTGAAGTGTCTAGGGCAAGTAATGAAGTGCCTAGGCAAACATGGAAGTGGACGGGGGTGATTTTATCTTCATTGCAAGAATTTTCCAAGTGCCTGGGGAAAATATTGAAGTGTATAGGCGTTTTATCATCGTTGGGGGAATTTTGAAGTGGTTGAGGCAAGTATTGAAGTGCATGGGGAGTTTCTACATCATTGGGTCAATTTAGAAGTGCATGGGGCAAGTATTGAAGTGCCTGGGGGAAATTTTGAAGTGCTTGGGGAAAATTTTGAAGTGCATGGGGAGTTTTATCATCCTTGGGAGACTTTAGAAGTGCCTCATAAAATATTGAAGTGCTTAGGGCATTTTTACCATATTTCGTAGAATTTTGAAGTGCCCGGGGCAAGTATTGAAGTGCCTGAAACGTTTTTATTGTCAATGGGTGAATTTTAAAGTGCATGGGGAATTTGTCTTGTCAATGGGTGAATTTTGAAGTGCATGGGGCGTTTTTCTCATCACTGGGTGAATTTAGAAGTGCATGGGGTTATTGTTTATCAATGTAAGGATGCTTTTATAGTGTTTGGATGTTTTAAAACAATGATGGCCAAAGTTATCACATGCCAAGGAAAATTTGTGTGTAATGGGGCATTTTTGTGATTGCCTGGGTGATTATATCATTGTTAGGTGTTTTTCTCTCTTGCCTAGGGAAAGTATTGAAGTGCCTAGGGCATCTTTATCATTATTGGACGAATTTTGAAGTGTATAGGGCATGTAATGAAGTGCCTGGCAAAACATGGAAGTGGACAGGGACGTTTTTATCTTCGTTGCGAGAATTTTCAAGTGCCTGGGGAAATATTGAAGTGTATGGGCGTTTTTATCATCGTTGGGAGAATTTTGAAGTGGTCGAGGCAAGTACTGAAGTGCATGGGATGTTTATATCATCATTGGGTCAATTTAGAAGTGCATGGGGCAAGTATTGAAGTGCATGGGGCAAGTATTGAAGTGCCTGGGGGCAATTTTGAAGTGCTTGGGGAAAATATTGAAGTGCTTAGGGCATTTTTATCATCTTTCGAAGAATTTTGAAGTGCCTGGGGAAAGTATTGAAGTGCCTGGGCATTTTTCTTGTCAATGGGTGAATTTTGAAGTGCATGGGGTGTTTTTCTCATCACTCGGTGAATTTAGAAGTGCATGGGGCATTTTGCTCATCACCAAGTGAATTTAGAAGTGCATGGGTCGTTTTTCTCCTCACTGCATGAATTTAGAAGTGCTTGGAGTTGTTATTGATCAATGTATAAATGCTTTTATTGTGTTGGGACATTTTAAAACAGTGATGGGAAAATTTATCACTTGCTCAGGCAAATTTGTGTGGATTGAGGCATTTTTGTGATTGCCTGGGTGATTATATCATTGTCGGGTGTTTTTCTCCCTTGTCTAGGGAAACTATTGAAGTGCATAGGGCATCTTTATCATCATTGGATGAATTTTGAAGTGTCTGGGGCAAGTAATGAAGTGCCTGGAAAATCATGGAAGTGGATGGGGGCGTTTTATCTTTGCTGGGAGAATTTTGAAGTGCCTGGGGAAAAAATTGAACTGTCTGGGTGTTTTTATGATCATTGGGAGAATTTTGAAGTGGCTGAGGCAAGTATTGAAGTGCATGGTGCATTTCTATCATCATTGGGTCAATTTAGAAGTGCATGGGGTAAGTATTGAAGTGCCTCAAGGGAATTTTGAAATGCTTGGGGAAAATATTGAAGTGCATGGGGAGATTTTATCATTCTTGGGAGAATTTAGAAGTGCCTAGGAAAATATTGAAGTGCTTAGGGCATTTTTATCATCTTTGGGAGATTTTTGAAGTGCCTAGGGAAAGTATTGAAATGTTTGGGGAGTTTTTCTCATCATTGGGTGAATTTAGAAGTGCATGGGGCGTTATTCTCATCACTAGGTGAATTTATAAGTGCATGGGGTTGTTATTTATCAATTTATGGATGCTTTTATGGTGTTGGGACATTTTAAAACAACGATTGGGGAATTTATCACTTGCTGAGGAAACTTTGTGTGGATTGAGCCATTTTAAGTATTCACTGACAAATATGCAACTCTCCTACCATTCGACACCAAAGAGAAGAAATTTTGGTGAGAAGATTGGTTGGAAGGTTGGAATTGGGCCAATAACTATCTCTCTATATAAAGGAAGTGGCCCGCTACTAGGATATTCACTTAATTATATCAATTTGTTGGCATGTCAAGATTCATGACCCCACATGTCCATTTGACCATTAAGGGATGAGATAACAAGTAGAGTCCCTACTTGCCCTAAATCTAGTTAGTGCAGTCGTGTTTTTTCGACACTTTCTAGTTGCAAGTGATCAAATACTGCTTTTGAAATGTATAAATAAATCCATCCTCTCCTCATTCATACACTTGTTCATTCGAGAGTCTAGGAGTCGAGAGAGTCCAGAGTTGAGATCTGGTGGATGGTTCTTCTGTTGCACTACTTTAGTAATCTACAAAATCAAAAGCTTGAGTCTTATTGGCAAAAGATTCACCAAATTTTTACTATATTTTATAAATCAGTGAAAGATTCGCTAAGTTTTTACAAATTTTTATAATTAAGTGAAATATTTGCCAGTATTTTACAATATCTTATAATTTAGTGAAAGATTCGCCAAGATTTTACAACATTATATAATGAAATGAAAGATTCGCCAAAAAAGTTATATATACATATTATATTATTAATAAAATCGCCTTCAAGTTTTCCTATATATCGGGGAGATTCGCCCATTTTTTATACATATAAATTTTGAGGGGGTTCTTAAAATCATCCCTGGTGATGCAAACTCTAAGGAAGCTTATTTTCAGGTTTCTCTGGAAGGGCAAAGACGTAAAAGGAATGCATTGGACCTCCTGGGAATCTATATGCAAACAAAAGGAAGCAGGGGGGTGGGGCATCAAAGATATTTTTACCTTTGGCAAAGCATTGGCAGCCAAATTTGTCTGGCAGCTGATTTCTAAAGAAGGTAAATGCCAAGCAATTTTAAAATCAAAATATTTGCACAATCAATCTCTGCTATCATGGATTCGTCAGCCTGTCAAAACTGGAAGAGGGGGGTCACTCTTTTGGAAAAATATTGTTGTTGCTTATCCTGTAGTAGGGGATCGATTGATATGGCAGGTGGGCAATGGATTGGAAGCCCGTATTGGAGTGGATCACTACAAAGGCGTGTCTCAAAGTCACCGGCTGCCCCAGGAATGTATAATTTTTTTGGAGGAGAGGGGTATCAGAGTTTTGGCCGATATCGCTAAGTGAATTTCCTTTTTTATTCAGCATTGGAAGTCTGCAACTTCTTTATTGATTCTAGAGAGATGGAGTGATAGCTGGAAATCTTGGACCGACGAGTTAACCAACAGCTATTTACAATTAAGTAATGTATCAGATTCTTTACATTGGCAAGGTGCTGTAAATGAAGGTTCGTTCTCAGTGAGAGCAACTTATAATGCTTTGTGGAGCCATCGTTTGCATGAAGACCCCTAGTGGTGGGGGAAGAAGCTATGGAAAACCTCGACAACCCATAAAAGTAAGATTTTGGTATGGTTTATTCTACAGGATAAAATCTTAACTTGGGACAAGCTTAAGAGGAGGAACATTGAAGGTCCAAGGAGATGCAGTTTATGCACAGAGGTAGATGAGGATGCTGCTCATCTTTTTATGCATTGTCCTTTTATTCTTCAAGTTTGGGCAGAGTTGAGACAGTCCTTAAATTTGAACTTTGTGGATGGTGGAGATTCGTTTGTAATCTTTATGAAGCAATGGTTTGATGATCCTTTATTGAAAAGATTTAGATGCTTAGTCTTCTTGGTTCCATGGTATGTATGGAATGCTCGTAATCTCTATATTTTTGAGGGAATTAATCAGCCAAGTTTCTTTGTGTCATCCCAGGTGCTATCCATTTTCCAATTATTTCAAGGATTGGTAAAAAAGATTAAGGTTAGACTACCAAAAACAATCTCAGATCTACAGGAGGATAATGTGGGTTTCTTTGATGGAGCTTGCAGAAATAATCAATGTGGTTTGGGAGGCATTATGAGCCTGTCTGGCATTAAGTATAGCTTTCAAGCAAATGGAGGGATAGGTTCGAACAACAGAGCAGAAGATTTAGCCCTACGTGTCCTATTAATGTTTGCTATTGAGAAAAAGGTGGAAAAGCTACAGATTTATGGAGATTCGGAAATATGGATCAATCATATGAACAAAGGAAATTCTTTCAACAACCATGTGCTACAGAACCTTGGAAGCAATATATCTAATCTGGTTTCTCTGTTAAAGGATGTATCTTTTGCTCACGTGTATAGAACTCAGAATACTCAAGCTGATAGCTTATCAAAAGCGGGCTTAAATATGGAAGAAGGACAGTGCATGAAGACAACTTATGTCCAAGAGTCTAGTGAAATTAGCAGGTTTCATTTAGCTTCACTCTTCTAGTTTTTTGGGTTCAAGCCTTTTGGCTTCTCTAACTGATAAGGGCTTTTTTAGAAGTTTATTTTAAAAAAACAGTATTTAAAGCTTATCTTAAGCTAGGTTTTAGTTTGTTGGCACTATCTGGAAGACAGTTATGGCACTTAGTGCAGACATATTTTATTTGATATCGTGCTAGCAAGCACCTATGGAATGTATTTTGCTCTTAACGATCAATATATGATTTTTTTTTCTTTTGAAAAAAAAAACGCTCTTTTTTTTCACAACCCCATAAAAACCATACTCATATTCATATAAATAAATCAAACTATATAGAATTTACATCGAGTCTTTTTTCCACAACCCCATAAAAACCATACACCTATTCATATAAATAAATCAAAGTATATAGAATTTACATCGAGTACATCAAGGATCAAAGATCAAAGATCAAAGAGAGAACATAATATGTACCAAACTATGTAAATGTCTCGGACAACATATCCATAACATAAAATATAAATAACATACTCCCTGCTCTGTTAAAGTATCTCAAAACTGTAAAGAAAATAAGAACAGTTTAAATGATGAAAGGATAAGTTTTGATCCATGGAGAGACTGCTCTGTATATAAAATGTCCTCGGGAAAGAGAGATCCTTCTTTGAAAACCTATCCACTACCCTGTTGAAATATCTTATATGTGCCTAAACGAAATGTTCGAAAAAGACTCTTGTAAGGAACGAATTCTAAGCATCCACCAGTCCAATAGCGCAATCTGAATATTGGAAATTTTGTTTTCCCAATCAATGATGACTTTGGAGTCCCCCACAACATGCAAAGTAGGAATTTTTTTGTCATTTGCTAAGAACAAGAGAATCCAAAGTGCCAATAGCTTAGCTCTAGTGATTATATTGCTTCCACATTCAATCCAAAAACTGACCGAGTGCCCCTTTTCTAAATGCAATTTATCACCAACCCCACCTAATGACTGACCCTCCTGAGAGGCTCCATCGGAAAACCCCAAAGGATAATGTTGATTCAAAACAGGGGTGATAAGGGAACGAGTCTTCATATATTTTGAGGACCTTTTCCACTCTTTATAGGTTCTCATAATGGAAAAAATACCTCATTTATAATTTGGTACCATGTTTTCAAATAACACCTTGTTTTGGTGTGTCCATATATGCCATAAAAAAAGACCAGCGGAGTCCTATGAGGGTATGGAAGCTTTCCATGAGATTAGACTAGTAATAATTAACGCAGAAGCCCAGTTCCATATTATTTGTAATAGATCCCTTAATTCATCCCATATTGTATAGGTGAATTCACAATGCATGAATAAGTGTAGAGTGGATTCATCTGATTTTTTGCGTAAGAGACAGGCCCCAGACTTGACGCCCCCTCTCTTCAAGTAGTTTTCCCAAGTGAGGATCTTATCCTCTAGAACAAACCAAGTGAAAATTTTAATCTTAAATGGGAAGTGCCACTTCCATGGGTTGTGATGCCACCAACATGTGTTGAATGGGGAAAGATGGAATTCAAATTCATATGCCATCTTAGAGGTAACCTCTCCTGAAGAGTGATCCCAAGGCCAGACCAATGAGTCTTATTTTTCTTTAAGAATAATTCCACAATGGTGAATTCCAAGAGTATAGTGTGACCATTTTGTGTCCAATTCACCACTATGACCTAGATCAGTTGCCTGAAGCCAGTTAGAAAAAGCATGTGAATTACCAACAATATTGGCAACTTAATATAGGAATATTTTACATGTTCTCTTAAGAAATGTAGTCAGGGGCTCCAAAAGCTTGTAAAAACCTTCACCACTTATGAAAGGATCCTACCCACAAAGAACTCTGTGACCATCTCCCACACGTCGGGCCAACCACTTCTAGATAACTAGAAAAGAAACAACAAGATTCTTCCATATGTTAGAGATTCTTCCATATCGCACTATGGTAATGTTTGAGGCTGGTGCATGCTCCAGTCTGCTAATAGAAGTAGAAATGTACTTTTTTTAAAATTGTCTTCTAATTTTCGGGCTGTAAATTAACTGTTTGTGAAATTGGAGAAAATAGAATTCAATAGACATCTTTATCTATCCCTTAGCCCAACCTCCTGTGACAGGGCCATGCTGCTAAAGCCTGAAACACCCAATGCACTAGACAGGTGGGGAGCATATACCATAAGATACAAACTTGCGCAATTGAACTAACCAGAGACTGCCTAGCTCAAACACATACTGGGGTTGATATAAACTACTAATGTTACGACACACTGACATACATATTTGTTGACCAAGCCAAAGGCATGATTGTGAACCATTGCAGTCTGTTGCGTGCAGTGCATGTAGTGAAAAAACCTATACTACCAACGTTATGAAACTGACATACATATTTGTAGACCAATCCAAAGGCATGGTGTGACTGTGAACCTGTTTAGTTTGCTGTCTACAGTGCCTGTATTACAAAAAAATACTTAACTGAAACTGCAATGTGGAGGCTATTGCAACATGGCAATATCTGTTTTAAACTCATTTTTAAGACCTAGCCTGTCTGAATGTCTTGGATGGTGAGAGAAGGATGAAATGTCCAGTATCAATATCTTTAGAGCTCTGATGATACACTCAACATTATTAGTGAGAAACGAGAACAAGCACTTAGTTTAATCTGGACTTGCATGCTAATATTAGAGCTAGCTTCTACCAAAACCGTTTTCCAAATTGCCTTTCTCGGTAAATTTCAATCTCTGCAAGGCAACCTCTAAAATATGATCCTCTGAGTAATCAGTTAGATAGCCTTGTTCCACTATTAAACCTTGCAATACCAAGCTAAGGTTACATGAGTAATGCATGCCACTTCATGCCCTACAATACCAAGCTAAGGTTACTAAGCTAAGGTAGGATAATCCAAAACCAGCGAAGAGGATAGAGAGAGGTATATTGATCTTATTAACACATGATAAATTAAAGTGTATTGTGCATTTATTTAAAATTGTTTTTTAGGTGGTTTTTTTAATTGTGAATAAGCACAAATGAATGGTATTTAGTTGTGTTAAAGAAAATGAAATTCATGGCATATTCATGTTTTGGCACACTTAATTTTTGAGGTGGTTTGGTTGTTTTTTTTTGTACGCTTCATTTTTTGAGGTGGTTAGGTTGTTTGTTTGTGTAGCATGGTGATGAACATAAAAAGAAAGAAAGGGAATTCAAGTTGTAGGTGTTAATATTTATTGTTATGGAAGATTTGATATGGGTTAAGATAGATATTGTGATAGTCTCTTGCCTGCATGGTGGCTTTAATAAATTGTTGTAATTGTACTCAGAATAGTCTATCACATGGATTTCAATGAATATGTTGTTATCTTTGATATTCCATTTATATTGCATAAGCGATTATGCAATAGGTTTTTAAAGAGAAAATGGGGCACGCTCTTATCCATGAGTCCAAGATGAGGCGAAATCATATGTATTATGTCCGACGATTCTAAAAACATTAAATACATGTTGAAACAAACTTCCACAACTTCACAAAGGCTATGATTTCTACTCAAAGTATCACAATCTATTGGGTTATGGAATCTTCAATTCAAATTTCGAGCAGTGGAGGGTACAAAGGAATATCGTCGACATTCAATGAATCACTTTAACTTGTGGATTTTTCGTCGATTCATGGTGAACTTGCTATCATAAATGGTGGAGAAGAGAATAATAGCAATGCTCATGAATGTGATGAGAAAGGATATGTTACTTTGTTATATGTTTGATAATGTGTGTATTGGCACGTCGTGGTGCAATTGCAAGGTCAAAGGGTTTCATGGGAGTTCGAATGATTTTGTGGAAAGTGGTTTATGTAGAGAAATTTAATTTATGGTTAAATTGCGGTTGATCGGGGACTAATATACGAGAGGAGATATTATATTGGCGCTCTGGCTTGTCCTCTTTTTTGCTAATTCTCACCATCTTTCTTTACACCATATTAATGGTGGCTCTAAACTTATAGTTGATTGGGCGAAAGGTTTGTTCTCTTTAAAGGTGATGGAGCTCTCGTCTTGGATGGCTCATGTTAATCTTGTACTCAAGGCCTTTCCTGATGTCTCTATCGTGCATATCTTCAGGGAGTTCAATACACATGCAGATGCTTCCTATTTTTATATAAATACTAGGAAAGTGTTAGGAAATAAAAAACATAGTAAATATGAATACCTAATTAAGAAGAATATTTTCACGATGAAGAGAAAGGACATGGGACAACAACTTGAGAGGTGGTTTCATATTTTTATGGTAAAAGTAAAACTAAAAAATGATATACATTATACTAGTAGCTAGTAACTAATTGCAATTTTCCCGTGACTAGCTAGTCGTATTTATATCCCCATGACTAGATTAGTCATTTATGTTAATCATTTTTATTTTAGTCACTTGTTATCTAGTCATATATTTTATCCCGTGACTAAATTAGTCGTTTATCTTAGTCGTTTTTTGTTGGCTTATTTAAAATTGCTCAATTTTAGTCGTTTATCCCTTGGAAAAACAATGCTCACTAACTTTTTTAGTCGCCTAGTCACTTATCTCTCATTTTGTACTAGTGAAAATTGGTCCACTTTGCAAAGTGGACATATCTTAACCACTAAGTATAACTAATTCCTACTCCACTTTAACCACTTTGCTTAACTGCTGTGCTCCGCTCCACGATCACTTTTTACCCTTGTCGCTATCCACTTGTTGTTTTCCACTTTTCTTCCTTGTCGCATATTGTACCAAAACTTCTATGAACTAGTCCCATGCCAACATAGTCATAGTAGTTTCCCACTTTAGTACACTGCCACATTGTTTCTGAATACAAGTTTGCATACCAATAGTAGAATCTCTAGCATCTGATCCAACAACTTCAATTGTCCTAATATCCCACCGAGATAAGCAGGTCAATGTTGGCACGGGATTAGTCCGCATGAAATGCGGAAGCCGACAACTGCGAAGAGGGATAATCCACGAAAGAAGGGTCATTCGCGGAGAATGAGGAAGCGCAAAGATTATTTTAAGTTGTTAGAATTGGTGACGTGGACCGTTTTGTAACCACTTAGTGTCATATAAATAGGAGCATGATTTTAAGCCCAAGGGTATCTAGCTATCGATCGATTGATCCAGTTTTTTATTAATCTTTGATCTGTTTTGTATCTGCGATATGATGTATTGATAGTTTCTGCGAAGGTCACTCCGCAAGTTTTAATGAATGCATGAAGATGTTCGATTATTGTTCTATCTTTGTCTTTGTTTCTGTTAAATGATGAATGCAAGTGTTTGTGAAATGGTTAATACTCTGTGGTTTTGTAATCTCTGTTCATGTGAATGAGTAGTTTGATCATGATGATGCGAATGTCCATTATGTATTGAATCTGCAAATGATGAATTGTTAGCATAATGCGAAAGGTATAATCTCTGGTTTCTGCGGTTGTAATGTGTGTTTGATGCATTTCCTCAACTCCACTGCGGAAACTTGGTTCATGCAGCCCCCTTATCCATCTTGGGTGAGACTTCACTCACTCTGCAAGAGTTGCTGGAAAGGGTTACACCTTTCAGGGTTGGTGTTTAAGGGAGTTTGGTCAATGGTTTGTTGACGACAGTGCGAAGTGAACCCCTGTCGATAGACGCTGTGTCAACAAATGGTTCTGTTGCCAGGACCTTGAAGAGGAAAAGAAGAGGATATGCTGTGGCACCTGATGAAACCGGAGATTCAAGAGTGGTTTGACAAGAAGATAGAGGAATTCACAGAAGGAGAAAATCGGAACCCCGGACAGATAGTGAGTAGTTGGTTATAGAAGTATATTTATTCGGATATCCACGAAGTGTTCTTCTGTGAATTCCCAGTGTTGTTGCATGAGTGGCTAGCGCAGCTGACGTTTCCGAAAAATCATTGCCAAAATACTGATCATGGCCATTGGACTCCAGAACTGATTCGACAGCTGAAACGTGTCGACAATAAAGTATCAAGGGTTGTCGATTTCTAGGTGGATAGTATCCTAGAGGGATATATTATTGAGTTTGCAATAGACACAATCAAATCGTACAGCGACACGGAAAGGAACTTCTTCAAGGGACCGAGGGGAAGATTATTATTGTTGCTTAAACTATGGATTAAGATGCTCGTATGCGAAAAAAGGCATATTGAGGATGATTTCCAACGAGTAGAAAGATTAGTGTGCGGAGGTTGAGGGTATTGCGTGAATGCGGATCCGATAGAAATATGCAGGGTAGATGGACATGAGCGACGATGAGTTTCTAAGGGAAGCTAACGAAGAGTGTGGTACCTTGAGGAGTGGGGTGATATTCCGACATCCTGAGAAGAAGAGGAGGACTGAGAAGACCGGAACAAAAGACTACGAAACAGGACCACAAGGGAGGAAGCGACCTTATTGCAATGAAAGTTGTGACCAGGCTACCCCAGAAGCAGAAGAGGGACGGATCGTAATTTACAACATACCTTCAACCCCGCACACTACTCAGAATTTCATAGGAAGAAACACAAGTTATTCACAGATTTTCCCTACGTGCAGCGGTAGAAGTAGTGCATCAATAAACAATAACAGTAGGAATGTTAGAATGGAAGACGACACAATAATGCCCATTTTCCATGGGAATGGGGCTGAGGATCCCGAGAAGTATCGGTTCCTGTGCGAAGCAGTATGGACTGTGAAGCAGGTCCAGGATGAAGATATAAAAAATGGACAACTAGCGACGACCCTTAGGGGTCAGGCATTAGATTGGTTTATAAATTTTACAAAGGTTCTAGCAGGAACACCATCCAAGTCATTGGCACAGATCAAAGCAGGAATGGTTGATGAGTTTAGAAATCCAAAGTCGGAATCGCAGTATGTTACCGAGCTCAAAGAAATCAAGCAATACCTAAATGAGTCAGTATGGGAATTTGATCAACGGTATAAGACATTGATATCAAAGGTGAGTTTCAGAATAAATGATATCCAGCACAAGGACTGGTTTATCGCAGGATTGGTGCCACACATCCGCGGACCACTAATGCAACAAAATGTAGAAACACAGGCTGAAGCATTGGAGATTGCGATGAAGATGGAGGCTTCACCAATTGATGAAGCAGGGATAAGAATGGCTAGGATCCATGTGCAGTTGGATAATTTGACACTCTAATTGCAAGACATGAATAAAGGGAAATATTTAATGTCCCTTTTAATAAATTTATTAAAATGACAAATTTTTCACATTTTTCCCTAATTCGACCTTTGACTAGTTTTGATCTCAGGGTCCCAAATCTGTTCCAAATGTTACTTTTCGAGCATTAATTCAATATACTATAGGATCTTTACTGAGAGAATAACATGTACAGTATATCAATGCATATCAAGCATATCAAGCATACCAATCATCACAAGATGCAAACATAAGAGACAATAGACACATAGAGTTTCCATGGGGAAAACCCTAAGGTGAAAAAACCCACAACTTCCTCAGAGATAGATAGAGCAATAATACAACCAAAGTACAACCCAAGTACACAGAGATAGTCTCCTCCTAGCAGCTGATCCTCCTCCTCACATGTGCGCCACTTTCCGAGTGATGTAGAGTGAGATAATGAGATGATCAAAATAGAGATCTCTCGATCTCTATTTATACTTTTCCTGACTGTCCAATAAACTTATGGGGCCGACTTGTCTAGCTTAGCATAATGACCCATGGTTAAATTAATCAGGGTCGACCCCACACATGGTGGTCTGATAACCCATCGGAAAGTTACGACACTTGCGACACTTGTCAATACAAATGACGACACTTCCTTATAGAGGAATAACACATCTCTATAGGAGTACAATATACATAAATGAAATACACAGGTGAAATACATTCTGAAGTTACATATACATCAACACTCCCTCTTAACTAGGAAGGTATTTCTCGACACAGATCTGCTAGCACAAGTCTTCTTCTCTGGATCATCATCAATGAATCATCGTCCTCGAATCATCATCATCATCACTGTTGTTGCTATCTCAATCAATCTCTGAATCTACTTGTCATAGGAAGTTCTACAGAGCCAGTCCTTTTTCATACTGGATGTAGGCCCACCACCTGCAGGTCTTCATCATCACTGGCCATACTGTGGAATCCTCAGGACTTATTATGTGCATCACAAAACCTCGCAAGAGCATCCCAGGACTTATTACGGGCACACAACCCAACCTATCAGATCTCCCAGGGAGCTATTACATGTGACCCCACCACAAAACCTCGAAAGAAAATCCCAAGACTGATTACGAGCACACAGCTCAACCTATCGGATATCCCATGGTGCTATTATATGTGGTCATGGAAAACCTCGAAAGAGCATCCCAGGACTTATTACGGGAACACATACCCACCTATCGGATCTCCCAGGGTGCTATTATATGCCATAGGACAAAACCTCGAAAGATCATTTGCGAGATCTCCCAGGGAGCTATTATATGCCAATGACAAAACCTAGCAAGAGAATCTGCAAACCTCCCAGGGTGCTATTATATGTCCTCCCAAAGCAAAACCTCGAAAGATCATTTGCCAGATCTCCCAGGGAGCTATTATATGCCAGCGACAAAACCTAGCAAGAGAATCTGCAAACCTCCCAGGGCACTATTATATGCTTATCTGCACAACCTGTCCACGCCCACAGAGTATCAACCTGACAGTCACCATACATCATCCTGATGTACACATGATCATCCTGATCATCATCACTACATCGTCCTGACGCATGTCATCTGGAGCAACATCCTGAAGCTCATCATCAATGATCATCCTGATCATACAATGCATCCACCTGATGCATACATAGTATATGCCTGATACATATCATCATACATGATCTACTTGATCATACAATGTATCCACCTGATACATATACAAATACATGATCCACCTGATCATACCTGATACATATCAACATACATGATCTACCTGATCATACAATGTATCCACCTGATACATCTACAAATACATACACATGATCCAACTGATCATATCCAACATCCAACATGATGCATACATACATATAAATGATCCAACTGATCATATCCAACATCCAACATGATGCGTACATACATATAAATGATCCAACTGATCATATCCAGCATCCAACATGATGCGTACATACATATAAATGATCCAACTGATCATATCCAGCATCCAACATGGTGCATACATACATATAAATGATCCAACTGATCATATCCAACATCCAACATGATGCATATACCGAGCAGTAACTGGAGCATCGTCCTGATGCTCATCATCCAACGCTTACATCCATAGCCATCGAAGGATCCTCCTCTCACCATGCTTGGAATGGCTTCAGCAAATGTGTCCATCACTTCTTCCTCGAAGTGTCGTCAATTTGAAGAACACCAAGCCTTTCTCTGAAGTACTCGAACTTCACTCTGGCTAGTGGTTTCGTCAGTACATCTGCAATTCTCTCATCCATCGCAACATACAGGAGCTTCACTGCTCCTCTCTGCACCATATCCCTGATATAGTGATATTTGATCTTAATGTGTTTCGACCTGTCGTCGAACACCGGGCTCTCAGATAGCTTCACACAACTCTGGTTGTCACAAAAGATACCAGTAGCCTCCAGTGGGAGATAAAATAACTCAGATAGTAGCTTACGGAGCCATACTGCCTCACAACTAGCCGAACAAGCTGCAACATACTCTGCTTCAACTGTACTCAGTGCTATGAAGGACTGCTTCCTGCTAAACCAAGAGATCATACCTGATCCCATACTGAAGCAACACCCAGAAGTGCTCTTCCTATCTGCAGCAGTGCCTGCCCAATCTGAATCAACATAACCCTACAGGTTAAAATTTTGATTCGCATCATACTTGAGCCCATAGTCAATCGTACCCTTCAAGTACCTCAGAATATGCTTTACAACAACCAGGTGAACACCTCTGGGATCTGTCAGGAACTGGCTCAATGTGTTCACCGCAAAGCAGATATCTGGTCTCGTGTTCATCAGGTACATCAAGGACTCAATCATCTGACGATACACAGTGACATCAACCGGATCAGATGAAGCATCACACAGAAGCTTCAGGTTTGACGCCATAGGTGTGGCCATGGCCTTGCAGTCCATCATCCCAAACCTCTTCAGGATCTCTCCTGCATACTTCCCTTGTCCAAGGAAGATCCCATATGCACTCTGCCACACCTCCATGCTTAGAAAATAGTGTATCATCCCCAAGTCCTTTATCTCGAACTCGACAGTAAGCTTCCTCTTGGTATCAGCAATCAAACTATCATTACCTGTAACAAACAAGTCATCCACATACAAGAGTAGTATCACAGGATTGCCTTCCTCAACCTTGTAGTAAAGGTTGGAATCCACTTTACTCTTGGTAAAGCCCAAACTAGATAGGAAACTATCCATCCTACCATACCAAGTCCTAGAAGCTTTCTTCAAGCCATACAAGGCTTTCTACAACCTGCACACATATGAATTCCTGTCATGTTTCTCAAAACCAAGTGGTTGCTCCACATACACTTCCTCCTTGACTACACCATTCAAGAAAGCAGTCTTGACATCCATCAAGTGTATCTTCCATTTCATCACTACAGCCAGAGCAAGTACTGATCTAATGGAAGTGTATTTGGCTATAGGAGCAAAATTTTCTTCATAGTCGATTCCTTCTTTCCGTGAGAAGCCACGAGCTACAAATCTCGCTTTGTATTTCTCTATGCTGCCATCTGCAGCATGCTTGATCTTGTAGATCCATTTGGAAGTCACAACAAACTTCCCTTCAGGTCTTGAAACTACATCCCAAACATCATTTTTCATTATTGATTGGTATTCCTCGACCATGGCATCCTTCCATTCTTTCTTTTCCGTTGCCTCTTCATAACTAGAAGGTTCTTTGTTCATAATATCACAGAGTAAAGCAACATAGTTGGTATGTGATGTAGTTCTCTTCTTTTCTCTGTGTTCTTCTTTTGGAATGCCATACCTTTCTGCATCTTGAATGAGATCTCTATCCCATGCAGGTTTCCTCTTGTGAGAGTCCTTCTCACAAGGTGGATCTATAGGTTCTTGCGGATCTTCAATTTCACGATCAACATCTGGAATTGCTTCAGTCATAGTAGTGTCTTGAAATCTGGTTTCCTTTGGTTCTTCATGATCTTCAACAGGTGTCTTCCTTGATTTGATGAATGCTGAATTTTCATCAAATGTTACATCCCTGCTGACATCAATCTTCTTGAACCCTGGAAAGTATATTATTTAAGCCTTCGAGCTTTCATTGTAACCCATAAAGATACCCTTCTTTCCTGAAGGATCTAGCTTAGTCCTCTTTTCCTTTGGGACATGAGTGTATACTAGACAACCAAATATTCTGAGATGGATGACTTCAGGTTTCTTACCAGAGAAGACCTCTTCTAGTATCTTATTGTCCAATATCTTGTGGGGTGTTCTGTTATGTACATATACAATTGTCCTAGCTGCTTCTGCCCATAGATGCATGGGCAGATCCTAGTCATGCAGCATTGCCCGTGCTGCTTCCATGATTTTTCTATTCTTTCTTTCTGCAACTCCATTCTGTTGTGGATTGTAGGGAGCAGTCGATTCCCTCTTAATGCCTGAATCACTGCCTAGTTTCTTGAAATCACCTGAAGTGAATTCTCCACCATTGTCGGATCTGAATGTCTTGATCATTTTATCAGTTTGATTTTCCATCAATTCTTTGAATTCCTTGAACTTATCAAATACTTCATCTTTGTTCTTCAAGAAGCAAATCCAAGTTTTTCTAGAGAAATCATCAATGAAAGAGACATAGTAAACATACCCACTCAGAGAACTGGGTGACATCGGACCGTATACATCAGAGTGGATGATTTCCAAGATTCCTTTTGCCTTGCTTTCACTGCTTGAAAATGCCTTCTTTATGTTCTTTCCTTTTGCACATCCTTTGCAAACACCTTCATGCTTTGTCTTGATTTCAAGAAGACCTTCTACAGCTTTACTTGTAATTGGTAGTGCTCTGTAGTGCACATGTGCAAGTCTTCTATGCCAAAGTTCACTTGGATCCATGGATTCATGTACCATGGCATGTTCAGGTTGTCCCTTCAATTTGTACAATCCTCCCTCTTTCTCTCCAATCACAACTGCATCATCTATGGTCTTACCTTTTGACCACATGAGTACTTGGCCATCTACAAATGCAACCCTCATACCTTTTGCATCCAATGCAGATATGGAGAGTAGGTTCTTCTTGAGCCCAGGTACAAATAATACATCTTTCATCTTCAAGGACTTTCCGGAGTCTAGGTTGAACGAGGCTTCACCACTTCCTTTGATAGGATATTGGTAGTCATCCCCAAGTTTCACCTTATGGGGTGACTCATGTTCAAATATATTAGCAAATGATTCTTTGAACCCAGTCATGTGCTTTGAAGCCCCACTTTCAATAAGCCAATCATTACAACCATGAGAGACAGTACCAGTGAGAGCAGAGATTAGAACATATTCATCTTCACTTGATGAGTCATCCTCATCACTTTCTACTCTAGCCTTCTTCTTGGGAGGTTCATCATCCTTAGCAGCATGAGCATGATATCTTCTTTTGTTGTTCTTATTCTTCTTGTTGAAGTTGTAGTTGTTGTCTTTCTTCTTCTTGGGGCAATCTGTAGCAAAGTGTCCCTTCTCATTGCATGTGAAGCACGTGAGATCTTTCTTATCTTTATGGTAATGGTGGTGTGAAGATATTTTGTTATGAGATGGCTCTCTCTTAGGCTTTCTTCTTTTGGTGTGAGCTGCGAGAGCTTGGTCTTCATTTCCCATCTTTTCTTATCGGGCTACAAGCCTATCCTCTTCTTGTGAACACTCCTCCCACAGTCTACTGAAGGAGATCAATTTCTTTCTTGCACAGATTCCTTAAATAAAGGAATCCCATGACCTAGGTAGGCCATTCAGAGTTGTCATAACAATTTCACCATTGTCCACTACTTCATCCACAGCTTCGAGTTGTTCCTTGATCTGAGAGACCTTGGAGAAATAAGATTGAATGGTCTCTCCATTCAACAGCTTGACCCCTTTCAAATGATTCCACAGAGTCATCTTCCAATTTATGTTCTTCCCTTCAAATAGCTTGGTCAGGGAGTCAAACATCTCCTTGGGTGTCTTTAGAGATGACACATGTGGTATGAGATGGTATTTAATAGAATCAACAATGATCCTCTTTGCCTTGACCAAGCTATTATGCAATGCCTTAGCCTCTTCATCCTCTGGGATAGGGACCTCAGAGCTGATGTAGGTGTCCAATTCATTTTCTTCCAGGATTAACCCAATCCTATACTTCCAAGCTCAGAAGTTATCAGCCCCTTCAAGCTTATCCTCAAGCTTGGTGTGGTGAGACATCTTAAAGAGTACTTCAAATGGAAATAGAAAAGATTTAGGTCTTACCACTTGGTTTGCTGAAAACTAGATCTAGTCTCAAATTAGGGTTTGTCAGAGAAACCCTAAAAATTCAAAATGTGAATTTCAAATTTCTGAAAGGATAGAAAGATGCGCCTTGATGAGCTGATCAGCATGGTATACTCAGAATTTGAAAACTGCTAAGTTTCACCCTTCATAAATGCTTTTCAATCTCTCAGATTCTCTAGGGAGGACCCTGAATTAGGGTTTGAGCTTCCCTGAGATTTACCCAGCCAAAAATATCGATCCAAAGCTCTAAAATTTGATTTGTCCAAGGGGCTTCCAGCTATGTCTTCAGATTTCAAAAATTCCTATTTTTGTGGAAACCCTAATTTTTAGGGCCAAAACGGAAAGTGCTCAGAATTAAATTCTGATTGGACAGAAAGATTCACCCTGTTGAAGAGAGTCAATCTATCATATTTCTTTTCCAAAATATGTGGAGAGAAACCCAAAAGCAAGAAGCCCTAGCTTCCGCAACTGCATAGTGTCTTCTTCTAAGGTTAGCTCTGATACCATGTTAATTTTCGAGCATTAATTCAATATACTCTAGGATCTTTACTGAGAGAATAACATGTACAGTATATCAATGCATATCAATCATAGCAAGCATATCAATCATCACAAGATGCAAACATTAGAGACAATAGACACACAAATTTTTCGTGGGGAAAACCCTAAGGTGAAAAACCCCACAACTTCCTCAAAGATAGATAGAGCAATAATACAACCAAAGTACAACCCAAGTACACAGATATAGTATTCTCCTAGCAGCTGATCATCCTCCTCACATGTGCGCCACTTTCCGAGTGATGCAGAGTGAGATAATGAGATGATCAAAATAGTGATCTCTCGATCTCTATTTATACTTGTCCTGATTGCCCAATAAACTTATGGGGGCGACTTGTCTAGATTAGCATAATGACCCATGGTTAACTTAATCAGGGCCGACCCCACACATGGTGGTCTAATAACCCATCGGTAAGTTACGACACTTGCGACACTTGTCAATACAAATGACGACACTTCCTTATAGAGGAATACCACATCTCCATAGGAGTACAATATACATAAATGAAATACATAGGTGAAATACATTCCGAAGTTACATATACATCAACACCAAATGCTCCCAAATTGTTCCAGAAGGTGTAAGAATGATATTAGTACTTGATTATGAGGTTCAAGGATGATTTATTATCCTCAAAATACTTCTGCAAACCTCTTTAAAATTATGTCCAAAGTAGGAGTTTTTACTAGCAATTTGGGGTTCAAATCCCCCCAGGGTAAATGCTGAATATGGCTCTCCAAAAGCTTCCAAACCCACTCTAATTTCTGAACAGAGTCAGAGGATGTTTAAGGTACAATATTAAGGTCTCATTTGCATCATTATTTAGATTTTGAAGTCTGTTATAAACCTATCCCAACAGCTACAATCACTAGTTTCAACCTTGGGGGAAATGGCATTAAATCTTCTTCAAATGGTATAAAACTGAGCAAGATGACTCCAAATGCTTAAGTGATGAACAATAAAATTGTGCATCTCATTAATGACAGTCCATTAATCATAAATACATCATATAAATTCTCTTCCATTCGAATTCATCAATATTTCATTGCTATACATCAAGATAGTGGGGGAATGGCACCATTTGTTCATTAAAAATAAGATTTACATCATTCCAATTGGATTTTTGACTTGGTACATTTCTGAATGTGAAGAACAGAGTATATTCATCTTATTACAAAAGAAATGGGGCATTATAAGCTCCCCAAAAGAGTACAATATCTCACCAAAAGCGTCTCTCCTCAAGGATCAAGAATATACAATGAAAACTAGAAATGGTTGAAGTAGTGAGCTGCACTAGAAGAAACCAAGAGATTCCTTGTAGCTTACACCTGCAAATAAAGAATTCATTAAAGCTCCCATGAAATGTCTAAGTGACCTTTGCACACACCAACTAGGATGGGAATCTTTCACACTCGAAATTGGCTAAGGAAAGTAGACTAGTATTCCACTAGCTCTCTTCACAAATGAAAATTCTCAAAATGATCAAAAGCCCTTCTCATTCCTCATGACAACCTTTTATTAACTTCATGAGGCCTCCTAAGGTCAAATTTCCCTCCATAGGATTCCTCCAACTCATCTTTGTGGTTTAGTAACTCATATGACACTTGTCTTGCCTCTTCATGCTCCAAATATTTCCCCAAGTAGAATGGTTGCCTCTAACTCCCTAATGCACGCTATTTGTGGCTATTTTTAGCCCTGACATGTCATATTTTTCATAGTCTGCAATCAGGTCTGAATATTTCATATAATCTCCATCATTAGTTGTCATGGAGTATAGGGAATATCCTTCCAAATGGCACACATAGTCTTCCTAACCTCTTCCTCTCCCCATGGGAGTTACTCCTATTTACCAATTCGACTTCCTGAGCTCATTAACTGCCATATGAAACCTTACCAACCTCCAAATACGTTTCCTTACCCATAGATTCAAATTGGATGAAGTGCATGCCACGTGTGTGGAGGGAATCTAGCCACCTAAGGACTCCATAAGCCTCCAATTGTCTTCATGACCCAATGCCACATTAATTTTCTCTTATATTTATTTATTTGACTCCTTAATTAAATTTTTATTCCAACCTAATTTTCAAACATCATTTATTATCCCCCTTATTGCAAATCCAAAGTCTCCATACAACCTAGGGAACTAGTAGGATTGGATCGAATTTTCCTGTTATAACCTTAATTGAATGGGTACATTATAGTCCTCCCCACCCAAGATTGTTTGTCCTCGAGCAATTTCAGATTTGGATGCTTCAAAATCTTCTCCTCTTCCCATGTGGCATCTTCACTTGGTAGATCCTTCCATTATCACTAAGTATTCTTTGATAGTTCTGCTCCTCAATCTCCTTTCCCTTGTCTTCAAATTTTTTTCAGGAACAAGTATGAGCTGACCTTCATCATCCAAAGGAGGAAGTAATTTTGAAGTAACAATTTTATGAACAAGAGCCTTCTTGAGATAAGAAACATGAAATAGATTGTGGATTTTACTTCCTTCCGAAAGTTCTAATTCATATGCTACCTCCCCAATCTTCCAAACTACCTTGTATGGGCACAGTATCTTGGTTTTAGCTTTTTTGCTCCATTCTTTTTCAGAGATGTTTGTTTATATGGCTGCAACCTCAAATATACTAAATCATTAATCTGAAAGGTCCTTTCTTCTCTATGTCTATCTGCATATTATTTTTGCTGATTTTGGGAAACCTGCAAATTGTCTTTCAAAAGATTTAAAATTTCTTGGCTCTCTTCCACCCAATCTTTAGCTTTTGGAGCTCTACTATCACCAAAGATAATTTCCACAAAGGTGAGTGAATCATAAACATATAATGCTTTGAAAGGAGACATCCCTATTGACATATGAAAAGTGGTGTTGTAGCAAAACTCACCCAAGTGTATCCATTTTACCCATGCTTTTTGCTGCTCTCCCACATAGTTTCTTAGGTACCCTTCCAACCATTGATTCACCCTATATGTTTTTCCATCAGTTTTTGGATGATAGCTTGTACTTGGAATCAATTGAGTGCCCACCAATCTGAAAAGTTCTTGCCAAAAAGCACCCATGAATCTACTATCTCTATCACTTACAATGCTCTTGGGGAGCCCATGCAATCTGAAGAATTTTTTTGAAAAAAATATCATCCACTTGTGAAGCACTAAAAGATGATGTAACAACAAATAAATGAGCAAATTTGGTCAACCTATCCACTACCACATATATGCAATCCTTACCCAAAGATTTGGGAAAACCCGTGATGAAGTCCATTGAGATACTGTCCCATTTTTACTCTGGAATGGGTAATGGTTGAAATCAGCCAGCTGGGCATGTAAGTTCAGATTTGTTTTGTTGTCATAATTTACATTCATTCACATACTTATGAACATCTTCCTTCAGCCCCTTCCAAAAAAACCTTTGCCTTAATTTCCTATAAGTTTTGAAGATTCCTGGATGGCCAGCTAGTGGGGAATCATGTGCTTCTTGCAAAATTTTGCACTTGAGTTTTGAATCTTGAACCAAATAAATTATGCCCTTATAATATATCAGCCCATTCAAAATCCTATAGTTATCATCCCCTTTGATTCCATCTAATACATCACAAGCAAATTTATCTTTGGCATATTCAACTATTAGCATGTTTTTCCAATCCTTGGCAATGTCCATGAGAGAAAAATGTCTTCTAGATAATGCATCTGCTACAATGTTATTCTTTCCTTTGACATATTCAATATCAAAATCAAAATATTGTATCTTGCTTACCCACTTTTGTTTCCTTTCATTTAGATCATTTTGAGTGAGGAAGTGCCTTAGACTATTGTGATCAGTTTTCACCACAAACTTGTTTCCCACCAAGTATTGTCTAAACTTGGCCAATGCATGCATGATGGCCAACATTTATTTGTCATAGATGGAGTAAATATTTTCATGTTTTTGCAGCTTTCTACTCTCAAAGCCTATAGGGTGTTGGCTTTGCTTTAGGATAGCCCCTATCCCTCCACCTGAAGCATCACATTCCAAAACAAAAGGTTTAGAAAAATCAAGTAATTGCAAGTATTGGACAACTACTCATTACCTATTTCATTTTTTGGAAGGCCTTTTCAGCCTCTTCATCCCACTTGAAAGCATCTTTATTTGTCAAATCAGTGAGTGGAGAAGTCATTTTGGATAACCTTTTCACAAACTTTCTATAATAAGTGCATATTCCAATGAATCCTCTTAATTTTGTGATGTTTTTTGGTGATGGCCATTCAAGGATGGACCTTATCTTTTCCATGTGCACCTTCACTCCTTCTTTCCCAATAATGCACCCCAGATACAAGAGTTCCTTCATCCCAAATTCACATTTAGACAACTTAGAAAACAAGGATTGTTCATGCAAAAGTTTCAGCACAACCTCTAAATGATGCAAATGCTCTTCCCAAGTTTTGTTGTAAATGAAAATGTCATCAAAGAAAACCAAGACAAACCTTATAAGCTGCTTGAAAAAGATCTTAATCATGCATGCTTGAAATGTGACTGGAGCATTAGTTAATCCAAAAGGCATAACAAGAAACTCAAAGTGGCCATAATGACATCTAAAAGCAGCCTTTTGTACATCTTCTTCCTTCATTCAAATTTGATGATAACCTGATCTAAGGTCAATTTTTGAAAAATATTTGGTCCCATATAACTCATCCATGAGCTCATAAATCCTAGGAATAGAATACCTATTCTTTATTGTCTTCTTGTTCAAGGCTCTAAAGTCTATTCACATCATCAAGGTTCCATCTTTTTTCTTCACCAACACCACTGAAGAAGCATAAGGGCTAGAGCTTGGTCTAATGAGTCCCCAACTCTAGGAGTTCTTGGATGGCCTTTTCAATTTCATCTCTGATTTTTTTTGGATTTATATAGGGTGGTATTTGAATGGGTGAAGTACCCTCCTCCAAAACAATGTTGTGCTCAACCCCCCCATCAAGTGGTCTACCATGTGGAAGATCTCCAAAAAAAATTCATATTTTTGTAGGATTTGCTCAATCTCCTTTGGGTGTTCAACAACCTTTATGTTTGGCTTGGGAGAAGTGATGCAACATTCAACATCCCATTCTATGTCTCTGTGCCTCAATATAGATCTCATACTATTGGAAGTTACTACTTGATTCGGATAGGTGTGTTGCCCTCTCACAACCTTTAGTATTCCTTTCGAATCTTGAAATTTCATCTCAGGAATTTGACAGTTTACTGTATGCTCTCCTATAGAGTACAGCCATTGCACACCCAAAAAAACATTAGTATCAGCAACGTCAACCACATAAAAGCTATCAAAAAAAGTATAGTTACCTATGATGATTTGCAACTTTGGAACCCATGTTTTGCACTCCATAGTGTTGTGACCTCGAATGAAAACTGTGAATCCATCGAATGGTTCAGTAGGTATCTTCCTTCTCTCCACCATGTTTGCATCAATGAATTTATGTGTGGCTCCTCCATCTACCAAAACTTAATCTCTTTGTCCTAGTACCACACCCTTTCATCTAATAGTGTGATAACGAGGCACTGCTGAAAGTACTGCCATTCTTGCTTTGTGTGGTGAAGGTTGATTTTATTCTTGTTTCCCTTATTCTGTTGTATCATACCCCTCTTCCTGATCTGAAATGTGTCCTTCTTCATCTATACCCCCTTCATACTCATCATTATTAGAAAATACTTCAATGTATTGAGCTTTTCCCTTAGTGCATTTATGCCCTGGTGTCCATGGTTGAAAGCATGTGTAGCACAATTTTTTCTTCTAAGTTCTTCCATGTTTAGTCCCTCTTTATTATTCTTTTCAAATGAATCTTTTTTCCAAGGCTTCTTTTCAAATGCATCTCTTTTCCAAGGCTTATTTTCAAATCTAAAGTTAGGCTTGGGAGGAAATCTTGTTCTAGGAAGCACATTTTGGAGATCTCGAGTCAAGCTCATAGCATATTTTAATGTAGTTGGTTTGTGGGATTTAACTAAACCTTTTAAGGGTTAAGCCAAACCTTTAGTGACCAATAATACTAACCTTCCCATATATATATCAGCCACCTTGACTGATAAATTTTGAAAGTCCATCATATAATCAACAGGGGTTCCCACTTGCTTCAATTGGGCGAGTTCTTTGAAAGGTAATTCTGGGTCTTTTTGCTCAAATCTCTCTAATACCCTATCAACAAATTCTCCATAGGTTTTAACCTAATCATGTCCCAATGTTTTCATACCATGGAACCACCATTCATTGGCATCTCCTTCTAAATGCAAAATGGCCATTTTTAATGCATCCTCTTCCACCATGGGATTCAACTGAAAATACACATCTAGTTTTTGCACCCAAGTGCTAGCGGAACTTTGAGAAGAACCATACAAAGTAGGAAGTGGCATTTTACCAATAGCACAATTTAATTCTTTGTTTTGAAATATATTTTTATTCCCTTCCTTATTTTTGAGTTTGTTTGAGACAATAAAATATTGGTCAAATGTTAGAGACCCTCTACAAGCGTCACTCAATTTTTCCCATTCTTTCACCACTTCACCCATTTCTAATTGGATGCTAGTTTCCTCTTTGGGAACAAGAAATTTAGGTGTATTAGGACTTGGTGTGCTCTGAAATTCATTAGGTCTATTATGAGGTCCTGTGCTTGAGAAAATATGCTCACCCATTGTCTTCTTTTCCTCTAAATGTGAACTACTATTGTCTCCTTTACTTCCAAGTTGGATGGCCAACAATTCGAATCCCTTCATTATCTATTTGGTCATGTTTTCAAATAATGGTTTCATTAGATTGGTGAATTCCTCCTTGTCCTCTGAAGTTATTTCCTTCTCATTACCCATAGTTTCCTCAAAATGCACTTTTTTCCTATTTCTTCCTCTTCAACAACAATATCTTCAGTCTCAGTTTCTAAGGGTGGTGGATTATTTCTTTGGCTCCTTGTCAAAACCATCGGACCACATCATGTGCAGGAAGCGATGAGATAGAGGAGGCAGTTACCTCTTCAAGAATAAATTATCTATGATATGCCATCAATGTTCGACACGACGAAGTCGCGGAGGAAGGCTAACACCTTAAAAGCCTTCCTAGAGAGTTGAATGGAGTTGGAAAAGGATCAGGATGCGTTGGAAGAAATATCCAGTCTGTTTCATCGATGGGATTATGCGCGCCAGGAGCATAGGGTCAATCACATACACAAGAGAAAGACGGGGAGAGAGATGCGAATATCGGCACAAATTGGAGCATTTGATGTCGACTCAATAATTTTGGACCTGGGGTTGGACATGAACATTATGACCAAGCAGACATGGGAAACAATGGGAAAACCACAATTGGCCTGGTCACCGGTATAGTTGCAGTTAGCAAATCAGAGTAAGGTTACTCCACTTGGTCAGGTATACCAGCTTCCAGTTGAAATTGAGGGACTCAAGACATACGCCAACTTCGATGTAATAGAGATTGTTGATAACAAAAGCCCCTATCCAGTGCTTCTATGGATAGACTAGGCGATGGAAAACTAGGCCATCATCAACTTCAATAAGCGGACTATGTCATTTGAAAATCACAAGATGAGGTTTGTTGCACCTCTTGATCCTGTGGAAGGGCAGCGATACGTTGAACCAACAAGAGATGACTTTACAGAGGGATGGGAGAGCGTATAACTGAATTTGAGGAAAAAGTGGCGGAGACGCAACGTCTATTTGCCTTGGAGGAAGCCTTAAAGGCTACTCCCGCCCGCTGGTGGGAGGCCCACAAGTCTAATATCACAAACTGGCCACTATGTTGACACCTCATGGAGGTTAGGTTCGGCAACGCATCAGGATATAGAGGAAGGAAATATGACGGGAAAGGAGATCTGAAGGAACATCTGAATGCATGTCAACACCAATGCGGCTCACGAGCGAAGCAGGAGTGGGTACATGCATTTTTTCACACACTGGATGGAGTACCGTGGAGTTGGTATGTCACAGTAGAACTGTGACACAGGACGACCTCTTGGGAACAGATCACCATTGGATTCAACCAATCGTTTTGTTTCTCAGATGAAAACCTCTTCATCCATAGTGTGCTACAAGTGATCTGCAAGAATATATTTGAAGCAGTACCGACAGAGAAACCGTTGGAACTTCGGTGGACTGCAACACCAGAAATGATAATAGAGTGCTATAATATCATAGGAGAGTCGGACGATGAGGATGATCCGAGGGCTATATATGTGCCAGAATCAGAAGGTAGTCGCATTGTTGAGGCACCAGGAATATCTTTCGACAGGTTTCAACAACCGTTGAAAATTAAGAAAGTAAACATTGGGTCGGAGGAGAATCTGAAGTTCGCCAGTATTGGAGACTACTGGGATGACTCCAATATTGCGAAGATGACTGATCTGTTGCATGAGTTTCAGGATCTGTTCCCAACTAAATTCTCGGATATGAAAGGAATTTTCGGGGACTTAGGAGAAATAAAGATCCCCCTGAAACCCGATGCGAAGCCAGTCAAGCAGTGGCCCTACCGGTTGAATCCAAGGTTCAAGAAACAAGTGCAAGCTATGAGAGAGAGAACGCTGGATGCAGGAAGTCTAGAACCATTGATGAATGATTTTGATAAATCCATAACAGTGAGCCCCAAACAACAATAATAGCTTCAACATTTTAGCACAGTGACCAAGAAAAATCAGAAGGGCTCAGCAACCGAATACCACTATCAGACGTGTGAAAACAAAAATCCACGGCGAAGCAACGACGCAGCAAGGATTGCCGCGTCGCTAATCGAATAACGCAGTATTCAAAAAGAAAGAAAAACAAATCAATGATGACAAAAAGTGGAAGCATGTCCAGCCGGGTCGCTTGTCGATGCTTCGCACGATTAGCACGCGGGAGTCAAATACGAGAATGATTGTTGTGGATTAGCATTACAAGAAGACGGTGTAGAAGTATGATGATAGAATCAGATGGCTATGGGAAATATTTCGCAAATGATTCAAGAATCAGGCTGTGATAATTTGCAGGGATCTAGCAACTGTAACAATCTCACAATCAAACTCTCAAGATTATTTGCAAAGAAGAAGAGAAGCATGCACTCAATAATAACTCATAAACACAGAATAATGAACAATAACAGTATCATACGATAAATAATGAATGTAAAGAATGTATTACAATAATCAATGATGAGGCATCATATAGGATTTGAATAAGCCAAGTAGGGCATTCGAATCTGAGCTCAAAGTCTAGCTATGGAGACATCATCCAGTTGGTAGTATCAGTCATAGATGGTAAGAGTCAGTCAAGTGTGTCTAACTGAGTCTAACAAAACCATCTAGCCATAAATAAGGGAATGGAGACTCTAAGGAGGGTGCATGAGGCTTTCTAGCTCAAAGTCTAGCTTGGATAATAATGGAGACATCATCCAGTCAGTAGTATCAGTCATAAATGGTAATAGTTGGTCAAGTGTGTCTAACTGAATCTAACAGAACCATCTAGGCATAAATCAAGGAATGGAGACTCCAAGGAGGGCACATGAGGATGCCAAATATTCAAGTGGAACTCCAGAACTAGCTAACTAGAAGCTACAAGTAGTCAGCATGAGCAATCAATGGAAGAACTTCTCAATAAATGCACCAACTGAATGATAACTCCAGGTAGGTGAGATAAGGCTCCCTAACTAAGTGATAAATGAAGGTAGGTGAGTAAAGGTGCTCTAACTGACATTGGTAGGTGAGAAAGGCACACTTGCCATGCACAATAGTCAGGAAGGGCACATTAGGTAGGTAGAAAGCCAAATGGGAGCTGTAGACAGGATCTGGAGGGCTAGAAGCAATCTCTTGGTGTTGGGGAGACCACCATGATGATGACTGGATGCATGCAGTGGCATGCAAAGCATGCAGGCATGCAAAATATAAAAATGATGGTGTGAATATTCCAACACCCCCCCGCAAGCTATACTATGAGATAATAACCGAAAACAAAAAAATAGGGCCCTGGTGACTAAGACCAAAGGTCACCCCGTACAATCAATCTAAATAAACTAAGTGAGGAAAGAGGGAAAACCCAGTGGGAAGAAATCCCTCCCTCAAAATAGACTGAAGGATGTTAATGAAGCATATCATGTCTCACCCCTGAAGGAGGTAAGTGTCCTTCCAAAGAAGGATCGATCGATCTGAAATGGATCAGAATTGTGAGGAGGATGGACCCTTCCATGCTAAAAATATGACCTACTTCTTCTATGATCATGTGGATCACCAACCAAATCACCGAAAGATAGGAGTGTAATGGAATCCCATCGAGGAAGAGGAGGAGCATCAAGCTCTTGTGGATCTGGATCTCTCATTCTCTCATCTTCATCATGATTTTCTAGACATTCAGGTTCTTGTGGATCTGGATCTAGCATTCCATCATCATCATCATCTCCATCTTCAGATTATGAATCTAAAGTATCATGTAAAGATGTGTCGCTCTCATCAATAAAAGGAGGAGTAGTAGGTGATCTATCTTTCTCAACAGAAGGAGTATCATGGAGAGGCCACTCCTCAAACTGTACACTCCTTTCCATAAATGTGGTCATGGAAGTAGGATCAAGTAACTTGTAATCCTTTGCATCCAATGCATAGCCCACCATAATGCACTCTCTTCTTTGTGAATCAAGAGCTCTCCTTTTGTCAGCCGGAATCCTTGCCCAAGCTTTGGATCCAAACACTTTAAGATGAGATACATCCGGTTTGTATCACATCCATGCTTCAAAAGGAGTAGTATCTTTGAGTCCTTTGTGAGGAACTCTATTCTGAATATAGGTGGCACAGTTAATGGCTTCTGCCCAAAGACTAGGGTGCAACCCCGTGACTGAGGAGTGATATCCCTACCATCAATGCTTTCCTGAGCATGTTTGTACAATACATGTACGAAGATAGACACATGGTCGGAGTGATAGTACTCACTCTGTATCTCTCTCTGAGGAGCAAATGTGTAGTTCTTAGCAAAGTCTAGGTCACTGATAAGATTGTTCCCGGCTCAAATATCTCACGCGGATGTTTGAATTCTTAAGCTTGCCACATGGACCTATGGGAGTGCTTTATGTATTTATAAATTTGACTTTGAAACTTCTCCATGAAATATGAAACATGAATCCCATCCTCAACCAAGTCGATCCTCTTAGATGGAACAGATGAAGATGATGATGGATTCATGGATATATACTCGTACCTCTTCCACATGACTGTGATATTTGACAATCCAGGGTGTGTTGGATCGATAGAAAATTTCCTATGGAACAATGTCAAATCACCGCATTCAAGGCATCTTCTCCCACCTTCACACCTCTTATTGAAAAACACTTGTTAAGGATTCATGTTTCATAGTATCATACAAATAAAATCTCGCACTGTGTGAGGAGCTAGTTCACCGTTCCAGTGCTTTTTGCAAAAATAAAGAAATGTGTCATAATATAGTTGAAATTCAACGTGGTATCGACATCAACAAGTGTCGTGAATCGTATTCGGCCTAATATACCACAATTTCAATTTATTGAACATGCTAAATGATATTTGAACACTAGGATTGGTTTCTTGGAAATCCTTGTAAAGTGCAACTCTTGTCATCTCCATCACATGCTTACAGTGCTCCTGATAAATGCATCTAGATAAACGTTGTCGCAAGACATGCTTTCGATCTGGAATAGCACAAGAATGGCTATCTCAAAAATCTATCACATTCTCTCTAATTCCTAATGCCATCCTTCCTCGATAGGGTTCCCTACAAATAATATTCCAACAAGTATCTTCATCAGTTTCATCTATCCAGACCCTAGATTTAGTATATTTGAACAATGATATTTTTGAAACTTTGAGCAATGATTTCATTGTTGATACAATTTCGATTTCTTGAGGTGCTTTGTGCCACAACAGTTGTTGTAATTTCCCTACGAGCAGCTCAGATATCATTATTTCTTGATTTTCCAAACGAAGATAATGCAGTTCTTACATTTTCTATTGCATCCTCACATGTCTTCTTCGTTTTAACATTTTGAAAACCCAACAACTTTGTAGCACATTTTAATTTTTTTTGTTTTATCAACCCATGTAGGATTTGAGCTTATGCCATCGTTGAATGTTGTTCAATATATGACTTAATTATGTTACTGACATGCTCTCTAACTGTCTGACTAGGGATTGGGTTCCCAAGCTCTTCTCGTGCAGAAACAACTACACAATCCTCTAGACAATTTCCACCCTTTCCAACTCCACTACAACTCCCAATTATACTTGAAATGTGAAAGGGCAAGGTGTCATGTGATGGTTGATCAAGATCATGAGGGGGCATAGGGTTATGTGATTCTTGATCACCATGATGTGATGGCTGGCCATAATCTATCCCTACATAATCAAAATTCATGTGAAATTAACAAATTGAAAATTGCTAATTTGTTACATGGAAATTAACAAATTGAAAATTTTTAATGACTTGAGACTTGGAGCTCACATGAGGCTATGCAAATAATTTTTTGTAATTCCTTATTATGGTAAGTTATAAGGAAAAAAATATAACTTATCCATACATTGATGCATATAAAAAGTTGGTACAACAATTGACAATACTTTTAAAACAAGAAAATTGTTTGTAACTTGAATTCAAAATAACTAAATATGTACATTTAACTTGAAGTTGTACATTTAGCTTGAGAATTGTTCTAATTAAAGTTTGAAATTGCTAGTAACTTGAAATTTGAAATTGCTAGAAACTTGAAATTTGAAATTGCTAGTAAAGTTTGAAATTGCTTGTAACTTGAAATTTCTAGTAATTACTTGATAATTGTTGTAAGTAAAGTTTGAAATTGCTAGTAAAGTTTGAAATTACTTGTAACTTGAAATTGCTAGTAACTTGTACATTTAACTTTAAAATTGCTAGTAACTTGTACATTTAACTTTAAAATTGCTAGTAACTTGAAATTTGTTACATGTAAATTAACAAATTGAAAATTGCTAGTGACTTGAGAAAAATTTGGTACAAGTATTGAAATTTCATTAAAAACAAGAAAATTGTTTGTAACTTAATTTCAAAATAACTAAATATGTATGTAACTTGAAATTGTACATTTAGCTTGAGAATTGTTTGTAAAGTTTGAAAAACAAGTATATATTTAACTTGATAATTATTAATAACTTGATAGTTGTGCATTGAACTTTAAAATTGCTAGTAACTTGAAATTTGATGTGGAAATTGACAAATTGAAAAATGCATGTGAATTGAATTTTCCAACCAATACATTTAACTTGATAATTGTTATAAGCAAAGTTTGAAATTTCTAGTAACTTGAAATTTGAAATTGCTAGTAAAGTTTGAAATTGCTTGTAACTTGAAATTGCTAGTAATTACTTGAGAATTGTTGTAAGTAAAGTTTGAAATTGCTTGTAACTTGAAATTGCTATTAACTTGTACATTTAATTTTAAAATTGCTAGTAACTTGAAATTTGTTACATGTAAATTAACAAATTGAAAATTGCTAGTGACCTGAGAAAAATTTGGTACAAGTATTGAAAATACATTAAAAAGAACAAAACGGTTTGTAACTTAATTTCAAAATAACTAAATATGTATGTAACTTGAAATTGTACATTTAGCTTGAGAATTGCTTGTAAAGTTTGAAAATAAGTATATATTTAACTTGATAATTATTAATAACTTGATAGTTGTACATTGAACTTTAAAATTGCTAGTAACTTGAAATTTGATGTGGAAATTAACAAATTGAAAATTGAGTGTGAATTGAATTTTCCAACTAATACATAAGTATCAATTTAACTTGAAAACTATCCATTTAACTTGAAAATTGTTACAAATTTTGAAACATAAATAACATATATACTTACTATAAGAAAAAAAAAAAAAAACACTTATCCCTACATTCATGCATAGGAAAAATTGGTACATAAATTGAAAATACTTTAAAAATAACATAATTGAATTTTCCAACTATTACATAATTATCACAATGTTCATTTTATTTGTTGTCATTGAATTTTACATCTATTACATAACTATCAAAATATTTATTTCATTTGTTTTCAAATTGAATTTTCTAACTAATGCATAACTATCATAATGTTCATTTCAAATAAAATGAGGGTAAGTTAAAATTAGACATTAATAGTTATTTCAATCAACAAATGTTGAGACTTGGAGCTCACATGAGGCTATACAAATATTTTTTTAATAAATAACAAAACAAGAATTGGAATTACATGTAACTTGAAATTGTTAGTAACTTAGAAAATTGAAAATAGTTAAATATGTACATTTTAACTTGAAAATAGGGTCAAAGTGTAAATTTAATTTGAAAATTGTTTCAATAACATTGAAAATTGTTAGTCACTTGAAAAGTATTCATTTAACATGAAAATTGTTACAAATTTTGAAATACAAATAACAAAGTTATGAAATAAATAAGAATCTCATTACAAACAATTATTAATAAATTAGATTGTGAAATAGTTAATTTTTTTTATAATTGTTACTAATTTTGTAGTCTAAATAACAAATTGTTAAAAATCTTATTGCAAACAACATATAGTAAGGCTAAAATGAAATAAAATAGTTAGTGTTAAGTCAGTAAATTGTTTCTTCAAATTTTGTTTGATTTGCATTTTATTTTAAGTTATTTATTTGCTTTAACTTGATTTTTCCCTCTTTAGGAAATTTTCTTTAGTCTTTATATGAGATTTTGGGCTTGCTTTTGAGATTTTCAAATTTTAAACTTTAGGTTTGTTTTTGATAAGGGGTTTAAAAGGTCACTATATCGAATAATGGGCTCATAAACCCTATTCTAAGTAGAGTCATGTATAATCCTTACACTGACAGCTTTTAAATCGCATGCAAAATGACCCAAAGCTGCTAAAAAGCACCAAAACAATGTTAAAGATATTCTTGTAGCGCTGGAGCTCAAAATCACCAAAGGCGCGCTACAAGAATATCACGACTCCAAATTTCTCCTATTTTTCAGCAAATTTTGGCACGCTTGGGATAATGAATGACTGATTATGTGTTTTAGAGAATTCCTTACGTGTTGATGCAGAAAACATCATGATTCCAAGTGGTTACACATCGTGAGGAAATCGTGTTCATCATCAGCCCAGGTGTAATTCCTTTTTGACAGGTAGCAGCATGGTTTGAGGTAAATGTGGGATATATTTGTCACTTATAGGCACATTCAAAGACGAAGGACTTTAGTGGAGTAGCCATAACCACTAAAGAACCAGAAATTGTCGCTGCTGAACAAGGGAGAGTTGTTGATGGCTTCACGGGAAATTAGGGCTTCCTAATTTCGTGGCTAGCAATTAAATTGAACGCTGAAGGACATCTGTACATCCAAGGTGACTCATTTGACAACTCAAATCCTGATTTTAAATGATTGCAGTTGAGCAATTTATAGGTATTTCCTGAAAAACCAATATAAATGTAAATTTGGGGTTTTTTCGCTGGGGCTTACTCTGTCAAAATTGATCAAAGGAAAAGTTAAATTGTGCTTTCAAACGCAATTCCGGCCAGAGAAATAGCTATTTGTTGATGCTCTGCGATGCTAGGCTGAGTGAGGGTTGAAGATAGCAGTTTTGTTTTTTATGAAATATAACCCTGTCAAAGCCAAGGTTGTAGTGCTGTGAATAACCTATACATTCGACAGTATCTTCAATCTCTTAATTAATCTCTTGCTCGCAAACAATACACAAGGATACATTCAATTTGCATTGATTGAAGAAGAATGGGCAGGAGTGGTAAGATAAATAGAGCTGAACCAACTGATGTAGGATGGATTGAAAAACTGCCTGAGTGTGTTGAGCTATTTCAACAAGCTGGTTGGATGGATTTTTTCAGGAAGATCGATGGGTATAATGCAAAG
The DNA here is from genome assembly GCA_027924585.1 of Larix kaempferi. Taxonomy (NCBI): domain Eukaryota; kingdom Viridiplantae; phylum Streptophyta; class Pinopsida; order Pinales; family Pinaceae; genus Larix; species Larix kaempferi. The sequence goes on from BSBM01000510.1 coordinate 36,308,971, forward strand.
GTGTCCTGTAAGTTTGCCCAGGGTTTCAAAAATGACATGGTGATTTTTGATACTCTTAAATTCAAGCTAACAGTAAAACTGATTTCAGAAGCTACAGGGATTAAGGATGAGGGTGAACAATGGTTTAAGAAACTTCCCTTTGACTTTGATCCACAAAGATATCTTTTACCAAATGTCACCCCTGATTGGAATAAAGGCGTCCTTATCCAAAATTTCAGAAAGGAATGGGTTGAGCCAATCAGAATATTACAGAGCTATGTTACTTGTGAGGGCAGGTATGCTTATGTATACAAGTATCATTTCAGATTCCTTTAGCACATGGTGGGGGTGTCCAAGATGAACATGCCATTCTTCTTTTCGAAAAGTTTGCAGAAAATGTCCAACAAGGTGAAAGGGCCAATAGATCATTCTTCTCAGTCCATCTTTCACCATGGGTTAATCAAGTTGATTATTAGTACTATTTTGCAACATGAAGGAAAGACCTGGGATTTATTCATCTTTTGGTCTGGATTTGAAGATCAGAAATCAAAGAGGCAAGCAGATAAGGGTAAGGTCTTGTTGAGAAAATTAGGTCAGAAGCCAAAAATTGAAGATAAGGAAGAAGTCAAAGTTGAGGAAGCATCAGAGCATGTGGAGGAAGATAATGAACCAAAGCCATTCTCAGCCAGATCTAAAGGCAAGTATTCACTGTTTGAAGATAAGAAGGAGCAGCCTGAACAGAATTTGGCACCTGTAGAAGATTCTCATGAAATGAAAAATGTTGATATAAAAGGGATTGCTGTACCTAAAGAGGAAATTCACACTCGACGGAGAAGCCCTATCACCATTCTATCCGATGATGAGGAATATCTATTGGAAGAAGAGAAGCCCATCTCCAAAATAGAAGTCAAGATCGAAGTAGAGAAAGAAATCCATACTTCAGATAGCAAAACAACAAAACCTAACAGGAAAAGAAATAAACTTGAAGTAGTGGAGTTGGCTGCTATCCAGCATCAAGGAAAGGAGCTGAAAATGATGGGAGAAGCAGCATCATTTTGGAGACATAAAAATAGGTCAAAGAACAAGCTAAGACTGAACATGAAGAAATTGCTCAATCCCAAATTAAATACAAGTGAAATTACTGTCCTAGATGATGTTTCCATGGATGATAAACTAGAAGTAGACAAAGATAGCAGAAAGGAAAGTGTTTTTTTACAGCAGCCACAATTAAAAGAGGAAAATCCTTCAGTTGAAGCATCAGGTGAAGAAAATCAAAATCCTAACATGGAAGACACTTCTACAGAATTGTTGATTGAAGAGACATAAATCTTCAAGAAACTTGATATAACTTGGAGACTTGATGAGGAACAAGATCATACAATGGATAAATTAGTTAATTCTGACAGAGAGAATTTGCAGAAAACTGTTAAGCAGTACAAACACCAGATGAATTACATGCAAGAGGTCAACGATGGATTAATGATGGCTAACAGAAGGTTGAGAGAAGATCTACAAGATGTAAATGATAATTTTCAGGAGCTGATAGCAGAAGCAAAAGAAGCACTAAAGAGAAAGAGAGCTGCTGATATGCATTGCACAGAGTTAGAGAAGACAGTCCAAGACCTACAACAGAGAAACAAAGAGCTCATCAAGAAGATAAATGACATGGAGCAGGAGCAGAAGAAAGCTAAGAAGAAAGACCAAGCATCAAATGGTATCGCTCTGCTGGCTGAAGTAGCAAAAGACCTACAAGACAGTTGTACATTCAGTTAGTTGTCATTAGTTAATAAACAGATATGTTAGTGATTTGCTATTTTTAGCATATTTTGTAATTTTGTAAAAATTGTACATTTACTTTACCTCATCGAATAGGTGGAAGGCAGTTAGGGTTAGATCCCTAACTGATTTTGTAAAAGCCATAGTATTTAGAGAGGTTAGAAAGTCATTGAGAGGGTTCGATTTTTGGGAGTTTTCAGGAGGTCTTCAGACTGTTATTATCTTCAGACTTATTCAGAGCTAAGTATCATGACTCTTGCAAGCATTTGCTGATGAAATTATGAGATATATATGACCTTTACCCTTCAGTTTTACATGTTGGCTTCATTTTTCAGCTTATTGAGTTGCTTAATAGATATATTCATTGCTGGTTTATGTGTATTTACTGGTGATGCTTGTCTTTAATGAATGAACCTCAACATTGTGTTTCTGTTAGATCTTGTTGGATATATCATGCATCTTTATTATCTTTTGTTTATGATTTAGTTTTTATTCTGCTCATGAATGTATTCCCTGATTGTTCCCAAAACTTTACAACCACAAAACCTTTCAAAAACCTAAAGCCTATTTTAATTACTGAGTTTTATTTGAGATTGTGTTGGCTTGTTTCTTTGGCCTTGGAAACAATTTCTGGCACAAACAGTTAGTATATATAACAAATTACTATCTAGAAGAATAAAATATGAAATTTAAATTAGGTAGCAAGTAATTCAAAAATTTACCTTGGTTGTCCTCCATTGGAATTTGTTGCACCAAAGGTGCATCTTCTTCTTCTCTCAATCTTGCTCTTTGTTGTCTCATTCTTTCTCTATTTTTCTCACACTCTTCATGCTCATTTTGTTGACGAGCATGATTCCTTTGTCGTTTTCTTTTTCTCCCCATCAAACTACAATGAAAACAAACAAAGAATTCTTCAAATTGTTATAACAAACAACAATATGTTAATATGAAATTGAACAACAATAATACTTCTTACATGTCTAATGAACTCTAATTGAACAACATCAAATTCACATAACTCTAATTGAAAGTAACTTAACAATGAATTAAATAAGTGTTGTTTGGCAATTGTTTAGTGATTATATAGAGGTTTCTTGTTGTTTTTGCGTGGGAATGGTGGATGACAACATTAATTATCCAACTCCTTTCCCAAGTTCCTTTTTTGTGTTTTTTTTACACTGACAAATCCTTGATTGAGGGTATTTTTACAAAGCCTTGATCGAGGGCTTGACAAGACCTCGATCGAGGTCTAGGTAAAACCCTCGATTGACGTTTAGTTTATCCCTCGATCGAGGGCCTAAAATACAGGCCGAGAGCCCTTTTCACTGCAGGCAAGAAATTTTTTCTGTCTTTCACAGGCTTAAATTATGTCATTAAAGGCACATTAATGGGCGGACTTGATACCATTGGATTCGTCAATGAATCCTCTATCCATATACATATAATTTACGATATTATCTTCGTATGTAATTTGTTTTTTAATTTCTGCTAAAGCTTACCCTAAAAAATCATGTCATCAACTTAGACTGAGCTCAAAGATAAATCAACCACATTCAAAATACACATCCAAAAAATTGAAAAAATATACAAGCACTACATCAGTGCGTCCTCTTCAAAATGGTATTTTTTGTTTTGCAAATTATGTAAACAATCAAAATATTTGGCACACACATGCACATGTGTGCAAAATGCGGCTGAAATATTCACTGGTTAGTTTCAAAAAATAATAATAAATATAATTTTTCGAGGAAATTTAAAAGAAAAATATGTATGCACTAGTGCATTCTGTCTAGAGCATGTTCACATATTTCATTTTTTTTAATTATTACTTTAACATTGAATTATTTTGCACATACACGAGCCACTTGTTAATTGCTCTTCAAATTTTTAAGGACACACGTTTCATTAAATACAAATTTGACACGATAAATGACATTGGTATATTTTTTTTAAAATGTCATTGGAAATCCAACATAATTCTCTACATTTTGTTTTTTAACCGCATGTCTAAATTCATATGGAAAATATGAGTTTCGAGCGCTTCAATTTAATACATGGGTAAAATTTCTATTTTTCGTCGCCATATTTGGCCAAAAGGAGTAACCCATATTCATGGAATTACCCAATGATGATGTTATGCAACAAGTACTTTATTTTTTTCCCTACAACGTTGAGCCTATTGAAGCAAATTTTAAATACCTTGGTTTTTTCTTAAAGCCTAATAATTATATAGCAAAGAGGATTGGATGTGGCTGCTTAAGAGAATTGGAAAAAATAGGTATCTAGTGTTTTTCGCTGTTTTCCTTTGGGGGGGATACTTACTCTTATCAAAGTTGTACTTGTTATCTTTGGCTAACATCCATTAGTCTATACTACATGGTCTAAGAAGCAGAATGATGCAATTCCTCTGGTATGGAAAGAAGGATGGGAACAAGTTTCATTTATTCAAATGGGAAGCCATCTATCTCCCAAAATATTTAGGAGGATGGGGTATAAAAAACTTGTTTTGGTTCAGCTTGTCTTTATGCTTTAAGAGTTGTTGGAGAGGGATTTTTTATTTCGGACTATGGAGTGAAGTATTACACTCAAAATACCTGAAGAATACTCCTTTGGATGTCTGGTTTAGAAAGCTTGAAAAGATTGCTATAAATGCTTCAAATTTCTAGAAAGGTTTTATGAAAGCTTATCCTTGGCTAGGAACTGGATTGGCTTAGAAATTAAGTAATGGAAATAAATTCTTGATTGGTGTAGACCCTAATTTGGGTAGGGAAACATTATAGAGACTCTCCTCTCTATTTGTATATTTTCTAAATGTGAGAGGATTCAAATATCATTTGCTAAGGAATGGAATGGATATGTTGATGGATTAAATCAATTAGGGGTGAGACTTTTGGACAAAAATAATGAAATCGTTTGGATCTGGAACAAATCTAATCGGCATATTATTGCTAAGACTACCTATGAATACATCTCCTCTGTGTCTTCCGAAGTTACAGGTAACCAGTGGTCTAGTCAAATATGGAAATGGAACATGCCTTTGAAATTAAAATGTTTCTTGTAGCTAACTTTACGAAGAAAAAAATTATGACTTGGGAAAAATTAATGAAGAGGGGTAGATTTGGTCCTGGCATTTGTTATTTTATGGCATCATGCTTATGGATCCATGGATCATTTATTTGTATAATGTATTTTTAGTCAGAATGTTTGGGGTATTATCCGTGTGGAACTCAATATTGATGCTCCATGGGGACAGTTTCCTTTTGATTCTTGTTTAGAAAGATGGACTAAAAAATTTCTCAAGTTTAGAGAGTTACAAGTCTTCATCTATTGGGGATTTTGGAAATGTAGAAACTCTATTATTTTTAAAATCTTGCTTCAAATATTTCTATTCTTAGCAACAAAATCATGGGATTCTACTATGAATTCTTCAAAGAAAGATTACCAAAGAGCTTGAAGATGACCTATCTACTACAACTTTCTTATCAAATTTCCCAATTGGATTTTTGATGGTGCATCACAATATGGAAAATGTGGTGGAGGAATGGTTTTAAAACTTGATGATTGTCATTGGTTCCATATGTGGATGGATGGGTTGTGGTTCTGGGACTAATACAAGCGTTGAGCTCTTAGCACTCTGGGGTCTTCTATTATTTGTTGCAAGTTATATCTTCTTTTCAAGTGATTCTAACATCATCTTTGAATGGGTTGCAGGTAGAGCTACTATCCGAGTGGCTATACTTGATCATTGGTGTGCCAAAGTGAGGTCTCTACAATATTTTTTCATTGATATTGTCTACAGACATATTTTAGGGCATTTCAATATAACTACTGACAGTTTATCAAAAAAGGTAGTGGATGTTGAGGCTGGAAGTATCCTATATGAAGAATTTCAAGACTCTAATTTGGTTGTTAAGGGGCAGTTCAAAGTTTTTTAAAGACTGTTTGTTTTGCTGAGTTTGATTCAACCAAGTTTTGATGACTGGTCGAATTTATAATTGCTACAGGTTATATGGAAGATTTTTATATGTTTTCAGTATGTTGGACTGATTTTTTTGTTTAAATGATCATTTTATTTTGATAACCACAGTTTTGAATGCCTGACGAGTTCTTACATCGAATGGATTGAACGAATGAATTATGAAATGTTACATACGTTGATTAAAATTATATATCATCCACTTCCGTTCTTACACTTCCATTGATTTAATACGTCGATATGTTGAGATAAAATATGCATTTATAAAAATTGTATTTCTATATCAGAAGTTGATTATAATGGTTTACTTTGACTCATTTGAAATATTAAGAAACTAGTTTTTTTTTATTAAATAAAAAATAAAAATCAAAGCAAACCAAACTTCTAACAAACCAAGTGTAAACTAAAAATTATTGCAGATCCTAAATAACACACCACAAAAAACCAGAACTCTCATACTCTATATCTAGAGGTTACCCGCAAAACCATCCAATGATCCTCGAATTCTTCATAAAAGGGTCATCCGTTGCCATCCCAATTGCATTTTTTTAGAGCCCATCAACAAGTGAATTGAGTTGTCCATAAATGTGACTAAAGGACAAAAGTTGAATTTTTATTAAAGTTCTCGATTTTGTTTTTCTAATAAACAAAAGTTTCCCTAATTGCCAGTTGTAAACTACATAAAAAGGTAAGATAAGAAAATGCATTATATTTAAAGGTGTAAAATCATTAATTTATTTTAAGAAACGCAAGTGATAATATAACCACTTATATATATATATAATAATAATAATAATACTAATTTAATTTAATTAAAATGTTGAAATTTAAAATAAAAAGAATAGTAATAATAAATTATAATAGAAAAGCATTTTGTCAAGCGTTTACTTATAATAATTTTGGTATATCAATCTTAAAAAGTGTATTATTTGTTTTGTTTTCAAATTTTAATATAGTAAATATTATGAAACACATCTAAAAATATTATGAATCTCACATCTAATGTGGGTGTAAGTTGGGCATTCTAGGAGAAAATGTTTTCGTTTAAATTCTAGCAAATATTATGAATCTCACATCTAATGTGGGTGTAAGTTGGGCATTTTAGGAGAAAATGTTTTTCATCTTTTAGCCCACAGAGTTTTAGGAATAAACCAAGTTTAGCTATGGATCTCATCATGAGAGTTTGTTCTTATCTTGGCTACATCAATTTTCTTCTTTGAACTAGATAATGATCTTCTAGATTAGCGCTGATGACCTCTTTATAGTATCTTAATTTTCTTTTCACCTTTAAATTTTTCTTGTACCACATCTTTTCTTTAAACTTAGATGTAATAATATTTTTGACATTATTAATATTCTGGAAAGTGTCATTTTTAGAATGCTAACTAAACTATATTATCTTTATACCATGTGTAGTTGGTTTTGACTTGAATTTAAATAAAAATAATTTTATTAATATTAAATAAAATTGATTGAAAAGTAAGAAAGATAAAGTTTCTAATGTTTAAAAATCAGTTTTAGGTTTTTTTTGTTATGGTTAAAATTTTTTATTAAATTTAATTTAATTTTTTCAAAAAGAAATAAAAGATTATTTATTTTAAAGTTTTTTTTTTCAAAAATAAATAAAAAATAATTTATGTTATTTTTTTAAATGAATGAGAGAAAAAATTATATAAAAAAATGTTAAATTTTATTTGTAAGTAGTTAATTGTTTTAAAAATTTTCTATTACAAATAGTTTTTTTAATTAAATAATAATATTTTTTATTTATTTTTTATAAAAAAGAATAGTTTTAAAAATAAAAAATAAAAAATATAAAAATTAAATAAAAATAATATAATATAATAAAATTAAGGATATCAACAATGAAAATGATTTTTTTTATTTACTCTAGAAACACTTGAAATGCATTAAAATTTTCACACAGTTTTTTCCATTTCTCTTCAAAAATGAAAATGAACTTCACTTAAAATAGTATAATATGAATTAAATTACATTAGAATGAAAATAAATAATACAATATTTTTTTCCATTTCTCTTCAAAAATGAAAATGAACTTCACTTAAAATAGTATAATATGAATTAAATTACATTAGAATGAAAATAAATAATACAATATTTTTAAAAAATTAAAAATATTATATAGGAATGAAAATGATGTTATATTATGAAATTAAAGAGAATAAAAAACGAATAATAAATTACTTTTTAAGGATAAAAAACATTATAAAAGAAAAGAAAATAATAATAAATTAATAAATTATTGTAAAAGAATAAATTGAACTACAGACGGAAACAAAGGTGCACACAGTCACTATAGTGGATACGACTCTAAATTTATTGCAAAAGATGGGCATAAGAATGAATTTGTATACTAGATAGTATTCTCGTTGCACCAATATATTGCATTCGATCATGAATACCACAGAGCCAGACTGTAGAAAAAAAAATCTAAAAAATTTGAATGAGTTAACAGAGAGACATATAACGTAGAACCCAGGTAAAATAATTGTTTCCAACCGGAACAAGAAAACGTAGTGAAATGCCCCAGCAAGATTTGTGAAAAAATATATGAAAAACCTGAAGGAGTTAACAGAGAAGCATATAACTTCGAACCTAGCTAAAAGAATGGTTGCCAAAATATGATAAAAGCCAGAACAAGAAAATATAGTGGAACGCCGGCCCCTAACAAGATTTGTCAGTGTACTGATTCTTCTTGAATATTATGTCTGAGGAGACCGCGGCCGCAGACGATGTAACTACCACTTGCTTTACGGTTTGATCACATCATTCTGCACAAGAGTACCCAGGTTAAATATAACATTAAGCAGTATTTGATTTGACCTAAATATATTGAGCAACATCATCCAAATCGCCTTCTTCCCACAACTACCCTTTGAAGAGTGTGAGTTCTAGGAAATGGCGCACCTTGGCACCATTTCCTTAGTGCACCAATATCTGTATTCAGTTAATTGATTCAATATGTATCCAGTCGAAGCTTCATCAATATGTTCTCTAGTTGTGGGAATTCTGCTGGTTTTCGCCCTTCTCCTCAGTATTGTCAGAAACAGGTTAATTACTCCACCGCTGTCTGGATGGCCACAGAAATATAAAAAAGGAAACACCGCTTAGACTTTTGAAAAGCCAGAAATTAAAAACCAAATCATATTTTTTGACCGTTCAATTCCTTGAAGAGTGCTTCATGGCTAAACCGACTTAAACATTCAGGTTGAAGAGACATATGTTGCAGCATATCAAATTTTGAAGGGCCAACACAGTTTTCATTTCGTTAGCCTGTAACAACCTATAACACAAAGCATTTATTTTTTTGCAGTGATAATTTTGTATTTAAGGGTTAATTGCATTTAATGTAGGATTACCCTAAAGCACTATAAATACTTACCATTGTAATCGTGATTGATAAACGAAGTGAATGAAGTTTATGTTAAACCCGGAATTTTTCCTCTGTATTTTTGTTATGCTCTGTTTTATGAGTTTGTAAACTCATAATTATTTTGAAGTTAGTTTGTTGTAGCAGCTTAAGAGATTAATGTTATTTTGTGAGTTAATTATATTTAATTGTTATTAGACAAGTTTGTGAACGCAGGGGTCATCATAACGTAGCTGTAACAGTCAACTACAATACAGCTGCAATCCTGTAAATGACTGTTAGTTGAAACAGTGAGCTACAACACAGTTGCAATTATCATGTAGGTGAAATTTTTGTGTTTGGAAATTCGTGTGTGTTGCTGGAGGTAAGAGAAACACCCCCCTTCCTTCCCACAGTGGTATCAGAGCGTGGTTAAGTTTTTCTTCCTCGTTTTTCGGTTTAGAGTAATTTGAAATTTAATTTGAGATGGCTACTAACACCAGTGTAGTACAGCCACAAATTCCTGTGTTGAATGAGAGAAATTATGACACATGGTTTATTAAGATGAGAACTATCCTGTGTGCTCAGGATCTTTGGGAGTTTGTTACGATTGGCTATCTAGAGCCAGCTGATTAAGCTGCCGAATTGGATCTATCAAATGTTGAGCGTGTTCTATTGAAAGAAAATAGGAAGAAGGACAACAAAGCTCTTGGCCTTATTCAGCAAGGCCTAAATGAATCTATATTTCCGAATATATCAAGTGCTGAGTGTTCGAAGAAATCTTGGGACACTCTTGAAACTTGCTATCAAGGTGTGACCAAGGTGAAGAATTTTAAGTTGCAAAACTTGAGAAGGGACTTTGAGAATTTGAAGATGAAGGACAGTGAGACTGTTGATAATTTTATGACATAAGTTATGAATATTGTAAACCAGTCAAGACAGTATGGTGAAGACCTCTTAGATCAGCGTGTGATTGAGAAATTGCTGAGATGTTTGCCAAGGAAGTTTGAAGCAGTGGTTGTTCCAATTGAAGAGTTTAAAGATCTCAGTCAAATGCACATTGATGAGATGACTGGTTCTTTGATTGCTCATGAATCAAGAATGAATAGGTATGATGACACTCCTTTAGAAAATTCTTTTAAATCTCAGTTACATGTTACTAGAGGCAGAGGTAGAGGAAGATCTAGTAGAAGAGGAAGAGGATGTCGAACTGTTGATCATAGTGACAGCAGAAATGATTCAGAATCTGAAGAGAAGTTACAGCAGAATACCCCTAGCGTAAGGGGGAATAGCAGCAGAACATGGTAGCCAAGAAATCAAAGGTATGATAGATCTAAAGTTCAATGTTTCTATTGCAAGAAATTTGGGCATTTTTCTAACAAGTGTTGGAAGAAGCAAGCAGATTCTAGTAAGTTTCCTACACACATTACAGAGGAGGCTGGAAATGAAGAGAAACTTATGTTTTTGCCTTGTAATGTCACCCAAGAAATTTCAAAGGATATATGGTTCTTGGACAGCGCATGCAACAATCACATGATTGGAAATAAGGATTTATTTCTAAATCTAGATACAAGCATTCAATTTGAAGTGAAGTTGGGTAATGACAGTAAGGTAAAATTTAATAGTAAAGGTATGATTGTTGTATATGCCAAGAATGGTAAAAGAAGAACAATTCATGATGTTTATTATGTTCCTGGTTTAACGTGTAATTTATTGAGTGTGGGACAATTGTTGGAGAAGAAGTACAGAGTGTTCTTTAAGAACAAGGTATGTACTATTTATGACAAATATCCAAGTAAGCAGTTGATAGCCAGAGTAGAAATGACAAAGAACGGAATGTTTCCGCTGATTATGAGGAATGATTTGACTAACTCTTTGAATGCTTATAAAACTAAGAGTTTAGATCAATCATGGTTATGGAATTTGAGGTATGGCCATTTACATTTTTTTGGCTTAGATTTGCTACAGAAGAAGCATATGGTAAAAGGGTTTCCCAGTATTCAGCAGCCAGCAAGCTCATGTGAGAGCTGCATATTGGGAAAGCATCATAGAGAGAAATTTGTCTCTTGAGTCTCATACAGAGGAAAAGCACCGTTGGAGCTGGTACACAAAAATTTGGGTGGACCGATGCAAACACCTTCTTTGACTGGTAATGTTTATTTTATGACTTTAATTAATGATTTCAGTCGAAAAACTTGGGTATATTTGCTGAAACAGAAATCTCAAGCTTTTGATGTTTTTAAAATTTTAAAGCTATGCTTGAAAAGGAGAGTGACAGAAGTATTAAAGTCTTGATATCAAATAGAGGAGGTGAGTTTATGTTGAATGATTTTGTGGAATTTTGTAAATATCACGGAATTAAAAGACAGTTTACTGCTCGCTACACTCCACAGCAAAATGGAGTAGCAGAAAGAAAGAATCGAACCATTATGAACATGGCTCGAAGTATGATGAAGGAGAAGCATCTTTCATATGAATATTGGGGAGACGATGTTACTTGCGCAGTGTACAATCTGAACAGAATCCAAACTAAGTACGTGAAGGATCGAGTTCCACAGCAAGCATGGAATGGTAAGTGTAGCAACATATTTCATTTAAGAATTTTTGGTTGTGTAGCTTATGCAGATGTACTTGAAGAGATGAGGACAAATTTAGATGATAGAATTCATAAATGTATTTTTGTTGGATATAGTGAAGAATATAAAGCATATAGACTCTATAATCCCATTACCAAGAAGTATATCATATAACCTATTGCCAAAGCAGCAGTAGATCATGAATACCACATAGCCAGACTGTAGAAAAAAAATCTTAAACACCTGAATGAGTTAATAGAGAGACATATAATGTAGAACCCAGATAAAAGAATTGTTTCCAACTGGAACAAGAAAACGTAGTGAAACGCCCCCAGCAAGATCTGTGAAAAAAAATGAAAAACCTGAAGTAGTTAACAGAGAAGCATATAACTTCGGACCTAGCTAAAAGAATGGTTTCCAAAATATGATAAAAACCGGAACAGGAAAATGTAGTGGAATGCCAGCCCCCAACAGGATTTGTCAATGTACTGATTTTGCTTGAACATTTCGTCTGAGGAGACCGCGGCCGCAGATGATGTAAATACCATGTGCTTTATGGTTTGATCACATCATTCTACACAAGATCACCCAGGTTAAATAGGTTAAATATAACATTGAGCAGTATTTCATTTGACCTAAATATATTGAGCAACGTCGTCAAAATCGCCTTCTTCCCACAACTCCCTTTTGAAGGGCGTGGGCCTCTTCTCACTCTTGGCTCCGGAAATGTCTAGGAAATGGCGCACCTTGGCACCATTTCCTTAGTGCACCAATATCTGTATTCAGTTAATTGATTCAATATGTATCCAGTCGAAGCTTCATCAATATGTTCTCTAGTTGTGGGAATTCTGCTGGTTTTCGCCCTTCTCCTCAGTATTGTCAGAAACAGGTTAATTACTCCACTGCTGCCTGGATGGCCGCAGAAATATAAAAAAGACAACACCGCTCAGACTTTTGAAAAGCCAGAAATTAAAAACCAAATCATATTTTTTGACCGTTCAATTCCTTGAAGAGTGCTTCATGGCTAAAACGACTTAAACATTAAGGTTGAAGAGACATATGTTGCAGCAAATCAAATTTTGAAGGGCCAACACAGTTTTCATTCCGTCAGCCTGTAACAACCTATAACACAGAGAATTTTTTTTTGCAGTGATAATTTTGAATTTAAGGGTTAATTGCATTTAATGTATGATTACCCTAAAGAACTATAAATACTTACCATTGTAATCGTGATTGATAAACGAAGTGAATGAAGTTTATGTTAAACCCAGAATTTTTCCTCTGTATTTTTGTTATGCTCTGTTTATGAGTTTGTAAACTCGGAATTATGTTGAAGTTAGTTTGTTGTAGCAGCTTAAGAGATTAATGTGATTTTGTGAGTTAATTATATTTAATTGTTATTAGACAAGTTTGTGAATGCAGGGGTCATCATAACGTAGTTGTAACAGTCATCTGCAACACAACTACAGTCCTGTAAATGACTGTTAGTTGAAACAGTGAGCTGCAACACAGTTGTAATAGTCCTGTAGGTGAAATTTTTGTGTTTGGAAACTCGTGTGTGTTGCTAGAGGTAAGAGAAACACCCCCCTTCCTTCCCATAGTGGTATCAGAGCATGGTTAAGTTTTTCTTCCTCGTTTTTTCGGTTTAGAGTAATTTGAAATTTAATTTGAGATGGCTACTAACATCAGTGTAGTGCAGACACAAATTCCTGTGTTTAATGAGAGGAATTATGATACATAGTTTATTAAGATGAGAACTATCCTGCATGCTTAGGATCTTTGGGAGTTTGTTACGATTGGCTATCCAGAGCCAGTTGATCAAGCTGCTGAATTGGCTCTGTCCAATGCTGAGCGTGTTCTATTGAAAGAAAATAGGAAGAAGGACAACAAAGCTCTTGGCCTTATTCAGCAAGGCCTAAATGAATCTATATTTACGAGTATAGAAAGTGCTAAGTCTTCGAAGAAAGCTTGGGACACTCTTGAAACTTGCTATCAAGGTGTGACCAAGGTGAAGAATGTTAAGTTACAGAACTTGAGAAGGGACTTTGAGAATTTGAAGATGAAGGACGGTGAGACTGTTGATAATTTTATGACTCAAGTTATGAATATTGTAAACCAGCTAAGACAATATGTTGAAGACCTCTTAGATCAGCGTGTGATTGAGAAATTGCTGAGATGTTTTCCAAATAAGTTTGAAGCAGTGGTTGTTCCAATTGAATATTTTAAAGATCTCAGTCAAATGCACATTGATGAGATGATTGGTTCTTTGATTGCTCATGAATCAAGAATGAACAGGTATGATGACACTCCTTTAGAAAATTCTTTTAAATCTCATTTACATGTTACCATAGGTAGAGACAGAGGAAGAGGAGGTCAAACTACTGATCATAGTGACAGCAGAAATGATTCAGAATCTGAAGAGAAGTTACAGCAGAATACTCCTAGCGTAAGGGGGAGTAGCAGCAGAACATGGAAGCCAAGAAAGCAAAGGTATGATAGATCTAAAGTTCAATGTTTCTATTGCAAGAAATTTGGGCATTTTGCTAACAAGTGTTGGAAGAAGCAAGCAAATTCTAGTAAGTTGCCTACACACATTACAGAAGAGGCTGAAAATGAAGAGAAACCTATGTTTTTGACTTGTAATGTCACCCAGGAAAGTTCAAAGAATATATGGTTCTTGGACAACGCATGCAGCAATCACATGATTGGAAATAAGGAGTTACTTCTAAATCTAGATACAAGCATTCAGTCTGAAGTGAAGTTAGGTAATGACAGTAAGGTAAAAGTTAATGGTAAAGGTGTGATTGTTGTATTTGCCAGGAATGGTAAAAGAAGAACAATTCATGATGTTTATAATGTTACTGGTTTAACGTGTAATTTATTGAGTGTGGGACATTTGTTGGGGAAGAACTACAGAGTGTTCTTTAAGAACAAGGTATGTTCTATTTATGACAAATATCCAAGTAAGCAGTTGATAGCCAGAGTAGAAATGACAAAGAACAGAATGTTTCTGCTGATTATGAGGAATGATTTGACTAACTCTTTGAGTGCTTGTAAAACTAAGAGTTTAGATCAATCATGGTTATGGCATTTGAGGTATGGCCATTTACATTTTGGTGGCTTAGATTTTCTACAAAATAAGCAGATGGTAAAAGGGTTGCCCAGTATTCAGCAGCTAGCAAGCTCATGTGAGAGCTGCATATTGGGAAAGCATCATAGAGAGAAATTCGTCTCTCGAGTCTCATACAGAGGAAAAGAACCATTGGATCTGGTACACACAAATTTGTGTGGACCGATGCAAACACCTTCTTTGACTGGTAATGTTTATTTTATGACTTTCATTGATGATTTCAGTCGAAAAACTTGGGTGTATTTGTTGAAACAGAAATCTCAAGATTTTGGTGTTTTTAAAAGTTTTAAAGCTATGGTTGAAAAGGAGAGTGACAGAAGTATTAACGTCTTGATATCAGATAGAGGAGGTGAGTTTATGTTGAATTATTTTGTGGAATTTTGTAAATGTCACGGAATTAAAAGACAGTTTAGTGCTCGCTACACTCCACAGCAAAATGGAGTAGCAGAAAGAAAGAAGGAATCAAACCATTATGAACATGGCTCGAAGTATGATGAAGGAGAAGCATCTTTCATATGAATATTAGGGAGACGATGTTACTTGCGCAGTGTATACTCTAAACAGAATCCCAACTAAGTGTGTGATGGATCGAGTTCCACAACAAGCATGGAATGGTAAGTGTAGCAACATATTTCATTTAAGAATTTTGGGTTGTGTAGCTTATGCAAATGTACCTGAAGAGATGAGGAGAAAGTTAGAAGACAGAAGTCATAAATGTATTTTTTTGGATATAGTGAAGAATATAAAGCATATAGACTCTATAATCCCATCACCAAGAAGTATATCATATAACCTATTGCCAAAGCAGCAGTAGATCATGAATACCACACAGCCAGACTGTAGAAAAAAAAATCTTTAACACCTGAATGAGTTAACAGAGAGACATATAACGTAGAACCCAGATAAAAGAATTGTTTCCAACCAGAACAAGAAAACGTAGTGAAACGCCCCCAGCAGGATCTGTGAAAAAAAATATGAAAAACCTGAAGGAGTTAACAGAGAAGCATATAACTTTGGACCCAGGTAAAAGAATGGTTTCCAAAATATGATAAAAACTGGAACAGAAAAATGTAGTGGAATGCCGGCCCCCAAATGGATTTGTCAATGTACTGATTCTGCTTGAACATTTCATCTGAGGAGACCGCGACCGCAGACGATGTAACTACCACGTGCTTTATGGTTTGATCACATCATTCTGCACAAGAGCACCCAGGTTAAATAGGTTAAATATAACATTGAGCAGTATTTGATTTGACCTAAATATATTGAGCAACGTCGTCAAAATAGCCTTCTTCCCACAACTCCCCTTTGAAGAGCGTGTGCCTCTTCTCACTCTTGGCTTTGGAAATGTCTAGGAAATGGTGCACCTTGGCACCATTTCCTTAATGTACCAATATCTATATTCAGTTAATTGATTCAATATGCATCCAGGCGAAGCTTCATCAATATGTTCTCTAGTTGTGGGAATTCTGTTGGTTTTCGCCCTTCTCCTTAGTATTGTCAGAAACAGGTTAATTACCCCACCGCTGCCTGGATAGCCGCCGAAACATCAAAAAGGAAACATCGCTCAAACTTTTTAAAAGCCAAAAATTAAAAACCAAATCAGATTTTTTGACCCTTCAATTCCTTGAAGAGTGCTTCACGGCTAAACCGACTTAAACATTAAGGTTGAAGAGACATATGTTGTAGCATATCAAATTTTGAAGGGCCAACAAGGTTTTCATTATGTCAGCCTGTAACAACCTGTAACACAGAGCATTTAGTTTTTTGCAGTGATAATTTTGTATAGAAGGGTTAATTGCATTTAATGTATGATTACCCTGAAGCACTATAAATACTTACCATTGTAATCGTGATTGATAAACGAAGTGAATGAAGTTTATGTTAAACCCGGAATTTTTCCTCTGTATTTCTGTTATGCTATGTTTTATGAGTTTGTAAACTCAGAATTATTTTGAAGTTAGTTTGTTGTAGCAGCTTAAGAGATTAATGTTATTTTGTGAGTTAATTATATTTCTGTTATGCTCTGTTTTATGAGTTTGTAAACTCAGAATTATTTTGAAGTTAGTTTGTTGTAGCAGCTTAAGAGATTAATGTTATTTTGTGAGTTAATTATATTTAATTATTATTAGACAAGTTTGTGAACGTAGGGGTCATCATAACGTAGCTGTAACAGTCAGCTTCAACACAGCTGCAGTCATGTAAATGACTGTTAGTTGAAACAGTGAGCTGCAACATAGTTGCGATAGTCCTGTAGGTGAAATTTTTGTGTTTGGAAACTCGTGTGTGTTTCTGGAGGTAAGAGCAACACCCCCCTTCCTTCCCACAGTGGTATCATAGCGTGGTTAAGTTTTTCTTCCTCGTTTTGTGGTTTAGAGTAATTTGAAATTTAATTTGAGATGGCTACTAACACCAGTGTAGTACAGCCAGAAATTCCTGTGTTGAATGAGAGGAATTATGACACATGGTTTATTAAGATGAGAACTATCCTGCGTGCTCAGGATATTTGGGAGTTTCTTACAATTGGCTATCCAGAGCCAACTGATCAAGCTGCCGAATTGGCTCTATCAAATGTTGAGCGTGTTCTATTGAAAGAAAATAGGAAGAAGGACAACAAAGCTCTTGGCCTTATTCAGCAAGGCCTAAATGAATCTATATTTCTGAAGATATCAAGTGCTGAGTCTTCGAAGAAAGCTTGGGACACTCTTGAAACTTGCTATCAAGTTGTGACCAAGGTGAAGAATGTTAAGTTGCAGAACTTGAGAAGGGACTTTGAGAATTTGAAGATGAAGGACAGTGAGACTATTGATAATTTTATGACTCAAGTTATGAATATTGTAAACCAGCTGAGACAGTATGGTGAAGACCTCTTAGATCAGCGTGTGATTGAGAAATTGCTGAGCTATTTGCCAAAGAAGTTTGAAGTAGTGGTTGTTCCAATTGAAGAGTTTAAAGATCTCAGTCAAATGCACATTGATGAGATGAGTGGTTCTTTGATTGCTCATGAATCAAGAATGAACAGGTATGATGACACTCCTTTAGAAAATTCTTTTAAATCTCAGTTACATGTTACTAGAAGCAGAGGAAGAGGAAGAGGAGGTCGAACTGTTAATCATAGTGACAGCAGAAATGATTCAGAATATGAAGAGAAGTTACAGCAGAATACTCCTAGAATAAGGGGGAGTAGCAGCAGAACATGGAAGCCAAGAAATCAAATGTATGATAGATCTAAAGTTCAATGTTTCTATTGCAATAAATTTGGGCATTTTGCTAACAAGTGTTGGAAGAAGCTAGCAGATTTTGGTAAGTTGCCTACACACATTACAGAAGAGGCTGAAAATGAAGAGAAACCTATGTTTTTGACTTGTAATGTCACCCAGGAAATTTCAAAGGATATATGTTTCTTGGACAACGCATGCAACAATCACATGATTGGAAATAAGGAGTTCTTTCTAAATCTAGATACAAGCATTTAGTATGAAGTGAAGTTGGGTAATGACAGTAAGGTAAAAGTTAATGGTAAAGGTGTGATTGTTGTATATGCCAAGAATGGTAAAAGAAGAACAATTCATGATGTTTATTATGTTACTGGTTTAACGTGTAATTTATTGAGTGTGGGACAATTGTTGGAGAAGAAGTACAGAGTGTTCTTTGAGAACAAGGTATGTACTATTTATGACAAATATCCAAGTAAGCAGTTGATAGCCAGAGTAGAAATGACAAAGAACAGAATGTTTCTGCTGATTATGAAGAATGATTTGACTAACTCTTTGAATGATTATAAAACTAAGAGTTTATATCAATCATGGTTATGGCATTTGAGGTATGGCTATTTACAATTTGGTGGCTTATATTTGCTACAAAATAAGCAGATGGTAAAAGGGTTGCCCAGTATTCAGCAGCCAGCAAGCTCAGGTGAGAGCTGCATATTGGGAAAGCATCATAGAGAGAAAGTCATCTCTTGAGTCTCATACAGAGGAAAAGAACCATTGGAGTTGGTACACACAAATTTGTGTGGATCGATGCAAACACCTTCTTTGACTAGTAATGTTTATTTTATGACATTCATTGATGATTTCAGTCGAAAAACTTGGGTGTATTTGCTGAAACAGAAATCTCAAGCTTTTGATGTGTTTAAAAGTTTTAAAGCTATGGTTGAAAAGGAGAGTCAGAGAAGTATTAAAGTCTTGATATCAAATAGAGGAGGTGAGTTTATGTTGAATGATTTTGTGGAATTTTGTAAATATCACGGAATTAAAAGACAGTTTACTGCTCGCTACAATCCACAACAAAATGGAGTAGCAGAAAGAAAGAAAGAATCGAACAATTATGAACATGGCTCGAAGTATGATGAAGGAGAAGCATCTTTCATATGAATATTGGGGAGATGTTGTTACTTGCGCAGTGTACATTCTAAACAGAATCCCAACTAAGTGTATGAAGGATCGAGTTCCACAGCAAGCATTGAATGGTAAGTGTAGAAACATATTTCATTTAAGAATTTTTGGTTGTGTAGCTTATGTAGATGTACCTGAAGAGATGAGGAGAAAGTTAGATGACAGAAGTCATAAATGTATTTTTTTTGGACATAGTGAAGAATATAAAGCATATAGACTCTATAATCCCATCACCAAGAAGTATATCATATAACCTATTGCCAAACCAACAGTAGATCATGAATACCACACAGCCAGGCTGTAGAAAAAAAATCTTAAACACCTGAATGAGTTAATAGAGAGACATATAACGTAGAACCCAGATAAAAGAATTGTTTCCAACCGGAACAAGAGAACGTAGTGAAATGCCCCCAGCAGGATCTGTGAAAAAAAATATGAAAAACTTGAAGGAGTTAACAGAGAAGCATATAACTTCGGACCCAACTAAAAGAATGGTTTCCAAAATATGATAAAAACCAGAACAGGAAAATGTAGTGTAACAATGGCCCCCAATAGGATTTGTCAATGTACTGATTCTGCTTAACATTTCGTCTGAGGAGATCGTGGCCGCAGACGATGTAACTACCACGTGCTTTATGGTTTGATCACATTATTCTGCACAAGAGCACCCAGGTTAAATAGGTTAAATATAACATTGAGCAGTATTTGATTTGACCTAAATATATTGAGCAACGTCGTCAAAATCGCCTTCTTCCCACAACTCCCCTTTGAAGAGCGTGGGCCTCTTCTCACTCTTGGCTCCGGAAATTTCTAGGAAATGGCGCACCTTGGCACCATTTCCTTAGTGTACCAATATCTGTATTCAGTTAATTGATTCAATATGTATCCAGGCAAAGCTTCATCAATATGTTATCTAGTTGTGGGAATTCTGCTGGTTTTCACCCTTCTCCTCGATATTGTCAAAAACAGGTTAATTACTCCACCGTTGCCTGGATGGCCGCCGAAATATCAAAAAGGCAACACCGCTCAGACTTTTAAAAAGCCAGAAAATAAAAACCAAATCAAATTTTTTGACCCTTCAATTCCTTGAAGAGTGCTTCATGGCTAAATCAACTTAAACACTAAGGTTGAAGAGACATATGTTGCAGCATATCAAATTTTGAAAGGCCAACACAGTTTTCATTCCGTCAGCCTGTAACAGCCTGTAACATAGAGCATTTAGTTTTTTGAAGTGATAATTTTTTTATTGAAGGGTTAATTGCATTTAATGTATGATTACCTTGAAGCATTATAAATACTTACCATTGTAATCGTGATTGATAAACGAAGTGAATGAAGTTTATGTTAAACCCGTAATTTTGCCTCTATATTTCTGTTATGCTCTGTTTTATGAGTTTGTAAACTCAGAATTATTTTGAAGTTAGTTTGTTATAGAAACTTAAGAGATTAATGTTATTTTGTGAGTTAATTATATTTAATTGTTATTAGACAAGTTTGTGAACGGAGGGGTCATCATAACGTAACTGTAACAGTCAGCTGCAACACAACTGTAGTCCTGTAAATGACTGTTAGTTGAAACAGTGAGCTGCAACACAGCTGCAACAGTCCTGTAGGTGAAATTTTTATGTTTGGAAACTCATTTGTGTTGTTGGAGGTAAGAGCAACACCCCCCTTACTTCCCACAGTGGTATCAGAGCGTGGTTAAGTTTTTCTTCCTCATTTTTCAGTTTAGAGTAATTTGAAATTTAATTTGAGATGGCTACTAACACCAGTGTAGTGCAGCCACAAATTCCTGTGTTGAATGAGAGGAATTATGACACATGGTTTATTAAGATGAGAACTATCCTGCGTGCTTGGGATCTTTGGGAGTTTGTTACGATTAGCTATCCAGAGCCAGCTGATCAAGCTGCTGAATTGGCTCTTTCAAATGCTGAGCGTGTTCTATTGAAAGAAAATAGGAAGAAGGACAACAAAGCTCTTGGCCTTATTCAGCAAGGCCTAAATGAATCTATATTTCCAAATATATCAAGTGCTGAGTCTTCGAAGAAAGCTTGGGACACTCCTGAAACTTGCTATCAAGGTGTGACCAAGGTGACGAATGTTAAGTTGCGGAACTTGAGAAGGGACTTTGAGAATTTGAAGATGAAGGGCAGTGAGACTGTTGATAATTTTATGACTCAAGTTATGAATATTGTAAACCAGCTGAGACAGTATGGTGAAGACCTCTTAGATCAGCGTGTGATTGAGAAATTGCTGAGATGTTTGCCAAATAAGTTTGAAGCAGTGGTTGTTCCAATTGAAGAGTTTAAAGATCTCAATCAAATCCACATTGATGAGATGACTGGTTCTTTGATTGCTCATGAATCAAGAATGAACAGGTATGATGACACTCCTTTAGAAAATTCTTTTAAATCTCAGTTACATGTTACTAGAGGCAGAGGCAGAGGAAGATCTAGTAGTAGAGGAAGAGGAGGTCAAACTGCTGATCATAGTGACAACTAAAATGATTCAGAATCTGAAGAGAAGTTATATCAGAATACTCCTAGCGTAAGGGGGAGTAGCAGCAGAACATGGAAGCCAAGAAATCAAAGGTATTATAGATCTAAAGTTCAATGTTTCTATTGGAAGGAATTTGGGCATTTTGCTAACAATTGTTGGAAGAAGCATGCAGATTCTAGTAAGTTGCCTACACACATTATAGAAGAGGCTAAAAATGAAGAGAAACCTATGTTTTTGACTTGTAATGTCACCTAGGAAAGTTCAAAGGATACATGGTTCTTGGACAGCGCATGCAGCAATCACATGATTGGAAATAAGGAGCTATTTCTAAATTTAGATACAAGCATTCGGTCTGAAGTGAAGTTGGGTAATGACAGTAAGGTAAAACTTAATGGTAAAGGTGTGATTGTTGTATATGCCAAGAATGGTAAAAGAAGAACAATTCATGATGTTTATTATGTTCTTGGTTTAACGTGTAATTTATTGAGTGTGGGAAAGTTGTTGGAGAAGAAGTACAGAGTGTTCTTTAAGAACAAGGTATGTACTATTTATGACAAATATCCAAGTAAATAGTTGATAGCCAGAGTAGAAATGACAAAGAACGGAATGTTTCCGCTCATTATGAGGAATGATTTGACTAACAATTTAAATGATTATAAAACTAAGAGTTTAGATCAATCATGGTTATGGCTTTTTAGGTATGTCCATTTACATTTTGGTGGCTTACTTTTGCTACAGAATAAGCAGATGGTAAAAGGGTTGCCTAGTATTCAGTAGCCAGCAAGCTCATGTGAGAGATGCATATTGGGAAAGCATCATAGAGAGAAATTCGTCTCTTGAGTCTCATACAGAGGAAAAGCACCATTGGAGCTGGTACACACAAATTTGTGTGGACCGATGAAAACACCTTCTTTGACTAGTAATGTTTATTTTATGACTTTCATTGATTATTTCAGTCGAAAAACTTGGGTGTATTTGCTGAAAAAGAAATCTCAAGCTTTTGATGTTTTGAAAATTTTTAAAGCTATGGTTGAAAAGGAGAGTGACAGAAGTATTAAAGTCTTTATATCAGATAGAGGAGGTGAGTTTATGTTGAATGATTTGCTGGAATTTTGTAAATATCACGGAATTAAAAGACAGTTTACTGCTCGCTACACTCCACAGCAAAATGGAGTAGCAGAAAGAAAGAATTGAACCATTATGAACATGGATCGAAGTATGATGAAGGAGAAGCATCTTTCATATGAATATTGGGGAGACGTTGTTACTTGCGTAGTGTACATTCTGAACAGAATCCCAACTAAGTGAGTGAAGGATCGAGTTCCACAGCAAGCATGGAATGGTAAGTGTAGCAACATATTTCATTTAAGAATTTTTGGTTGTGTAGCTTATGCATATGTACCTGAAGAGATGAGGAGAAAGTTAGATGGCAGAAGTTAGAAATGTATTTTGTTGGATATAGTGAAGAATATAAAGCATATAGACTCTATAATCCCATCACCAAGAAGTTTATCATCAGCAGAGATGTGATGTTTAAGGAAGAAGAAGCATGGGATGGCAGCATAGATAAGTTGGTTGCAGAGGACATTGTTACATCTCATGTAGAAGATGAAGAAGATGAGTAGGGCATACATGGAGGACAGTTAAATCAACAAACACCTACACTAGCAGTAAGAACACCTGCCAGAACACCTAGAACTCAAGAACGTGGTGAACCATCAATTGTTGATGGACGGCAAGGAACAGGATCAGAGGTAAGTAATGAATCAAATCCTACATTAGCTTCATTAAGAAACAGAGTTAGAGGTCAGAAGACTGGAAGTTTAAGAGAACTATATGAACAAAATGAAGAAGTAGATCAAGTTTCAAATTTTGCATTGATAGCAGGTGATCCTGTAAGTTTTGATGAAGCAGTTAAAATGGATGTTTGGATAAAAGCAATGGATGAAGAAATTGATTCCATAGAAAGAAATAACACTTGGGATCTTGTAGATTTTCCTGATAATAAAAATTGTATTGGTGTCAAATGGATTTATAAGACTAAGTTAAATGTTTATGGTGAAGTTGAAAAATACAAAGCAAGACTTGTAGCTCAGGGGTTTAGTCAACAACCTGGTATCGACTATAATGAGACCTTTGCACCTGTAGCCAGACTTGATACGGTAAGAATGGTATTAGCTATTGCTGCTCATAATAAGTGGTATGTATATCAAATGGATGTAATGTCTACATTTTTGAATGGATCTTTAGAAGAAGAGGTTTATGTAAGACAACCTCCTGGATATGAAATTGATGGACAAGATGACAAAGTTTACAGATTAAAGAAAGCATTGTATGGATTGAAGCAGGCACCTAGAGTTTGGTACATCAGGATTGATGAATATTTGAATAGTGAAGGATTCAATAGAAGTCTAAGTGAGCCAACCTTGTATACAAAGGTAAACCAAGAAGGTAAAATATTGATTGTTTGATTATATGTTGATGATTTGATCTTCACTAGAGATCTTTCAGTAGATGAGTTTAAGAAAACCATGAAAACAGAGTTTGAGATGACTGATTTAGGAATGATGAGATATTTTCTTGGTATTGAAGTAACTCAATCTGAGGATGGAATTTTTATAAATCAAACTAAGTATGCAAATGATGTACTGAAAAGATTCAAAATGATGAATTGTAAGCCAGTTGTAACACCAATTGCAACTAGTACGAAACTCAGTAGGGAGGATGATGGGTCAAAAGTTGATCCAACGTTGTATAAGAGACTAGTAGGAAGTCTCATGTACTTGACTGCAACAAGACCTGATATAGTGTTTGTAGTAAGTATGATTTCTAGATTTATGGAGTCCCCAAAGAATACCCACTGGCAATCTGGAAAGAGGATTCTGATATATATTGCTGGAACAACAAAGTTTGGTATCCAGTATACATCAAGCTCAAATTTTAAGTTGATTGGATATACTGACAGTGATTTTGCAGGTTCTACAGATGATAGAAAGAGTACATCTGGATATGTATTCAGTTTTGGATTGGGTTCAGTAGCATGGGCTTCAAGGAAGCAACCCATAGTGACACTATCCTCTATTGAGGCAGAGTATGTTGCAGCAACAACAATTGCATGTCAAACTATGTGGATGAGAAGAACTCTTTCTGAGTTGCAGCATGAACAAGATGAACCGACTCAGATTTTTTGTGACAATAAATCAGCCATTGCACTATCAAGAAATCAAGTCTTTCATAAAAGAAGTAAGCATATTGATACAAGGTATCATTTCATTCAAGAACTGATAAACAAGAATGAAATCAGTATGGAATTTTGGATATCAGAAAATCAGTTTGCAGACCTATTTCCAAAACCTTTAGGGAAAGAGTTGTTTGAGTTTCATAGGAAAAACATTGGGGTTTGTAAGTTGTAACAGAAATCTAGTGTTACAAAGTTTTGATTTTTTGAATGTAGTAATTAAGGGGGACAATGTTAGAAATAGGTTAATTAATCCACCGCTGCGTGGATGGTCGTGTTGGTTGTGGAGCCAGATCTTCTAGTCTCATAGATGATATTGTATCAGCCGTGTTTGTACCCCAATTTTATATGATATGTAGGTGGACTGTATAGTCACCCCAGCAGAGGCGTGTGGGGGGGCATCGCCCCCCCATGGGGTTCCAGGGGGGGCCATCCCCCCTGGCTGGGGGGTCCAAGGGCAGCGCCCCCGAAGAAAATTTTTGGGGCTGTTTTCGCCAGCTGTTTTGCGGGCCCATGGTTTTGGGTATCCCGTGGTATTTTCCCATTGTATTTCCCCTATAAAATAAAGACATTGTAATACGGCTAGGGATGATGATGTATTAGGTTTTATGCATTGTAAAGATCTCTGAGATCAGGAGAGAGACTGTGAAACAGAGAAGAGGAAGTGCAACGGTTGTGCTGCAGGTTGTATCCCTTCACCTTACTGGATGGTAATAATAATAAGGACTGAAAAATTCAGTGTGGACGTAGCCCAAGTTGGGTGAACCACGATATATCTATGTCTCTCTTGTAATGTGTATGTGTGATTATATTTGCATTTCTGTTTATTGTTATTGCTCTGCGATCCTATTTTTCTAACAATTGGTATCAGAGCCAAAGGTCTATTTGGCAGTTAAACCCGCAGGAAGCTAGGGTTTCTGGTTCGAGTGGGAGCAATGGCAGAAGAAGGAAAGTTTAAGGTCGAGAAGTTTAACAGCCAAAATTTTGGGTTATGAAAGATGTAAATGGAGGACTATCAGTACCAGAAGGATCTATTCCTACCGTTGGGAGGAAAAGCAAAGCAGCCGACGGCTATGAAGGACGAAGAATGGGAGGTTCTTGACAGAAAGGCTCTGGGAACAATACGGTTGAGCCTGGCTTCGTCGGTGGCTTTCAATATCTCAAAAGAAACGACAACAAAGGGTTTGATGAGCGCATTGGGTAAGTTGTATGAAAAACCCTCGGCCTCCAACAAGGTATTTCTAATGAAGAGTTTATTTAATATGACGATGTCTGAAGGTGGATCTGTTACTGATCATTTAAATGAGTTTAATACGGTTACAAATCAACTAAATTCTGTAAGTGTGAACTTTGAGGATGAGGTTAGGGCTCTTCTAATCTTGTGTTCATTGCCAGAAAGCTGGAATCTTGTGTTCTTTGAGAATGAAATAGGAAAAAGATTGAAGTGTCTCAGATCTGATAATGGAGGTGAGTACTGCGGCAAGGAGTTTGATAGTTACTTTTCATACCATGGGATTTGTAGAGAGAAGACAGTCCCAGGAACACCACAGGAAAATGGTGTGTCAGAAAGGATGAACATAACGATCATGGAGCGTGCAAGGTGTATGAGACTGCATGCAGGTTTGCCCTTACAGTTTTGAGCGGATGCTGTAAATACTGCTGTTTATTTAATAAACAGAGGACCTTCAAGTGCTGTGGATGGTGGTATTCCAGAGGAAGCATGGACAGATAAAAAGGTAAACTACTCATTTCTGAGAACGTTTGGTTGTGAAGCATTTGTCCATATTGATAAAGAAAATAGAACAAAGCTTGAAGCTAAATCCAAGAAATGTACCTTTATTGGATATGGGGTTGATGAATTTGGTTATCGTTTATGGGATTATGAAAATAACAAAATCATCAGGAGTAGAGATGTGATATTCAATGAAAAGGTCGTGTATAAAGATCAGTTGCAGGGAAAGAAATAGGAAAAGGAAAACACAGAGTACATAGTGCTTGATGAAATTAAAGAAAATGAAGTTCCGAAGGTGCAAGAAAATCAAGAGCAGCGGTAAGTACCTGAAACTCCTACAACTGTAAGAAGATCTACTAGGTTAAGTAGACTCCCTGAACGATACTCTCCTTCAATGTATTATTTATTGATGACTGATTCTGGTGAACCAGAATGTTATGAAGAAGCAATGCAGGTGGAAACTAGAAAGAAGTGGGAGCAAGGCATGAATGAGGAGATGGCCTCATTGGTAGGAAACCAGACTTGGGATTTGGTTCAGTTGCCTGCTGGTAAAAGATCATTACAAAACAAATGGATTTACAGGTTGAAGGAAGAAGAAGGAGGTAAGAAGCGGTACAAGGCTAGACTTGTTGTAAAGGGGTTTGCACAGAAGAAAGGTATAGATTTTGATGAAATATTTTCTCCTGTTGTTAAGATGACTTCAATTAGGACTATCTTAAGTCTAGTGGCGGTAGAAGATTTGCATCGTGAACAGTTAGATGTAAAAACAACCTTCCTCCATGGGGATTTGGAGGAAGAAATATATATGCAACAACCACAAGGGTATGAGGTCAAAGGTAAGGAGGATCTGGTATGCAGGTTGAAAAAGAGCTTGTATGGCTTGAAGCAAGCTCCAAGGCAGTGGTATCTAAAGTTTGACAGGTTTATGACAGAACAAGGTTATAGTAGATGTCATTCTGACCACTGTGTTTATTTCAAGAAGCTAGACAATGGAAGATATATTATCTTGTTATTGTATGTGGATGACATGCTTGTTGCAGGGTCTGACATGCAGGATATAAATGCACTCAAAAGGAAGCTAGCTAATTCATTTACGATGAAGGATTTGGGTGCTGCAAAGCAAATCCTTGGTATTAGAATAACGAGAGACAGGAAAAATCGCAAATTGACATTGTCTCAAAGTGAGTACATACAAAAGGTGTTGGAGAGGTTCAGAATGCAGAATGCAAAACTTGTAAGTACACCTTTGGCTAGCCATTTCAGTCTAAGTAAGGAAATGTGTCCCAAGACACAAGAAGAGACAGATTACATGTCCAAGATTCCCTATCAATCAGCAGTTGGCAACTTGATGTATGCCATGGTGTGCACAAGACCAGATATTGCACATACAGTGGGAGTTGTGAGCAGATATATGAACAATCCAGGTAAAGAACATTGGAAGGAAGTACAGTGGATTCTCAGGTATTTGAGAGGTACTACCACTGAGGCATTATGTTTTGGAGGTTCAGACACTGTTCTACAGGGATATGTTGATGCAGATATGGCAGGTGACAAGGATAGCAGGAGGAGCACCACAGGGTATGTGTTTACTGTAGGTGGAATAGCAGTAAACTGGATTTTGAAACTACAGAAGGTTGTTGCACTTTGAACAATAGAAGCAGAGTATGTTGCCATTACAGAGGCTAGTAAAGAGATGATTTGGTTGTAGAGGTTTATGGAGGAAGTGGGTAAAAAGCAGAAGGATAGCATATTGTATAGTGATAGCCAGAGTGCCATTCACCTTGCAAAGAACTCAACATTCCATTCCAGGTCTAAACATATACAGCTCAAGTACCATTTCATATGCTCTGTTCTGGAAGATGAACTGTTGAAGCTAGAAAAGATACATACTAGCCAGAATCCTGCAGACATGTTCACAAAGGTAGTGACCAGAGAGAAACTGAGTTCGTGCTCGATTTCAGTTGGCCTTCTAGCATGAAGGTGAAGAGGAGAAATTTGCCAAGTCCAAGTCCAGCAAGTGCAGCAGCGGTGGAGTTGCTGTGATCAGTCTCCAAGTGGGAGATTGTTGGTTGTGGAGCCAGATCTTCTAGTCTCATAGATAATATTGTATCAGCCGTGTTTGTACCCAAGTTTTATATGATATGTAGGTGGACTTTACAGCCACCCCAGCGGGGGGGGTGTGGGGGGGCATCGCCCCCCCACGGGGTTGCAGGGGGGACCATCCCGCCTGGCTGGGGGGTCCGGGGGTAGCGCCCCCGAAGAAAATTTTTGGGGCTATTTTCGCCAGCTATTTTGCGGGCCCATGGTTTTGGGTATCCCGTAGTATTTTCCCATTGTATTTCCCTTATAAAATAAAGACATTGTAATACGGATAGGGATGATGATGTATTAGGTTTTATGCATTGTAAAGATATCTGAGATCAGGAGAGAGACTGTGAAACAGAGAAGAGGAAGTGCAGCGGTTGTGCTGCAGGTTGTATCCCTTCACCTTGCTGGACGGTAATAATAATAAGGATTGAAAAATTCAGTGTGGACGTAGCCCAAGTTGGGTGAACCACGATATATTTGTGTCTCTCTTGTAATGTGTATGTGTGATTATATTTGCATTTCTGTTTATTGTTATTGCTCTGCGATCCTATTTTTCTAACAGGCTGCCAAAATATCAAAAAGGAAACACCGCTCAGACTTTTGAAAATCCATAAATTAAAAACCAAATCAGATTTTTTTTCCGTTCAATTCCTTGAAGAGTGCTTCACGGCTAAACTGACTTAAACATTAAGGTTGAAGAGACATCTGTTGCAGCATATCAAATTTTGAAGGGCCAACACAGTTTTCATTCTGTCATCCTGTAACAGAGCATTTAGTTTTTTGCAGTTATAATTTTGTATTGAAGGGTTAATTGCATTTAATGTATGATTACCCTGAAGCACTATAAATACTTGCCATTGTAATTGTGATTGATAAACGAAGTGAATGAAGTTTATGTCAAACCCAGAATTTTTCCTCTGTTTTTTTGTTATGCTTTGTTTTATGAGTTTGTAAACTCATAATTATTTTGAAGTTAGTTTGTTGTAGCAACTTAAGAGATTAATGTTATTTTGTGAGTTAATTGTTGATGTATTTGTAACTTCAGAATGTATTTCATATATGTATATTATATTCCTATAGAGATGTTATTATACCTCTATACGGAAGTGTTTGTATTCCTATAGAGATGTTATTATTCCTCTGTACGGAAGTGTCGTCATTTATATTGTAAGTATCGTAACTTATACTTGATGGTTTATTAGACCACCTTGGTGGAGTCGGCCCTGTATAAGTCATGTGGCTCAAAGGGTTATTAGACCACCCTATTGGGGGTTGGCCCTGTCAGCATTATGTTATGTGGTTAAGTTAAGGCCGACCTAGTAAAGGTTATTAGGCAAGTCAAGTCAAGTATAAATAGAGTGCGGGAGGCACTCTATTTGATCATTACTTTCTCACTCATACTATCATTGGAGAGTGGCGCACTTGTGGAGGAGGAGACGATGTTGCTAGGAGAAGGATATATCTTATGCTTGGGTTGTATCATTGGTCTATCTATCTATGAGGAATTTGTGGGGTTTTTCACCTTTATGGTTTTCCCCAGTGAAACTCTGTGTGTCTATTGTCTCTTATGTGCTTGCATTATTATGTCCATGATTGATATGTTGTAGATATGTTGTACATGTTGTTCTCTCAATTAAGATCCTATATCAGATTGAAGTAAATTCTGAAAAAATAACATGGTATCAGAGCTAGCCTGAAAGAAGGCATGGTATGGCATTTGTGACACTTGTTGCACTTGCAAAGCTAGGGCCTGATATAGCAAAAACTAGTCATCATAGAAATTTCACTATAAATACATTTTGGCAAGGTTTCAGGATCTGAAAATATTATAGGTCAAAGATAATTTCTCCATGTACCTTGTGTCAAAAGGAAAGCCTCTAATTCGTTGTACTTTGTGAGTTATGATCTATACAATCTAGGGTTTATGCCTCTTTCAGATCTCAATCATAAACAGGTGACCTAGCAAACAAGGTCATAACTTGGGATAGGAAGCTCCAAATGAAATTTCATGAAAAGAGACAGGTAGGGAACGGACTGTACTTTCTCAGGTAATTTTTTTAGAGGCCTAAACAGAACCAGTGACATGTGGCATTCCGTACAAGTTCACTCTCATGTTTTATACCATAAACAAGTCACGTTGCGACACTTGGCATAACTCTCTCTAAGAGAATCCAATTAAGGTCAGACCTGTGGGGTTGGAAAGATAATAGGTCAAGCTACCATAGGAAGAATTTGCAGACCCTGTAGATCTGAAATTTTGTAGTTACACCAAAAACAATCAGGTGCATATTTCTGTCAAAACAGAATTGGATTTTGAGCACCTTCATTCATAGCTCTCGGAATTTAAGGTTTCGGAGAATGTTGGAATTTTTTGTATCGGATACCACGTCTGAATGCTCCTCATAAAAATAAAAATTTAGAGACCAAGATCGAATTTTTTGGTTGGGAAGAAGGCCGGGCTTGATCAAACCCTAGTTCGGGATTTTGATCAGAAAGGTGGAAAATTAGGGCTTCTGCAAAAGTTGGAATTTCTAAAGTCTGTGACCACGGCTAGAAGCTCCTCAAAAAAATCAAAGTTTAGAGATTTGGATCGAACCTTTTGGTTGGGCAGAAGGGTGGGATTTATCAAACCCTAGTTCAGGATCCTATCCAGAAGATTTGGAAGTTTCAAAGACAATTTTGAGGGGTGAAACTTTGCAGTTTTCAAATTCTGAGTATACCAGCTTTATCAGCTCATCAAGGTGCATCTTTCTATCCTTTCATAAGTTTGAAATTCAAGGTTTGAATTTTTAGGGTTTCTTTGACAAACCCTAATCCAGCCCGAGATCCATTTTTTGCAAATCAAGTGGATTGGGTTAATCCTAGAAGAGAATGGATTGGTCACCTGCATAAGTGAAGAAGTTCCTGTTTCAGAGGGAGAAGAGGCTAAGGCCTTACATGAGAAGATTACAAGCAATATCGACAGGTATGACTTATCCAGGTATGTTTCGAGATTTGTTCATGATTAAGTTTATGGTATGTTTGTCTTCATTAAGTTTAGTACAATCTTGATAAACTTTAGACTTGTCGTATCACCTTAATAAAATTATGAATGCAAATATTCATTGATTAGGGTTTTAACACTTATGATTGTACTAATGCATTGTGGTGTTGTGTGAGGTTGATGTTGTCCGCTAACATGAAAGGTACATCAAGAAAGACAAATCATGTTCTAGTTCAAGAACATATGACCATGGTTACATGAAGACAAAGATTCATCCATTGTCATGGATCACATAGAAGATCTACTTATGAGGTATGTATAACTTGGTTCTATAATGGTTAACCTGTGAGATATGCAGGTTACTATCACAAGTCATTGAAGAAAACAAGAAGACATTATGCGGGTATGTTAGACATAACTAGCTAGCATGCTAATCCAAGTATGTTTTTCCTATGTCAAGTTAGAATCCTACCTTGTGTTAGGATCTTATATTGTTGTATGGTTGATAATGATTATTCATGAAGTTAGAAATGTAAGTAATCAAGGGTTTGTGCATATTATGTCTCTTACCTTGATTGATGATATGACTAATCAGAAAATTCCTTTGGTCAGATAAGAATATGCATGACTAAAAGAAGTATTCCCTGAAACCTTGAATACTAATGTTTATTATTTGTGTTTGAAATGATCATGACTATACATGTTTAAGATTATTGTGTTTTGATAGTATTGAGATTATACTAATGAATGTATGTATGAGACCTCGAGGATAACACAATGATGATACTAGTAAGTATGCATAAGTGATCGAGGATGGATATAAGTTCAAGGATAGGTAATCCAGGAAGCAAAGATCAAGAGGGAGCACACTCCAGTAGTTCCTGCAAGGAAGCAAATATTGAGAGGGAGTCCACCCTACAAAACAAACAAAGATAAGTATTTGAATTGTCATTTCTTGTATATTTGATTGTTTAAATAATACTGTTCAATGATGTATATACTTATGTTCCTAGACTTAGGTTGTGTATTATACATATTAGAATAATTGCATTAATGAACAGTATACTACTAATACGCATGTAATGGGTAAGTGGCTTATGGCATTGTACAACATTCCATTGCTACTTATGTAGAATGAAACCTCTTTGCTGACATGATGGGAGTTGTGCACACTCTTAAACAATGTTCTGGTAGAGATTGGAAGGCATCTAGAAAGTTACGGGATATGGATAAATGTTGTATTGAAGCATTGGCTAAAATAATTGCATGACTGTATGACGTATTTCTTTATGTGTAAGAATTTGTTCTGAAAACTATGAGAATTTTCTAATCATGTAATTTAACTTGTTTTGTAGGAAAGATCGTATACGAGCACCTACAAAAGAAGGACTACAACATTTGTTCCAGCAACAAAGTTATCTATTGAAGATATTGTATATATTGAATTTCCCAGGATCCAGGAAAAATGCCATGATTCATCGATCATGAAGAATGATGTTTGGGATGTGGTCCCAAGACCTGAAGGGAAGTCTGTTGTGACTTCCAAGTGGATCTATAAGATCAAGCATGCTGCAGAAGGAAGCATAGAGATATACAAAGCAAGTGATGAAATGGAAGATACACCAGATGGATGTCAAGACAACCTTCTTGATTGGTGTTCTTCATATTGATGACACTTCGAGGAAGAAGTGATGGACACATTTGCAGGAGCTATTCTGAGCTTGGCGAGAAGAGGATCCTTCCCATGGCTGTGGATGTAAGCGCTGTGTGATGAGCATCAGGATGATGCTCCAGTCACTGCTTTGTATATGCATCAGTTGGATGCTTTGTATGATCAATTGGATCATGTATATGTATATGCATCATGTTGGATGCTTGGTATGATTAGTTGGATCATGTATTTGTATATGTATCAGGTGGATACATTGTATGATTAGGTGGATCATGTATGTGATATGCATCAGGTAGATGCATGATATGTATCAAGTGGATACATTGAATGATCAGGTGGATCATGTATGATGACATGTATCAGGTAGATACTTTGTATGCATCAAGAGGACGTAGTGTATGATCAGGATGATCATGGATGATGAGCTTCAGGGTGTTGCTCCAGATGATATGCATTAGGATGATGCTATGATGATGATCAAGATGATCATGTGATGATGTATCCTTAGATGATTGGGTCCTTGATGTACCTGACGAATATGAGACCAGATACCTACTTTGCGGTGAATACCTTGAGGAAGTATTTGACAGATCTGAGACATGTTCACTTGATAGCTACAAAGCATATTCTGAGGTACCTGAAGGGTACAGTTGACTATGGGCTCAAGTATGAGGCGAATCAAAAGTTTAACCTGGAGGGTTATGTTGATTTGGATTGGGAAGGAAGTGCCATTGATCGGAAGAGCACTTCGGGGTGCTACTTTAGTATGGGTTCCGGTATGATCTCTTGGTTTAGCAAGAAGCGGTCTTGTGTGGCACTGAGTACAGCTGAAGCAGAGTATGTCGCAGCTTGTTCGGCTAGTTGTGAGGCAGTATGGCTTAGGAAGCTACTGTCTGATTTGTTTGATCTCCAGCTGAGTGCTACTTGCATATATTGCGACAACCAGAGTTGTGTGAAGTTGTCAGAGAACCCAGTGTTCCATGACAAGTCGAAGCACATTGATATCAAGTATCACTATATCAGGGATATGGTGCAGAGAGGAGTAGTGAAGCTCCTGTATGTTGCGACGGACGAGCAGATAGCCAATGTGTTGACCAAGCCACTAGCCAGAGTGAAGTTTGAATACTTCAGAGGGAGACTTGGTGTACTTCCGATCGATATTCCCTCCAAAGGGAAGTGATGATTCCAGAGACACAGATGCAAACGAGCCGTTCCGACATGATGGTAGGTTCGTCCTCCCATGGTTGTTGATGTAAGTGCTGGGCCATTCTCACATAGTGGTAGGTTAGTCCTCCTATGGTGCAGATGTAAGGGCTGGGCCATTCTCACATGGTGGTAGGTTAGTCCTTCCATGGTGAGTTGTAAGGGATGGACAGGCTTTTTCGACATGGTGGTAGGTTAGTCCTCCCATGGTCGTTGATGTAATTGACGGGCTTTTCTGACATGGTGGTAGGTTAGTCCTCCCATGGTCGTTGATGTAATTTTCGAGCTTTTTCGACATGGTGGTAGGTTAGTCCTCCCATGGTTGTTGATGTAATTGTTGAGCCGTTCCGACATGGTGGTAGGTTCGTCCTCCCATGGTCGTTGATGTAAGTGTTGTGAGCCTTTCACAGATGGTAGTAGGTTGGTCCTCCCATGCTGGTGAGTGTAAGTGTTGTGTGTGTGCATCTGGGTTGTGCTCCGTGGACGATGATGATGATCTGAAGACGATGATGTGACAGTATGGTACACAGGTTTTGCAAAGGCAGTGTAATCAATCCTGAGGTGTACCTACTTGATGGCTTGCTCGCTGAGATGACATGATCAGTATGATCATCAGTATCAGGATGATACTCCATGGCCATGGGCAGGTTGTGCAGTTGCATGTAAAAGATCCTGGGAGATCCGATAGGTTGAGAAGTTTGCTCATAATCAGTCCTGGGATGCTCTTTCGAGGTTTTGGCTTAACGCATGTAATCAGTCTTGAGGATTCCACAGTATGGCTAGTGATGATGAAGACCTATAGGTGTTGGGCCTACATCCAATATGAAAAAGGACTGGCTCTATAGAACTTCCTATGACAAGTAGATCGGAGATTGATTGAGATAGCAGCAACAGTGACAATGATGATGATTCGATGATGCTGATTTGATGATGATGATCCAGTAACGATGATCCAGAGAAGAAGACTTGTGCTAGAAGACCTATGTCGAGAAATATTGTTAGGAATCCATGTCTTTACTTTGTTAGTATATTGTTGTTGGACGCATATGCTTTGTAAGTCGTCCCGTAGTATTTGTTGATCCATAGTTTGTGTTATTGTTGTTGGCGCATATGCTTTGTAAGTAGTTTTGTTGATCCATAGTTTGTACTGGCCCATGGTTTTGACTCATAGTATTGGCGCCTAGACTTAGCCCATGGTTTGTATTAGCCCATGGTTTGTATTGACACATAGTATTGACCCATGGTATTGGCCCCTAGACTTAGTATATAAGTGTGTGTTGAGGCCTATGAAGGCACCGTGAATTTATTTGTATTGAGCTTGCTCAAAGGAGGTTGCCCCCTCGAAGTGGCCTGTGATCAATATAAAAGTGATTCTGAGTTCTGTCATTTCTGCTATTTCGCATATTCTTATTAATTAATTGTTGCAGGTGCTTCACATCTGGTATCAGAGCACTTTCTTGGGCTCTCTGGGTGAAATTTCTGCCAAATTTTTTTTTGCATCTGTTGCAGGTTCGGATTTGGGAATAATCCCTATCCGCTTAACTGTGGGAAGTACTTGGGCATAAGCCCTAAAAATCATTGTGAGGAGTACCAAAGGAACCCTAACTTAGCTGGCCCATTGAGAGGACCTATCAGCGAAAAGGGAAATGACCCCTACCTGATTGACTAGTTCCCACCCGTGAGGTAAACCAAGAGCTGTCATTTGTGGCAAAGCGGTTATCAGTTTTACCTGAGCCGTGGAGTGAGGGGTACTGCCCCAATACGCAAGCCATCAGATAGAATTGGTGGCTGAGTGAAACCCCTGAACTGTTAGGAAGCCGCACATACCTGGGGTCCATATCTATTTTCAGCTGAACTATTTTCGATCATTGTTGCGCCATTTCAGATCCAGCCGTTCAGATCCATTCTGAAAGTTGTTCCAGATCTAGTCATTTTCAATCCATTTGGCACCGTTTCAGATCCCTTTGTTTTCGCTCACTTCCGAGCCGTTGCAAATCTATCTGTTTCAGATCCCTTCCGAGCCGTAGCCACTCCGGTCTCAAAAAAAGAAAAAAAAAATAGTTTTTTCTCCATATCTCCCTTGTTTTCCCTTTGTTTCCCTTGAAATTTTTGGGGAACCCCTGTCATCCCATTCTGCATATTTCATTCCTGAGGACCCTATCCACAATTCCACTTCCCAAAGCCCGAAATCCCACATTTGTCTATTTTTAGGGTTTGCCATAACTTCCTCGGATTTCACCCAATCACCTTCAAATTTTACCACAGAGTTCATTTCCTAATTCTGCTTCTTTGTCCCTCTCTGCCAAATTTTCCCTTTCTTTCACCCTGCTTCTAAAATCCCCATTTCTTGCCTCCCTGTCCATCAGAAAGTGTCCAAATCCTAGTCAAACCCCAATTACCAATCCGAGTTTTTCCCAAATCCAAATTTTCCTTTACTAAATAAGCTTTCGTTTGTGTTTTTCTATCCATTTCCAAAACAAAAAACAAAAAAAACTCATGGTTGTGTTTGTCACCCGCGCAGGAGCAAAAACCATGGAAGAAGCACTTGCAGCCATCCAAACCAAACTCCAAGATCTGGATGAAAAATTTCTCAGCCTCCATCTTTAGCATTCAACCATGAACAATAACCGACAGCCATAATCTTTTGCAGCCACTGGGTTCTCTTCTTCCAGCAATTTTCGTGGGCCGAAGCTTGATTTTCCTCGCTTCAATGGTACTGATCTGAATGGATGGATATACCGAGCAGAAAAATATTTCAATCTGCATAATACTTTTGATGTCCAGAAAGTTCCACTTGCATCCTTTCATTTGGAACAGGAAGCCCTTCAATGGTACCGTTGGTACATCAAAGCTCATCCTGAGCCAAACTGGACAGATTTTTGCCAACTCCTTTTGTCACGATTTGGTCCTAGTGCTTTTGATGACTTTGCAGGAGCACTCACTAAACTTCACCAAATGGGCACAGTGAGAGAGTATCAGATAGAATTTGAGAAATTGGCCAATCACACAGAAGGATTGTCTGATGAATTCTACAGGAGTTGTTTTATCAGTGGTCTCAAGGATGAAATTCGCTCAGAGGTCAAAATGTTCTGTCCCAACACAATGATGGAAGTCCTAGGGTTGGCTAAGTTGGCAGAGGACAAGATCGCAGCTCAACAATACTCCAAACCCACCTTTGTTCCCTTCAGAAATATGGGTTCCCAATGACCTCCCATCACGCTTGCTCCTCAACCAACTCCTATCAAGCATTTGTCTGAAACAGAGATGCAGGCACACCGAGAAAAAGGGCTTTGTTATAATTGCGATGAGAAATTCACTCGGGGACATAGATGTGTTCAACAAAAGCTCTATCTCTTGGATTTGGATTCTCCCCCTGCCTCAGAACTTGGTGAAGAAGCTACAGATACAGTAGATGATCAGGTCGACATTCAACACCCGCCTATTGACACCCCATCTCAGGACAACCCACCTGAGATCTCTCTCCATGCTGTAACCAATGTCAGCACCCCACAAACAATGCGGGTCAGGGGATACTTCAAGAAGCTCCCTCTTACCCTACTCATTGATTATGGTAGCACTCATAACTTCATTGACCCTCGGATTTCCAAACAGGCTGATTTTTTTGTCCATCCTTGCTCCAAATTTGAAGTCATGGTTGCCAATGGGGGCACCTTACCTTGCAAGGGGAAGTGTCACAATGTGCCTATCTCTATGGAAGATTATAACCTACGCTCTAACATGTTTTCCTTGTCCTTAGGTGGATGTGATGTGGTTTTGGGCATTCAATGGTTACGCACACTTGGCCCCATCTTATGGGATTTTGCTGAACTTTGGATGCAGTTTTCAGCCAATGGGACACAACACAAAATTATGGGCTTACAACCAGGGTCTCTCCGCATCATCAGTTCACATCGCTTAGAAAATATCCTTAAGAAGAATTCACATGGTGTCATTGCTCATCTCCATTCCCTTCAGATGCACCCACCAATGGTCTCCACTACTTCCTTGGATAGATATGCAGGTGTCTTTGTTGCACCAGTGGGCTTGCCGCCTTCACGAGACCTTTCGGTAAGCATTTAGCCGCATCTACATCTCAGCAGGACATGATGGCTATTTTGCATACAGTACAGAAGTGGCAACCATCCCTATTGGGGAATTATTTCTGCATCAAGACTGATGTCCAGAGTCTGGAAAATTTCCTGGAACAACGGGTCTCCTCCCCAGCATACCTGAAATGGGTTATCCAACTCATGGGTTATGACTATACGACCACTTACCAGAAGGGTAAGGACAATATAGTGGAAGATGCTCCTCCTCACACAATTGATGACTCAGTTTCTCTTACAGCTATTTCTTTGCTTGTTCCAAATTGGTTGCAATCTATTCAACGGGGCTATCTCTTCTATGAACTCCATGCTTCTTCATCAGTAGGGCACTCTGGGTTCCTCAAAACGTATGACCAGGAACAATATAACTTCTTTTGGCAGGGACTCAAAAGGACAATTCAACGGATGGTGGTTGACTGTGATACTTTCCAGGTCAACAAGGGTGAAACGACCCTCCTTT
The DNA here is from genome assembly GCA_027924585.1 of Larix kaempferi. NCBI lineage: Eukaryota > Viridiplantae > Streptophyta > Pinopsida > Pinales > Pinaceae > Larix > Larix kaempferi. The sequence continues at coordinate 36,348,156 of BSBM01000510.1, forward strand.
CGGGATTGCTCGAACCCTTGCTCATCCCTCCACAGATTTGGAAAACTATTTCTATGGATTTCCTAGAAGTGCTCCAATGGTATAGTACCACATCTCAAAGGACACCATATGAAGCAGTCTCTGGACAGGCACCACCAGTTCGTAGCTCCCCAGTTCAGGCAATTGACTCAATTCTTCGAAATCGTGATCAGCTTCTTCTCATTCTGCAGGACAATTTTCACATGGCAAGAATTCGACTAAAAAAACAAGCCGATCAGCACCGTTCTGAGCGCACTTTTCACATCACTGATATGGTTCTTCTTCGTCTACAGCCTTCCACGCAATCCTCCCTGAAACTCCAAAGGCGCCAGTGGCTCAGAATGCAACCCAAGGATGCTACAGGGGACCCACTCCTTCATATTCTGCATCAATTTCGACATCTAAACCTTTGAGGACAAAGCTTTTTCTAAGGGAGAGGGGATGTTAGGAACCCATGTCTTTACTTTGTTAGTATATTGTTTTTGGACGCATATGCTTTGTAAGTCGTCCCGTAGTATTTGTTGATCCATAGTTTGTGTTATTGTTGTTGGCGCATATGCTTTGTAAGTCGCCCATAGTTTGCATTGGCCCATGGTTTTGACTCATAGTATTGGCGCCTAGACTTAGCCCATGGTTTGTATTGACACATAGTATTGACCCATGGTATTGGCGCCTAGACTTAGTATATAAGTGTGTGTTGAGGCCTATGAAGGCACCGTGAAGTTATTTGTAATGAGATTACTCAAAGGAGGTTGCCCCCTCGAAGTGGCCTGCGATCAATATAAAAGTGATTCTGAGTTCTGTCATTTCTGCTATTTCGCATATTCTTATTAATTAATTGTTGCAGGTGCTTCACAAATACCTTCCTAATTAAGAGGGAGTGTTGATGTATTTGTAACTTCGGAATATATTTCATATATGTATATTGTATTCCTATAGAGATGTTATTATTCCTCTATACGGAAGTTTCATCATTTATATTATAAGTATCGTAACTTATACTTGATGGGTTATTAGACCACCTTGGTGGGGTCGGCCCTGTATAAGTCATGTCGGTCAAAGGGTTATTAGACCACCCTATTGGGGGTCAGCCCTGTCAGCATTATGTTATGTGGTTAAGTTAAGGCCAACCTCGTAAAGGTTATTAGGCAAGTCAAGTCAAGTATAAATAGAGTGCGGGAGGCACTCTATTTGATCATTACTTTCTCACTCATACTCTCATTGGAGAGTGGCGCACCTGTTGAGGAGGAGAAGCTGTTGCTAGGAGAAGACTATCTCTTATGCTTGGGTTGTATCATTGCTCTATTTATCTCTAAGGAAGTTGTGGGGTTTTTCACCTTTATGGCTTTCCCCAGTGAAACTCTGCGTGTCTATTGTCTCTTGTGTGCTTGCATTATTATGTCCATGATTGATATGTTGTAGATATGCTGTACATGCTGTTCTCTCAGTTAAGATCCTATATCAGATTGAAGTAAATTCTGAAAAACTAACATTAATTATATTTAATTGTTATTAGACAAGTTTTTGAACGCAGGGGTCATCATAACATAGCTGTAACAGTCAGTTGCAACAGTCCTGTAAATGATTATTAGTTGAAACAGTGAGCTGCAACACAGCTAAAACAGTCCTGTAGGTGAAATTTTTGTGTTTGGAAACTCGTGTGTGTTTCTGGAGATAAGAGCAACACCCCCCTACCTTCCCACAAGCATCAGGAATAAAAAGAAAATCAGATTTCCACCAGGTCCTCCTGGATGGCCTATCATTGGAAACCTCCTCTAATTGGGTGACAGCCTCATGAATCTCTCTTTTGCCTTGCACAAAAATATGGAGCTCTCACGTCTCTTAGACTTGGAAATAAGTTAATAGTAGTTGTGTAGTCGCCTAAGGAGCAAGTATGACAATGCTATATTAAACAATATATAATTAAATTCATTTCTAAGGAGCAAGTATCACAATGCTATATTTAAACCTAGGTGAAAACGATAAATACATTCCTCTCAACCACCACCCACCAAGGTGAAAATGATAACTACATTCCTCCCAACCACCACCCACCACTGGATCCACACAAAGTAGAAAGTACTACGAAACCAATGTCCAGGGGATTTGAATGTAGTTCATGTCCACTTTCCTTTGATGAACTACCTATGCATCAAAATTTCCCATAATTTGTTTGCAGAGATACCTATATGCACCAAAATTCCCCCTCAAAAATTTGCTGCTCTCTTGGTTCATAAAGTATATCACTACCTAAGTTAACTTTTAATGATATTATATGTAGTTACTCTTCCATTTCTTTCATGACAACCTCTGTAACCCAATTTGTAGTCCCAAAACACATACAAGTTTAACTAAAGATATGTGCTTCTCCTAGCAAGACATGTTCATTGTAGGGACCGCGACCACTTCGGCAACAGTTGAATGGGCAATGACCGAGCTTCTCAGAAAACCAACACTAATGAAAAAAGCTGAAGTAGCGCTGGATGAAGTTGTTGGTCAAGAGAAGAAAATGGAGGAATCAGACACAACAAAGCTGCCATATCTATAGGCAGTAGTGAAGAAGGTCTTCAGATTGCACCCAGCAGCTCCATTGATAATTCGGTGAACTTCAGATAGCTCTTCTGAGATTGTTGGATATGTTGTCCCAGAGAACACATAGGTGTTTGTGAATGTTTGGGGCATTTGAAGAGATCCCAATGTTTGGAAGGAACCTCTGAAATTCAATCCAGAAAGTTTTTTAGAGTGTAATACTGACTACAGAGGCCAGGGTTTTGAACTGATACCATTTGGCGCAAGAAGAAGAATGTGCATTGGGCTTCCTCTCTCACACAGAATGGTTCATTTTGTTTTGGGATCTTTGTTATTTATTATTTAATTATTGGTTTTAAAATAAAAATAAATTATTTTAATAACTTGGAATTTTATGATTAATATGGTATCATTTTGGATTTTTCACTCTTTAAAATTAATATAGACTTTTAAGTTATAATTGTGATAAAAATTTGAAAATCTAAAATGCTGGATAACATGAAAAATTAAATACACAGTATTGAATTTTTCACTCTTTAAAATCAAAATCAATATAGACTTTTAAGCTACAATTTTGATAAAAATTTTAAAATCTAAAATATTGAACAACATGAAAAAATAAATAACTTAAATTAAGTTACAGAGGCTATACCTCTCCTTATTATACACCTAAATAATAAAATATAATCAAAAGTAATAAGGGAAGATCTATTTTTATGAAAATGGAGAGATATAATTTGAAGAAATATGTACATGATGTACATCTCTGCAAATGGAGAGATATAATTTGAAGAAATATGTATATGATGTACATCTCGGCAAACTGCTTATCCTATTTTTTCCCAATCAATGTTTTACAAAACAGAAAATTTGATTTATAATAAATGAGTTCCATTATTTTTTTTAATGTATGATAAAGCATAAATTTTGATTCATTGGGTCAAGATTCCCTTTTTACTATCCTATGTGGATAGATGTCACATCTCATATTGGCTTCAAATTTAAATTGGTTAGATGGTAAAATACATTTGTATAAATATACATTAAATCTCAATTTTAATTTTCATTCATGCATCCTCACATTTTAAATATTTTTTTCATAAATAGTTACAAGAATAACTATTTTACTTCATAATCCAATTTTTGCATATTTGTAGGGTTTATGTGTTATTGTTTAGGATCCCAAATTGAAATAGTTAGCATGTGGATGAATATATTGAATTAGGTATTGTTAAGTTAATAATAAAACAATAAGTAAGATATTAGTTTTGTGATAATTGCAAATTAACCAATAATTGGGTAAATTGAAAGCATTTTACTTCACAATTAATTAATTAATGCAACTTTTGTGTATTTGTGGAATTTATATGTTATAATTTACAACATGAAATAGTTGGCTCTTTGACAATTAAATTTGCTTAAATAACTATTTTACTTTATAACCAATGAATGAATGCAATTTTTTCCTATTTACAAATGATTCCAAATTGGAATAGTTGATGGTTAGATATTAGTTTTGGCTTAATATCTATTTTATGTCATAATTAATTAATTAATGCAACTTTGGCCTATTTGTAAGATATCCAAATTAGAATAATTGATGCTTGAACGATTATAATGTAAAATATATTAGATTAAACATATTTTTAAGTTGATAATATAACAATGAGTTAAATATTAGTTTTGTAATAATTATATATTAGTTCAAATAAATTTATACTAATAAATGAATTGCATTATAAGTTATATTTCTATAATACACCTTATATATATATATATATGAAAACCTACAATTAAATACAAAACAACTCTATATATATCACATGTGTAACTATGCTAATAAGAAAATAAGTTTTACATATCTTTTTATCCATCTCATAAATTTAACTCATAATAAATGAGTTACATTATAATTATATATATATATATATATAATACACCTCTAAAATATTAAAAAAAAAAACCTACAATTAAATACAAAACAACTCTATATATATCCAATTTGCAACTACGCTAATTAGAAAATAAGTTTAACGTATCCTTTTATCTATCACATAAAACAAAAACAAGGTAAACATTATAAGTATTTAACATTATAAATAATAAATTACATAAACAAGACAAATATTGTGATATTATTTAACATTATAAATAATAAATTACCTAAATCAATTGGAGACATACATAAAACCACATACTAACAAATTGGATCTAAATCAACTTTATTACCGACAAATAACAAAGTATTTTGTGGCTCTATGTTAAGATTCTCAAGTCTAAATACTATAGATTCAAGTGTAAATGAGTTAGTTAAGATTGTTAAGATTTTCAGTAGCAACAAAGTATTTACCACGCATTTTGGTTACAACAAAGTTGAATGGAAAATATAATTTTTTGTAAATAATGTGATATAACATGGTAACGCATAGCTTGTAGTAGAAGGGCAGTTGGCAATTGTGGAGGTTAAGTTATCACAAGTCATATATTCAGTTCTTTTTTACCAAGAGTTGAAGGTGAGAATCACTTGGAAGGGAATGAAACTGACCCAAAGGACACAAAAGGAACTCAACACATGTAAATTTGCAAATGACATGCAACCATTTGGAAGCAAGGTAAGGAAATGATAGAGGTATCAATTTGCAGTCACCATACACTATACGCCCATGCCAGCACATCCAACCCAACCTTGCAATGGTAGGGGCAAACACTTCTTATCTATGATTCAAATATCACAACATCTTGACGAGATGCCATGATATGAGGGAATGTGTCAATTGGCAATTTGAGAGGTGGGTCTAGGCTATACCACTAGTGTCCATTCAAATGCTCCCATGTCATCAAAATGATTTCAAGGAGGCCACTACAAAATAGTGTTGTAGAACTTCAAAGAGGCACTGTGGAATGTTCAATGCTACAAAACTATTGGTGCTACAGAAATAACCAACTCAAGAGAACAAGTTGGTTCAATCATGCATCCCTTTGTTTTGTTTGTAACATTGGTGGAGCTATTTTTGTCATTGATATATATGTCTTTGTATAAGTTCCACTATAAATAAGCTATTATGAGACCAAGACAAGGGGGAGGACATTATGATTTCTGTGGAAATTTGCAACAATAGACACATCTCTCTACTTGTATTAAACCATAGACACATTTCTCTACTTGTATTAAACCATAGTTATCAAGTTTAAAGTTGGATTTGAATTTGGTATGATACGGAATATTTCATGTATATAATTTATAGTCCAAAATTTTTTCACAACGACACTCCAAGTGAATCCCTAATCCCTAAGCTGCTCATTTCCCTTCCACAAATTTTAATTTCTCTAGTCAAAGTATCTAAAGAACTAGTCTAAATGTGAGGCACGACAGGCTTGAAATTTGGGGGTCAACAGAAAGGTATGATGTTAAGAAGAGATTATTCACTTCCAAGCATGGGAGCTTGTGAGCATAACCCTAGTGAGTTGTTGAAAGGTGAGCTTGGAAGCAGCTAAGGAAAAACTCTACACACAATAAGAAGGCCCAAACAAATGTGATCCGAATTTTAGGGGGCATATGGTCTAAATTCGGATGTATAAGCTATAAAAGTATTAAATAGAGAGGCCACCCTCTCTCATCCATGGTATTTAGTAGCACATAGTTTTGGCCCATGGTATAGCCTCAAAACACATTGTAATAATGCTATATAAAGGCCTAGCAAGCCTTCTCATGATATCAAGTTACTCATTTGGTTTCTCTCCTATTTTCTATTGTTCATTGTGAGATTAATTAGAATTGAGTGACTTATTGGTAATTAGTTTTGAGAGGTGGGGCTCCTCTTTGAGCCTCACCTCCCATTGACTTCATATGTTTTTGTTCATGCTTATTCTTATGCAACATTAGGGTTTTCATGTGAATTTTATGACAGATTTGCATGCTTAATCTCCTCCTCTCTCGGCATTCAAGCCTTCCGGTTCTCAGCTCCCAAGATCCGGATCAAAATGAGAACAAAAGTCCTACTAATACAAAAGAGCGATATCACCTTTCGACCCTCATTTAGGACACAACTGAGACACAAGTCAAATTTTAACAAACATTTTAGCTGAACAAATCACTAAATAATTTTTGAATTTTTCCAATTAGGTCGAATTTGGTAACTCTATATTAAACAATATGTATATGTGCTCATATAGAGGCAACCACAGCTTGCACTCGATGACTAGGACTTCCGAGGAGGTCACCCATCCAAAGACTCCTCTGGCTCAAGTGCGCTTAACTATGGAGTTTCCCCCAAAATCAAGCTTAGTTTGCTACCCCATTTGCAAAACCTTAACAAGTATTGTGCCTTATGAACTATTCAGTTAGAGCTCCCTTCACTCTTTTTATTTAAGAATAATTGGGTTTTCGTAGTACAACATATGATATATCATTATTTTTGGGATTATCTATGTAGTGTAAGTCCTTAAGCTATGATCCATATCTCATGAGTATAGTCGCAACTGACCAATTTCTCATGGTTTTGAATAGTCCACTTAACACTTTTTACATTAGGTGACTCTCAAAAGGTGAAAAAGTGGGATTGAGACTAGTGATATGAATCACATAATATCAATCATCACTTACGGGGCTTGCACCCAGTAATTTGGACTTCCTGGGAGGTCACCCATCCCAGGAAGAAAATGTACACTTCAATACACTTATTTCTATATGTTCATATGTTCATAGATGACAATCCATATGCCTTAATGCATATCAATAGGGTTTGTATGGCTCTTGCTTAGGATTTGGCTATGTCTTTCCCAAAAAAAATTACGTTTAGTTAGAGCAAAATACAAAAGAAATAATACTCACAATCAGTGCATTTACACTTACATGGAAACAAGAAGTCTACCAAGGTGCATTTCTTTCTTTGTTAAAAATGCAACACCAACCTAATAATCTAGCAAATTGTGATTAATGATTCAACAAGGGTAAGCCATGGGCATTGGATGCTTAAAATGCTCTCATGGAAATCACACACACTATGACCAACATTGAAGCAGGTGGGCCACAATGATTACACTATAATATAGTTTTTGAATTCCACCCATAAGATGGCTTAAAAGGACATGTGGATGGGAACAAATTAACAATGGGATTTAAAATCAATAATAGGTTTTTAAGATAAACATTTTCATAAATAATCCATTTAAACAAATGTATTCAAAATATATATATATATATTCAAAATAAATTAAGAAATATATAAAATGGACAAAAATTTGCCAACTAAAATATTAACAACTTGAAACTGCAATCTCACATATATGAAATTGCAATTCTAAACTAAAATCGGTGCTCTAAATCTACCTAGATCCACAAAATCGCAATTTGAGCAACTAAAACTTACAATTTCGCCAATTTTAAGTTAGTTGGATCTCATGGCCTTTGTCGAAAATGGGTATTCATCACATGCCCTTTTTGAATTCAATGTTACGGTCACTTTTTTTTTCAAACCGAGGAACTTGAGCAATGACCTAGCTAGTGCCATAGCCACATGGATAACCAGTGAACCATGGGCCATGGCCAGCCTAAATATTGGATGCGAGAATGATCTTTCCAACAGGAATAGAACTATCAATGTGGTTGCACAAGGCCTTGTCGATAGTATATACCACCCCACAGGTATTCAAACCTGGGCTTCCATCAAGTCAACCATAAGACTCCACCAGTAGCTCACACCCTCAACCCAGTGTGAAGGTCATTGATCAATGAATTCCATGACCAACTATGTCAGTAATAGGATAAATAGCATTAGCATTAGCATTGAGTTGACTGGCTTCCAGCTGCAAAGTGCAAGCTGCAACCACGGGGCGTTCACTCAGTGAACTTTTTACATAGCACGACCGTTCGCAGGATATTAAAGAATATCCCTAACTTCACTAAATATTGGAAATGCCTCCTAAAATTGTAATGTTGAACCCCCCTCTCAATATACCTTTCCAATTAAGAAAATGCCTAGTGCATAAAAGACAACCTAGTCAAGTGATCAATGTAACAAAGAATGTAAAAGACTGATAGTCCAATAGTTAGTGCAATGCTTAGAAAAGATGAGAATTGTAGATGTTTCACATCACAACTTGCCAATTTCAATTTTATATCATGTAAATACAAGTATAACCATAGAGAGTTCATGTTTTCTATAAGATTAATAAATTAAACTCCATAAAAATGCACAATTGAAATCCTTTCTTGGATGGACTTCCCTACCTTCCTATCAAAACAAACATCATTGATGTTTGAACCCAAATGAACATAGAAAAATTCCTCTTACTTTCCAATAACACCATATGATCATCTGCATAGCTTGGATTTGGGTCATTCACAAGAAGCAATGAATTTCCTCCACTTCCTCTAAATTTATTCTTGCAATCAAGGGAATTAACAACATTTAGTTACCTTTGGGAAAAATATTCATTGTTAAGTTTCAAGCATGCAATAGTTATAATTATACTCACATGGTGAATCTTATATGATACCATTTCATGGTAACGATAAGACATATGGTATGTAAATAAGGATTTAGTTTTTCACCTATTTTCATGTCAATTCCAATACAATATTAAGACGGATTCCTTGCATATAAGAATTGAAATTACAATTATGAATGTGTCAAATCTAACTTAATCTAACTCGCAATGTGAAAATGTTAAAGAAAAATACAAAAAGTTTAAATAAATAATTAGTCAAGAAAGATTGATCTAACATTTCTTGCTTCTAATGAGCCAAGAAAGATATATCTCACTTTTCTTGGTTGTCATGGAGCAAATTCTGATTGAATATTAATACCCACCTAAACCCCAACTTAAAAAGTGAAGTGTTAGATCTTTTACTAGAATCCCTACAAAAATTACAATATTTATAATAAATATACCCTAAATATTTGTATATAAACTCAACCAACATTCACACAACAATATATTTTCTCATTTCCATATCATACAATCATTTCCGTATCATATAATGATGGTCAGTATCGTAGAATGATGCCACTGACACCATGGCTACAACCAACCTTCAAACCAGGTTGGGAGCCTTTTATATATAAACAAATTGGCTGTTGAACTCCCAGCCATGAGTTTATTTCACACAGACCATGCGAGCGGCCGAACTCAACCAACATTCAAAGTTGGGGATTGGTGTAGCGACCAATTTTGCTTGACTCGCCTAATTCTTTTTCTTTTTAACTCCAAATGAAGCACAGCTTCACATATTCCAACAAATGCACTTTGTGCACCAATATCTGTATTCAGTTAATTGATTCAGTATGTATCCAGTCGAAGCTGCATCAGTCTGTTCTCTACTTGTGGGATTTCTGGTGGTTTTCGCTCTTCTCCTCAGCATCAGGAAGAAGAAGAAAATCAGATTGCCACCAGGTCCTCCTGGATGGCCTATCATTGGAAACCTCCTTCAGTTGGGTGACAGGCCTCATGAATCTCTCTTCTGCCTTGCACAGAAATATGGAGCTCTCATGTCTATCAGACTTGGAAATAAGTTAACAGTAGTTGTGTCGTCGCCATATATGGCAAAAGAGGTGCTGAAACACAATGACCAGACCTTCTCCAACAGGTCACTCACCGTAGCCGGAAGGACATTTGCTAACCAAGGGACGACTATGGTATGGATTCCTTATGGCTCACAATGGAGGTTTCTCAGAAAGATCTGTACTACTGAACTCTTCTCTGCCAAAAGGCTGGATGCCCTTCAGCACATGAGAAGAGAGGAGATGAATAGGACTATTGGGTCCATTTTTGAGGACTCAAGGGAAGGACGCACTGTGAATATTGGGGTCAGTACCTTTGTGACCTCACTTAGCCTTGTGGCTAGAATGGTCTGTGGGAAACTTGTGTTCCTTCCAGGCTCTCAAGAGACCGCAGAGTTCAAGGATATGGTACAGGAAGTGCTAAAGTTAGCAGGGATGCCAAATTTGTCTGGTGTTTTTCCTTTCCTTGAGAGGTTTGATCTGCAGGGATTGGACCGGAGGATGAAGAACCTGGCATGGCGATTTGATCGTCTCTTTGACAGGATAATCGAGGAGCGTCTCCAAGATAGGGGAGCAGGTGTTCATGACAGTTGCTGTGAAGGGAAGGATTTTCTGGAGGTTATGCTGGATTTGAGAAAGGATGGTACACAATTCACACTGGAGGACATCAAGGGTATGCTAATGGTAAGCGGATTGAATTGACATTTTTTAAAGAAACTACCCATTTTTTGTCCCAGTGAGGTTACGTTGAGAATTAAACCTAAGCCCGTGAAGATAAACTCCTACCGGTTTATCACTAAACCACAACCCAAAAGGCCTTAATAGTTATACATCTAGTAGAGCAGCATATGTTGTTAGAATGTAGAAAGTATTACCATTTGATAAATAAATAACCAATGTAGTTCATGTTCACTTTCCTTTCATTAATTCAAGGCGGACATGCTGCTTTGGGGATTTTCTGGTAGTGGGAGTGAAAGAGAGTCATGCCAGAATCGAATCTGTGCCAGTGGAAGTAAACTCCTATCAGTTTACTGCTGTGGTTGAGTTCATTTTAGTCCCATCATAGTAGTACATCTAGTGGAGCAACATACTTTGTTAGAAAGTAAGAACTAAAACCAAAGAGAGAAAGAAAGCACCCACGTTACTGCAAAAATTTAATATTAGGTGTAATTATAACATATGTCTCTCATATTTACCGTGGGTTAGTGAAAAGGATCCATCTATTTCCAAAGGATTTGAATGCAGTTCGTTTTTCTTTCATCAGCTCAATGAAGATCCTGAAAGGTCTTGAACTATAAGCTAAGGTCTTTATGAATCTTAGCTTAAGGGAAGCATAACCTTGATCAAATCCCCATCCCAGTTGAATGAGTAGAAAAATCGATGATATGACATGCATTCATTTTTCACACTTGTAGTTACAATTTTCCCAATTTTTGTTAAAATTCATATAAAATTTGTTTTGAGAAATCATCAGTTTCACGCAGCATCCAGTGAAGGAATTCTCATAAGATAACGGAAGGGTCATTTTCTACTGCCCTGAAAGAAATCAGCCAATTCACACACAAGTTTTTTTATGGACCTCTGTTAAGGTTTAGTCCAGCAAAACTTTGGAAAAAGAAATAATTGGACTTAGCCTTAGCAGAGATTCCTAAAGAATGATGTGGTCGACTTCTTGGACATGTTTCAAGGCAGTAAAAAATGGTCCTTTGTCAATTTTAGTTTGCCTTACCTTACCAGGAATCCTTAAAAATTTTATCTTAATTCAATGAGCAGTGAGAAATGGTCCCTGAAAGACAAATCAAGATGTGTACCAGATGCTTGTCATGGTTCAATTCTCCACAAAATCAGACTGCAACAAAAATGGGCAAGACTGTTTGCAAAAACCAAGGGAAACATAATTTGCCATTGACTCTCAGATTTCTCTAAAAGAATGACAGCGGCACATCCAAGAGTTGATAGCTGTTATGTTCATATTAGTAACTTGAAGTGTGACTATTTATTCCAATCCCTAGCCAGAGATTGATTGTTTCACTATGCCACTTCCATATGTGAAACATGGGGTGTAATCAAAAACACGGTCCCTAAATGAATGCTCTTTTAGTGGTCGTTAAAATACCTCTGGACCTACTTCAAAGACTACATATACTTTCTTTGTTTTACTGTGTCAGATGTTATTTCCCATAATTTGTTTGCAGAGACACCTATATGCACAAAAATGCCCCTAAAACATTTGCTGCTCTCTTAGTTCTTATAGTACATCACTACCTACTTTAACTATATTATATGTGGTTACTCTGCCATGTCTTTCATTACAATCTCTTTGTAACCCATTTTTTTGGCCCAAAAAACATACAAGTTTAACTAAAGATATGTGCTTATTCTGGCAGGACATGTTCATTGCAGGGACCGATACCACTTCGGCAACAGTTGAATGGGCAATGGCTGAGCTTCTCAGAAAACCAGCACTAATGAAAAAAGCCCAAGCAGAGCTGGATGAAGTTGTTGGTCAAGAGAAGAAAATGGAGGAATCAGATATAGCAAACCTGCCATATCTACAGGCAGTAGTGAAGGAGGTCCTCAGATTGCACCCAGCAGCTCCATTGATAATTCCCCGAAGATCAGATAGTTCTTCCGAAATTGCTGGATATGTTGTCCCAGAGAACACACAGGTGTTTGTGAATGTCTGGGGTATTGGAAGAGATCCGAGTGTTTGGAAGGAACCTCTGAATTTCAATCCGGAAAGGTTTTTCGAGTGTAATACTGACTACAGAGGCCAGGATTTTGAACTGATACCATTTGGCGCAGGAAGAAGGATTTGCATTGGGCTTCCTCTGGCACACAGAATGGTTCATTTTGTTTTGGGATCTCTGCTTCATGCTTTCAATTGGTGCATTCCAATGGTTAATAAGAAGGATGATGAAGATTTTGGTGTTGATATGTCTGAGATGTTTGGGATAACTTTACAAAAAGCAGTACCTCTGATAGCAGTTTCCACCCCAAGATTGCCTATAAAGCTTTACTAAAAAGAGCATTGTATGTGAGAGGAGCTATAATAGTGGAGGGGGATCAATAGTGGAGATAGGGAGTGGTGTGGGTAGATCTCAATTTTGGTAAATTTCAATTTATATCTTGAAGAATTAGTTGTTATAATTTATATCTTGAAGAATTAGTTGTTATAAGTAATTCACAAAAGTATTTTTATATATAAGTTCAATCTTAGTGGATTTCAATCTATATCTTGAAAAACTTGTTGTTATAAGTGATTTCAATCTATATCTTGAAAAACTTCTTGTTACAAGTGATTTAAGTATTTTTATATATAAGTTCAATCTTAGTGGATTTCAATCTATATCTTGAAAACTAGTTGTTATAAGTGATTCATAAAAGTGTTTTTATATCTTAGTTATTTTCATATGATTATTTCATGTTTTTTAAACTATGTATCATAAAAAATTTATACATTTTGAAATAAAATAAATATTTTGAAATTTAAAATCTTATTTTAAGTCACGTCCATTTCATTAATATTTTCAAATTTTCATTAATATTTTCAAATTTTCTTGCTATTTAATATTCAACCATTTGTTATGAGTTATTTGAGACAACTTGGAACTTCACCATGTGGTGATACCATTTTGGATTTGTCAGTCTTCAAAACCAATTCAAAACGAATATCAAGAGAGATAACACACCAATATCACTTATCTTGTTTTCCACCCTTTCAATGATTCACAAGGCAGAAGGTTTGATTCATTATAAAAATGACTTCATTATATGTTATTTTTCCATTGGGCAATATTAAGCAATCTAAAACACACTTACATTGAATAATACGCTACCTGTTCTCAGCGGTCACGAGATCCGACATCCAACATCCATTAAGGGTGTTGAGTTCTGTGATGCAATTAAAAATTGCATCTTACTGTATAATTTCAATAATTTAAAACTGTATTTCTAATAATTTAAAACTGTAATTCAATAAAGAATTGCTGTGTCCTGTCGTGAGAGTGAGGCGGACATTACTAAGAAGTGATTTTGCTCCACCCATTAAGGAGTGAGAGAAATAAGTTGTGACGAGGAGAGAACAGAAGTAGTAAAAAAAAACCTGCGCGATGGAACTACTTCAGGTCACCAAACGATCAGGTCACTGAATGATACGCGGAAACATAGTTACTACAGCAACACATAGAGCTACCCAAGGGGCCTAATTGAATCTGCCTAACCTCGTAATATGTACCGCATAAGCCTCCTTCTGCTGCCACCTGCCTTAGAGGAAGGATGAAAACCTTAAATGCATGAAATAAGTGAGTTGTCTAGTGTGATGTAGATGTCGATAACTTGATGACTCAAAAGCCAATCTCTCTTTGGTTGGGATATAATATCCATTAATATTTAGTAGTTTGCTGGTTAAATTAAAATAAAAATGAAAAAAATTATAGTCTCAATCCCCATTCATAACATAACATATATGAGTTGTGTTTTGTCATTATACTAGGAGTAGAAATAAAAATGTACATTAAAGTTGTAAAAATAAAAAAAAATGATTAATAAAAAAAAATGATTAGATTAAAAATAAAAAGTAAAAATTTGAAAACATATATTGGAAAGGGGATCAACAAAAATATTCTTTAATATATAGTTAAATTAGGGATATTCTTTAATATCACATGAATGCATTATCTATGTCATGAGTTTACTAAGTGAACCCCACCATGGTTGGAATAAAAAACAAAAATTTGCACCTTATTGACATGGCATGAAATGTAATGAAAAATCCCTATTTGCTTAGAACATTGGACAAACTAATAACCATGGGCAAGTGACATTCCTTTGCACACAATGTGTTTGGAAAAAAATTCTTCAACATTTCTTTCTAAGTGAGTATCATAAAATATTTCATTTACTAGTAATGTTGATTTATTTGTTGTGGAGTTCTCTATCAAGGATGCATGCCTATAGATATATAATTTCATATTGATTACCTAACCGCAATTGCTTCATGCCTTTGGTGGACTTGAACCTGGGTGTATGGCTTGACATATTGTTGTTTTTCCTTTGAACCGAGGTTTTGTTAGCAATGTTAGGGAACTTAGAGCCATTTTATAATTCCATAGATGGAGTGGGTTTTTTGTGATTTTTCCAAATTGACCAATACCATAGAGATGGGGATTGCTATTTATTGTTAGAGTTAGGAAACCAAACTATTTGTAGTGAGTAGCAGTTGGCATTTGATTGCAGATGATGCATGATGGATTGTTGATGATAATGAGTTTGCCAACACAAATTGATGTCTAGTTTTGTTCAATTGTCAATAAATTGGAAGGTTTATGGCATATTTCCACTGTATGATAACGACATTGATTTGCCTATGATCTAAGAGTAGACATGCACTTGAAAGTTAATCACACACCTTTTTAAAAAATTTCCATATAAGATGTTTCCATTATGCATTTTGTTATGATTATAATCTCATGAAAGGATATATTTTCTACCTTTTTATTGTTTACTTTTGGATATGAATATGAATAGTAGTGTAATATTATATATTTCATATAAAATTTTAAATTGAATTTGAATAGTAGTGTAATATTACAAATGAAGGGAAAATGCAGAGAATGTGGGAGTTTCTGGGAAGATTTGCAGAGGAACCCATAGTTCCGAGACATAAGGAATATGCCAGAGATAGCAAAGTGCAGAGGGTAGACTGAATGGAGGAGGGAAGACCTGACAAAAACACCAAACAATTGCAAAATTCTCCCAACAATTCTTTATAGGCCCTAAGAACTATAGGGCACTCTGATACCATTGTTGGAACACACTGTGTTTAACAAAAATACATAGAAATAAGATAAGTGTGATATATATTTGATTAAGTATATGTACATATAAATGCATCCACAATGACCCTTGGTTTCATATTCCAAGATGTCTCTTGGACTTCTAATGACTCTTTATATTCACTTATGAGAACTAACATGAATAATAAAGACGAAGTACAATAATAATTAACCCTAACATATTTTTGTTTCCAACAACTTTTATATTCTCTATTTTCTTAAAAAAAATTAATGCAATTTTTTAAATCTATTAGGGAAAACTTACCCACAATGTCTTCTCTACAGAGTTGTTTGTATCTAGGGTGATCCCTTACAAAATTTATCTTCGAATAAATCTAACTCTTCAAACTATTATGTGATAAATCTATCTTGCATAAGTCTCTCCTCAAACTTTTGGGGAAAAAAGATTTAGGGATTAGGGTTTTATTTTATTTATAATCTAACTATTTCATTTAATATTTCAATCCATTGATGATAAACGATCATTGTTTTTAAAAAAAATCAGATTTATAGTGCGGCAATAAGAAATGAGCGCACTGGTGCCCTTTACTAACACAAGTGCATCGTATAAATAGTAAGATGAACAAAAATATAAAATTTCAAAATTCTTGACCGTGATTTTAGTGTGTTAATTCGATAACAACGCATTGGTGTTTTACTTGATATAACTGCACTAGATAAATTGCAAGACAAAATAAAATATACATTTTCATAAGTTATCGGTCTGGATAATAGTACACTGTTGCCTTATATTTATATAAGAGCACTAGTTACAGACCAAGATAAAAAATGGAAGTGAAAACTTCTGTAATTAACACTTTGTGGAGGTTTGTCTTTTACGGAGGTGGTTGCAGATGTTTCAACTAGTGCGCATCAAGAAATGAATGCATTGGTAAACTTATCATGTTTAGGTGCACTAGTGCATCTATCCAGAAAAGGGTGCATTGATGAGTTAAAAAATGTAGCATGCTCTCTGCTTTCCAATTTTTATTTTAAGAATGCATACATGTATTGATGGTATTTTTTACTCAAATGCAGGGGAAAAAAGAGCGATAAATCAAATGGGCCGATTCTCTAAATTCTAGCTCATTCCATATCGTTCCAAGTTCAAGTTCTCTATTGTCGTTAGTAGTAAGTCCAATTTTTTTTCCTAATTGAATTTATGTCGTCTTCGCACATGCATTTGAATAATTGCACATTGAATTTTGCAAGATCTTAATTCCGGGACAAGTTTGGATGCACATGATATTCCACCACTTCCAAAAATTCGCAAGGTCTTATCTAGAGCAACATACCATGTGAAGATGGTAGATGAAAATGGAAGGCCACTTTACTTTTCCAACTGTAACATACCACCATCTAGTAACCATCCTAGACCAATGGTACTTCAAGGTGAATTGGATATCTTTTATGACACCCTAGTAGTATGTGGTTTCTCAAAGTATAAAGGGTTGAAGGTGAATCTTAGGTGTGTCAAATTGTCTCATTATATTAATGGCCGACTACCCAAAGTTGACGGTCTAATACTCCCTATTACGATCAATGATCCAACAGGTGAAATAGAAAATACATATAGGAACATTTCCATATGCTCATTCTTTGAAAAATTGGAATCCAAATCAACCATGTTTCATCCTAAATTGACCAACCCAACACCTTATGTTTAGTCAACCGAGAGTTCAAGTGATATAACACATGATATCAATACTACCCAAAACATCTCTAGAAGGAGATCCAAAAATTTGTATGAGCTAAGAGCAAAAATTTCCAAGTATAGACAAAGATCGATTCAATTGTTGGAGGGTAGAGATGATTTCTCTCTTCCAATCCATTTGCAAAGTAAATACCAAGGAAATTACAATCATGCTTTGTATGGCGCTTGGCCATCTTTCCTTCCTATGCCCAATGTTGGGACCAATTTTTTCTATTGTGGTAACAATTACATGATCACAAAGCCTGAAATAGATGTTGCAAATCTTGGGTTATTTATCCTTTCATATGTATTTGTTCCTCCTAAACGGTCAGTAGCACTTATGCCATATTGTGGTCCTCTTTATAGTTGATATGATTACTTGAATATTGTTAAATACAAACATAACATTTCCATGTATAGTATATACATGAATGGTTGTGCTTCAGAAAACTTTAACAAGAAGAACCTCTTATATGTCGATGGTCGTTCACACACTCATGGGAACATTGCAGGGTTCATAAATAGTCATAGATTCTCATTGTTTAATGTAAATTGTTCATTTGAGGAACACTCCAATGACAGAGTTCTTTATAAAAATAAGACATCTTAATTTTTTATTGTGCATGCAATCTGTAGTTTGTCTCCTAGTGACAAGTTGTTAATAAACTACAACTTTCATACACCACCAAATGCTTGTAAAAAAATTAGTATCAAGTGTTAAGGAATACGGTTTATGAATTTAATTTTAACAACAATATTGCACAATTTTTAATTTTTTAAGATTTTTTACTCATTATTTAAAGTTTTACATTTTCAAAATGTAAAAAATATTTGCTATATAGAATCCACATCATCATCAGTGCTACAATTTAATGCTTCAATTTTATTGTTTATATTAAAATTGTCAAGGATATCAATACCTCTTCCAGTGATTATGCATAATGATTATAATAGTTAGACGTAACAAAATTTAACAATGCCACAAAAAAGTAACACAATACACATAAATGTATACTGGAAAACCCTGACAGGGAAAAACCAACAAACCAATGAGCTTTACCGCTCATCTATTAGCAACACTCTTAACTAGCATTTACAACAAGGATTTAATAGATCATAATAGCTCAAGCGTTATTTCACTTACACTCCACTTATTCACTCAAGTACACTACATTTATCCTTTCCATCATATATTATTTATAGATGCAGTATTATAATTCATGACAACCGAATTAGTTACAACTAACTAATTCATTAATGGCGATCCATAACTTCCTGACAACTTTTAGTTATTCTATTACAATCAACTTGACTGAGTCAACTTTAGTTGATTTCCATTTGAGCTTCTTGCTGTCTGAGTGTTCATCAAATTCCTTCATGCTTTATGCTCATTGATCAGTTGTGGTTGTCGACCAGTTGACTATTGTAGTCGACTAGTAGACCATACTTCCACTGTCTATTGAATTCAATTATAGTCAACTTGTTAACCAATCAACTATAGGCTTCCATCGTCGATTTACATGCAAATAATATAACATATCCAACATTCTTCCACTTGTTGTTTTCTTTGTATACACATGATATTTCATAACTTCAATTCACTTGACTCGGGCTAACAATCCCATTGTTTCCCTACACCAAGTACACTTCTTGGTGCTCACCGTTTGGATAAAAAGTCCACAATATTCTTCCACATGTCTACCTTTTCCAACAACGCTTTCTGATTCTCAAAAATTTCTCTCGCAAAATGGTATTTTAAATCAATATGCTTTGTCTTTGAATGATATGCAGGGTTCTTTGACAAGAATATTGCACTTCGATAGTCACAATTCAACATAACAACTTGTTGTTTAAACCCAACCTTTGAACAAAATATCTACAACCAAATAGCCTCTTGTCATGTCCACGTCACGTCCCCTCCCATCAATCCAACGCAAGGAAGGGAACATGATACCAAATTTTGGGGGGATTTTACATAAACTCAACCCATTTCATTAGATTCATACGAATAAAACAAATGTGTGTAGATGCAAATCAAGCAAACATGCACAACGGAAATAAAATGTCCACACACATTTCTCATGCATACAACATACCAATACAATCATCAAATTAAAACATTGCAGAAGTAAATACACATAAAGAATATACTCATCTTTATTGTGAAATGGTCCCAAGCAACTAGCTATGTCGTTGCAACATTCCTCCCAACCATAGGCCAGTTGTGTTCATCAATCTTCAACACAACTGCCACCCCTGAGCTGGGCATGATTCTACAAGGAAAAGGGGATTCTCAAGCTCATACACAACCAAATAAACATTGCATCTAAGCCAATCCAGTCCACAGCTAGGTTTATCAGGCTAAATCTGAACCCTCTTCGTTTATGGATGCTTGCACTCAAGCTCAAGCCAAAACAATGGATACCCATAACCCATACCCCAACATACTCTATCTACACATAGCAAGCACAATCATTGGGCATGGATACACATGTTTAACAATGGGATTTACAAACAGGATGGCCATGGGATTTCCCCAAATCGTTTCTAGCCAAAAATGGATAGTGAGATGGGGAAAAACAATAACAAGGAGGAAAATCGATTTCTCCCCCAACTATCTAAGCATTCACCGGCCAAAACGGTTTCTATGGAACCCCAATTCGATTTCCCTTATTCCCCACTGGTAAACAACACAAAAGCGCCCTTCTCCCAGCTGAGAATGAAGGAAATCACATAATTTCGATGGAGAAAAATGCCCAGCTAGCTCCCAACTCGTGAGAGAGCCAAACTAGTTGATGGGTAATGACTTGGGGAGCAATTTCGTGGCTCCTTTCTTGCCAAGGAATCCAAACACGATTTTCCATGCAGGGTGGCTTACCCATACTTGAATTTGGATAGCCATACCTCCCATTCCCTAAGGCATTAACTACTTCAACCACTCTTGGAAGAAATAAATGATTGGGTACAAAAGTCAACATGGGTAGTTGAGGGTTTTATGATTTCTCTCATTGACACTTGGATTTTCTTGATTGGCTCCAAGGGTTTGAATATTTCCCTCCCAATTCCTTGTAAAAGCATGCCCCCATTTTTTGTTGCATTGCATAGCTAGTTGTGGGTATTTCATTAAAATGCATATTTACATGATATTAGCAATTCCATTGTGCCTGGCTAGCATGTAAACCATATGCATCACTAAATCGATGGCAGGGCCTTGGCCTTGAGCTCCTCACCACTATTTTATAACAATATTACATCATTTCCATTTTAATGCAATGGGGTTAAAATCGGGATATTACAATCCCCTCCCCCTTGGAATAACACCGTCCTCAGTGTTCCAACACTTAGGAATAAATACCCACTTCACACATGCCTCAAAATTCACAAAAGGTGGTAGGTCTATCCTGTGTTTCATCTCTTTACTTTGAACTTTCAGGACCAAGTCCTTTGGCTTCCACAAACTGCTCCTGTTGGCTTTGATCTTCCATCTCTGTAGGTGGGAATTGCTCCACAACAATCCCTTCCTTTATTTACCTTCCATCTGATCTACAAGTCTGGATTTTCATGACCGCTATCTTTCTTATTGTCTTGACAACTATTTGAGGAAGATTTTCAGCTAAAACAAATAGCTTTTGGTCTGCTGCCATGATCAATGTGCACATTTGGCTCTCACTTTTCTCACTAGCAACACGTGGCTAGTAACAACTGCAAACAATGGCTTTCAATTTCTCACCCGTGAGACTCATCATGGCAATTCCTATTAGGACAAGTATAACACAATATCAAAATTAGTCAATTATTTTTCCAATTGACATGGAAAGTCCATTCTTCACTCATGAGACTTCCACACTTTTCATGCTTTCCCAACATACACATGAACTCATTCATGTTCATCCTTTCACAGGGAAATAACTATTTAAGTATTCACAATTCATTTCAAGCAATTAAACACAATCTATTTTCAGCCATGACATGCACTCAACAATCCTCTGTTTCTGAAGTGCATCAATCAAAAAGGAAAGAGAAGAGTACGAGTTTCCCCCTCTTAGTCTTGTTCCAATCCAGAGCCACACCAACATGGTGGTTTCATGCTCCTTATCTTCTTTCACTTCAATGTGAATGCTTGGCTTGCCCTTTCTTGGCTATGACACTTAGTGTCTAAGGCTTTTCAACTAGGGAAATTTTCCCCATTGTTTCCTACAAAACCTTTGGTTGCTAGGACCCACACAGTTACACTAGCACCATCTTTCATTACTTCTCATATTGAGCTCTTTAGGATGGTCACATGTCCACCTGCATCCCTATGATTCCTTCATATTACTTTCTTCCAGCAATTCCTACACTCAAACATTGAATCAATTCACATGTTTAGTTTATTTTCATAGGGTTTATCTCTAAACAAGAGTTTGAGAAATCATAACTAGATCATATACACATGTATATTCATAAGCAAGAAGCTGCAAGATAACCAAATACTTATCTGTATTGGATGTCTTCATTTTATTCCACAGGATCCTTCTTTGCTTTATAAGCCTTGGATTTCCCGTGGATACAATAATGAATGTTGGGCTAGCATGCAGGCTACTCCACAACCATTCGAATAGGCAATGCTAAGCTAGTACACCGACTGGGCTTATCGGGCATCCCATTCATCAATATGCTAGGCCAGTACCCCGACTAGTTTTATCAGACATCTCGTTTAGCAATATGCTAGGCCAATACTCTAACTGGTTTTATCAATTGTTTAAGGAATGTTGGGCGAGCATACACGTTGCTCCACAACATCAAGTAGTTAATTCTTAACCAGTTACTCTCTCGATTTACTAAGCATTTGTAGCTCCCAACCAGTTACTCTCTAGTTTTACCAAGAATTTATAGCACCCAACTAGTTACTCTTTGGTTTTACCAAGCATTTGTAGTGCCCAACCAGTTACTCTCTGGTTTTACCAAGCATTTGTAGTTCTTTCAGGGTCCTTACTTCCTGTAATGGCCAAGGTTTCCAACAAAGAAACAACAGTGTATTATCTTGGTTGTCATAAGACTTGTTCATGAAATTTTTCATTATTTGAAAATGAATGAAAATCAAATACTTATCTGTATTGTGCATTTCTTCTCTGGTCCATAGGGTCCTGCTTCGCTTTTCAAGCCTTGGGATCTCCTATGGAACTGGATATTGGCTATCTTGAGGCCACTCCACATCATCCAAATAATTATTTCCCAACCAGTTACTCTTTGGATTTACCAGGCGTTTATAGTGCCCAACCAGTTACTCTCTGGATTTACCAAGCACTTGGTGGTGCCCAACCAGTCCCATACCTAGTTGTCCCTCTCCATTGCCGAGCCAGCACATCCGTCTGGGTCATCAGCCAATGGAAGGAAACTGCACCACCAACCATTATAGGTCAAGGCTCTACTACGGAGCCATAGGCTTCTCAGGGTTTCTAGTCAGTCTCAGTGCCCCACCTTATTGCCGACCCAATAGATATTTTATGCCTCATCAAAATCACCACACCTTCACACACACATCAATTCTTCATCCACACAAGGATGACACTTCCTCTCCTATTCAAACCAGTGGTTCCCTTTAGGAACTCTATAGGTGAATTTATTGACTGCAGGCTAGCATGGCCCCACAATACCCACTCACACTAGACAAGGATGATACCCCTTTTCTACTACACAGCTCCTTGGGCCTATCCATCCCTTCTAGTGTCCTTTAGTGTGAGCGTAGAAAGGTTACCACTGCCCATACAGTCCTCTTGAGTACCCTTTCTTCACTTTGCCTCTTAACGTGCAACACCAAATTGCATTTGTGTAAGCTGATAGCGCAAGAAGGATAAGCAGGCTCATCAGTATTGCTGCTCTAAAATTGTAACCATATTTCACAACATTCACTATCAAGTATTGAAACACCAGGAATGTGTCCATTTCCTTAGGGTGTGTTGTAGGTACAATAGATCCCATGTTTTATTAAAACATGGGAGCCCCAAATTTTTACATGCAAAGGTAATGATTAAATTCCTAAGTCATTTTGGGTTTTTTCATTTTGCTCATCATGTTTCTTATGTCTTTGTCATGATTTAATTTAATTAGTAAATTTTCCTTTGAAAATTTCTTGCATTTTTGAGGTTTTTTGTGAGTTGCAGAAAGCTTTGATTTTTCTCAAAAAGTCAGATCCTTCCCACAACCCACAATCCACAATCCACAATGCGGATTTCGGAACTTTGGTTTTTGGCTTTGGAATATTTTATTTCCGCAACCCGCAACCCGCAATGCGGATTGCGGATGCGGAAATGTTTTTCAATAATTGTGGTTTTTTTATCCGCAACCTGCAACCCGCAATGCGGATTGTGGATTGCGGAAAGTCCTTAAATAATACATATGTGTCATGCTTTTCTGCAACCCGCAACCCGCAAATGTGGATTGTGGATTGCGGAAAGATCATTACATCAGGTAGCATCATTTGCGTTTCCGCAACCCGCAACCCACAATTGCGGATTGCAGAAACTTTTGGTTTGTTTATATTTAGAGTTGCGATTCCGCAACCCGCAACACGCAATTGCGGAAAGAATGTACATATTTGTGAAATAAACCCCCGCAACTCTTCTTCCACAGTCTGCATGTTTAATCTTAACCGTCGATTTGTTTTCATCCTACGGATAAGATTACGCTGCGTGATATGAATAATTAGTTGGATTATCTGTTTTTCACCAATATTTGAAATTGCTATTAGGTTCTTAACTGCAATTTTCAACTTCGGCCAAATGTGAAATTATAATCATTGATCTAACTAATTCATAATGATTGAATGTTTATATTTGACTTCAAATCATACGTGTTGTGATTAAAATCGTACCTCATCTTAATCCAAATTTCATCGACACATGCTGTATGTTATTTCATTGCAGATGTGATAATTGCAGTTCTCAGACCGTAATATTTTAATCATGGCAATTCATTACGGTTAGTCATTATAGGATCTTTATTGTTCTTCTTAAATATGGAGATCGACATGAGAAATTCATTGGTTATCACATTCCAAAGAAAAGTCTTGTTATTCAGAGATTTTCTTCTAACAATTACATACTGTGAGTGAGATGCAAAAAAGTCACAAATCTTCAGTCAGATTTTGTGACGAGAATGAACTTCAACCTCTTCAATATCATGAACCTCTGTCTCCACCTTTCAAAGCAGATGTTTTTGATGACAGCACTGGTAGTGAAAAAGAAGACTCTGAGATTCAATCCATCTATATACGACTCCCACAGAATAAAAGGAGGAAGATTACTGAAAAATGTTGAATATTGTAACTTCTAAGAATATTATATTTGTATATTATTTATTCCAGAGATGTTCCATACCTCCGATGTGATTATACTATGAATCCAGAGATGTTTATTCCTCCGAATTGGTTGTGGTAACTAGGGTTATTAGACCCACCATGTGGGGGTCGGCCCAGTCAGTTATAATAGGGTATTTAACCTAATGGTTAAATACGAGCCTACATGTACTTGTGTAAAATACATGTCAATGTAGTGTATAAATAGAGGAGGTATGTTCCTCATTTGATACACACACACACTTGAGAGAGGCGCACTTGTGGAGGAGAGGTCTTCTATGGTGGAGGAGGAGATCATGTATTTGGTTTACATCTTTGTATATTGCTGGTCATCTATATTGAGGAACCTTTACTGGGTTTTCTACCCCATGAGGGTTTCCCAGGATAAATCTGTGTCTCTTGTGTTTATGCTATGCTTGTTGTTTCTTCAGTGATCCTGTATATGCTATTATTGTGAAATGGAATGTAATTCTACTATTTTCTGTCTTAGCATATTGAATTTTAACATGGTATCAGAGCTAACCTGAAGGAAGGCAATGTATGGCACTTACGACACTTGCTTCTCTTGCGACAATTTGAAGGTTAGGGTTTTATATAGAAAAAACCAGTCATCGTGGCACTTTCTCTATAAATCCATTTATGCAAAGTTTCAGGATCTGAAAAGTTTACAGGTCGTAGATAACATCCCCAGGTACCTTGTGTCCAAAGGGAACCCTCATATTCGTTGTACTTTATGAGTTATGATCAGTACAAGTTAGGGTTTCTGCCTCTTCCAGATCTCAGTCAAAATCAGGTGACCTTGGAAAAAAGGTCATAACTTGGGATAGGAAGCTCCAAATGAAATTTAGTAAAAAGTGACAGGTAGTACACAGACTGTAATATCTCAGGAAACATTTTCAGAGGCCGAAGGTGAACCAGTGACACGTGGCACACCGTACAAGTTCGCTCTCCTATTTTAGTCCATAAACAGGTCACGTTGCGACACTTGGCATAACTCTCTCTCAGAGAGTCCAATTGAGGTCATACCTATCAGGATGGAAAGATAACAGGGCGAGCTATCTTAGGAAAATTTTTTAGAGGCCAAAGTTCAAACAGTGACACGTAACACGCCATACAAGTTCGCTCTCCTGTTTTATCCCATAAACAGGTCACGTTGCGACACTTGGCATAACTCTCTCTCAGAAAATCCAATTGAGGTTAGACCTGTGAGGATGGAAAGATGATAGGTCAGGCTACTGCAGAAAAATTTTTCAGACCCTGTGGAGCAGAAATTTCAGAGTTATAGCAGAAACAATCAGGTGCATATTTCTGTCAAAACAGAATTATTTTTGGAGCACCTTTATTCATGGCTTCCAGAATTTAGGGTTTCAGAGAAAGTTAGAATTTTTGGAATCGGAGTCCATGGCTGGAAGCTCCTCAGAAAAATAAGAGTTTAGAGCCTTGGATCGAACCTTTTGATTGGAAAGAAGGGTGGGCTTCATCAAACCCTAGTTCGGGTTCCTGTCTAGAAGATCCAGAAGTTTCGAAGGCAATTTTGAGGGGTCAAATTTTGGAGATTTCAAAATTGAAGAATGCTAGGTTGATTAGCTCAGCAAGACACATTCATCCATCCATTCAGAAGTGTGAAAGTCAAAGATTGAATTTTTAGGGTTTCTTTAGAAAACCCTAATCAAGCTCCAGATCAAGTTTCAGGGGGAGTTGAGGCTAAGGCCTTACATAAGAAGACTACAAAAAGTCTCGACAGGTATGACTTAAGGAGGTTCAGGTACATCACAAAAGACAAATCAAGTTCCATGACCATGACAACATGAAGACAAAGACTCGCGAGGTATGTATGACTTTGTTATATCATGTTTAACCTATGAGACATGCAGGTTCTAGCTCAGGATCTCTAAATCATTGAAGAGATTGTTTAGGTATGTTGTACATAACTAAGCAGGTATACTAATCCAGGTATGTTTTCCTATGTCATGTTAGAATCTTACCTTGTGTAAGTATACTTGGTATGATTGGTTAGTAATCAAGGGTTTATGCATATTATGTCTCTTATCTTGGTTGATGATTTAACTAACTAGATCAAACAAGAATATGCATGATTAAAAGAAGACTTCCTTGAAACCCTGAATACTAATGATCATGACTGTACATATTCAAGATTATTTAGAATTAGAATGTTTTGATAATATTGAGAATATACTAATGAATGTATGTTTGTGTATGAGATCATGAGGATGACACTAGTGTACACTTGAGCATGCACAGTGGTACAGAATGAATAGAAGTTCAGAAGACATACAGAAGATCAAGCGGGAGGCAACCACACAAACATAAAAGATAAGTATTTGGGTTGTTATTAGAAATAGTAAATGATATTGCTCGTATGCATATTTGTATTCCTAGAATATATCATGCTGAGTGTAAACATTCATAAAGCATTGAACAGTATACTACTAATATGCATATGATTGGTAAATTGGACAAACATTCCATTGTTGCTTGTCTAGAATGAAACCTCTTTGCTGACATGCTGAGAGCTGTGCATAGTATGTTCTGGTAGAGATGGAAGGCATCTAGATAGCCACTGTATGCATACAGGATATGGGAAAGTGTTGTGCCAAAGTATTGGTCAAAATAGTTTCATAACTATGTAAATGATATCTGTATGCATAATAAGTTATCATGTCAATATGATTTGATGCTTATGAAGTATTACTAATCATGTACTTAATTTTGATTTGTAGGAAAGATCATGATGAATGATGAACTCTGAACAAGCGATGGATGTTCAACAAAAGATTTACAAATCAAACACACTATAGAAAGCTTGTGGTTAAGAGATTCTCTTAGAAAGAGGAAGAGAATCATGATGAGATGTTTTGCTCCAAGGGACTAGATAAGACCATTCTCTTAATAATGTAATCAGGTTCTGTATGGGTTCCCAGGATCGGTAGTCAATTGATGAGCTTAATGATCATCATGGGTGATGTGGATCTCAACCTTTGCTACAAGGTTGAATATGGGTTCTATACACATATGACATGGATGCAAGAAGGAACTCACCACAGAGTTCGAATGATTTTGAGGCTCATATTAGTAGACCCATCTGACGAGATATGGCATAGATAGATATGCAGAAGATCACTCAATGCTGAGTGTGAATAATGGACAATTGACAGCTTCATGACAAAGCTTGGGCTTTGCCAGAAGTAAAGTTGTTCCTAACCTTTACCTTAAGGTTGTGGATGATGAACCTATCATACCATTATTGTATGACGATGATCTCTTTCTGACAAGGAATGAGAAACAGGTCATGAAAATGGTTGCAGAAATGAAAATGAAAGATCTCAGATTAATGTACTACTTCTTAGGTCTAGAAGTATGGCAAGATCCAAAAGGAATCTTTTAAATCAAGGTAAGTATGCTGTGAAGTTTCTAAAAAGATTTGATATGTTGGAGTATAAATCCATGGCCACTCCCATGGACTCCAACTTGAAGTTGTTAGTTAATGACTCATCGTATTTAGTGGACCTAACCCTATATAGACAAATCATTGGGTCATTGATGTATTTAACAAATACTAGGCCAGATATATGCTTTGCTACAAATACCCTAAGTCAGTATCTAGTAGAACCTAGAAAGGTTCACTTAATAGCTACAAAGCATGTAGTGAGGTACCTAAAAGGTACATTAGTTTTTGGTATATATTCCGTTTACATGGTTACTCAGATTCTGATTGGGCAGGAAGTGCCTCAGACAGAAAGAGTACATCAGGTGGTTGTTATAGTCTTGAATCTGCCATGATCTCATCGTTCAACAAGAAACAATCTAGTGTGGCTCTCAGTACTGCTGAAGCAGAATATATATATAGATGTCTTCTCTGCCAGCTGTGAAGCAGTGTGGCTTCAGAAGCTATTATATGGAATGTTTGACTTAGAAATGGATTCCACTATGATTATGTGTGACATTCAAAACTGCATCAAGATATAAAATCTTGTATTCCACGATAAGTCAAAAACACATAGAGATCCGATACTTCTATATACGAGATATTGTGCAGAGAGGATCTATCAAGCTTGAGTATATAAGCACTGAGGATCAGATTGCTAATATCTTGACTAAACCTCTGTCTCGAGTAAAGTTTGAATACTTCCGAGACAAGCTTGGTATAGTCCAGAAGGACCCTCCTCGAAAGGAGGAGTAGCATAGTATCTGATAACAAGTCTGTCTCATCAATGATGAGGTTACCTATTTACTGCACCTAGTTACTTAGAATTATTTAGATTTAGGAATCTTATATTTTTTCTTTTGATGATACATGTATACATGTTTTGATGATAGATGTATACATGCTTTTGATGTTAGATATATACATGCTTTTGATGATAGATGTATACATGTTTTGATGATAGATGTATACATGCTTTTGATGTTAGATATACATGCTTTTGATGACAGATGTATACATGCTTTTGATGATAGATGTTATGCATGTTTTGATGATGAGGATACATGTTTTGTTATACATGTTTTGATGATGAGGATACATGATTGACACATGTTTTGAATGAAGTTCTTGGTGAACATGTGAGAGGATTGGATCATCCCTGGACTTCAGTCCTAAAGAGAGCCGTAGACGTATGTCTTCGAGAATGAAGTCCTTGGTGGAATTGAGGGGATTGGATCATCCCTGGACATCAGTCCTAAAGAGAGCCGTAGACGTATGTCTTCGAGAATGAAGTCCTTGGTGGACTTGAGGGGATTGGATCATCCCTGGACTTCAGTCCTAAAGAGAGCCGTAGACGTATGTATTCGAGAATGAAGTCCTTGGTTGACTTGAGGGGATTGGATCATCCCTAGACTTCAGTCCTAAAGAGAGCCGTAGACGTATGTCTTCGAGAATGAAGTCCTTGGTGGACATGAGGGTATTGGATCATCCCTGGACTTCAGTCCTAAAGAGAGCCGTAGATGTATGTCTTCGAGAATGAAGTCCTTGGTGGACTTGAGGGGATTGGATCATCCCTAGACTTCAGTCCTAAAGAGAGCCGTAGACGTATGTCTCCGAGAACAAAATCCTGAATGAACAGGTAAGGGGATTGGATCGTCCTCGGACTTTAGTCCTTTGAATTGAGCCGTAGACATGATGTCTCCGAGAACAAAATCCTGAATGAAGAGGTAAGGGGATTGGATCGTCCTCGGACTTTAGTCCTTTGAATTGAGCCGTAGACATGATGTCTCCGAGAACTAAATCCTGAATGAACAGGTAAGGGGATTGGATCGTCCTCGGACTATGGTCCTTTGAATTGAGCCGTAGACATGAGGTCTCCGAGAATTGAATGATAGGACTGGATCGTCCCTGGACTTCGGTTCAAAAGGTACATGATAGGACTGGATCATCCCTAGACTTCGGTTCAAAAGGTACATGATAGGACTGGATCGTCCCTGGACCTCGGTTCAAAATGTACGTGACAAATCCTAGAATTGTTCTAGGTTACATCCAACATGAAGCAGGGTTGGCTCTGTAGATGTGATACATCCAGCATGAAACAGGGCTGGCTCTGTAGATGTGATACATCCAGCATGAAACAGGGCTGGCTCTGTAGATGTGATACATCCAGCATGAAACAGGGCTGGCTCTGTAGATGTGATACATCTAGCATGAAACAGGGCTGGCTCTGTAGACGTGACACATCCAGTATGAAAGAGGATTGGCTCTGTGGCGGTAAATCCTAGATCTGATCTAGGTCACATCTAGTATGAAAAAGGACTGGCACTGTGGTTGGGATTAGATCATCCCTAGACATGAGACTTGTCTTAAAGAGATAAGGATTGATCATCCTGGAACTTGATCTGGATTGTATCATCCATGGACCTATGTCCTAAAGAGAGCAGGATTGATCATCCTGTAATATGATCGTGTGATGACGATGCTGATCGTGTGATGTCGATGCTAATGATCGTGTGATGACGATGTTGATCGTGTGATGACGATGTTGATCGTGTGATGGCGATGCTGATGATCGTGTGATGACGATGCTGATGATCGTATGATGACGATGCTGATGATCATATGATGACGATGCTGATGATCGATGCTGATGATCGTGTGATGACGATGCTGATCATGTGATGTTGATGCTGATGATCGTGTGATGACGATGTTGATCGTGTGATGGTGATGCTGATGATCATGTGATGACGATGCTGATGATCGTATGATGACGATGCTGATGATCGTGTGATGACGATGCTGATGATCGAGTGATGTCGATGTTCCAGTAACTAGTTGAGTTACTGATGATGATGAACTAAAGAAAGCTTCCGATGATATATAGATGTATCATGTATGATGTATGACTCGTTGCTCCTGCGGATGTTGTTATAATATCCTTCTCGTTAAGGGGGAGTGTTGAATATTGTAACTTCTAAGAATATTATATTTGTATATTATTTATTCCGGAGATGTTCCATACCTCCGATGTGATTATACTATGAATCCAGAGATGTTTATTCCTCCGAATTGGTTGTGGTAACTAGGGTTATTAGACCCACCATGTGGGGGTCGGCCCAGTCAGTTATAATAGGGTATTTAACCTAATGGTTAAATACGAGCCTACATGTACTTGTGTAAAATACATGTCAATGTAGTGTATAAATAGAGGAGGTATGTTCCTCATTTGATACACACACACACTTGAGAGAGGCGCACTTGTGGAGGAGAGGTCTGCTATGGTGGAGGAGGAGATCATGTATTTGGTTTACATCTTTGTATATTGCTGGTCATCTATATTGAGGAAGCTTTACTGGGTTTTCTACCCCATGAGGGTTTCCCAGGATAAATCTGTGTCTCTTGTGTTTATGCTATGCTTGTTGTTTCTTCAGTGATCCTGTATATGCTATTATTGTGAAATGGAATGTAATGCTGCTATTTTCTGTCTTAGCATATTTAATTTTAACAAAAAATATGTTGATCGAGATGATACAGTCATTCGGGATTTTATAATCAATGAAGTGCCTGTGACTCCACCAATTTTCTTGAAGAAAGGACAAGTGGTCGATTTTTGAGTTTTTGACGGCATTGTCAATCATCATGAATATTCTAATAAGCGTTTTTCAGCCTTCGTTGCAGATAGCTAGTGGATTATCATTATCCTCCAGAGTTTGTTATGGGATACTTCCCTTGAAACTGTGTCATGAAAATCTTTTGAAATCTTGTGAAATGTTCAGTATTAATCACTCCCAAGGATGTTTTTTTTTGATTAGTTGATTTTGTAATCCCTGTTTTATGGGAGGTCTATCTTTTGTAACTATTTTTGTAATTATTATTTAAAGGATAGAGGTCTCATGGGGTAAGGGGGGAGAAAATCGCCAGAGAAGGACTGGAGAAACGTTGTTTCACTTGATATCTTGTAATTTTTTGTAGACCTGATGAATCAAAGTTAGTTTCTTATGGTATCTTCTTTGCCTGTCTTGTCAAATTTCTTTGATGATATTTTATTTTTTTCTCCTTAATCATTGAATGAACACTTTTTGATTTTGCAATTACTATTCATACATTTATCACTAGTTTAGATTTCTATTAATTCATGGTCCATGTATCATAATGTTTTAAGTGAATTTATTTAATTAAAACATTTATCTATTTATGCAAATGGTTAACAGAAATTAATTTATTTATGTTAATTTTTCAATTAGCATTCAACTACATGATAACCTTGCATGTGCCTAATCCTTAAACTATTATCGGTTAATTTACATTTGTTGATTGTATTTTAAGCTAATAAGTAACATATCCACTTTCACATTTTTGTCAAATTGGTAAAATTTCTTGTTAAGTTTTCAGATCAAGTTATCCTGCACATAAACAAAACACTTCCTTTAGATTAGATCTGACTTAGTTTAGGTTTCCTACAAGGTAGATTTGTTCTAGGTTTAGATCCATTTTAGAGTTAGGACACTTTGATCTTTCCCTCACAGGAAGACCGATCCTTTCAGGATCAAACCCCATAAGTGCCAGCGGAGGCCTTCATATCCGTGGGAGTTAACCACACCAAACAGACTAGGGATAGAACTGCTCTTGCACAGAGGTTTTTGAAGCCTTTAAGGCTGCGTTTTTACCCTCTGTTGTTATCCTTGGAACCCATTCTAGCAACCTACACACCTAGGGATTCAACAAATGGCGCTAGAAGGAGGGCCAGAGGCAAGATATGTTGATGTATATGTAACTTCGAAATGTATTTCACATATATGTATGTTGTATTCCTATAGAGATGGTATTATTCCTCTATATTGTAAGTGTCGTAACTTATACTTGATGGGTTATTAGACCACCTTGTTTGGGGTCGGCCCTGTATAAGTCATGTGGGATAAAGGGTTATTAGACCACCCTATTGGGGGTCGGCCATGTGGGTCAAAGGGTTATTAGACCACCCTATTGGGGGTCGACCCACTCAGCATTATGTTATGTGGTTAAGTTCGAGCCTACATGAGTTAGGTAAAAAGGCAAGTCAAGTCAAGTATAAATAGAGTGCGGGAGGCACTCTATTTGCTCACTCACTTCTCACACATGCACTCAAGGAGGAGTGGTGCACTTATGGAGGAGGAGGATCTGCTGCTAGGTTGTGTCTATCTCTTATGGTTGGTTGTATCATTGCTCTATCTATCTCTGAGGAAGTTATTGGGGTTTTTCACCTTTATGGTTTTCCCCAAGTAAATCTTTGTGTCTCTTGTGTGCTTGCATTATTGTCTCCATGATTGATATGCTATAGATATGCTGTACATGTTGTTCTCTCAGTTAAGATCCTAGATCAGATTGAAGTAAATTCTAAAAATTTAACATGGTATCAGAGCTAGCCTGAAAGAAGGCATGATATGGCATGTATGACACTTGTTGCACTTATGATGCTAGGGCTTGATATAGCAAAAACCAGTCATCGTAGAACTTTCGCTATAAATCCGTTTTGGCGAAGTTTTCGGATCTGAAATTGTTATAGGACGAAGATTAAATCTCCAGGTACCTTGTGTCCAAAGGACAACCTCTAATTCGTTGTACTTTGTGATTTATGATCTGTGCAATATAGGGTTTCTGCCTCTTCCAGATCTGAGTTAAAATCAGGTGACCTTGGGAAAAAGGTCATAACTTGGGCTAGGAAGCTCCAAATGAAATTTCGTAAAAAGTGACAGGTAGTACACAGACTGTACTATCTCAAAAATTTTTTCAGAGGCCGAAGGTGAACCAGTGACATGTGGCACACCGTACAAGTTCTCTCTCCTGTATTATCCCATAAACAGGTCACGTTGCGACACTTGGCATAACTCTCTCTCAGAGAATCCAATTGAGGTCAGACCTATCAGGATGGAAAGATAACAGGCCGAGCTATCTTAGGAAAGAGTTTTAGAGGCTGAAGTTGAAACAGTGACACGTGGCACACCGTACAAGTTCGCTCTCCTGTATTATCCCAAAACAGGTCACGTTGCGACATTTGGCATAACTCTCTCTCTGAAAATCCAATTGAGGTCAGACCTATCAGGATGGAAAGATAACAGGTCAGGCTATCTCAGGAAACTTTTTCAGACCCTGTGGATCAAAAATTTCGGAGTTACACCAGAAACAATAAGGTACATATTTCTGTCAAAACATAATTATTTTTTGGTACCTTCATTCATGGCTTCCGGAAATTAGGGCTTTGGAGAAAGTTGGAATTTTTGTAATCAGAGACCATGGCTGAATGCTACTCATCAAAATAAAAATTTAGACACCAAGATCAGAATTTTTGGTTGGGCAGAAGGCCGGGCTTGATCAGACCCTAGTTCGGGACTTTGATCAGGAAAGTGGAAAATTAGGGCTTCTGTAAAAATGGGAATTTTTGAAATCTGTGACCACGGCTGGAAGCTCCTCAGAAAAATAGAAGCTTAGAGATTTGGATCAAAATTTTTGATTGGGTAGAAGAGTGGGATTCATCAAACCCCAGTTCAGGGTCACGTCCAGTGAATCCGGAAGTTTCAAAGGCAAAATTGAGGAGTGAAACTTTGCAGTTTTCGAATTCTGAATATAGCAGCTTGATCAGCTCATCAAGGCGCATATTTCTATCCTTTCAGAAGTTTGAAATTCAAAGTTTGAGTTTTTGGGGTTTCTCTGACAAACCCATATCTAGCTCCAGTCCCAGTTCTTGTAAATCAAGTGGATTGGATTAATCCTAGAAGAAGATGGATTGGTCACTTGCATAAGTGAAGAAGTTCCTGTTTCAGAGGGAGATGAGGCTAAGGCCTTACATAAGAAGATTACAAGCGATCTCGACAGGTATGACTCATCGAGGTATGTTTTGAGATTTGTTCATGATTAAGTTTATGGTATGTTTGTCTTCATGTTACTACGGTTAGTACAATCTTGATTTTAGTCTTGTCATATCACCTTAATAAAACTATGAATGCACGATAGAAAATATTCATTGATTAGGGTATTGACACTTATGATTGTACTAATGCATTATGGTGTTGTATGAGGTTTATGTTGTCTACTAACATGAAAGGTACACCAAGAAAGACAAATCATGTTCTGGTCCAAGAACATATGGTCATGATAACATGAGGACAAAGATTCATCCATTGTCATGGATCTCATAGAAGATCCATTTACGAGGTATGTATAACGTGGTTTTATAATGGTTAACCTATGAGATATACAAGTTACTAGCACAAGTCATTGAAGAAGAACAAGAAGACATTATGCGGGTATATTAGACATAACTAGCTAGCATGCTAATCCAGGTATGTTTTTCCTATATCAAGCTAGAATCCTACCTTGTGTTAGTATCTTATACTGTTGTTGATAGAGATTATTCCTGAAAAGTCATAGGTTTGAATAATCATGGTTGTATGCATATTATGTTTCTTACCATAATTGATGATATGACTAACTAGAAGAATCATGAAGGTATAGGTTTGAATAATCACAGGTTTTATGCATATTATATCTCTTATCTTGTTTGATGATTCAACTAACCTGAAGAGTCATAGGTTTGAGTAATTATAGGTTTAGACATGTTATGCTTCTTATGATTTGACTAACCATAAGAATACTACATAAACCTTGAATGCTAATGCTTATTATTTTCTGTTTGAAATTATCATGATTATACATGCTTGAGATTATTGTGTTTTAATAGTATACTAATGAATGTATGATTTTATATGAGATCACAAGGATAACTCAATCATGATACTAATAAGCATGCATAGGGACCAAGGATGAATATGAGTTCAAGAACAGGTAATTCAGGAAGCAAAGATCAAGAGGGATCACACTCCAGTTGCTCCTGCAAGAAAGCAAAGGAGCACACTCCAGTTGTTCCTGCAAGAAAGAAAAGGAGCACACTTTAGTAGTTTCTGCAAGGATGCAGATATTCAGAGGGAGTTGTCCATCTCTCTACATTCCACAACAGAAAGGTGTAGAAGAAGCTACTTCAGATTAGGACTCCAGCAGCTCCTGTAAGGAAGCAAAGACTCAGAGGGAGTCCACCCAACGAACAAACAAAGATAAGTATTTTAATTATCATTTCTTGCATATGTGTTTGTTTAAATAAAATTGTTCAATGATGTATATGCTCATGTTCCTAGACTTAGGATATGTATTGTGCATATTAGAATAGTTGCATTGATGAACAGTATACTACTAATATACATGGGTAAGTGGCCTATGGCACTGTACAACATTCCATTGCTACTTATCTCGAATGAAACCTCTTTGCTGACATGTTGAGAGTTGTGCACACTCTTAACAATGTTCTGGTGGAGATTGGAAGGCATCTAGAAAGTTACGGGATATGGATAAATGTTGTATTGAAGCATTGGCTAAGATAATTGCATGACTGTATGACATATTTCTTTACGTGTAAGAATTTGTTCTGAAAATTATGAGATGTTTCTAATCATGCAATTTAACCTGTTTTGTAGGAAAGACCGTATATCTTCACCTACAAAAGGACTACAACATTTGTTCCAGCAACAAAGATATCTATTGAAGATATTGAAGTTCCCAGGATCTGGGATGAAGAAATGGAATGCCATGATCCGTCGATCATGAAGAATGATGTTTGGGATGCGATCCGAAGAGCTAAAGGGAAGTCTGTTGTGACTTCCAAATAGAACTATCAGATCAAGCATGTTGCAGATGGCAGCATTAAGAAATACAAAAGTGATGAAATAGAAGATGCACCAGATGGATTTCAAGACAACATGGTGTAGTCATATATGTGTGCAGAACTTGGTATGATAACCTGTTTGTTACAGGTGAAGATAGATTGATTGCCGACATGCAGCAGAAGCTTACTGTCAAGTTCGAGATGAAGAACTTGGGGTTGATGCACTATTTGTTTTTGGCATGGAGGTGTGGCAGAGTGATGGAATCTTCCTTGGACAAGGGAAGTATGCAGTAGAGATCCTGAAGAGGTTCGGGATGATGGACTACAAGGCCATGGCCACACCTATGGAATCAAATTTGAAGCTTCTATGTGATGCTTCATCTGAGCCAGTTGATGTCTCTATGTATCGTCAGATGATTGGGTCCTTGATGTACCTGACGAACACAAGACCAGACATTTTCTTTGCTGTGAACACATTGAGCCAGTTCCTGACAGATCCGAGGAGTGTTCACCTAGTTGCTGTAAAGCATGTTCTGAGGTACCTGAAGGGTACAGTGGATTATGGGCTCAGGTATGAGGCGAATCAAAAGTTTAACCTGCAGGGTTATGTTGATTCAGATTGGGCTGGCAGTGCTGCAAATAGGAAGAGCACATCTGGGTGTTGCTTCAGTATGGGATCAGGTGTGATCTCTTGGTTTAGCAGGAAGCAGTCCTGCGTAGCACTGAGTACAGTTGAGGCAGAGTATGTTGTAGCCTGTTCAGCTAAGTTGTGAGGCAGTATGGCTACGGAAGCTACTGTCTGAGTTATTTGATCTCCCGTTGGAGGCTATTGGTATCTTCTGTGATAACAAGAGTTGTGTGAAGCTGTCCGAGAACCCAGTGTTTCATGACAGGTCGAAACACATAGAGATCAAATATCACTATATCAGGGATATGGTGCAGAGAGGAGCTGTGAAGCTCCTGTATGTTGCGACGGACGAGCAGATTGCAGATGTGCTGACGAAGCCACTAGCCAAGGTGAAGTTCGAGTACTTTAGAGAGAGGCTTGGCGTTCTTCAAATCGAGGACACTTCGAGGAAGAAGTGATGGACACATTTGCTGAAGCCATTCCAAGCATGTTGGAAGGAGGATCCTTCACATGGCTGTGGATGTAAGCACTGGATGATGAGCATCAAGATGATGTTCTGGTTTCTGCTTGGATATGATCAGTTGGATCATGTTATGTATGTATGTACGCATCATGTTGGATGCTGGACATGATCAGTTGGATCATTTTTATGTATGTATGTACGCATCATGTGGATGCTCGATATGATCAGTTGGATCATTTTATGTATGTATGTATCCATCATGTTGGATGCTTGGACCATGTATATGTATATGTATCAAGTGGATACATTGTATGATCAGGTGGATCATGTATGGTGATATGTATCATGTATTTGTATTTGTATCAGGTGGATACATTAATGATCAGGAGGATCATGTATGATGATATGTATCGGGTAGATACTTGGTATGCAGCAGGATGTTGCAGTGATGATCAGGATGATCATAGATGACGAGCTTTAGGATGTTGCTCTAGATGACATGCAGCAGGATGTTGCAGTGATGATCAGGATGATCATAGATGACGAGCTTCAGGATGTTGCTCTAGATGACATGCAGCAGGATGTTGCAGTGATGATCAGGATGATCATAGATGACGAGCTTCAGGATGTTGCTCCAGATGACATGCAGTAGGATGCTGCAGTGATGATCATGGATACATCAGGATGATGTATGGTGAGTATCAGGTTGATATTCTGTGGCCGTGGATCAGGTTGTGCAGATGAGCATGTAATCTGGTGCCCTGGGAGATCTGCAGATAGTCTTTTGAGTTTTTGCCTATGGCATGTAATTCGGTTCCCTGGGATATCTGGCAGATGCTCTTTCGAGGTTTTGTCCTATGGCATGTTATTCGGTTCCCTGGGAGATCCGATAGGTTGGGCTGTGTGCCCGTAATCAGTCCTGGGATGCTCTTGCGAGGTTTTTCCATGACCACATGTAATTCGTTGCCCTGGGAGATCCTATAGGTAGAGCTGTATGCTCGTAACAGCCTGGGATGCTCTTGCGAGGTTTTGTGGTGAGTTCACATGTAATTCGGTGCCCTGAGAGATCCTATAGGTAGAGCTGCGTGCTCGTAACAGCCTGGGATGCTCTTTCAAGGTTTTGTGACGCACGTAATAAGTCCTGAGGATTCCACAGTATGGCCAATGATGATGAAGACCTGCAGGTGGTGGGCCTACATCTAGTATGAAAAAGGACTGGCTCTGTAGAACTTCCTATGACGAGTAGATTCATAGATTGATTGAGATAGCAACAGCAGTGATGATGATGATGACTTGATGATGATTATCTAGTGACGATGATCCAGAAAAGATGACTTGTGCTAGAAGAACTGTGCTGAGAAATACCTTCCTAGTTAAGAGGGAGTGTTGATGTATATGTAACTTCGGAATGTATTTCACATATATGTATGTTGTATTCCTATAGAGATGGTATTATTCCTCTATATTGTAAGTGTCGTAACTTATACTTGATGGGTTATTAGACCACCTTGTTTGGGGTCGGCCCTGTATAAGTCATGTGGGACAAAGGGTTATTAGACCACCCTATTGGGGGTCGGCCATGTGGGTCAAAGAGTTATTAGACCACCCTATTGGGGGTCGACCCACTCAGCATTATGTTATGTGGTTAAGTTCGAGCCTACATGAGTTAGGTAAAAAGGCAAGTCAAGTCAAGTATAAATAGAGTGCGGGAGGCACTCTATTTGCTCACTCACTTCTCACACATGC
Source organism: Larix kaempferi (assembly GCA_027924585.1). Taxonomy (NCBI): domain Eukaryota; kingdom Viridiplantae; phylum Streptophyta; class Pinopsida; order Pinales; family Pinaceae; genus Larix; species Larix kaempferi. The sequence continues at coordinate 36,388,045 of BSBM01000510.1, forward strand.
ACTCAAGGAGGAGTGGCGCACTTATGGAGGAGGAGGATCTGCTGCTAGGTTGTGTCTATCTCTTATGGTTGGTTGTATCATTGCTCTATCTATCTCTGAGGAAGTTATTGGGGTTTTTCACCTTTATGGTTTTCCCCAAGTAAATCTTTGTGTCTCTTGTGTGCTTGCATTATTGTCTCCATGATTGATATGCTATAGATATGCTGTACATGTTGTTCTCTCAGTTAAGATCCTAGATCAGATTGAAGTAAATTCTGAAAATTTAACAAGATATGCCTAAACAAAATACCAATAAACCTCCTCCAGCAAGATCACCGGTTGTCAGTCGTAGTCACACGCAGACACCAACATCTGCAGAACAACCACTGCAACAACCAATTGCAATTCATGTCACCCCTGTGATAGAGAAGGAAACTAAAAGGGCAAATATTGTCTTTATATCACCCACTAGCGGACCCCTTACACTTGAACAACTGTTGAAAGGTTCTTATGATAGTGTTGCTAGGTTACAACAAAGAATCACAGAAGAGCGTAACCTTGGACTAGTAGCAATTCAACATCAACTGAACAATGATCCGTAAATTAATAATAAAGATAATCAAAATTCAGGTGACCAAAATACTGAACATCACGATTCATCTAGCCATCAAGAGTCCCCTGATTTTAACCTTGATTCCTTGTTCAAAGAAACAGAACAAGATCAACCCAACGTTTCCACAGGTGGACCGCCACCAACACCTCCTTCATCTTCGTCATCCTCATCTGAAGAGTCATCACATACTGAGTCAGACTCTAGTTCTTCCATAGAGGATATACCCATGGATGAAGGTGCAAACAAACCCTAGTTGGACCAGATGTTGTGTTTATAGTTGGAGAACAACACAGACTCCCTAAGAATCCTAAGAAATGGCTACCTAAGTTCGATCCTGATGAGAAATCTCCTGCCCTTGATCATATCAAAAAGTTTATGCATGCAATCAGACTTATGAATGTCATCCATGAAGATGTAGTTTGTAGATTGTTTCCTTACACCTTCCAGGGAAAAGCATCCACTTGGTACTTTGCATTGGAAGCTAGATCCATCTCTTCCTGGGATGGATTTGAAAAAATGTTTATCTATAAATTTGGAGATGACAAGACTCTAGAGGACTTGGTTATAGATTTATCTTCCATGAAAATCAGAGGTAAGGAAAGAGTTAAAGATTACAATCAAATGTTTCCATACTTGAAAAACAGAATCCCTACCACAGTTCTTCCTGCAGAAGAACTTCTGGTTTCTTATTATGTTAAAGGATTACCAGTTCTCATTGCTATGTGGGTAAAGAGAGCACGAAAAGATAACTTACAAGAGGCCTTTACTGAGGCTATCCAAGTTGAAAAAGATATATTCTGCTTGAAGGATAACACTGATGTTCCATCATATCAACCTTCTAATTCTCGCAAGTGTTGACTCAAACCCAATCGACAGGGGTTCCCATCACTGTCGACACCAACCCACCGCGATCTCCCTGAGCACCGGCCCAGACAGGTTTTACCCTGGCCAGCAACACCTGTAAAGTAGATGAGGTCTCACCCGAGGCGATCAAGGGAGAGTGGATAGAACCATGTTTCCGCCAAATGAAGGAGGATGATTGCGGCACTACTTACTTAACACACTTCTCGCAGCATTCAAAACAGATCTATGCATTCAAGATTAACATCATTCGTATTCATAGCATTATTCAATAGAAACATTCATCACAACAAGTATAACACTAAAGTAATGAACTGCAGTAAGAAATCATCGCAACATGCAGTATGAAAGGTACACAGGGAATTTCACCAAGCAGTTCCGTCATGTCATATTACTTCAGAAAACCCTGATACAACATCTCCACAAAACCAAATCTCAGCAATGTCACTTGATCTCACATACAGACTCAAAGATGCACATAAACAACATTCAAAGACTGTGCTTAGCTCAACTCCAAAAGTTCAAACTCTCGTCTCCTCCCAACACATATGACTCTTTGACTATAAATAGGCTTCCACCTTTACAATGCTTGTCCACTTACTAACAACTTCCTAACTGAATCCTGGACAGATGACCCAAAATATAACTGACACGGTCCAAATGACCCAAAAACCCGCCTACTGCGGTACAGTTAGCTCAAAATTACATCTCATATGGTCCAATGACCCAAAAACCCGCATTCTGCAGTACAATCAACTCAAAAATACATAAAATAGTCCATTATTCTGCCTTCCATGACCTCTTCCGACGTGTCACAACATCGTCGATGCTACGATTCTTTCTTACCAAACTGCTTGCCAACAGGCCCCCAACACAATCTTGTGGCTTTCCCTCGAGCCACGTCAACTGGACATGGTGTATTCTGTGGTCTTGACTCTAATATGGTTGAACTATATTTCTGCAACTGTTCTTGTTGTCTGGATCATGTGGTGTTGGCTTGCTCCTTCTGCTACACTGATCATCTGCTTGTTGTCATGTACTTCTTTCCCAAAAGTGGACATTTCCCGGCTTACTGTCATGGACCTTGCAAACTCATCCTCCAGTCTCGAGAGATCGATCATAGATAGGGAGGAATTTTTTGAGCAACGCCGGGGTGTAAAAAAGGTCAGTGGTTCTGGCACATCTGTTTCACACTAGTAAGCACATGTTACTGGGACCCGGGGGCTATGACCCCCCCCTTTGTGTGGTCGCAGGGACCACGAGACTTTGAACCATCACCAAATTCCTAGACATCTCGGACGAGACTTCATGCTTGTAACCCTTGAGTGTCCGAGGCGCGGCTTGCTCCAAGTGCTCATGTACACTCGTCGTTCGGGCCCTCAGCACATCTGGTGTGCTACCACATGAAATGAAGTGGATCATTTCCATAACGTCCTTGGAATTCCTAACTTAGCTAGATGCTTGACCCTATCGTAACATAACCCCTATGAATTGGAACAACCTTTGTGCTCTGACTATGCTCTGGTTCCTATATTTATACATCGAATTCAACCGTTCATCTGCCTCGGCAATCCTTTACACCACCTGCTCACGCTCCAGGTTAATCATAATATTCCGTTGCTCCATGTGAGTATTAGCAGGACTTCTGATGTGGGCGGAGCAATCATACTTCCGCCTGTTTCCTTGCATGCGAAAATGTGTGAAGCATCATCCCCCAGACCTGTTGGCCATGCTACCATGGTGGATTCCTCGTGCCAACCATCACTCCAGGTGCCATTGACCATGATGCCTCGGTGTATTCCTTATTCCAAACGTGCGTTCTCCTGGCACAATCTGAATCGACTAACGATCATATTTGCCCAAAAGGAAAAAGTTCCGTCTGCAAAATGATTTCTGATGTGACCCAGTCGCAACGCTGCCACTTGTCGCGGACCGCTCCTGGCTTGCGACAGAAGCCTCCTTGCTTCCGCATTCCAATCCTAGTGGTGTGCCACCCTTCCTCCAATTAATATACACCTTTTTTTCCCCGATGCGACTCATGCATTGTGTTGTTCCAAGCCCGACTGATAGGGCTTCAACCTGCTACCATTAATCAACTTGGGGAGCATCGCTCCATCCAACTGCTGCAACTGGACCGCTCCTCCTAAAGTGATGCTACTGATGCGATATAGACCAAGCCAATGCATTTGTAATTTTCCTGGATGTTTCATAAACTTGCTGTCATACAACAACACCAAGTCACCATGTTGAAACTGTTTGTTCTTGATGTGGTGATCATGCTGTTAGTGCCAGAATTTGTTCCTAGACTACTAAGGGACAAACCAACACAATCTTCACAATATCAAGATAAATATGCAATATTTTTTTTCTGTTGGTTTTAGGTTTAATGATTTGAAAACTTCAATATTAAGAAAGAAAGGAAAAATCAACTTCAATTAAACCATGTAGCATAAAGAACTGAAACCATGATCTTAATAAAGCATAACCCATCACATTCCAAAGTCACACATTCAGGTTTCTATCTACAATACATAATCATTCGTTGAATCAAAAACATCAAAACAAGAATGAAATATGGCACTGTATGACCACTCTGATAAGGAATAGAAACACATTCAAGTAATATAAAGATGGCTTATAACATATATGTATGATCTCAGTCTTCAAACTTACATGATAAACTTGCAAGCATATTCAATAGCACTGCATAGTAGCTTCAAACCAAAAACATCGAACCCCTATTCATTCCCATATACTTCCCTTTAAACATATTTCAAAGAAGTAGTTTGTAACTACTTTTAGGTCTTTAGGTCTCAAAACAGTTACCTAATCGAGCCTTTTAAACTAGTGTCTTTAATTAAAACCTTAACTACTAGTTATTACATACTTGATAAAAAAATGAAAAAGAAACTAGGCATTAGGTAGTCTTCCTTGTAGCCTCGACCAACATTGCAATCCCTTCCAAAGCATGAGTTCTTTTGTTCTGCTGTGGCTGCTCGGATTCCAAAACTTTAATCTTGTCTTCCAGGAGCTTGTTTTTCTCCTTCAGCTTCTGTACCTGTCTGTTCACATCATCTGTCTGAGCCTCTACTTATCTCTTCCTCTTCAAAGCCTTCTTTGCCAAAACCATCAGCTCCTGATAACGGTTATTAACCTCTGCCAAATCCTCCCTTAGACATTTATTAGTTTGGGTAAGCCTATCATTTGATTCACTAAGAAACACTATCTCAGCTTGATGTTGCTTCTGAATCCTCCTGAGGCTTTCAATTTCTGAGCATATGCTTATTTCTCCTTGCAAAGTAGGATCCTGAGATGTAGAAGGGGGAATATCTAGTTTTTGAAAGATTAAATCTTCCTCATATCTATCTTTGGCTACTCTTTGTGCAATCTCAAATTCAACTTGATCCATTATGATTTCTCCTTCTTCTATCTTATTCACTTCTTTACCTTCTTCTTCTAACTTTATATAATCTTGCTGTAGGGTGGTTTGATGAAAATCTGATCTATTCTCCTTCTCTTCCCCTTCATCATTCGAAGAACTTGGAACTATATTAATCTCCTATGTTTTCTGATTTGAACCTGAACTTCTTTCTAACTTACCCTTACCCTTCATGGCTGATCTTGTCCTAATCTCTAGCTTGATTCCTTTAACTGCATAAGGAGGGTTGCATCTTCAAAATCTACCTCTTGCACAATTTTATCTTTTGAATTCTTTGCAGTATCTTGGGCAGTTAAGGTCTTAGCCATATCCTGTTCTGGTATAATTTGGATTTGAAAGTCTTCAGCAATAGAATTAGTAGCTTGTTCCATTTCTTGAATTTCTTGACCATGTTCTTGCTCCCCTTCAAATACATTAACCTCATCATTTTCTGGGCTTTTTGGTTTGTTAGCTTCGGATACCTCCAGCTGCTCCTATTTTGGTGAGTCTTTAGGATTGCTTTGTGATGGAGACTTCTCAAGAATCTCCTGTATCAAGATTTCTCCCGTCTTAGCTTTTTTACTTCTCTTGTTCATACACTCATCCTGTTCAATAATGAAACCAGACCAAAATATAAAATGTTCCCATGTTTTTTTCTCCTTCTGCAATACTGTTTGAATGATTAATTTTATAAGACAATGATGGAATACTGACTATTTTGAAAGTTCAGGACTTGCTTTAACCTTATTAGACATCTTCAGAATGCTCTTGTATAGGAAAAATGGAAGGCTCATCTTACAGTTCATCTTAAGATGCATTAAAAATCTGATATGATACTTGAAGACCATTGAATATCTGCCTTCACATGTAATATAAGTCTGAATGATGCCGAGCACATGCCTCCATTCAGGTCGAAACTTTGTTATGTGAACACCATTACCCCAATTTAACTTTTCATTACCTGGCAGTAGGAAACGGTTGGTATCAAACTCGAATGGGCTCTTTTTGAACCATAGCTCTCCCTCCATAGCGATACCCGTAGCCTAGGAAATCAGGGTTTCTGTGAGCTGAAAACTTAGGGTTTTAAATTTAATCACCTCATCATTAAGGTTCTTTGCAAAGTAAATAGAGACTTCCTCATTAAAACCCGTGATTTTTTCAAAAAACCTGAACCATCCAGCTGCCCTAAACACATCTACACATAACAGAAACTTATCGGCCCACTGTGTATACATCAATTCCAATATGTTAGTCTTACCACTCCATCTCACTTTCATATGCACACTATTAGTCTTACCACTCCATCTCATTTTCATCCGCACACTATTAATTAGAGCTTTGAATGACAAATGTTTAAAGCTTCAATAGTTAACCACGTTCAACGAATAAGTGTCGTCACTCTTCAATGCCCAAATTAATTCGTGACTTGCAAACCCAATTTTTCTTGATGGTAGAAACGAAATGGAAGCCACGATTATTATAACTCTTTGACAGGTGTTTCAGCACTTCAAAAAATTATAGCAAAGCCTCCAGTCATCATAATTCGAGCAGACCAGTATTTAACATGAATAACCACTTTTTTCAATCATATTGGATTCTTGTAGCACGTTGGGGTTCATTTGTCATTTTGCACTACCAGAATACTCCGACATAATTTATTTAATAAATATGCTTAGCACAAGAGTTTAAACTTGGTTATAAGCTTGATAATGAGGCTTAAATCAATGTAATTTCAGACTTTGAGGAAAACATCATTTTAAATAAGCCACTTGAATATTTTAAGGTCAAAGAAAGGAATAAAATGAAAAAATAAAAAGTAAAATTAAGAAAAAATAATACAAATCATAAACTAATAAAAAAAACAAGATAAAAAATTTCAAACAGACCTCAATGAAAGAAATACAGATAAGAACAATCTTAGCATTAACACATGCCAAGCCTTCTGGCGATCCTTCTCCACACCCTGATGAAAAACAACGATAAAGCGATCTTCCTCCAGCTGCACTAACTGCGCTAGATTGTCCTCCAATGCTGCCGTAGAATCCATTCCTGTCATTGCTGCAATGCGCAGACTTGGAACAATGTACTCCATTGGAATGATTACTTCTTGTCCATACACCAGCTTAAATGGCATCTGACCTGTCAACCTTTTACATGTGATGCGATAGGCCCACAATACGGCTGGGATTTTGAGATCCCAGTCGTCGCGGTTCGCATTACACACCTTTGTCAGCACATGTTCCAATATCTTGTTGAAAGCTTCCACTGTGCCATTTTCCTGCGGATGATATGGCGTACTCTTCTTATGCTAAATCTGCAGCTCCTCCATCAGTGCACTGATGGTGTGGTTGAGAAAGTGACTGCCTTGATAACTCAACAATATCTTGGGGTAGCCGAAACGAGTGATAATGTTATTGAACAAGAACCACGTGGCCGTGGCCGCAGAGCAGTCAACAACTGGTGCAACTTCCACCCATCTAGTCAAATAGTCTGTCGCAGGGATGATGTATCTGGCACCAGTGCGCTTACCTGGTGGATTGATGAGTCCCAAAAAATCTACTGCCCATTTGTCAAATGGCTGCAGGATTAACTAAGGCATCAACGACATCTCGTCCCTCCTGGATTGCTTCCCAATTCTATGACAAACGTTGCAGGACCACGCATAGTTAATTGCATCATTATGGAGCGTAGGCCACCAGAGCCCTACCCGAAGCACCTTCTTGGCAATTGCCCAAGCACTGTAATGTCCTCCAGCTACTCCTCCATGTGCTTTTGCCAATATTTGTGCTTGCTTGTGTGGCAGGACACACCATCGTAATATCTCGTCTGCACCCATCTTGTATAACTCTCCTGCAATGAGCTGGAAGTCTGCAGCTCTAACCACCAACTGCTGCTTCTGACTAGTGGTGAACTCTTCTGGTGCAATACCGGTTGCCAAAAATTGGATGATTTCTTCAAAATAGCCATCGACGATTTCAACCCGAAATAGTTGGGCATCAGGAAACCCGTCTTCAATATTCATTGGCTCCTCGCCTGTTTCAATCCACGATAGATGATCAGGGCCAGAATTCAACCGCCCTAGTTTTAGAATTACTTCAAAATCTAAATCCTGAAAGAGAAGTAACCAATGACATATCTTCCCCCCAACACAGGCTTATTGACCAGGTACTTCAAGGCAGAATGGTCTGTGAACATTTTGAAATGTCCGCCCAATAAGCAGTGTCGAAACGTTTGTAGCGCATAGACCATCGCCAGTCCTTCCCACTCGGTAGTGGTGTAGTTCCTTTCTTCGGATGACAGCTTCCGACTGGCGAAAGCAATAGGGTGATCAAGATCCCCCTCTCCTGGTTGCGTGAGAACCACCCCGAGCGCAATTAACGATGCATCAACATGAACATGGAATTCCTTACTCCAGTCCAGGAATACTAGTATCGGTGCTGAATCCATCTTAGCCTTGAGCTGATCAAAATTGTCTTAACATTCAGGGCTTCATTGAAAAACAACATATTTTTTCAATAACTTCTCCATAGGGGTGGTGATCACCGCATATCCCCTAATGAACTTGCGATAATACCCAGTATGTCCTAAATTTTCCCTCAGCTGCTTCACAGTGGTCAGTGGTGTCAAACTCAAAATGAGCGCAATATTTGTTGGATCGACCAACAACCCTTGTTTGCAGACAATGTGACCCAATAGTATCCCAAATGGGGCACAAAAAATGCACTTCTTCAAATTCAGTGATATATGGTGTTGTCGACAGCGTTCCAGCATCAACCACAGATTGGCCAAATGATCGTGGATAAAACCACAAACTGTCCAATCGTCCATGTATACCTGCAAGAACTTCTGGATGAAATACTTGAATGTAGCAACAACAACCCACGAAAATATCGCAGGTGCATTCTTCAACCCAAACAGCATCACGGTATACTGGAAGCATCCCCATTCTGTCACAAAAGTCGTCTTGTGGCGGTCTTCCTTGGCAATGCGGATCTGATGATATCCTGAGAACCCATCCGTGAAAGAATACATCTCCTGGCCACCTACTCCCTCAAGTACTTCATCAGTAAACGGGGTCGGAAAGGAGTCATGCAAGCAGGCGTCATTCAACTTCCGTAGATCAACACATATGCATACCTCACTAGTCTTCTTGTCCTGCACTACCATCAGACTGATCCATTCTGAGTCTTCGACCGGTTCAATGATACCAACATCCAACATGTGATCAAGTTCTTCCTTGACCTTCTCCTTATGTCGGGGATTGAGCCGATAAGGTCGTTGCCTGATAGGTTTCGCATCTGGTTTCAAGGGAATCTTCATCTCTTCTAGATCACCCAAAATACCTTTCATTTCAGAGAACTTCATAGGAAAAAGGTTTTGGAACTCATGTAACAATTCAGTGACCTTTCCCATCATCTCATCATCCCAATAATCTCCAACATTCGCGAACTTGGGAGTGGCCTCCGTCCCAATATTGATCTTGAGAAGCTTCAAGGGATGACTAAACTGGTCACTTGGCGCACCAAGTGGTACCAAATCGCGATTTCCTTCAGACTCCGGAATGTTGACCTTCCGCGGATCATCACCATCTTCGGGCCCACCAGTGATATTGTAACATTCCATAATGGATTGTACCTGGCAATCGGATCCGTCGGGTATGCCACAGGAACAACCTGTAGAACCCCGTCACGAATGATCTGTAGAGCATTATGGACATCCAGGTTGGGATCAGTAAAAATGAACGTATGAGTAAAACATATGGTCAAATCCAACCAAATAGTGATTTCGCCCCGTAATTCAGCGGCCGTGTACCATGATCGCGACATTTCATCCAAAGTATGGATAAATGCGTGGACCCACTCATCTCTTGGTCATGATGCCCATAATGTCTGACACTCCATCAAATGGCCTCCAGGATCGTTCCGACCATCATACTTCCCTGTGTGATAGACCTCCGTGTCACCGAAACGTACCATCATCAATCGTCTGCATTTCGACCATCCGTCAATTGATGCTTTGTGTGTCTCCCACCAACATGCTGGCGCACCCTTCAGTGCTTCGTCCAATGCCAGCAATCGCTGTGGTTCTGAAACTCTTTTCTTGAACTCTGTCAGAAAGGAAGATAAGCCAGGCAGTCCTTCATAGATTGGTAGTGTGAGTGTTTCAGTCGCGACACAGCATAGCGACTGCGTGATCAATCCACACTTACAGAGTGACACCTCGTGCAAGCGGTTCTTCCAGTGCTCTAGCATGTCATCAGAGTCAGAAGATGCATAGCTGTCATTGCGCCATCCAAGCATGAATGCATGGTCCCATCCGCTGGGATCTTCATCTTACTGGTTCAAGGTATCTATGTCCTTCAACTGGATCCAACGGGGCGATAACTGTGAGATCGCGATTTTCAAAAGTCATCATTCGTCGCTTGAAGTTGATTACCGCTCCATTCAGTCATTATCCCATCCGATCCCCAGCAACGCGGGATAAGAGATTCGTCCTTCAATCACTTTGATGACATCGAAGTTAGCGTAAGTCTTCATGCCCTCAATGTCCACCACCAACCGGGGGACTCTCCCAATCGGCGTCACTTTAGCGTGATTAGCTAATTGGAGTTGTACAACAGACCAGTTCAATGAGGGGCTCCCCATTTTCTGCCATGCCTGCTTGGTTAAGATGTCGACATCTGAACCAAGATCCAAAATAATGGAGTCAACATCATAATCTCCAATTTGAATGATTTTCCGCATCTCTTTGCCAGTCTTCCTTCATTGCAAGGAATTCACTGTGGATTCCTAGCATCCTCTTGGAAATCGCAGCAACAACCCCTCTATCTCGGCAAGCGCAGTAGGATCCCTTGCCAACAACAAATAACTTTCCAAGAATTTCTGCAAAGTTCCAGACTACGCTGATGGACCAGCGTCGGATGTGTCATCAAAGACAGGGGGCATGTCACAGATGATAGCCTTGCCTTTGTCCAACGCCCATCGTGCTTGTTGGAACGTATCATGCTCTGTATTAATGTTAAATGACACCTTCTTCGGCCTGACCAACCGGATCAGCAGATGTGAGGTGTCTTCTCCTATTTTTGCACCTCCCCGAGTGATCACCGCAATAGCTGCATCATGTGGCCTGATATCTGCTGAGATCGTTGAAACATTCGCACCCTGATTCTGGTTCAGCGGTGGATTCCTCGGCTGGTTCACATTTTTATTAGCATTCTAAATTGGTCGTTGGTTCTGGTTTTGCAACAGTTGCTGCACCTGATTCTACGGGCTGTTGAGCTTGGTTCTGCAATTGCGGAATATTCCCTACCTGTCATCATGCAATCAACTGCAGGCAGTTCTCTATCGTATGGTTTGCAACGAAACAAAATGTACACTATGTCTGCAACATGGGGCAATCTCGCTAATAGTGTTCCCATACCGCATAGTGATAACATTGCACAGGTCTACGACCTCCTCGTCCTCCTCCACGACCAAATCCTCCGCCTCGTCCACCCCTAAATCCTCCTCAGAATCCACCTTGCTGTTGGTATTGCTGTTGATTGTACTGTTGCTGCATCGGAGTTGGTTGCATGCCTTGCCCTTGCTGCACATACTGCGGTTGCTGAATGTACTGTGGATGTTGTGGAGCCATTTGCATCAGAGTATATTGTGGCACAAACTGCTGCTGCTGTTGTTTCTGTGGTACAAACTGTACCTACGGTTGAGGTAGTGGCTGGGCTACCTATGGCTGCAGTTGTGGTTGTTGTACGGCATGTTGGTCATCCTTTACATAGAATGCATCGTACGCTCTCTCGTGAAGCAACCCACATGTCCGATAATCTTTGTCATCATGTCCCACTGATTTGCAGAACGTGCAATATAGATTCATCGGCTTGGTGACCATCTTCTGCATGTATGGAAATTCTTCATGGCGGTGCCCAAATACCTGACAAATGTGACAATACGGCATGCCAACACCATTTAACGGGTTTTGCACTCCTGAAACCAAATAGTTGCAGAAGTCAGGGCAATTGTCCTTCGTATGCCCTTCTCCTCGACATTGCATACACCATACTTCTTCGTACTGCTCCTTGCCCTTCTTCAAATCTTGTAGATGTATGGTCAAGTTAGCCAGCTGTGTCTATATCTATGACATCCCGGCTGCATTTTCTCCAATTGGCGACGCCTCCAATCGCATTGCAATCTCCAGAGCTTCACTGGGCGTCGAGATGTTTTTTTGCATCAATGGTAGCCGAATATGGGGCAACAGTGTCGCGATGAACCACTCTTTATGTTGGACAACGCTCATATCGAAACTAACTCTTGCCATCAGCGTTTTAAACCGTTGGTTGAAATCCCACACCGTCTCATTGGGATATTGCGTAATTTATTTCAATTCCGTAATGTATTGGGCCTCAGACTTGGGCTTCTTGAATTTTGTAATCAACCCATCTTTGATCTCGTCTAGAAACTTCACTGTAGCTCCTATAGGGACTAGAACAAACTTCATAAACCAATCTAAGGCGCGACCTCGCAGGGTCGTTGCCTGTTGTCCCTTCTTGTCATCATCATCAGTGATCTATTTTACGGTCCAGACCGCTTCACATAAAAACCAATATTGCTCTGGGTTATCTGTTCCACTCTCGTGGAACAACGGTAGCTTAGCATCATCACCTTCCATCCTGGGCTTCCTCCCTGCAAGTACTGAACTATTAGCGATCAAGTTTTGTTGACCCGGTGGGGTTGAAGTGGTGTTTCTCACTGGTTGACAGATAGTGAGCAGAGGTGTGGGTACGTTGTTGCTGGGGTTAGGTCCTGCCTCTATCATGGGCATAGCCTGTGCGTCCTTGTCTGGGTTGTGAGTTTGCTTCATCCCGTGTGGTCTTCCTTCATGAACTTGTGATTCGATTGCAGTAGGACCTTCTCCTATCCTCTGCTTATTGTCCTGTCGAAACCTTGCCCCTCCCCTTGTAAGACCACTCTCTTCCTCGACTTCACTCACAATCTCGTCATGACCCACACCAATCTACCCATGATCATTCCATGCACTGCCCCCCTGCTGTTGCGATACCCACAGCCTCCACTCACCAGGATGCTTACTGATCTATATGCATATTCAATATACCATTTTCACAAATAAGCATCTTAATGGACAGTTGGAGCGACAGCAGAAACCTTCCTCGGGGTTCACGGAAGAAATATCTTTCAGCTTCGCTATAATACTTTTGCGTATCAACCGTGAATTCAATAATATACCTTTCCAAAATGCTATCAAGCCACACTTTGACAGCCCGTGATGCTTTATTATCGACCTCCTGTAGTTCTTGGATCAACTCTGGGGTCTAGGTCGTTGGATCACCACTGTGGAAGTTTCTCTTTTGAAAGGTCAACTTCGCCAACCAATCGAACAACAGGACCGAGAAATCACAGAAGAACCATTCATGTGGACCGTCGTGAATAAATATATCTACCCACTGATCTACTGTCAGTTGAGTGTTCTGGCTTTCTTCTTCAGCGAATTCCTGTAGCTTCCGATCAAACCATTCCTGGATCTCGGGTTTCGTCGGGTGCCACAACATATCCTCCTTTCACTTCACACACGGTCTCGGCAACGGAACCATTTGTTGACTCAAACCCAGTCGAGAGGGGTTGCCATCACTGTCGACACCAACCCACCCCGATCTCCCTGAGCACTGGCCCAGACAGGTTTTACCTTATCTAGCAACACCTGCAGAGCAGATGAGGTCTCACCCGAGGCGATTAAGGGAGAGCGGACGAAACCATGTTTCCGCCGAATGAAGGAGGATGATTACAGCACTACTTACTTAACACACTTCTCGCAGCATTCAAAATAGATCTATGCATTCAAGATTAACATCATTCGTATTCATAGCATTATTCAACAGAAACATTCATCGCGACAAGTATAACACTAAAGTAATGAACTGTAGTAAGAAATCATCGCAACATGCAGTATAAAAGGTACACAGGGAATTTCACCAAGCGGTTCCATCATGTCATATTACTTCATAAAACCTTGATACAACATCTACGCAAAACCAAATCTCAGCAATGTCACTTGATCTCACATACAGACTCAAACATGTGCATAAAAAACATCCAAAGAATGTGCTCAGCTTAGCTCCAAAAGTTCAAACTCTCGTCTCCTCCCAACACATATGACTCTTTGACTATAAATAGGCTTCCGACTTTACAATGCTTGTCCACTTACTAACAACTTCCTAACTGACTCCTAGACAAATGACCCAAAATCTAACTAACACGGTCCAAATGACCCAAAAACTCGCCTACTACGGTACAACTAGCTCAAAATTACATCTCATATGGTCCAATGACCCAAAAACACGCATTTTGCGGTACAATCGACTCAAAAATACATAAAATAGTCCATTCTTCTGCCTTCCGCGACCTCTTCTAACGTGTCGTAGCATCGCCGATGCTGCGATTCTTTCTTACCAAACCGCCTGCCAACAACAAGAAACCAGACAATCCTCCAAAACCCACTATACATAATAAGGACCCTTTTGAAATGAACAATATGAAGAAATTCCTTCAAAATATTTCTAACGAAATGGTTGACCTAAAAAGACTAATACAGAAAACTAGAACAATAATAGAGGATTCAACAGACAACCTTTCATAAGACCTTATCAACCTCCACAAAACCAAGTCCCACCCAATATTGATGAAGGATTGAACTCTAAAGAAATTCTTTTTATCTTTAAAGCTTTGGTTTCAAAATCATATAGTTCTCCTGATCATCCAGATGAAAACCTGCAAGAGAACCAAGATCTTGAACCACCAGATGAAGTAGAAGACTAGCAGATAAAAAATTTCAGTTGTTTCTCAGAAATTCCTATGGATGAGGAGGAAGATAAGCCTGAGGTTGTATTCAATGTCCAACACCCCTATAATACAAGGAGCAAAGGACAACCTTCACGGGAACCTTCCACTTCAACTCCTACCCCAAATAGAGGTAAAACATCAACACAAAAGGACACTCTCATTCCAGAAATAGAATACAGCCTTATTGATGACTTGAAAAGAGTGAAAGCCAATATTTCTCTCTTTGAGATTCTTAAAATCCCTGCCATGAGAGATAGTCTTCCCAAAAGCATGATTGTTAACAAACCCAGGGAGACTTAGAACAACAACCTAGAGACATACTCTAAACCTGGAAACCAGAAACCAGGTGGAAGAAAACACCTCCTTTCTTGCTTACTTTTGAAGTCTTCAATAGGACTGTCCATAATTGTATGATAGATTCAGGGGCTTCATCCAATGTGATGCCTCTATCTATCTGCAAGAAGTTGAATGCCTCTTTGGAGCCTTGCCCTAATCAAAGTGTTCAACTTGATATATCTAAAGTTAGGGTAGTGGGAGAACTGAAAAATGTCTTGTTAACACTATCTGCTGACCCTAGAATCCACCAGACTGTGGATATTATTGTAGCTGACATCCCTAAAATGTATGGAATGTGGTTGAGCAGAGACTGGTAAGAAAAAATCAAAGGATACTTTGCTACTGACTGGTCCCACTTATGGCTTCCTTACAATGGAAGGCCAAACATAATCAAAATCAACAGGGAACCTTACATGAAACAAACTATTACAGATTTAAATTATCCTAGCAAACCTGCTGCATACTTCAGCTCCCATGTGGACCATTACACTTTCGATACATTCTTTGGGGATCTACCTACAGATTTGTCACCCACTGAGAATGCACAAAACCAGTCTCAAATTGTTAATCTTACTACTGTACCATTCTCAGGTTCTATTCTACATAATGTATACAATGTAAATACTAATTTTAGGATAGATTTAAATGCATGGACTCTGGTTTTTTATGGTTTTAGATCTAAAGATGGAGCTGGTGTAGGTTGTGTCTTAATTGATCCAAAAGGAAGCAAAACAATGATTGCCTGTAGGCTTGAATTTGAATGTACCAACAACATTGTTGAGTATGAGGCCCTAGTTCAGGGACTCAGGAAAGCAATTGACATGGGTGCCCAGGTAATTGAGTGCTATATAGATTTTGAGATTATAGTGAAACAGGTAAGAAACAACATTCTTTGTTTATCTCCTCGTTTGATTAACTATCAGAAATTGGTAAGGGACTTAACTAATTCCTTTTCTACATTTAATATTAAGTCAATCCCAAGGTCTCAGAATTTTGATGTAGACCTTCTTGCTAATACTGCATCCAGGTCGATACCTCTTGAAGGTTTGTCCCCTAACACTTTTTCAATTGAACTTAAATACAGACCTTCTATTCCTGATAATGTGACTAATTGGAAAGTATTTGATGATGACCAACAAATCTTATATTTTCTCACAACTCGGGACACTTTTCAGGATGTGGCAATAGATGAAGCTGAGCATGAGGAAGTCTTTGTTTGATCCCACCTACCCTTCCAATATGATTCCTAAGTCAGTTATCAACCTTGAAAAGTTTTATGATCTGCAAGATAAGGTCAAGCAGAAGACCAATTGTAAAACTCAGAGTTCTTCCCTCAATTATGAGCATGTCAACGTAAGAACTGAACAAAACCCTCGGTTAATCAATCTAGGGGTTGGCTATTCTCTTGAGGAAAAGAGAGCTTTCATCAAACTATGCAAAGAGTTCAAGGATGTATTTGACTGGACTTATGATGAACTCACAACTTTTGACACCAATGTCATGCACCATAACATACCTATGATACCTGAAGTCAAACCTTATCAACAAAAGTTAAGGAAAATGCACCCCAGCCTTGAACCTTCTGTCAAGAAGGAGCTTGAAAAATTGCTAGCAACAAAATTTGTTTTTCCTATTAGACATACACAGTGGATTGCTAACTTGGTTCCTGTTCAGAAGAAGAATGGAGAAATCAGACTGTGTGTTGATTTCAAGAACTTAAACAAAGCTTCTGAAAAGGACAATTACCCCATTCCTCCTATGGAACATATTTTACAAAAGGTAGCAGGAGATGAGATGTTTTCTGTCCTTGATGGCTTCTCAGGATACAACTAAGTCTTGGTTTCCCCTGCTGATCAATTAAAAACAACTTCCAGAACCCCTTAGGGAACCTTTTCCTATAGGCGAATGCCTTTCAGAATGATAAATGCAGGTGCCACATTCCAGAGAGATATGGACATAGATTTTAGAGGTTTAATGCATAATTCAGTTGTTGTTTATTTAGATGATATAACTATTTATTCTAAAAAATGACATGAACATTTGTATGCCCTGAAATAGGTGTTCGAGCGCTACAGGAAGTACAGAATTTCGTTAAACCCCAAAAATAAATCTTCATAGTTACTGAAGGTAAGTTGTTAGGTTTTATTGTTTCGAAAGAAGGCATGATAATTGATCCAAAACACACATAATCCATTGCAAAGATCGGCCTACCCAGTTCGCATAAAGCCATGCAATTGTTTCTAGGTAAGATAAATTTTGTTCATAGATTTGTTCTGAATTTTGCTCAAATTGTCAAACCACTACAACAATTGATTAAAAAGGATGCCCAATATAAGTGGCATGATGAACAAAGAAATGCATTTGTTGAAATCCGGAAGGCTATTGTGGAAGCCCCCTCTCTGATGTCTCCTGAATTCAGCAAAGATTTTATTTTATACACTTTTGCTATTGATTTCTCCGATGCAGCTATTCTTACACAGAAGCATCCAAATGACCTTGAAATTCCTATTTCATTAATGAGTTCCACGTTCAAAGGGGATGAACTCAATTACTCCCAGATTGATAAACAAGCTTACGTAGTCTACAAATCGGTAAAACATTTTAGACCATATTTGTTGAAATCTCAGACTAAAGTGATTGTCCCCTATGCAGTTATTAGGAATGTTCTAGTTCAGAAAGAGCTAGGTGAAAGTGGGGTGAAAAGAGAGCCCACTGGATGACAGCTCTGCAAGAATATCACTTGGATATCAGACCAGAAAATATTGTCAAAGGCCAAGGCTTGTGTCTGCTCACTGCTCAATCAAATTATCATGTACAACAACAAATTGAGTGGGAGCAAGAGGAAAGTACAACAACAGGTTCTGTCAATGTTATTACCACTCGAACATCTGAATGGTGTGATGACATTAAGTTTTTCCTAACCCAAGGGTTTGCTCCTGAAACCCTTGAATTTAAAAAATGTAGAGCTTTGAGGTTAAAAGCTACACCATATCAATTTATATATGGGGTTTTGTTTAGGAAGAACTATGATGGTTTTTTTCTTAGGTGTTTAGAGAAAGTTGAAACTGATAATATTATTTTGGAATTCCATGCAGGACCTGCGGGAGGGCATTTCTCAAGAGAGACTGTAGCTCACAAGATCCTGATGGAAGGCTACTACTGGCCTACTTTGTTCAAGGATGCATATTCTTATGCCAAGAGATGTGAAGCATGTCAGAAGTGTGCTGGGAAAATGAAGAAACCTACTTTTCCCTTGCATCCAGTCACAGTCCAGTTTCCATTCCAACAATGGGGCCTGGATTTTGTTGGACCAATTAACCCTCCTTTCTCCTTACAACACAAGTACATCTTGATAGCCACATACTACGTTGCTAGATGGGTAGAGGCAGTCCCTCTCAGACAAGCCAACACAAACCAAGTGATATCCTTCCTTGAAAGTCATATATTCACTAGGTTTGGTGAAAGTCATATATTCACTAGGTTTGGTGCACCTGAATTCTTAGTGTTCGACAATGCCTCTTATTTCTCCTCGATCGACTTAACACAGTATGCCCTTGAAAAAGGGATAGAAATCAAGTTTTCTACTAATTACTATCCTCAAGGGAATGGTCTAGCAGAGTCTTCCAACAAAAATTTGATCAATATCTTAAAGAAGACAGTAGCCACCCACCACAAAGATTGGCATACCCAACTGTACAATTCTCTTTGGGAAGATCGTGTCACCCCAAAAGTAGCCATATTAAACTCCCCTTACTATCTAGTTTATGGTAAGGAGGCCATCTTGCCATCCAACCTTTTGATTCCTTCACTATAGCTAACACACTCCACATAGGAAGATGATTCTTCTCCACTCCAGCACATGATAGATACATTGCTTAAGCTGGAGGAAGACAGGGAAAGATCTAAAAAGAAGCTGTATCAACATCAACAACTAGTGAATAGATGGTTTGATGAGAAGTCCTCATCTTATAGGGAGTTTACTGTGGGGGACCGGGTGTTAAAGTGGGACAAGCAACACAAAGACAAGAATGACTACACCAAGTTACAACGCTTATGGCTAGGACCATTCATTGTTACAGAAAATCTTGGTCCTAGTACTGTCCGGTTACAGACACTAGACGGTATATCAAAAACCTATCGGCGAATGTTCAGTTGCTTAAAAAGTACTTTGTTTAAGAGGAGTATATGGGTTCATTTGTACATAAGAGTGGTTGGTTTTTTTTCTTCTTCTTTGTTTTCATTTGATTTTCTTTTGTACATTGGTTTTTATTTTGAATCATGTCCACACTTTTGGGAAAGGCTGATGATTAGTGTGTCTCAAAATTTATACAGTCTGAAGTTTAGAGGTAGCAATGTCAGTTTTAATTTTTCTCAGCCACTAGTACAAAATGATAAATTAATGACTAAAATTCGATTATAAACAACTATTTTTTAGTCGGTGACTAATAGTATTCGATTTCCACTATCTTATCTCTAGTCGTATTTCACTAGTCATTAATTGGTTGACTTATTAGTCATTGATTTAGTCAATGATAGTCACTGATTAAGTTATTGATTTAATCATTGATACTCACTGATTTAGTCATTGAGACTCACTGATTTAGTCATTGATTGTCACAATTAATGACCAAATATACAACTAAATAAACTACTAGATGATAACATATTAAGGACTAAGCTAAATACGACTAACGTTAATCGCACTGTAAGATACTGGAAATTAGCTACTAATAGTCGTATATATGCGAATTTAGTTGTTTTCTTAGTCACTAATTTATGATAGGTTACGGAGGAATTGAACCACCAATTTCTTGCCTATAATTAGGCAGGTGCTCTACCATTGAGCTAGCACCCTTTAAGAAGTTGTTATTGCTTGAAAAAGATGATATTCAAACAAATTTTGCATGGGAACAATATCTGAGTCACTCGAACAGGGACAAGTCATACGGTAATGCTGCCACAAGTAAAGAGGCAAACAATAATAGAATATGGTTGAAGGTTCAATTCATATGCAACAAAAATTTAAAATAAATAAATGATGTGCATGAGTATTTATAATTTTATAGGCTTGCAACATGCAAACTTCTGGATACAATTCACTTGGGTATGAATATCTTGAGGATATTGATAGATATGCTCAAGATGCTTGCAAGATTTTATAGCCTGGAAGCCTGGAGCCTGACCAAAATTGTTATGAAGAAGGGTTAGTGATGTGAATGCATGCAACCCAAAAATTAAAATGTCTAGGTTCAGGAATTGAAAATGGCATAATCATTGGCACTATTGCTCTATGGAGACAAGACATACAAGAAAATGCTTAGGAATAACAAGTAGAGTGTGGGATGTAGTTCTTTAATGCCCCTTTTCAAATGCAATCAATGAAGTTTATCAAATTTGATGTTAAAATATCCGAGTCACTAGAACAGAGACAAGTCATACGTTAATGCCCACACAAGTAAACAAGCAAACAATAATAGAATATAGATGAAGGTTCGATACATATGCAACAAAATAATAGAATATAGATGAAGGTTCGATACATATGCAACAAAATTTTCAAATAAATACATGATAGGCATGAGTATTTATATGCTTGCAAAATACAAACTTCTATATACAATTCACTTGGCCATAAAAATTTGCGAGTTCATCTACAATGTTGATTTCAAAGCAATGAATGGACAAGGTATATAGTTACAACACTCTATCATGACCTGAAAAAACTAGTATTTTCCCAATGTTATATCAGCTATTCCCAATAAAAGAGACAATAGGAATGTGTCTCAAACCAACAAGATTACCAATAGTTGCGACATGTAATTTGAATTATGTATCACCACTTAACTTTATCATAAAACAAAAGGATCATAGAAAAAGTAGAATCTTAATCAGATTCATTAGGATTTGCCAGCACAGGTTTACACCATTACACACAATTAAAATTAGGGAGTCAAACAAACATCTAACATCACAATTGTATAATATAGGCGCTTGTTAAAGGTTGGAAAACATCATAACAAAAAAGTACACCTGTTCTTTATCTCAACAGCCATGGTCATGAAATCCTGCTCCACATTTGTTGCATTCTTCACACTTGCCTCCAAAAATGGAAAGCCAATCTCATTAGCAAATGCCTTGAAGAACAAAATACACAAAGCATGTCAAGAAAAATGTAGACTGAAAAGTGACAAAAAAAACTAACCCTTGAGATTAATAAAAAAAAGAATCTACAAGCCAAGTCAACAAACTTAAGGCCACAAACTGCCATAGTGTTGCAATTAACAGAAAACAGAGCACCAAAAACTCCAAGGCACACTCATATTTAAATCCTCATCAAGTCAAAGAAGATGATGCATACAGTGAAACACATAGCAGTGCACATAATGCCAAAGCTACTCAGCATTTAACATTACCTTGGCTATATCATAAACAACAGCTTTATTAGCAGTCAAATCACATTTGTTTCCAACAAGCAACTTGTTAACATTCTCACTCGCATAGCGATCAATCTCATTCAACCATTGTTTCACATTATTGAAACTCTCCTGATCAGTAACATCATAAAAAATCTTCCAACAGAAGAAAAATATCATTATAAAGCCATAAATTTAAATAAATAATGGAGTATACCAAGGATACCAACAATCAACAACTACTTAGCATTTAACATTACCTTAGTTGTATCATAATCAAAAGATTTATTAGCAGTCAAATCACATTTGTTTCCAACAAGAAACTTGTTGACATTATCACTCGCATATCGATCAATCTCATTCAACCATTGCTTATATCTTACTGAATCTTGTCTGCAATATTTCATTTCATATATGTCAGTTACTTTCCATCATCTGTGTTCTATTGTCCCTGTTTGTTGCATCTATGAGTCATTGTTGAACTAATAAAGTTACAAACTTCCTTGATGAGTCCTTTACTAGGGGTTCTGTTAATTTCAATGCATGCAATTCTGTCTACATTTTGCATGCAATAGCCTATTGACAAATACCATGTATCTGGATGATAACCAGGAAATGCAACAACAAGCAATTCCTTTAGCAACAAAATCAAAGCATAATTTAGCACGATTTCCTACTGAAAATAAATGTATGTTTTACTGGGAAACAATAATATCGATCTTCGTAAAATTAATAAAATGCTTCCACTCTAAGTAACATGTCAACCGGGATTTTGAACAGTTTAAAGGCATTGTAGTCATTAACTGATCATATGCACAATCTAGATTTATGAATATAGGTATGTTTAGTGAAGCTTTTGCTGTGTGTCAGATGTTCCAGCCGGAATTGGTGACTCTGCTATTGAAAAGCACAGTAAATCAAAGCATACTTCGTTCAAAATACAGGCTATGAAGGCGTCTGATAGTATGGAGCTTGCACAGTTCGGGAATACTGAAACAGATTGTAGCAATGCTTCTTTGAAGGGATGCTCAATTAAGGAAGAGTTGGATGTGTTAATGGAAAGAGATATTGCTGGTTCAAGTTTGGTAGGAGATGAAGCAAAAAATTGTAACGATAGGATACTAGAAGAGTCTAGTAGGAAGTAAGCAAGTGCTCATGCTTAAATTATAAATTCTCTTACTGTAGAGTTTTGTATCATCCTCAATCAGTGTTGTTCTATATTTTAATGTGAAATGTAATCCTTTGGTATTTTGACCCACTAATGTTTGGAGAACAAGAGATTGCTTCAAAGACATTGAAACTTCTATCACCAACATGTAGATGTGGCAAGGAGGCATCTGTCGTGCCCACTATATGTCAGTTAATTAAAACTTAACATGCAGAGTGCTAAACATAAATTATCAACCTAAGGAAGTCTTTTATTTCAAAGCTATCATGCAAAATATATGCGAGTACAATTTCTACCTGACATTGTTATCTATTGGTATGCAATCGAAACTATTTGTAAACTAAGTCACAACTGCTTGAAAAGAAATCAATACTCAAACCTATTCATAAATCAAACTGTAAATCGAATACACTTCAAACAAGATCTATTCCTACGAAACAATATCTGATTACGTACATCTAAAGAATTGTTATGTTGGCCAACGATTTACCAAATGAATTATCAATACAACGATTATGACAGATCTAATGAATGAAAGCATACAACTATCATAAGCTTAATGAATGAAAGCATAAACAAAATAATAAGCAGATCTAAACAATAACACACTTACAATTAACACTACCAACATCTGCTAAGGGAAGAGGGCCCTTCCTCCACTGAGCAGATCTGGATCTCCACAATGAAAGTCTACAACTCCAAAATTAAGAAACTGCCAGCATGTATTATCATAATGGATAAATTACAACAGATCTGGATCAAATCCTACATCATAACATTGTGTTCTCTCCTATCTTACATCTCCTATCATCCATCTTCTATCTTGCCTAATCTATCATGCTTCCCCTATCAATCTATCCTCATGAGATTGATTACATATTTATACATGAAATTATCTTATGGAAAATGAAGAACTGAATCCCCAGCTTGTGATCTGTAACAGCTAAAACATGCCCGTAACTGCTGGCAACTTTGGAACCGGCCGCAATACCAAATCTGGAAAATGCCCTCTCGAAGAACCACCTGCATATCGCAAACCGTAGATTTTTTGGATGATTTCCTCGATAGTCAGGTAAATGAGGATGTTACGCACAAAACCCATATCTCGGATTTTTGAGATTCATTTCCATCTACCCGCAAATCAAGACGCGAATCAAGGTGTTCTTATGTGGCATGCGTTTTTGGTTAAGGCTGTAACAGCTGGCTATGAGCATCCTGTACGTGACAACTCACTCCACAAACCATCATTAGTAAAATTATGCATAATAGTCTTTTAATTCATCAAAGATAAAAGAAAATAATCACTATTAACCACTTAAAAGATCAATGGAAGTAGCATGCTGTTCAATGCGCAGCTACAACAAATGGATGAAAAATGGAATGATAAATGAGAAATAATGGTAAGAAAATGGATGAAAGGTATGTTGATAAATGATGGAAAAATGGACAATTCCAGGGCCCAACATCTCCCCCAAACTGAACTTGTTGCATGTCCTCATACAACCCAATATCTGTGTAGCATCCAACTTGAAAAAAAACTCATTCACTTGTTCCTTCATTTTACCATTTGCACAGCTGCACCTAGAAGAAATAGAGAGTTTAACACAAATTGGCAGAGTCACTTAGCAGAGGATTTAACAGAAAATTTGGCGGATTCACAGCTCTTTAGTAGAAATTTGGCAAAGTCACAGCTTATTTTAGCAGAGAAATTGGTGAAGGTTTTAGCGGCGAATTTGGCGGAACAACGCTAAATATAGCGGCAAATTTGGCGGAGTCAGCTTATTTTAGCAGAGAAGTTGGCGAAGGTTTTAGCGGCGAATTTGGTGGAACAACGCTAAATTAGCGGCAAATTTGGCAGAGTCAGCTTATTTTAGTAGAGAAGTTGGCGAAGGTTTTAGCGAAGATTTTGGCGGAACAACACTAAATGTAGCGGCAAATTTGGCGGAGTCAGCTGTCGGAAAAGATGTCGCAACCGCCGGAAAAGATGTCGCAGCTGCCGGAAAACGGGCAGCTGCCGGAAAGCGGTCGCCGGAAAATATGTCGCAGCTGCCGGAAAAGATGTCACAGCTGCCGAAAAAGATGTTGCAACTGCCGAAAAGCAGTGGCCGAAAAATATGTTGTAGCTGCCGAAAAAGATGTCGCAGCTGCCGAAAAACGGGTAGCTGCCGGAAAGCAGTCGCCGAAAAATATGTCGTAGCTGCCGGAAAAGATGTCATAGCTGCCGAAAAAGATGTCGCAGCTGCCGGAAAGTGGTCGCCGGAAAATATGTTGCAACTGCCGGAAAAGATGTCGTAGCTGCCGGAAAACGGGCAGCTGCCGGAAAGCGGTCGCCGAAAAATATGTCGCAGCTGCCGGAAAAGATGTCACAGCTGCCGAAAAAGATGTCGCAGCTGCCGGAAAGTGGTCGCCGAAAAATCTGTTGCAGCTGCCGGAAAAGATGTCGCAACTGCCGAAAAACGGGCAGCTGCCGGAAAACGGGAAACGACAATATTTTACGGCGTTTTAGCCTTTTTGAACGGGAAACTTCTGAAGCCATTTTCTCCCAAACCACGAACTGGGTTGGGCTGAAATTTTGCAGGCAGGTAGCTACCACTCTAATGCATCTCCACGCCAAAAATTAGACAAACCCACATCACGGATTTCGAGAAAAATGCGAATTGGCTGTAGGAGATGATGGCCATTTTCTCGAAAACCGTGCACTGGATTGAGCTGAAACTTGCCACGGTTGTTCATCATGCTGTTATGCATTCCCTGTCCAAATTTCATGAGAATCTAACTTACCAATTGAAAGATATGCCCAAATCAAATTCTGCACTTTTGAACATGAATAAAAATGTATTGCAGCTGAACTTCGAGAGCCAATATTTCAAAAACTACAAACTGGGTTGGGCTGAAATTTTTCAAGCAGGTAAACACCATTATAGTGCATCTCCTCACGAAAAATTAGATGAACCCACATCACGGATTTCGAGAAAAATGCGAATTGGCTGTAAGTGATGATGGTCATTTTCTCGAAAACCGTGCACTGGATTGAGCTGAAACTTACCACAATTGTTCATCATGTTGTTATGCATTCCCTGTCCAAATTTCATGAGGATCCAATTCGTGGCTTGTGAGATATCCTTAAATCAAATTCTTCATTTTTGCCAGCTGTGAATGAATAAAAATCAGTATGCACAAAATGTCAAAAACCACTCCCCCAAACTGAATATGTTGCATGTCCTCATGCAAAAGAGGAGTTTTCGTCTTAGTTGTGAACAACCATTTCCCCCAAACTGAGTATTTTACCTTCCATTCATGAAATCAAGTGAACTTTGGGGCTTTTGTTTTCTTGTATCTGCACTATCACTGTCAACATCCAATTTTTGTATATGTGCTAGCTGGAAACACATCTTTGACTTACAAAAATGACTGTAGGCTGCCCGAAAAATGACTGTATGCTATTTGAAATTCACTGTGTGAGCTCAATTTTTGATTCCCCATGGTTGTGGTTAAGTGCTCATAAAGTATTGCAAAAATAAAATGACAATGCATAGGAAATCTTCATACCAGCAAGAGATCAGATTTGCAAATTTCCTTTTGTGATGACCCAAGCTGCTCAAATATCATCTGACAATCACAGAATTTGTAGACCCTCCATATGTCACAAGTGCCAAAAAAAATACCAGTGATCTTCACAAGCCAAACTCACTACACGAATTATCATTCATGGGAAATAAAAGGGTTTTAGAACCATTTTCTCATCAAATTCATGGCAAATTCTATTGCAATAAACCACAGTAGATTTCATCCATTCTCATGGTTGAATGAAGGTTGCTAGAATTTTTGTTGGTTATGCCCTTATCATGGAGTGCTTTGTAACACTTCAAATAATGCCAAACATTCTTTTGCACATTCCACAACAATCAAACTCATTTCAGAAATTCTGTCGAACTTGACAAATGACCAATGCTGGGAGTAATCATTACCTTCATGCTGCTGAGATATACTTCACATCAGACCTTGAAAAAGCTGCTACAGGATTTCCATTATGCATGTATCATGCTCATGACGGCTAAAACCAATGTATGCATTAGTGGATGGTGAAGATACCATATGTATAAGATGGTGGAAAATCCATATACCATATAAAATGTGGCTCTCAATAATTTTGAATTATGAAGATGTGAACCATTATGTGCACCACTGAACAAAGCAAACAAATCAAAGAAATCATGCCTTTGTTTTCTATCGTGCTTGTGTGATAGCATACTCTTGAGAAAGAATGGCTTCTACATCAACTTTTCATGTTGTAGGTTCTTGTGTCTAGCATATCCTTCTCTTTCAAGATGTGTATCAGCTGCTTTATTTCTCCTCATTATTTTTGTATGGCAACAAAGCACCGTTCCTTACTACTGGTTCTTGTGTGGCAGCAGCAAGACTTCTTTTCTTACTGCTGGTTCTTGTGTGGCAGCAACAATACTTCTTATTGTTGGTTCTTGTGTGACAACAATAAGGTATCCCCTTTTTTTTCATGCTTGGTCAGTTGGGTTGGTGAGATGTTGGGTTGGAATTTGAAGTGGATGTGCATGAATGATGAAGTGTTAAAACTGAGTGGGAAATGATGGGAATGGATGGACATAGAATGCTATTTAGAAAATGGAAATGGCTAATGCTTAGTGGTTCTTCATGACATTTCCCTAAATCTTTAATAAATCAAAAACTCATGCTATTTTACCTCAAGTGTTACCTCCATGGAAGCCTTGGTTGATATGAATGGACTGGTGTAGGCTGATCTGATACTGAGACATATGTATATGAGAGCTGAAACTGAATAAGATTGAATTTGATCCATGATGTTGTGCTGGTTGCATGTAAAACTAACTGCTGAGACAATTGATGAGCAGAAATTCTACCATAGAAGCAGAAAGTCCTTTCTCTTATTCTGAAAATCAACTGCTGAACTAAAAATGGAAAGGAATTGCAAAACTAGTGAACAAATGATGTCGCAAATCATTGTTGAAACCATTAGATCACATAATCTTCAGCTGCTACAAACCTGAGGTACAATTCTTACCATGCGAATGAATGTGCTGAAGTCGAGCATGGAAAGAAATCATTGGATTACTGGCCATTAATGTATGTCGTTAACCAATGTGAAGAAACTCACCTTTGATGACAATGAGCTCTAAAGTACCTTAGTGCATCTTGACAGGTACGAATGGATGTGCTGGAGTCGAGTCACCTGCAAGATTTGTCAATCAAGAGGCATTGATGAATCCCCATGATTAACAACAAGGAAATTTTCCATTGATTCATGCAGATACCAGGGCACTATAAAAACTCTAATCTTGATCCCAGATGATGTGTCGGAGTCGATGGGACAAGACCATTGGAAGGTGGACCTTAATGCATTCCACATCATCCAATACAAGTACAAAACAAATGATTGTGAAGAATCATAGTGAAAAATAGAACCAACATGAAACTCAGAAGTGGAAAGTATATGTGAAGTCATGATGTAGTAGTGATGGGAAATAAAATGGTTATGGTGACTACATAAGCAGTGGAAAATGGGACTTTGACATGAATGGATTTTTGGGGTTTTGAAATGAGGAGGGTGAATGAATCTACCATAGGGAAATTGGCTTCTTGAGGGGTTTCTTTCAGCAACAAGTGGGATGACAGGTGTCTAAAAATGATTCTTGGCATGTAGCAATGGGACTTGACTTCGGAAACATTGGACTCTGTATGGTTTGCACATCAATCTCTCCATTTTTTTTTTTTTATGTGCTCAATCCATTTGCAAATCGATAAAAAGTCTTCAAGAGTCACTTGTGCATGCATTGACCTTCTTCTTCCAAGGACCTGCAAAACCTAGCATTTGCCTGCAATAAAACATGAGATGATGGAAGAAGAGAGATGATTGGTCTCTCTTCACCCAACACTTATGAAAAAACAACAAGCAATTACTTATAAAACAAATCCAAAGAAAAATGAACAAAGCAAAATCTATTTTATACCTGCAGGAGAGCAATGTCCATCTAGACTCACCAACAGTATTTTGATCATAGCTTCTTCGTTCCTTGTCCAAATTGAGTGATTAAAAATCCAAATGAAAGTAAATTCATAGGTCTATTTCCAATAGAAACAGGTTTTTAAAATTCTATGCAATGATCTTCCAAATCACTCATTAACAGCCTGCATGACAAGGTGTCTTTTCGAATTCTGGACTAGACCAACAGTCACGGTTTTAGGCTTAACTTTTTCGTTTGATAACGGATTGATGTGATTCCAATTGGAGATGAAAGTAGATTCATGTAGGTATCTCCATTAGAAATAAGTTTTGAATCCAACAAGAATTGATGGGTCAAATAAGCCAATGAACAGTATAGAAAATAGAGTTTTAGGAATGCAGATTTGAGACAGGTAGTCGGTATTTTGGTCATAACATTTGCGTACGACATCGGAATGGAGTGATTCAAATTGAATTTTAAACTAGATTCATAGGGGAATATACCAATGAAATAGGTTTGCAAAATATGTCCAATAAGGCATCCAAAAATGGACTGTCCCAGCTCTGTTCCTAAGCTGCCAGCTTGACACCCTATTAGTATTTTGGCCATAAAATTTTCGTTTGACACCCAATCGTAAAAATTCAAATTGTTTTGGAAACTATATTCAAATGGATACTTGGAGTATAAACAGGTTTTAAAAATAAGTTCATTTGGTCTCCCAAAAATGGATTGTCCCATCTATGTTTTAGTAAAATTTTCAAGCCAAAATGTCACAAAAATCCAATAAATTAAATTTAACCCCCAAAAAGTGATCAAAATAGGTGCAAATGATTTTAATGATGTAAATTTAAATATAACACACATCCATACCAAAAATTTCAAGCATTGAGCACCTAGATTGACTTACACGGTTTGTTGCAGCCACAGCTGCAACTCTTAAAAAATGACATAATGTTGAAATAAAGCATGTGAATTTTTATGGAAAATAAAAACTAAAGACATATCATGATGTGTAACACCCATGTATCTCAAACTCATTAATTTTTACCTGTAGCACAGTCACAGCTGGGTGTTGCATCTCTCTGTCACAGCCAATGTTGCAGCTCACTGTTGTAGCTGCGAGTAATCACTCACAGCTGGGTGTTGCAGCTAACAACTTTATGTCAAATTTCAAGCTTGAAGGGTTCCATAATCATGGGCTCATTTTCCTGTGGATTCTTCATTCACTTTCCCTAATTACTGTAATTTTGTTTTCATGATATTTTTATTTTTATTTGTAACAAATAGAAACAAATTGAAATTGGGAAATTGATGACAAAAAGGACTTGAGCATTTTTGTTCAAATAGTCAACAATTCCAAAGCATTCATGAAAACATCTCATACCCATTCCTTATTTTTCTACTTTCTGATCTTCCAGATCGCAACAAGGCGCAGGAAGAGAGCATACTTATTCAAAAATAAAAAAACTTAAACAAACAAAAGCATGGTTTTATTCTATTACTCTATCCTACCCTATTCTACTTGGAACTAAAAAAAAAATTCAAGTGTAGGCATATTTCCAATGGAGCCATTTTCGAAAAAGTGACTCAAGTATGCTCATACTCCCAATAGAAAAATATAACTTTATGAATTCTAGGATATGAGAGATCAACTTCCCTTGAAATGATGGTGCCAAGAATTGGTGAAGTATGAAATGATGTTGCAGACCGATGACAGATTGAAACCAAGCTTCAATATAGTCTTTGTTCCCTTGATTTCTCATGGATGTGACACCGTAAAGCTCCTTAGTAAATTGATCTTCCTCAATGCATAAGGGTTTCGGATCTAATGATGTGAATGATGCTTCTGGTTCCAATGGTTGTTCTCCATCAAATATTACGTGTGTATTGTTGATCTTGTCTGCTTGCTTATGAGGACTAGAAGAAACTCCATCTGCAAAACTTGGATCTAAAACATGTTCAGGCCTCGTATGGATTTGTTGCAACAACGCACAGCCTTTTTGCAGCGGTGTAGATGAGGTAGAATAAGAGGGAAGTGTAGGAACATTTTGCAGTTCAGCACTGTAAGCATACTGTACTGCTTTATTATGGTTAGGGTGGAGGGTGGATTGGACAGGAAATTGTGTTGGATACCAAGGAGTTTGATGAGAAGATAGATGTGGCTGATGTAGATGATTGAGTTGTGAGGTTGATATTGAAGGACCAACTTGTGTTGCAGCACGAGGGAGAGTGGCCATATGATCATAAAATAGGCCATTCCAACCTTGTGGGTAAGGTAGGTAAGAGTTAAATTGAGGCTGCAACAGCTGCCATGGTGGAAGAGTATTCAATGACTGAGTATGAAAGTAAGGAAATGGAGGGATAGAATTTTGAACCATAGATGTAGGCCATGGTTGACATGATTGTTGCAACGAGTTGGCTGCAACTCTCAGATCTCTTTGATATGTTTCTTTCATCCTTGGTAAGGAGGGGCAATGATCTGTGGAATGATTCAAGTCACATATACCACAACTTTCAAGACTATCCAAAGGGAAATCCCTTGCTTCTCTTATTTCCTCCTGCTTTTCCTTATCTTGCAAAACACCCAATTGTAAATCAGCTTTAGAAATGTCAAATAAATTGCTGATTTCAGTTCGTAAAACTCTTGTTTTTGCAGCAGATTTCAAAAATAGAGATAAAAGTTACTTAGAATTCTTACCAGTCTTGAAGTTTCCTCTTGAATACCTTCTACATAACTCACAAATATCATCATATGCTAACTGAAATACATTACCTGTTCCGATCAGATTCAGTATTTCTAAACATTCAGCTTGGATTCCCTTGAGTAGAAGTGTTTTTAAGATTTCCTTCCCCAGTTTCCTCTGTTTGGATCTTTGGAGGTTATATTGAAATCGTTCTATGTATTCCTCCAGACTCTCTTCTTCTCCTTGTGTCATTTCGAAGATGTCTTCATTGACCCTGCAATAATCTTGGTACCTTTTCAAGAACACATGTTTCATGTCTTCCCAAGTTTGTATACAATTCCCACCGAGGCTCATGAAGCATCGGAGGGCTGTTCCTTTTAGAGTAAGGGGAAATACATTCAACTTTTGATCATTAGCACAATAACCATATCCTCTACAAAGTACTTCAAATTGAAATAAAAATACATCAGGGTCTTTGTTTTCCAAACCATGAAAAATTGGTAGAACATGTGGGGGAATTCTTTTCGTTGGTGCCACTCCTCTCGAATTTCTGATGGGAAATTCGAAGGTAACAACTTCTCCATCTTTTTCACCTGCCATCTCTTCATTAGAATCTTTGGGTGCTATCTTGAGGCTCCTCCTTCGAATGTTCCTGTCAACTTGTTAGTAGAATGGGTGGTGCTTACAACACCACTAAGGGGAATGATAAGATTTATGAATCAAAGATTGAAAATGAAATAAAACTGAATGTAAAGACAGAAAATTAACACTCAAAATAAATTCAATAAACTGAAATGTAATCATGCAACCTACATGCCCTATTTTAACAATGCATCTGCAAAACAATGTCAGATGTACTATTGCACAATTGATAACTTCCCCGGCAACGACGCCAAAATGTCATGCCCACTATATGTCAGTTAATTAAAACTTAACATGCAGAGTGCTAAACATAAATTATCAACCCGAGGAAGTCTTTTATTTCAAAGCTATCATGCAAAATATATGCGAGTACAATTTCTACCTGACATTGTTATCTATTGGTATGCAATCGAAACTATTTGTAAACTAAGTCACAACTGCTTGAAAAGAAATCAATACTCAAACCTATTCATAAATCAAACTGTAAATCGAATACACTTCAAACAAGATCTATTCCTACGAAACAAGATCTGATTACGTACATCTAAAGAATTGTTATGTTGGCCAACGATTTACCAAATGAATTATCAACACAACGATTATGACAGATCTAATGAATGAAAGCATACGACTATCATAAGCTTAATGAATGAAAGCATAAACAAAATAATAAACAGATCTAAACAATAACACACTTACAATTAACACTACCAACATCTGCTCAGGGAAGAGGGCCCTTCCTCCACTGAGCAGATCTGGATCTCCACAATGAAAGTCTACAACTCCAAAATTAAGAAACTGCCAGCATGTATTATCATAATGGAAAAATTACAACAGATCTGGATCAAATCCTACATCATAACATTGTGTTCTCTCCTATCTTACATCTCCTATCATCCATCTTCTATCCTGCCTAATCTATCATGCTTCCCCTATCAATCTATCCTCATGAGATTGATTACATATTTATACATGAAATTATCTCATGGAAAATGAAGAACTGAATCCCCAGTTTGTGATCTGTAACAGCTAAAACATGGCCGTAACTGCTGGCAACTTTGGAACCGGCCGCAATACCAAATCTGGAAAATACCCTCTCGAAGAACCACCTACATATCGCAAACCGTAGCTTTTTTGGACGATTACCTCGAGAGTCAGGTAAACGAGGATGTTACGCACAAAACCCATATCTCGGATTTTTGAGATTCATTTCCATCTGCCCGCAAATCAAGACGCGAATCAAGGTGTTCTTATGTGGCATGCGTTTTTGGTTAAGGCTGTAACAGCTGGCTATGAGCATCCTGTACGTGACAACTCACTCCACAAACCATCATTAGTAGAATTATGCATAATAGTCTTTTAATTCATCAAAGATAAAAGAAAATAATCACTATTAACCACTTAAAAGATCAATGGAAGTAGCATGCTGTTCAATGCGCAGCTACAACAAATGGATGAAAAATGAAAAATAATGGTAAGAAAATGGATGAAAGGTATGTCGATAAATGATGGAAAAATGGACAATTCCAGGGCTCAACAGCACCCAACTACTATGTGCATCCCTACATACAACGGAAGACTCTGCAGATCCAAAAGGGGGGTTTGGTCCTTTCAAAAGGAGATCAAAGAACCTAGTATAGTGGTAGAGTTTGCATTTCTTTCTTCTGCCATTTCATTTTTATTTTAGCAATATCATCTTTGAAATGCTGCTTACTAAGATTTTGCTTTCTTGGATTCATGTTTTTGGAGTAGATCATCCAGAAGGATATGAAGTGACTAATGAAAATTGCTTTCATGGAATGCTAGATACCAAGGAAAAAACAAATACTTCTTTTATCTCACCCACTATTGAAATGATCTCAAAAGATTCTGAATGGAAGTAGCTCTCTGAGGCAAGGGATACATAAGTTTTGAATATGGAACCAGAAGATGAATTAGAAGGAGAAATTCTATTCTTGCAAAACAACCCGCTTGAAAATGCAAAGGCAAATCGCTCTCGTTCTGGTTTGACCCTTGATATGATTTTCTTTGTATACACGCGGATATTTAACTTTATTATCTATTTCCTTGTCTGTTTTGGTAATGATATTACCTTGAATATCTTTGTAGAGAATTTAATTCTCAGGGTGATAATGAATAGAAGAGATACTCTTAAAGGCAACAATGGTCCTGCAAAAAGAAAAGTTTCAAAGCATAATATGTAGAGCAGATATGAAATCCATTCTTCTAATACTAAAATACAAGAATAGCTTTAAAAAATTCATAAAAGCAAATAAGGCAAGCTCTTACTTGTAAGTCTCAACATGTACATCAACAAAATAAGTTTCTACAAGCAGATTGACACTGAAGGATGCTCTTTCCAATTAAGCGTACACCTTCATAAAATTCTCCAATTGATGAGCATCAAGGTCCATTACAAGAAACGGTTCATAGAATTGAACCCATGTTGCTCCAACTACCCCATACTTGGACACAAATTCCTCGAATAAATTGGCCAAATTTGACAAATTAGTTCTCTAGCTTCTTAAAACCTGTTCTTTTACATTTTGCTAACTTGAATCCTATAGCTTGTGAATGAAATAACGGAAGGTTTCTCCATGCATCACTTGCACTATTATCTGTGTCTTGATATGAGATTATGTCTGATTATTTTCCTAATCTGATGGGCTGCCTGCTTTGGCATAGTCTTACTTTCATTGGATGTTTTCAAATCTCTAGTTAACAAACCAAAGTGTTCATAACACTAAAATAAGTCGCGTTGCATGATAAGTAAATGAAGGTCAAGGGACAATCATCATGTGGTAGTATGCATAATGCGCACAATTTGGAATTTTGGACCTGAAAATGCTCCAAGGCAGACTCATATCAGTTATGATTTTGAGGGCATAACTGAGAAAGGAAAACCTGCATGCTACCACAACACCCTGAAGGATGTGGTTGGAGGAACTTTCTCAAAGGAGAAAGGAATGATAAAGCAAAATATCTACAAGAAAAGGTAAGTAGCAGGAAGAGGTTGATTTTTGTTTATTTGTTGTAGTAGTCAACTCATCAAAACATTGTGTTTTTTTAAATAATGAGTGGAACAAAAGAGCTTAAATAAGGTGAAAGAAATGTTATTTTGTCCATCAAATTAGGACATATGTACAACAACCACGGGAATTCAGGTTGGCTTGTAGCAAGGTAAAATGAATGTAAAGAGTGATGAAATCAGTTACGATAGGTGCAATGCACAGATTTAACTCTTTACAAGTCATGGCAAGCTCAAAAGACCTGGTATCTCAACACAAGTTTTTTATGCCTCCAAGATGAAGAAAGGTTCTTTTATTAGATAAACCAAAAATTTCATATTGTTGGACTGGATAAAAAATTTCATCCATGATTGAGACCAATCCAGCTAGTGAGTTTGTGGAAAATCATATGCTCGATGGCTTAGTATCAACCATGAAAAATAGAGGATTTGAAGTCAACTTTATCTAGTGTTGTGGCAGAATGAAAGATGCAATAGGATTTTGAAGACCTTTGTCTAGTCTCCTTAATCATATCCTAGACAATAAGTTTGTGAGCCACTATGTGGTAGTCTCTTCTAAGGCCATTCTGGCCTAGAGACCTAAATCCATGCCTCTCAAAGCCACTACATAGGTAAAGATCAAGGGCTGTGACATAAATCTTGGTTAGGGTATGACCAAACATAATGGTCATATCAATAATAATTATTAGGCCCTATGGTATCAACATATTTCTGAACCCAATGGATGATATCTCAGGACTGGATGGGGAAATTGGAGCAAACAACCCAATTGAAAAGGGTGGCCAAGGAACGAAGTAACTATCCCAGTCCCATGCTTGAGGAATTCAGACTAAAGACCCTTCGAGGTTCATGGATTTGATAGTCCATCACTCTCAATTTCAAGGTCAACATATTAGAGGAATTGACAATTTATTGCCCCTATTTCTTTCGTCTTCTTGGTTTTCAAGTCCATGATTCACAATTCTATTATGTTCATCATCAGTTATAGTTTTGATTATGTATTCATAATATTACATACGGTATTGGGTAGATGCTAATAATCTAAAGCACATATAGCAATACTTGTGAATCCTAAAATTTATCCAGTTACAGTATTTAATCATTTTTTATCAGGAAGTCGAAAGCTAGAAACAAATGTTGCCACATAGCATCCATTCTACAATTTTGTCTTTCTGAGGGAAAAAAGAAAAAAAAATTCAGCCCAACAACAACACGTGCCATTTAACACAAATATTCTACTTGATCACTGCAATAATGCCAAATATTTTACTTGATCACTGTACACTTGCAAGTGGACATTAGACCATAATATTTAATGCTTTTGCAATTGTAATAAATGTAGCAAAGTTAAATTCTAGTACAAGTATTGTCACGATCAAATTCCATACCAATATGCAGTAAAGAAAGCTGTGAGCTAAAATCCTCTACGAGTGGAACTTCTGCAGAAGTTGTACACATCCAATGAAGCAAGAAACACTTGATAGCAATATCTTGGACCCTTGGAATCAATTGAAGCTGTATTCTTAAGATATTAGCAGGTTCTATGCTCACTTGTAGAAGAGTATAAAAAATAGATAAAGAAGTCAATAACAGGAATTGTCAATTAAATTCATTGTACAACATTATTATTGGCTGACACTTTGAAAGTAATCTACCTAGTTCTCAAGTCAATTTGCTAAAATAAACATAAAAGAGGAGAATTTGAGGCACTTTCCTCAATTACTAAAGAAGAAATATTCTTCTGAGTTGATTTCAAATTGATTTTGAGCAGGTAAGACTAGGGGTTTAAATGCAACACTACAATTACTAGGCATCCACATTGTCCCATATTGTGGGAGGTCCACATGCACTTAACAATGAAGCTGAGAAAAGTCCTTGTGATCCAGGGCATGCTCCAAATCGTTTTCTTCTCCAAGAGGACAAATTGTAAAAGCTCATTAGCTGACTACAACATGCCCTAAAGATAGTGCAGTCACTAACTTCTTAAGGAGTGAAAGACCCACCAAAATATCTAAGACATGTCAGTCTCAACAGGCTAGCAAAACAAGTCATTTCCCACATCTCACTAATGCTCTACACCAAGAAAGACAAAGATTTCATCAACTTGTTAATTTTTGAGCATTAATTCAATATACTCTAGGATCTTTACTGAGAGAATAACATGTACAACATATCAAGTATAACAATGCATATGAATCACACCAAGCAATCACATGAGACAATAGACACACAGAGTTTCACTAGGGAAAACCATAAAGGTGAAAAACCCCATAACTTCCTCAGAGATAGAAAGAGCAATGATACAACCCAAGTACAAGAGATAGTCTTCTACTAGCAGCTACTCCTCCTCCTCAACTAGTGCGCCACTTTCCAAGTGATGTAGAAGTGAATAATGAGATGAACAAATAGAGATATCCCTCTCTCTATTTATACTTGTCCCGACTTGCCTAATACACTCGCAGGGATGAATTCTCTAGAAGATTCTAATAACCCATGGTTACGTTAATCTGGGCCGACCCCTCATTAGGTGGTCTAATAACCCATCACAACAAGTTACGACACTTGCGACACTTGTCAATACAAATGATGACACTTCCGTATAGAGGAATAATACCATCTCTATAGGAGTACAATATACATAGATGAAATACATTCCGAATTTACATATACATCAACACTCCCTCTTAACTAGGAAGGTATTTCTTGACACAGATCTGCTAGCACAAGTCTTCTTCTTTGGATCATCATCATCAAATCATCGTCATCGTCACTGCTGCTGCTATCTCAATCAATCTCTGATCTACTCGTCATAGGAAGTTCTACAGAGCCAGTCCTTTTTCATATTAGATGTAGGCCCACCACCTGTAGGTCTTCATCACTGACCATACTGTGGAATCCTCAGGACTTATTACGTGCATCACAAAACCTGGCAAGAGCATCCCAGGATGTTACGAGCACATAGCTCTACCTGTCGGATCTCCCAGGGACATATTACATGTGACCCCACCAGAAAACCTTGCAAGAGAATCCCAGGTTGTTACGAGCACACAGCTCTACCTGTCGGACCTCCCAAGGACATATTACATGTGGTCACACCACAAAACCTTGCAATAGTATCCCAGGCTGTTATGAGCACACAGTTCTACCTATCGGACCTCCCAAGGACACATTACATGTGGTCATGGAAAAACCTTGCAAGAGCATCCCAGGTTGTTACGAGCACACAGCTCTACCTATCGGACCTCCCAAGGACACATTACATGCCATAGGACAAAACCTCGAAAGAGCATCCCAGGCTGTTATGAGCACACAACTCTACCTGTCGAATCTCCCAGGGCACTATTATATGTCCTCCCAGAGCAATGCCTCGAAAGAGAATCCCAGGTTGTTACGAGCACACAGCTCTACTTGTCGGATCTCCCAGGTATACTTATATGCTCATCTGCATAACTTGTCCACAGCCACATAGTATCGTCCTGATACTCACCATACATCATCCTGATGTACATCAATACATGATCATCATGATCATCATTATAGCATCATCCTGATGCATATCATTTGGAGCAACATCCTGAAGCTCGTCATCCATGATCATCCTGATCATACTGTGCATCCACTTGATGCATACCAAGTATCTACCTGATACATATAATCATACATGATCTACCTGATCATACAATGTATCCACCTGATACATACACAAATAAATGATCCACCTGATCATAACAAGCATCCAACATGATGCATATACATATACATGATCCAACTAATCATAACAAGCATCCAACATGATGCATATACATATACATGATCCAACTGATCATAAGAAGCACCCAACATGATGCATATACAGAGCAGTAACTGGAGCATTGTACTGATGCTCATCAGCCAACGTTTACATCC
This sequence comes from Larix kaempferi, assembly GCA_027924585.1. Classification (NCBI taxonomy): domain Eukaryota; kingdom Viridiplantae; phylum Streptophyta; class Pinopsida; order Pinales; family Pinaceae; genus Larix; species Larix kaempferi. The sequence continues at coordinate 36,426,937 of BSBM01000510.1, forward strand.
ATAGCCACATGAAGGATCCTCCTCTCACAATGCTTGGAATGGCTCCAACAAATGTGTCCATCACTTCTTCCTTCAAGTGTCGTCAATCTGAAGAACACCAAGCCTCTCTCTGAAGTACTCGAACTTCACTCTGGCTAGTGGTCTCGTGAACACATCTGCAACCTGCTCATCCGTTGCAACATATAGGAGCTTCACTGCTCCTCTCTGCACCATATCCCTGATATAGTGATATTTGATCTCAATGTGCTTCGACCTGTCATGGAACACCGGGTTCTCAGATAGCTTCACTCAACTCTGGTTGTCACAAAAGATACCAGTAGCCTCCAATGGAAGATCAAATAACTCAGACAGTATCCTCCTGAGCCATACTACCTCACAACTGGCCGAACAAGCTGAAACATACTCTGCTTCAGCTGTACTAAGTGCTACACAGGACTGCTTCCTGCTAAACCAAGAGATCACACCTGATCCCATACTGAAGCAGCACCCAAAAGTGCTCTTCGTATCTGCATCACTGCCTGCCTAGTCTGAATTAACATAACCCTGCAGGTTAAACTTTTGATTCGCATCATACTTGAGCCCATAATCAACTGTACCATTCAGGTACCTCAGAATATGCTTTAGAACAACTAGGTTAGCACTTCTTGGATCTATCAGGAACTGGCTCAATGTGTTCATTGCAAAAAAAATATTTGGTCTCGTGTTCGTCGAGTACATCAAGGACCCAATCATCTGACGATACATAGTGACATCAACCGGTTCAGATGAAGCATCACATAGAAGCTTCAGGTTCTATGCCATAGGTGTGGCCATGGCCTTGCAATCCATCTTCCTGAACCTCTTCAGGATCTCTACTACATAGTTTCCTTATCCAAGGAATCTCCCATCTGCATTCTGCCACACCTCCATGCCTAGAAAATAGTGCATCATCCCCAAGTCCTTCATCTCGAACTCGGTAGCAAGCTTCCTCTTGGTATCAATAATCAAACTATCTTCTCCTGTAACAAACAAGTCATCCACATACAAAAGTAGTATCACTGGATTGCCTTCCTCAACCTTGTAGTAAAGGTTGGAATCTGCTTTACTCTTGGTAAAGCCCAAACTGGATAGAAAGCTGTCCATCCTACCATACCAAGTCCTAGGCGCTTTCTTCAAGCCATACAAGGCTTTCTTCAACCGACACATGTATGACTCCCTGTCATGTGTCTCAAAACCAAGTGGCTTCTCCACATACACTTCCTCCTCCACTACACCATTCACGGAAGTTGTTTTGACATCCATTTGGTGTATCTTCCATTTCATCATTGCAGCCAGAGCAAGTATTGATATGATGGAAGTGTACCTGCCTACAGGAGCAAAAGTTTCTTCATAGTCTATCCCCTCTTTCTAGGAGAAGCCACGAGTTACAAATATCGCTTTGTATTTCTCTATGCTGCCATCTCCAGCATGCTTGATCTTGTAGATCCACTTGGAAGTCACAACTGACTTCCCTTCAGGTCTTGGGACTACATCCCAAACATCATTCTTCATGATTGACTGATATTCCTTGACCATTACATCCTTCCATTCTTTCTTTTCCGCTGCTTCTTCATAAATGAAAGGTTCTTTGTTCATAATGTCACAGAGTAAGGCAACATAAGTGGTGTGAGATCTAGTTCTCTTCCTTGCTCCGTGTTCTTCTTTTGGAACGCCATACCTTTTTGCATCTTGAATGAGCTCTCTAGCCCATGCAGGTTTCCTCTTGTGAGAATCCTTCTCACGGGGTGGATCTACAGGTTCTTGTGGATCTTCAATTTCACGATCTACTTTTGGAATTGCTTTAGTCATGGTGGTATCTTGAAATCTAGTTTCCTTTGTTTCTTCATGATCTTCAATAGGTGCCTTTCTTGACTTGATGAAAGCTGAGTCTTCATCAAATGTTACATCCTTGCTGACATCAATCTTCTTGAACCCTGGAAAGTATATTATATAAGCCTTCGAGCTTTCACTGTACCCCACAAAGATATCCTTCTTTCCTGAAGGATCTAGCTTTGTTCTCTTTTTCTTTGGAACATGTGTATATATTGGACAACTGAATATTCTGAGATGGTTGACCTCAGGTTTCTTACCAGTGAAGACTTCTTCTGGTGTCTTGTTGTCCAATATCTTGTGAGGTGTTCTGTTTTGCACATATACAGCTGTCCTAACTGCTTCTGCCCATAGATGCATAGGCAAATCCTGGTCATGCAACATTGCCCGTGCTGCTTCCATGATTGTTCTATTCTTTCTTTCTGCAACTCCATTATGTTGTGGATTGTAGGGAGCATTCAACTCCCTCTTAATCCCTGTATCACTGCATAGTTTCTTGAAATCACCTGAAGTGAATTCTCCGCCATTGTCGAATCTGAAAGTCTTGATCTTCTTATCAGTTTGCTTTTCCATCAAGGTTTTGAATTCTTTGAACTTATCAAATACTTCATCTTTGTTCTTCAAGAAGTAGACCCAAGTCTTCCTAGAGAAATCATCAATGAAAGAGACATAGTATACATACCCACTCAGAGAACTGGATAACATTGGACTACATACATCGGAGTGGATAATTTCCAAGATTCCTTTTGCTTTGCTTTCACTGCTTGGAAATGCCTTCTTAATGTTCTTTCCTTTTGCACATCCTTTGCAAACACCTTCATGCTTTGACTTGATTTCAAGAAGGCCTTCTATAGCTTTTCTTGCAATTGGTAGTGTTCTATAGTGCACATGTGCAAGCCTTCTATGCCAAAGTTCACTTGGCTCCATGGATTCATGTACCATGGCATGTTCATGTTGTCCCTTCAATTTGTACAATCCTCCCTCTTGCTGTCCAATCACTACTACATCATCTATAGATTTACCCTTTGGCCACATTAGGACTTGGCCATCTACAAATGCAACCCTCATGCCTTTTGCATCCAATGCAGATATGGATAGTAGGTTCTTCTTGAGCCCAGGTACAAATAACACATCTTTCATCTTCAAGGAATTTCTAGAGTCTAGGTTGTAGGAGGCTTCACCACTTCCTTTGATAGGATATTGATAATCATCCCCAAGTTTCACCTTATGGGGGATTCATGTTCAGATAGATTTATAAAAGATTCTTTAAACCCAGTCATGTGTTTGGAAGCCCCACTATCAATGAGCCAATCATTACATCCATGAGAGATAGTACCTGTGAAGGCGGATATTAGAGCATATTCATCTTCACGTGATGAATCATCACTTTCTTCCCTAGCCTTCTTCTTTGGAGGTTCATCATCCTCAGCAGCATGAGCATGGTACCTTCTTTTGCTGCCCTTCTTATTCTTGTTGAATTTGTTGTTGTCCTTTTTGTTCTTGGGACAATTTACAGCAATATGTCCCTTCTCATTATAGGTAAAACATATTCTCCTTTCTCTATTGTGATGGTGGTGTGAAGATTTATTGAAGTGAGATGGCTCTCTCTTGGGCCTCCCTTTCTTGGTGTGTGCTATGAGAGCTTGATCTTCATTCCCCATCTTTTCTTCTCGGGACACAATCCTTGCTTCTCCTTGAGAGCATTCCTCCCATAGTCTACTGAACAGGATTAGTTTCTTTCTTGCACAGATTCCTTGGATAAGGGAATCCCATAACCTAGGTAGGCAATTTAATGTGGTCATAACAACTTCACCATTATCCACTACCTCATCCACAGCTTCAAGTTGTTCCTTGATCTCAGAGACCTTAGAGAAATAGGATTGAATGGTCTCTCCATTTTGAAGCTTTACCCCTTTCAATTGGTTCCGTAGAGTCATCTTCCGATTTATGTTCTTCCCTTCAAATAGCTTGGTCAAGGAATCAAACATCTCCTTGGGTGTCTTCAGAGATGACACATGTGGAATGAGATGGTCTTTGATATAATTAGCAATGATCCTCTTTGCCTTGACCAAGTTCTTCTTGTGAAGGGCTTTAGTCTCTTCTCCCTTTGGGACAGGGACCTTAAAGCTTATGTAAGTGTCCAACTCATTTTCTTCGAGGATTAACCCAATCCTATACTTCCATGCTCGGGATTTATCAGCCCCTTCAAGCTTATCTTCAAGCTTGGTGTGGTGAGACATCTTAAAGAGTACTTCAAATGGAAATACAAAAGATTTAGGTCTTACCACTTGATTTGCTGAAAACTGGATCTGGTCCCAGATTAGGGTTTGTTAGAGAAACCTTAAAAATTTAAAATGTGAATTTTAAATTTCTGAAAGGATAGAAAGATGCGCCTTGATGAGCTGATCATCCTGATATACTCAGAAATTGAAAACTGCAAAGTTTCACCCTTCGGAAATGCTTTTCAATCTCCCAGATTCACTAGGGAGGACCCTGAATTAGGGTTTGAGTTTCCTGGAGCTTCACCCAACCAAAAGATACGATCCAAAGCTCTAAACTTTGATTTTTCCAAGGAGCTTCCATCTATGTCTTTAGATTTCAGAAATTTCTATTTTTGTGGAAACCCTAAAATTTAGGGCCAAATATGAAAGTGATCAGAATTGAATTCAGATTGGCTAGAAAGATTCTGCTTGATGCGTAGAGTCAATCTACCTTGCTACCTTTCCAAAATATGTGGAGAGAAACCTAATAAACAAGAACCCTAGTTTCTGCCACTGCACAATGTCTTCTTCTCAGGTTAGCTCTAATACCATGTTAATTTTTTAGCATCAATTCAATATACTCTAGGATCTTTACTGAGAGAATAACATGTACAGCATATCAAGTATAACAGTGCATATCAATCACACCAAGCAATCACATGAGACAATAGACACACAGAATTTCACTGGGGAAAACCATAAAGGTGAAAAACCCCACAACTTCCTCAGAGATAGAAAGAGAAATGATACAACCCAAGTACAAGAGATTGTCTTCTACTAGTAGCTACTCATCCTCCTCAACTAGTGTGCCACTTTCCAAGTGATGTAGAAGTGAATAATGAGATGAACAAATAGAGATCTCTCGCTCTCTATTTATACTTGTCCCGACTTGCCTAATACACTAGCAGGGCCGACTTCTTTAGAAAAGTCTAATAACCCATGGTTGCATTAATCCGGCCCGGTCCCTCACTAGGTGGTCTAATAACCCATCACAGCAAGTTACGACACTTGCGACACTTATCAATACAAATGACGACAATTCCGTATAGAGGAATAGTACCATCTCTATAGGAGTACAATATACATAGATGAAATACATTTCGAAGTTACATATACATCAACGCAACCCAACTTGAAGGGGCAATGCACTCATGTGAAGGTCCATCCCAAAATTCAACAAGTTCTATTAATTGTGTATTCCAAAAATGCAATGCACACATACATAGGAAAATATAAAAAATAAAAAGAACATGCAGCCTCACTCATGTTTCCCAAATGTGCACTGTTCAAAAGTGACTAACAACATAAAAATAAGTGATATAAGAACAGATAAGAAATAAAATATAATACTGTTATTATGGCATATAGATAACACACACAAAAACTAACAATCAAGCTAAAGATTTTAAGATTATCTTTGTGAAGTTGCCAACTTATTGAAGTCAAGCATTCATGCAAAGTTTGAAGGCAAAAAGACAAGTATAATTTTACAGCACATTGACTAGCATTTCTGAATAATAAATTCATTCTCTTGTTGTCCTGTAGGCTGTCAAATGCAAAGCTTGGAAGGCAATGACAAGTATAATTTTTCGTAGCACATTGACTAGAATTTATGAATAATAAATTCAGCCTCTTGTTGTTCAGGTGACAGGACTAGCAATTTACAACCTATAGTTAAATAAGGTGTTACCATCAAATCTATAGCCCTAGGTGAAAGACTAATCATTATCAATTCTTGATCACAAAATGTGCATCAGAAAATGAATGAGGATTTTGGTTGGAATCATGGAGGCGGGAAACCAAAAAAGAAAAAGAAGGTTAATAAGTATAAAGCTTACCTGCCCTTTAATTTTAACCAAATGACCAAGTAGCAACAGTAAGTCGCGTGCAGCCTCAAATTGGATTTCTGCAACTTGAGAAGTTGACTGAACCAATAATGCGGTATTCACATTATATAGTGTTCCTTTTGTAGCAGATTCTTGGTCCAAAGAAAATTTGCCAGGGATTAGACTGTTTAAGTACTTTTCCATGACATCCAAAACTCTATCCCAGCCACCAACTTTATCACGCAAGGCCTGCAGAGATAATAATATACTAAGAGCAAACTTTCTTTGAATGTTGTGATACTTGTGTTGCCTCCCACAGACATAATCTAATCCTACATGTGAACTGCTTTGCTTCAAAACTGAAAAGTCATACCCTGTATCCAAAATCCTAAGGAAGTAAGAGACAATATATTGGAAATTAACACTCGATGGTTTTATTAAACCTTCATAGAATACAGCAAGAGAAGCCTTCCCTAAATGTTTGGAGATGCTGCGGGTACACTTCAGTATACCATGAAGTATTTCAGAATCAATTATATTTCCATCCCAGACAAAAGTAAGGTTGGAAAAATCCCCATCAACGTCATGCATTCTTGAATAAGATAGAGAATCTTATCAATGAAACTAGATAAAATTCTCAACAAGTACAAGCAACATTCAACAAAAACAGCTAACAGAAAAACATTCGACCTAGGTCCTCCAATTTGAGTATTCAAAAATCCAAGTCATATCTGTTGTAGCCTTAATCCCTTCACAATAAGAAACTAACATGATTGTTCCAAAACGAGCAACTTCAATGGAATACTTTTTACAAACTAAAAATAGACTATTAAACCACCATGTACAAGCTGTTCAAACTCATCCAACTCTCGACACACTAACAAAGAGTGCCTTCTTATCAGGCCAATGCCTCCAGTTGAGGGATTAAAAAAAAATTGTATGGTATGTTATTATGACACCAAGATTGCATATAAAGACAACAAACATTTTTCCACTCATGTGCTAAAGTAATTGGGCTGTGCTCATCTCCCTGATTCAACCAACTTTTTCCATTAATTATATGAAAGATGAAAATCCTCAGAAAATCACAGAATTTACCGCCAACTTACCTCACTGTCTATAACTGTCAGAATCTCCTTGCGTAGACCCTCATCTGTGAGAGAACAAAACTTAGAACCACTTAAATGCCTTTGGTGGGTTTCCAGGACTTCCTGGAGTGAAATACACTGTTGGATGCCTGGTTGCAAGAGTCTACGTAAAAATAATGTTGACACTGAAGGAGAGATTTCATTCTGCCAGATAAGCACATTTACAAATAAAAATGATAGAAAAACTATTTTAGGGCCTCCTTGCAAAACCCATGATTGGTGTATCTTGAGATTAGAGCATTCCATGAGATCATATCTCACTCAGGAAATTCGTCAAACAGTTGTCATATATCCTTCAAAATGCCACATTTGGAAATAAACCTATGACCTCTTATTCAACTTGAATATATGCAAAAATAAAGCAACTCATACATCCTTAACCAATATCAAATAAGAAAATCAAACAACCAAAAAACATACTAATGGGTTAGGCCCTGTTACTAAGACATGTCACTGATGGGTGATTCTTCGGTATTGGGAAGGAAACATTATCAGTGAAAGAGGCCAGGCATGGGGAAGTGCCACTGTTGCTGAGAATAAATGTGCACCCCATTTCTTCGATAGTGATCACCTGCATATGGTGGATTTTTGGCACCATTTCTCAACTTGCAAAGAACAAAAAGTTGAATGACAAGAAAATGTAAATGCAAAAGACAAGTAAAAAGGTAGATGGAGAATTGTTGAACCCCTCGAAGATGGAGGATTTTGGAACTAGTTCAACATTGACACCCAAATCCCCTCTGCTTCACTTTGGCGCCTGTTGTCCGCTGAGATGCACACCAGCAGCTGAAATATTTCGAAAGTTGTTCCCTCACTACAAGTGGGGAAAGTGTGGCCTTGGGGGAAAGCAATGAGCCAGATACTGTCACCTAAATCCCAGCTCCTCCATTTAGGCTAACTCCTAATGAAGCCAAGCGGGGTAGTCCCTATAAAGAGTTTACTATGGCTCAATGTGTTTTAATATTTTTAGTGTATGGTGATGCGGATGGGTGTTGTTTAGGAGTTTTTGAAGATGATAGACACAATAGCACTTTGAATAAGACACAAGATAACACAATCCACGTTGCAAGATATAGATCACAACAGAATATGAAGACTTGGAAATTTAAATAGCATCCACGATATGATTCAAGATATACTGATCAACAGTTCGAAATAAGGTAATACAGATAAGTTTTGAAGGCCAGTGCCAAATGGAGTCAAACAAATATAGTGCTTGGGGATGCTGAAATGTAAGTCTCAATAATAGCTGTTTGTGAGATTGTTGTACAAATTATCTTGGTAAATTAAAATTTTTAGTGGTCTTGATTATTAGGATAAGATAAAAAAAGCAAGCAAAAGTCCGGAAAGTTATACTTTCAGTGGCTTCCCCTTTTGATGGTATGTCGGTCCGCCTAGAGTTCGAGGAATAAGTGTCTAAAGACTTAACCACTCCGATGTCTAGACAGCGGATGACTCCGACCCCACTAGGTTTAGGAACTTTTCCCACTACCTGAGTATGTCTCAAATGGTCAACGCCGGTTCGTTGGTTGTAGGGGTGAAAATTTTATTATATTGTAGAAATTATCAAGTCTAACACCTTTATGAGTACTAGCCCAACCTTTTCAGGTTGGCAGAGCATACGGGTGTTAGATTAGAAACCAAGATAAATTATTATGGGAGTGTGAGTTGAAATATTTTATTGTTGTTTAAGCACACAGTTCAACTCTCCGATAGAGAGTGCTCTTGACTTTGTCTTATGACAAGGTTCAAAAGACTTATTTAATCTAATATTCCTAATGCAAGGGGAAAAGATGCAAGCTAAAATGCTCTCCGATAGAGAGTGCTCTTGACTTGGATTACTGCAAGTTCAAGAGACTTTGTTTGTTTATTAGAATAGAGCAAGCTTGTATAAAAGAAAAGTGCACTTTCAGAAATAGACAATTAAATAATATGATAACAAAAGTACGCTTTCTAAGACCAAGATTAACCGATAATCTAAGAGATAAACAACAAGTGGGGTCAACCTCTGAACAAGGTGACCACTAGAACCACCAGTCCTTGAGAACTTCCAGCTAGCTGAATTTCGACAATGAGTCTAATGGGGATAGAGAAGCTGCCACAGAACAATGAGGCCTTTGGGATGAAATCTCAAAGTTGCTATCTCAAGTCAAGACTTTGAAGAGAGCTAATCTAATTACAGAAATTTAAAATTAATCTAAATGACTTGAAGTAAAACTAACTAGTCATGTACTTACAAACTTCCCCAAATGGGGAAGGGGAAACAATGTGTGGGAGGCCTTATCCCACCTAGCCCCTTTATTAATCAGTTTACAGTTGCCTTTGGGAATTAAACCTTTAAAAGGTCTTTTCAAAGAAATAAACAACTATGGAATCAAAATTTGGAGGCCCTTAATGGCTTATTACAAAAGGAGATTGATTCTATAACTTTTTTTTCTTTGTCTTCTCCTTGGTTTTGCACTTCTTAAAGCTTTTTTCCTTGTCCTTTATGGATCTATCCTTTAGCCACCTAAGACACAACAAAGCTCAAATACCTGTCATTGTTAATCAAATCAAAAAATAAATTGAAACTAAACTAACTAATGCAAATCCTAGATCCAATATGCCAACTAGAATGCTAACTTCTATGAGATCTAATGCAAAAATTCAAACTTGAAGCTATATGCCAACTACAAAGATGCACTAAAAATTCTAAGTATGAGACTATGAAAATTTTGAACTAAGCTAAGATCTAACAAATGCCTAAGTCTTAACTTTATTTTTTGAAAGCATGAAACTATTATTTAAATTCAAAGACTTGAATCCAACTATTAATTTTTTAACAAAGCAAACTACTAACTTTAACACTTAACAACTAACTTTTAACAAATTATTGAATTCGTTTTTGTGTTTTGTTATGAAAATAGGGCTCCTTGAGATGGACGAAAGGAGAGGACTTGAAGGGGTTTGAAAGCTAAAACGAAAGGGATGAAGGAGTGGAAAGAGGAGGGAGCCTAAGGTGGACAAAAGGGAGACTAGGGGCAAAACCCAATGGGAAACGAGGGGGCAGCTTTGAAGAAAGAAAAGGGACAAACGAAAGGTAGAATAAGCCCTAAGTGGATATGGATGAGAGGAAGGAGGAGAGGAAGATGAGCGAATGGGAAGAAGGGAGGAGAAATGGCAAGGAGAGAAGGGATGGACGAGATCTAATAGGATGGCAAAAACGAGAACAAGGATAGATCTAGGGTGAAAGGAAAATAGGATAGCAAATCAAGGTAAAAGAATCAAGGAGAAAGTGGAAGGTTTTAAGAAGTAAACCCTTAGGAACCAGTAATGAAAGTAGAAGTTTGTTGACTGTTTGATGGGAGAAGCAAGATCCTGTTTTTCTTATACTTATAAAACTGAGAGTCCTTTGGCCATAAGTAGAGTGAAGGAGAACTTGCAAAAAATCTTTAAAACCTTGGAAGACACCTGAAGTCAAATATGCTCAAGCAAAAAGAGAAGATTTATAGATGCATGTGCTAGATTCTTAGCCTTCTATAAATATAAATCAAAGCTTAATATTCCTAAGCATATGAGAAATACACAATATCACCTTCGAATTGGGATGATGCATGGCCACTAAGAGCCTCCACGAATTGACCTCCAAAGTCACAACTTTATTAAATATGAATCAAGTTACAATTCCTCCAGAGTTTCTTTGCTAAAAATACATGAGGAATGAGGAGAAAAGACCTCATTATATAACAAAAGACAAAATCCAGTCTACCCTAATTCGAATTGGCATTGAGAAGGGAGCCAATGGTATGAGTCACCAAATCGAATTCCATCTAATCTCTATCAAATCCATGTCAAGCCAAGTTTTGGAGTGCAACTCCACCAAACAATTCGAGTTGCATTGAAGGAGATAAGGAGGTGGCCTCCACCTAGGAAAGGTGCCCCTCATCTTTCTTTGGAATAATCACCCATCAAATGGTAATGTGCCATGTGGTAAACTCGAGCTCCAAAGAGGTTGACGTGAGCTAGCTTGGAGATGGCGTGAATCCTTCACCATTATAGTGCTTGAGTTAATGTAGGAGTGTGGATTGAGTTGTATAAGGAGCCAATCCCATTGGATTGCACAAATCAAGGAATGCACCTACCAAAGGCTTTAATGCCATCCACCAATCCATTTATCACTTGACACATCATCCAATTCACAGATTTGAGGAAGGTGGGCGAATTCTCTTGGAGAGATCCACTTGTGCTGACTGTACACTTGACTTGATGATGAATGAGATGATTGTAATCTTCATTAATGCTCCATGCCATGTCAATATGCCTTTTATTTTAATCCATTTGGATTATTTTGGAGAGATTTGGATTATCTCCAAATATTCAATTTTTTATATTTTAATTAATAATTTCTCTGTAAATGGCTATTCTGAGAAATTATTAATTATGAGGCTAAATTAACATCCGAAACTTAGGATAAACTTGTCCAGGGATCATGAATGATTTTTGGCTTAAGTTTGGAGCCTTCAATCACTGAATTCGGATCCCGGATGACTAACATATTACAATTTGAAATTTCTCCAATTAAACTATGGAAAAATTTATTAAAATTTAAAAATAATTAAAAAACCCAAAACCGGAGGACCCAGTAAAATTTTTTGAAATTTTTTATGAGGGTTCTAGGGACCTAGGACATGACCAAAACCTATTCTAATAGTGTCTAGTAGGCTTATATACATAAGTTGGACTCTAATAACCCCCCATGGCTAAAATTTTCAAAATCGGGCATTCCAGCTTTGGAGGAAGCGGGAGAAAACCTCATCGATTATAGCTCGGCTATAGGCAAAGTATAATTGACAAGGGAAAAAAATCCCTGGAATACCTTAGTTGCTTAATCAAGTCATGGGGAACCGAGACACCCAGAATCCTACTAGCACACTTTATTACAAACCCCATGGGGCCATGGTCATGTTGACTGAAAAACAAAACTGACTAGCCAAAATTGGCTAGGCACAAATGATGGATCATCTGATACACTGGAGTACAAACATTCATCATGTTTGTCAAATGGTGGCTCTTCAGATAATCCAACTATGGTACAAAAAGCTGGTAACATCTTAAAAATGTTGTCCACTGAGATGCACACCAGCAGCAGAAATATTTCGAAAGCTGTTCCCTCACTACAAGCGGGTAAGGTGTGGCCTTGGGGGCAAGTAATGAGCCAGGTACTGTCACCTGAATCCCAACTCCTCCGTTTAGGCTAACTCGTAACGAAGCCAAGGGGGGTAGTCTCTACAAAGAGTTTAACTATGGCTCAATGTGTTATTTAATGTTTTAAATGTGTGGTGATGTGGATGGGTGTTGTTTAGGAGTTTTTGAAGATGACAGACACAATATCACTTTGAATAAGACAAAAGATAACACAATCCACATTGCAAGATATAGATCACAACAGAATATGAAGACTTGGAAATTTAAATAGCATCGACGATATGATTCAATATATACTGCTCAACAGTTCGAAATAAGGTAATACATATAGGTTTTGAAGACTAGTGCCAAATGGAGTCAAACAAATATAGTGCTTGGGGATGTTGAAATGTAAGTCTCGATAATAGTTGTTTGTGAGATCGTTGTGCAAATTATCTTGGTAAATTAAAAGTTTTAGTGGTCTTGATTATTAAGATAAGATCAACAAGGCAAGCAAAAGTCTGGAAAGTTATACTTTTAGTGGCTTCCCCTTCTGATGGTATGTCAGTCTGCCCAGAGTTCGAGGAATAAGTGTCTAAAGACTTAACCACTCCGATGTCTAGAAAACGGATGACTCCGGCCCCACCAGGTTTAGAAACTTTTCCCACTACCTGAGTATGTCTCAAATGGTCAACGCCGGTTCGTTGGTTGTAGGGGTGAATATTTTATTATATTGTAGAAATTATCAAGTCTAACACCTTTATGAGTACTAGCCCAACCTTTTCAGGTTGGCAGAGCATATGGGTGTTAGATTAACAACCAAGATAAATTATTACGGGAGTGTGAGTTGAAATATTTTTTTGTTGTTTAAGCACACAGTTCAACTTTCCGATAAAGTGTGCTCTTGACTTTGTCTTATGACAAGGTTCAAGAGACTTATTTAATCTAATATGCCTAATGCAAGGGGAAAAGATGCAAGCTAAAATGCTCTCCGACAGAGAGTGCTCTTGACTTGGATTACTGCAAGTTCAAGAGACTTTGTTTGTTTATTAGAATAGAGGAAGCTTGTGTAAAAGAAAAGTGCACTTTCAGAAATAAACAATTGAATAATATGATAACAAAAGTACGCTTTCTAAGGCCAAGATTAACCGATAATCTAAGAGATAAAACAACAAGTGGGGTCAACCTCCGAACAAGGTGACCACTAGAACCACCAGTCCTTGAGAACTTCCAGCTAGCTGAATTTCGACAATGAGTCTAATGGGGATAGAGAAGTTGCCACAAAACAATGAGGCCTTTGGGATGAAATCCCAAAGTTGCTATCTCAAGTCAAGACTTGGAAGAGAGCTAATCTAATTACATAAATTTAAAATTAATCTAAATGACTTGAAGTAAAACTAACTAGTCATGCACAAACAAACTTCCCCAAATGGGGAAGGGGAAACAATGTGTGGGAGGCCTTATCCCACCTAGCCCCTTTATTAATCAGTTTACAATTTCCTTTGGGAATTAAACCCTTGAAAGGTCTTTTCAAAGAAATAAACAACTATGGAATCAAAATTTGGAGGCCCTTAATGGCTTATTACAAAAGGAGATTGATTCTATAATTTTTTTTGCTTTGTCTTCTCGTTGGTTTTGCACTTCTTCGAGATTTTTGCCTTGTCCTTTATGGATCTATCCTTTAGGCACCTAAGACACAACAAAGCTCAAATACCTGTCATTGTTAATCAAATCAAAAAATAAATTGAAACTAAACTAGCTAATGCAAATCCTAGATCCAATATGCCAACTAGAATGCTAACTTCTATGAGATCTAACGCAAAAATTCAAACTTGAAGCTATATGACAACTACAAAGATGCACTAAAAATTCTAAGTATGAGAATATGGAAATTTTGAACTAAGCTAAGATCTAACAAATGCCTAAGTCTTAACTTTATTTTTTGAAAGCATGAAACTATTATTTAAATGCAAAGATTTGAATCTAACTATTAATGTTTTAACAAAGCAAACAACTAACTTTTAACACTTAACAACTAACTTTTAACAAGTTATTGAATTCATTTTTGTGTTTTGTTATGAAAATAGGGCTCCTTGAGATGGACGAAAGGAGAGGACTTGAAGGGGTTTGAAAGCTAAAACGAAAGGGATGAAGGAGTGGAAAGAGGAGGGAGCCTAAGGTGGACAAAAGGGATACCTTGGGAAAAACCCAATGGGAAACGAGGGGGCGGCTTTGAAGAAAGCAAAGGGACAAATGAAAGGTAGAATAAGCCCTAAGTGGATATGGATGAGAGGAAGGATGAGAGGAATATGAGCAAATGGAAAGAAGGGAGGAGAAATGGCAAGGAGAGAAGGGATGGACGAGAGCTAATAGGATGGAAAAAACAAGAACATGGATAGATCTAGGGTGAGAAGAAAATAGGCTAGCAAATCAAGGTAAAAGAATCAAGGAGAAAGTCGAAGGTTTGAAGAAGTAAACCCTTAGGAACCAGTAATCAAAGTAGAAGTTTGTTGACTGTTTGATGGGAGAAGCAATATCCTCTTGTTCTTATGCTTATAAAACTGAGAGTCCTTTGGCCATAAGTAGAGTGAAGGAGAACCTGCAAAAAATATTTAAAACCTTGGAAGACACCTGGAAGTCAAATATGCTCAAGCAAAAAGAGAAGATTTATAGATGCATGTGCTAGATTGTTAGCCTTATAGAAGTATAAATCAAAGCTTAATATTCCTAAGCATATGAGAAATACACAATATCACCTCGGAATTGGGATGATGCATGGCCACCAAGAGCCTCCACGAATTGACCTCCAAAGTCACAACTTTATTAAATATGAATCAAGTTACAATTCCTCCAGAGTTTCTTTGCTAAAACTCCATGAGGAATGAGGAGAAAAGACCTCATTATATAACAAAAGAAAAAATCCAGTCTACCCTAATTCAAATTGGCATTGATAAGGGAGCCAATGGTATGAGTCACCAAATCGAATTCCATCTAATCTCTATCAAATCCATGTCAAGCCAAGTTTTGGAGTGCAACTCCACCAAACAATTCGAGTTGTATTGAAGGAGATGAGGAGGTGGCCTCCACCTAGGCAAGGCGCCCCTCATTTTTCTTTGGAATAATCACCCATCAAATGGTAATGTGCCATGTGGTAAACTCGAGCTCCAAAGAGGTTGACGTGAGCTAGCTTGGAGATGGCGTGAATCCTTCACCATTATAGTGCTTGAGTTAATGTAGGAGTGTGGATTGAGTTGTATAAGGAGCCAAGCCCATTGGATTGCACAAATCAAGGAATGCACCTACCAAAGGCTTTAATGCCATCCACCAATCCATTTATCACTTGACACATCATCCAATTCGCAGATTTGAGGAAGGTGGGTGAATTCTCTTGGAGAGCTCCACTTGTGTTGACTGTACACTTGAATGGATGATGACTGAGATGATTGGAATCTTCATTAATGCTCCATGCCATGTCAATTTTCCTTTTATTTTAATCCATTTGAATTATTTTGGAGAGATTTGGATTATCTCCAAATATTCAATTTTTTATATTTTAATTAATAATTTCTCTGTATATGGCTTTTCTAAGAAATTATTAATTATGAGGCTGAATTGACATCCGAAACTTAGGATAAATTAGTCCGGGGTTCATGAATGATTTTTGGCTTAAGTTTGGAGCCTTCAATCACTGAATTCGGATCCCGGATGACTGACATATTACAATTTGAAATTTCTCCAATTAAGCTATGAAAAATTTATTGAAATTTAAAAATAATTGAAAAACCCAAAACCAGAGGACCTGGTAAAAATTTTCCAAATTTTTTTTTGAGGGTTCTAGGGACCTAGGGCATGACCAAAACCTATTATAATAGTGTCTAGTAGGCTTATATACATCAGTTGGACTCTAATAACCCTCCATGGATAAAATTTTCAAAATTGGGCATTCCAGCTTTGGAGGAAGCAGGATAAAACCTCATCGATTATAGCTCGGATATAGGCAAAGTATAATTGACAAGGAAAAAAACTCCGTGGAATACCTTAGTTGCTTAATCAAGTCATGGGGAACCGAGACACTGAGAATCCTACTAGCGCACTTTATTACAAACCCCATGGGGCCATGTTCATGTTGATTGAAAAACAAAACTGACTAGCCAAAATTGGCTAGGCACAAATGCTGGATCATCTAATACACTGGAGTACAAACATTCATCATGTTTTTCAAATGGTAGCTCTTCAGATGATCCAACTATGGTACAAAAAGTTGGTAACATCTCGCTCCACCTGCGGGACGGGCACTTGCTTGATCTATGGATCAAAGAAAGTGTTCAAGAATCCCAGAACATCAGTTTCCTTTGATGGCTGCATGGCAATTGCAAGATTTGATCTTCTTTGGTAACCAACCCCTTTAAACTTATGCATATTGTGGAGTTGTTCATTGGAAGGTCTTTCTCCAAAGTTCTTAGTCATATTGTCTGGCTCATGATTGCACTGTTCGGCTTGTTTCCAACTTTCTCTGGGAATGTTGCGGATGTCTCCTACCACATTTATGTACTCAGGCTCGCTTGATGTTGGCTCACTGGTACTACCCTCTGGAAACCCATGCTCTTGCACATAGTTTGCAAAGTAGCAAGAGAATTCTTCATGAAAATCTTTGCAAGCTCTGCAGAATGGGATATAGGTCTCAGTCATGTTAGCAGCCTCTATTTGACTTGGAGGCCTCTTTTCATTGTTGGGAGCCTTTTTATGCCAATTTTTTTTGAGAGGGTAGTTTCTTTGAATCGGCTGAGTCTGCTGGATTTGTTGGACATGTTGAACATGAGCTCTTTCCATGTTTATAATTTTATTTTGTACTTCCTTCATCTGAACCACATGCTTATGCTCAGCCTTTTCCATCCTCTCACATATATCCATCATCTTCTTTTCATATGATTCCTTTATAGTTGAAAGATATTTTTCTTTAGGTTCAGGAGCTTTTGAAGGGATTGAAGATCTAGAATATCCCTGGATGTTTGACTTCCCAGAAGACATCATGTTTTTGTCAATCTTAGTAGCCAAATTCTGAACTTGGAGCAAAGTAGTGGGTTCCTTATCTCTTATTTGGTATTGTATCTTGCCACTCAATGCTTCTATGTAGTAGTCCAATAATGAAGCTGCAGGATGTGCATAAGTGACAGGGATGGAATTAGATAACTCTGTGAACTTAGCATTGAATTCATCCATAGTTTCAGTATCTGACTTCTTCATGCTAGTTAAGGATGCTACTAGATGTCTAGGCTCCTTTTTGCTGCCAAATTTGTCGAGGAAAGCAATCTTGAAAGCTGCTATGGTGGCAAAAGAGTTGTTTGGTAGGTTGTCATACCAATTTCTAGCCTTACCATCCAGAGATAAGGCAAAGAGGGTCATGTAGACATCTTCATGCTTGTGGTGCCTCTGACATATGAACCACAATGTCTAGAAAAATTTATGATATGTTGCTCAGCAGAGGTAGAGGCATTAGTGCCATTAAAAGTCATGAGTTTTTCGATAGCTTTTTCAAGAACATCATAGGGTTGACCTACTATCTGAGTGAAGTTGAGTTGAGTAAAAAAATCACCCATTGTGGAAAGGAAACAATTATTAGTTTCAAGATTTTCAAAATTTTCTAAGTTTTCTTGAAACAAAGAATGGATGTCTAAAATAGACTCAGATCCAAGTTCTTCAAGGATCCTATGAGAAGTAAGCTTGTTTATTCTTCTCCTATAAACCTTTTTAGGCTCAGGGATAAAACTAAGCAAGCCTTCATAATTTATTCTAGTTGAATACCTTGAGGTGTTAACTGACAGTGGAGTCACCAGGTGGATTCAAGTCTAATTTCAGAGAGTGATTTGACTAAAAATCTACTAAAAAGGAAAATTAAAAAATGGCAGTGGAGTCGCTAGATAGATTCAGAATCTATCAAAAGGTAAAACAAACTAGAAAAAATTAAGGTCGTCCAGGAACAAAAAGATTTGTCCCTGGCAACGACGCCAAAAATGTTGTCTCTCAAAACTGGCATGCGTGTGTTGAAGCCCAAAATGTAACACACTAGCTGGATGACAAATCTCAGGAGAGAGGCCAATGTCACCACACTCCTCTCCTCTTCGCTTCAGGTTGGCTCTTCTCCAACTCTAGGGGGGTATTCCTAAGGTAGGATGGCTAAGGAAGGTGCAACAGGGGGCAAGGTGAAATGAAGAGGCTTCCTTAGAGAAACAATAGTAACAAAAAAGGTTGTTTACTTGGGTGATGGAAAAATTTGGGATCTTTTTCCTCATACCTTACTAGAAAAAATGCCATGACGGGACTTTTTGTATAGATTGAGCATCTTTTATGTAGCTGTGCGTTTTATTTCAAGTTGTAGAGTAAATCTAGCATAGAGGGTTTCCAGCCCATTGAGCAAACATTTGCGGTTGTTAAGTTGTTTGCTTACGTCTCATTTTCGAACTATCTTAGGGGTAGAAGAATGTAGTTGGTTATACTTATGCTCCCCATTTCTTCTATCATGCAACGTCCTAGACTAATCTCCCTTGTGTGAAGCGCCCGGCTCCCTTGAGTTTCTCTTCGACTCCATTCTCCCTGCTGGTACTGGCACTGGCCTTTCCTTGAGGACTGATCCTCCCAAATTTCCCATCACCCAAGTACACAACCTTTTTTGTTACTATTGTTTCTCAAAGGCAGCCTCTACATTTAATCTTGCCCCCCGTTGCACCTGCCTTAGCCATCCTACCTTAGGGATACCCCCCTAGAGTTGGAGAAGAGCCGACCTGAAGCGAAGAGGAGAGGAGTGTGGTGACATTGGCCTCTCCCCTGAGAGTTTTCATCCAGATGGTGTGTTACATTTTGGGCTTCAACACACGCATGCCAGTTTTGAGAGACAACAATGCCAAAACCCAAATTGTCTAATTGCAGTCCGCACTATGGTGTGGTTTGGTAGAATGAAGATTTGTTTTTTTTAATTTGTTCTGTTTTTTAACTTTTTTATTTTTTTATTTTACATATTATAATAAATTTCAAAACTATATATATATATATATATATATCCCAAAATACCTAACAATTAATATTAAATATAAATAATAATAAACATCTTAAAAAAAATGTATATATGTATATTTGCATAGTTATTTCCATAACAAATGTATATATACAACATCATCATGTTGGGTGAGTTATTCCTTGGGTATGATGGGTTGAGAAATTAGAGGGGCAACCACTTCTATCTCCTCAGCCAATTCTATTGTGGTGTGTACACATGAGATCTGTATAGACCATGAATGCAGTCTAACATATCGAATCCCTGGAGACTCTTTTTCTTCCCCCAAAAAATACGTGCTAAAACCCTTTTCTTGTTTCATTTTTTTTTAAATTTACATTTTTTATATATTGAAATTCTATATAATGGTTAATTGTCTCGAATGCAAGAACATACTTGTTACACATAATTATAAAAGTGGTTGAACGACAGATTTGTGAGTACTTGTGTGCCTGATGTTTCAAGTACCGAACTCTGCAACATGTGTTCAAATACCAACACTGCTTACTGCATGATGATACTCACAATCCAAATACCATGATTTCAAAAAGGCTTCCTTATGTTCATAGAAGGAAGAAGAAGATATAAAAAAGGGAAGAAGAAGATATAGAAAAGCAGATGCAGGAAAAGTACCACATAACAAAATGGCAAGAGGGGAGCACAAAATTCATCTCCGTATGTGTTTTGTAAAGGGGATATAGGATTTTTTAGACAAAAGCTGGAATGTTTAAGCTCGGAAACAAAAAAAAAATAGTTTATGAGTTCGTAAAAGATTTGTAAACTGTCAATTCCTCACAAGAATTGACACATTCTGCAGTGAATAGAGCATTTGTAGGATATGTGGAGATGTCATGTGGGATATCTTGGTACAATTTTGAAATATAACAATCATAAATTTGTGTATTCTAGGAGGCACAATAGTGTAGACGCCAGGTCATGTTGCAAGGAACTTTTGAAGGAGCAGACTCATAAAATCAGTGAAATCAGATCCTAAGTTAGCTACAGGGAAAGTGTTTGACGAAATCCCAAACCCAAGGTTGCATAATAGTTAACAAAAATTATGTCAAACTAGCCACGAACATTACACCTTTCTCCATTTTTTCCATATAACCACTTATACTATGAAACGAGAACTCGACACAGTTCTCGTTTTTCTCTCTCCTAATTTTAGTAGCTATTTTTACCTCCGTTTCAAAAATGGTTGATGCCAGTATCACACATTTTCATTTTGAGGCATTTTTTTGGGCCTTTGACACATCTTTATTGTAAAGTATTTTTAATTTCTATTTTCAAGTGTGTTTTTTAGAAATTTAACAAAAAACATACATTTAGAAGCTAGCTATAATGAAAAACACATACATTTTCGACATTTATCTTTAAAATTCAATCATAAATAATATATTTTTATGGAAAAAATAGTAAACAAATCGAGAAAAAGAAGACATTTAAACCCATTTTTAACAGATTTTTAGTCATTTTGTATAAAAATGATACTATTTCACATTATTTTTCATAATATTTAACCCCCTAACCAATTATTATTAAAATTTAAAAAGAAAATATTTAAAAAAATTTCATTGCCCCCTTCTACCCTAACCCTATCCCTACTCCCCCACAAACTATTACAAAAGTTAAAAAAAAATTATAATGCGTCCCTTCTACCCTAACCCCTTAACAAACTATTAATAATTTTTTTTAAAAATTACATTTAAAAAAATAATTACATATCCTACCCTAACCCCTCAACCAACCATTAATAAAACATTTAAAAAAACAAAGTACATTTTCTAATGTCCTAGCGCCCTACATTACCCCCTACCTTAGCCCCCCGAAAATTACATTTCCTAATGCCCTACCCACTACGTTAACTCCCTAATGTTACCCCATTACCCCTCACACATCGTTTTAACTAAAAAAATTTAAAACCCAGCTTAAAAAAACTAAAAAATTAAAATAAAAACCTAAACTTAAAAGATAAAAAATAAAACCTAAACTTTACAAAAGAAAATAACAAAAAATAAACTAGACTTTACAAATTAAAAAAAAAAAAGACTTTACAAAAAATAAATTTTAAAACAAATTAAAAATTTAAAAAAAAAATTAAAAATAAAAAAATAAAAAATAAATAAATTTAAAAAAAAATTAAAAATTTAAAAAAAAACTTAAATTTTTTTTTTTTTAAAACAAATTAAAAATTTTAAAAAAAACTTAAAAAAATAAATAAATTTTAAAACAAATTAAAAATTTAAAAAAAAAACCTAAAAAAAAAAAATTAAAAATTAAAAAAAAAAACCGTTGGGCGCCCAAGGGGCAGCTCGATGCCGGAAAAAAAAAAAATTTAAAAAAAAATTTACTATTTAAAAAAAAACTTAAAAAACAAAAATTTAAAATTTAAAAAAAAAAAAAATTTTAAAACAAATTTTAAATTTTAAAAAAAACTTTAAAAATAAAATTTAAAATTAAAAAAAAAAAAAAAATTTTAAAACAAATTTTATATTTAAAAAACACTTAAAAAAAAAATTAAAAATTAAAAAAAAAAAATTTTTAAACAAATTTAAAATTTAAAAAAAAACTTCAAAAAAAAATAAAAATAAAAATAAAAAAAAAAATTTAAAACAAATTTAAAATTTAAAAAAAAACTTAAAAAAAAGAACATTTAAAACTTTAAAAAAAATAAATTTAAAAAAAAATTTAAAATTAAAAAAAAAATTTAAAATTAAAAAAAAAAGCCCCTTGGGCGCCCAAAGGGCCGCCCCACGGGGGAAGCTCGATGCCGGGCATCGAGCTGCCCCCGTGGGGCGGCCCTTTGGGCGCCCAACGGGGCGGAGCCAGTGTCCGCCGCGCTGGCTCCGCCCCGTTGGGCGCCCAAAGGGCCGCCCCACGGGGGCAGCTCGATGCCCGGCATCGAGCTGCCACCGTGGGGCGGCCCTTTGGGCGCCCAACGGGGCGGAGCCAGCGTCCGCCGCCCTGGCTCCGCCCCGTTGGGCGCCCAAAGGGCCGCCCCACGGGCATCGAACTGCCACCGTGGGGCGGCCCTTTGGGCGCCCAACGGGGCGGAGCCAGCGTCCGCCGCCCTGGCTCCGCCCCGTTGGGCGCCCAAAGGGCCGCCCCACGGGCATCGAACTGCCACCGTGGGGCGGCCCTTTGGGCGCCCAACGGGGCGGAGCCAGCGTCCGCCGCCCTGGCTCCGCCCCGTTGGGCGCCCAAAGGGCCGCCCCACGGGGGCGGCCCTTTGGGCGCCCAACGGGGCGGAGCCAGGGCGGCGGACGCTGGCTCCGCCCCGTTGGGCGCCCAAAGGGCCGCCCCACGGTGGCAGCTCGATGCCCGGCATCGAGCTGCCACCGTGGGGCGGCCCTTTGGGCGCCCAACGGGGCGGAGCCAGCGTCCGCCGCCCTGGCTCCGCCCCGTTGGGCGCCCAAAGGGCCGCCCCACGGGGGCAGCTCGATGCCCGGCATCGAGCTGCCACCGTGGGGCGGCCCTTTGGGCGCCCAACGGGGCGGAGCCAGCGTCCGCCGCCCTGGCTCCGCCCCGTTGGGCGCCCAAAGGGCCGCCCCACGGTGGCAGCTCGATGCCGGGCATCGAGCTGCCACCGTGGGGCGGCCCTTTGGGCGCCCAACGATTTTTTTTTTAAGTTTTAATTTATTTTTTTTTAAGTTTTTTTTTAAATTTTAAATTTGTTTTTAAATTTATTTTTGTTTTAAATTCTAAATGTTCTTTTTTTAAATTTTTTTTTAAATTTTAAATTTGTTTTAAAATTTTTTTTTTTTTAAATTTTTAATTTTTTTTTAAAGTTTTTTTTTAAATTTAAAATTTGTTTTAAATTTTTTTTTTTTTTTTAATTTTTAATTTTTTTTTTAAAGTTTTTTTTTAAATTTTAAATTTGTTTTAAAATTTTTATTTTTTTTTTTAATTTTTAAATTTTTTTTTTTTTAATTTTTAATTTTTTTTTTTTTAAATTTTTAATTTGTTTTAAAAAAATTTGTTTTTTTAATTTTTAATTTGTTTTTTTAATTTTTAATTTGTTTTTTTAATTTTTTTTAAATTTTTAATTTGTTTTAAATTTTTTTTTTTTTAATTTTTAATTTGTTTTAAAATTTTTTTTTTTTAATTTTAAATTTTTTTTTTTTAAAGTTTTTTTTTAAATTTTTAATTTGTTTTAAAAAAAAATTTTTGTAAAGTCTTTTTTTTTTTAATTTGTAAAGTCTAGTTTGTTTTTTGTTATTTTCTTTTGTAAAGCTTAGGTTTTATTTTTTATTTTTTAAGTTTAGGTTTTTATTTTAATTTTTTAATTTTTTTAAGCTGGGTTATAAATTTGTTTAGTTAAAACAACGTGTGAGGGGTAATGGGGTAACATTAAGGGGTTAACGTAGTGGGTAGGGCATTAGGAGATGTAATTTTTGGGCGGTTAAGGTAGGGGGTAATGTAGGAGGGGCGCATTATAATTTTTTTTTAACTTTTGTAATAGTTTGTTGGGGGTTAGGGTTAGGAATTTATTTGTTGAAAACAGAAAAGTTCAATTTAGGGGTTGATTTTAAGGCTTTCGTAAACAACAGTATGAGATTTTTAAGCCATGGCTATATTTTTAACCCAGAGAAAAAAACGTTGATACTAGTATCAACACTTTTCGATTTGGGGGTTGTTTTTGGTGTTTTTTATGAAAACATGATACTGGCATCAACACTTTTTGATTTGGGGGTTGTTTTCGGTGTTTTTTATGCAAAAATATGAGTTTTTATGGCTAGAGTTCTCGTTCTTAGTATATAGTTCTCGTTTCATAGTATAAGTGGTTATATTAGGAGTGCAACTCAAATCCTGTTCAATTGGCTCTCTTATAGATTCTCAGGACTACTTGCTCTTGAATTTCATTTGCAACTATTATCTTCTAGGTTGTCATGTTTACTTGAATGCCTTAGGATTGCTCTTGTATATTCATATACATGGACATTCTAGTATTAATGATGATAGAATGATAGATCTCGTGGATATCATCTAGATCTAGTAAGTAATTACGATCATTATATACATATTCGAATTGGGTGGTGTGAAAGACGTATGGTAATTCTGATAAGTTAACTACTCCTTTCCCTATCTGATTCTGAATAAATATGAGTTGAAACACTAGATGAGATTATGACATTAACAGACATTAATTTATGCAGATTTGACTTCATGATTTATATAGTAGATCAAACAATCAAATGGACTTGACATGTAAATATCAAAAAGATTTATATAGCCATACACTAGTCACCAAAAAAGTGGCTCTTTACAAAGATAGGAAAAAATTAGTTACAGATGAATGAAAGACATTTGGTTGAGTGATAAGTTAAGAATGATTCAAGTGTATCACCCCCAAAACCCCAGTAAAGATTAATTGACATCATGAAGTAATAAAAGGCAGCAGAACACATCTAGAATATAAGAAATATATTCATAAGAAAAAAACGTTCTCCAAGATAAGAAAAGTTGTCTCAGACCTGAATTGTAGGTTGCAATGAATGATGATCAAGGCTGACTCGAACATAAAGTCAGTGTTGAAATTGAGAAGATTATCAAGGAAGAAGTTCCAGTCCTTCTTGGACAATTTAAACACATGGCTAACAACCATTAATGCAACTTCAAAAGTGAATATGATCATAATGCACTTCCACAGCATAAATTTGTGAACACCCAACTGGCACAATGGTACTAGCAGATAGTGAAAAACTTGAAATTTGGAGAGGTAATTACTCTAAAAAATTTGTGCCTATGCATTATACTAAAACACATTTGATGATACAAAATGTGTTCCAAAATTGGGCACTAAAGATAAAAAGGGATCTAAAGTAATCTATCAAACATACTTTTTCCCACATGAGAAGCATTTAAAATAACTTGGTGTCAAAATAGACTGTTAAATATAGACATATAGCTTTTTTCTGCTCATCATTTCCTCCTTGCTTAGAGGAAATTGTCCCTGATTTCTGCTGAAGATAGAGAAACTGCCAGACAATATGTAGTTTTGGTTTTGTTATGGAGCAGAGCATCTTAGAGTGGAGGAAAAAAATCTGGAATGGAATGGGAGGAGAGGCACATAAACCCTAAGGTGGTCCATGCTTGGGGTAGGAATCCACCATAGGTAAAGAGAATACTTTCACGTCTTTTTCTTGAGTTTTTTCCTCCTTTCATGAATTAATATGGGTACTAACATGTGCTGAAATATGGATGCAAACCACATGCTCTAATTCTAGTAAAGATCCAAATGGGAATGGATATCCTAATTTTGGAGTTGGATAGACTATATTCGCTTACACACATGGTGGCAATACTACCCTTTTGGGAGGACTCTCAAATGTTTTCTTCTTTTTTAGTAGCTATTTGGATGATCCAGACACATAGGAGCAAGATCAATCACCTCCAAAGGATGGGCTACAGATATAATAGGGAGGAGCTTCTGCATGTCATGAGATCATAAAGTTAGGGCTGATGAAACCTTGGACATGGAAACTATCGTACACACCTTGGGAAAGAACTACTTCCTTATGCCGGTGTTGGACACCTTCCATGAACCTTGGGTCTATCAGAGAGCCAACATACTGAGCTAAAAGGTAAAGTTGTTGTACAACAGATGTTTAACTGGTTGGTAAAGTAAGAGTGGTGATATTATTCCTATATGACAAAGTTGTTGTACAATAAGGATATTCTTGATTGGTAAAATGAGGGTGATGCATACATAACTCCTTTCTAATTTGCAAAGTAACAGTCAAGATTCTTTTCAGGCTTCAGCAGATGGAGGCCTCTTCTTTGAAAGATGATCATGAGTTGCAAAAGATTGTTGAGTCTCCTAAAAATATGTTATGTGCTAATGAAATTTTTCATGTTCAAAAATATGAAGGGCTCTTACATGCTTTGAAGATTATATATCATAAATATGAAAATGTTGTGTCAAAGCATACAAAAAAATCAGCTAAGTAGTTATGGAATGCTTATATCATTTCTTCACAATTATATCTCAGAGGAATCTTTATGTTGTGGATATAAAATTGAAAATTTTGGGCATTTATTTGAGAATCCACTTTTTATTAAGCATACTGCTGTCTTAAAATGTCATGAAGAGTTTTATGTTCGAGGGGATGTTTAGGAAGGGCTGATTACAAAATGAGTATCAACAAAAATCTATAAAAATCAACCACTTTATGATGTGTATGATGATGAACTTGAAGAGTTTTGATCTTTCTCTGACATTACATGCCCAGGACATACGCCATATGAAGAGAACATGGAGTGAAGAACTGCAGGTTTCAAATTCTGATTATATCAAATATTGCAGCAAAGAGCTAGACCCTATATATGACACCTACGAAACAGAGTTAGAGAAAGGAATTTAAAAAGGTTTTAAGGAGCAGATCCCAATTGAAGTTTCTACAGGTATTGAAGGCAGTTTACTGTCTTGTTTTCTTTCATTAGAATTACAATAGGAAGACACCAGTATTATCAAGGAAGTAAAGAAACCGAGACTTACAAACAGGAAATTCAGTCATCTCGACCAGGGAGAAGGGTTTATTGCTGATCAAAAGGAAGTTCATGCTTTTGAAGACCTTGTAGAAGTTTTCCTGGAATCATCAGGTGTTGTAAGCTTTCCAATATTCATATACTATGAGTATGAATTAAATGCTTAGGTGAATTTGCAATTATCTATACTTTTTTTACCTTTCATAACTAAAAGTGAAAGCAAGGATCAGTTATTCAGACTGTGGGATTTAATATTCCCAGAAAATTTGAAAGTGATAGTTTGGGGTAATCCAAGTAAAAACCCATCAGTAGAGTTGAATTTGGAAAGAATCTCGTATACCAACAAGAGCTGTAGAATTTTTAGCTGGAGTTTGTGCATACATATTAAAACCCAAATTAAAGGGGAGTAGATATTAATTGGATACTAGTTGCAGGAAAAGTCTTGAATAATTAACTGTATTGATAAAGTGTGTTAATAAGGAGAGTGTTTGGATATGTCAACAAACACTTCAGTTTATGTGGATTATAAGACATAGGCGGAAGGGAGATAGTAAGGTCATGTGAAGGTAAAACGAGGATCATTAATTAAAGTCAAGGGTGCAACTCTTAAATTAAGTATAAAAGTAGAAAGTTAAGAGGAACATGTGTCACAACAAAGGTTAAGAGAAATAAAGAGTTGTGGAATGTAAATTCCCAATGAAAGAGGGGATCTGTAAGAAGCATGGGCTACCACAAAAAGGAATCTTTGAATATATAACTTAGTTTGTCTCTCCAAATATTTGTGCTTGAATTCCAAATCTCATAGCATGAATTCCAGATTAATTCTACACGGATTCATGATAGTAATTCAGTATGGGAGCCCAGCAGGTTAGCTCAATAAGTTCAAACAGACTGTTTCAAGGTGGATTTCATTGTGAGGTCTCCAATTATAGTCTAGCTAAGTTTTGAGTCCCACTGGATTTCCAGCCACTACTGCGGCTGTTGGTTGAGCCACCCTGCATCCAGATATTCTAGGAAAGAAGGGGGATGTTGCGGGGTTTTCCTTCAAAATAAAATTAGTAATTCTATACGGTATTGGAGCATCCAATGAGCTTATAAATAACGGTGAGGTGCATGGAGATCCAAACAATATAACAAGGTTCCATCCCCATAGAGATTACCCAGCACCTTAAAGTATCCATGAGGGAAACAAGAGGTAGATGTCAAACTTGTGGCAATGCATGGAATGACCATACATCTTAACAGGACCATTTTAGAAAGTCAAGACTAAGTTTTCTTCACAAATATCTAGGATCAACCCCCCTGAGAACAAGCCATTGTGTTATACGACCTAGTATATACTATCATGTAGTATCTCATCATTAATTGAGCCTAGACAATGTATCCCAATCGATGAGGCCAGTTTCAAATCCTTGGTTATTATAACATAACAGATGCCCCACAGTCGTCATACCTAAACCAAAAGTAAAGCCCACTTTGTTAAGAAAGGGCCATTTTCCAACCAAGTCTATTTGTGGTGGAAGGAAGGAATTCCCAATACCTTGGCATCCTATGTGCCGTCCCTTCGAATTTGGGTTCTCTCCAGCTTTATCCTGGAATTTTGGGGATGATCGCTCCAGCTGTTCCCAACACCCATCCACCAGTCTCCCTATCCCATTTAACCAAGTACAAGGTAAACTTGAAAACTTTCTTCCAAGAGACAAATACACACAAAAGGTACATTTACTCCATTTAAATGTCTATTACAAAAAAACATATTGCACGGAAGCACTTGCATATCCATCCAACACAATAACAACACAACAACATAGTAGCGAAATTCAGCCAAATCAGGCCCTTCCGTACAAAAATTCAGCCAAGACTTTGACTCGGCTCAATTTTCTCCAAAATCAGATCGAATTCAAACAAAAGCCATAGCATGCCAAAAAAATTGTCATCCCAACTAAAATTTCACATTATCCTTACAAATTGTCATAGACATTTGCAAATATAAACTGCAATAGATGGGCGTCTGCTTTCCTTTTGTTCCCACCCATCTAATATCCATCCATTAGTCCCTTTTATTTCCATCCATCTAATATCCACCTGCACATCCTTTTTATTTTCATTTGTATAGTATCCATACATCTAATATTCATTCAATGTATAATATTGGTCGGTCTAGTATTCATTAAGCATCTGCTGTGTTGGCCTGCCGTGCTTTGTGCATTAATATTTTAGTTAAATTAATAAATTAGTTTTAACACTCACTTTGTTTTTTAGAAAGGAAGAGGCTGGAATATTTTAGAGTCATTCATTACTTAAAGAGCACACATTACGAGAGGATAACGATGATGCACATATTCACCCGTGAAAAGATTCTAAAATTTTGAATAATTTGTATGTCTTAAGTAAATTTTCTAATACATTTTTTCCAAATCATACCGAATCCAGATAACTATGCCTTGACAATTATCTGTTGTAGGCATATACCAACATATCTACCTCTCTAAAATCAAATTAATAGCACACGTCAGTGAACTCTCTTTGTGTACAAAAAGGGTTTTGTAGTTTTCCTATATGAAATAAGGGCAGTGACCAGATTTTCCACTGTATTGACAACCCATAAACAGGAAGACCTGAAATACCCCACCAATAATTTGACAAATAATGAAATCGTTACAGACTTTAATGAAAACCCTAATGGGTATCTGAAATTGAAATTTCATGTGAAACCTTAAAACACCCAACAAATTTAAAGGTCAAATCCCATAATCTAATTGCACTAAACATGCATACAAGTTCTTTAGATACAATCTAACTTTGCATATTCACCCTCTCGAAAAAGAACATTTCGAAAGCAAAATTTATGCAAAAAAAATTACCAGGACCAGGTAGGGCACTTGGCGACTAAATTGTCACTGGCCTGGACAAATTCATTGACCAAGAGAACGCGCTTTTCTTTGAATGCAGAGACTGTACGAGGCCCTGTTATCCTTTCCACAGCTCCTTTGTAGGCTTCGTGGATCTTCTGTGATAGTGTCATATTTTATTCTGTTCACTTCAATTCAATTCAATTGAAATCCCAATGGGAGATTTCAATAACTAGAGGTCAATACTGCGACGAATTTTATAGAATGTTGGCTTCCTCTGTAGCGTGCCTTTCAGCTCCACCGTCAATTAGTAGATTTGTTGGCATCAAACGCTTTATCTTGGTGACGCAGGATTTGTTAACAGCAGTGGAGCAACCTATTCAATGAACATGGAGCTTGGCAGAATTTTGATGGACTTAAAAATTGGTCAATCTCGGAATTCTATTGTTGTAAAACTCCACGCAGCTCTTCCATTTCAATTTCAGAGGAAATAGATCCAGGTAACCTCAATAAAAGAGTAAATTTGCTGCGGTCTTCATAGGTTTTTGGGGTCTTTGATCACAATGGAACTAAAAACATTATGAGCATTGAGTTATAGAGGGAAAATGGAAACAAAAAGAATTATTGTTAATGAGTTATGTTTTGCTTCATTGATAATGAAAGGTACCAAGAAAGTGGTGGAATATGTCATCTAAACAGGCATTGGAAAGCTCTTGATGTCCTATATGCTTTGCTTAATATGAGATGTAGTTTTAAGGTCATGTGTGGGAGTTACCTATTTGTTGTTCAAGTTAATAAACCTTTAGTCAAGGTATCAAGACCATGAAAATATCTAATTCTAAAGGTTGGGTGAGTTCTGAAGAAAATGATAAAAAGAACGAGGATCGAAGAATAATATTTCCATCCCACGATCTAACTAGCTACCCAACATAAGTTAATAAAGTAGGCAAGTGAAATATTCCAGTTCTAAATGCCCAAGCAAACCCATCCAATCAATGACTAAGTTTTAAAGAGATCATTTTATATATATAATGTAATATAGTCCAAGATCCAAGGTTCCTTTACAAACTGGAATAAAAACAGATTAAAACTTCAGATCTGTGCGTTTTACTTAGAACCTTCATACAATATAATCCAGATGAGAATTTCCATCCTCAACGGCTTGTAAACCCCTGGGGTTTCCTAAGCAGATGCTCGAGTACCGTTGTTCACATAGTCGCATGTCAGGAAGATAGATTTTGGCAATTCGTATGCCCAAAAATGAAACCTAGTATCCTTATATAACCTTATTATTATTTTATTATTATTATTATTATATTGACCCTACCTCCCTCCTTACCCCATAAGTAGTCAATCGACCCGAAGGTAAAATCTATATGGACTAGTTGCTTGTGGGCAGTATAAAAGTGTAAGTATCCCCTGGCATGTGTAAGGAGAAGGGTAAAAACAGCTTCCTTCCCAGAGCTATTGGAGATGGGCTATTTGAGAGGATTGGTTTTCCTAGGAACAACACACTATATCTATGCCCCATTAGAATAACCTTTAGTAATGGTAGACTGAGACATACAACGCGTGAAAATGGCCATATGAAAGGGTTATTCCAACAACGGATTAAGCTTAAAAGTTACTTATTGGGTGGGGTGGACACATGCATAACAGAATGCGTGCTACTCAATAGATAGATTCTTCAATATATCCATTAGCTTATCCCAGGAAATAGTGGACCGAGAGGGAGGAGCTTACTGATGAGTGCCTAATATTATCATGTGGATGGAGCGGCGGCTACCTACATCCAAGTATGGCCAAATAAATGCTCGAGGGTGAATAATACGTAGATTTATGGGTCTATTAAAGAATGAATGCATTAGGGGTTTCTCTCACTGCCTTGCTGAACATCCTTGATGGCCAATGGGTGTTGAGATATTGTAACTTCAAAGAATATTATATTTGTACTTTATTATTCCGGAGATGTTTCATTCCTCCGTGAAGATCTTATTGTATATCCGGAGATGGTTATTCCTCCGTCGGAATGTGGTAACTCGGGTTATTAGACTTCCCTAGTGGGGGTCGGCCCTGTATGTGTTATGTGGGTCAAAGGGTTATTAGACCACCCTAGAGGGGTCGTCCCAGTTAGTTGTAGTGGGGTATTTAACCCATTGGTTAAATATGAGCCTACGTGTACTTGTGTAAAAGATATGTCAGAGTAGTGTATAAATAGAGGAGCTGTGTTCCTCATTTGACACACACACTCACTTCAGAGAGAGGCGCACTTGTGGAGGAGAGGTATGCTATGGTGGAGGAGGAGATCATGTCTTTGGTTTGCATCTTTGTATATTGCTGGTCATCTATATTGAGGAAGCTTTACTGGGTTTTCTACCCCATGAGGGTTTCCCAGGATAAATCTGTGTCTCTTGTGTTTTTGCTATGCTTGTTGTTTCTTCAGTGATCCTGTATATGCTATTATTGTGAAATAGAATGTAATGTTGCTATTTTTTGTCTTAGCATATTAAATCTTAACATGGTATCAGAGCTAAACTGAAGGAAGGCAAGGTATGGCACTTACGACACTTGCTTTACTTACGACAATTTGAAGGTTAGGGTTTTATATAGCAAAAACCAGTCATCGTGGAACTTTTGCTATAAATCCATTTTGGTGAAGGTTCAGGATCTGAAACCTTTACAGGTCGTAGATAACATCTCCAGGTATCTTGTGTCCAAAGGGAACCCTCAGATTCATTGTACTTTGTAAGTTATGATCAGTACAAGTTAGGGTTTCTGCCTCTTCCAAATCTCAGTCAAAATCAGGTGACCTAAGAAAAAATGTCATAACCTGGGCTAGGAAGCTCCAAATGAAATTTAGTAAAATGTGACAGGTATTACACAGACTGTACTATCTCAGGAAAATTTTTTAGAGGCCGAAGCTGAAACAGTGACACGTGGCACGCCGTACAAGTTAGCTCTCCTGTTTTATCCCATAAACAGGTCAGGTTGCGACACGTGGAATAAATCTCTCTCAAAGAGTCCAATTGAGGTCAGACCTATCAGGATGGAAATATAACAGGGTGAGCTATCTCAGAAAATTTTTTCAGAGGCCGAAGTTCAAACAGTGACACGTGGCACGCCGTACAAGTTCGCTCTCTTGTATTATCCCAAAACAGGTCACGTTGCGACATTTGGCATAACTCTCTCTCAGAAAATCCAATTGAGGTCAGACCTGTCAGGATGGAAAGATGACAGGTCAGGCTACTGCAGAAAACGTTTTCAGACCCTGTGGAGCGAAAATTTCAGAGTTATAGCAGAAACAATCAAGTACATATTTCTGTCAAAACAGAATTATTTTTGGAGCACCTTTATTCATGGCTTCCGGAATTTAGGGTTTCGGAGAAAGTTAGAATTTTTGGAATCGGAATCCATGGCTGAATGCTACTCAGAAAAATCAAAATTTAGAGACCAAGACCGAATTTTTTGGTTGGGTAGAAAACCGGGCTTGATTAAACCCTAGCTCGGGATTTTGATCAGAAAGATGGAAAATTAGGGCTTCAGCAAAAGTTGGAATTTTTGAAGTCTGTAACCAAGGCTGGAAGCTCCTAAAAAAAATAAGAGTTTAGAGCCTTGGATCAAACCTTTTGATTGGACAGAAAGGTGGGCTTCATCAAACCCTAGTTCGGGTTCCTGTCTAGAAGATCCAGAAGTTTCGAAGGCAATTTATAGGGGTCAAATTTTGGAGATTTCAAAATTGAAGTATGCTAGTTTGATCAGCTTAGCAAGACACATCCTTCCATCCATTCAGAAGTGTGAAAGTCAAAGATTGAATTTTTAGGGTTTCTCTAGAAAACCCTAATCAAGCTCCAGATCAAGTTTCAGGGGGAGTTGAGGCTAAGGCCTTACATAAGAAGACTACAAGAAGTCTCGACAGGTATGACTCAAGGAGGTTCAGGTATGTCTTGAAATCTGATTCCTGATTAAATTCATAATGTGTTTGTCTTCATATTATTTGTTAGTACAATCTTGATTAATGTTAGACTTATCTTATCACCCTAGTAACAGTATGAATGCATGTGAATGATCGAAGACATTCATTGATTAGGGCTATATGATTGTACTAATGCATTATGGTGTTGTGTGAGGTTGATGTTGTTTGCTAACAAGATTCAGGTACATCACGAAAGACAAATCAAGTTCCACATGAAGACAAAGACTCATCCATAATCTTTGTTCTACTTACGAGGTATGTATGAATTTGATATATTATGCTTAACCTATGAGACATGCAGGTTCTAGCCCAGGATCTCTAAATCATTGAAGAGATTGTTTAGGTATGTTGTACATAACTAAGCAGGTATACTAATCCAGGTATGTTTTCCTATGTCAAGTTAGAATCTTACCTTGTGTTAGGATCCCCTATATAAGTATACTTGGTATGATTGGTTATGATTATTAATAAAGTTAATCAAGGGTTTATGCACATTATGTCTCTTATCTTGATTGATGATTTAACTAACCAGAAGAGTACTATGATCAAACAAGAATATGCATGAGTAAAAGAAGACTTCCTTGAAACCCTAAATACTAATGATCATGACTATACATATTCAAGATTATTTAGAATTAGAATGTTTTGAGAATATACTAATGAATGTATGTTTGTGTATGAGATCATGAGGATGACACTAGTGCACAGTTGAGCATGCACAGTGGTACAGAATGAATAGAAGTTCAAAAGACATACAGAAGATCAAGCGGGAGGCAACCACACAAACATAAAAGATAAGTATTTGAGTTGTTATTTGAAATAATAAATGATATTTCTTGTATGCATATTTGTATTCCTAGAACATATCATGCTGAGTGCAAACATTCATAGAGCATTGAATAGTATACTACTAATATGCATATGATTGGTAAGTTGGACAAACATTCCATTGTTGCTTGTCTAGAATGAAACCTCTTTGCTGACATGCTGACAGCTGTGCACACTCTCGATAGTATGTTCTGGTAGAGATGGAAGGCATCTAGATAGCCACTGTATGCATACAGGATATGGGAAAGTGTTGTGCCAAAGTATTGGTCAATATAGTTGCATAACTATGTAAATGATATCTGTATGCATAATAGGTTATCATGTCAACATGATTTCATGATTATGAAGTATTACTAATCATGTACTTAATTTTGTTTTGTAGGAAAGATCATGAAGAATAATGAACACCGAACAAGTGATGGATGTTCAACAAGAAGATTTACAAATCAAACAAAATATAGAAGGCTCATGGCTAGAATATTCTCTTAGAAAGAGGAAGAGAATCATAACAAGATGTTTGCTCCAAGTGGATAGATAAGACCATTCTCTTAATGGTGTAATTAAAGAAGAAGTGTGAATCAGGTTCTGTATGAGTACCCAGGATCGATAATCAATTGATGAGCTTAATGATCATCATGGGTGATGTGGATCTCAACCTTTGCTACAAGATTGAATATGGCTTCTATGCGCAGATGACATGGATACAAGAAGGAACTCACCTCAGAGTTCGAATGATGTTGAGGTTCATATCAGTAGACCCATCTAACGGGAGATGGCACATATAGATGGCTGCATAAAAGAAAATGAAAGATCTCAGATTAATGTATTACTTCCTAGGTCTGGAAGTATGGCAAGGCTCAGAAGGAATCTTTCTCAACCAGGGAAAGCATGCTGAAAAATATTAAAAGGACTTGATGTGTTGGAATGGCCACTCTTGAAGTTGTTATCAGATGACTCATCAGAGTTAGTGGATAGAACTCTGTACAAACAAAATATTGAGTCATTGATGTGTTTAACAAATACTAGGTCAGATATATGCTTTGCTGTGAACACCTTGTGTCAGTATCTAGTGGAAAACCAGATGTGTTCACCTGTTAGTTGCAAAGCATGTGTTGAAATACCTAAAGGATACGATAGATTTTGATCTATGTTATCTTAGAGATCATGACTTCAGATGGCTACACAGATGTTGATTGGGAATAAATTGTATTAGACAGGAAGAGCACATCGAGAGGATGTTACTATCTGGGATTAGCCATGATCTCATGGTTTAGAAGGAAGCAATATAGTGTGGCTCTTAGCACAAGCAAAATATATGGCTTCTTGCTCTGCTAAGTTATGAAACAGTATGGCTTCAGGATTGTTTGACTTAGAGATAGACCCAACATGATCCTATGTGACAAACAGAGTTGTATCAAGATGGCAGAGAATCTAGTGTTCCAAGATATGGTGCAGAAAGGAACCAAAAGTTTGAATCTGTAGCAAGTTACCAATGTACTAACCAAACTTATACCGATCCGATGTACTAACCAAACCTCTACCTCAAATAAAGTTTTCCGAGACAAACTTAATATAGTTCAGAAGGACCCTCCTCGAAAGGGGGAGTGATGTGATAACTCATGATGAGATTTCCTGCATCGACAGTGAGGTCGATGATGAGGATACCTATATTAGTGATGCCGACAGAAAGGTTGGTGGATGGTCCTTAGACAGGGTCAAAGGTGACATGGGGATTGCATCATCCTTGAACACATGTTCTAAAGAGAGTCGTAGACGTATGTCTTCGAGAATGAAGTCCTTGGTGGACATGATAGGATTGCATCATCCTCAAGAGAGTCGTAGACGTATGTCTTCGAGAATGAAGTTCTTGGTGAACATGTGAGGGGATTGGATCATACCTGGACTTCAGTCCTAAAGAAGAGCCGTAGACGTATGTCTTCGAGAATGAAGCTTTTGGTGAACATGTGAGGGGATTGGATCATCCCTGGACTTCAGTCCTAAAGAAGAGCCGTAGACGTATGTCTTCGAGAATGAAGTTTTTGGTGAACATGTGAGGGGATTGGATCATCCCTGGAATTTAGTCCTAAAGAAGAGCCGTAGACGTATGTCTTCGAGAATGAAGTTCTTGATGAACATGTGAGGGGATTGGATCATCCCTGGACTTCAGTCCTAAAGAAGAGCCGTAGACGTATGTCTTCGAGAATGAAGTTCTTGGTGAACATGTGAGGGGATTGGATCATCCCTGGACTTCAGTCCTAAAGAAGAGCCGTAGACGTATGTCTTCGAGAATGAAGTTTTTGGTGAACATGTGAGGGGATTGGATCATCCTTGGACTTCAGTCCTAAAGAAGAGCCGTAGACGTATGTCTTCAAGAATGAATTCCTTGGTGGACGGTTGAGGATTAAGTCATCCTTGGACGTAGGTCCTAAATGTACGGTGGAGGATTAAGTCATCCTTGGACGTGGTCCTAAATGTACGGTGGAGGATTAAGTCATCCTTGGACGTGGTCCTAAATGTATGGTGGAGGATTAAGTCATCCTTGGACGTGGTCCTAAATGTACGGTGGAGGATTAAGTCATCCTTGGACGTGGTCCTAAATGTACGGTGGAGGATTAAGTCATCCTTGGACGTGGTACTAAACGTACGGTGGAGGATTAAGTCATCCTTGGACGTGGTCCTAAACGTACGGTGGAGGATTAAGTCATCCTTGGACGTGGTCCTAAACGTACGGTGGAGGATTAAGTCATCCTTGGACGTGGTCCTAAATGTACGGTAAGGATTGGATCATCCTTGGACTTTGGTCCTGTGAACTCAGTCGTAGACATGAGGTCTCCGAAAATTGATAGGACTGGATCGTCCCTGGACTTCGGTTCAAAAGGTACATGTTAGGACTAGATCATCCCTGGACTTTAGTTCAAAAGGTACATGTTAGGACTGGATCGTCCCTGGACTTCGGTTCAAAAGGTACATGATAGGACTAGATCGTCCCTGGACTTCGGTTCAAAACGTACATGACTGGATTGTATCATCCATGGACCTATGTCCTAAAGAGAGCGGGATTGATCATCCTGTAATACGATCGTGTGTGTTGCAGGATATGCTGCTATGTATTAGTGAGAATACATGCTTTTGATGATAGATGTATTAGTGAGAATACATGCTTTTGATGATGGATGTATTAGTGAGAATACATGTTTTTGATGATATATGTATTAGTAAGAATACATGTTTTGATGATAGATGTATTCGTGTGGATACTAATATAGATGATCCAGATGATGTAGATCGAGATGATCCAGATGCTGTAGATCGTGATGATCCAGATGCTGTAGATCGAGATGATACAGATGCTGTAGATCGAGATGATTCTGATGCTGATAATCATATGATGACGATGCTGATGATCGTGAGGATCCATATGTTGATGGTGTTGTAGCTGTTCGAGTGCTGCAGAAGATAAAGACTCAGTACTGAAGATGTTGATGCTCCAATATTGAAGATATTCCAGTAACTGCTTGAGTTACTGATGATGTTGAGAAAGATTCCAATGATTTATAGATGTATCATGTATGATGTTGATGACTCCTTGCTCGTGCAGATGCTATTATAATATCCTTCTCGTTAAGGGAGAGTGTTGAGATATTGTAACTTCAAAGAATATTATATTTGTACTTTATTATTCCGGAGAGGTTTCATTCATCCGTGAAGATCTTATTGTATATCCGGAGATGGTTATTCCTCCGTCGGAATGTGGTAACTCAGGTTATTAGACTTCCCTAGTGGGGGTCGGCCTTGTATGTGTTATGTGGGTCAAAGGGTTATTAGACCACCCTAGAGGGGTCGGCACAGTCAGTTGTAGTGGGGTATTTAACCCATTGGTTAAATACGAGCCTACGTGTACTTGTGTAAAAGATATGTCAGAGTAGTGTATAAATAGAGGAGGTGTGTTCCTCATTTGACACACACACTCACTTGAGAGAGAGGCACACTTGTGGAGGAGAGGTCTGCTATGGTGGAGGAGGAGATCATGTCTTTGGTTTGCATCTTTGTATATTGCTGGTCATCTATATTGAGGAAGCTTTACTGGGTTTTCTACCCCATGAGGGTTTCCCAGGATAAATCTGTGTCTCTTGTGTTTTTGCTATGCTTGTTGTTTCTTCAGTGATCCTGTATATGCTATTATTGTGAAATGGAATGTAATGCTACTATTTTTTGTCTTAGCATATTAAATCTTAACAATGGGTGGGGTTGGTAAGCACGGGTGGCTATGTCCAAGGCCCCGAGGGTAACCGAATAACGCACATATAGTGTCTGGGATGCCGATTTCACACGACCAATCTTGGTGATTTTCTTTTCCTTTTCCTTACGATCAAGCGGCTCCGTACCTATTTTTAAGTGACTTTTGATTCACTTCCAGTCATTCTTTATATATGTAATTTTCATAAGTTTGTGCAATATCTTGCGAATAATAGAAAGAATAACGAATTTTCCATCAAAATGCATCAAATACCACCAAAAATAAGCCTATTCAGTCGATGTCCATGACAATTTGGCAGTGATTAATTCATTTAACTCAAGCCGGAAACCTCCACAATGCACAGGCATAAAAATCGACACACAAAATGAAAAAAAAGGGATGAAACCATAAACCCACCACTAAAATGGTGTTGGTGTAGCTTCCCATGAATTCTGCAAGCTTTTTTTTAATGACCTCTAGCAAACACACAACGCCATCACTCTAAATGTCTCGAGAAGGTCCTACCATTTAGCGGATAGGAAGAGGCCTCCATACCCTATTCCCCT
This sequence comes from Larix kaempferi, assembly GCA_027924585.1. Taxonomy (NCBI): domain Eukaryota; kingdom Viridiplantae; phylum Streptophyta; class Pinopsida; order Pinales; family Pinaceae; genus Larix; species Larix kaempferi. The sequence continues at coordinate 36,466,178 of BSBM01000510.1, forward strand.
ATACTTTTCCCAAAATATGGATAGTAAGGAAATTCCATTCTCTTAATAATAAGTTTTATTTTAAAAGTTTTAGATTATAATTACATTTTATAATAAGGAAATTTGTTTTTTAAATAGTAAAAAATTAAATAGAAAATTTATTCTTAAAAATATTTGAAAATAAAATGTAAAACGAAAAATATTATATAAGGGAAAAGGGATTATTAAAAGATATAGAGTTTAAAGGGGAAGGGGAAATCTTTATTTATTTTTTAAATTGGAGGACATTCGCTATTTTGCACAAATACATGCCAGGGGATATTATCGATATTTCTAGACATAGACAAAGTGAGAAAAGTGATGATAGACCTTATTGGAAATGTTATCGATGGATGCAAAAAGTGGTGGATTTTAACTGAGAAGACACAATTTACTCCAACTTGTCGAAACTTTGACTGACTGCCGAAAGGGTCAAACGGTGACGGTTTTGGCCAAACAAAATTTGAGCGTGATCAACGTGATGAGATGAACACAATGCTACCGGGTAACTGACATGACAATGACCAGATGAAAATACGACAAATCCCCATAACTTGACTCAACCATGACATGGTAACAAACAAAATTTAACTTGGTGGACTTATCGAAGGGGTCATATGAAAATGAAAATGGCAAAAAAAGGTATGGACATGACAAGCACATCGAACTGGACGTGATAATATAGGAAGAATGATCTTGCAACAAAATTTAATTTGGGCGTCCTAGTCATCATGTTCCGACACTTCGGAACAAGTCGATGTTAAGCATCAACATCTTTTAAAGGGGTCTTTGAATCCATATATAGTGTTAAAGTTTTCTAAAATGTACAAATTCATTGTCAAAATTGTAATTTATCATTTCCAAGCTGACACAACTAAAAATGACTAACATAAATGACTGATTCATATTCTTAGTCGGTGTTAGCTAGTCATATTTGTATTCATGTGACTAAATTAGTCGTTTATTTTAATCACTTTTTATCTAGTCATATTTGTATTCATGTGACTAAATTAGTCGTTTATTTTAATCACTTTTTATCTAGTCATATATTTTATCCCGTGACTAAATTAGTCATTTATCTTAGTCGTTATTTGTTGGATCACTTAAAATTGTTGAATTTTAGTTGTTTATCCCTTGAAAAAACTATGGTGACTAAATTTTTTAGTTACCTAGTCACTTATCTCTCATTTTGTACTAGTGAGCCTATGTCTGAAAATGTTTTTTATGAAATCAACAATCAATATTTCCATAGCTTTGATTGATACCTTCCCACCTTGATCACTATCTTTATAGATGCTTGATTTGGTTAATTGAGGTTATGGGAGTGATTAGGCTTCTTATCTTATGTTTCATTAATGAGAGGCAACATATCTTTATAACCTGATCAACCTTTATCTACTCTAGATCCCATTATAGTCACCTTGAAAATAATTCATCTTAATAATCGTAGATTACAATATGGGGGGTCTTATCACAAGCCAACCCATTATGTTCATAGATTTTTAGTGGAATGACATCTCCACATCTGGTCACCAAGATAGGGAGATGACTTTCAGCTGCTGCTGGAAGGTGGAAGATCCTATCACAGGTCGGTCCACTCATGTCTGCAAAACATTAGTGAGTAACACTACTGATATATGGTCACCAAGCCATGGCAGTGTCTTGTAATTTACACACCAATAAATCTTTGCTTTCATTTTTATAAGATCATTGTTGTATATAAGGATAGGGGGGTCTTATTACAATCCATCCGTACCATGATCATGAAGTTGATATTGCACTGAAATTATCATGTTATGGTTACCAATCCATGATAATTGCTTTCAATGTGAAAAGCTGGAAGATAAGGAGTCTCCTTACCGAGCTAGCTTGTTCAGTTTCCAGATAAGGTTTGTGAATGGCATTGCCAACATCTGATCACCAAGTCAAGACAGTGGCCTTATATCAACAAAGTCTTATGTATATATTTTCATTTTGCTTTCAAAAAAAGAAAAGAGAAAAGTAAAAAAAAAGAGAGAAAAAGAAAGAGAAATGTATATATTTTCAGTAATGCATCTGTACATAAATAAGGGATTAATAAAGTCAAGGTGATTTATAATTTGGATTCCTAGAATGGTTCTAGGTTTTCTCTCAGGTTCAACCCAAGTTTCCCTCATTTGACTGCATGATGGTAAAGGATTCTTGTTCACTTCTAGATTTCCTTATCAGATTTACATCATCATTAATTGGTTTTGGATGGGAATATATTAATCATGTGGTTAACTCTACTGTGTTGATGTATATGTAACTTTGGAATGTATTTCACATATATGTATATTGTATTCCTATAGAGATGTTATTATTACTCTATACGGAAGTGGTTGTATTCCTGTAGAGATGTTATTATTCCTCTATACAGAAGTGTCGTCATTTATATTGTAAGTATCGTAACTTGTACTTGATGGGTTATTAGACCACTTTGTTGGGGTCGGCCCTATATAAGTCATGTGGGTCAAAGGGTTATTAGACCACCCTATTGGGGGTCGGCCATGTGGGTCAAACAGTTATTAGACCACCCTAGTGGGGGTCGGCCTAGTCAGTATTATGTTAATTGGTTAAGTTGAGGCCGACCTATTTGAGTAAAGGTCAAGTCAAGTTAGTGTATAAATGGAGAGTGTGTCTCTCTCATTTTACACATTCTATTCTCACACTCACACTTGGGAGAGTGGCACACTTGTGGAGGAGGAGGCTCTACTGCTAGGAGAAGACTATCTCTTGTATTCTGGTTGTATCATTGCTCTATCTATCTCTGAGGAAGTTATTGGGGTTTTTCACCTTTATGGTTTTCCCCAAGTAAACTCTGTGTCTCTTGTGTGCTTGCATTATTGTGTCCATGATTGATATGCTGTAGATTTGTTGTACATGTTGTTCTCTCAGTTAAATTCCTAGATCATATTGAAGTAAATGCTGAAAATTTAACATGGTATCAGAGCTAGCCTGAAAGAAGGCATGATATGGCATGTATGACACTTGTTGCACTTACGATGCTAGGGCTTGATATAGCAAAAACCAGTCATCGTAGAACTTTCGCTATAAATCTGTTTTAGAGAAGTTTTCGGATCTGAAACTTTTACAAGTCAAATATCAGATCCCCATGTACCTTGTGTCCAAAGAAAAACCTCTAATTCGTTGTACTTTGTGATTTATGATCTGTACAATATAAGGTTTTTGCCTCTTCCAGATCTGAGTCAAAAGCAGTTGACCTTGGGAAAAAGGTCATAACTTGGGCTAGGAAGCTCCAAATGAAATTTCGTAAAAAGTGACAGGTAGTACACAGACTGTACTATCTCAATAAACATTTTTAGAGGCCGAAGTTGAACCGATGACACGTGTCACGCCGTACACATTTGCTCTCCTGTATTATCCCATAAACAGGTAATGTTGCAACACTTGGCATAAATCTCTCTCAGAGAATCCAATTGAGGTAAGACCTGTCGGGATGGAAATACAACATGTCAGTCTATCTCAGAAACAATTTTGAGACCCTATGGATTGAAAAGTTCAGAGTTACACCAGAAACAATCAGGTACATATTTCTGTGAAAACAGAATTATTTTTGACCACCTTCATTCATGGCTTCCGGAATTTAGGGCTTCGGAGAAAGTTGGAATTTTTGTAATCGGAAACCACGGCTGAATGCTACTCCTCAAAATCAAAATTTAGAGACCAAGACCAGAATTTTTGGTTGGGAAGAAGGCCGGGCTTGATCAAACCCTAGTTCGGGACTTTGATCAGAAAAGTGGAAAATTAGAGCTTCTGCAAAAATGGGAATTTTTGAAATTTATGACCATGGCTGGATGCTCCTCATAAAAATAGAAGCTTAGAGATTTGGATCAAACCTTTTGTTTGGGAAGAAGAGTGGGCTTCATGAAACCCTAGTTTGGGGTCACGTCCAGTGAATCCGAAAGTTTCAAAGGCAAAATTGAGGAGTGAAACTTTGCAGTTTTCAAATTCTGAATATACCAGCTTGATCAGCTCATCAAGGCACATACTTCTATCCTTTCGGAAGTTTGAAATTCAAAGTTTGAATTTTTGGGGTTTCTCTGACAAACCCTATTATAGCTCCAGATCCAGTTCCTGCAAATCAAGTGGATTGGGTTAATCCTAGAAGAGGATGGATTGGTCACCTGCATAAGTGAAGAAGTTCTTGTTTCAGAGGGAGATGAGGCTAAGGCCTTCCATAAGAAGATTACAAGCAATCTTGACAGGTATGGCTTACAGGTATGTTTCATGGTTAAGTTTATCATATCTATGTCTTCATATCATTACAATACAATCTTGATTAATTACTAGACTTGTCATATCACCTTAATAGAAGATATTCATTGATTAAGGTTTTGACACTTATGAATGTACTAATGCATTGTGATGTTGTATGAGGTTTATGTTGTTCGCTAACATAAAAGGTACACCAAGAAAGACAAATCATGTTCTACTTCAAGAACATATGATCATGGTGATATGAAGACAAAGATTCATCCATTGTCATGGATCACATAGAAGATCTACTTTCGAGGTATGTATAACTTGGTCCTACAATGGTTAACCTATGAGACATGCAGGTTACTAGCACAAGTCACTGAAGAGAACCAGGAGACATTATGTGGGTATGTTAGACAAAACTAGCTAGCATGCTAATCCAGGTATGTTTTTCCTATATCAAGATAGAATCCTACCTTGTGTTAGGATCTTATACTGTTGTGTTGTTGATAATGATTATTCATGAAGTCATAGGTTTGAATAATCATGGTTGTATGCATATTATGTTTCTTACCATAATTGATGATATGACTAACTAGAAGAATCATGAAGGTATAGGTTTGAATAATCACGGGTTTTATACATATTATATCTCTTATCTTGATTGATGATTCAACTAACCAGAAGAGTCTTATGATCAAATAAGAATATGTATGAGTAAAAGAAGACTTCCCTGAAACCTTGAATACTAATGTTTATTATCTGTGTTTGAAATGATCCTGACTATACATGCTTGAGATTATTGTGTTTTGATAGTATTAAGATTATACTAATAAATGTGTGGTTATGTATGAGACCTCAAAGATAACACAATGATGATACTAATAAGCATGCATAGTGATTAAGGATGGATGTAAGTTCAAGGACAGGTAATCCAGGAAGTAAAGGAGCACACTTCAATAGTTTCTGCAAGGATGCAGATATTCAGAGGGAGTTGACCATTTCTCACAATCCACATCAGAATGGAGTTGCAAAGATTCAGAGGGAGTCCACCCAGCAACCAAACAGAGATAAGTATTTGAATTGTCATTTCTTACATAATGATATTCAATGATGTATATGCTTATGTTCCTAAGAATTAGGTTGTGTATTATGCATATTAGAATAGTTGCATTGATGAACAGTATACTACTAATATACATGGGTAAGTGGCCTATGGAACTGTACAACATTCCATTGCTACTTATCTAGAATGAAACCTCTTTGCTGACATGTTAGGAGTTGTGCACACTCTTAACAATGTTCTGGTAGAGATTGGAAGGCATCTAGAAAGTCACGGAATATGGATAAATGTTGTATTGGCTAAGATAATTGCATGACTGTATGACATATTTCTTTATGTGTAAGAATTTGTTCTGAAAACTATGAAATATTTTCTAATCATGCAATTTAACTTGTTGTGTAGGAAAGATCGTATACCATCACCTACAAAAGAAGAACTACAACATTTGTTCAACAACAAAATTATCTATTGAAGATATTGAAGTTCCCAGGATATGGGAAGAATGCCATGATCCGTCGATCATGAAGAATGATGCTTGGGATGTGGTCCCAAGACCTGAAGGAAAGTTTGTTATGACTTCCATATGGATCTATCAAGATCAATCATGTTGCAGATGGCAGCATAGAGAAATATAAAAGTGATCAAGTGGAAGATACACCAGATGGATTTCAAGACAACCTTCTTGAATGGTGTAGTTGAAGAAGAAGTGTATGTGGAGCAGCCACTTAGTTCAGAGACACATGGCAGGGAGTCATATATGTGCAGAACTTGGTATGGTAGACATCTTTCTATCCAGTTTGGGCTTTACCAAGAGTAAAGCGGATTCCAACCTTTACTACAAGGTTGAGGAAGGAAATCCAGTGATACTACTTTTGTATATGGATGACCTGTTTATTACAGGTGAAGATAGATTGATTGCCGACACGCAGCGGAAGCTTGCTGCCAAGTTCGAGATGAAGAACTTGTGGATGATGCACCACTTTCTAGATATGTAGGTGTGGCAGAGTGCAGATGGAATCTTCCTTGGACAAGGGAAGTATGCAGTAGAGATCTTGAAGAGGTTCGGGATGATGGAATGCAAGGCATGGCCACACCTATGGCATCGAACCTGAAGCTTCTGTGTGATGCTTCATCTGATCCAGTTGATGTCACTGTGTATCGTCAGATGATTGGGTCCTTGATGTACCTGACGAACACGAGACCATATATTTGATATGTGGTGAACACATTGAGCTAGTTCCTGGCAGATCCGAGGAGTGTTCACCTGGTTGCTGTAAATCATATTCTGAGGTACCTGAAGGGTACGGTTCACTATGGGCTCAAGTATGACGCGAATCAAAATTTTAACCCACTGGGTTATGTTGATTCAGACTGGGCAGGCAGTGCTGCAGATAAGAAGAGCAATCCTGGATGCTGCTTCAGTATGGGATCAGGTGTGATCTCTTGGTTTAGCAGGAACCAGTCCTGCGTAGCACTGAGTACAGCTGAGGTAGAGTATGTTGCAGCCTTTTCAGCTAATTGTGAGGCAGTATGGCTACGGAAGCTACTGTCTGAGTTATTTGATCTTCCATTGGATGCTACTGGTATTTTCTGCGATAACTAGAGTTGTGTGAAGCTGTCTGAGAACCCAGTGTTTCATGACAGGTCGAAACACATAGAGATCAAATATCACTATATCAGGGATATGGTGCAGAGAGGAGCTGTGAAGCTCCTGTACGTTGCGACGGACAAGCAGATTGCAGATGTGCTGACGAAGCCACTGGCCAGGGTGAAGTTTGAGTACTTTGGGGAGAGGCTTGGCATTCTTCAGATTGATGACACTTCGAGGAAGAAGTGATGGACACATTTGCTGAAGCCATTCCAAGCATCTTGGAAGAAGGATCATTCACATGGATGTGGATGTAAGCGCTGGATGATGAGCATCAGGATGATGTTCTGGTTTGTGCTTTGTATGATCAGTTGGGTCATTTATATGTATGTACGCATCATGTTGGATGCTGGATGTGATCGGTTGGATTATTTGTATGTATTTTGTATATGCATCATGTTGGATGCTTGGACCATGTATCTGTATATGTATCAGGTGGATACATTGTATGATCAGGTAGATCATGTATGTTGATATGTATCATGTATTTGTATTTGTATCAGGTGGATACACTATATGATCAGGTGGATCATGTATGATGATATGTATCAGGTAGATACTTGGTATGCATCAGGTGGATGCATTGTATAATCAGGATGATCATGATGCCGAGCTTCAGGGTGTTGCTCCAGATGATATGTATTAGGATGGTACAGTGATGATGATCAGTGTGATCATGGGCATCAGGATGATGCCTCATGCGATGATGATCCGTTGGATCATGAGTATTAGGTTGATACTTGGAGGTCAGAGATGATATGTGGCAGGTTGTGCAAATAGCATGTAATTAGTCCTAGGAGATCTTGCTGGTCGTGCTGCGGCACATAAATGTTCCTGGGGTACTCTTTTCAGTATTGCTATGTAGTATGTAATCAGTCCTCAGATATTCGATAGGTTGAGCTGTGTGATTGTAATCAGTCCTGGGATGAGGTATTACTACAGAGACATGTAAGCAGTCCTGGAGATCCAAGAGGTTGAGCTGTATGCTCGTAATTAGTCCTAGGATGCTTTTTAGAGATCTTGCTGGTCGTGCTGCGGCACATAAATGTTCCTGGGATGCTCTTTAAAGGTTTTGTCTATCCACATGTAATCAGTCCTGGAGATCCGAGAGGTTGAGTTGTGTGCTCGTAATAAGTCCTAGGATGCTCTTTAGAGATCTTTCTGGTCGTCCTGTGGCACATAAATGTTCCTGGGATGCTCCTTAAAGGTATTGTGGAGGAGATGCATGTAATCAGTCCTGGGAGATCTTTCCGGTCGTGCTTAGGCACATAAATGTTCCTGGGATACTCTTTCTGGTATTGCATCCACACATAAAATTAGTCCTGAGAGGCCACCTCTATCAGACCGTTCGCACAGATGATGAAGACCTGCAAGTGGTGGGCCTACATCCAGTATGAAAAAGGATTGGCTCTGTAGAAATTCCTATGATGAGTAGATTCAGAGATTGATTGAGATAGCAGCAGCAGTGATGATGATGATGACTCGATGACGATTATCCAGTGACAATGATCCAGAGAAGATGACTTGTGCTAAGAGACATGTGTCGAGAAATACCTTCCTAGTTAAGAGGGAGTGTTGATGTATATGTAACTTCGGAATGTATTTCACATATATGTATATTGTATTCCTATAGAGATGTTATTATTCCTCTATACGGAAGTGGTTGTATTCCTATAGAGATGTTATTATTCCTCTATACGAAAGTGCTTGTATTCCTATAGAGATGTTATTATTCCTCTATACGGAAGTGTCGTCATTTATATTGTAAGTATCGTAACTTGTACTTCATGGGTTATTAGACCACCTTGTTGGGGTCGGCCCTGTATAAGTCATGTGGGTCAAAGGGTTATTAGACCACCCTAGTGGGGTCGGCCCAGTCAGCATTATGTTAAGTGGTTAAGTTGAGGCCGACCTAGTTGAGTAAAGGTCAAGTCAAGTTAGTGTATAAATAGAGAGTGTGTCTCTCATTTTACACATTCTATTCTCACACTCACACTTGGGAGAGTGGCACACTTGTGGAGGAGGAGGCTCTGCTACTAGGAGAAGACTATCTCTTGTATTCTGGTTGTATCATTGCTCTATCTATCTCTGAGGAAGTTATTGGGGTTTTTCACCTTTATGGTTTTCCCCAAGTAAACTCTATGTCTCTTGTGTGCTTGCATTATTGTGTCCATTATTGATATGCTGTAGATTTGATGTACATGTTGTTCTCTCAGTTAAGATCCTAAATCATATTGAAGTAAATTTTGAAAATTTAACATACTGTTTGGTTGTGTTTTTTTACAAGAACATTTTCTAGAATTTCAGGTTGAAATATCAGTTTGCTGACATATCTTCCTTTTAATTAAAGATTTTATTCACAAAGATAACTGGTTCGTCCCAACCGTTCGTCGTTTGTTGTAAGTACAACAGATCCCATGTTTTATTAAAACATGGGAGCCCCAAATTTTTACATGCAAAGGTAATGATTAAATTCCTAAGTCATTTTGGGGTTTTTCATTTTGCTCATCATGTTCATTATGTCTTTGTCATGATTTAATTTAATTAGTACATTTTCCTTTGAAAATTTCTTGCATTTTTTAGTGTTTTTTACGAGTTGCAAAAAGCTTTGATTTTTCCCAAAAAGTCAGATTCTTCACGCAATCTGCAATCTGCAATCCACAATGCGGATTGCAAAAAACTTTGGTTTTCGGCTTTGGAATATTTTCTTTTCGCAACCCGCAGCCCGCAATGCAGATTGCGGATGCGGAAATGTTTTTCAATAATTGTGGTTTTTTTATTCGCAACCCGCAACCCGCAATGCGGATTGCGGATTGCAGAAAGTCCTTAAATAATACATATGTGTCATGATTTTCCGCAACTTGCAACCCGCAAATGCGGATTTCCGATTGCTGAAAGATCATTACGTTAGGTAGCATCGTTTACGTTTCCGCAACCCGCAACCCGCAATTGCAGAAATGTTTGGTTTGTTAATATTTAGAGTTGTGATTTTGCGACCCGTAATTGCGGATTGCAGAAAGAATATACATATTTGTGAAATAAACCCCTGCAACTCTTCTTCCACAGTATGCATGTTTAATCTTAACCATCAATTTGTCTTCATCCTACGGATAAGATTACATTGCGTGACTTGAATAATTAGTTGGATTATCTGTTTTTCACCAATTTTTTAAATTGCTATCAAGTTCTTAACTGCATTTTTCACCTTCGGCCAAACGTGAAATTATAATAATTGATCTGACTAATTCATAATGATCAAATGCTTAGATTTGACTTCAAATCGTACGTGATGTGATTAAAATCGTACCTCATCTTAATCCAAATTTCATCGACACATGATGTATGTTATTTCATTGCATATGTGATAATTGTAGTTCTCAAATCGTAAGATTTTAATCATGGCAATTCATTACGGTTAGTCATTATAGGATCTTTATTGTTCTTCTTAAATATGGAGATCGACATGAGAAATTCATTGGTTATCACATTCCAAAGAAGAGTCTTGTTATTCATAGATTTCCTTCTAACAATTATATACTGTGAGTGAGATGTAGAAAAATCACAAATCTTCAGTCAGATGTTGTGACGAGAAAGAACTTGAGCCTATTCAATATCATGAACCTCTATCACCACCTTTCAAAGTAGATGTTTCTGATGGCAGCACTGGTAGTGAAAAAGAAGACTCTGAGATTCAAGCCATCTATATACGACTCCCATAGAAGAAAATGAGGAAGATTACTGAAAAATATGTTGATCGAGATGATACAGTCATCCGAGATTTTATAATCAATGAAGTGCCTTTGACTCCACCAATTTCCCCGAAGAGAGGACAAGTGGTCGATTTTTTGGTTTTTGAGGGCATTGTCAATCATCATGAATCTTCTAGTAAGCGTTTGTCATCCTCCGTTGCAGATAGCTAGTGGATTATCATTATCCTCCACAGTTTGTTATGGGATACTTCCCTTGAAACTGTGTGATGAAAATCTTTTGAAATCTTGTGAAATGTTCGGTATTAATCACTGCTAAGGATGTTTTTCTTTAATTAGTTGATTTTGTAATCCCTGTTTTATGGGAGGTCTATCTTTTGTAACTATTTTTGTAATTATTATTTAAAGGATAAAGGTCTCAAGGGGTAAGGGGGGAGAAAATCGCCAAAGAAGGACTGGAGAAACACTATTTCACTCGAGATCTTGTAATTTTTTGCAGACCTGATGAATCAAAGTTAGTTTCTTTTGGCATCTTCTTTGTTTGTGTTGTCAAATTTCTTTGATGATATTTTATTTTTTTCACCTTAATCATTGAATGAACACTGTTTGATTTTGCAATTACTATTCATACATTGATCACTAGTTTAGATTTCTCTTAATTCATGATCTGTGTATCATAATGTTTTAAGTGAATTTATTTAATTAAAACATTTATCTATTTCTGCAAATGATTAACATAAATTAATTTATTCATATTAATTTTTCAATTAGCATTCAGCTACAGGATAACCTTGCATGTGCCTAATAATTAAACTATTATCAATTAATTTTCATTTTCTTATTGTATTTTGAGCTAATAAGTAACAGATCCACTTTCTCATTTTTTTCAAATTGGTCAAATTGCTTGTTAAGTTTCTAGATCAAGTTATCCTTCACGCAAACAAAACACTTCCTTTAGATTAGATTTGAATTAGTTTAGATTTCCTTCAAGGTAGATTTGTTATAGGTTTAAATCCATTTTAGAGTTAGGACACTTTGATCTTTCCCTCACAGGAAGACCGATCCTTTCAGGATCAAACCCCATAAGTGCTAGCAGAGGCCTTTATATCCGTGGGAGTTAACCACACCAAACAGACTGGGGATAGAACTGCTCTTGCGCAGAGCTTTTTGAAGCCTTTCAGGTTGGTTTTTCACCCTCTATTGTTAGCCTTGGAACCCATTCCAACAACCTACACACTCGGGGCTTCAACAGGGTGTAGTCAATATTGACAACCCTAACATAACCCAACACTTGAAAGGTATGCATCCCTTTCCGATGTGAGCCATGTAGGCCTTAGTCACACTCAAGTAGTCTGGAATAATAAGGAAATAATAAAACATGCTCTACATATAAAATCTAATAACCAGACATGTATATTCTTAGTTAGGGTTACAAAATACTCATCCGTTTTATAGATGTATCTTTTCTTGATTTGCGAAGAATGGGGACTCCCTTCTCCGAGTCAACAGTCCTTCGGTTTTCCACCCCAATATTTTCACGTTCCATAATCCACACATGACTTATTGGAATAATTTCACCATTTCACTCAAATGGTTTTCCAACATGCACTGCAGCTGGGATATTATAAAAATTTACTATGGTGTTTCACCCGAAACCCATTTCCAAAGCATAGGGTTCTTCCCATGGAGTTTGGCTTCTGCAGGCCATCACACATGGTCTTCCTGCAATGTGTCTTCCTGGAACACTTATAAAATAGCCAAACAATCAACAACATTTAACAATAAACTTCAATTATGATTGTTTCATAACCAATCAGTGGTATTAATAATTAAATTCAAACATGAATTTATAACTCTATCTCCTACAGAAATTGATTTGTTTAACCATGAGGCCATCCTAATATTGTTTGGCTCTCGTAAGTGGTATTGCTTTGTCCATTATGGTTTTACACTTGCTACCATACATGAACATCCACCTACAACATGTCCTCTTGACACAATTTTATATAAGACAAACAGTCATTAGCAATTATTAGCAAAATTTCAAATCTGAAATTTACAAATATTTTTTCCTACAGAAATTTGATTTGCAATCATGAGATTATTTAAATCATAAAAGTTTCAGATCTGTTTCATGAAAAAATCATATTTGTGAACCGTGAGATCCTTCTCACAGTATTTGGCCTTTGCACATGGTAGGTCCCTGTCTTTAGTATGGACTTATCTTCATTCCCATATGCAAGACTTTTCTACTTGAAATCTGAAAATTCAATCAACCAAACACGTTGTGAGTATCTATGCATATAATCGTTTCATTGCCACAACAGTCACTAAAGTGATCTCAAAATTATAACACTCAATAATTCAAACACCTTTAGTTGTTAACATGTGAAATGAAATGAAATATATATATCTATATTGTCACGTCCCCTCTCATCATTTCAGCTAGATGGAGAGGATCGTGAGGTTAAACCGGGCATCCAGCCCCATACATTAAAAAGAAACATTCAAATTAAAATGAAAATATACATATGAAAGTGCATAACAGACGTGATGCTAAACTGGGCGTCTAGCCCCATGAAACTTTTAACCATAAGCATTTACAGAAAATAACAGAGACATATGGAAATGTATGATTAAAGAAAATCACAGCGGAATATTACGAATTGCACATCCATCATACATTTAAGATGTTCATCAAATAAGAAATTGCAAGAATATACAGGAGAATACTTATCTCAATAAGGTAGTCCCAAGCAACTGGCTATGCATCTGCAACATTCCACCCAACCATAGGCCAGTTGTGCTTATCAACCTCTTGATACAACTGCCACCCCCGAGCTGGGCATGATTACTACAAGGAACCAGGGAACAACAGACTCACACATAGCCAAACATACACCAAGATGAGCCAAGCCAATCTATAATTGGGTTTATCAGGCTGCTAGGAGATGGAAAGGAAGAGTTGCTAAGCTAGTGAGCTCCAGCACAGAGCCAGGGATAACCTTGCAAGATCTATCTAGCTTGGCACCCACAATACCTACACACCCAGTACAAGGAAGTATTCTTTTCACTGCTATACAGTCCCTCAAGCCATACCTTCCCTATCTAGTGCTGTCAGGGTATGCATAGAAGAGTAAACAAAGCCCTCTTGATCTTCTTGAGAGGTTGTCTCCCCCACTAGGTTTATCAAGCCACTTCTGTCCACTACCACTCCAAAACTTCAATTCACAGGTTCAAACCAAAAATGAGGATGCACACAACAGCAGAACACAATTATGGGGCAAGATAAAACGTTTTTACAGTGAGATGCATGAGATGGGTTTCAGGTAACTCAGAAAAACGTGGGAACCCCCAAAAATGAAATAGGAAGTTGGTGAACAACCCAGGAAGCCAAATCCGTTTTTAGAAAAACGTCCTTGGACATTCATGGGCAAAAACGACCTACATACAGTCCCCAAAACGTGGCCCTTCTCTCCCAGGCTACTGCATATGCAAAAATGAACTCCCAGGCATGGAAAAATGCAGGATTTGGATGAAAAACGTTTAGGGAAAGACCCAGCTAGCTCCAACTGCATGAATGAATGAAGACTGACTATTCAGAATGGCTTTGGGCACCATTTCGTGGGTGTTTTCTTGCCCAACAAGCAAAAACACGAATTTCCAGGTTGATGGCTTGCCCATGCACGAAATTGGCTGCCATACTTCTTCATTTCCAAGACAATAACTGCCCCAACCAATCTTTGGAAGAATTAAATGATTGGGTGCATGAGACAAAATGGGTAGTTGGTGGTTTATGGGTTTCCCCATTGACACATGGATTAATACCATTGGCTCAAGGGTTTGAATAATCCCCCCCCCCTATTCCTTGTAGAATCATGCCCCATCTCTTTTGTTGCATTGCATAGCTAGTTGTGGGTATTTTTCATTAAAATTCGTATTTACATGATGTCTTATTTACATCGTGCCCATCTAGCACAAGAACCATAGGCATCTATTTCTTTAATTGCCGATACATGAAACGCTAAATCAATGGTGGGGCCTTGGCCTTGAGCTCCTCACCATGATTGAATTACCATATTTACATCATTTACGATTTAATACAAAGGGGTCAAAATGGGGATGTGACATATATATGCATCATTATCATAATAAAATTGCAAGACACGGGTACACTTTCCGTGCAATTTAAATAAGCTGTAAATACTCATTACTTCACCATTCATGCAACTCTATACTTCCACAGAGCACTCTGGTATCCCATAATCATGACTACCTTCTTCATGCAATCATTCGCTCGCATTCAAAGTATCTCATGAAATGGTCTCAGAATTAATAATAGTTCACCATTTCATCTATTATATAATTGCATTGAAACACACACACACACATCACAACCATGCATTCACACAATGCATCTTGTTAAGTCAGTAAATTTTTCTGCATTTTTAGTTTTTCTCCCCATTTTTGGTTTGATTTTTTGAGTCTACCTTAGTTAATTTTTGGTTTTCAGTTTTGGTTTTTGTCTTCTTAAGAACCTTATGAGTGATTGAATAAATTTTGAACCTAGTCCTTTCAGATTTCATTTTATTTTGGTGAATTTTTATATTGAAAAGGAGTCATATGTTCAAAGGAAGAATCATCAATGACTTTAGAGAATGGTTGAACTTATGTCCTAAACCAAATAGCTGCCAAAATCTCTGACAAATTGGCAAAAAGTTAGAAAATTGCTAAATTTTGGTTAAAAGATATTCTTGTAGCACTACATCAAAGTTTAACACAAAGCGCGCTACAGGAATATCGTGGCATGAAATTTTTGTAAATTTTTGATCTGATTTCAATCATGATGCAGAGTGAGAGTATCTAATCGCATTATGTGAGTGTTTAACACGTGTTTGCAGCATTTTGAGCATGATGTTAGTTGGTTGTTAATCACGAAGAGAAAACAAGGGCATCATTACATGTTATGCGGGTTCAGTTGCACAGAGACCAGCCAATTCCGGGTTTAGCTGTCAATTTTCTCTTGTCACACGCATCATCACAGAGGAGGCAGTGTTTGTGCAGGAGTGTTCACTGTTAAACGGTGGATTGTGTCGCTGTGGAAAGGAGACAGGTGTGTTCAGGCGCCAGCGAAAATTAGGGCTTTTGAATTCATTCACCTGGGGCTAAAAAATCGATATGAGGACACCTGTGCTCGAAGGAGGACATCATTGACACCTCAAATTGAAGACATTAAGCCACATTGGACGAGTAATTGACAGGTATTATGTTCTAACCCGTATAATTGGAAAATTTGGGTTTTTGCTGCTACACGATTTTTCTGAAAAAATTGGTTGCTGAGGAGGATGTAATAGATCGTAAGATGAGGAATTCACTACAGAAATAGTCACCTGAAGCCAGTTAGGAGGAATTTGCATGAATGTTTCTCTCATGACCTAATGTTTTAAACATCAGAATATACAGAATAGGGCGTCAAAAAGACTCACAGAATTAGTTGTAGAACTCAGTTTTTACACAGAAGGGAGTCTGCTAGCTTGATACAGGTGTTACACAGAAAGGTCTGTTAATTTGTGCAGGTGATTGAAATATCACTGAAATTGTTATAACCTGCAGAATTAGTTGCTCAGAAAACAACTTATAAAACATTTCTGAAACCTAAAACTAGACTGTTCCTGTTCCCTGAAAAGAAAGATATGGGAAAAAGCAGTAAAAGTGGCAAGGTTAACAGGGCTGAGCCCACAGATTTGACATGGATTCAGAAACTTCCAGATTGTGCAGAGCTTTTCCAGCAGGCAGGATGGTTGAAATTTTTCAAGAAAATAGATGGTTTTAATGCTCAAGTGTCCTGCAATTTTGCCAAAGGACTTAAGAATGAGATGATTATAATGGATCCTTTGAGATTCAAATTGACTGTGGAATTAATATCAGAAGCCACTGAGATTAGTAATGAGGGTGAGAACTGGTTCAAGAAGTCTCCTTTTGAGTTTGATCCTCAAAGATACTTATTGCCCAATGTTATTCCTGACTGGAACAAAGGTATTCTCATACATAATTTCAGGAGGGAATGGATTGAACCTATAAGGATTCTTCAGAGTTATGTGACTTGTGAAGGGAGGTATTCATTAGTGTTCAAATATCATCTCAGGTTCCTACAGCACATGGCAGGGGTTTCTAAAATGAATTTGCCATTCTTTTTCTTTAAAAGCCTGCAGAAAATGTCAAGCAAAATAAAACAGCATGATGATCATACTTCTCAATCACTGTTTCATCATGGTCTCATTAAGCTAATCATCTCTACAGTGTTGCAGCATGAGGAAAAAACTTGGGACTTCTTTTTGTTTTGGTCAGGAGTTCATCCTAAAGGAGAAGACCAACAACCCAAAAGACAAACTGACAAGGGCAAAGCAATGATACAAAAGTTAGGGCATTCAGTTAAACCTGCAAAGAAACATGACATTAAAGATAAAAAGAAAACAAGGCAGGTAGCAGATGAAGGACAGAATGACAGTCAGCCTCAGGAATTTCCAGAGCACAATAAGGTCAAGTTCTCATTATTTGATGATAAAAAAGAAGAAGAATTTCTTGAAAAGAAGTCATCACCTACAACAGATTTTCAAGAAGAGAAGAAAATTGACATCAAAGTGATTCCTGTAGCTAAGGAAGAAGTTCATAATCAGCCAAGAAGTCCCATCACAGTCCTCTCAGATGATGAGGGCTATATGTTAGAAGAAGAGCAGTTTATTCCTGAGATCAAGGTTAAAACTAAGATTAAAGAAAATCAAACTATAGAGGACAAAACCACAAAGCCTAAGAAAGTCAAAAAGTTGGAAGTGGTAGAGTTAGCATCTATTCGGTACCAAGGGAAGAAATTAAAAATGATGGGAGAAGCAGCTACTTTCTGGAGACCTAAAACTAGGTCGAAAAACAAATTAAGGTTAAATATGAAAAAGATTTTAAATCCAAAATTGAAGGCTGATAAGGTGACTATCTCTGATGAAGAACCCATGGAGGAGGAGAAATCAAAGAAAGATGAATTGCAGCCAGGTAAAAAGGAAGAAATTAGGTCAGAAAAGGTAGCAGGTGAAGGAAACTCCAAGTCCATCATTGAAGACATTCCTGGAAAATTGTTGACAGAAGAGATTAAGTCAGTACAGGCCACAGATGATCCAAGCCCCACCATTGAAGATACTGCTGAGAAGCTATTGACAGAAGAAGCAATATTTAAGAAGTTTGACATGTTTTGCAAACCTAATGAGGAGCAAGATGCTGCAATAGAAAAACTGGTTAATTCTGACAAGGAGAATTTGAAGAAGACTGTCAAACAGTATAAACATCAAATGAATTATATGCAGGAAGTTAATGATGGTCTAATGATGGCAAATAGAAGATTAAGAGAAGATCTTCAAGATACTCATGATAATTTTCAGGAGTTAGTGATTGATGCAAAGGAAGTACTCAGAAGAAAAAGGGTTGCTGATAAGCACTGCTCAGAATTAGAAAAGACTGTTGAAACCTTGCAGCATGAAAATGAACACCTACAGAAAAGGATAGCTGAGCTGGAGCAAAAGCACAAAAGAATGAAGAAAAGATCCTCAAGTCCAGATGGCATATCTTTGCTCGTGGAGGCATCGAAAGAAATCTAAGGCAGTTAGGTTCATTTAAGACATTTTGTTAAAGAAATTGCTATTTTTAGCAAAGATGTAATTTTGTAAAAATGTAATTGTTACTTTACCTAGTCTAGTCATTCGATGGAGAATTAGTAGGAAATACCCTAACTGTTTTTGAGAAGAAAAACTATTTAGAGAGGGAGGAAAGACATTGTAAGGGTTCGAATTTTTGGAGAGCTTTAGGAGGTCTGCAAGCTGTTGATTCTTCCAGACTTGTTCACTGCTAAGTATTGCAAACTCTCATATGCATTTTTGATGAAACTATGAATATATGACTCCTTATCTCACTTCTGATATGTATTGGCTTCATTTTGAACTTATATAGTTTCTTGATTGACAAATTCATTTTTGGTTTTATGTGTAATTTCCAGTGATGCTTGTCTTTTATTGTATGAACTTCATTGCAATCTTTTGTTGGATTCCTGAGATATATATGCATCTTCATGGATATATGTGTATGAATTAGTTTTTATTTATCTGCTGAATGTATTCCCTTATGCTCTTGAAGTTTCTAACCAAAACCTACAAAACAAAACCCTAAAAACCTAGTTTGGATTGATTTTATTTTTGAGATTGTGTTGGCTTGTTACCCTAGCCTTAGTAACAATTTCTGACACAAACATCTTTGGCGCCGTTGCCGGGGACGAAGCTGAAGCATATCTTCCCTGGGATACTCATCATTTTTCTGGTTTAAGAGGTGGACTTGAACCAGCAGTTTTTGAAGGCTATTTTCACCAAAAAGAAGTCACACTGGCTTCTAAAGGGATTGGGACCAGGAATAAGCCTGTTTCTCCATTAAAACTGGGTGTGACAGACCCTGAGCAGATTTTGAAAACAGCAAACAAACTCAGAAAATCTCGATCTTTGCCAGCTTCCTGTGACTCTCACCAGTTGGGTGAATCATTAGACCCAGCTGAAATTTCATCCTGTATAACACCTATCCTTTCTGAGAACACTTTTCAGGTTTTCACTAATCCTCAAAGTTTTTTGAAAGCTAAAACCTCTTCCCCTGATAAAATACCAATCTTTCAGTTGAAGGTAGGAAGAAATCCTTTTCAAAAAAGTTTTAGTCAAATATCTTCCTCCTCAAGATCTCAGTCTAAACCTTAGTCCACAATGGCGGCCCAAAATCCACCTATGGATATGATGGATAGAATGGTAGCAGCTAGGTATGCACCATTAGTTTTACCTCAGCCTCTACATGCATTGCCTAGAGGTGATTACCAGAAATATATGCCTAGATTCAATGGACAAGGGGAAATCACTGCTGAGGAACATTGGGAGGCTTTCATGAGTTATGCTGACAATCAGAATATTGAAATTAAAGATGTGTGGATGAGGGTATTTGTTCAGAGTCTAGATGGAGATGTAAGAAAATGGTTTAGAGATTTGCCTGCTAACTCCATTACTATTATTGAAGAACTCCATGAGCTTTTCATGAGACAATGGGGAGATACGAAAGATCACACATACTATATAACTGAATTTGGAGCTCTCAGAAGAAAGAAAGATGAAACTGTTGCAGATTTTTCCAAGAGGTTTAATAAGATGTACAGTAGAATTCCAGCAGAAATTAAACCCACTGAAACATCAGCCAAGTTGACCTATGCCAATGCTTTTGATCATGAATTTTCTTTATTACTCAGAGAAAGAAGACCTATCACCCTGCTGAACATGCAAGATGCAGCCCTAGAGGTAGAGTCTAATTTGTTAGCTTCAAATAGACTTAAGAATGAAACATCTCAGCAGCTGTATGAAAGAAAGGGAAAGAAAGAAGCTGTCACAGCAGGCTCTGCTTCTCAATCTGCTGAGGCCAAGATAGATGAGATGGCCAAAATGGTTAAGGTCCTTACTGCAAAGTTGAATAAACTTGAGCTTGAAAAGAATTCTGCTAAACCTGCTCCAGAAGCTCAGAGGAATCCAAATAACCAAAATCAATTTAGGAGACAATTTGCACCTAGATTCATGCCAAGGGAGCGAAGAAATAATGACATCCAGCAAGAAAGGAGAGAAAATGAAGATCAAAAAGTGCCCCCACCTTTTCAAAATAATTTGGTTGATGAGGAAGAAATTGATCAGCATCTGCTTTTTGAAGAAACTGAGACTGATCAGGACATGAACCACATTGGAGATAAAATGTTTACAGGCTTTGTTACTGAAGAAGATTTTCTAAATTCTGAATATTATGATGCTGATTTATATGAGGTTGAAGATGAATTGGAGTTTGAAAAAACTGCTGTAAATGCTGCCACTAATCAGAATGGAATTAAGAAAATCATTAATCTCATAACTGGACCGAAACAAGTAGTTCAAGCTCCTAAGAAGAAAGCTGCTGTTCCTGCTCCAGTTATTCCTGATAAACCAACTGCTGATCCTGTAGCAGAAAAGAAGCAACCTGTAGAAAAACCTAAGAAGAATACAGAAATTGAAGAGGTAAATAGGTCAGGTCAAAATTTCAGTTTGGAAAATGAGTTAGGAAAACTTAAAATTCCTGTGCCATTTTCTGAGCTTATAAAAAATCCATTATACAAGAATACAGTTTTGAAAGTAATGAATATGCCAAATAATCAGCCAGTTTCAGATACAGTGAATCTCCAGGAAGAAAACCCTAGAATTTTTATTGGATCAGCTTTGGCTGAGAAGACTGAAAACGAAGCTGGTGCTTCTCCTCCTTTCTATATAACTCTGACTGTGCATGAGCAGATGATTCATAACTGTCTGTTAGATTCAGGAGCATCCCATAATTTAATGCCAAAATCTGTGATGGAATCCCTGGGCCTTAATGTCACTAAGCCTTACCATGATCTATATGCTTTTGACTCCCGAGCTGTAAAATGTCTAGGAGTGATAAAAGATATGGTTGTCAATCTTACTCAGTTACCCATGAAAAGTGTAATAATGGATGTTGTGGTAGCTGACATCACACCAAAATTTGGTTTACTTCTGTCTCGGTCATGGGCTAAGAAAGTTGGGGGAACATTACAGATGGACCTCTCTTATGCAACTATTCCTGTTTTTGGTGGAGAAAACAGGAGACTTTATAGAGAGCTACAGTTGGCTTACATAGTCACAGATGAGAAAAACCCTACAAATCACCCAATGTATTCTGTGGATAAAGACCTTGGTTCATGCATACTACAGTTTAGTGAGGAAGATAATTCTGCTGGTCTGTTACAAGTACAAAAAGATCAGCCTGTAAAACACAGTCAAGAAGAGCAGGATGTATTGTGGCAGTTGTATTTTGATGGGTCTTCATGCAAAGAAGGTGCTGGAGCTGGAATTTTATTGATTTCTCCCGGGGGTGAAATGGTGAAACTTATGTATAAGTTAGAATTTGCTACCACCAACAACATTGCTGAGTATGAGGCCCTGCTACTGGGATTGAAGGCTGCTAAAGATTTGGGAATTCAGCAAATTTCTGCATTTGGCGACTCCGAACTAGTTGTTCAACAAGTGAAGAACAAATATCAAGTAAAGCAGGGTTTGCTGAAAGTATATCGAAATGAGGTATGGGATATGCTTGAGAACTATTTTATAGCATTTAATATCACTCATATTCCCAGAAATCATAATGAAACTGCAGATTCTTTAGCCTTGGCTGCCACACACTTCAGAATTCCAAAAACCACTCAATTAAGGTATCCAATAGAGGTGAGATATAGACCATGTGTTCCAGATAATGTGAGACATTGGAGGGTTTTTGAAGATGACATTGAAATAAAAAAATTTCTTGAGCTTGTAGATGAATTTTCAAACAATCAAATTGATCAAGAAATAGATGAAAGTGATGAACAGTTAGATGAATTTGCTGCAGAAGAGATAGCTGGGCATAAGATTATTGAATTGAAGAGCAATTTCATTCCAAAAGGTCTAGTACCTTTAGAAAGAATATTCACTAAAGATGATACACCTTCCAGACCAGTAATGCAATCTTCAGAAGACAATGTAGAGGAGTACAATATTGGTTCAGCAGAACATCCCAGAATGGTAAAACTGTCTAAAAACCTAACAGCTGAGCAAAGAAGTAGATATATCAGGCTGTTGAGAAAATATATAGATGCATTTGCTTGGTCTTACAAGGAACTAAAAACCTATGATACAGCAATTATCCAGCACAAAGTTCCTTTGAAACCTAATGTCAAACCTTTCAGGCAGAAACTAAGAAGAATCAATCCAGCCTTGTTCCCTGTAATTGAAAAAGAATTAAAGAAGTTGTTGGATGCAAAAATAATAGTGCCTCTTAGGTATTCTTCTTGGGTAGCCAATTTGGTTCCTGTTAGAAAGAAGAATGGAGAGATTCGATTATGTGTTGACTTCAGAAATTTGAATCGATCATCATTAAAAGACAATTACCCTCTCCCCAAGATTGAACAGGTTTTGCAGCAGGTGGTTGGAGCTCAAAGGATTTCTATGCTAGATGGTTTCTCAGGATACAATCAGATTGCCATGCATCCTGATGACAAAGAAAAGACAGCTTTTACAACCCCCTGGGGGACATTTATGTATGACAAAATGCCTTTTGGTTTGATGAATGCTGGAGCAACCTTTCAGAGAGCTATGGACATTGCATTCGTGGGTGAAAAAGATAAGTTTGTAGTTATCTATCTGGATGATATCACTGTCTTCTCAAAGTCTGATGATGAACATTTGAAGCATTTAGAACAAACCTTCATAAAATGCAGGAAATTTGGTTTATCTTTAAACCCTAAAAAATCACATTTTGCTGTGCAAGAAGGTAAGTTGCTTGGCCACTTGGTATCAGCTGATGGTATCAGAATTGACCCTGAGAGAGTCAAAGCAATACTGAAGATTAGCTTGCCCAGGAGTAAAAAGGATGTGCAATCATTTATTGGCAAAATCAATTTTCTGCGATGGTTTATTCCTAATTTTGCTGAAACAATTAAGCAAATTACAGCCATGTTAAAAAAGGACCAAGAAGTCAGGTGGACTGTTGAAGCAAAGGCAGCTTTTGAGAAGATTAAAGTGGCTCTGACTGAAGCACCTGTTCTGGTGAGTCCAAATTTTGACAAAGAATTTCTTACATTTTCTTTTGCTTCAGAAGACACCATTGCTGCTGTCCTACTTCAGAAGAATGAGGAGGGATTGGAACAACCAATTGCCTTTTTCAGCAAAACACTTAGAGATTCAGAGCTGAAATACAGTATCTTGGAGAAACAAGCCTATGCTCTGGTAAAGGCTTTAAAATTCTTCAGAATTTATATTTTACACTCCAAGGTTGTTTCCTTTGTTCCAAATGCTGCAGTGAAGGATGTTTTGACACAACCTGATAGTGAAGGAAAGAGGGGAAGGTGGATTGCCAAAATTATGGAATATGAAGTGGAAATTAGACCTACTAAGCTGGTCAAAGGACAAGGATTGGCCAAACTGCTGGCTGACTCAAATTGTCAGGCATTAGGATTACATGCTATGACAGAAGAATCAGCACCTGAAGAAAATCAAATAATCTTGGAAAAAGAAAGAATCATGGATTCTTATTCATCTTCAGATTGGTATGCTGACATTGTCCATTTTCTGTTATTTTTGCAATGTCCAGAACATTTAGACAGAAAAGCTGCCAAGTCCCTGAAATTGAAAACTACCAAATACTGTCTGATAGAAGGTCAATTGTTTTGGAAAGATCCAGCAGGAATCTTATTAAGGTGTCTAGATCAAGCTGAAATAAAAGAAGTGATTTCAGAATCTCATGAAGGAGCTTGTGGAGGACATAAATACTGGAAAACAACGGCCTATAAAATTTTAAGAGCTGGTTACTATTGGCCTTCACTTTTCTCAGATGTCTATCACCATGTGAGAGCTTGCGTACCATGTCAAAAGTTTGCAGGTAAACAGAAGTTGCTGTCTTTACCTTTGAAGCCTATTGTAGTCAATGCCCCTTTTCAGCAGTGGGGTCTGGATTTTATTGGAGAAATTAATCCAGCATCTTCAGGCCAGCATCATTGGATTTTGACTGCCACAGATTTCTTTACAAAATGGGTGGAAGCTATCCCGACAAGGAATGCTACAGATAAGGTGATTATGGATTTTATTGAAAATAATATTCTTAGCAGGTTTGGTTGTCCACAAAGATTGATCACTGATAATGCCAAAGCATTTAAATCCAAGGCAATGGTGGTTTTTTGTGAGAAAAATGGCATTGAACTTAAACACTCAACTCCTTATTATCCTCAGGGAAATGGTCAGGCAGAATCATCTAATAAAAATATCATTCAATGCATCAAGAAATTGCTCAAACAAAATAAAAAATCCTAGGATTCAATGTTGAAATATGCATTATGGGCAAATAGGATTACTGTAAAACAAGCCATTGGTACTTCACCCTTTCAGCTGGTTTATGGAACAGAAGCAGTATTTCCAGTACAATTGGGAATCCCAGTAATGAAGTTCCTCCAAAATTCTCAAGAGGAACCAAATGATTTACAAAGGAGAATTTTTGAAATGATTGAGTTACAGCAGAACAGGGAGAAGGTAGACAAAGAAGCCCAGCTGTATAGAGCTAAAATGAAAACCAGGTTTGACAGAAATATCAAAGATCACATTTTTTCAGAAGGTGAGATGGTTTTAAGATGGGATGCAAGAAAGGAACAGAAGGGGAAACATGGAAAATTTGATAATTTATGGTTTGGCCCTTTTCTGATAGCTAAGGTTTTGGAAAATAATACTTTCATATTGCAGTCCTTGGAAGGAGAGGAATTGCTCAGCCCTGTTAATGGGCGATTCCTCAAGCATTTCTATAGTTAAATGAAGATCATGGTCACTTTTCATTGTATATACCGGTGTGAGTGAGATTAAATAAAGACTCCATAGCCCAATGGAAGACTGAAGGCACTAGTCTACAAGTTCTTGAAGCCTCACAGGGAGGACTTCATCCCGCAGCTGGAGCCAGATGTTAAGTCAGTAAATTTTTCTGCATTTTTAGTTTTTCTCCCCATTTTTGGTTTAATTTTTTGAGTCTACCTTAGTTAATTTTTTGTTTTCAGTTTTGGTTTTTGTCTTCTTAAGAACCTTATGAGTGATTGAATAAATTTTGAACCTAGTCCTTTCAGATTTCATTTTATTTTGGTGAATTTTTATATTGAAAAGGATTCATATGTTCAAAGGAAGAATCATCAATGACTTTAGAGAATGGTTGAACTTATGTCCTAAACCAAATAGCTGCCAAAATCTCTGACAAATTGGCAAAAAGTTAGAAAATTGCTAAATTTTGGTTAAAAGATATTCTTGTAGCGCTACACCAAAGTTTAACACAAAGCGCGCTACAGGAATATCGTGGCATGAAATTTTTGTAAATTTTCGATCTGATTTCAATCATGATGCAGAGTGAGAGTATCTAATCGCATTATGTGAGTGTTTAACACGTGTTTGCACTATTTTGAGCATGATGTTAATTGGTTGTTAATCACGAAGAGAAAACAAGGGCATCATTACATGTTATGCGGGTTCAGTTGCACAGAGACCAGCCAATTCCGGGTTTAGCTGTCAATTTTCTCTTGTCACACGCATCATCACAGAGGAGGCAGTGTTTGTGCAGGAGTGTTCACTGTTAAACGGTGGATTGTGTCGCTGTGGAAAGGAGACAGGTGTGTTCAGGCGCCAGCGAAAATTAGGGCTTTTGAATTCATTCACCTGGGACTAAAAAATCGATATGAGGACACCTGTGCTCGAAGGAGGACATCATTGACACCTCAAATTGAAGACATTAAGCCACATTGGACGAGTAATTGACAGGTATTATGTTATAACCCGTATAATTGGAAAATTTGGGTTTTTGCTGCTGCACGATTTTTCTGAAAAAATTGGTTGCTGAGGAGGATGTAATAGATCGTAAGATGAGGAATTCACTACAGAAATAGTCACCTGAAGCCAGTTAGGAGGAATTTGCATGAATGTTTCTCTCATGACCTAATGTTTTAAACATCAGAATATACAGAATAGGGCGTCGAAAAGACTCACAGAATTAGCTGTAGAACTCTGTTTTTACACAGAAGGGAGTCTGCTAGCTTGATACAGGTGTTACACAGAAAGGTCTGTTAATTTGTGCAGGTGATTGAAATATCACTGAAATTGTTATAACCTGCAAAATTAGTTGCTCAGAAAACAGCTTATAAAACATTTCTGAAACCTAAAACTAGACTGTTCCTGTTCCCTAAAAAGAAAGATATGGGAAAAAGCAGTAAAAGTGGCAAGGTTAACAGGGCTGAGCCCACAGATTTGACATGGATTCAGAAACTTCCAGATTGTGCAGAGCTTTTCCAGCAGGCAGGATGGTTGAAATTTTTCAAGAAAATAGATGGTTTTAATGCTCAAGTGTCCTGCAATTTTGCCAAAGGACTTAAGAATGAGATGATTATAATGGATCCTTTGAGATTCAAATTGACTGTGGAATTAATATCAGAAGCCACTGAGATTAGTAATGAGGGTGAGCACTGGTTCAAGAAGTCTCCTTTTGAGTTTGATCCTCAAAGATACTTATTGCCCAATGTTATTCCTGACTGGAACAAAGGTATTCTCATACATAATTTCAGGAGGGAATGGATTGAACCTATAAGGATTCTTCAGAGTTATGTGACTTGTGAAGGGAGGTATTCATTAGTGTTCAAATATCATCTCAGGTTCCTACAGCACATGGCAGGGGTTTCTAAAATGAATTTGCCATTCTTTTTCTTTAAAAGCCTGCAGAAAATGTCAAGCAAAATAAAACAGCATGATGATCATACTTCTCAATCACTGTTTCATCATGGTCTCATTAAGCTAATTATCTCTACAGTGTTGCAGCATGAGGAAAAAACTTGGGACTTCTTTTTGTTTTGGTCAGGAGTTCATCCTAAAGGAGAAGACCAACAACCCAAAAGACAAACTGACAAGGGAAAAGTAATGATACAAAAGTTAGGGCATTCAGTTAAACCTGCAAAGAAACATGACATTAAAGATAAAAAGAAAACAAGGCAGGTAGCAGATGAAGGACAGAATGATAGTCAGCCTCAGGAATTTCCAGAGCACAATAAGGTCAAGTTCTCATTATTTGATGATAAAAAGGAAGAAGAATTTCTTGAAAAGAAGTCATCACCTACAGCAGATTTTCAAGAAGAGAAGAAAATTGACATCAAAGTGATTCCTGTAGCTAAGGAGAAGTTCATAATCAGCCAAGAAGCCCCATCACAGTCCTCTCAGATGATGAGGGCTATATGTTAGAAGAAGAGCAGTTTATTCCTGAGATCAAGGTTAAAACTGAGATTAAAGAAAATCAAACTATAGAGAACAAAACCACAAAGCCTAAGAAAGTCAAAAAGCTGGAAGTGGTAGAGTTAGCATCTATTCGGTACCAAGGGAAGAAATTAAAAATGATGGGAGAAGCAGTTACTTTCTGGAGACCTAAAACTAGGTCGAAAAACAAATTAAGGTTAAATATGAAAAAGCTTTTAAATCCAAAATTGAAGGCTGATAAGGTGACTATCTCTGATGAAGAACCCATGGAGGAGGAGAAATCAAAGAAAGATGAATTGCAGCCAGGTAAAAAGGAAGAAATTAGGTCAGAAAAGGTAGCAGGTGAAGGAAACTCCAAGTCCATCATTGAAGACATTCCTGGAAAATTGTTGACATAAGAGATTAAGTCAGTACATGCCACAGATGATCCAAGCCCCACCATTGAAGATACTGCTGAGAAGCTATTGACAGAAGAAGCAATATTTAAGAAGTTTGACATGTTTTTCAAACCTAATGAGGAGCAAGATGCTGCAATAGAAAAACTGGTTAATTCTGACAAGGAGAATTTGAAGAAGACTGTCAAACAGTATAAACATCAAATGAATTATATGCAGGAAGTTAATGATGGTCTAATGATGGCAAATAGAAGATTAAGAGAAGATCTTCAAGATACTCATGATAATTTTCAGGAGTTAGTGATTGATGCAAAGGAAGTACTCAGAAGAAAAAGGGTTGCTGATAAGCACTGCTCAGAATTAGAAAAGACTGTTGAAACCTTGCAGCATGAAAATGAACACCTACAGAAAAGGATAGCTGAGCTGGAGCAAAAGCACAAAAGAATGAAGAAAAGATCCTCAAGTCCAGATGACATATCTTTGCTCGTGGAGGCATCGAAAGAAATCTAAGGCAGTTAGGTTCATTTAAGACATTTTTTTAAAGAATTTGCTATTTTTAACAAAGATGTAATTTTGTAAAAATGTAATTGTTACTTTACCTAGTCTAGTCATTCGATGGAGAATTAGTAGGAAATACCCTAACTGTTTTTGAGAAGAAAAACTATTTAGAGAGGGAGGAAAGACATTGTAAGGGTTCGAATTTTTGGAGAGCTTTAGGAGGTCTGCAAGCTGTTGATTCTTCCAGACTTGTTCACTGCTAAGTATTGCAAACTCTCATATGCATTTTTGATGAAACTATGAATATATGACTCCTTATCTCACTTCTGATATGTATTAGCTTCATTTTGAACTTATATAGTTTCTTGATTGACAAATTCATTTCTGGTTTTATGTGTAATTTCCAGTGATGCTTGTCTTTTATTGTATGAACTTCATTGCAATCTTTTGTTGGATTCCTGAGATATATATGCATCTTCATGGATATATGTGTATGAATTAGTTTTTATTTATCTGCTGAATGTATTCCCTTATGCTCTTGAAGTTTCTAACCAAAACCTACAAAACAAAACCCTAAAAACCTAGTTTGGATTGATTTTATTTTTGAGATTGTGTTGGCTTGTTACCCTAGACTTAGTAACAATTTCTGACACAAACACATCTCAACGTGTGCACCCACACATATGCATGCAAATTCACAACATTTACGTAATATTTTGATGTGCACTCACTCAATGCCTTCTTGCATGGATTCATGAATACCACAATGTTATGTTATTAATTTTACCATGATGTTTTGGAAAGTATGGCTATTGCCTCAACACATCACCCAACCATCTCCCCAATCACTGAGTTAACTTATATGGTTGCATTCCTTCTCCACTATAACATTACCATTCCAATCACATTATGGCCTTAACCATGACTATCTCATATGGAATACACTACAACAGGACCATAAGTCATCACTTGCTTTGGTTGTTAAACTCACAACCAACATACACAAATGGCATGATATAATTTCATATGAATGCATTGAGGTTTCTAAGAAACTATAGGGTGTAAGGCTCTTTGCCTTCACTTACCCACACCTCACCAACTCGGTAAAATGACATTCACATTCAAGCACTCAGTACCACATGCAAACCAAATCAACATAGTTTAAACATAGTTGAAGGGATCTTACCAAATCCTCTTTCAACATTCATGCAATTAAGCACAAATAACCATTATCTACATGAGTGTCATTAACATCGCTTGATGT
Organism: Larix kaempferi; assembly: GCA_027924585.1. Classification (NCBI taxonomy): domain Eukaryota; kingdom Viridiplantae; phylum Streptophyta; class Pinopsida; order Pinales; family Pinaceae; genus Larix; species Larix kaempferi. The sequence continues at coordinate 36,495,899 of BSBM01000510.1, forward strand.
TACCTGATTAGTTGTCTTCTTACCAAGGCTTCACAATCCTTTTTCCAACCTCATGATCATATATTTGTTGCCCCAACCTTTCTTCATAAGGTTGTTGGTCATATGAAACAATCATCATCCACATCCTTAGCCATGCTTCGGTTGTCTTTGGTCCTACAACCAATGCGAACACAACTAATTATTAGCAACCACAATAATTATCTTAAGTGTCTCATTGCATATGTAAAACCTCACTATTTTACCAATATGCAACATCATATACATGCACAAACATTTTCACATGCACTGTGCAATGTTTATTAATATGCCATCTAGTGCATATTCATTTCATTTATCTAATCTCTTGCATTTTCAATCATGCTTCTATGTTCTGATTCCTAGAACCATTATCAAAAACATTAATTGTCATCAACCATGGACAATACCATTTAATCTACTACTCTCTTGCATTTCCAACATTCTTATGCCATAATTTATTGCATGAAAACTTCATAATTATAAATACATTATCAAGAGGGTAGTGGAGAGATTCTCCCTTCCAATTCCCCATCCTGATATGGAGCCCCTCCTCCACATGGCAGTTGATCATTTTGTTGGATTCCCTACCAAGCACACAAGCAATCATTAGCTATGATCTTCTCACTAATTAGAAATTCAATACATATACATATGTAAAACATTCCTACTTGCTATTTTCCAAGCGTGCATTTCTTATGCTGTAAACATAAATAGTTTAAGGTGAGAAAATTGCCTCTTTCATCCTCTATAATGGATATTGATCCCACAACCCTTTTATGTGATTCATAGTGCACATTCCAAGCATAGAGAATGCCTTTCATACATTCAACGACTGTCTCCAAGGGACGACGGGGGTCAAGGGGGCTTGCCCCCTTGTAGCTCACCATTGCAGGGCGGGTAGAGGGCATCGCCCTCGTTTTTTTTGTTATTTGTAAATCCTTCGATTTCGCACAATCTAGCGCATAACTTCAAGGCCATTTTTAAATTTTTTTGGCGCTTGAAATTCATCCTGGAAAACTATTCAAATTCCTTGCATCGACGGAATTATCATTTTTCCTCCGACCATTTCGACGATTTTAAGCTCTTCATCACCGACCGATATCCTCCAGCTGTTTCGGCGATTTTGAGCTCTTCATCACCGACTGATCTCCTTCGACTGTTTCGGTGATTTTAAGCTCTTCATTGCCAACCGATTTCCTCTGACCATTTCGACGATTTTAAGCCCTTCATTGCCGACCGATCTCCTACGACTGTTTCGACGATTTTAAGGTCTTCATCAACAACCGATCTCCTCTGACCGTTTCAGCGATTTTACCGCATTTCCGTCGACCGTTTTGGAGAAAATTCATGATTTGGTCGCTGACCGCATCGCTACGAAATGCGTCGCTGGACTCTGCTCAACTCGCTGACTGTTTCAGCATTTCTGCCTGATCTTTGCTGACACAGTGTTAGACAAATTTTCAAAAACACTTAGAAAATTTTTTAGATTTTGAAAATTTTCTTAATGATCCGTGTTGAGTAAGAAGCATACTTACCTCTGCAAGTTGTCTGATTTGTCCCATTAGGCCCAATGTTGTAGCCTACGCTCTGATACCAATCTGTCACGTCCCCTCCCATCAATCCAACGCAAGGAAGGGAACATGATACCAAATTCTTGGGGCTTTTACATAAACTCATCCCATTTCATTAGATTCATACGAATAAAACAAATGTGTGCAAATGCAAATCAAGCAAACCTGCACAGCGGAAATAAACTGTCCACACACATTTCTATGCATACAACATACCAATACAATCATCAAATTCAAAACATTGCAAAAGTAAATACACATAAAGAATATACTCCTCTTTATTGTGGAATGGTCCCAAGCAACTAGTTATGTCGTTGCAATGTTCCACCCAACCATAGGCTAGTTGTGTTCATCAATCTTTCAACACAACTGCCACCCCTGAGATGGGCATGATTCTATAAGGAAAAGAGGATTCTCAAGCTCATATACAGCCAAATAAACATTGCATCTAAGCCAAGCTAGTCCACAGCTGGGTTTATCAGGCTAAATATGAACCCTCTTCATTTTTAGATGCTTGCACTCAAGCTCAAGCCTGAACAATGGATACCCATAACCCATACCCCAACATACTCTATCTACACACAACAAGCACAATCATTGGGAATGGATACACATGTTTAACAATGTGATTTACAAACAGGATGGCCATGGGCTTTCCTCAAATCGTTTCCAGCCAAAAATAGATTGTGGGATGGGAAAAACAATCACAGGGAGGAAAATCGATTTCTCTCCCAACTATCTAAGCACTCAGTGGCCAAAATGGTCTCTATGGAACCCTAATTCGATTCCCCTTCTTCCCCACTGGTATACAACACAAAAGTGCCCTTCTCCTAGCTGAGAATGAAGGAAATCACATAATTTCGATGGAGAAAAACGCTCAGCCAGCTCCCAACTCGTGAGAGATCCAAATTGGTTGATGGGTAATGGATTGTGTAGCAATTTCGTGGCTCCTTTCTTGCCAAGGAATCCAAACATGATTTTCCATGTAGGGTGGCTTTCCCATACCCGAATTTGGACAGCCATACCTTCCATTCCCCAAGGCATTAACTATTTCAACCACTCTTGGAAGAAATAAATGATTGGGTACAAAATTCAACATGGGTAGTTGAGGGTTTTATGGGTTCTCTCATTAAAACTTGGCTTCTCTTGATTGGCTCCAAGGGTTTGAATATTTCCCTCCCAATTCCTTGTAAAAGCATGCCCCCATCTTTTGTTGCATTGCATAGCTAGTTGTGGGTATTTCATTAAAATGCATATTTACATGATATTAGCAATTCCATTGTGTCTAGCTAGCACGTAAACCATATGCATCACTAAATCGATGGCGGGGCCTTGGCCTTGAGCTCCTCACCACGATTTTATAACAATATTACATCATTTACATTTTAATGCAATGGGGTCAAAATCAGGATATTACACCTCTTTGATTGCATGAGAAGTTGTTATGTATTTAGCCTCTGTAGTAACAATGGACTATGTCCTACTCATCCAACTGACCTCCCCACCAAATAATTTGAAAACATGTCCATTGGTCAACCTTATATGGTCAAGATATCCAGTCCATACGGAGTCAACAAAACCATGTACACTTATTGTTTTATTATTTTCAGGTTTCTTTGGTAGTAGATTGCATAATCCATTGTGCCACACAAATACCTAAAAACTATTTTAACAACAGTCCAATTCTATTTCCTAGGTTTCAACATGTACCTTCCCAATACTACCACTGCATGGGAAATATCAAGTCAAGTACATACCATTGCATATGTTGGACTACCTACAACACTAGTATAGGGCACATGTGCCATGTACTCTATCTCTTTCGATGTCTTAGGATACTGTTAAACAAATAATTTAACTCATATAAGAAAGTATACCTTAAATGGTTTTCACTCATGCATGTTAAAGCATTTCAAAACTGTTTCAACATATGTACTCTGATTTAACTAAAGCCTTCTACACACTCGATCTCTTTTAATTTCCATTCCTAGAATGAAACGAGCTACACTGATATCCTTCATGTCAAACTTGGAGGACAATTGTAGTTTCACCTCCCTCATCATATCCACGTTGTTTCCAATAAACAACATATAATCAACATAAAAAACTACATATATAAAATGATCACCACATTTCTTGCTATACACACAATGATCATCCTAACTTCTCACAAAACCTAGCTGTTAGATCTACATATCAAACTTTTGGTACCACATCCTAGGTGATTGCTTTAAACAATAGAGGGACTTATTAAGCTTGCAGACCAATTCCCTTTCCCCTTTCACTGTGAATCCTTCAGGGTTATTCATATAAATTTATTCTTCAAGACCACCATGAAGAAATGTTGTCTTCATGTCCATCTATTCTTTTTCAAGATCAAATGGTGCAACTAAATACATTAGTACCCTAATGAAATTTAAATTTACAACATGAGAGAATATCTCACCAAATTCGACTCCCTCAACTTGGGAATATCCCTGTTCTACTAGTTGAGCCTTGTGCTTCTCAACCAAGCTTGATGCATTTATCATTTTCTTAAATACCCACTTACTTCTGATAGGTTTCCTTCCATTTGGTATTGCGACCATACCCCATGTTTTACTCTTCTCAAGGGCCCCATTTATTCTTCCATGGCATTTTTCGAGAGTTTACCCTATGTCAAGTCAATCACATCCTTTACCGACTTGGGATCCTATTATATGGTAGTTAATGCAAAATTATAGGGAAAACCACTTGGGAAGAAAACCTCCCATCAAAATCAACATGGAATACAGCATAATAAGTCTCTCCAAACTCCAAGCAAGTGAGAACTTGGTCAAATGTCTGGAGGAATCTTCTTCTTGGGAAGAAATGGAATGTGCTCACCAGACTTGAAAACCCTGAGATCAAGTCCAAATGAGACTTGATGATGTCCTCTATCTTCTGTGCAACTCTAAGAGTAGGTGCCAATCATAATCATGCAGTGGATCAGAAGCATAACAGTAAGAGTGAATCTGACCACTCCAAACTGTAATTTTGCCTCTATAGCATCCAATGACACACCAAAAAGGAAACCAAAGAGAGGTTCTGAGTGTGTATGAGCTTAAACAACTAGATAATGATCTTCAAAATTCGAATCAAAAGACATACGAGAGAAATGAGAGGTGTCTCCAACTTCTTTAGGAATTGTGCTAACAACCATGTAGGAATTGGCAAGAGCATGGATAGTGGAAGTGAAAGCGCAACTAACAACCTCACACTGTATAATGGACTTCCAAATAACCATTAGATCACCTTGTTGCAAACCAATGACCGGCAAAGGATCCCCAATATTTGAAGTATGAGAGGAGTATGATGATGGGAGATGGAAATATCTCAGTTCTTCTTCAACAATAGATTTCTGTTTTTTTATCTTCAGTACCTGCAACAAAAAATCTTTGAAATATTATACTGGAAGACTAATTTAATCAAGAGCTCCCCAAGATATGATACCATGTAGGAATTTGAAATAGGTTCAATACCATGATAGAATTCTAATTATAAGCATGGATCTAGAAGCAAAGAAGTCCTCACAAGAATTATTCAGAGATATGCATAAATAAGAAGAAATATTGAAGCCAAAACCACGAGAGACAGAACTCAATTGATGTAAATATCATCTCTATATTATTCAACAATATGAATATAATATATAATACATCTCCGAGAGAGAATTTTAATTCCTTGGAGGCAAGTTTTAAAAGCTTGCAAAAGGAAGGCTTACTAAAAGCAAAAAAACCCAGTAGTGGCAACATTACTTTCCAAATTAGTCAAGGACCTCACGAATGAGCTAAATTAGGTATGGCAGCTAATGAGTGATGAAAATGGAATGTGATGATGGATTTTGGAGAGAAAAATATGGAGTATGTGTTGGCTTAAAAATAGACAGCTTGCCAAGTGCATAAAAACACCTAGCTTTATCCTTATCCACTGAAAAGTAGAAAAAGCAGGACAAAACTGTGTAAGGAAGGAAAGTTATCTTACTAATTCAGGACAGTCATAAAGCAGATAGAATCATATGTAGAATCTTTCTAAGTGCACTCCTGTAGATAATGATGGCAAGTGTGATCCAAAAGAGGCAAGTTGAGGCCAACTACCTAGTCAAACACTTAAGAAAGTATCAAAATGAATAATACTTTATATCCTAAGTCTAAAGTGGGTTTTTAATATTCTAACATAGCTTACATAATCTCCTTGAAGGTAACATTATGTTGTTAGGAATAGACCGCAAAGCAATAAAAATAAAAATGAATGCCGAAATAAAACACAGAAGATCCCAATACAAGAGAGGCACGAATATATGAGGTTCACCCGATATGGGCTACATCCATGGAGAAACAACTAATCCTTCCTTTATTCCATCTAACAAAATGAAGGGATAAAATTCGCAGCACATCTACTGCAACCTACTCTTCTCTCTCTCATAGTCTCTCTCACACATGACACAACCATAATATAATGCCCTCATAAAAAGAGGGTTTCCTTTTAGGGAAAAAAGAAACAACATAACTCCTATCATTTGATCTGTGACCTAATGAAGAATGATCCAAATTGACTATGAAATTACAATATTTTACAAGGAAATTTTTCCAAAAAAATCTCTAATGCCATCGACCCCCTTAGACCCACTGGAAACATTAGTAGAGTGCGACCGGAGGGGGGGATCCCCTCCATACCTCCTCGTCAGGTACTAGGATCCAAACTTGGTTGAAACAAATCCTTTGAATTAGGAAGATAATTAGGCTCCACATCAAACATGGATAATACTAAACATTCTTGTAAGAAGTCAAAATATGAATAAAAGATGCACACCTTGTATTATATGTTCAAAGATTACAATCCTACCTTGTATTTACACATATACATATTACAACACGCAAAATATATTTGAATAATGATGGAATTATGCAGGCTATCTTTCATGAAAACATTTTGGTTCTCACCTACTCTCCTATTATCCATTCCTTGAAAAGTATTTATTTTGAAATAAAACATGCAAGAATTTAAAGAGAAAAATAAATTATAATTTATAAGACTACCAATGCACTAGTGCAAGCTAATGCTTCCCTTTCATGATACATTATTTGCATTGGAAATCTGAAGAAACAACAATATGTTGATTATGATGAATTTTAGAGGTATAAGCACAACGTATTATAATATAGTGCAAAAATACGAAACGTAAGAAAATTAATAAGGTTGATGAATATATAACTTTTATTTATGGAAAATGATTATAAATTAGAGAAATTGACTTTATCCTAACATTTCTATGTTATTTTTTTCTCTAAAATGTAATGTATATGTTTGCATTAAGGACACAGTTTAGTATCAAAATGATGGAATTTATTGAAAAAAAATTGCACCCTTGTACATAATAGTCAATTCTTGTGTGCCACTATTTTTCCATATTTTTTAATGTTAATTTTATATTTCTTTAAAATTAATAAAGTCAATGAATCCTTGAAATAATGAGGTCAACTATCAAGGATGGGTTAAATGGTATTAACTTAACCAATCATTTTATTTATTTATTTTTTAAGTGTAGGCATCCATCTATACTTGTGCACCATATAATTTGTTTTCCAAATGGGAAAGGGAATAAAAAGTTATGCCAGAAACAAAAGACTTGTTTATTTTAGAAATATGAGATATGTACAAATAAAAATCAATAAAAAATAGAAAGCATTATTTTTTTTTTAAACATATATATAAAATCTTCAAACAAAGATTTATAAGTGAGTGTAACTTCATAAGTAATGAATATATGGTTCATATTTAAAAGCATGCTTGTAAATGACTATAAGAATATGGAGTTGGGAAAATGGATTTGTTTTTGTTTATGTAGCTCGAACCAATTGGTTTTCCATTTTGAAGCTAAAACCAAAGTAGATAACTCATCCAACACGTAGATGAATAGAAGCAATCCCACCAAACTTTTTTGAAATTGCAGGAACATGTATGTGTTCCTTTATTACATTTTACTTAATATCCATTTTCATATTCTTATTCAAAAATATTAATAGGATCCTAAGAATTTGGTTTTCAATCTTTGATGATGGTTAAGTTTCTACAAACCATCAAAAATCTTGTGCAGTGGTCTTAGAATATTTGTTCTTGGTTCTTGAGCCTAAGGGGATTTGTTTAAGGAGCCTTAAGGATGTTGCATCTCTCCACCAACCAATGTCAAGGGACCCAGGATTTCATTTCCCTACCATGACTATGGTTAATACCTCAATACCCATCCACGGTGCATGAAACATCTTAATGGAAAACATATCCAACTCATAGAGCAAAGACCCCTTATCGAGAGCTCGTGTTATTGTGTCTAGGGTTTGTTCATAGAAATTGAGCATAAGAAGGATCAATTAGGGATTAAATCCCTTGTTTACCCCATTGACCAATTGGAACAATTCAAACCTATTTCCAGTGGACCAAACCTACCCATGACACCTATATCCCTCTTGAAGGCCTCTGTAGAATCCCCACAGACAATTAATGTGATGGTACAAGGAATCATTCAAGGATCTTGAGTCTAAGAGGATTCAAGTGTTAGGAACCCATGTATTTACTTTGTTAGTATATTGTTGTTGGACGCATATGCTTTGTAAGTCATCCCGTAGTATTTGTTAATCCATAGTTTGTGTTATGGTTGTTGGCGCATATGCTTTGTAAGTTGCCCATAGTTTTGTTGATCCATAGTTTGTATTGGCCCAAGGTTTTGACCCATAATAATTGTTGATCTATATTTTGTATTGGCCCATGGTTTGTATTGACACATGGTATTGACCCATGGTATTGGCACCTAGACTTAGTATATAAGTGTGTGTTGAGCCCTATGAAGGCACCATGAAGTTAATTGTATTGAGCTTGCTCAAAGGAGGTTGCCCCCTCGAAGTGGCCCGTGATCAATATAAAAGTGATTATGAGTTCTGTTATTTCTGATATCTCATGTATTTGCATTAATTAATTATTGCAGTTTCTTCACATCTGGTATCAGAGCACTTTCTTGGGCTCATTGGGTGGAATTTCTGCCAAATTTTTTTTTCGCATTTGTTGCAGCTTTAGATTTGGGAATAATCTCTATCCGCTTAACTGTGGGAAGTACTTGGGCATAAGCCCTAAAATGCATTGTGAGGAGTACCACAGGAGCCCAAAGTAGCTGGCCCATTGAGAGACCTGCCAGTAAAAAGGGCAACGACCCCTACCTGATTGACTAGTTCCCACCCGTGAGGTAAACCAAGAGCTGTTGTTTGTGACAAAGCGGTTATCAGTGTTACCTGAGCCGTGGAGTGAGGGGTACTGCCCCAATACGCAAGCCGTCAGACAACATTGGTGGCCGAGTGAAACACCTGAATTATTAGGAATCCGTACATACCTGGGATCCATATCTATTTTCAACTGAACTGTTGTCGATCACTTCCGCTCCAGATCCAGCCGTTTCAGATCTATTCTGAAAGTCGTTCCAGATCCAGTCGTCGTTTCAGATCCAGCCGTTTTTTATCTCTTCCGCGTCGTTGCAGATCCATATGTTGCGGATCCCTTCCGCGCCGCTGTTGCCAATCCATTTATGAAAAAAAAAAGAAGAAAAAGTATAAAATTCTGTTTTTCGGCCATATCTCCCTTGTTTCAACTCTGTTTTCCCTGAAACTTCACTAACATCCCTGCAATCCCATTCTGCATATTTCATTCCTGAAGACCCTATCCCAAATTCCACTTCCCAAGACCAGAAATCCCACATTTGTCTATTTTTAGGGTTTGCCATAACTTCTTCAATTTTCACCTGATTGCCTTCAAATTTTACCATAGAGTTCCCGCTTCTAAAATCCCCAGTTTTTGCTTCCCTGTCCCTTAGAAAGTGTCGAAAACGTAGTCAAACCCCAATTACCCCTCCGAGTTTTTCCCAAATCCAAATTTCCCCTTACTAAATAAGCTTGTGTTTGTGTTTTTCTATCCATCCCCCCCCCCCACAAAAAAAAAATAAAAAATAAAAATAAATTCCTGGTTATGGTTGTCACTCGCACAGTAGCAAAAACCATGGAGGAAGCACTTGCAGCCATCCAAACCAAACTCCAAGATCTGGATGAAAAATTTCTCAGCCTCCATCTTCAGCATTCAGCCATGAACAACCGACAACCAGAATCTTCTGCAGCCACTGGGTTCTCTTCTTCCATCAATTTTCGTGGGCCGAAGCTTGATTTTCCTCGCTTCAATGGTACTGATCCGACTGGATGGATATACCGAGCAGAACAATATTTCAGTCTGCATAATACTTTTGATGTACAGAAAGTTCCACTTGCATCCTTTCATTTGGAACAAGAAGCCCTTCAATGGTACCGTTGGTACATCAAAGCTCATCCCGAGCCAAACTGGACAGATTTTTGCCAACTCCTTTTGCCACGATTTGGTCCTAGTGCTTTTGATGACTTCACAGGAGCACTCACTAAACTTCACCAAATTGGAACAGTGAGAGAGTATCAGACAGAATTTGAGAAACTGGCCAATCACACAGAATGATTGTCTGATGAATTCTACAGGAGTTGTTTTATCAGTGGTCTCAAGGATGAAATCCGCTCAGAAGTCAAAATGTTCTGTCCCAACACAATGATGGAAGTCCTAGGGTTGGCTAAGTTGGCAGAGGACAAGATCGCAGCTCAACAACGCTCCAAACCCACCTTTGTTCCCTTCAGAAATATGGGTTCCCAATGACCTCCCATCACGCTTGCTCCTTGAACAAATCCTATCAAGCATTTGTCTGAAACAGAGATGCAGGCATGCCGAGAAAAAGGGCTTTGTTATAATTGTGATGAGAAATTCGCTCGGGGACATAGATGTGTTCAACAAAAGCTCTATCTCTTGGATGTGGATTCTCCGCCTGCCTCAGAACTTGGTGAAGAAGCTCTAGATACAGTAGATGTTCAGGTCGACATTCAGCACCCGCCTGTTGACACCCCATCTCAAGACGACCCACCCTAGATCTCTCTCCATGCTGTAACTGGTGTCACCACCCCACAAACAATGCGGGTCAGGGGATAATTCAAGAAGCTCCCTCTTACCATACTCATTGATTCTGGTAGCACTCATAACTTCATTGACCCTCGGATTGCCAAACAGGCCGATTGTTTTGTCCATCCTTGTTCCAACTTTGAAGTCATGGTTTTCAATGGGGGCACCTTACCTTGCAAGGGGAAGTGTCATAATGTGCGTATCTCTATGGAATATTATAACCTGCGCTCTGACATGTTTGCCTTGTCCTTAGGTGGATGTGATGTAGTTTTGGGCGTTCAATGGTTATGCACACTTGGCCCCATCTTATGGGATTTTGATGAACTTTGGATGCAGTTTTCAGTTAATGGGACACAACACAAATTTATGGGCTTACAACGAGGGTCTCTCTGCATCATCAGTTCACATCTCTTGGAAAAGATCCTTAAGAAGAATTCACATGGTTTCATTGCTTAGCTCCATTCCCTTCAGATGCACCCACCAACGGTCTCCATGTCTTTACTTTGTTAGTATATTGTTGTTGGACGCATATGCTTTGTAAGTTGTCCCGTAGTATTTGTTGATCCATAGTTCGTGTTATTGTTGTTGGCGCATATGTTTTGTAAGTCGCCCATAGTTTTGTTGATCCATAGTTTGTATTGGCTCATGGTTTTGACCCGTAATAATTGTTGATCTATATTTTGTATTGGTCCATGGTTTGTATTGACACATGGTATTGACCCATGGTATTGGCACCTAGACTTAGTATATAAGTGTGTGTTGAGGTCTATGAAGTCACCATGAAGTTAATTGTATTGAGCTTGCTCAAAGGAGGTTGCCCCCTTGAAGTGGCCCGTGATCAATATAAAAGTGATTCTGAGTTCTGTTATTTATGATATCTCGTGTATTTGCATTAATTAATTATTGCAGGTTCTTCACATCAAGAATATCCTTGAGGCACTTGTTTTCCTTCAACCTTAACCATTTTCAAGGCCCAGCGATCCATTCTTGGTGTGAAAAGGCTCTTAATGGAATCTATATCCAACCTTGATGCCAAAGACCCCTGAGAGAGGGTTTGTTATATGGTTTGTAGGTGTTGTTCATGGTGATTGAGCCCAAGAAGTGACATTTAGGGTAGAAGGCCCATTATTTTCCTCTTATGAAATTGGATAGACCTCTAGACACATTCATGTTACACAACTAATGTATTGATGGTATGTAGAACACCCTTGGAGGTGATTGTTAATCAACATAGGTCATATATTGAGATTTGAGGGCATGTCGATGGTGCTTGAGCCTAAGAAGCTCTTTTTGGGGCTTGAATATAATACTTCCCTCCCCCAACTAATGTCAAGGGCCTTATGATGTTGTTTCCCTACCAAAACTATGGTTAAGGCCTTGAGACCCATCCATGGTGCATGAAACATCTTAATGACATTCATATCCAACTCCCAGGGAAAAGAACCCCTATTGAATCCTCGTGTTGTTGTGTTTAGGGTTTGTTCATGGAACTTGAGCATGAGAAGGTTCACTTACAACTTAAATCCCTTGTTTAACCCATTAACCATGTGGCACAGTCCAAACCTTTTTCCAATTGAAAAACCCTACCCTTGACACTTGTATCCCACTCGAATGGATTCATGGAACCCCTATAAGGGATTGATGTGATAGTACAAGGAATCATTCAATGCTTTTGAGTCCAAGAAGATTCAACAATATTCCTAAGGCACTTGTTTTCCTTCCTCGACCATGTTCAAGGCCTTACGACCCATCCTCAATGTGGAAAAGCTCTTAATGGAATATATTCCAAGCTTGATACCAAAGACCCCAGAGAAATGGTTTGTGTTATAGTTTGCAAGTGTTTCTCATGACGATTGAGCCCGAGAAGTGGTGTTTAGGGTACAATTCCCATTATTTCCCTCTTATGATATTAGATAGACCTTTAGACACATTCTTGGTGAAAAACTAACATATTGATGGGATACAAAGAACCCTTGGAGGAAATTGTTAACCAATAGAGGTCATATGTGGAGGTTTGAGGACATGTTGATGGTGCTTGATCTTTGGAAACTCTGCTTAGGGATTGGGGATATTGCTTCCCTCCCCCAACAAATGTTAAGGGCTTTAGGATGTTGTCTCCCTACCATGACTATGGTTAAGCCCCCAAGACCCATCCACAATGTGTGAAACATCTTAATGGCACCCATATCCAATGCTTAGGGGAAGGACCCTTATTGAGGGCCTATGTTGTCGTGTCTAGGGTTTGTTCATAGAAATTAAGCTCGAGAAGGTTCAATTAGGTATTAAAGTCCTTTGTTTACCCCATTGACCACCTAACACAGTCCAAACCTATTTCGAGTGGACAAAATCTATGCATTACACATGCACTCACTCAATCTTGCAAAGAACCTCTACAAAGGATTGATCTAATGGTACATGAAATTTAAGGACCTTGATTCTAAGAAGATTCAACAATATCCCTAAGGTGCTTTTTCCCTTCCTCTACCATGTTCAAGGCACTGTCACCCATCCTTGATGTGTAAAATATCTTAATGGAATCTATACCCAAACTTGATGCAAAAGACCCCTAAGAGAAGGTTTGTGCTATAGTTTGCAAGTGTTGTTCATGGTGATTGAGCCCAAGAAGTGACATTTAGCGCACAAGGCCCATTATTATCCTCTTATGACATTGGACAAATGTATAGACACATTCTTGGTGCACAACTAGCTTATTGATGGCATGTAGAGCACCCTTGGAGGTGATTGTTAACCAACGAGGGTTAACCTTTGAGTGGGATTGTTGATGGCATTATGGTTTGATCACTAGGTATGGGTTTTGAGGCCTCGAACTGCCACACCTTATCTCTTGTGAGTATCACTTGCCTCCAAGTCTGGATATGGGGACCATTAGGATGTTTTCACTGCTACGTATGAGTCTTAGTGCCTTACAGAGATTTAGGGGTGGAAACTCAAACCTTACCCTTAAAGGTAACTTCTAATGCTCAAGGTCCATTAATGAGACCTTGAACCACCACATAAGACCTATTTTGGAATATTTGGCTTTTGGAAGGGGATATGCGATGCACTAGAAGGTTAGAAGGTTTTTAGCACTAGAGAAATGTCATGGGGGGGGGGAGACATAGCAATGCGCGAAAGCTTAGGCCTTAGGACCTAAATAAAACTTCTAGGCTTCCAAGACCAAAAAACATCACCTTGAACCACCACACACAATCTCCTACGTGTATCCTTGGCCTCTAAGTGGGGGTATTAGATAGAACTTAGGTATCAAGTTCTAAAGGTAGCTTCTAGGGCTTATGGTTCATGAATGATGCCCTAAAGCACTACAAATGACCCATCAAATTGATTTTTGGCCTTCAAGTGGTGATATAGGAACCATCAGAAGATTTTGAGCACTAGATCTGTGTCTCTTGGCTTTGGAAATGGTCATGGGAGGTAACCTGTGCCTTAGACCCTAGATGAAGCTTCTAAGCATATAGGCCTAAGAACAACACATCAAACCACCCTAAAGGACCTTCTAAGGTATTGTTTGCATTTGAGTAGGGATATTGGTGCCATTAGTAGTTTTCAACATTAAGCATGAGTATTAGGGCCTATGAGTGGACATGGGGATGCCAATGGTTGGTGCAAGGTGGCCAGGGATTGGACTCATAGAAGGTGGCCGTGGTGAATGCATGTGGAATATGGGTACCTACATATAAATTTATAAGATGATTAACATTTTATTTTGTTTATAATATGGTTGACCCTTGCTGATTTGCTTTGGGCAAAAAAACGTGCCAAAAAAAGCCTACTAAAAAGCCTTATAAAGATGGATTTCAGCACTGTACCAAATTATGCATTCACTTAACAAGCACTGAACATAAACAAGTAAACAAACACTAGTTAGATAATAGCTGTTAACAAGTATCAACATAGATGATTTCACCCATAATTTTGTAACTCCCTTATAACTATTTGACATGACATGATATTTAGCAATCCACAATACCCAGCTTCCAGAGACAAACAACGGCTTTGCTTTTTATGTACAGAAATTTGTGAAGGAACTGCCTATGCCCAGCTCATTATACTAAACTAAACAGGAGGTTTTGTTTTGCCTAACACCTATGAAGGGTACTGATAATCCATAATTTGGAAACATCTATGGACAAACTTTCATTGAAACTGCTAATTAATTTGCTAGTCTGTTGAATAAAATCTAGCATAGTTCACACAAATTTGCTGAGGTACTCATCAACAGTCGTGTATTTCACATCCGGGTACAGCTGAGTAGCCTCTACACCATCAGGTCCAATTTCAAAATTCGTTTGATCTCCTTTCACAAAAATAGAATGACTTATTGCTATAATAATATTATTTGGAAATGGTGTCTCTGCAACACCAAGACAGTTTTTGAAACAGTAAGTCCATTATCGATAGTAAAATCCTCAAAAGAAAAGCAATATTTATCACCTTTTTATTAGCATATTTCTGACCCCTATGATTGATCTTATAAAAAGATTACAATTTAGTTGTAGCATTTCATCTTGAAGAAGCAGTGCCCAGGCAAATCATAACGGTTACTGACTACTTTATAAACTACAGCATCATAATTGAATTAGCCAATGATCAAAACTTCTCTAAAATTATGTTTAAAATTTGATGGATTGATTAGGTTTTGCCAGAAATATTATTTCTTCAAAAAAATAATGGGAGAAGGGTTTACAACTTACCTGCTATTAATTTAAGAACCTCCTCTTCTGGGACATGGACCTTTTCGAGAGTCTTGTCGATCTTTTTCTCCCAAATATCCACAACCTCATTGAAGGACAGAGTGTTGGCAGGAAGGTTCAGGTATAAGGTCTTGTTTAAAGTTCTAGGATCGTCCACTGCCTCGATTGTAAATGTTCCAATATCTTCTTCCTTCACATACACAGCTGCATAATCCAGAGAAAATCAATATAGAAATCTTGGTTAGAGAGAAACTGGGCTGAAAATCATTATATAAAGTGCAGTTCAATTAATAAATCTAATAAATCCTTGCTAGAATTAAACAGAGAATGTTGTTGCATTAGGAGATATGAACATAATTTTACACTGTAACTTTCAGGAAAGAATAGTGTGCACACTGTAAAAAAACGGTTAACAAACCTTTGGCATTTCCATCTCCAAGAATGACAACTTTATCCCTGGGAGGGGCTGTAAGGCCATCCTGTGCCAGATTTGGAAGGAAATACCCTGCAAAAGTGTTGCTACAGACGTATGTATAAGGAATGCCCTCTGCCTCGATTGCCCTACGAACTTTGGCTTTCTGCTCAAACACTGTTGTTGCAGGCTCCACTGCATTGGCTTTATCAACATCATTCCCGAACTCAGATGGCAAAAACCTCTGAAAAAGGTCAATCAGTCAATTGGGTTAAATATAAAATTTAAGCAGAGATAAATTAATAGACTTCGCCTCAAAGGGTTTTAATATCTTTCGGCACTTCACTGATCAGGGATTTGATTACGTACCTTGATGGTTCCGACTTCTTTAATAGCCTTGACAATATTGATCTGAATGGCTAACTGTTCTAATCCTACTGTGGAGATTACTACATCCACCTTCTTCACTGCCTCCACAAGGCTTGCATGATCCTCTAATGATCCCTGTAAAAAAAAACATAAAAACCCAATGGTTGCTCGTAGAAACGTTACATGAGAGTATTGCATGGCAGCAGAAAGGAGTGGGATTTTGACTTACATGGAGTATAATAGCACCTGAGGCCTTGAAAGAGTCCAGAAGCTGGGCTTTCTCAGAATTAGAAGAAGCCGTGGACTCTCTGACCAGAAGGAAGGTGGGATGGCCGAGGGCAATGCTGGCTTTGGCAATATGACGACCAATGGTGCTTGTTGCTCCAATTATGAGTATCCTGCTGCCGCTCCCCAGGCTGGCCATGGAATTCAATTGTTGCTCCAATTATTTCTGCTAATCCCAATGGCGATAAGCTAAAACGACGCTGAGAACAAGGTTTTTACGATGATCAATCCTCGGAGTCTGTCGTATTTATGGTGAAGGGTGTAGGAAAATGAGGAGCGGAGGTCGACGTGTAAAGTCCAAGCAATTTGGATGATCGTTGCAAACTGAGGGAAAGTTAGGGTAGGTTAAGTTGTGGTTTGGTTGTAAATTGTCGGAGTTATTCTGTAAGAAAATAATCCATTATTTTTAATAAGGACATATGGATTAGAGAAACTAAATTTCTTTTCATAAAAAAGTGTAATAATTAACAACCATAATGTGGACCGACTGTGGGAAGATGCATGCACATTGCTAGATGCATGAGGTAAGGTTTCAGGTTAAAGGCTGGGAAGAAGTCAGAGTGGGAATATATATTTGCTAACCTAATATTATATTCGAGAGTTTATCCAAATTAAAACAGAAGAATAAATTAGAAAAGTGATTATGATTGGTTAATTAGCCATGTGAAAGCGAGCCTATTCTTATACGCATTCATGTGAAAGTGATTATGATTTGGTTTTTTAAAATGTGGTATCACGTCACGTTCATGTAGTTATAAATATCATCAAATTAAATTATTTTAATGTATATTAAATTATTACTCGGATGTGGGTGCATAATGACGAGAGGGATGGTGTGTACCGTGACGGGACACATGGCCCAAGTTCTGTTCATACACCTACCATCCTCCATTGAAGAGATTGATATAATGTTCGAGCGTGGTTACTCTCGTAGTGTGTGTGATATAGATTTGATTGGTAGTGTGTGTGATAGATTTGATTGGTGGGATTTCAGTTTGGGAAAGGATTGGATGACGATCAGTGAGAGTTGGAAGTTGAATTCAGATTTTGCAAAATAAAAAAATGTCGGATTCCATTAAAAAACCTCTTTTCGGCCCAAACCCTCGAATTTTTAGACACCTCTGTAGGAGTGACCCACATCTTATTTGGAAGGTAGCGACGCTATGTTTGGGTTATAATCCAAAGTTTGGGAGGGGTTTAGACATCGATAAGTCCCAACCTATTTTCATTGGGTGTGGGATCATTGTGGTGGGGTTTCTGAGTAGAGGGCATGGAGTATGGCTCGCCCTCGTACATTTGGGGGTCGTGGGGGGATTTGTAGAGCCATCCATATGCCACGCCTCCAGCAAAAGGTGGTGGAGGCTAAGCATGCATTCTTTAGTGAAGTGTTGGTGAGTACAAGGAAGTATCTTGATCATGTTGAACAAGAGATCAAGGAGGGAAAGGAGGAACTTGAGGTGATCAAGGATCAACTTGAGTGGGTTGGAAAAATTGTGGATGCAGGTTCATCCAGAACGTGCAAGAATGAGCATGGGAAAACTACCTTTCTTTACTGGAAAATGATGATGCTCTTGGGTAGGGCGCTAATGTATATGCAAGGGGATGAGCGGAAGGTTAAGTAGAAAGAGGTTGAGATAGCGGATTGGAACGTGCACCGGATTCTAAATATGAACGCCACCCTCCAGGCAATAGTGAGTGTTATTAAGGAATTGGCTCATTGGATTAATTCACTGGATAGTGTTTCCACTGGTCAGGTCTTCGCGACTTGGGCTTTGAACAAGGGGCCTGCTGCTTAGTCGATGGACTCGTAGGTGCATGCCATGACTATCTTGGACAAGGTCTAAATAGTTTATCTTAACTAGTCTTGGGTCTTGTCGTAGTTTAGCAATAGTAGTTTGTTTTGGTGTTTGTGGTGATATATGGTAACTATTGTGATGGATCAAATGGTTTGCTTTGAACTCAAGTTGTTTAACTGACAAAACTAGTCAAATTTCTTACAAACTAATCAATCTTGTATTTTAGGATTGAGACTATTCAATGAGAAGGATATATGTATGACCTAGTCTCTTTTAGAATATATTAATATAATGTAGATAGTCTTCATATATATATATATAATTTAATAATATTAAAAACTATAATTTTAAAATATTTGAATTTATAATTTTAATAGATATTTAAAAATATTGAAAAAAATCATTACCATTAAATCATTATATTTAAATAATAAATAATTATATTTAAATGTATAAATTGGTTAGAAATATTATAATATTAAAAGATTCCAATTGTTACGTCAAACTATGTCTAAAATATTTGAATATATAAATTTGTTAGAAATTTAATAATATTTAAATTAATCATAATAGTTAAGTCAATTATGTTTAAATTATATAGAGATGATAGACATTAATAATATTAATAAATATTATAATCTCTAAAGTAAAGTATGTTTAAATTATTTATTTATATTTAAATATCTAATAATATTTGAAAATTTAAAGTTTTAGTAATAGTTTAAATATGCCATGATTTGAATATTTGTTGGTAAAAAATTCATTAAAAATGTTGAAAATGAATTATCACTTATTGAAATTTTACAATTCAAGTGTAATAAAGATATTTGAGGGGGACAAATCTATGTATATATTCAAAAATACGATTTAAGTAATTAAAAATTGTAATTTAACTAAAATTTATGTAACTAGATTTTATTAAAGATATTTGAGGGGGACAAATCCATGTATATATTCAAAAATACGATTTAAGTAATAAAAAATTGTAATTTAACCAAAATTTATGTAATTCCATGTCAGTTCAACACTTATCAAAAACAAAAAATAATTTAAAAATTTACATTGGCTCATAAAATAAAATAATTAGAAGTCCATCTTAAACTTGTTTCTATTAAGCACCAAGAGGTATCCAATTTTTTGAGGTGTACAAATTTTCCTAGTGTGTAAAAAATTTAATATAATTTTTTTTTTAATATGTAAAAAATTTAAGATAATATTTTTTTCTTAATGTGTGAAAAAATTAAGATAAAACAATTTACACCTTAAAAATTGGATTCCTTGGTGCTTAATAGATCTGGGTTTAAGATAGATCTATAGGGTTGATCGGAAGATATTAAATGTAATATAGGAGTTAAGCAATGATGCCCCCTATCCCCTACCCTTTTTGATATATACATTGATAAGTTAGAAGGCTATTCAATGAGGCAGGATGCAAAGTAATGACATTAACAAGAATTGTCACCATCCTCCTTCTTTATGCTGATGATATTGTTCGTCTCGCAATGTCCCTATGATCTTGATAAACAATTACGAATTTTCAAGGATTTCTACTCCGATATGGGCATAACCATCAATACAGAATTATGTTGATAAAATATAATAAGACCACTTACGCTCAGTTTTTGTATGATAATAACAATTTGTAGGAAGTGACTTCGTACAAACATCTTGAGATTGATTTTCATCACAAGCTTAACTGAACTACAACATCAAGAAAATGATCAATGGATGGTGGAAAGTTTATTTTGGTCTTGGAAATAATTGTAAGTCGACAAACCTTGTGATGTGGGATAAAAATAAATTCCTCTTTGAAACTCTTGCCACTCCTATTCTTCTATATGGGTGTGAAGTTTGGGGATGCAACCTCTCTAGAGAATCTTGGAGAAGGATTGAGCAAATCCAGAAGCATTTTATAACTTACAATCTTAAAATTAAAAGAAATATGCAAGATCTTATTCTCTTGATTGAAGTGTGTCTTCCCCCATTGAGAGCATAGTTATGACTAGGTACCTAATGCACAAGAAAAAATTAAATAACTTGGGAGACCAAAGACTTCCGAAAATTGCTTTAAATTCTAGTCAAAAACACCTAAGGCTCAAGTGAGGTTGCATAAGATGCCATGTCATGGTTCAAGATGTGGGAGATTGATGAAAATGTCACTCTACAAAATATAGATGATATTAAAAATATTATTACTTTGAGGTTCAAAGAGAAGTTGTGGTGTGATGAAATTTTAGAGAATAAAAAAAATTTAAGATATTACAAGGAGGTCATGAACCCTAATCTTGAAAATCAAAATTGTCTCTCCATTTTAATTAGCATAAATAATTAAATCCACATAGCTAGAATAAGAACGAACTCTCATGGCATTGGACCTTTCCTAAAACTCCGTGGACTAAAAGAATCTATCATCTTTGTGAGACTATGAGTGTTGAGGATGAAAATTACTTCCTCTTAGATTGCCTTGGGTACACCCACATAAGATCTCAGTTTCAAAATTTTTGTTACAATATGAACCTGTCAAACCTTCTATCTCATCAAAATTATAGTAATTTAAGAATGTTCCTCTCGAAACTTTTTGAGCTAATAAATAAAACTCTAGAACAAACCAAGTAGTTCCTTACTTTTTTTCTTAGCTTTTTGATCTCATAAATAAAACTCTAGAACAAACTAAGTAGTTCCTTACTTTTTTTTCTTAAAATGTGATAAACCAAATTGATCTCATATATAGAGATATTTCATCAAAAAATTAAAATATTGTTTAAGAAGACAAAAATTACACAAAAATTAATAATTAAAAAAATTCAACTAAACAAATTAATTTAAAAATAAAAATAAATAAATATTGGGTCTCATTAATAACGGGCGGGTCCATGATAGAATTAATAAAGTTAGAAAGAGATAAAGATCATATTAGATATAATCGCTATAAGTCAAATTATAGATATGTTAAATAAGTTAAATATAATCGTTCGGTTGAAAAAGTTAAATATAATCGTTAGGTCAAAGTTAGACATGTTAATGAGATAAAGATCATATTAGATATAATCGTTAAGTTAAATTAGTATTAAAATAAGTTATAATCTTTCAACCAAAATATGATTAAGATATTTATTTAAATATGTTAAATAATTATACTATTGAAAATAATATTTTTAAATTAAATTATGTTTAAATATTTAAATAGGTAAATTTTTATAATTTGTTATAATTTTATTAAAACATTAGATTTTTTTAAATATGGTGAAATTTTGAAAATTTCAACCTTTTAAATAAACATTTTACTTAGAACCCTTTTTGTCCACTAAAATAATAAAAAAATATTTAAATAGGTAAATTTTTATAATTTGTTATAATTTTATTAAAACATTAGTTTTTTTAAATATGGTGAAATTTTGAAAATTTCAACCTTTTAAATAAACATTTTACTTAAAGCCCTTTTTGTCCACTAAAATAATAAAAGGAAAGTTTGTGAATCTATCGAAATAATTAAATTCTCTAAGTATAACACGTGTTCATAGATGACTTCATTCTTTTCTTAAAACTTATTTGATGGCTGATGAAGGCAATGCCATTGTGATAAAGAACACCCCTTATTATAAAGTTAAATTATTGGATTATTTGTATTCTTTTTCTTAGAAACCTCTCACCAAGAACCCCAATCAACAAAATCACTAATATAGTTATCAATACCATTAATTTTATCTCTAGATCTTTTAATTAAAATGTACCTTTTTCCTCATTCTTTCTCACAATTATTAATCTCCATAAAAGAATAAGCTTCAACCTTTCATTCGTCAAAATTCTTTATTTATTAAAGATTATATTATTATATCCATAAAAATTCATGATCTTATGATGATCAAGAATTAATGGTTAAAATCTAGAGATACTTCCGATCTTTCAGATTAGGGTTAATGGCCTCTTTATAATATCTTAATTTTATTTTAACCTCTAAAACTTTCTTGCACCACATTTTCTCTTTAAACTTAGATGTAATAATATTTTTGACATTATTGATATTCTGCAAAGTGTCATTTTCATCAATGCCCCGATGGTTTAACCAAGCCATGGTATCTTTAGCCATCCCCGCTTGTGGCGCAAGTGGTTTTGACTTGATTTTAAAGCAAGTTTAGGAATTCTCTCATCTCCCATGTTATTTATCTTGTGCTTGTATATCAGGTACCTAGTCATATCTATGCTCTCGATGGGGGAAAGACCTACTTCTATGAGGACGATAGGATAAGGCACATTGCTTTTTAATTTTGAGGTTATAAGTTATAAAACGCTTCTAGATTTGCTCGATCTTTCTCCAATATTCTCTAGAAATGTTGCAACCCCATACTTCGCAACTGTATAAGATAACGGGGATGGAAAGAGTTTCAAAGAGGGACTTCTTTTTGTCTCACATGAACATGTTGGTTGATTTACAATTGTTTTCAAGACCAAAATAAGCTTTCCACCCTCTGTTAATCCTTTTCTCGATGTTATAGTTCTATTTGAGCTTGTGATGAATATCAATTTTGAGATACTTGTAAGAAGTCACTTCCTCCAGTTTGCTATTGTCATATATAAAATTAGCGTATGGGTCTTTCTTGGACTTTATAATCATAACTTTTGTCTTGTCAGTGTTAACAGTCATACCCATATTAGAGCAGAAATATTTGAGAATTATTAATTGCTTATCAAGATCAAAGTGACACCTTGCCATAAGAACAATATCATCAGTATAAAGAAGGAGGATGATACCTATTCCAACTAAGATCGTGCCTGCACAACCTGCTTCTTCTAAACAACCTTCTAGCTTATCGATGTAAATGCGAAAAAGGGTAGGGGAGTGGGGGCATCCTTGCCTAACTCCGATATTACAATTTATATCCATCGACCACCCCTTAGTGTTCTTAAACTTGGCAATGAACTTTTCATATAACCTTATAGCGACAACCCTCAACTCAAAAGGGATCTTAAGCTCCTCTAACCTATTTCATAGGTTATTTCTAGACATTGTATCAAAATCTTTTCTAAAGCCTACAAAGCAACAAAACATATCAGACTTATTATTACCACGTTCCTCATTAAATGATCCTAAGCATGACTAAAATATAGTTCAAAGAATTAAAATATTATGTAGGATTTTTCGTCAACATTTCTAGTGGACACGCCACTCATAATTAAGAGAATTAAACAAAATTATATAATATTGGTAAAGAAGGAGAGACACACTAAATAGAGGATGATACAAAAAGTAGTAATTAGGAATTAGTTAATTTGACTAGTCAATGAGGAGTGGAATGGGTGAAAATGATAATTAAAGATTAAGTTTAGGAAGAGGAAGAAAATAAAAGTTATAAAAAAAAAATTTAGATATGAGAGAATTAGGTAAAAAGGTTAAAAGAAATACTAATAAAAATAAAAGAATTAGAAAGGGAGGGTGGAATTGGATATCTTTTTTAAATGTTTGGTATTCAAATTGGATATATTCTTTGAATATTTGGAATTCATCCTTATTTACCATATTCATGATTCCCACCTTTCTTAAGGTTGTAGTTTTAATGTTCACTACTCTTTTAGTAAGCTTGGTTAACCCAAATTTCACATCAACGTGCTCATCTTGTGTCAAGTATGGGCCTTCAAGAGGTTTAGTAGGTGTAGAAAGATTTTTATCACACCTTTTGAATCACCCAAACAAATATTCCAATCAAAAGTTATGCAAGTTTCAAGTTAACATATCTTTAAAAAATATGGTTTGTAAGTTGTCTTGATATCCGAACGTTCTCCTAAAGTAGCTCTAAAATTTCAGCCCACTCCAAAATTTTATCATGTAGTAGCCTAATATGTCCTCTATGTAATGTCATATATTTTATCGAATTCTAATTTGCTAAGAGAAAGTTATGGTGACTTTTCCAAATATTTTTATTTTTGTCCCTTTCAAGACAACAAATTTGTACAACTTACCACCTGCCCAATCTTTTGATTTTCTTATGAAACTCTTACCAAAAATTATATATTGTATTCTTTAGGATGCAATAGGTGGCACTCAATTTGGAACTTTCAAGCTTCAAATATAATAGTTTTACCCAAAACACTCTTTTGAGAGTAGTTTTTGGACTACTAAAACCCCAACTTTCACAAAGTGTAACTCTGAAATTATAGTGCATTGGAACTTGAAACTGTTACCACATGTACTTTGAAATGTCTCATAAGACTCCTTAAAATTTGTTTTACTGAAATGCCCCCAATTATTTTATAGAGAAAATGTCTTTGATACCAAATGTTTTTTCACAAAATTCCCAAAATACCATAAAATAGAAAGAGAAGTAACTCAATTCCTTGAGACTGAAATAAAGAGATGAACAATAAGCTTCTTTGATAGGTAAGTCTCATTTTGCAATGTATCACTAAAACTAGGTATCCTTCATATATATAGGAGACAAAGGGTACAATTACAATTAAAGTCCTACCTGACCATACAATTACAATTAAGGTCCTAATCGACCGGTAAAAACAATACTAATATAATAATAGAAGCAGAATGTCACAATATCTAAGGTTTAATACTTACAAGTTTGACTCTAGAATGGAAGGAGGACGGGGTTGGTTTAGATTCTTCCATGTGAAAGCAATGAAGAAGGTCACATGTATACTTAGACTAAGAAAGGAATTTTTCTTCCTTGGTGTGCAAAAATTAGAGGCCATGAAAATAACGCAAATTTCCTAAGTCTACCATTTCAAATTTCTTCTTAAGGATGGATTTCACATGGGTAAAAGTTTGGGGTCACTACCAATGAGAATAACATCATGAAGATAAAGAGAACGTATGATGAGATGGTTTCCTACTTTCTTGGTATAGACATTGGGGTCAAAATGATATCTAGAAAAACAAATGTCAAGAAGAAACCTATCCATTTTAGCATACCAATTTTTAGGAGCTTTCTTAAGACCATAGAGGGATTTATTAAGACAACAAACAAAGTTGGAGTCATTTTGAACATATCCAGGAGGTTATTCCATGTAAATTTATTCTTTCAAGTCCTCATGCAATAAGGTAGACTTGACATACATTTGATGGACCTCCCATTTAGATGAAGTGGCAAGGACTAGAACAAGGTGGATGGAAATCATTTTGGCTAAGGGCAGAAATGTTTCATTATACTCAATCCATTCAACTAGGTAAAATACTTTGGAAACTAATTGAGCCATATGTTTTTCAACACTTCCATATTATGCATACTTAGTTTTATATCCCTTTTTACATCTAAATTTTTTTTCTTCCTCTCAGAAGAGGTACAAGATCCCAAATATCATTCCTTAATCTTCATTCATTGTTACATCCCAATCTTCATTCATTGTGTAAACATTAGGCCAGATGTTTATTCAATTGTATTTGGGTTACGAATCTCTAAAACTTGATACAAAAGAGAAGAGGCTTGTTAGAACTATGAATGTGTATGACCCTAATATAAAATATCACCAACAATATTACTAGTTGCTTCTCGTTTTGTATAGACCCACCTAGGAAGTTGCAGCGTTGGCGAATGTTCATGTTCAACGAAACCAACTAGAGGAAGGTAAGCAAGGGGAGGTGCATTTTCATCCTCATTTATATCATTTGAAGAAAAAAATAGAATAGGAACACTAGTATAAAAGTTGGGAATAGAAGATGGAATAATCATCAAAGATGGCTTGCAAGCTAAAGATGGCACAAGTGCCAAATATGGCTCTCAATACGATATATTTTGATCAAATTTAACATCTCTCCTAATAATAATTTTATTAGAATGAGGTTGACTAAATACTTAGAATGGTGTTATATATTTTAAATCCTTTGTGGGAGTGTGATTAATTAAGTAATTGATAGAATTAATGGCTTCCTCCGAAAAATGAGGACTTAATCCTTTACATTGGAACATACAATTTGTCATTTCCTTTAATGTGTGATTCTTTCTTTTAGAAACAAAATTTTGTTCTGATGTAATGTTTCATCTGAATACCATGTGCAGTGCGGTAAGATGTCAAAAATATGTCAAAAAATTCACTCTTAAGTTCTAAGAAATAAATCCAAGTGCATTTATAGAAGTCATCAATGAAAATTAAGTCACATTTGAACCCAAAGAAAGAAGTAGAAGGAAGTGAATCACACAAATCACTATCAATAATTTGCAAGGGGATTGTTGGAGGAGCCTAGTCGACTTGTTGACTAGGTCCTCCCAACCGACCATAGTCGGGTTGGTCTAGTCAGTTGGATAGTAAGCCGACCAGGCGATCAGTTGTAACTGACTAACTACCTTGCAACCTATATAAATAGGGAGGTGATCCATAGATAAATAAACCCCATTTGTACATGATAGTCTTATAATAAAGGACAAATTGTTTCTTATATCACCATTACTTGTGTTTGTGATGAACCTGCAATAATTAATTAATGCAAATACACAAGATATCATAAATAATAGAACTCATAATCACTTTTATATTGATCACGGGCCACTTCGAGGGGGAAACCTCCTCTGAGCAAGCTCAATACAATTAACTTCACGGTGCCTTCATAGGCCTCAACACACACTTATATACTAAGTCTAGGTGCCAATACCATGGGTCAATACTACGTGTCAATACAAACCATGGGCTAAGTCTAGGCGCCAATACTATGAGTCAAAACCATGCGACATATAATACTATGGGACGACTTACAAAGCATATGCGTCCAATACTATGGGTCAATACTATGGGCTAATATAAACTATGGATCAACAAATACTACGGGACGACTTACAAAGCATTTGCGTCCAACAACAATATACTAACAAAGTAAAGACATGGGTTTCTAACATCCCCTCTCCCTTAGAAAAAGCTTTGTCCTCAAAGCTTTAGATGTGGAAATTGATGCAGAATCTGAAGGAGTAGGTCCCCTGTAGCATCCTCGGGTTGCATTCTGAGCCACTGGCACCTTTGGAGTTTCAGGGAGGATTGCATGGAAGGATATAGACGAAGAAGAACCATATCAGCGATGTGAAAAGTGCGCTCAGAATGGTGCTGATCGGCTTGTTGTTTCAGTCAAATTCTTGCCATGTGAAAATTGTCCTGTAGAATGAGAAGAAGCTGATCATGGTTTTGAAGAATTGAGTCAATTGCCTGAACTAGGGAGCTGTTGAAGGTGTATGGAAGAAGAACTGGTGGTGCATGTCTAGAGACTGCTTCATATGGTGTCCTTTGAGATGTGGTACTATACCACTGGAGCGCTTCTAGGAAATCCATAGAAATAGTTGTCCAAATCTGTGGAGGGACGGGTAAGGGTTCGAGCAGTCCCGAAAGGAGGGTCGTTTCACCCTTGTTGACCTGGAAAGTATCATAGTCAACCACCATCCGTTGAATTGTCCTTTTGAGTCCCTGCCAAAAGAAGTTACATTGTTCCTGGTCATACGTTTTGAGGAACCCAAAGTGCCCTACTGATGAAGAAGAATGGAGTTCATAGAAGAGATAGCCCCGTTGAACAAATTGCAACCAATTTGGAACAAGCAGAGAAAGAGCTGTAAGAGAGACTGGGTCATCAAATGTGCGAGGAGGAACATCTTCCACCATATTGTCCTTACCCTTCTGGTAAGTGGTCGCATAGTCATAACCCATGAGTTGGATAACCCATTTCAGGTGTGTTGGGGAGGAGACCCGTTGTTCCAGGAAAGTTTCTAGACTCTGGAGATCAGTCTTGATGCAGAAATAATTCCCCAATAGGGATGGTTGCCACTTATGTACTGTATGCAAAATAGTCATCATTTCCTGCTGAGAGGTAGATGCGGCTAAATTCTTACCGGAAAGGTCTCTTGAAGGCAACAAGCTCATTGGTTCAACAAAGACACCTGCATATCTATCCAAGGAAGTAGTGGAGACTGTTGGTGGGTGCATTTGAATGGAATGGAGCTGAGCAATGACACCATGTGAATTCTTCTTAAGTATTTTTTCTAGGCGATGTGAACTGATGATGCAGAGAGACCCTGGTTGTAAGCCCATAAATTTGTGTTATGCCTCATTGACTGAAAACTGCATCCAAAGTTCAAAACTGCATCCAAAGTTCAGCAAAATCCCATAAGATGGGGCCAAGTGTGCGTAACCATTGAACGCCCAAAACCACATCACATCCGCCTAAGGACAAGGAAAACATGTGAGAGCGCAGGTTATAATCTTCCATAGAGATACGCACATTGTGACACTTCCCCTTGCAAGGTAAGGTGCCCCCATTGGAAACCATGACTTCAAAGTTGGAGCAAGGATGGACAAAACAACCATCCTGTTTTGCAATCTGAGGATCAATGAAGTTATGAGTTCTACCAGAATCAATGAGTATGGTAAGAGGGAGCTTCTTGAAGTATCCCCTGACTCGCATTGTTTGTGGGGTGGTGACGCCGATTACAGCATGGAGAGAGATCTCGAGTGGGTTGTCTTGAGATGGGGTGTCAACAGGCAGGTGTTGAATGTCGACCTGATCATCTACTGTATATGGAGCTTCTTCATCAAGTTCTGAGGCAGGCGGAGAATCCACATCCAAGAGATAGAGATTTTGTTGAACACATCTATGTCCCCGAGTGAATTTCTCATCACCATTATAACAAAGCCCTTTTTCTCGGTGTGCCTGCATCTCTGTTTCAGACAAATGCTTGATAGGAGTTGGTTGAGGAGCAAGCGTGATAGGAGGTCGTTGGGAACCCATATTTCTGAAGGGAACAAAGGTGGGTTTGGAGCGTTGTTGAGCTGCGATCTTGTCCTCTTCCAACTAAGCCAACCCTAGGACTTCCATCAATGTGTTGGGATAGAACATTTTGACCTCTGAGCGGATTTCATCCTTGAGACCACTGATAAAACAACTCCTGTAGAATTCATCAGACAATCCTTCTGTGTGATTGGCCAGTTTCTCAAATTCTGTCTGATACTCTCTCAATGTACCCATTTGGTGAAGTTTAGTGAGTGCTCCTACGAAGTCATCAAAAGCACTAGGACCAAATCGTGACAAAAGGAGTTGGAAAAAATCTGTCCAGTTTGGCTCAGGATGAGCTTTGATGTACCAACGGTACCATTGAGGGCTTCCTGTTCCAAATGAAAGGATGCAAGTGGAACTTTCTGGACATCAAAAGTATTATGCAGACTGAAATATTGTTCTGCTCGGTATATCCATCCAGTCGGATCGGTGCCATTGAAGCGAGGAAAATCAAGCTTCGGCCCACGAAAATTGCTCAAAGAAGAGAACCCGGTGGCTGCAAAAAAATTTGGTTGTCGGTTATTATTCATGGCTGAATGTTGAAGATGGAGGCTGAGAAAATTTTCATCCAGATCTTGGAGTTTGGTTTGGATGGCTGCAAGTGCTTCCTCCATGGTGTTGGCTCCTGTGCGAGTGACAACCATAACCAGTAATTTTTTTTTTTTTGTGGTGGGGGGGGGAATGGATAGAAAAACACAAACACAAGCTTATTTAGTAAGGGGAAATTTGGATTTGGGAAAAACTCGGAGGTAATTGGGGTTTGACTAGGTTTTCGACACTTTCTGAGGGACAGGGAAGCAAAAAAATGGGGATTTCAGAAGCGAGAACTCTATGGTAAAATTTGAAGGCAATCGGGTGAAAATTGAAGAAGTTATGGCAAACCCTAAAAATAGACAAATGTGGGATTTCTGGTCTTGGGAAGTGGAATTTGGGATAGAGTCTTCAGGAATGAAATATGGAGAATGGGATTGCAGGGATGTCAGTGAAGTTTCAGGGAAAATAGAGTTGAAACAAGGGAGATATGGCCGAAAAATAATTTTTTTTTTTTGGTTTTTGTTTTAACAGAAATGGATCAGCAACAGCGGCGCGGAAGGGATCCGCAACAGATGGATCTGCAACGGCGCGGAAGGTATCGAAAATGATTGGATCTGAAATGGCGACTGGATATGGAACAACTTTCAGAATAGATCTGAAATGGCTGGATCTGGAGCGGAAGTGATCGGCAACAGTTCAACTAAAAATAGATATGGACCCCAGGTATGTACGGCTTCCTAATAGTTCAGGTGTTTCACTCGGCCACCAATGCTGTCTGACGGCTTGCGTATTGGGGAAGTACCCCTCACTCCACGGCTTAGGTAAAACTGATAACCACTTTGCCACAAATGACAGCTCTTGGTTTACCTCACGGGTGGGAACTAGTCAATCAGGTAGGGGTCGTTGCCCTTTTCGCTAGCAGGTCCTCTCAATGGGCCAACTACTTTGGGGTTCCTGTGGTACTACTCACAATGAGTTTTAGGGCTTATGCCCAAGTACTTCCCACAGTTAAGCGGATAGGGATTATTCCCAAATCCGAAGCTGCAACAGATGCGAAAAAAAAATTGGCAGAAATTCCACCCAACGAGCCCAAGAAAGTGCTCTGATACCAGATGTGATGAACCTGCAATAATTAATTAATGCAAATACACAAGATATCATAAATAATAGAACTCAAAATCACTTTTATATTGATCATGAGCCACTTCGAGGGCCAACCTCCTTTGAGCAAGCTCAATACAATTAACTTCACGGTGCCTTCATAGGCCTCAACACACACTTATATACTAAGTCTAGGCACCAATACCATGGGTCAATACTATGTTTCAATACAAACCATGGGTTAAGTCTAGGCTCCAATACTATGAGTCAAAACCATGCGACATATAAAACTATGGGACGGCTTACAAAGCATATGCATCCAATACTATGGGCTAATATAAACTATGGATCAACAAATACTACGGGACGACTTACAAAGCATATGCGTCCAACAACAATATACTAACAAAGTAAAGACATGGGTTCCTAACAGTGTTCTTCCTTGTATCTTTATGTATGTATGTATGTGTCATCTTATATCTTATATGATTTGTTATACTATTGGTAACCTCATGTATTCCCATAGATTACAACATTGGTTCTGTTTCTGGTATTACTAAAACAAGGATAACGAGATGAACATGTTCACATAAATGGTAAGCAAGGAAGAGATTGGAGAATGGTGGAACAAAAAAATAACGAATTACATCTAGAATTATGCTAGAAGAAACAAGTTGACTATTGCAAAGGACAAAGAATTTTTTTTCTCTACAGAGTTACATATGACTTTGAGGACAGAATGACCACTCCGAGATCTCCTACTTCCTTTGTCTTTTCTCTAATATCCACTCTTGTGGTATTGCTCAACTATGGAACATGTTGACACAAACCCAGTCGACAGGGGTTCCTCACACTGTCGACACCCAAACCACCATGATCTCCCTGAGCACCGGCCTAGACAGGTTTTACCCTGTCCAGCAACACCTGCGGAGCAGATGAAGTCTCACCTGAGATGTTCAAGGGAGAGCTGACGGAACCATGTTTCCGTCGAAGGATGGAGGACCTTGTGCATTAACTCATCAACTTATCGTAGCATTGCATAACAGATCTAACCATTCAACTCAAGCATTAAACATAATTACAACATCATTCAACAAATCTCATCATTGACAGAACCACCAATGCGTAATAGATATAATAGTAAAACATTAATTGCAGCAAGAAAACATCGCATCATTCACAGATTCATATCGCATAATGCATTTGTCACAAGGAAACAAGAAAGACATAATGATTCTACTCAAAATCACATCATGTTAACCTTTGCAACAACCCATAGATACAACAATATAGCTCTTCTGTCACATACCCAGATTAATAGACAATGACAAGCAAGATCCTCCGTGCTCAACTGTCTCTTCAATTGATCAATTCTGGTCTATCTCAACACTTACAATGCTATGTCTATTTATAGGCTAGTGCCTTTACATTTGCGGTCCACTTAGGCAACTGCCTAACTACTTCTTAACAAACTCTACAAAAAGGCTAACCCAAAAACCCACATAATGCGGTCCAATGACCCAAAACCCACATAGTGCGGTCTAAATTATATAAACTATTATCAACTTGCACGTTGTTTTCCTTCTTGCGTGGCATCACAACATCCGCGATGTTGCGCAGCTGACTCATCAAACCGCCTGCCAACAGGCCCCCAACACAATCTTGTGGCTCGCCCTCAAGCCACGTCAAATGTACATGGCGTACTCGTTGATTTTTAGCTGAAAGTATTTGTATTGCTAGTCGATCTCCTAGACTTGCTCCTGAACTGTTGTAGTCATCTGCTGACTCTCTTCCACATCCTGTGTGGATGGATGCTCACTCAACTTATCAGCAACTTTCTGCTGACCTTCCTGCACAACTTGCAGCGCGGAACTTGCCTTGAGCGAGAACTGTGCTCCAATTTCTTGGAACTCAGCCATCTGTGCACTGCGCTTTTGCTGATGCTCCTGTTCCTTGGCAACATGCTGCTGCAACTCCTTCAATTTTGCAGATTTGGTAACCTGAGCGACCAGTGGCATCGTTCACATCGATGCTTTCAGTGTTTCCAACTGCCCTTCCACCTCTTGCCGGAGCTTGGTCAGCTGCTCTAGTTGTTCATCCTGAACGATGCTGCCCCAAAACTGCGCAGTCTCTACGGTGATTTTGGTCGCTGCTTGCTCCAGCTCTCCCAGCTGAGTCGCCAACTCCTTGATGGCACATTTTCGTTCAGCTACTTGCTCCTGCGGTGTTCCTGGGTGTATTAGAGCTGTTAAGTCTGCATTGTCGCGCTGTAATTGGGTGATGATAGCCCCAAGTCGCTGCACTAGGCTCGACTAGATCCAACTGCACAGTGGGCTCTGGTACATAATCACATGCTTCAGAGACTACCACCTCCAACCGCACGCTTATGTCCCAAATGTGGGATTTTTCCACCATCAATCGATCCTGCTCCTTCTTCAATTCCTCAATTGCTAGAGCCTTCTCAGCGACCAGCTGCTCTAGCTTGTATTCCAATTCGTCAACCACCTCTCTCACCATGACTACTTTTCCCTTTAATTCATCTACTTCTTTTCGAGTCGTTGCTTGGTTCTCCTGTGATCGCAACAATTGACCGCTGACTTCTTGTTCCCTGTCGGCCAGCTCCTGGCTAACAACCGCTTGCATCTGCACCAACGTCTGCAAGGGAAATGCATTGATGTCGATCGAGAGACCTTGTAACTGCTGCAAAAAGGCCTGGAGAGCCTCATTATTGGTCGCAATCGCAGTTGAGGGAATTTGCACATTCTGAACCCACGACGTAGTGCTGATTGCGCCAACCACCTGCACAGGTGCTGCCTCCAGGGCCTTCTTCAAAACAATATTAAATAAGGAATCAAGGCGAGCTTGTACCTCATTGAAGCCTGCTGCTGCCTGCGCCGTCATTGCATTAGTTGTCGCATTCATTTCATTTGTCAAGGCTGCAATAAGCCGATCCAATTGCGCTTCCATTACTGGGGTGGTACCATTGGGCATACCTTGCTCATAGCGCGCCTTCGTTCTGCCCTCCTCAAGCACGCGGTCTATCTCATCATCCGTGGGCATCTGTGATGACTCTTGATCCGAATCAGGGTAATTCTGTTGTTCCATGCTTGGTACATCCGGCGGTAGCCCCGTCGATTCTTCTTTGTGACTAACTAGTTCTCGCCATTCTACGGGCCATTCGTTGATGATCCCATTCAACTCTTCATCGTATAATTTGTAGGGGGTCTGCAACCACTGCTTCCCCGTATCACGTTGTGCTTGCACATGAATGCTATGCGGGCCAATCACAAACTTGGAAATCCCCTTATATTTTGCGATGACTTCCTGGGACAGCCGTGGAACACGCTCAGCTACCGCCTGCAATGCTTTCCAGTAGAGCCAGAACTGTGCCGCGCAATCCTTTAGTCGCTCTAGTTCCTGCACCCACCATAGATTCTGATAGCGTGCACCCTTTCGATCTGTCATGACATCAAATTCCATCCTTTGGTAATTGTCAGGCTCCATCCATGCTACAAGTGCAATCAAAATCAAAAGCCAGCTGTATGCGAATGCCCTTTTTCCTTCCTGGACAGTTACTGTGTCCTCGTTTAACTGGTTCAACAAGAAGAGTGACTAGTCCATCTGTACGCATTCCGCGCACTGCTCCGCGCATGTCACGACCCCTGAATTACACTGGTTGGGGTGGTTTTATGACTTTGCATCACAGAATCCTTGCCCCAATGAGGACCTCCCTATCATTAATACTGTTAGTGCGTTAGGCTTGGCCATCACGTTCCAAGTCGTAACGTTGTACCAACCTCGCTGCTCGCTTGCTGTCATTCTCCTTCCCCCTGAAATATTGCGAAGGGTTCGGTCCATCCTTCAGCAATCCCTTGATCTCGAAAATTAGGTGAACTGTGATGGTGACCGATCTGTCCAACCACAAAATTCCACCATGAAAGCAAGCCAACAGCTGCTTAACGCAGTAATTTGCTTCTGTCAACCACCCAAAGTGTGGCATATTGATCAAGCCCAACAATCCGGCTTTGTCTAATCCGTTCGCCCAATCACGTGGAATGCGTGGTGTCGGGTGGACTTCTCCTACTGCTCTTGGCAAAAAAGGTTCCATCATCACGTCCTGCAGTGCCATCAAATCATGATTGTCGTACTTCAACTGCATTAGCGCAGGCACAATGTCGACAGTGTAGACCATGCCTGGGGGGATCGCCGACATCTTGACTTGGTACCGCTGGTTCTTGGTGGGATTCTAGGGATGCGCATTGGGTCGATAGGGAGGCATATACCTGAGGATATCTGCATCGCATACCCCTGCGTGAGCTACAGACCCCACAACGCCTGAGCTCAACGGACTCGCCTATGTAGGTACCCCCTCTTCCAGCTGTGCAAATGCTCGGGTCTGTCGCTTTTGTGGTGGTGGGGAACTAGGGCACGTCCCCCCCCATTCTTCCACTTTATTGACGACGACCCAACTGACATACTGGAAACTTCCTCTTCAATAGTGACATGGATGACAGGTTACTCTACTTGGGTCGAAATCTCAACCGTATCTGGTTCACCCAACATTCCGCGCTCGACACCTGCACACTCGACTTGGCAACTCGCTCAACACAGTGCAATCTCGCTCTGCAACTCTACTCAACCTTGCACAATTCAACACAACTCTATTCAGCTCACTTTACTCTATGCAAACAGATGGCTTCTAACCAGCCTTGACCTGTTCTTATAGCGCCAAATTGATACCTTCCTCATTATGACCAAATCAAACCACTCATCATGACCAAATCATGCCTTAATTACCCGAATCCGCCATCGAACCTGTCAATCGAACGACCAAATCTATCATTAATGCCGATCATTTCAACAAGTGTCGCTAATTAACTATCTTTAAATTTCTGCATTTATTGCTGATTTGACCAGGTCGCGGTCCTGCGGCCATCGTAGTAACTGTGATACCATCTCTCTTCCCTGGGCATCCTGTTCCTGATGGTGCGCCATTCCACCACCTAGAATTATGCATTTTTTTCGTGCAATACTTTATGCATCCCGTGGCTCCTAGCCCGTCCTGTAGGGCTTGAGCCTGCTACCATTCACCATCTTTGGTAGCAGTGCTCCATCTAGCCATCACAGCTGTACTGTGCCTCCTATAGTAATAGAACTAACAAGATATGGTCCCAGCCAATGCATCTGTAGTTTTCCGAGATGCTTCATGAACTTGCTGTCATACAAGAGCACCAAGTCGCCCTGCTGAAACTGTTTGTTTTTTATATGGCGATCATGCCAATCTTTTTGCCGATCCTTCTCCATGCGCTGGTGAAAACCTGCAATAAGGCGGTCTTCCTCAAGCTGCACCAGCTGCTCCAGTTGTTCTGCTAATGTTGCCTCATCATTCATGCCTGTCGTTGTTGCTATGCACATACTCAGAACAATGTACTCCATAGGCATAATTGCCTCTTTCCCATACACCAATTTGAACGGTGCCTGTCCTGTCAATCATTTACAAGTGGTGCGATATGCCCACAAGATGGCTGGAATCTTCAAATCCTAGTCATCGCGGTTTGCATTACAAACCTTTGTAAGTGCATGCTACAATACTTTGTTGAAGTCCTCCACCGTGCCATTAGCTTGCGGATGATACAACGTACTCTTCTTATGCTGTATCTGAAGCTCTACTATCAATGCACTGACTGTGCGATTAATGAAGTGACTCCCCTGATCACTCATCAATATCTTCGGGCATCCAAACTGAGTGACAATATTGTTGAACAAGAATCACGATGTTGTCACAGCGATGCAATCTACAACTGGTGCGGCCTCTGCCCATCTTGTCAAATAATTTGTCGCTCTGATTATGTATCGTGCACCAGTGCGCTTCCCAGGTGGGTTGATAGGTCCCACGAAATCCACAGCCCATTTATCAAATGGTTGCAAGGTTACTTGAGGTATTAACACATCTCATACCTCCGGGAGGGTTTCCTAGTTCTTTGACAGACATCGCAAGTCCGTGCATAATCTGTTGCATCATTATGAAGAGTGGGCCACCAAAGCCCTGCGTGAAGCACCTTCCTACCAGTAGCGCAACCACCATATTGTCCACCAGCCACTCCTGCATGTGCCTCTAACAATATCTTCCCTTGTTCGTGAGGCAGGACACAGTGCCTCAATATCTCATCTAGGCCTATATTATACAACTGTCTGACAATCAACTGGAAATCGACAACCTTAACCACCAAATGATTCTTCTGACTGGTGGTAAACTCCTCGGGTGCGGTTCCTGTCGCCAGAAACTGAATTATTTTTTTGTAGTATTCATCAGCTACTTCAACCCTGAATAGTTGTGCATCTGGAAACCCATCTTCAATGTTGGTTGGTTCCTCCCCTGTCTCAATCCATGACAAGTGATCTGGCCCTGCGTTCAAGCGACCGAGCTTCACAATTACCTCAAAATCAAACTCTTGAAAGAGAATTAACCAACAACATATCTTCCCCCCAACACAGGTTATTGACCAAATATTTCAAAGTAGAGTGGTCTGTGAACATCTTAAAGTGACCTCCCAACAAGTAGTGCCTAAACTTCTATAGCGCATATACCATCGCCAAGCCTTCCCTCTCTGTAGTGGTATAATTTTTCTCCGCAGACGACAACTTCCGACTCACAAAAGCAATTGGGTGATCCAGATCTCCTTCCCGGGGTGCGTGAGCACTACTCCCAGCGCAATTGATGACACATCCACATG
This sequence comes from Larix kaempferi, assembly GCA_027924585.1. NCBI lineage: Eukaryota > Viridiplantae > Streptophyta > Pinopsida > Pinales > Pinaceae > Larix > Larix kaempferi. The sequence goes on from BSBM01000510.1 coordinate 36,533,202, forward strand.
GACATGGAATTCCTTGCTCCAATCAAGAAATACCAGTATTGGCACCGAAGCCATCTTAGCCTTCAGTGTCTCGAAACTTACTTGACATTCTGGACTCCAGACGAATGCTACATCCTTCTTTAGCAACTTTTCCATAGGATCCGTGATCACAGCATAACCTTGGATGAACTTGCGATAGTACCTTGTGTGCCCCAACGTCGCTCGCAACTGCTTGACATTGGTAGGTGGTGTTAAGCTCAGAATGAGCACAATATTTGCTGGGTCAACCAACAATCCTTGCTTGCAAATAATGTGACCCAACAATATCCCAAATGGTGCACAGAAAATGCACTTCTTCAAGTTCAACGATATCTGATGTTGTCGACATCACTCCAACATCACTTGCAAGTTTGCTAGATGATCGCTGATCAATCCATAAATTGTCCAGTCATCCATATAAACTTGCAGAAACTTCTGAATAAAATATCTGAAGGCAGCAACAACAACCCAAGAGAATATTGCAGGTGCGTTCTTTAGCCCAAATGGCATCACAGTGTACTGGAAACAACCCCATTCAGTTACAAACGTTGTCTTGTGGCGATCCTATTTCGCAATCCTGATTTGGTGATAGCCCGAGAAACCATCTATGAAAGAATACATTTCTTGACCACCCACACCCTCCAGTACTTCATCAGTGAACGGTGTCGAAAATGGATCATGCATACATGCATCATTCAGCTTCCTCAGGTTGACACAAATCCATACCTCACCTGTCTTTTTGTCTTGCACCACCATGAGACTAATCCATTTCGATTCTTCGACTGGTTCTATGATGCTAGCATCCAACATGCGGTCAAGTTCAACTTTGACCCTTTCCTTATGTCGCGGATTCAGACAATACGGTCGCTTCCTAATTGGTTTTGCATTTGGTTTCAACGGAATCTTCATCTCTCCTAGATCCTCCAATATTCCATTCATCTTGGAAAACTTCGTAGGAAACAAATCTTGGAACTCATGCAACAGGTCGGTGACCTTCGCCATCATGTCTTCATCCCAGTAGTCGCCAACATTCACAAATTTTGGGTTCTCTTATGTCCCAATGTTGACCTTCCTGAGCTTTAGTGGCTGACTGATCGGATCTGTCGATGCATCAGGTGCTACAATGTTGCAACTTCCTTTTGATTCCAGAATATTAACATTCCACGGGTCATCACCATCCTCTATGTTGATGTATATGTAACTTCGGAATGTATTTCATATAAATATTTATTGTACTCCTATAGAGATGTATTATTCCTCTATACGGAAGTGTCGTCATTTGTATTGACAAGTGTCGCAAGTGTGTTAACTTTTCGATGGGTTATTAGACCACCTTGTAAGGGGTCGGCCCGGATTAATGTAACATGAGGTTATTGTGCTAAGCTAGACAAGTCGTCCCCATAAGTTTATTGGGCAGTCAGGACAAGTATAAATAGAGATATCTCAATCTCTATTTTCATCACTTCAGAACTCACTCTTCCTTCACTCAGAAAGTGGTGCACATGTGAGGAGGAAGATCAGCTGCTAGGAGAAGTCTATCTCTGTGTACTTTGGTTGTATCATTGCTCTATCTATCTCTGAGGAAGTTGTGGGGTTTTCCCCACGGAAACTTTGTGTGTCTATTGTCTCTTATGTTTGCTTCTTGTGATGTTTGACATGCTTGCTATGATTGATATGCATTGATATACTGTACATGTTATTCTCTCAGTAAAGATCCTAGAGTATCTTGAAATAATGCTCAAAAATTAACATGGTGTCAGAGCTAACCTGAGAAGAAGACATTGTGCAGTGACAGAAACCGGGGTTTCTTGTTTATTGGGGTTCTCTCCACACATTTTGGAAAAGCAATATGATAGATTGACTCTCCTCAGCAAGGTGAATCTTTGTGTCCAATCAGAATTCAGTTCTGAGCACTTTCAGTTTTGGCCCTAACAATTAGGGTTTCCTAAAAAATAGGAATTTATGAAATCTGAAGGCACAGCTGGAAGCTCCTTGAAAAAATTTAAGTTTATATATTTGGATCGAGATTTTTGGCTGGGTAAAACTCCGGGAAACTCAAACCCTAATTTAGGGTCCTCCTTAGTGAATCTGAGGAGTCTAAAAGGCACTTCTGAAGGGTGAAACTTTGCAGAAATCAAATTCTGAGTATACCAGACTGATCAGCTCATCAAGGCGCATCTTTCTATCCTTTTAGAAAGTTGAAATTCACATTTTGAATTTCTAGGGTTTCTCTGACAAACCCTAATCTGGGACCAGATCCAGTTTTCAGCAAATCAAGTGGTAATACCTAAATCTTCTCTATTTCCATTTGAATTACTCTTTAAGATGTCTCACCACACCAAGCTTAAGGATAAGCTTGAAGGGGTTGATAACTTCCGAGCCTGGAAGTATAGGATTGGGTTAATCCTGGAAGAAAATGAATTGGACACCTACATCAGCTCTGAGGTCCCTATCCTAGAGGATGAAGAGGCTAAGGTATTGCATAAGAAGAACTTGGTCAAGGAAAAGAGAATCATTGCTGATTCTATCAAAGACCATCTCATACTACATGTGTCATCTTTGAAGACACCCAAGGAGATGATTGACTCTTTGACCAAGCTATTTGAAGGGAAGAACATAAATCAGAAGATGACTCTACGAAATCAATTGAAAGGGGTCAAGCTATTGAATGGAGAGACCAATCAATCTTACTTCTCCAAGGTCTCTCAGATCAAGGAACAACTTCAAGCTGTGGATGAAGTAGTAGACAATGGTGAAGTTGTTATGACCACTCTGAATGGCATACCTAGGTCATGGGACTCTTTTATTCAAGGAATTTGTGCAAGAAATAAATTGATCTCTTTCAATAGACTGTGGGAGGAATGCTCTCAAGAAGAAGTAAGGCTTGTGGTTTGAGAAGAAAAGATGGGAAATGAAGATCAAGCTCTCACTGCTCACACCAAGAAGGGAAGCAAGTTCAAGGGGGAGAATTCTCATTCCAAGAGACCTTCTCACCACTCTAAAAATAGGAAACATCTAAGATGTTTCACATGTAATGAGAAAGGGCACTTTGCCTCAGATTGTCCCAAGAACAAGAAGGGCAACAATAACAACTTCAAAAAAAAGAAGAAGGGAAACAAAAGAAAATATCATGCTCATGCTGCTGAGGATGATGAACCTCCCAAGAAGAAGGCTAGATCTGAAAGTGATGATGATGACTCATCAAGCGAAGAAGAGTATGTTCTAATCTCTGCTCTCACAGATACTATCTCTCATGGTTGTAATGATTGGATTATTGACAGTGGGGCTTCCAAACACATGACTGGGTTTAAAGAATCTTTTGTAAATCTATCTGAACATGAGTCACCCCATAAGGTGAAACTTGGGGATGACTATCAATACCCTATCAAAGGAAGTGGGGAAGCCTCCTACAACCTAGAGTCTGGTAAGTCTTTGAAGATGAAAGAAGTTCTTTATGTACCTGGTCTCAAGAAGAACCTACTCTCCATATCCGCAGTGGATGCAAAAGGTATGAGGGTTGCATTTGTGGATGGCCAAGTTCTAATGTGGCAAAAGGGAAAAACCATAGATGATGCAGTGGTGATTGGAGAGCAAGAGGGAGGATTGTATAAATTGAACGGACAACTTGAACATGCCATGGTGCATGATTCCATGGAGCCAAGTGAACTTTGGCATAGAAGACTTGCTCATATACACTATAGGGCACTTCCAATTGCAAGCAAAGCTGTAGAGGGTCTTTCTAAAATAAAGACAAAGCATGAAGGTGTTTGCAAAGGATGTGCAAAAGGAAAGAACATAAAGAAAGCATTTCCAAGCAGTGAAAGCAAAGCTAAAGGAATATTGGAAATCATCCACTCGGATGTATGCGGTCTGATGTCATCCAATTTTCTGAGTGGGTATGTTTACTATGTCTCTTTCATTGATGAATTCTCCAGGAAGACTTGGGTTTACTTCTTGAAGAACAAAGATGAAGTATTTGATAAGTTCAAGGAATTCAAAACCTTGATGGAGAACCAAACTGATAAGAAGGTCAAAACATTCAGATCCGCCAATGGTGGAGAATTCACTTCAGGTGACTTCAAGAAGTTATGCAGTGTTTCAGGGATTAAGAGGGAGTTGACTGCTCCTTACAATCCACAACAGAATGGAGTTGTAGAAAGAAATAATCGAACAATCATGGAAGCAGCAAGGGCAATGCTGAATGACCAGGATCTTCCTATTCATTTATGGGCAGAAGCAGCTAGGACAACTGTATATGTGTAGATTAGAACACCTCACAAGATATTGGACAACAAGACACTAGAAGAGGTCTTCTCTGGTAAGAAACCTGAAGTCAACCATCTCAGAATATTTGGTTGTCCAGTATACACTCATGTCCCAAAGGAAAAGAGGACCAAACTAGATCCTTCAGGAAAGAAGGGTATCTTTGTGGGTTACAGTGAAAGCTCAAAGGCTTACAGAATATACTTCCCATGGTTCAAGAAGATTGATGTCAGCAGGGATGTGACATTTGATGAAAACTCTGCATTCATCAAATCAAGGAAGACACCTGTTGAAGATTATGAAGAACCTAAGGAAACTAGATTTCAAGACACTACTATGACTGAAGCAATTCCAGATGCAGATCGTGAAATTGAAGATCTGCAAGAACCTGTAGATCCACCCCATGAGAATAACTCTCACAAGAGGAAACCTGCATAGGTTAAAGAGCTCATTCAAGATGTAGAAAGATATGGCATTCCAAAAGAAGAACACAGAGCAAAGAAGAGAACTAGATCTCATACCAGCTATGTTTCTTTACTCTGTGATATCATGAACAAAGAACCTTCCAATTATGAAGAAGCAACGGAAAAGAAAGAATGGAAGGATGCCATGGTCGAAGAATACCAATCAATAATGAAGAATGATGTTTGCGATGTTGTCCCAAGACCTGAAGGGAAGTCTGTTGTGATTTCCAAATGGATCTACAAAATCAAGCATGCTCTAGATGGCAGCATAGAGAAATACAAGGCAAGATTCGTAGCTCGTGGCTTCTCTTAGAAAGAGGGAATAGATTATGAAGAAACTTTTGCTCCTGTAGCCAGGTACACTTCCATCAGATCAGTACTTTCTCTGGCTACAGTGATGAAATGGAAGATACACCAGATGGATGTCAAGACTGCTTTCTTGAATGTTGTAGTTGAAAAGGAAGTGTATGTGGAGCAGCCACTTGGTTTTGAGACACATGACAGGGAGTCATATGTGTGTAGACTGAAGAAAGCCTTGTATGGCTTGAAGCAAGCTCCCAGGACTTGGTATGGTAGGATGGACGGTTTCGTATCCAGTTTGGGATTTACCAAGAGTAAAGCAGATTCCAACCTTTATTACAAGGTTGAGGAAGGCAATCCAGTGATACTACTTCTATATGTCGATGATCTATTTGTAACAGGTAATGATAGTTTGATTGCCGATACCAAGAAGAAGCTTGCATCTGAGTTCAAGATGAAGGACATGGGGATGAGGCACTATTTTCTAGGCATGGAGGTGTGGCAGAGTGCAGATGGTATCTTCCTTGGAGAAGGGAAGTATGCAGTAGAGATCCTGAAGAGGTTCGGGATGATGGACTGCAAGGCCATGGCCACACCTATGGCATCGAACCTGAAGCTGCTGTGTGATGGTTCATCTGATCCTGTTGATGTCACTGTGTATCATCAGATGATTGGGTCCTTGATGTACCTGACGAACACTAGACCAGATATTTGCTTTCGGTGAACACATTGAGCCAGTTCCTGACAGATCCCAGAGGTGTTCACCTGGTTGCTGTAAAGCATATTCTGAGGTACCTGAAGGGTACAGTTGACTATGGGCTCAAGTATGATGCGAATCAAAAGTTTAACCTGTAGGGTTATGTTGATTCAGATGATAGGAAGAGCACTTCTGGGTGCTGCTTCAGTATGGGATCAGGTATGATCTCTTGGTTTAGCAGGAAGCAGTCCTGCATAGCACAGAGTACAACTGAGGTAGAGTATGTTGCAGCGTGCTCGGCTAGTGGTGAGGTAGTATGGCTAAGGAAGCTACTGTCTGAGTTATTTGATCTATCGTTGGAGGCTACTGGTATATTTTGTGACAACTAGAGTTGTGTGAAGCTGTCTGGGAACCTGGTGTTCCACGACAGGTTGAAACACATAGAGATCAAATATCACTATATCAGGAATATGGTGCAGAGGGGAGTAGTGAAGCTCATGTATGTTGCAACGGATGAGCAGATTGCAGATGTGTTGACGAAGCCACTAGCTAGAGTGAAGTTCGAGTACTTCAGAGAGAGGCTTGGTGTTCTTTAGATCGATGACACTTCAAGGAAGAAGTGATGGAGACATTTGCTAAAGCCATTCCAAGCATGGTGGAAGGAGGATCCTTGACATGGCTATGGATGATGAGCATCAGGATGATGTTCTAGTTTCTGCTCGATATGATCAGTTGGATCATTTATGTATGTATGCATCATTTTGGATGCTGGATATGATCAGTTGGATCATTTATGTATGTATGCATCATGTTGGATGCTGGATATGATCAATTGGATCATTTATATGTATGTATATATGCATCATGTTGGATGCTTGGACCATGTATCTGTATATGTATCAGGTGGATACGATTGTATGATCATGTAGATCATGTATCTTAATATATATCAGATGGATACATTGTATGATTAGGTGGATCATCTATCTGTGTATGTATCAGGTAGATACATTATATGATCAGGTGGATCATGTGTGATGATATGTATCATGTAGATACTTGGTATGCATCAGGTGGATGCATTATATGATCAGGATGATCATGGATGACGAGCTTCAGGATGTTTCTCCAGATGACATGCATCAGGACGATGCAGTGATCATGATCAGGATGATCATATGTGATGACATGTATCAGGTGAATACATACATAATCAGTTGGATTATGTGTGATGAGTTCCAAATACACAGATGCACATGAGCTTTTCGGACATGGTTGTAAATGTGTTCTCCCATGGTCGTGATGTAATTGCTGGGCTTTTCCGACATGGTGGCAGATGTGTTCTCCCATGGTCGTGATGTAATTTCAAGGGCCATTCGAGCATGGTTGTAGATGTGTTCTCCCATGGCTGCGATATAAGTGCTGGGTCCATTCGAGCATGGTTGTAGATGTGTTCTCCCATGGCTGCAATATAAGTGCTGGGGCCATTTGAGCATGGTTATAGATGTGTTCTCCCATGGTTGCAATATAAGTGCTATGCCATTCCAACATGGTGGTAGGTTGGTCCTCCCATGGTCATTGATGTAAGTGCTGTGAGCCTTTCATGGATGGTGATAGGTTGGTCCTCCCATGCCGGTGAGTGTAAGTGCTGTGTGTGTGCATCTAGGTTGTGCTTCGTGATGCTCTATGGCTGTGGACAGGTTATGCAGTAGCATGTAAAAGGTCCTGGGAGATCCGATAGGTTGAGCTGTGTGCTCATAATCAATCCTGGGATGCTCTTTCGAGGTTTTGTGACGCACGTAATAAGTCCTGAGGATTCCACAGTATGGCTAGTGATGATGAAGACCTATAGGTGGTGGGCCTACGTCCAGTATGAAAAAGGACTGGCTCTATAGAAATTCCTATGACGAGTAGATTCAGAGATTGATCGAGATAGCAACAGCAGTGATGATGACGATGATTCGAGGATGATGATTCGTTGATGATGATCCAAAGAAGAAGACTTGTGCTAGAAGATATATGTTGAGAAATACCTTCCTAGTTAAGAGGGAGTGTTGATGTATATGTAACTTTGGAATGTATTTCATATATATATTTATTGTACTCCTATAGATATGTATTATTCGTCTATACGGAAGTGTCGTCATTTGTATTGACAAGTGTCGCAAGTGTGTTAACTTGCCGATGGGTTATTAGACCACCTTGTAAGGGGTCGGCCCAGATTAATGTAACATGAGGTTATTGTGCTAATATAGACAAGTCGGCCCCATAATTTTATTGGGAAATCAGGACAAGTATAAATAGAGTTCTCCCGATCTCTATTTTCATCACTTCAGAACTCACTCTTCCTTCACTCGGAAAGTGGCACACATGTGAGGAGGAGGATCAACTGCTAGGAGGAGTCTATCTCTGTGTACTTTGGCTGTATCATTGCTCTATCTATCTCTGAGGAAGTTGTAGGATTTTTCACCTTAAGGTTTTCCCCACAAAAACTCTGTGTGTCTATTGTCTCTTATGTTTGCTTCTTGTGATGATTGACATGCTTGCTATGATTGATATGCATTGATATACTATACATGTTATTCTCTCAGTAAAGATCCTAGAGTATCTTGAAATAATGCTCAGAAATTAACACTCTGGTTCTCCAGTGATATTATAACATTCCATCATCGACTGCATCTTACAATGTGTATGCGGATCCACAGGATATGCTACTGGAACTACCTTCAGAATGACGTCGCAGATGAGCTGTAGGGAATTGTGAACATCTGGATTGGTATCCGCGAAGCTGAAGGTCTGAGTAAAGAAAACCGTCAACTCTAACCAAGTGGTGATCTCCCCTCGCAACTCAGTTGAAGCATACCATGATCGTGGCATTTCATCCAAAGTATGGATAAAAGCATGGACCCATTCATCCCTTGGTTGTGAATCCCATAGAGTCTGACATTCCATCAGATGACTGCCCGGGTCATTCCGCCCATCGTACCTTCCGGTGTGGTATAGTTTTGTGTCTCCAAAGCGAACCGTCATCAACCTTCGACACTGCGACCATCCAGTAATCGACTTCTTATGGGTCGCCCACCACCGTGCTGGAGTAGCCTTCAGCGTGTCCTCCAATGCCAGCAACCGCTGTGGTTCTGACACCTTAGCTTCAAATGTGAATAGGAATTCAGACAATCCAGGTAGTCCTTCGTATACTGGCAACTCAACAGTCCCAGTCGTGACACGACACAACAATTGTGTGATCAAACCACATTTTCGGAACGATACCTCATGCAGGCAATTCTGCCAGTTCTCTAAATCATCATGAGTCAAAAGACGTAGATCTAGAGCTGCGCCAACCAAGTTCTCCACTAGAATTCAGATGAATGTAGTATTCTGAAATGTTATATGCATGATCCCATCCTCGTACAACTTCATCCTTGACAGGTTCAACATACCATCGCCCTTCAGTCGGATCTAACGGAGCGATGATGCGGAAGTCCTTATTTTCAAAGGTCATCACCCGCTTCTTAAAATTGATTACTTCCATATTGTCATTAGCCCATCCAATCCCCAGTAGCGTGGGATAGGATCTCCCACCATCAATGACTTCGATAACATCGAAATCAACATAGGTTTTCATTCCTTCAATATCCACAACAAGTCGTGGAATGCGCCCAATCGGTGTTACCTTGGCTTGATTAGCCAATCGCAGTTGTATGGGAGACCAGCTCAGCGTTGGGCTCCCCATCTTTTGTCATGCTTGCTTTGTCAATATATTGACATCGGATCCCAGATCCAGAATAAATGAATCGACCTTGTAATCCCCAATCTGGACATTCATGCACATTTCTTTACCTATCTTCTTCCTCTGTAAGGAGTTCACCGCGGACTCCCTCCATCCCTTGGTCGGTCGATGCAACATACTCTCGATCTCGGCAAGTGCATCAGGATCGCGTGCTAGCGATAAACAACTTTCAAAAAAGTTTGACAGAGTACCATACTACCACGATGGGCCTGCTTCTAAAGTCGAGTCAAAAATAGGGGGCATGTCGCAAATAATTGTCTTACCAAGATTCCTGCCCATCGCATTACATGCTTCAAAGAACATGTCTCGCTCGGCATCAATGTCGAACTACACCTTCTTCTTTCCAGCCAGACGAATGAGTGGATGCGAACCATCTTCTCCTGTCATTGCACCTCCACGGGTGATAACTGCAACAACATCATATTGCATCCTCGGCTCTGCTGAAATCATCACGACAGTGGGTCCTTGATTCTGGTTCGACGATGGGTTCACAGGTTGATTCACATTCTGGTTGGCGTTCTGATTCAGACGCTGGTCCTAGTTCTACGGTTGATTCTGATTTGGAAAATGGTGCTGATTCTGTAACTGTGGTATATTTCCTGCCTGCCATTGCGCAATCAACTACGGGCAGTTTTCAACAGTGTGATCAACAACAAAACAATACATACATTGTGTCTGCAACTGCGGGCAATCTCGCTGATAATTCCCCAATACCTTGCAATTGTAGCATTGGATAGGTCTGCGACCTTGTCCTCCTCTGCTACCAAATCCTCCACCTCGTCCTCCCCGGAACCCTCCATGGAATCCCCCTTGCTGTTGATATTGAGGTTGATTAAACTGTTGTTGTATGGGATTCGGGTGCAGCTGAACACACTGCCCTGGTTGAACACACGGTGCTGGTTGAACGTACTGTGGATGTTGTGGAGCCATCTGCATCTGATTATACTATGGCACAAACTATTGTTATGGTTGCGGCTATGTTACAAACTACATCTGCGGTTGTGGTTGCTATATTGCACGTTGGTCATCCTTCACATAGTAGGAGTCGTACGTTCTTTCCTGAAGGAGGACATATGCGTGGAAATCCTTATCTTCATGCCCAACTGACTTGCAGAATGTACAATAAAAATTCATCATCTTTGTGACCATCTTCTGCATGTATTGACACTCCTCATGTCGATGCCCATATAATTGATAGATGCGGCACCATGGCATACCTCCACTACTTAATGGATTCAACGCTCCTGATACAAGGTAGTTATGGAAATCTGGGCAGTTATCCCTTGTATGTCCCTTTGCGTGACATCGAGTACACCAGACCTCCTCGTGGTGCTCTTTTCCCTTCTTAAGATCTTGCAACTGAATTGTCAGGTTTTCCAATTGTGTCTGGATCTGAGACATGCCAGCTGCGCTCTCACCAATCGGTGAAACTTCTAACCGCATCGCAATTTCCAGAGCTTTAGTCGGTGTGGTAATGTTCTATTGCATCAACGAGAGTTGAATATGAGGTAGCAATGCCGCAATGAACCATTCCTTGTGCTGGACATTGCTCATGTCGAAGTTGACTCTTGCCATCAGCGTTTTGAACCTTTGGTCGAAATCCCAAACAGTTTCATTCGGATACTGCTTAATCTCCTTCAGCTCTGTAATATATTGCGCTTCATATTTTGGTTTTCTGAACTCTGCAATCAATCCTTTTCTAACTTCATCTAGCGTCTTCTCTGGAGTGCCTGTAGGAACTTGTACAAACTTCATAAACCAATCCAACGTGCGACCCTGAAGAGTTGTCACCAATTGACCTTTCTTGGCGTCATCATCCGTAATTTGCTTAACAGTCCATATTGATTCACACAAGAACCAGTATTTCTCTGGGTTGTTAGTGCCATTCCCATGGAACAATGGTAACTTCGCATATTCGCTCGCCATCCTGGGATTCCTTCCTACAGTCGCTGAGCTTCTAGCAATCAAGTTCTGTTGACATGATGAACACGGCGGTGTCAAAGTTGTATTTCTTCCTGGTTGTGAGATAATGAGCGGAGGTGTGGGTACATTGCTGTTGGGGGTTGGTCCTGCCTCTATCCTGGGCGTAGCCTGTTTGTCCTTGTCAGCACTGTGAGGTCCCTTCGTCCCGTGTGGTCTTCCTTCGTGGCTTTTCGTTTCGACCGTAGTAGGACCTTCTCCTGTCCTCTGCCTCTTCTCTTGTCGAAACCTTGCTCCTCCCCTCGTAAGACCACTCTCTTCCTTGGCTTCCTTCACAGTATCATCATAACTTGCACCCATCTACCCCGTATTATTCCATTTACCGCCCCCCTGCTATCACGGTATCCACAGCCTTCGCCCGTCAGGGTTCTACTGATCGAGGTGCATCTTCAGTATGCCCTTTTCACGGATGAGCATCTTAATGGACAACTGTAGCGACAATAGGAACCTGCCTCTCAGTCCGTTAAAAAATTCCTGTTCAACTTCGCGATAAGATTTTGTCGTATCAACCGCAAAATTAGTGGCATAGCCTTCCAGTATACTGTCGACCCAGACCTCAACATCCCGTGAGGCCTTGTTATCTACCTCTTGTAGCTCCTTGATCAGTTATGGGGTCCAATATGTCGGCTCACCACCTTGGAAGTTTTGCTTCTGAAAGGTCAATTTAGCCAACCATTCTTACAGGATGATTGGGAATTCGCAGAAAAAATATTCGTGTGGACCATCGTGTACATACTTTGCCAACCATCGATCCGTCGACAACCCAGGGTTCTGATTTTCTTTCTTAGTGAACTCTCACAACTTTAGGTCAAACCAATCTTGAATTCCCGGTCTCGTCGGATGCCACAACATGTCCTCCCTCCACTTCACGCTAGGGTCCCGAAAATGGAACCATTTGTTGACACAAACCCAGTCGACAGGGGTTCCTCACACTGTCGACACCCAAACCACCCCGATCTCCTTGAGCACTGGCCTAGACAGGTTTTACCCTGTCCAGCAACACCTGCGGAGCAGATGAAGTCTCACCCGAGATGTTAAAGGGAGAGATGATGGAACCATGTTTTCGCTGAATGAAGGAGGACCTTGTGCATTAACTCATCGACTTATCGCAGCATTGCATAACAGATCTAACCATTCAACTCGAGCATTAAACATAATTACAACATCATTCAATAGATCTCACCATTCACAAAACCACCAATGCGCAATAGATATAACAGTAAAACATTAATTGCAGCAAGAAAACATCGCATCATTCACAGATTCATATCGCATAATGAATTTTTCACAAGGAAACAGGAAAGACACAATGATTCTGCTCAAAATCACATCATATTAACCTTCACAACAACCCATAAATACAACATTATAGCTCTTCTGTCGCATACCCAGATTAATAGACAATGACAAGCAAAATTCTCCGTGCTCAACTATCTCTTCAATTGATCAATTATGGTTTATCTCAACACTTACAATGCTATGCCTATTTATAGTCTAGCGCCTTTACATTTGCGGTCCACTTAGGCAACCGCCTAACTACTTCTTAACAAACTCTACAAAAAGGCTAACCCAGAAACCCACATAATGCGGTCCAAATGACCCAAAACCCACATAGTGCAGTCCAAATTATATAAACTATTATCGACTTGTGCGTTGTTTTCCTTCTTGCGCGGCACTGCCTGCCAACAGAACAATACAATAACATCATAAGAATGAAACCCCTTCTTTTCATAACAACCCAGTATTTAACATAGCTTGATAGGTCTAGGGTCACTTCTAGGGTTTTTTCATGCCCTAACTCTCGATTAGAGTTAAGTTTTTGGACCTTCTAGAATGTTCTCGAAAGTTCACACATGATTAGTTCCTCATGTGTGAGAAATGGGATTTGATGTGGAATCCACTCAGTACCATGGTGGTCAACTTGCAGGAGGCATAACTTCTTCATATGGACTCCATTTGAGGCGATTCTTGGATTGTTGGAAAGGTATCGATAGAATCTTGTCGAGGGGCATGGCACAAGGGATAAAATTTTGACCCCAAAAAACATCGTTTAGACCCTCAAACAAGCACCAAAAGGTTTCAGACCTCAAATCTGCAAAGTGAGATATACCCCAAAATGATCCCTACAAGCCAAGTCATCCAATTGTTCCACCTAGAAAGCACCAAAATATATGACAAATTATATATTGATCAATTACTCCTCTTGCCTTATCAAGGAAGGTCTAGAAATTGAAAAGCATGCTAATAACTTTAATCGAGAAGATGCTTATAAACTAACCCAATCTTAAAAACCCTTAATCCATTATCTTAATCATTAATTCCCCTCGTCTTAATTTAATCTCGGTCCCTTTTTGGTGTTCTATCCATCCTCCCCCTTCCCCTAACTCATATCATCTCTCTTACCCCTTTCCTCACCTATTTTTTTCTCTTTGTTCTCTTTTCTCTTTAGGTATTACACTTTTTTAACCTTTTCCCTCTTTTTATTAATATTATGTTTTTTTATTTATTTATATTTTTCATTTTTCCTTTAAAAATATATTCAATTTTTTTTATTTGTTACTTTATTAAATACAAATCTCTTTTTATCTTTATTTTAGTTTAACTTTAATTGCTAACTTTTTTCAATCATTATCCTTATGGTTAATTTTCTTTTCTTATTTTTAAAATTAAAAAAATTACACTTTAAAAAACTTGATCCCTTTAAATACTTGATAGATCCATTTAAAATGAATTTATGCTAGTAGAAATAAAATCTACAGCATCAACACTTTAAAACACATCGACTTCAACTACTCTACATAAAATAAAGAAAAATACATATCCAAATTTAAAATGAATTTATACTCGTAAAAATAAAATCTACAACATCAACGCTTTAAAAAACATCAATTTCAACTACTTTACAGGAAGAAGGAGTCAACAATCCCATGTTTACTAACCAAGCAAAGCAACTAACTACACAATCACCTGCAAAGTTGATCTAAACATAACTAATATAAATTGCACACAAAGTTCATGAAATCACATATACATATTGTTTTATTGTTTAATACAAGTAGAGAGATGTGTATATTGTTGTCGTCATGTCCTCCCCCTTGTCAGGCTAAGTACTTTGTTATTTGTTGGTGATAAAGTCTAGTCAGACTCAATTTACTCGTGGTGTGGCTCCATGTGTGTTTTCATAAATTATTTATTATATATAATGTTAAATACCTACTTTTCCATATTTGTCTTGTTCGCGTTTCATAGAATAAATATAAGGATATTGTTTTTTACTTTGTTTTTTTATAACAAGTAGTTGACTTATTTTCTTACAGCACATCAGATCAACATACATAAAAAATATTATCCGATCTTCTATTCATACTGCATCTTCTATCGATACGTCGATAAGGAACAACTTGTCACCTACCAAAAATCTAAAATGACTCCACAAAAATAATCTGAAGTTAGTTTGATACTCAAGCACGAACACAAAACTAAAACAGTTTGAAAATTTCTACATCAATAAGAATTCTATTCATAAATTTATCAAAGTAAAGAATTCTTACAACGTAGTTGCACCTTTGATTTGTTTTGTATCTCATTATAGATGGGTTTTTTCATTTCAAACTTGTATTATAAAGCTTAATATTATTTTTACTGAACTCTGGAAAATTAAGAAAAATAGAAGAGGAAGAAGTGCAGAGCCAAATGCTCGCACAAATAGACAAGAATGGTAAATACCAATTCAATTAATTAATGAGAAATGAGTACAATATATAGTGAAATAATATTCAACAAACTAAGCTCTCAGATCCTATATTCATGGATCTCAAACCTATCTCCTGATCTTATGAGATGCACACAATCCAATCATTATTATGCAGCCTTACATTTCTACATCATCTCTAACATCCTCCCTTAATGTAGAAATGGATCACAATACTAAATATGCCTGTAGTTTCAGGCTTACAAATCAGCAAAGCAAATTAACGATCTAGAGTTCCAAGCCTTGAACTCTACAGTCCTCCTTCTGCTTCATTTTGACCTTAGTTGCTGTAAGATAATATTTGTTTATGTTTTCCCGTTTCCTGCTCTTCCAGTTTGAGAGCTTTAAGTCTTCACACATTGATGTATAGTGCATTCTATTATTTGATTGGGCCTCTGCTGTCCTGGATCTTCCTTCAGGTTCAACACATTCTGCAAAATTAGTAATTGTCATCCAGGCTCGTCTACAATCAGCTGTATTCTGTACAGTGGAATTCTGCAACATTGGCTCATGGGTTAGCAGTGTCAAGACATGAATGATGTCCCCTTCTTCACTTACAACATTAACATAGTTGCTTTCAACTGCAATCTTAGAGTTCAGTGTTTCAACAATATTTATAGCATTGAAATCCCCATTACATTCAGCAGATAATGAACCTTCTTCACCATTCATCATTTCAAGAATAAATTTCATTTCATTCTTGATAGCAATCTTTTCAAGTTCAGTTAGAATTTCTTCATCATATCTCAGTCCATTTTCAATTTCAGTTTCAAATTGTACTGCAACAACTAAAGGGTTGCATTCAACATAGTGAGGTTCACCAACTTCTGCTTCTGTAGGTTTGTTAGGCTGTGACTCATCCATATATCTTCTCTTCACACCAAACTCCATTTCTAGAATATCTCAAAACATTTTTGCATTGTGTACTTCACCAAATTCATATAAAATATAGGACAAAGTACTTTCATCTAGCGTGGAGTGAATAAGATATAATGCTAGTGCACCTCTTCTCTTATCATGAGAATAAAAAAAACCATTTTGTACATATTGCCATAGATCTACTAAACCAAGCAATCCTTCCATTTTAATTACCCAAATTTCAAAAAATTTACCTAAGAAAGATGGCAGAACAGGCATTAATCTTTTCAATATTGCATCTATTTCTTCAAATTCTCCATTGATCTGGTCTATTTCAACATTATGATCCTTTAGCAAAGGTTCTTTAGCTGCAACTGGAGACACTCCATATTGTTTTTGATTCTTTCTTCTGAGTCGTTTCAGTTCTCTCCGGAACTGTTTGAGCTTTCTTTCTTGACCCATGATTACTCAGCATAATGCATACACATGATACCTTCGATCTGACGATTCAGCCTCTCCCTCAGGTGGACTCTTCCTCCACTACAGGTAACAAATAATTCAACAGTGGATATTGAACTACCGTGCCCTCACAGAGTCTCGGCTCGCGGTAGTGCAGGGGTACCGTGCCTGGGTAGGCTTGTGTCTCGTGGTAGTGCTCAATTGACCAAAGTGTCGTGCCCTATACTAGAGTACCGCGCCCTATCAGACTCGCAGCCTGCGGTAGTGTAGCAGTACCGTGCCCTAGCAGGCTCGAGGCTCGCGACAGTCTGAGTTCACGGGTTCTTTTCCTTCCTGAGAGCAATGACTTCCTCTTTGGGGGATCCTTCGCGATCTCTGGCTCCTCAAGCTTCACGCTTCACCGGCACTCGACTGCTCACAATTTAGGTAGTGAACTCCTCTTTCTATTCAACAGACCGTTGGAATGAATGAATTCACAGTTCACCTCTGCAATAATTCGAATGGTGGCACAACACGGATAGCGTTTTCAGTCTGGATGACAGCAACTTCTTCCTTAGTTAGTGCACATCGATTCACACACTGGACTCTCCTTTGACAACTCAAATGAAAGTAGCAATACACCATGACTCCTCTTCAGTGAATTTAGGCACACTGAGATAACAACAGCAATGGGAAAATTTACTTCCTTGCAGACCGCGAAGGGTGTCAATATCGGTGGCTCCACATCCACACTATTCTCACAGCTTTCACAGCCCAAAAAACAAAAATCACAGCGATAGCTGGCTCCCACAACAGGCCGCAATGGGCTCTTCACACCAATAGGCCACTATGGGCTCTGATACCAAATTAACAATGGAGAGGAGGAAGTGCAGAGCCAAAGGCTCGCACAAACACACAGGAATGGTAAATACCAATTCAATTAATTAATGAGAAATGAGTACAATATATAGTGAAATAATATTCAACAAACTAAGCTCTCAGATCCTATATTCATGGATCTCAAACTTATCTCCTGATCTTATAAAATGCACACAATCCAATCATTATTATGCAACCTTACATTTCTACATTATCTCTAACATGGAATTCATTTATCATGAATCAAAACTTCTGCATGATTAAGTATTGAAAAAGTGAAAAATAAGAGAGAAATAGAGATATACTTTTTTATTTTAGATTTTCACAGTTTTGTTATTTATATTGGTGTGTTTTTATTTTTCCATATTGATTTTAAGGATTGATATTCAAAATGATATTATATGAATCATAAAATTTCAAATGGTCAAAAACTTCATTTTTATTTTAAAATTAATAATTTAACATTAATAATAAAAATATTTGAAAATATCAACTTAATAAATATAATTATAAATGAAATTTTAAATTTGAAAATATTCATTTTATTTTTGAATATAAAAAAAATTATAATAAACAATTTCAAAAATCATACTTTGTCTATAAAAACCTTTTATGAATCACTTGGGATATAATCAAAATAAAAAAAATTATAATAAACAATTTCAAAAATCATACTGTGTATAAAAACCTTTTATGAATCACTTCTGGTATTGGGATATAATCAAACCACTCCCTGTCTCTAGTATGAATCCCTGCGACTACATTATTGGCTCTTCTACATACACACTAATACAATCTTATACATACACACTACTCATACAATGCTCTTCAATGACTTACACATAAAAGCCCTTTATGAATCGCTTATGATAACTAGTTTTTTGAAATTCGTCCAAGATTGGGATATACCACTCCCTGTCTCCAGTATTGATCCCTGCTTCACCATTGGCTCCTCTCACATGCACACTGTTCATACAATGCTCTTTTTAGTAAAGGTTTACGGGACATCTTGGGGTGGGCACTGCTACCAGAGGTACTGCTTTTTGTAGAGTTATCCCAAACTTCTCAGCCATATCAACATCAAAATCTCCATCCTTATTAACCTTAGGAATGGACCAATTGAAAGCATGAATCAGAGATCCCAAAACAAAATGAAGCATTCTGTGTGCCAGAGGAAGCCCAATGCAAATCCTTCTTCCTGCACCAAATGGTATCAGTTCAAAATCCTGGCCTCGGTAGTCAGTACTGCACTCTAAAAACCTTTCCGGATTGAATTTCAGAGGTTCCTTCCAAACATCGGGATCTCGTCCAATGCCCCAGACATTCACAAACACCTGTGTGTTCTCTGGGACAGCATATCCGGCAATCTCGGAATAGCTATCTGATCTTCGAGGAATTATCAACGGAGTTGGGGGGTGCAATCTGAGAGCCTCCTTCACTATTGCCTGTAAATATGGCAGCTTTGCTATGTCTGATTCCTCCATTTTCCTTTCTTGGCCAACAACTTCATCCAGCTCTGCTTGGGCCTTTTTTATTAGTGCTGGGTTTCTGAGAAGCTCGGCCATTGCCCATTCAACTGTTGCCGAAATGGTATCGGTCCCTGCAACAAACATGTCCTGCCAGAATAATAAACGCATATCTTTAGTTAAAATTGTATGTTTTTTGGGCCAAAAAATTGGATTACAGGGGTCGTAATGAAAGAAATGGTAGAGTAACCACATATAACATATCCTTAGGTAGTGACGTACTTTAAGAAATGAGAGAGCAGCAAATGTTTTTGGGGACATTTTGGTGCATATAAGTGTCTCTGCAAACAAATTATGGGAAATAACATCTGAAGTAGTAAAACATAGAAAGTATATGCCAAATCTTTGTAATAGGTCCAGATGTATTTTAACAACCACTAAAATAGCATTCATCCAGGACCGTGTTTTAATTATACCTCATATTTCACATATGGAAGTGGGATAGTGAAACAATCAATCTTTAGGAGGGTCACAATTGAAATTATTAAATTGAAATTATAAATATGAATATGAATATAATCGTCATTGATTCTTGGATGTGTATGTACGGTCAAATAATTATATTGATAAGTATTTATTTTTTAGAATTTAGAGTTTGGGTAAACTAGTGTTTATGTTTTTTTTACATTGTACATGGATGAGATAAATGTATTGTTCAAATTGATTTTAAATTAATTTTATGACAGTAGTTCCAAATTATGACCACAAACCATAAATTAAATTAACTATAATAAGTAAGTTATTTTTCTAAGTTATTTCTCTAGAAAAGAGAATTAATCAAAATTATGTTTGTATCCAGATAAAATGTAAATTTAATCCGCTTACCATTAGCATTCCCTTGATGTCGTCCAGTGTGAATTGTGTACCATCGTTCTTCAAATCCAGCATAACCTCCAGAAAATCCTTCCCTTCACCGCTACTGTCATGAACACCTGCTGCCCTATCTTGGACACGCTCCTCGATAATCGTGTCAAAGAGACGATCAAATCGCATAGCCAGTTTCTTCATCTTCCGGTTCAATCCCTGCAGATCAAACCTCTCAAGGAAAGGAAAAACATCAGATAAATTTGGAATCCCTGTTAACTTCAGCACTTGCCATACCATATCCTTGAACTCTGCGGCCTCTTTTGAGCCTGGAAGGAACACAAGTTTCCCACACACCATCCTACCCACAAGGCTAAGTGAGGTCACAAAGGCACTGGCCCCAACATTCACAGTGCGTGCTTCCCTTGAGTCCTCAAAAATGGACCCGATTGTCCTATTAACCTCCTCTCTTCTCAGGTGCTGAAGGGCATCCATCCTTTTGGTAGAGAAGAGCTCAGTAGTACAGATCTTTCTGAGAAGTCTCCATTGAGGACCATAAGGAATCCATACCAGAGTCGTCCCTTGCTTAGCAAATGTCCTTGCGGCTACGGTGACTGACCGGCTGGAGAAGGTCTGGTCATTGTTTTTCAGCACCTCTTTTGCCATAGATGGCGAGGACACGACTACTGTTAACTTGTATCCAAGTCTGATAGACATGAGAGCTCCATATTTCTGTGCAAGGAAGAAGAGAGATTCATGAGGCCTGTCACCCAACTGAAGGAGGTTTCCAAAGATAGGCCATCCAGGAGGACCTGGTGGCAAACTGATTTTCTTCTTCTTCCTGATGCTGAGGAGAAGAACGAAAACCAGCAGAATTCCCACAAGTAGAGAACATACTGATGCAGCAGAGACTGGATACATACTGAATCAATTCACTGAATACAGATATTGGGGCACTCAGTGCAATTGCTGGAATATGTGAAGTTGTGCTTCATTTGGAGTTTATAAATAGAAAAATAATTACGTCAGTCAAGGAAATCCGGTCGCTACACGAATCCCCGACTTTGAATACTGGTTGAGTTCGGCCGCTGATATGGTCTAAACTCGCGGCTGTGAGTTCAACAGCCAATTTGTTTATTTATTTGCAACTTGAACTCTGCAGCTGGCAAGCTAAGTCAACTCAATGCTAATATTATTTATCCCATTACGTGATCATAAACACGAAAAATTATTTTTATAAATTTAAAAAATAATTAAACTTCGGTACAACAAAAAGATTCTGTTAAGCTCTTATTCATATATCTATATATAGACATAATTTAAGGCTTCCGACCTGGTTTGAAGGTTGAATGTAGCTTGCACTGTGCAGCAAGCAACCAAAGCCAAGTCAATGGTCATCCTATTTAACCTATTATTGACATAATTGATCGTTTGTTCAAGTCTCCCATCCTAGTTTGAAGATTGGTTGCAGCTTGACCTGTTAAGCCGGCAACTCATTGTAATTAATATAATTTATCCTATTAGTGGCATACGTGATCATGGGCATGAACTCAGTCAAAGGTGCCCTTAATGTTCAATTCGAAAAGTATTTTTATAAATTTAAAAAATGATTAAACTCTTTTATGTTGAGCTCTTTTATATATATTATGTTAAGCGACAAAAAGATTTTGTTAAGCTGTAACAATGGTATACGGTATTGGATGGTGAATGCAATGTTTCTATCAAATATGATGGGGTTAAGAGTTTCGAACTTGACGTGAGCTATTGCTTAATTTACTTATCACATTGTTGGCGTGTTCACAGCCTCGGAGCCTTAACAACTAATTAGGAATCCAAGTTACAACTTTTATCTTCATCGTCTTATAAACCCTTCCCCAAAATTGCCATCATCAAAATCACTAACTAATTTGGTCATCTCTAGACCCCTTAATCAAGAAATGAATTCTTCCTCACAATCCCTAACCTCCAAAAAGATTCTTCCTCACAATCCCTAATCTCCAAAATTTTATGGTCAACCTCAAATTCACAAGAAGGATATCTCTTTCTGACCCATTCTCAATGCTATTAGTGCCCCTACCCATGCCTTACCTAGATTTCTAGCTAAAAAATTCAACTCTTCATTTATCAAACCCAATCTTTTATTAGAAGCTTCTCTCACTTTATTGGTAAAATTCATAACCTCCACTTCGATGAACCAAATCTGATGGTTAGCTTTGATGTTGTTTCCCTCTTCACCAAAATCCTTGTGCCCTAGGACCTTGATATTATTTCCAAGTTTGTTGACAAGGAAACCTTAAATCTTATAAGGATTTTTCTCTACTCTATTTTTTTCTATTTTAAAGATTAGTTCTATGAACAAACTGACAACAGTTCCATGGGATCATTTTTATCCCCTATTGTTGCAACATATATTCATAGAACACTTTGAAACCCTTTCCCTCATAGATTTTCCTTACAACCTAAATGTTGGTTTTGATTTATGGACGACACCTTTTTCATTTGGCTGCATGGACACACCTCCATTCATAAATTTCACAATCACTTAAACAATATCTCTCCTCATATTCAGTTCACCATGGAAATCCAGGAAATGAATCACTCCCTTTTTTAGATGTCTTGGTCACCGAGCAACATGATGGTTCCTTATCTCATCAGAATTACTAAAAAAAATACCCACACTAATAGATACCTCCATGCCCAATCCCACCACCACCCTGCTAAAAAAGTGCTAAAAAATAACTTGTCCTGAAAACTCTTATCACCGAAGTTGTTGGCATCTTTGAGCCCCAACATCTAATTCAAGAAAGATCCCATCTTACTAAATCCCTCTTGGCCAATAGCTACCCTTGAAGCCTAATTAACAAACTTTTCATCATGCCCTTCACCCAAAATCGAAACATCATAATTCCTCTCCCTCGACCCAATCATTCATCTCTCTCCCTTATATCCATGGCATCATTGATCGCATCTCAAAACTTGTAATTAAGAAGAGCATTAAAACTATCTTTAAACCCCATAAAACCCTTAAGGAATTATTCATAAGTGTAAAATAAAGCCAACCCGTTTCTATCTCAAGGCATTGACCAAATTCCTTGTTCTTATGGAAATACCTACATTGGACAAATAGGTAGATCCATTCATACCTATATCAAAGATACCAATCACAATTGGCACGAAAAATCTGCTATAGTGGAACATTCTTTCAACACCAGACACCAAATATGTTTTGATGAAACAAAAATCCTTACTTCTACCGTTTATTACTTGGTCCGTAAAGTGCCATGAATATTCCAATAGAATAGTTCATCACAACTGATCTTACAACTTCGTTCTTTTTATTATATTATTTCCACTAAATCTTAAATAAAATGGAACTAAAAGAATAATAACTAGAGCAAAGAAAGACACAATCAACACAAGATTTACCTTAAGAAAACCCACTAAGGGGAAAATCTAGACAAAAATGAGGGCTATGCCTTTCTCTTTTATATATAATGCAAATAAAAAGAAAAAGGTACTCTCTACAAAGTTAAATATGACTTTGCAGCCATAATGACTACTACAGGATCTCCTACTTCCTTTGTTTTTTTCTCTAATATCCAATTATGTGTTGCTGCTCAACTATGGAACAATACAATAACATCATAAGAATGAAACCCTTGTTTCCTAACGACCCAGTATTTAACATAGCTCAATAGGTCTAGGGTTTTTGCATGCCCCAACTCTCGATTAGGGTTGATTTTTGGACCTTCTAGAATGTTCTTGAAAGTCCACACGTGACTAGCTCCACATTTGTGAGAAATGAGAGCTGGCATGGAATCCACTCAAAACCATGGTGGTCAATTGGATAGGTCAACTTGCGAGAGGCACAACTTCTTCATACGGACTCCATTTGAGGCAATTATTAGATTGTTGGAAAGGTATCAGTATAATCATGTTGAGAGGCATGGTGCAAGAGATGAACTTTTGACCCCAAAAAACATCATTTATATCCTCAAACATGCCATTGAATGTTCAAAACTTCAAATATGCAAAGTAATACCCGCCCCTAAAATGAGCCCTACAAGCCAATTCATCCAATTGTTCCACCTAGAAAGCACCAAAATCGATGAAAAATGATATATTAATCCATTTCGGATCATTACTCCTCTTGCCAAATCAATGAAGCTCTAGAAATTGAAAAGTATCCTAATAAATTTGATTGAGAAGATGGTTATAAACTAAACTAATCTTGGAAACCCTTAATCTATTATCTTAATCATTAACTATCGTCATCTTAATTTCATCTTCATCCTTCTTTGGTGTTCTATCCCTCGCTCCCCCCCTCCGGCTAACTCGTATCATCTCTCTTACCCCTCCCTATCATCTTTTTTTTCTCTTCTGTCACTTTTCTCTTTAGCTATTACACCCTTTTTTAAACCTTTTCCATCTTTTTATTAATTTATTTTAATTCCTTTTTTTTAATTTATTATGATTTTTAATTTATTTATACATTTCTTTATTCCTTTAAAAAATGTATTCAAAATGTTGTAGTTGTTCCTTCCTTTATTAAATAAAAATCTCTTTTTATCTTTATTTCAGTTTAACGTGATGATTAAATTTGACTTCTTTATTATCCTTAGGGTCAATTTTATGTCCTTATTCTATTTAAATTTAAAATAAAATAAAAATTACACCTCAAAAAATAGGATCCTTCTCATTGCTTGATAGATCTATGTTTAAGATGGATTTATGTTGGTATAAATGAAATATACAACATCAACACTTTAAAACACCTCAAAAAATATTTCCCTCTCGGTGCTTGATAGACCCAGGTTTAAGATGGATTTATGCTGGCAGAAACGAAATCTACAACCGCAACACTTTAAAACATATAAATTTCAAGAGTCAACAACCCCCCTGTTTGTTTGAGTGGACCCAAGCTCAACAAACTTACAAAGCAAGGTGTTGTCCCTATACAACTAACTACCACCTAAAAAGTTTAAGTTAACATAACTAATATAAATTGCACACAATATTCATGTAGGGATGGTACAAAACTAGGTATATATAATCATATATACATATTTACACCAGAGGCATTTTTACTATGAAAGTGAGTTTATTGTTAATTGTAGCCAGATTCATTGCCACTTTGACGAATCAATACCCTCCATGTGTTTACTAACATGTCCAATCTGAGTTTGAGATTCAATGGTTCCCTCCATTGAAAATATGACACATTATTTTTAGGTACGTTGTCGCTGACAATCGAATGTGACTACTGTGCTTGTCCTTATATACCCTCACCATAAAAATAATGTTTTTCTTCTGAACTGTTAGTTTTTAACTTTTAAGCAATATTGTCTAGGATCTTATTTGAAACAATAACATGCACAACATAACACAATAGACACAAAAAATTTCCTCGGGGAAACCATAAAGGAGAAAACCCCGCAGCTTCCTCAGAGATAGAATAGTCACCAATACAATGTCACAAAAGTAAAACCCCAAAACAAAGGTTGTCTTCTGCAACTCTCTCTTTTTCCTCCTATGCGAACTTGTCGTCTTCTCTCTCACTAGTGTGGACTTGAGTGAGTGAGTGTTGTGTCCAAATGAGAGAGCTATGCTTTCTATTTATACTTTACTTTTGCTTGAACTTTTCACTTACTAGGTTGGCCCCAATAAACCTAACTGGGCCGACTTGTCTAGGAGACTCAATAATACAATTACATTTGACTCTTTAAGGGGTTTATTGCCCTGACTTACATGGGAGGATTTTACCTCAATGACCTAGGATGACTAAGCATCATAATGACATCACTGAGCGGAGGAAAACCATCTCTGACGGAGGTAGAAATAAAATACAATAATAATAACAATATAAATACAATAGAATATCTTCTAAAGTTACAATTACGTCAACACTCCCTCTTAACTTGGAAGGTATTATTTGGCCACAGTCATCAACCCCATTGGAAACAAGTCTGGATAACATCATCATCATTGGATCGTCATCAATGCTGGAACATCATCATCAACACTGGATCATCATCATCGTTGCTGCTGCAATCCTCATCATGTTGATCATCGATTGGTGACATCTCTTGAATCTACTCATCATGGGAAGTTCTACAGAGCCAACCCTTTTTAATACTGGATGTAGGCCTAACTCTCCTGTAGGTCTTCATCATCTCTGCGAGCAAGCCATCAAGTATGTACAACCCAATACTAGTCATTACATTGCCACATCAATCACTTGTGTCTCCTACTGTCGCCTCATCATATCCAAATCATCTCATCATCTCACGGAGCACAGCCCAGATGCACATCACATGTCCCACAACAGTCAACCCACGTCTACCAGCATGGGAGGAATTTCCTGCCACCATGCGAGATCCTTCCTAGGCGCACACATAGTGTCTTAAGACTGATGGACATCATAACATCTCCAATATGGGAGGACTTTCCTGCCACCATACGAGACCTCATCTACCAACATGCGAGGAATTTCCTACCAGCATGTGAGACACAACACTTACATCAACCGACATGGGAGGACTTTCCTACCACCATTCGAGAAAGGATCAACACTTACATCTACCAATATGGGAGGACTTTCCTACCACCATTCGGGAATGGATTGACCCTTACATCTACCAACATAGGAGGCACAAACCTACCACTATGCGAGAATGGAATGACCCTTACATTACCAACATAGGAGGCACAAACCTAACACTATGTGAGAATGGCCCATGTGCATCTGCGTCTTCCGGACTCATCACTCCCTCTTAGGAGGAACCTCGATCTAGAGAACACCAAGCTTCTCTTTGAAGTATTCAAACTTCACTCTGGATAATGACTTGGTCAATACGTTGGCTATCTACTCGTCCATCGCAACATACTGGAGTTTCACTGCTCCTCTTTGCACCATATCCCTAATATAGTGGTACTTGATGTCAATGTGCTTCGACTTGTCATAGAACACCGAGTTCTCGACAACTTCACACAACTCTGGTTGCCATAGAATATACAAGTCACCTCTAACTGGAGATCAAACAAATCAGATAGTAGCTTCCTAAGCCATACTGCCTCACAACTAGTTCAACAAGATGCAACATACTCTTCTTCGGTTGTACTCAGTGCCACGCACAACTACTTCCTGCTAAACCAACAAATCATTTAAGATCACATACTAAAGCAGCATCCAGAATTTCTCTTCCTATCTGTGGCACTGCCTTCCCAATCCGAATCAACATAACCTTGCAGGTTAATCTTCTGATTCGCTTCATACCTGAGCCCATAATCAACTGTACCCTTCAGGTACCTCAATATATGCTTTGCAGCAACTAGGTGAACTTGTCTCGGATCCATCAGGAACTAGCTCAATGTGTTCACAACAAAGCATATGTCTGGTCTCGTGTTCATTAGGTACATCAATGATCCAATCATATGACGATACATCATGGCATCAAGTAACTCTTATGAAGCATCAAAAAGTAGCTTTAGTTTTGATGCCATAGGTGTGGCCATTGCCTTGCAGTCCATCATTCCGAACCTCTTCAAAATCTCCACTGCATACTTCCCTTGTCCAAGGAAGATTCCATCCTTACTCTGCCACACCTCCATGCCTAAGAAATAGTGCACCATCCCTAGATCCTTCATCTCGAACTCTGTGGAAATATTCCTCTTCGTATATGTAATGAGCCCATCCTCTCATGTTACAAACAAGTCATCTACATAGAGTAGGAGTATCATTAGATTACCCACTTCAAACTTGTAGTACAGGTTGGAATCTACTTTACTCTTGGTAAACCCTAAGCTCATCATAAATCTTTCTATCATGTCGTACCACGTCCTGGGTTCTTGTTTCAATCCGTACAAGGCCCTCTTTAACTTGCACACATGAGTCTTCCTGTCATGTGTCTCAAATCCATGTGGCTTCTCCACATGTGACTTCCTCTTCTACTACACCATTCAAGAATGTTGTCTTGACATCCATCTGGTGTACCTTCCATTTTATTACTAAAGCTAGTGCTAGTACTGATTTGATGGAAGTGTATCTCACAACAAGTACGAATGTCTCCTCATAGTCTATCCCTTCCTTATGGGAGAAGCCACATGCTATGAACCTTGCCTTGTGTCTCTCAATGCTACTGTTTGTAGCATGCTTGATCTTGGAGATCCACTTCGAAGTCACAATAGACTTCCCTTCTGGTCTCGGAACTACCTCCTAGACATCATTCTTCATAATTGACTGGTACTCCTCGATCATGGAATCCTTCCATTCCTTATTTTCGGTTGCTTCCTCATAGTTGGAATGTTCTTTGTCAATGATGTCACACAACAGGGCTACATAGATGGAGTATGTCCTAGGTCTCATACTTTCTCTATGCATCTCCTATGTAGCGCCATACTTCTTTGCATCTTGTATTGCCTCTGGTACCCATGCTGGTTTCCTCTTGTGGGAGTTCTTCTCATGGGGTGGATCTACAGGTTCTTGTGGTTCTTCTATTTCACGGTCTTCATGGTTTTCTGGAACTACTTCTTCCATAACTATATCTCTAATCACGAGAACTTCAAGTTCTTCAGTCTCTTCAATAGTTCATCTTCTTGATTTTTTATAAGCTGAGTCTTCGTCGAATGTCACGTCTCTGTTGATGTTGATCTTCTTGAATCCTAGGAAGTATATTCGATAGGACTTCGATCTTTAACTGTATCCTACGAATATACCTTTATTTACTGAAGGATCTAGCTTCGTCCTCTTCTGCTTCAGGATATGTAT
This sequence comes from Larix kaempferi, assembly GCA_027924585.1. Classification (NCBI taxonomy): domain Eukaryota; kingdom Viridiplantae; phylum Streptophyta; class Pinopsida; order Pinales; family Pinaceae; genus Larix; species Larix kaempferi. The sequence continues at coordinate 36,561,737 of BSBM01000510.1, forward strand.
GTACACGGGGTAGCCAAATATTCTGAGATGGCTGACTTCTGGCTTCTCACTGGAGAACACTTCTTCTGGAGTCTTGTTGTCTAGTACTCTATGAGGAGTACGATTCTGTACATACACAACTTTCCTCGTAGCTTCTTCCCATAAATGCATTGGAAGATCCTAGTCGTGAAGCATTTCTCTTGCTACTTCCATTATTGTTCTATTCTTTCTTTTTGCAACGCCATTCTGTTGTGGATTGTATGGAGTGGTCAAATCCCTCTTAATCCCATATTCTTTGCAAAGGTTCTTGAAATCTTCTGAGGTGAACTATCTGCCATTATCTGATCGAAATGTGTTATCCTTTTCTTAGTGTGGTTCTCAATCAAGGCTTTGAATTCCTTGAACTTGTTGAATACTTCATCTTTAATTTTCAAGAAGTATATCCAAGTCTTACGGGAAAAATAATCAATGAATGATGCATAGTATACATACCCACTCAATGAACTGAATGACATAGGACCACACACATTGGAGTGGATGATTTCCAATATTCCTTTTGCTTTGCTTTCGCTACTTTGAAATTCCTTCTTCACGTTCTTTCCCTTCGCACATCCTTTGCAAACACCTTCATGCTTCGACTAGATTTCTCGAAGTCCTTCAACTGCTTTGCTTGCAATGGGTAGTGCTCTATAGCACGCATGTGCAAGACTTCTGTGCCATAGTTCACTTGATTCCATTGAGTCATGGACCGAGGCTTCTCCAGGTTGGCCCTTCAATTTATACAATCCTCCCTCTTGCTCTGCAATCACAGTCGCATCATCTATTGTCTTTCCCTTTGGCCACATTAGGACTTGGCCATCAACAAATGCAACCCTTGCACCTTTAGCATCTAGTGCTGATATGGAGAGAAGGTTCTTCTTTAGCCCTGGAACATATAGGACATCTTTCATCTTCAAATATTTTCCAGAGTCTAGCTTGTATAAAGCTTCTCCACTTCCTTTTATGGGGTATTGGTAGTCATCCCTAATTTTCACCTTGTCAGGTGACTCATGCTCAGATAGATTGACAAATGATTCTTTGCATCCTGTCATATGCTTGGAAACTCCACTATCTACAAGCCAATCATTACTTCCATGTGTGACAGTGCCCGTGAGTGTTGAGATCAGGACATACTCTTCATCACTCTCTTCTCTGGCTCTCTTCCATGCAGGTTCATCATCTTCCGCGGTGTGAGCATGGTGCCTTTTCTTGTTGGTCTTCTTCTTGTTGGAGCCACTTCTATTTCTAGAAAAATCTCTGGAGTAGTGTCCCTTCTCATCATATGTATAGCATCTAATCTTGGATATACTTTTTCTGGGTCTTCTATCACGGTTCTCCCTCTGATTTTGACGATGTTTTTCCCTCTTACTGTGATGATGGTGCTCCCTCTTGTTATGATTCCTTCTGGCATGTGCTGTGTGAGCTTGGTCATCATTTTCTCCCATCTTCTCTTCCCGTGCCACAATTCGAGCTTCTTCTTGTGTACATTCCTCCCAAAGTCTACTGAATGTAATCAACCTCTTCTTGGTGCATATCCATTGAATGAATGAGTCCCGTGATCTTGGGAGATCATTCAGGGTGGTCATAACAATCTCTCCTTCTTCTACATTCTCCTCGACTGCTTCAAGTTGATCCTTGATTTGTGAGACCCTTGTGAAATAGGATTGCATGGTCTCTACATTCTAGATCATCACATTCTTAAGTTGGTTTCTCAAGGTCATCTTCTGATTTATGTTCTTTCCTTCAAACAGCTTTGTCAATGCATCAAACATCTCCTTGGGTGTCTTCAAAGATGACACATGTGGGATGAGATTATCCTTGATAGAATCTGCAATGATTCTCTTGGCCTTAACCGAGTTCTTCTTATGGATGGTTTTAGCCTCATCATTCTCTGGTGCTGGAACCTCTTCATTCACATAATTGTCCAGGTCATTTTCTTCAAGGGCAAGATCAATCATATAATTACATGCTCGGAAGTTATCAGCTTCTTCAATATATCCTCAAGCTTGGTGTGGTGATACATATTGAATTAGTACTTCAAATGGAAATAGTAAAGCTTTTAGGTCTTACCACTTACAGATGCCCAAAACTAGTTCTGGAGTTGGTTGGCCTAGGGTTTGTTAGATAAACCCTAATGTTCAAAACTTGGAATTTGGAACTTCTGATTGGACAGATAGATGCACCTCCTCAAGGCGAGTTGTCCAATGTACTCACTTCCCGAAATTTGTTAACATAATCCCGAGATAGATGATGTCCTAGTTTTCCTCCTGGCAGTAGTGACAGTCCAAAAATTGAAAATTCTCAGAATTTGATTCTTCTTCGATAGAAATATGCACCCTACTAGGGCAATTTATCCCAACCTCCTTTTCTTGATGATCTGTGGAGATCATAAGACCTCAAAATTAGAATCCCTAGCTTCCCGCAGCTGCACAATATCTTCTTTTCAAGTTAGCTCTGATACCATGTTAGTTTGTTAAATTTTAATCAATATTTCCTAGGATCTTATCTAAAATAATAACATGCATAGCATAACACAATAGACACAAAGAATTTCCTCGGGGAAACCATAAAGGAGAAAACCCCACAACTTCCTCAGAGATAGAATAGTCACCAATACAATGTCACAAAAGTAAAACCCCCAAACAAAGATGGTCTTCTGCAGCTCTCTCTATTTCCTCCTATATGAACTTGTCTTCTTCTCTCTCACTAGTGCGAACTTGAGTGAGTGAGTGTTGTGTCCAAATGAGAGAGCTATTCTCTCTATTTATACTTTACTTTTGCTTGACCTTTTCACTTACTAGGTCGGCCCAAATAAACCTAATTGGGCCGAATCCTCTAGGAGACTCAATAATACAATTACATTTGACTCTTTAAGGGGTCTATTGCCCCGAATTACATGGGAGGCTTTTACCTCAATGACCTAGGATGACTAAGCACCATAATGACATCCCCAAGCAGAGGAAAAACATCTCCGACAGAGGTACAAATAAAACACAATAATAATAACAATATAAAATACAATAGAATATCTTCTGAAGTTACAATTACATCAACATGAACCTCATTGTTAATGGTTGTGCACTGTTGAATAATGGTACGATGTTGCTGGCCGATTGGATGTGAGGTCTGCATGGGTAGCTGCCAATTCATTTTTCAATTGTTGCAGCTTTATTTTTCTTTGCAAAAAGAATATTAGTCTAACCCACCCATAAATGGGGTATTGCAAACATGCTTTCACTTCATAGGAAAGAGAATTCAATGTGTCCTCTCACTCATGAGGTGTCACATGGTTGAGAATTTTAGTCAAATTGCGGGCTCTGAAGATCTTGTGAACATTTGAAAATGAACTTCATCAAGAATTGTTCCTTAAATTTTGAAGGTGATTTAGTTGGTGTATCTCCTTGGAAAGAATGAGGTTAATATTGCATCCTAAAGAGGTTACAATAGGAGCGATGATCCATCAAAGAGAGGTGTGAGCACTACCAGCTCAAGCTCTCCGCACCAGTTAAAACCAAACTTGTTTAAGTACTTTTGTTTCAGTACTTACTCAACGCAATAATTGTAGAAGAACATGCCAATCAAAAATGTGTTCCTGTTCATGCCGCCTTTGTTTTGTTTTTTTAAGCTTGCACCCATGTTTTCTGCTTTCAGAAGAGTAATAGACTACCTGCTAAGGCTAATATGATGAAGCAAGTATGTTCATGACTCATGATAAAATAAGAGAATGCTTATTGCATTTGTGTTTGGGAGAGATATTGCATTGTCCTTTCACTTAGCATTGAAACCTTTGGAGCATGCAATATACACCCATTAGTCACTGCTAAGCAAATAAACAAATGGAATTGTTAACTAACCAAGGTGCATGTGAAGATACTATTTGTTTGGTAGGGGCAACAATATAGTCATCTTTCTTATGAGCACAAGCTTAGACAAAGGATTACACTTTAACAAGGTAACTAGGGTTGAAATGGCATATATGCAAAGAAAGGACATTCCTAGTTCCTTGGAGAGGTGAAGGAAAGGCCTATATCATTCTCATTCCAACAAGAATAGATTAAGGCTTGATCAAGATACAAAGACAAGGATCAATCAAGACTATGGATTCAATTTTTATCATTAATACCTTTAAAGAGAAGACCCTAAGGAAATAGGTTCACAATAAGTTAGAATCTCTTAATAGGTTAGAAACTTGTCGAATTGTAAAATTATCACTGCAGATTCCTCTAGCCTTTAATTACTGGACTGTGGGTTAACCATGAACAACCAAAAGAGGTGTGGTTTTTATAATAAAAAAATATGGGGCCTCATATGTGCATCTGGGTGTTTCGTGTTAGTTTTTCAGAATTTACTTCAATCTGATCTAGGATCTTAACTGAGAGAACAACATGTACAACATATCTACAACATATCTACAACATATCAATCATGGACACAATAATGCAAGCACACAAGAGACAGAGTTTCACTGGGGAAAACCAAGAAGGTGAAAAACCCCACAACTTCCTCAGAGATAGATAAATCCATGATACAAAACCCAAGCATGAGAGATATACTCCTAGCAGTAGCTTCTCCTCCTCCAATAGTGCGCCACTCCCCAATGAGTGTATGAAAGGATAATAGAATGAACAAATAGAGTGCCTCCCGCACTCTATTTATACTTGAATTGACTTGCCTAATAACCTTTACTAGGTCGGCCTTAACTTAACCACATAACACAATGATGACAGGGCCGACCCCCAATAGGGTGGTCTAATAACCCTTTTACCCACATGACTCATACAGGGCCAACCTCATCAAGGTGGTCTAATAACCCATCAAGTATAAGTTACGACACTTACAATATAAATGATGACACTTCCGTATAGAGGAATAATAACATCTCTATAGGAATACAAGAAACAGAAGTGTATCTGATCTGATGGAAGTGTAACTGGCCATAGGAGCAAAAGTCTCTTCATAGTCTATCCCCTCTTTCTGAGAGAAGCCGCAAGCTACAAACCTCGCTTTGTATTTTTCTATGCTACCATTTGCAGCATGCTTGATCTTATAGATCCACTTGTAAGTCACAACGGACTTCCATTCAAGTCTTGGGATTGCATCCCAAACATCATTCTTCATGATTGACTTGTACTCCTTGATCATGGAATTCTTCCCGGATCCTGGGAACTTCAATATCTTCAATATCTTCAATAGATAACTTTGTTGTTGAACAAATGTTGTAGTCCTTCTTTTGTAGGTGATGGTATACGATGTTTCCTACAAAACAAGTTAAATTGCATGATTAGAAACATCTCATAGTTTTCAAAACAAATTCTTACACATAAAGAAATATGTCATACAGTCATGCAATTATCTTAGCCAATGCTTCAATACAACATTTATCCATATCCCGTAACATTCTAGACGCCTTCCAATCTCTACCAGAACATTGTTAAGAGTGTGCACAACTTCCAACATGTCAGCAAAGAGGTTTCATTCTAGATAAGTAGCAATGGAATGTTGTACAGTGCCATAGGCCACTTACCCATCATATGCATATTAGTAGTATATTGTTCATCAATGCCATTATTCTAATATGCATAATACACATCCTAAGTCTAGGAACATAAGCATATACATCATTGAACAATATTATTTAAACAAACAAATATGCAAGAAATGACAATTAAAATACTTATCTTTGTTTGGTTGTAGGGTGGAGTCCCTCTCAATATTTGCTTCCTTGCAGGAACTACTAGATTGTGCTCCCTCTTGATCTTTGCTTCCTGGATTACCTATCCTTGAACTTATATCCATCCTCGATCACTTATGCATAATTACTAGTATCATCATGTGTTATCCTCGAGGTCTCATGCATACATTCATTAGTATAATCTCAATACTATAAAAAACATTATGATTCTAAGTAATCTTAAACATGTATGGTCAAGATCATTTCATACACAGATAATTTATCACGATTCTTTTACTCATGCATATTCCTATTTGACCATAGGAATTTTCTGGTTAGTCATATTATCAACCAAATTAAGAAGCATAATATGCCTAAACCCATGATTACTCAAACCTATAACTTCATGAATAATCATTATCAATCATGCCAAGTATACTTATATAAGAAATCCTAACACAAGGTAGGATTCTAACTTGATATAGGAAAAACATACCTGGATTAATATGTTAGCTAGTTATGTCTAACATACCCACATGATGTCTTCTTGTTCTCTTCAATGACTTGTGCTAGTGACCTGTATATCTCATAAGTTAACCACTGTGGGACCAAATTATACATACCTCGTAAGTAGAGCTTCTTTGTGATCCATGAATATGGATGAGTCTTTGTCTTCATGTTACCATGGTCATATGTTCTTGATCTAGAACTTGATTTCTATTTCTAGATGTACCTTTCATGTTAGCGGGCAACATCAACCTCATACAACACCACAATGCATTAGTACAATCATAAGTGTCAAAACCCTAATTAATGAATATCTGCATTCATAATTTTATTAAGGTGATACGACAAGTCTAAAGTTAATCAAGATTCTACTAACCTTAATGAAGACAAACATACCATAAAATTAATCATGAACAGATTTCGAAACATACCTGTAAGTCATACCTGTCGAGATTGCTTGTAATCTTCTTATGTAAGGCCTTAGCCTCATCTCCCTCTGAAACAGGAACTTCTTCACTTATGCAGGTGACCAATCCATTCTCTTCTAGGATTAACCCAATCCACTTGAATTGCAAAAACTAGATCTGGATTAGGGTTTGTCAGAGAAACCCTAAAAATTCAAACTTTGAATTTCAAACTTTTGAAAGGATAGAAAGATGTGCCTTTCTGAGCAGGTCAAGCTGGTATACTCAGAATTTGAAAACTGCAAAGTTTCACCCCTCAAAATTGCCTTTTAGATTTCCGGATTCACTAGAGAGGACCTTGAATTAGGGTTTGATTTTCCCGGAGCTTCACCCAACCAAAAGGTTTGATCCAAATCTCTAAACTTCGATTTTCTTGAGGAGCTTCCAGCCGTGGTCACAAAATTCAAAAATTCCAACTTTTGTAGAAGCCCTAATTTTCCACCTTTCCGATCAAAGTCCCGAACTAGGGTTTGATCAAGCCCGACCTTCTGCCCAACCAAAAAATTTGATCTTGGAATATAAATTTCTATTTTGATGAGGAGCATCCAGCCATGGTCTCCGATTACAAAAATTCCAAGTTTCTCTGAAACCCTAAATTCCCAAATCCATGAATGAAGGTGCTGAAAATCCAATTCTGTTTTGACAGAAATATGCACCTGATTGTTTCTGGTGTAACTATGAAATTTCAAATCTACAAGGTCTGAAAATTCTTCCTGTTGTATCCTGACCTGTCATTTTTCCAACCCCACAAGTCTGACCTCAAATGAATTCTCTGAGAGAGAGTTATTCCAAGTGTCGCAACGTGACTTGTTTATGGGATAAAATAGGAGAGAGAACTTGTACGGAGTGCCACATGTCACTGGTTCAATTTAGGCCTCTAAAAATTGGACCTGTGAAAGTACAGTCCATTCCCTACTTGCGAATTTTTACAAAATTTCATTTGGAGCTTCCTAGCCCAAGTTGTGACCTTTTTTCCTAGGTCACTTGTTTATGATTGAGATCTGGAAGAGGAAGAAACCCTATATTGTACAGATCATAAATATGAAAGTACGGCGAATTAGATGTTGTGCTTTGGATACAAGGTACATTAGGATCTTATATTTGACCTGTAAAACTTTCAGATCCAAAAAATTCGCCAAAATGGATTTATAGCGAAAGTGCTACGATGACTGGTTTTTTTCTATATCAAGCCCTAGCTTCGCAAGTGGAACAAGTGTCACAAATGCCATACCATGCCTTCTTTCAGGCTAGCTTTGATACCATGTTAGTTTTTCAAAATTTAATTCAATCTGATCTACAATCTTAACTGAGAGAACAACATGTACAACATATCTACAACATATCAATCATGGACACAATAATCAAGCACACAAGAGACACATAGTTTCATCGGGGAAAACTAAGAAGGTGAAAAACCCCACAACTTCCTCAGAGATAGATAGAGCCATGATAAAAAACCCAAGCATAAGAGATATACTCCTAGCAACAGCTTCTCCTCCTCCAATAGTGCACCACTCTCCACTGAGTGTATGAGAGGATAATAGAATGAATAAATAGAGTGCCTCTCGCACTCTATTTATACTTGACTTGACTTGCCTAATAACCTTTACCAGGTCGACCTTAACTTAACCACATAACACAATGCTAACAGGGCCGACCCCCAATAGGGTGGTCTAATAACCTTTTTACCCACATGACTCATACAGGGCCGACCCCATCAAGTATAAGTTACGACACTTACAATATAAATGACGACACTTCCATATAGAGGAATAATAACATCTCTATAGGAATACAAACACTTCCGTATAGAGGAATAATAACATCTCTATAGGAATACAACATACATGGGTGAAATACATTCCGAAGTTACAATTACATCAACATTTCATAGGGTCAAGACATGGTGAATCACTGGAAGGATATACAATATTTTAAATGCAATGTAAATAAGACGATATGAAAGGAACAATAGTATATTGGTTACTAAGGTTTTGATGAGATTACGATAGATAGAGTATATGGGGCTAGCTTGCACGCTTTCTTGATTATAGGACCAAGAAAGAATTATGTGCATTGTAAACATCTCCATAGAGACCATATACTTTGAAAACAAGGGATTATGTTACCTTCACTTTGAATTTGTCTTTAATATTGAGTGGATTTGTATAAGTTGCAAAGTACCATAGGCACATTATGAAGGAAGACTAGTTTTAAGAGGCCCAAAGAAGAAAAATTTTAGGTGAAATATATTGACCACATTCTAAAAGCTTAGGAAGCGAGTCTCTCTTTAAAATCATGACAAAGTCTATGCATCACCCATATTTTATGGGTGATACTGAGATATTGTTTGCTTAATAATGTTGTTTTCCCATAACAAAAAAATTCATGTAGTATGGACATTGAAAAATTATTAAGAGAGTCTAACTTATTGTGAACCATCATTGTGAAGACAAAGATCGAGATAGAGCATCCCTAAGGAGAAGCAAGGGCTATTCCTTCCGTCTAGGATTTTGTGTTATGTTTGGAAAATAACATACAACCAATGTATGATATCGCACAATGAATGCTATTTCTAATGATCAAATATATTTTTAATCATAAGATCTAATTATCTCTCTACTCGAAATTTCACAATATGAATATTTAAGAAAGAGAAATGTGTTTTACTTTTATTATATCAATTATTTTAACTTGAAATTATGCATTGATAATTAGATTAATATGAATATTTAAGAAAGAAAAATGTGTTTTACTTTTATTATATAAATTATTTTAACTTGAAATTATGCATTGATAATTAGATTAAATTAACATAATTGCAAAGTCAAAATATTAACATTGCACAATCTTATTACAATAGTGTTGAATCTATTTTTTTCATCAAAAATAACAATTTTATTAATTAAAATTATAATTTAGACAAAATTTAAAAAATTCCAAATTTCTTAAATATTTACTCTTCTTCTTTATTCTTACAACATTATGTTTGAGATTAAATACATGTATCTTTAAAATTAAAATAAAAAATTATTGGATCCATTTTTCATTAGAATTAAAATTTTATTAATTAACATTTTACTTTGAACAAAACACAAAAAAGTCAAATTTCTAAATTGTTTACTCTTCTTCGTGATTATTACAACATGATTTTTGAGTTTTTTTTTCAACAGAAAAATAGCTATATATTCATTGAAAATATATATAAACGAGTCAATACAACCACTCTAAAGAGGAAAGAGGAAGAACCAGGAGGATCCAAATCCAAGGCAACACAACATCCCCATAACAAAAGAAAACAGGTAAATCCATGAAGACCAAATCGGGACCAACCATGATCAAGATCATCCAAGGACTAATCACCATTGATCCAAAGAACCAGTCTAAAGGGGATAGAAGGAAAAAAGAGGAGAAAAAGAGAAAGAGTATTTACAAAAGCATAAACAATCGACAGGAAACCAAAAAGGGATGCTCCAAAGAATCATCACCCCATCACTAGCAAGAAGATGCTATTAATAATAGACGACCAATGGACTGGAGCAAAGAGAGAGACCAAAATTCGAAATGGATACATCCTTCCTCCGCCGATAGTGCAAACTTCGACAAAAAATCAGCTTGATCGTTATGTTCCTGAAAGATATGATCGATAATAAGTTGGAGGAAATCCTAAAGCATCAATCTAACCATATCCATCTAAGGCGTAAGGGCCAGCGAAAGGAGGGATCCCCTACCAGAAGCCCAATCTATAACAGATCTAGAGTCACCATACAAATACCGAAGCACAATGCCTTTCTTCCTAGCAAAAAATAGGGCCACACAAAGCGCCAAGAGTTCCCCACGGGTATTAGAACCAATACCCCCATTCATCTAGACTTTGAAGAATTGCCTATGATCATTAAAAATAATCGTGCCAGCGCCACAAGAGGACCTCCCCGTTGGGCCATGAAATCCCGCCTCACTGGAGAGGGACATGAACCATTATGAATAAAAGAGGCCCCCGGGGAAGCAACCTGTGAATCCAAGAAGAATGTAGATGCCTTTATTGGAAGCCAAACAGGAGAGGGAATCTTTTTGTAAAAAATGCTAGAGTTTATAGAAAGCCATATCTCCCAGATAATGGAGGCCGCTAAGGCAATGTGACAAGAATTGTCATGTGCCTAGTTCTGGAAACATGATAGTAATGTCTCTCCAGACCACGAAATCAGAGTAGGAAAAATGCGTTTAACTGAAGGCCATAGTCGGTGCGATAAAGGGCATGTAATGAACAAATGGTCGCAAGATTCTTCCTCACTCCAGCAGAGGGGGAAAAAATCGGCCCTGTGAAGCCTCGATTCATGAGGTTGCCCCACGTAAGGATCTGGTTCTCCAAAACGAGCCAAATAAATATCTGCAACTTGAGAGGAAAATGCCAATTCCAAACCCGCGAGTGCCACCAACATGGATTACCCAGAGACTCAACGCAGATGGAGTCATAATCCTGTTTAGCAGATACCGATCCAGACTGAGTGTTCCATGACCAAAAAAGGACATCATCCTGCTCCTTAAGCCTGAGAAGACCGTGATTCAGGCCGTTGATATATGATCTCCATTCCAAAGCTAGATTGCCCGATAATCCAATTTGTTCTACACTAAGCCAAGTTGTTGGAGCAAATAGAGAGAGAGCAGATACGACCACATGGGATAACATGAAATAACCCCTCGAATGAAGAAAACATAGAAAAAATTGGGATAATTTATATGATATCGAGCCTCCAATGATTGGGTCCTCCCCAAAAAAGATCGATCAGTCGTTCTTGGGTTGCCATGCAATCCATTTTTTAATCACAGGGAGAGGCGCAACCAGACCATACCATATACATGAGGATCCCTTGCAATTGCCATTGGAGGATCGAAGCCATTGAATTGTGGATTTACCTTGAAAATGGTTGTCCCTGATAATTGACCTCCACAGACAGTCCATCGATAGAACTCTCCACAACGATTTTTCTCAGAGAGCTTGCATGAAAACAAAGATGTTTTTTAGTGACCATCCCCCCAATGCCTTTGGGGATGAGATTTTCTGCCAATTGCTAAGATGAATTTTCCTTTTATCAATACCAGACCATATGAAATTTTTTATTTTCCTTCTTATTCCAGTAAGAATTGACTTAGGAATTCGGCAAAGAGAGATCTAGTAGACCGCCAAGTTTTGTAAGACCGACTTGGCTAATGTGACCCTACCCCCGATAGAGAGCCACTTCCAGATCCAAATATGAATCCTTCTATCAAAACGTCGCAGCAGCAAAACTAGTCCGAGGTTCTATAACTGTTCGGTTTTATTCTATAGCCCAGAAAGAGAGTTCCATCCTATAGGTCCTTCACAGTGAATGGAAAAAATAATGATATCTCCTCCAGAATAGACTTGTCGACATTATATTGCAAAAGGATTGATTTGTAAGAGTTAATGACCATTCTGGTCGTCCTGCAAAAGAGATCGAGAATTAGTTTTAAAACTTTCCAATCAGCTGGGATGTTATTACCATATAACATTACGTTGTTGACGAAGAGTTGGTGAGTGATGACCGAGTGTGGGGAGACTCACAGACCACCAATCTCAGCATTCAAGAGTGCTTTGTTTATAAGTTGGCTCTAACTGTCCATAAAAATTAGGAATAAGAGTGGTGACAGTGGACACCCTTGTTGGAGACCACGAGAACAAGCAAAAAAATCAGTCGGTGAGCCATTAATGATTATCCCATAATGCACAGAGCTGACAAAGGCCATAATCCATTGATTCGTGCCCTAGGGTAGACTAATTTGAATGAGAGCTAGTTTTAAAAACCCCCAATGAACCTTATCATAAGCCTGAGAAAGATCCAACTAAGGAGCAATACCTTGCTTGTTCTTAACCTTAATACTGTGAAAATACTCCTAAGCCACCCCAATGGCGTTGAGAATCTGACGATTCTCTAAGAACCCGAACTGCTCACCAGAAATAAACCTTGAAAGAAAGGGTTTCAGACGATTTTCCAGGACCTTAGCAATTATTTTATAGACCAAATTACATAATGATATAGGAGGATAGTCATCAAAAGACAGAGGCAACGTTGATTTGGGAATTACTATTATGAATGTAGAGTTTAGGGCCACTGAGACTTGCCCAGTCAGTCTAGTTTCTTCCACCATCTCTAAAATATTGTTCCCCATAATGTTGAAGAAATCCAAGAATAGCTCAGTGGTCCAACTATCGGGCCAAGGGCTCTTGTCCCTAGCAAAACCCAGCAAAATCTTATGGATTTTCTCCAGTGGATCGGGAGAAAAGGTCTCTTTCCCTTCTTCTACTGTGAAAAAGAGAGGATATTCTTTAATAATATGAAGTTGATCATGAATAGAGACATTTGGATCTTCATTGTAGTATTGGTGGAAATGACTGATAGGAGCTGAGGATAGGTCCTTCTGAGAGCTGATAACCGACCCATCCACCCCATTAATGGACCAAATAGAATTATTTACACGCCTATTGTCTGCAAACTTATGGAAAAACTTATTATTCTGATCCCCCAACACTAACTAGATGGCTCGGATTTTTAAGCGCCATCTAGCCTCATCCCTCTTTAGCAGAGATAATCTGAGTTGTTCGAGGTTTTGGAATGAGTCAAGTTGTTGGCCATTGATAGTTCCATCCAAATTCGAGGCATGCAAAGTTTCTATTGTTGAGAGAATATCAACCAACTCCTTTCCATCTTTCAACTTTTCGGCCCTTTCCCACAACAAAACCTTCCTCTTTAATAAGATCAATTTCTGGATCAATTTATGATATGAGTATGCCGATCTATCAGTAGAATCAGACAACCAAGTCGATTTGACTAGAGAATTGAATTCCTCATTTTGCAACCAAGTGTGGATGAACTTGAAAGGATAGGTAATCTTTTCCTGAGCAATGTCAATCAGCATAAAAATAGGACAGTGATCCGAGATAGGGTTATACTCCACCCAAGAGCGATACCGGAAAAATTTGCTTGTAAGAAGATCCTCCATCAGAAATCTGTCAAGTCTGTTAGAAACAACCTTATCACCAATTCCTCCATTATTCCAAGTTGGTTCCAAAGCACCAGGAGCTATATCAACTAATCCAGCTAAGGAAAAAATATATTGAAAATAATTTTTGAGTTTATATGTGTGTGCACGCATTAGCAAGCAAAATAATTTATCATATAAGTATATAATAGAGGAAGATGGGATATGGAAATAAAGATAACTTGTATACACTAAATATGTTGAAATTAGAATGTAGAAATTATATATATTTATGAAAGGTTTTGTTAAATAAATTTGTAATGTGAAAATTAGGAGATAGAAATTGGAAAGAGCTTTTCATTTTCTTAATATATTCATAAATTACAATTAGACAAGAATTATTAATGTTGATAAGTGTGGGTTGTTATTGTAGTAAATAAAACATAGTTTATATTATTTGTACTTTGCTAACATGAACTTAAAACACCTTGGATTGTTTATTAATATTAATTATCAATGTCTATTTAAAATATTGATAATACAAAATATTCCTCGTCTACATCGTTAATGGCATCTAATCGGCTTTGACATGTTAAGTCACATCATTTACATGAGTTTATCTTTTCCATTTAACCTCCAGACAAAGAGGCAAACTAAATACTTTGTTATTTGTTCATGATAAAGTTGTAGTAGTCCTTGCCATAAAATTATGTTATGTTTTGTATAAATAGAATTATGTTATATTTTGATCCTGTTATCTTTTGTATAATTGATGTATGATATTATATAAATTATTTTATATAATTGATAATGATATTATATTAAAAATATTAAGTTTTAGTTTTTTTTTTTTAATAGTTTTTAAAGTTTTTAATTTTTAATAATTAATAGTTAAATTTTTATTAATAATTAATGTTTTTAATAATTAATGAATAATTGCTTACTGGTTTTGTTTTTAAGTTTTAAAAATAATTTTTTTATTTTTTTAATATTTTAATAATTAATAATTGTTTGATAGTTTTTTTTAGTTGTTTTAAATTTTAAAATTTATTTTTTATTTTTTATTTTTTAATAATGGCTTGTTATAATCATACATTAATATTTTTTAGATATTAATACAAATAATTAATTTTTGTTTTTAAGTTTTAAAAATTAGTAATTAGTAGATGCATTTAAGGTATATATAAGCCAAAGTACATTGCATTTAAAAAATGAGAGGACATTTAATAATAAGGAGGGATGCTTATTATCAATAACACAATGTACAAAAATAATAATATTCATTATCATTAATGGAACATTTAGTACAAATACCAATGTTAAGTTAGGAAAAAAATGAATTTTTAACCTCTAGTACAAATACCAATGTTAAGTTAGGAAAAAAAATTTGAATTTTTAAAATTTAAATCAACATTTTGTTTAAATAATTTCACATCCCATAGCTTTTAACCAATCATAAAATAGAAATAACAAATTTAAAAAATTCTAAAAAATATATATTTTCAAAATATTAAGTTTAATATATAAATATTATAAAACTTTGAAAAGCATTATATAATATATATATATATATAAACATATTATTTTTAAATATATTATTCTTTTTTTTCAATGGAAAAGCCACCTTCCTGCTATTTCGAAGGAATCAAGGAAAGTTAACACACGGGAAATCTCAACAAACTTCCTCACATATCGTGGATGGTAGGTCGAGCAAACCGTCAGCCGATAATCTAGGCCAGAAAATGTCTCAACGAAATTGAACTTGAGTGGATGGAATGAAATCTATCTAACCCCACCAATGGACCACCATATCCTTGACAAAACTTAATATTATTCTTGCTTGCCCAAAAAACTCATTTTATCATAAATCAAAACTTGTAAAAAATTGAAAAGGTGAAAAATAAGATAAATATGCCAAGATGTAGAAAATGTAAATAGATCTTCTCTCTAATAAGATGACAAGCTTGCCTATATGTAGAACATGTGAATAGATCTTCTCTCTTTACTTTTAACTAGATTTTATTATTTAAGTGTCTATTAGGGAGAGACATCAATGGTGCACTTTTTTTTTTTTTTTTAAGGTTTTCAAAGTATTTTAAATTTTCAATCTTTTGTTATATATATTGGTTTTTTTTTTGGTTTTTGTCATATATATATATATATATGTGCGTGTGTGTTTTTTTTTCATATTGATCTTAGGAGATATTTAAAATGAAATTTTAAGTTGACAAAAGAACCTTATTTTTATTCTAAAATTAATAGTTGAATATTAAATAATAACGAAATTAAAAATATCAGATGACTCCCAAAGTAAAAATCCAAAAACATTAACAAAATGAAATTTAAATTTGTAAATATTTATTTTATTTTAAAACGTATAATTATAATAAACAATTTTAAAAACAACTACTTCTATTTAAAAGTGATTTAAAAATCTTTTATAAATCACCTCTAATAACTAGTTTATCCAGTGACCAGTTTTTCGAACTAGTAGATTGAAATTGAAATTCATCAATATTGGAATATACTCCAACAACTCCCTATCTAGTATTGATCCAGCTGCGTTATTTTCTCTTCTACATACACACCACTCATACAATGCTCTTCAATGAATTGTATATAAAATCCCTTTATGAATCGCTTATGATAACTAGTTTTTCAAGATAGTGATTGAAATTCATAAAGATTGGGATATACGTCACTCCCTGTCTCCAGTATTGATCCCTGCTTTACCATTTTCTCTTCTCACATTCATACTGCTCACTGCAATGCTCTTTTTAGTAAAGGTTGACAAGCAATCTTGGGGTGGGAACTGCTACCAGGGTTACTTCTTTTTGTAGAGTTATCCCAAACTTCTCAGGCATATCAACATAAAAATATTCATCTTGATTAACTTTAGGAATGGACTAATTGAAAGCATGAATCAGAGATCCCAAAACAAAATGAAGCATTCTATGTTCCAAAGGAAGTCCGATTCAAATCCTTCTTCCTACGCCAAATGGTATCAGTTCAAAATCCTGGCCTCTGTAGTCAGTATTGCACTCTAAAAACCTTTCCGGATTGAATTTCAGAGGTTCCTTCCAAACATTGGGATCTCTTCCAATGCCCCAGACATTCACAAACACCTGTGTGTTCTCTGGGACAACATATCTACCATATTCAGAAGAGCTATATGATCTTTGAGGAATTATCAATGGAGTTGGGGAGTGAAATCTGAGAGCCTCCTTCACTATTGCCTGTAAATATGGCAGCTTTGCTATGTCTGATTCCTCCATTTTCCTTTCTTGACCAACAACTTCATCCAACTCTGCTTGGGCCTTTTTTATTAGTGATGGGTTTCTAAGAAGCTCAGCCATTTCCCATTCAACTGTTTCTGAAATGGTAGCGGTCCTTGCAACAAACATGTCCTGCCAGAATAATAAACCCATATCTTTAGTTAAAATTGTATGTTTTTTGGGACAAAAAATTGGGTTATAGAGGTCGTAATTAAGGAAATGGCAGAGTAACCACATATAATATATCCTTAGGTAGTGACATACTTTAAGAAATGAGAGAGCAACAAATGTTGTTGGGGACATTTTGGTGCATATAGGTGCCTATGCAAACAAATTATGGGAAATAACATCTGAAGCAGTAAAACATAGAAAGTATATGCCAAATCTTTGAAATAGGTCCATAGGTATTTTAACAACCACTAAAATAGCATTCATTCAGGACCGTGTTTTAATTACATCTCATATTTCATATATGGAAGTGGGATAGTGAAACGAATAATCTCTAAGATGGTCATAATTGAAGTTACTAATATTAACATAAGACAATTAAAGTTAAGTTAATATGAATATAACAATCATCAACTCTTGGATATGTAGGTAATTCAAATAATGATGTTGATAGGTGGTTATATCTTAGAATTTGGGGTGGATTAACATTTATGTTTTTCCTAGATTGCACAAGGATAACATAAGTGTACTTTCTAGATTGATTTTATGACAGTAGTTCCAAATTCAAAATTAAATTATAAAAGAAAAAATAATATAAAAAATATAACTGATAATGATGCCTAATGCATAGATCACTCTCAACTAATGCATGGATAACTAGACTTTGTGGAAGACTAGTAACTAGACTCGTGGCAGGCTAATTTATTTTTTCTGTAAAGGAAAATTAATCAAAGTTTTGTTTCTCTCAAGCTAAAATGTAAATTAAATCCTCTTACCCTTAGCATTCCCTTGATGTCCTCCAGTGTGAATTGTGTACCATTGTTCTTCAAATCCAACATAACCTCTAGAAAATCCTTCCCCTCACCGCAACTGTCATGAACACCCGCTGCCCTATATTGGAGACACTCCTCGATAATAATGTCAAAGAGACGATCAAATCGTATAGCCAGTTTCTTCATCTTCTGGTTCAATCCCTGCAGATCAAACTGCTCAAGGAAAGGAAAAACATCAGATAAATTTGGAATTCTTGTTAACTTCAGCACTTGCCATACCATATCCTTGAACTCTGCGGCCTCTTTTGAACCTGGAAGGAACACAAGTTTTCCACACACCATCCTACCCATAAGGCTAAGTGAGGTCACAAAGGCACTGGCCCCAACATTCATGGTGCGTGCTTCCCTTGAGTCATAAAAAATGGACCCAATTGTCCTATTAACTTCCTCTCTTCTCAGGTGCTGAAGGGAATCCATCCTTTTGGTAGAGAAGAGCTCAGTAGTATAGATATTTCTTAGAAGTCTCCATTGAGGACCATAAGGAATCCATACCAGAGTCGTCTCTTGCTTAGAAAATGTTCTCATGGCTACGGTGACTGACCGATTGGAGAATGTCTGGTCATTGTTTTTCAGCACCTCTTTTGCCATAGATGTCGATGACACAACTATTGTTAACTTGTATCCAAGTATGATAGACATGAGAGCTCCATATTTCTATGCAAAGAAGAAGAGAGACTCATGAGGCTTGTCACCCAACTGAATGAGGTTTCCAATGATAGGCCATTGAGGAGGACCTTGTGGCAAACTGAGTTTCTTCTTTTTCCTAATGCTGAGGAGAAGAACAAAAACCAACAGAATTCCCACAAGTTGAGACCATACTATTCAAGGGAAAATCACACCACGCAGTCAATTCAAAATTAACTACGCAGTAAATATTTACTTTCTTCACTTTGAACCTTTGACAGAAACCCCAACTTTTACTTCACCAAAGACTTCATTTTGTTGAGCATTTACTTCGCAAAGATTAACTTCGCGGAACTTAACTTCGCACAACTTGACTTCGCATAAAGTTACTTCGCACCTATGCGAAGCTCACACTTATGCAAAATACTTTGTCCTTCAACAGACAACTCTTAAACAAGCTTATATTAAAATATCTAAAACATAAAATGAAACTTATGTCGAAGTTACTCCACGTTAAAACACAACTTTTTCCACCGTGAAATATTTGGGAAAGACTTGATTTCTTTTACAGATCGTAAAGGTAAACAACATTTACACAAGTAAATCTGGAGAAGATGTGCGACATGCAATAATCAACATTCTTGATAATGAATACATAAAACTAAATACTTATATATTACCACAGTAAAACAGAGCAACTTGTCGCATTACAAAGAGATGGGATTTTACTTTGATCTTTCACTTATTACAGAGCTTGAGCTCTCAAACACATTGCAAACATATTCTTCTTATCCTTTCTTTCACACACCTCTCTCTACCTATTCCTCTGACTGATTTTCATTTATACACAAAATTGGTTTTGCTTCGCCTAGAAGCTACAAAGTTACATTAAAGACTGTAATTAATTTCTACATAAGAATTTGACTTGCGGAATACAAATGTGGCTAAATAAATACAAGGAAGTGTGCACGAAGCCTTCTGACAGACTGAATGAATTTCTGACATCTCTG
Source organism: Larix kaempferi (assembly GCA_027924585.1). Classification (NCBI taxonomy): domain Eukaryota; kingdom Viridiplantae; phylum Streptophyta; class Pinopsida; order Pinales; family Pinaceae; genus Larix; species Larix kaempferi. The sequence continues at coordinate 36,581,303 of BSBM01000510.1, forward strand.
CGACTCTGCGGACTGACAAAAATACTGACTGAGTGACTGACAAAGTCGGCGCGAACTAAATGTGCAATCAGCTTGTAATTACATTTTTCCAACAACTGTTGCAGCAGAGACTAGATACATTTTGAATCAATTAACTGAATACAGATATTGGTACACTAAGTGCAATTGTTGGAATATGTGAAGTTGTTCTTCAATTGGAGTTAAATAGAAAAATAATTACGCCAGTCGAGCAAATCTGGTCGCTACACAAATGCCCAACTTTGAATATTGGTTGAGTTCGGTTGCTGACATGGTCTAAAATCATGGCTGATTTATTTAAGGTGTAAAGATTGTTTGCATATCTACGCTGTGTAGCTGGAAAGGTAAGTCAACTCAATGAACTAATATTATTTATCCTATTACATGATCATGAACATGAATTCATTCATAAGTGATCTTAATGTTGAATTCAAAAATTATTTTTATAAATTTAAAAACAATTAAACTTCGGTGCAACACAAAAGATTCTGTTAAGCTCTTATTTATATATCTATATATATATTATTTAAGGCTCTCGACCTAGTTTGAAGGTTGAATGTAGCTTGCACTGTGCATCCAGTTGCAACCAAAGCTAAGTCAATGCTAATCCTATCCAACCTATTATTGACATAGTTGATCGTTTGTTTGAGTCTCCCAACCTAGTTTGTAGGTTGGTTTCTCTTTATATATATATATATATATATATATATATATATATATATAATTTAAGGTTCCCAGGTCAAGTGATTTTTGAAAAAAAATGTCTAGACTAAAGGGGACTAAAGGGAAGTGGGGGAGCTCAGGGAGGATGCCTCGGGAGTGAAATGAATGGTACAAGAAATAGTATCGGTTGCGGACATTTAAGAGAATAACCAGTTAACAACGATACTATCAAATTTAGGAAATGGAGGTGGAAATTATATGAACAAAGCTTCTACTGCCTCCCGCACTAGTCAGGCATCGTTTCAGCTAAGACCGACAATAACATGACAATTAGATTAAGAGGAGCAAAAGGAATGGGGAATAAATACACCATCCACACAATCAACACAAGATTTACCCTAGGAAAAACCACTAAGGGGAAATCTAGACAAAAATGAGGATTATGCCTTGCTCTTTTATATACAAATAAAACGGAAAATGGTACTCTCTACAAAGTTGCATATGAATCTGTGGTCAGGATCTAATATCCACTCCTGTGTTGTTTCTCAACTATGGAACAATACAATAAAAACATAAGAATGAAATCCCTACTTTTCCTAATGAATAGGTATTTAACATAGTCTGATAGGTCTAGGGTCAGTTCTAGAGTTTTTGCATGCTCCAACTCCTTATTAGGGTTAGGTTTTTGGACCTTCTAGAATGTTCTTGAAATTCCACGCATGACTAGCTCAACATGTATGAGAAATGACAGCTCACGTGGAATCCACTCAGTACCATGGTGGTCAATTGGATAGGTCAACTTGCGAGAGGTATAACGTTTTTATATGGACTCCATTTGAGGCAATTCTTGGACTGTTGGAAAGATATCTGTATAATCGTGTTGAGGGGCATGGTGCAAGCGATAAACTTTTGACAAAAAAAAATCATTTATAGCCTCAAACATGCCTTGGAAGGTTCGAGACCTCAAATATGAAAAGTGAGACATGCCCCTAAAATGAGCCCTACAAGCCAATTCATCCAATTGTTCCACCCAAAAGAACCAAAATCGATGACAAATTATATATTAATCCATTTTAGTGTTAGGATATTCCTATACTCCATCCTAGTCCTATCAGCCTATCAGTTATTTTCATTATCAGTCTTGCATGCATACGCATGCTGCCTAGTCATCAGGTTGACACCTCCATCACCTAGTCCCTAGTTTTCCAGCACTCGGGAGCTTATCTCCACTCAGATTGAGCCCTCCTAGCCAGTCATGCACCCACATCTCACCCACCACTTGAGAAGGGCGCCTTTTCTCATCTACCACTCCTGTTGTACTTCAGTTAGTGAGTTATCATCAGTTCTTTCCTTGATTTAAGGCTAGACTGACTCTCAACTGACTGTATCACTCTGATGGACCTCCGATGAGACTTGAATGCCCCTTTTGACTCCAGATAGCTCCTCATGCGCCCTCCACTGATCCTCCTTCATTTAGTTAGTGCCTCCATGTGCCAGTTACACCTACCACACTCAGTTAGACTCAATTTGACTGATGGTTGACAGTTACTTGTGAATTGATGACTCCATCGTTGATGAGATAGAATTCTAGTTATGCTTGATGACACTCCATTGATTTTGGATCTATCCATGCAGGCTAATTCGAATCACACCTAGTGTATTCGATCCCGAGTATTGTATATTTACTATTTTACTATTCAGATTAATGTAACATGTATAATTATTCTGCCTCTATCTGAGATCCTTTGGATCTATGTTCTTCTGCTCTATTCTTCTTCTGTTATTCCTAAATTATTTCATTGTGAGGTTTACATCATCTCTTTGGATCTACTGTGAGCATCTTCACATGGTATTAGATCCATTTGAGAGTATATTCTACCTCCATTCTTGAGAGTTTTTTGTAGGTATTTCAAAGTTCTAGCAGTTGCAACAACAGTATCAACAATTTCACTTTGCACTCATTCTTGCAGTCAAGATGAGCAATTCGAATGCTCCTTCCCCTCCTATAATTCTCACTCCCTTCAATTACTTCAAATGGAAGAGTAAGATGAAATTACACTTGTGTAATAGACAGCTAAATAGAATGGTATTTGAAAAAGATGCCATACCACATTCAGTTGTAGAGAGAACCAAGCATCTAAATAAAATGGATGAAGCTTTTGGATACATATGCCTTCAAATGTCTGAAGATCTACTATTTCATGTTGGAGTGAAGTCTCCAAATGAGTTATGGACAAAATTGGAGAGTCTCTTTGGAAAACAAGATGGGCTAAGAGGCCACATTCTCGAAAATGAATTGGTTTCCATACAACCTAGCAATTTCGAAAGCATTCAAGAATTCTTCTCAAAATTTCAGAAATTGGTTGTACAATGCAAGCATTGTGGCATCACTAAAAGTGACGAGCAATTGGTGCTCTCCATTCTGAGCAAACTTGGATCTCAACTTTCTGTCTTTGTAGCTACCTTCCATTATGGGCGAATGTCAATCCTTGGATGGAAGTTTCCCACCTTAACAGCCTTTACTGATGCTCTCATTCAAGAAGAGGACAAATTGGTTCAAATGGGTGTCATCAAGACCTCCAAAGATCTAGCTCTTCTAGCTGGAGAAGACAGTAGGATGAATGTGAAAGGGAGGCAAAAAGACAAGGATAAGAATTCATCTAAATACAAGTTGAATGATAAGTCAAGTCCATCACAAGGAGTCTCCAGCTCCAAAAAGGACAAACATAAGAGATCTGAATGTCCCTACTGCAAGAGAGGATACCATCCTAATAAAGCTTGCATGCACAAGAAAATAGACCTACTAACCAAGCTTCTTGAACATAACAAAATTGTTGTTCCAAAAGATGCAAAGATGTCTAATTTTGGAAGTGGATATGATGGTCATGAGGATTGCCATGCATTGATGGCTAGTTTTTCACAATCAAAGGCCCTCCTCATAGATTTTGGAGCCTCCAACCACATGGTTTCCTCTGAAGAATCATTTTCCTCTTTAGATCTCAAAGATGGGCCTACCATTCACATGGGATACAACTCTTAGATCTCTTCCAAAGGATTGGGTACAGTACATATGGAGCATGGCAAGTTCAAGAATTTTCTATTCATTCCCTCCTTGACAGCAAATTTGTTATCTGTATATCAGATGACTCACATTGGATCACCTAAGAAGGTGACTTTTGAATCTGACACAGTTGAGATTACAGAGATCTCTACTGGGAAGACTATATCGAAAGGGTTTGCAAATCATGCCTCCGAGGCATATGAGTTCTCTCATTTTCTGCCCTTCTCTCCTCCTACTCCTTCGTAATCTGATGAAGATTCAAGTGACTCTTCTTCTAATGAAGATGAAGATGAATATCTTGATGTTGAGATCAAAGTTCAAGAACATTCAGATTCAGATCCAGAACCAACACATGTTCTCAATACAGAGCCAAGGCCATTATGGGCTCACACACTCCTTGCAGCTACTGAGAACACAGTTGAGGATTTGTTTGATCACAGAACTACAAGAATTCAACATCATTCCAACCTTGCATTATGCCATCTACCTCTCCATGAGAGATGCAACATGATGGTGGGGTTCTCTCTTCCATCCCTTGGGAAGACTCATCATTATCCATTAGTTCCAGTTGCAGAAAGTATTCATGAAAGACTTGCTTCGTCCAATACATCTTCTACACAGTGGGAGGCACATCAGAAGACCAGATCCAGATCTCGCACCTGCTTTGGCATCCTACAAAGGATCAACTTGTCAAGTTTTTTGCAAAATATTTTACTGATGAAAGCTTCCTTCTTTTCTACTTAGTATGATGGTTCTTTGAGTTATTTACTGTTCTTTTGAGGGGGGGTATTTTTCCCATGAGGTTTTCCCCATTTCCTCAGTTTATGGACAGTTATTATTTTATCATTTATTTGATTGTATGGGTGACCTTTGGTCTTAGTTACCAGGGCCCAGGATGGATTAAGAGGGGGTGTTAGGATATTCCTATAATCCATCCTAGTCCTACCTGCTTGTCAGTTATTTTCATTATCAGTCTTGCATGCATCCACATGCTGCCCAGTCATCAGGTTGACACCTCCAACACCTAGTCCCTAGTCTTCCATCACTCGGGAGCTTATCTCCACTCAGATTGAGCCCTCCTAGCCATTCATGCGTCCACTTCTCACCCACCACTTGATAAGGGCACCTTTTCTCACCCACCACTCATGTTGTACTTCAGTTAGTGAGTTATCATCAGTTCTTTCCTTGATTTAAGGCTAGACTGACTCTCAAATGACTGTATCACTCTGATGGACCTCCGATGAGACTTGACTGCCCCTTCTGACTCCAGATAGCTCCTCATGCGCTCTCCACTGAGCCTACTTCATTTAGTTAGTGCCTCCATGTGCCAGTTACACCTACCACACTCAATTTGACTCAGTTTGACTGATGGTTGACAGTTACTTATGCATTGATGACTCCACTGATGATGAGATAGAACTCTAGTTGTGCTTGATGACACTCCACTGATTTTGGATCTATCTATGCAAGCTAATTCGAATCACACCTAGTGTATTCGAATCCTAAGCATTGTATATTTACTATTTTACCATTCAGATCAATGTAACATGAATAATTATTCTGCCTCTATCTGAGCCCCTTTGGATCTATGTTCTTCTGCTCTATTCTTCTTCTATTATTCCTAAATTCTTTCATTGTGAGGTTTACATCATCTCTTTGGATCTACTGTGAGCATATTCACATTTAGATCATTACTCCTCTCACCATATCATGGAAGCTCGAGAACATAAAAAGCATAATAATAACTTTAATCGAGAAGATGACTATAAACTAAACCAATCTTGGAAACCCTTAATATATTATCTTAATCATTAACTCTTGTCATCTTAATTTCATCTTCGTCCCTCTTTGGTGTTCTATCCCTTGCTCTCCCACTCCCCATATCTCGTATCATCTCTCTTACCCTTTCCCTGATCTCTTTTTTTATCTTCATTCACTTTTCTCTTTAGGTATTACACCCTTTAACCTTTTCCATCTTTTTATTAATTTATTTTAATTTATTTGATTAATTTATTATGACTTTTAATTTATTTATACATTTTTTCATTCCTTTAAAAAATGTATTCAAAATTTTGTGTTTGTTCCTTCCTTTATTAAATAAAAATCTCTTTTTATATTTATTTCAGTTTAACATGACAACTAAATTTGACTTATTTATTATCCTTAGTGCTAATTTTCTCTCATTCTATTTAAAATAAAATAAAAATTACACTTCAAAAAATTTGATCATTTTGTTGTTTGATAGATCTAGGTTTAAAATGGATTTATATTGGTAGAAATGAAATCTAAAACATCAACACTTTAAAACACCTCAAAAAACATTTTCCCTCTCGGTGCTTGATAGATCTAGGTTTAAGATGGATTTATGCTAGCAAAAACGAAATCTACAATATCAACACTTCAAAACATATCAATTTCGGGAGTCAACAATCCACCTATTTGTTTGAGCAGACCCACAATTAAAAAACTTACAAAGCAGGGTGTTGTCACTATACAACTAACTACCACCTTAAAATTTTATCTTAACATAACTAATATAAATTGTACATAGTCTTAATGTATGAATGGTACATAGCTATGTCTATATAATCATATATACATATTTACGTTGAAATTGTTTTTACTATGAAGTTGGGTTAATGGGCTATTGTAGACAGATCCATCGTCACTCCGATGAATCAGTACCCACCACGTATTTATTAGAATATTTAAAAACCCATCTAGACTTAGGATACGAAGTATTATTTATGTTTTGATACTTTCCTAGGTGTTTGACTAGGTAGTTGGCCACATATTGCTTTTTTAGGCTCACACTTTACATGATTATCCATAAGTGAGCCCTCAAATAGATTCTGGATGATTCTGTCTTCTTTTTATGACATTCCAAAATAGTAAGAGCACTTTTCTGCTTTTACACAGTTTTGTCCTGCTTTTTCCACTTTTTAGTGGATAAGGATAAAGCTAGGCGCCCTCATTGCCTTGGCAAGTTGTCTTCTTTTTTTCCAAATCATCCTCCATCTTTTTCTCTCCAAAATCCATCAACTTATTGCTTTTCCATCACTCATTAGATGCCATAACTGATTTTTCTAATTCGTGAGGTCCTTGACTGATTTGGAAAGTGATTTTTCCACCTTGGGGGTTTTTTGCATTATTAGTAAGACTTCTTTTGTGAGGATTTCGAATTCCTTTTTTGGATTTCAAATTTTTGATATAATTATATATTTTGATAACCATTACATTTCCCAAGTTTCGATGATGTACTACCATTCAATAAACTTTTATTGTGTGCATCAATTCAATGCCTAGTTTTGAGTGATCTATTCAAGTTTTTGCTTAACAATTTTGTGAGGATATTGTTTGCTTTGCAAGATCTTCCCATGAATTGATTTTCACATGGTATCATAGCGCCATTAGCAACAATATTCTCATGTTTGTTTTTTTTCATCTTTTGTAGGATCAAGTCTAGTCTCACAATGGAACAGTCAGTGAAGCCATGGAGCAATCTCTATCACTCATCTTGAATCCATTCAACTATTTTGATTGGAAGGCATAGATGGAGATTTTGTTGAGGAGAAAGGGCCTCTACAGAGTGACTATGGATACTAAGATTGAGCTTACTACAGTCATTGAGAAGGCCAAGTGGCATAACATAAGGGACCTCTGGGTCTATCCTTTGGAATAGATGGGTTGTCGTCGACAGAGAGAGACTTGCAACTAGCAAGGCAATGATGTTTCCTTGATAGGAGCACAAGGTGGAGAACCGGAGTGTGAGAGTACTGATGGTAGGACTGACATACTGTGGGGGTGGGGGATAACTTGGCAAGTAGAGTGGGTGGACTCAAACTTCCTTTGTTCAGAGTATGATGACGGGGATGATCGGGAAGCATATGAAACTGACTGGTGGGAAAGGGATCATAGCGGTAATGGATCAAGGATAGTGACTAGGATGAGTGATACTCAAGTTGGTGTAAGATGGCAGGAGATTGCAGAATACTCTGAACAAAGGCGGCCTTATTGGGGGTTCTCCCGAGATGATCGATCATAGTGCTGAGAGGCACAGGGGGACTTCTTCACGGGTTAAGGAACGAGAAGAAGTGTGTTCAAAATGGTATTGTTGTGTGGATTTATACGAGCCTAGGACAGTTCATGCTCATGATTGCTTTCAATTTTAAGGAGTCTGAAAGCGATAAGAAGACTCTGAAATAATGGAATGGTACTGTCATGTGGATTTGTATGAGCCTAGGACAGTTCATGCTCATGGTTGCTTTCAATTTTAGAGAGTCTGAAAGCAATAAGAAGACTCTAGGGGGGGTGCTTTTTCGTGTGTTAGTCTCCAAGGCCCGAAGAAGCATAAAAGGATGCAATGAAGAACTCTTCTAGCCGGTGTGACTAGAGTATTCCTTTTTCATAATTAGTCTACCAGGTCCGGAAAAGGGTTAAACTTATACCAGATAGACACCCTTTCAGGTACTTTAACGAGCATGAAAGGAAGCAAGATTGCTCGGCGATCTTTTCATTTTTTTAGGAGTCAGAAAAGAGTTTAATAGAAACTCCCTAAGTGCCTTTTTCGTAAAGGACTTGTCCGGCCCAAAAAAGGGATAAAATTATACTGAACAAAAGGAATGGCCAGGCAAGGAGGAAGTGCTCAATCAAGGAACATCGATGAGAACCAAGAACGTGGGTGGGGGGGAACACTGGTGGGCCTCCTTGCAGGATGATGAATGGTGGAAAAATAACATAATAATTGCAGTATGAATGGAGTGAATGGCTGATGTAAAAAAGTGTAACAATCCGATGGAGGCCGATGTGGTGCGCAAACTGAGGAAGCAAGGTGTCGAGACACAATATTGAAATTGTACCTGGTGAGAGCGAGAAATGATCTCAAGCATCATCAAAAGATCGGAAAAACTGAATCCGGCGATATAAAAAGTGTCAAAAATGGAGAAAGATCGAGGTGGCACGCAAACCGAGGTGACGGGGGGCATTTTGGAAAAAATACCCAAAAAATATGGGGGTGAGAGCGAGAAATGATCTCAAGCATCATCATGGGCTCGAAAAAATGAATATAATGATATAAAGGATATCAAAAACAGGCTACGGCCAATGTGGGGCGCGAATCAAGATGGCGACGTGCGGGGAAAAAATTCCCAAAAGTTTTTTGTGAGAGCGAGAAATGATCTCAAGCATCATCACGGGCACGGAAATATGAATCCGGTGGTGCAAATGGTGCGAAAACGGAGGTCATAAGGACTCCGAAATGGTTAAAGGAAATAACTAGGTTAAAAAATGGCTACAAATAAAGGTGAGCCCAACAAGCCAAGGATGCAGTGGTGGGGAGAAATGATGACCCGCAGGGGTAGAATACTAGGTGTATCAAATCAAATCATATATACAAGTGACATGTGACCTCAAAAATGGTTGAGATCACACATGTGAAAAAGTGAGCAGGGTTAATGACCTGCACCCATGCTATGTGCATGGGGTTTGTGATTGTGGATCACATAGGTGTTGGTTTGAATAATGGGATCATTGAAATACTGAGATAGATGTGATGGGGAAGGTTCAAAATGATTGATCATGCCCCCTATCCTAGGATCGAGGTAATCTATTATGCCCCTTAACTCAGAGGTGTCAATGTGGTGTTCTATGATAGCGGGGTCAAGACCAGGCATTTCGGTATAGGACCAGGCAAAGACATCACGGAACTCTTGGAAAAGTTTCTCGTACTCTCCGATCTCATGCTCGGTTCAGGAAGCTCCTAACGAAATGATTTCAGGAGCACCGGCTGGGTCAGAGATATCAATGTGGATTGTAGGTGAGATATTGGCCATGTTACCTTCCTCGAAGGCGTCGGGAGCAGGAATGGGATCTTTAAACCAGTCGACTTTGGTGAGAATGTAATCTTTGGACTCAACCGAAAATTGGGTGGCTGTGGTATAGGAGGAGTCCTCCGGGAGGAAATAGGAACGATGGTGCATATCCTCCCAGGGGTAATCAGGGGCAGTAAGAGCCTCTAGAATCTCCTCATCATTGTGGAAAATCTGAGTTGTCAAATCGGTTGACGAGGGAGTGGTAGTAGAAGAGATCATATAAATGGTATTAATCTCTCTGGATGATGGGGATAATGGGGGGTGGATCTCTTCAATGGTGGGGGGCGCTGTCTCAAGGTCCAAATTATTCATCTCGTAGAGAGCTGCTCTGTAATCTGGGAGATCGGGACAGTGATGTGAGTAATGGCCATAAATACTGCATATTGCACAAGGGTGGTTGGTACACAGTGATTTATCACGAGGCTTGGGGGCTGGGTCGAGTTGGACAACCGAGATGTTGGGGTCATCGTCAAGCATTTGCATGTGCTCTTGTAATGCAGGTAATTGTGGACATTGATGGGTGGGATGGCCTAACTCATCACACAATGAGCATTTGGGAGGAGCACGAAACACGGGGGGGTTTTTAACTGTTTTGGGCCGGGGTACTACAGTGTATGGTTGTGGCCTCTGCCCCTCGTGTGCTTGAGAAGAGGGGATGGATTGGCCGATGAGGAAGGGGTAGTGACATCGGGAGGTAGTTGACTAGTAGTGGTGATGGGTTGCACCGGTTGTAGGACGACAGTGGGCGTCGGTGGGGGAACGGGAGGCGAAATATACCACACGGGTAGTCCTAAGGTTAACCTGGGGAGGCTGAGAGTAGCCATAACCGGGGCGCTTACTACTCCCGAGGGAGGGAATAGGAAGGGGATTGTGTGGATGGGTGTAACACCAATATGACTATGTACCAATGGTGGTTTGGGTAACAAGGGCGGTTGATTGTTAGGTGTTTGTGCATTGTGGGAAAGGGTACATAGGTCAGATATTTCAATCGTTGGTGACGGGGGTGGAATGGCTTGGAATGTTGAGGTCATCAACGTATCTGAGTAAACTCCAGGTCCCACGGAGGAAACCAACGAGGTAGTTGCACCACAAATCGGTTGTTCAACCATCGGGAGAACATTTTCGGGTGCAGCGGGGGCATTGGGATCGTAATAGGTGAGTTGATCGACCTTGACCACACATCCGTCATGGGGGAACATCATGGTACGAAAAACGGATGAGGCAATCGCCCGCATGGCATACATGTAGCTGCGGCCAAGTAAGAGGTTATAATCAAGTTGGGCGTTGATGACCTCTATGTCAATGAGCACGGTTTTTCTAGCCAACTGGACGAGGACATTAGCTAAGAGACCTTGGGGTTGAGCCGAACGACCGTCGTAGGCTCGCAACGTAGTGGTGGACTGCTGGAGAGTAGGGGATCCCAACTTCTGCCAAACGAATGTGGACATAACGCATGTAGAGGCACCTTAATCGATAATGCACCGATGGATGACAAGATTCTGAACGGATACAGAAACTTGGAACGCTAAAGTGGAAGGCAGGCGTGGTTCGAATTGGTCCAAATCGAAGGCCATCAGTCGTGAATCATTTGGGTCAATAGCACCAATGGCAGAGAGCAAAGTCTTGCGCTGTGAAGGATAGTTTTTTAAGACCTCTAACGCAGACATGGCCGCGGGAGACTGAGCTAAGTCATCTACAATGTTGTAATTAGACGGAGTGCGAGCATTGGGATTATTGTTGAGCGACGGAGTGGGAAGCAAGGTGCTTTGGAGGCGCCATCTAGTGGAGCCGAAGGTATACGTAACGACTGATCAGTGGGATGAACGTTCGTGTTTTTGTCGACGGGAGGGGCTTCAGGGGTGGAGCCATATTGGTTCCGACGGGTTTGAAGGTTGACATCGGTGGATGACATCATTAACAAGTGATGGGTACCTGAATCTAACATGGGTTGATCAGGAACAGCATAAGTGATTTGCTATTGTGGTGGCACGTTTCCTTGAGGGGGAACCAATGGCTGAGTGTTCACTACGCCTTGGGTCAGTAAAGGGTTTTGTAACACCAAGGGTTGATGTTGAGGTGGTGGGGGGTTGGGAGGTGCCTGAGGAGCCGCATGCCCTTAGCGGTGGGCATCATCGGTCCAGAGTTGCCTCTTCTTCGGACTGGGGTAGCTTGGATGCCACATCCTTGGCAATGATAGGAAGGAGAGATTTTAGAAACCAATCTACGAAGATATGGTCATCTAACTTGATTTTGCAGAGGCTGCGGCGTCGATGCCACTCATGAATGTGGTCAGTGATGTGGGTAGCCGTGTTCTATCTGCAAGACAGTAGGATCTCAACTCCCGCGTCATAGCAGACAGGTAACTGAAAGAACTGCAGGAAAGTTGAGGCAAGGGAAGTAAATGTGGCATGGATCCCATGGGGCTGCTCGATGTACCACTTAGCTACAGAGCCAGTGAGGGTGCGTTGTAACAGACGGAGGCAGACAAAGTCATCCACTATGGAGTCAGAGGAACACCATAAATGGAAGGACATAATATGGTTCTAGGGGTCCTCACCTGCCTTTCCCTCAAACTTAGGGATGTCGGAGGGGAGCTTGGTGGGCATGTGAGGCCACGCAGGGTCATGTCTGATGGGATCGTTAGTCAGTCTGGCTAGGTCAGGAAGGTTGAGACTAGCCATGAATGGAAAACTAGTAGAAGGATGTGACATACTAGTGGTTGTGACCATGTTGGGGCCAATGCCCTCGAGTGGAGGGGCTGGGTTTTGGACGTTGCCCCCAGGTGGAGGAACGAAAGTGGTATGGGACGGTCCTGCACCGCCAAGGGTAGTGTGAGTCACTGATGGAGTTGGGATGGGTATGCTAGCTACTGGAATGGGTATAGTGATCGGAATGGTAGATGTGGGCCCCATCGAGGGCATACCCAAAGCGGGTGTGGTAGCTGGTGTGGTGGTGGATGCTCCACCAATGGTCCCTACAAAGAAAGGGTTGGAAGTCATGCTAGCCATGGGGCTGGTTGGTGCAGTGTAAGTGGGGTTCTCGGACTCTGCCTCAGAATCAGAGGTAAAATAAGGGGCGTCTAGATCAGGTGATGGAGTTCTATGCTGTTGACGAGTGGAGTCAAGTGACAAAGCTAGAGATCTATGATGAGTGGTATCAAGTGATGAAGATCTACGTCTATGACGGGTGATGTCAAGTGAACCGTGCTATGGGGGCTCGCCCCAGAGGCACCGAGAATGTCTTGGGTACTCAATGGTGATAGATGGTGTCAAGTATCTGGGGGTTGTGTTGAGTGAAAAAAAGCTCAAAAACCCTAATGCAACCGAGTGTGCAGAAGGAGAGTGCAAAAAATATGGCACTCAGGCCAACAACCAACTCAAAACACTTACTGTAACAGCTATGCTAAAATAAGTGGAGTATCAACAAAAATGGTCAGAATACCAACAAGCAGCAGGTTTCCTAGAAAATAAAAATAGTGGACTCGCTAGACCAAAATGAGGTAAGGGAGCATGCAAACACCTAGCTAAATAGTATTCTGACTCAACCAGACATATCCTCTGCAAGGTGATGAAATCCAAGTCAGACAATATGGATAGTAGAGCCAAGTGGCTAAAGATACCCCCCTATCGGGAGGGACACCGGGTAGTCAATCCTAGAAGAAAAGCAACTAAGATACCCCGTTCATGACACATTCGGTTGGGTGAATCTACAGTTTGGTTCTATTGCCACTGTATCCCCATACGGGTGATACACTGAGAACTATGAAAGGTATCCTTCGGTTACTTAATGGATTGCGGTATTCCACTCAGGCTTCCGGAACCAGTCTAGCTACTTCAACCCTCCTAGGGGAGAGGCCTTCCCAATAAATTGGTTTTAAACCGTGTCAAAAAATACTAGGGGATTTTGGTTCCCTAATGGACAACAACTATGTCTCAAGTGTAAGCAACCGAGGGGTGTTATTTGGATGCCTATCCCCCCGATCCTACCTAACTACAAGATTCTTATGTGTTCCCCAATTGGGGTTAGAATGTTGGTTGTGTTAAGTAGTATTTTAGGGCTCACTTGAATTAGGTGACAGAGTGTGTGTGTGTGAGATGATGAACCCAAATAAAAGTGCCACGGGGTGGGCAACTTTCTAACTAAAAATAACAATGCGAAAATTTAAACTTTGAAATGCAAAATTTTCTCTTTTCAATTAAAATGCTGAAATTTTAAAAAATACTGTAAATGGAACAGAAATAATACTACAGAAAATAGGTTGTAGGGAAGTAAGGCTCCAGATAGGACAGATGGCTGTGCAGGTGCAGAAAATATTGCAGCAAAGTGCTGGGTTCAAATAGGTAAAAAGTGCAGAAAACAGACCGCGGGTCTGTGGCAAATATGCGCGGTCAGACCATGGGAAACAGGTTGACAGCCGCGGGCAGATTGCGGGAATTTGGTTGAAAGACGCAGGCGGACCATGGGAAAAAGGTCGAAAGTCGTAGGCGGATAGCAGGAAAATGGCTGAAAACTGCAGGCAGGACGCGGTAAAAAGGTTGAAAGATGCAGGCGAATAGCAGAAAAATGGCTGCAAGCCGCAGGTGCACTGCAGGAAAAAGGCCGAAAGACGCAGGCGGATAGCAGGAAAATGGCTGAAAGCCACAGGCGGGACGTGGTAAAAAGGCCGAAAGACGCAGGCGAATAGCAGAAAAATGGCTGAAAGCCATAGGCGGGACGCGGTAAAAAGGCCGAAAGATGCAGGCGAATAACAGAAAAATGGCTGCAAGCCACAGGCGGCCCGTGGGAAAATGGGTAAACATCCGCGGTCGGACCGCACTAAACAGGCTGAGAGCCGCGGTCAGATCGCAGGTAACAGACTGAAAACCGCCGAGAGATTGTCGGAAACGGTCTGAGAGCCGCGGTCGGATCGCAGGTAGCAGTCTGAAAGACGCGGTTTATGGCAGCCGAAAGGAAAAAACAAAAAAATATTGCAGAAAATTAAAACGTTTAAAACTATAACCAAAAATTCAAAGGAACACTAGGGGAGTCGCCAAAACTGTAGCTAGGGTTTTCACCCTAGCTTGTACAAATGAGCACTTACTAAGGAGAAGGGACTCCTTAGTAGCAGTTCAGTAAAAACAGTAAATTAAACAGTAACTACTCTAAACATGTGCATAAAATAACAGAAAGATAATAAAAGTGGTTTTTTGTATTGATTATACCTCCAATGTGAAGGTTGATGAAGCCTTTGCAGCAGTCCAAGAGGGTTGCTTCCAAGCTCCAGTGTTGTTCCTTTTTCCTTCTCCAAAGGGTTTTGGGAATGGGCCAAAGGGGCACTCAAATGTGAAAGTAGCTCAAGGGTGAGCTAGGGTTTCAGGAGTGATTTTGGCGGAGTAAGGATATGGATGACTATGGATATGAAATGGGGAGCCTCCATCACCTATTTATAGTTTTTTTAGTGGTGGAGTGCTGACCCATGGTTTTGGGAACCATATGGTTTAGGTCAGCTATATAGGGTTTTTGCTTCTTTTTTCCCCTCTTTTTCCTCTTTTTTGTATTTTTTATTCCCTTTTTAGAGGGTTTTTGCTATTTTTGGAGGAATTTTACTTATTTTGGGGGAAAAGGGGGGTTTTGGGCCTTTTGGAGGCTTTTTTAATGGTTTTTTGGCCTTTTGGAGGCTTTTTAATGGGTTTTTGAGGTTTTAGAGGCAAATATGGTAGGAAATATGGACAAATGAGTCATGTAATGAGGGAGATGAGGTAGTGAGCACTTTTTGAGTGTTAACATGAAGCTTATGGTATCTTGTGTTTTAGTACTTCTAGGGATCTTCTTTTCCATCTAGATGGTCTTACAACATTGAATTAAGTTTGGGTCAAACTTTAAGCTTTGTTTGGAAATACAGATGAATTGATGGGCCATCAACTAGAGAATGAATTAACTTCACTAAGTCCAAGCAACTTTGAGACCCTATAAGACTCTCTGGTTCTTCATTGAAGCAGTGTGGGATTGACAAGAATTATGAGTAGTTGACCTTGGTTATACTTTCAAAACTGGGTCCAGATTATTCAGTATTTGTTTCGACCTTCCATGCTACCAAACTCACAGTTGGAAACTAGAATATGCCCTCTCTAGCAGAGTTCATGGAATCTATAACTTGGGAGCAAGACAAGTTGGTCTTGATGGGATCCATAAAGCCATCAAAATACCATGCTTTGGCTGCTAGAGATTCAAAGAATTCAAAATGGAAGAAGAAGGCTAATCCCAAAAATCCTCCAAATCACAAGAAAGAGAAAAAAAAGCCACTAGAGGATCCCTCAAGCTCTTAGAAGAATCAACAGAAAAATAAGGAGAAGAGCAAGTGCACATACTGCAATAAGGGATTTCATCCTGAGAGTTCCTATATGAAGAAGACCATTGACATAATGGCTCAACTTCTTGAGAAGAACAACATCCCTCTTCCAAATGGCATAAGGAGGAAGGAAGGAGGTTCAAACTCATAATACAAGGAGAGAGTTCATGCTTTGATGTCCAACACATCAAAATATTCCTCTTTCATCATTGATTCTGGAGCATCCAGACATATGGTTGCCACAAGAGAGTCTTTTTACTCTTTTGATTCCTCTGGTGGTTCAACAATTGTGTTTGGGAGATGACTCAAACACTGCTTCGAGAGGTAGAGGTAGAATTGATCTAGACCATTGTTCTTTCACAAATGTCTTGTTTGTCCCTAGGATTGTTGCCAACCTCATTTCAGTCTATCAGATGACTCACACTCGGTATCCTAAGAAAGTCATATTTACCCCCAAATATGTGAAAATTTCTGAAATTTCTATGGTAGAGTTGTTTCCATAGGTACTACTGATCATAGCTCAAAAGTCTATAAGTTTTTACATTTTTTTCCTTTATCATCACCTTCTACACTCCTCACTCATGCCAATGAAGCAAGCAAACTGTTGCATGAGAGATTTGGCCACCTTAACTACAAGTATCTACATTATTTGCATGAAAAGAACATGGTTACAGGGTTTCCAAACATTAATTTTTCCAAATGAATTTGTCAAGGTTGCATCCTTGGCAAACACCCTGAGCACAAGTATGAGAGAGCTAGAAATGAGAGAACCTTTGCACCCTGTGAGCTAATTCATAGTTATATATCAGGTCCAATCCCCAATTTTTCCTTGAATAATGTGAAATATGTCTTAACCTTCATTGATGACTACTCAAGATTCTGTTGGGTTTACTTCCTCCAATTCAAGTCATAAGTCTTTGGTTTTTCAATATTTTTAAAGCCTCTGTAGAGAATCTATCTGGTTGGAAGATCAAAGCCCTTGTTGACCAACGCGACCTCAGTCGACAGGGGTTCACCTCACTGTCGACACATACCACAGTCTCCCTGGGAACCGGCCCGAGCAGGTTTGAGCCCACCTAGCAACACCCGCAGAGCGGATGAGGTCTCACCTGAGGCGTCCAGGAAGAGCAGACGGAACCATGTTTCCGCCGAGGGAGGAGGAGAGTTGTGGCTGCACGGACTAACTCTATTGCGGTACTTAAACAGAAACTTTAAACATTTGGCAAGGAGTTATAACATATTACTTCATCGCACCATTTATCATCACATTCTACACAGAACATATTACTTAATCACAACATTTATCATCATAGTAGCAGTAAGCAGACATTGCTTCAAACAACATTGCAACATTGCAACATTGCACAAACTTTGTACCAAAACATCATTATATTACTGTTGCGATCATATACCAGAAGCAAAACACAGATCTCACACACCATTGGTCTTCTCTCTCTATCTTCCTCTGTGCTCTCCCCCCTTACTAACACTTACAACTCTCATGTATTTATAGGCTTCTGCCATTACAATATTTGTCCACTTACAACTGACTTCCTAACCGACACTATGGACAATTGACCCAATATCTGACTGAATTGGTCCAAATGACTCCAAAAACATGCAAATCGCGGTACACTGACTCACTATTACATACTATGTGGTCCAAGTGAACCAAAACCCGCTAACTGTGGTATTCTTTAACACAAAATACTCCTTTCGTGCCCTCATCCGGTGTGTCGCAGCGTTGGTGGTACCGCGACATTTCCCCATCGAACCGCCTGCCAACAGGCCCCCAACACAATCTTGTGGCTCGCCCTCGAGCCACATCAACTGCTGGACATAGTGCCTTCGAACTGAACTATGTTCCGGTAACTGTTCTTGCTATCTGGATCACACGATGTTGTCCCACTCCTTCTGCTACACTGACCGTCGACTCATTGTGTTGTATGTTTAACCCAAAGTCGTCATCGCCCTACATGCTGTCATGTACTTCTCAAACTCATCCTCGAGTCTCTTGGAAGGGTACTGATGGGAAGAAAAAGAGGACGAACAGTACCAAGGTGCGAAATTAGTAGATGACTCTGGCACATCTGTTTTGCACCAGCAACCGGTACCTATTGTGGGCGAGGAGCTACCGCCCCAACCCTTTCAGGGGTCGAGAAGAGCACAATCCTTCGAACAAATACTGTGTACTTAATCATGCTGGACCGGCCCTCGGCTCGGGCATAACACAGTGTAAGTGCACTCGGCACATCAAGGCGCTCAGGGATGCTCGTTGTTTGGGCTCGCAGGGCCTCTGGGGTGCTGCCACAGGAAACAAAGTGAAGCATTTCCACAGCCTCCTTGGAATTCTGCAAAACTCAACTCACAAACTGATCAACCAGCATAACCACTCTATTTCAGAACAACTTCGTTGTAGCAAACTATCAATTGCCTCGGTTACTTATAGCCAGACCGTTCCTGGGTCACGACAGTGGGAATGATGCCCCACTACCTCTCATCTACGTGTGTAACCCTATCGACTGACGTAATGGGGGGGGGTGACCATACTGTCACCGAAGATCCCACGTGCCGACGTGTGAGCAATCCCCTCAGATCGTGCTGATCGTACCGGCCCAGCGTGCCATGTGCAAAACATGCCATCGTCTTGTGGTAATCCAGCCGAATCTGTTTGGTGCAATAATGTATAGGGATGATGGGTAGTGGTCACCATATATTAGTGGAACATTAGTCACAACACTACCCCGTACCCCCCAAATCCTCCGTAATCATCACAAAATCCTTCAACAAAATATGCCATCGATCTTGGTCGCAATACTGCCATGAGTCTCCAAACTGGCAGTACAAGCCTCCCTACTTTCGCATACCTTCTTCTGTTGGTGCACCATCTACCACCAAACAACCTGCATACGCCTCTTTTTTTTTTAATCTGTGACTTAGACATCGCACTGCTCCAAGCCCGAGCGATAGGGCTTCAACCTGTGACCATTTACCATCTTGGGGATCATTGCCCCATCCAACCATTGCAAATGAACTGCTCCTCCTGAAGTAATACTATTGATGCGATAGGGACCCAACCAATGCATCTGCAACTTTCCTGGATGTTTCATAAACTTGCTGTCGTATAATAACACTAAGTCACCTTGCTGAAACTATTTACTTTTGATGCGGCGATCATGTCATGCCTTCTGGCGATCCTTCTCCACCCCTTGGTGAAAGCCAGTGATAAATCGATCCTCTTCTAGCTCTACTAATTGTGCTAGACGTTCGTCTAATGCTGCAACATCATCTAGGCTCGTAACATCCACAATTCGTAGACTTGGAACAATGTACTCCATAGGCATAATTGCTTCCTTCCCATATACCATCTTAAAAGGTGTATGACCAGTCAACCTTTTACATGTGGTGCGATAGGCCCACAACACTACTGGGATTTTCAGATCCTAGTCATCGCAGTTCGCATTGCACACCTTTGTCAACGCATGCTCCAACACCTTGTTAAATTCCTCCACCATTCCATTTTCCTGTGGGTGATAGGGTGTACTTTTCTTATGTTGTATCTGCAACTCCTCTGTCAATGCGTTGATAGTGCGATTAAGAAAGTGGCTTCCTTGATCACTCAACAATATCTTGGGGCAGCTGAAACAAGTGATAATGTGATCAAACAAAAAGCAGGCAGCCGTGGCGGCGGAGCAATCAACTACAGGTGCTGCTTCAGCCCATCGGGTCAAGTACTATGTCGCCGTGACAATATACCGCGCACCTGTGCGTTTCCCTGGTTTATGGATTGGTCCGACAAAATCCACAACCCATTTGTCGAATGATTGTAGTGTCACTTGAGGTAGCAGCGACATCTCGTCTCGCCTGGATGGCTTTCTAGTTTGCTAACAAACCTCATAAGACCGCACATAGTCTGTCGCATCATTATGTAAGGTGGGCCACCAAAGTCCTGCATGCAGTACCTTCCAGGAAGTCACCCGACCGCCATAATGTCCTCCCGCTACTCCACCATGTGCCTCAGCCAATATCTGCGCTTGCTCATGCGGCAAGACACATCTGTGCAATATCTCATCAGTGCCCAATTTATACAACTCTCCCGTTATTAGCTGAAAGTCAACAGCCTTGACAACCAATTGCTTCTTCTGAGTAGTGGTAAAGTCAGCGGGTGTGGTGCCGGTCACCAGAAATTGAAGGATGTCATCAAAATATTGATCGGTGGCGGCAATGTGGAATAGTTGGCCATTCGGAAACCCGTCTTCGATATTGATCGGTTCTTCCCCTATGTAAATCCGTGACAAATGATCTGGTCCAGCATTCAACCGCCTCGGTTTCACAATGACTTCAAAATCAAACTCCTAGAACAAAAGTAGCCATCTATAGATCTTTCCCCCCAACACAGGCTTATTGACCAAGCATTTTAATGCGGAATGATCAGTGGACATTTTAAAGTGGCCACCCAACAAATAATGCCTGAATTTTTGCAGTGTGTAAACCATGGCCAGACCTTCTCATTCTGTGGTAGTGTAATTGCGTTCTGCAGAGGACAGCTTCCGACTGGCAAAAGCAATGGGATGATCAAGGTCGCCGTCACCAGGTTGAGCCAACACAACCCCTAATGCAGTTGATGAAGCATCAACATGGACATGAAATTCCTTACTCCAGTCCGGAAGGACCAAGATTGGGGCCGATGCCATCTTCGCTTTGAGCATTTCGAGACTATCCTGACATTCCAGGCTCCACTGGAATGTCACATCCTTCTTCAACAATTTTTCCATAGGGGCAGTAATCGCAGCATAACCCCTGATGAACTTGCAATAATATCCCATGTGACCCAAGGTCGCGCGTAACTACTTAATGGTGGTTGGCAGTTGCAACCCTAAAATGAGCACAATTTTGGCTCGATCGACCAGCAATCCCTGCTTACACACGATATGACCCAACAATATCCCAAACGGCACACAAAAAATACATTTCTTCAAGTTCAGCGATATCTGGTGCTGTCGGCATCGCTCAAGCATTAACCGTAGAATGGCCAGATGATCACGAATCAATCCATAAACGGTCCAATCATCCATATATACCTGAAAAAACTTTTGAATAAAATCTTTGAAGGAAAAAAACAACGACCCGAGAGAAAATCGCAGGTGCATTCTTCAAACCAAACGGCATTACTGTGTACTGAAAGCAACCCCATTCAGTAACAAAAGTTGTTTTATGGTGATCTTCCTTAGCAATGCGAATATGATGGTAGCCAGAGAATCCATCAGTGAAAGAGTACATCTCCTCGCCGCCCACTCCTTCAAGTACTTCATTAGTAAACAGGGTCGGAAAAGGGTCATGCAAGCAGGCATCATTCAACTTCCACAAGTCGACGCAAATGCGCACTTCACCTGTTTTCTTGTCCTACACCACCATAGGACTGATCCATTTGGACTCTTTCAGAGGTTCAATAATACCAGCATCCAACATGCGATCAAGTTCCGCCTTGACCTTTTCTTTATGTAGTGGATTCAGCTGATAAGGTCGTTGTCGGACTGGCTTAGCATCCAGTTTCAATGGAATCTTCATCTCTCCTAAATCACCCAATATTCCCTTCATTTTGGAAAACTTCATGGGAAACACATCTTGAAATTCATGAAGTAACTCAGTAACCTTACTCATCATCTCATCGTCCCAATAATCCCCAACATTGGCAAACTTGGGAGTAGCCTTGGTGCCGATATTCATCTTACGAAGTTGCAATGGTTGACTGAACAAATTACTTGGTGCAACAGGAGGGACCACATCGTGACTTTCTTCAGATTCAGGAATGTTAATATTCTAGGGATCATCATCGTCCTCCGGGCCACTACTGATGTTGAAGCACTCCATGAGAGACTACATTTGACAATGTGTGTGCGGGTTGACAGGGTAAGCCGCTGGAACAACCTGAAGTACCATGTCGCGGATGAGCTGCAGGGAATTATGGACATCAGGGTTGGCATCCGCAAAAGTGAACGTATGAGTTAAACAGATCGTCAACTCCCCCCATGTTGTAATGTCTCGGCGCAACTCGGCTGCAGTGTACCACGAGCGCTGTATCTCATCCAAAGTATGGACAAAAGCATGGACCCACTCATCTCTGGGTTGCGCTACCCATAAGCGTTGGCACTCCATCACATGATCATTGGGATCATTCCTGCCATCATACTTGCCAGTGTGATAAAATTCAATATCGCCGAGCTGAACCATCATCAACCTTCGATATTGTAGCCAACCTTTAATGAATTTCTTATGTTTCGCCCATGAGCGAGCTGGAGTAGCCTTCAGTGCTTCGTCCAATGCCAGCAATCGCTGTGGTTCTGAGACGCGGTCTTCAAATTCTGCTAAAAATGTGGTTAGGCTGGGAAACCCCTCATAGATAGGCAATGTGATTGTTTCTGTCGCAACACGACATAAGGATTGCGTAATTAAGCCACATTTCCAGATGGTACTTCATGCATTCGGTTCTGCCAATTTTCCAAGGCATCATTAGAGTCGGAAGATGCAGAGCTCTCGCTGCGCCACTCCAACTCACCGTGGACAGTAGGATGAATATAATCTTCAGAAATATTGAATGCATGGTAACATCCAGTGGGATCATCGTCTCTTACAGGTTCAATGTATCGGCATCCTTCAGTCGGATCCAACGGAGCAATGACCTTGAAATCGTGATTCTCAAAGGTCATCATGCGCTTCTTGAAGTTGATGACAGCTCCACTATCATTAGCCCATCCGATCCCCAAGAGTGCCGGATAAGAGCTTCCTCCCTCAACCAATTCAATAACATCAAAGTCAGCATAAGTCTTCATGCCCTCAATATCAATTGTGAGTCGCAGAACGCACCTAATGGGTGTTACCTTCGCATGGTTAGCCAACCGAAGCTGTACAGGAGACCAGCTCAATGGGGGACTCCCCATCTTCTGCCATGCCTACTTGGTTAAGATGTTAACATCCGAGCCAAGGTCAAGAATCACAAAGTCAACATCACATTCGCCAATCTGAATATTCATTCGCATCTCCTTGCCAGTCTTTCATCGCTGTAGGGAGTTTACTGCCGACTCCTGCCGTCCTTTCGAAAATCGTGGCAACCATCCCTCAATCTCAACCAAGGCAGTCGGGTCTTGTGCCAATGGTAGACAGCTTTCAAGGAACTTTTGC
Source organism: Larix kaempferi (assembly GCA_027924585.1). Classification (NCBI taxonomy): domain Eukaryota; kingdom Viridiplantae; phylum Streptophyta; class Pinopsida; order Pinales; family Pinaceae; genus Larix; species Larix kaempferi. The sequence continues at coordinate 36,604,422 of BSBM01000510.1, forward strand.
AAAGTCCTCGGTGGTGGTGGTCGGTCAGCGTTTGATGTAGTATCAAAGACAGGCGGCATATTGCAAACAACAGCCTTACTGCGGTCTTTCTCCAAAGTGCAACGTGCCTCTAGGAATGTCTCTTACTCCATATCAATGTCGAAGGGTACCGTCTTCTGACCAGCCAACCGAATCAGTGGCCGCGAACCATCTTCCCCAGTTGTCTTGCCTCCACGAGTGACAACAACTACCGAAGCATCTTGTGGTCATGGTTCTGCAGAAATGGTCGCAATATTTGCACATTGCTTCTGGTTCTGCTGCAGATTCCCCAATTGATTGACATTTTGATTGACGTTCGGCGGTGGTCGGGGAGGCTGGTTCTGTACTTGTTTCTGGACTAGGTTCTGTACTGGTTGCTATGGTTGGGCCTGATTCTGTAGTTGCGGAGCGTTCCTAGCCTGCCATTGTGCAATCAACTGTGGACAATTCTCAACCATATGATCATTACCAAAACCAAACGTACATTGATTCTGTAGCAGTGGGAAGTCGCGCTGATAATGCCCCCATACCACACAGTGGTAACATTGCACAGGTCCACAACCTCCTCGGCCTCCTCCTCCATGACCCAATCCGCCACCGCGTCCGCCCCCGTATCCTCCTCGGTAGCCACCCCACTGTTGGTATTGAGGTTGGTTAAACTATTGCTGGATTGGTGCTGGGGATATCTCTTGCCCTTGTGTGTTAGAAACCCATGTCTTTACTTTGTTAGTATATTGTTGTTGGACGCATATGCTTTGTAAGTCATCCTGTAGTATTTGTTGATCCATAGTTTGTGTTATTGTTGTTGGCGCATATGCTTTGTAAGTTGCCCGTAGTATTGTTGATCCATAGTTTGTAGTGGCCCATGGTTTTGACCCATAGTACTGGCGCCTAGACTTAGTATATAAATGTGTGTTGAGGCCTATGAAGGCACCGTGAAGTTATTTGTATTGAGCTTGCTCAAAGGAGGTTTCCCCCTCGAAGTGGCCTGCAATCAATAAAAGTGATTCTGAGTTCTGTCATTTCTGCTATTTCGCATATTCTCATTAATTAATTGTTGCAGGTTCTTCACATCTGGTATCAGAGCACTTTCTTAGGCTCGCTGGGTGAAATTTCTGCCAATATTTTTTTTTTTTCACATCTGTTGCAGGTTCGGATTGGGGAATAATCCCTATCCACTTAACTGTGGGAAGTAATTGGGCATAAGCCCTAAAACTCATTGTGAGGAGTACCACAGGAACCCCGAAGTAGCTGGCCCATTGAGAGGACCTACCAGTGAAAAGGGCAACGACCCCTACCTGATTGACTAGTTCCCACCCGTGAGGTAAACCAAGAGTTGTCGTTTGTGGCAAAGCGGTTATCAGTTTTACCTGAGCCGTGGAGTGAGGGGTACTGCCCCAATATGCAAGCCGTTAGACAACATTGGTGGCTGAGTAAAACCCTTGAACTGTTAGGAAGTCGCACATACCTGGGGTCCATATCTATTTTTGGCTGAACTGTTGCCAGTCACTGTTGCACTGTTTCAGATCAAGCCATTCAGATCCATTCTGAAAGTCGTTCCAGATCCAGCTGTTTCAGATCTATTTCAGATCCAGCCGTTTAGATCCATTCTGAAAGCCGTTCCAGATCCAGTCGTTTCAGATCTATTTTAGATCCAGCTGTTTTTGATCCATTCAACACTGTTTCAGATCCCTCTGTTTCCGCTCACTTCTAGGCAGATCTATCTGTTTTAGATCCCTTCCGAGCTGTAGCCGCTCCATTCTGGAAAAAAAAAAATCAGTTTTTTCTCCATATCTCCCTTGTTTTCACTCCGTTTCCTTGAAACTTCCCAGGAACCCCTATACTCCCATTCTGCATATTTCATTCCTGAGGACCCTATCCCCAATTCCACTTCCCAAATCCCGAAATCCCACATTTTTTCTATTTTTAGGGTTTGCCATAACTTCCTCGGATTTCACCTAATCACCTTCAAATTTTACCACAGAGTTCGTTTCCTAATTCTACTTCTTTGTCCCTCTCTACCAAATTTTCCCATTCTTTCACCCCGCTTCTGAAATCCTCCTTTTCTGCTTCCCTATCCATTCGACAATGTCAAAACCTAGTCAAACCCCAATTACCCTTCAGATTTTTTCTCAAATCCAGATTTTCCTTTACTGAAACAGTTTTTGTTTTTGTTTTTCTACCCGGAGCAAAAACCATGGAAGAAGCACTTGCAGCCATCCAAGCCAAACTCCAGGATTTGGATGAAAAATTTCTCGGCCTCCATCTTGAACATTCAGCCATGAACAACAAATGACAGTCCGAGTCTTCATCAGACAATGGGTTCTCTTTTTCCAGCAATTTTCGAGGTCTGAAGCTTGATTTTCCTCGCTTCAATGGTACTGATCCAACTGGATGGATCTATCGTGCAGAACAGTATTTCAGTCTGCATAATACTTTTGATGTCAACAAATTTCCGCTTGCATCCTTTCATTTGGAATAGGAAGCTCTTCAATGGTACCGTTGGTACATCAAGGCTCATGAAGAGCCAAAATGACCAGACTTTTGCCATCTCCTTTTGCAACGATTTGGTCCTAGTGCTTTTGATGACTTCACAGGAGCCCTCACTAAACTTCGCCATGTTGGCACTCCGAGAGAGTATCAAACTGAATTTGAGAAACTAGCCAACCACATTGAAGGATTGTCTGATGACTTTTACCGGAGTTGTTTTATCAGTGGTCTAAAGGATGCCATCCGCTCTGAGGTCAAAATGTTTTCTCCCAACACAATGATGGAATCCCTGGGGTTGGCTAAGTTGGCAAAAGACAAGATTGCAGCCCAACAACATTCCAAGCCCACTTTTGTTCCCTTCCAAAATATGGGTTCTCAACGACCACCCATACCGCAGGCTCCTCAACCAACTCCTATCAAGCATTTGTCTAAAACAGAGATGCAAGCACGCAGATAAAAGGGGCTTTGCTATAATTGTGATGAGAAATTCACTCGGGGACATAGATCTGTTCAGCAAAAGCTCTATCTCTTGGATGTGGATTCTCCGCCTGCCTCTGAAATTGGTGATGAAGATCCAGATACAATGGATTCTCAGGTCAACATTCAGGAATCGCCTATTGACCCTCCGTCTCAGGATGACCAGCCAGAGATATCTCTCCATGCTTTAGCTGGAATCACCACCCCCCAAACAATGCGGGTTAGGGGTTACTTCAAGAAGCTTCCTCTTACAATACTCATTGATTCTGGTAGCACTCATAATTTCATTGAACCTCGGATTGCCAAACAAGCTGATTGTTTTATCCATCCTTGCTCCAACTTTGAAGTCATGGTTTCCAATGGGGGAACCTCACCTTGCAAAGGGAAGTGTCGAAATGTGCGTATCTCTATGGAAGATTATACCTTGCGCTTTGACATTTTTTCCTTGACCTTAGGCGGATGTGATGTGGTTTTGGGCGCTCAATGGCTACGCACACTTGGCCCTATCTTATGGGATTTTGCTGAACTTTGGATGCAGTTTTCCCTCAATGGACAAAAACACACATTGACAGGATTACAACCAGGGTCTCTCAGCATCATCATTTCACATCGCATGGAAAAAATCCTCAAGAAGAATTCACATGGTGTCATCGCTCAGATCCATTCCATTCAGATGCAACCATCAGCGGTCTCCACTACTCCTTTGGATCTACAACAAATTCTGGATCGATATACAGGTGTCTTTGCTGAACTAGTGGGATTTCCACCTTCAAGACCTGAAGACCATCGTATTCAGCTCCTTCCTGGCAGCGTTCCTCCCAACACCAGGCCCTATCGCTACCCATTTCACCAAAAAATAGAGATTGAAATGCTCGTTCGGGACTTATTGAAGAAAGGTATTATTCGCCTAAGCACTAGTTCCTTTTCTTCTCCAGTTCTTCTTGTCTGCAAAAAAGATGGGTCATAGTGCCTCTGCATTGACTTCTGAGCACTTAATCACCTCACCATCAAGGATAAGTTTCCAATTCCTGTTGTTGATGAGCTTCATGGGGCTCAAATTTTCTCCAAGTTGGATCTTCATTCTGGGTACCATCAAATTCGGGTTCATGAGGATGATATCCTTAAAACATCTTTCCGCACACATGATGGCCACTATGATTTTTTGGTCATGCCCTTTGGCCTCACTAATGCTCCTTCCACATTCCAGGCCTTAATGAATAAAATATTTCGATCCTACTTGCGGAAATTCATTCTGGTATTCTTTGATGATATCCTCATCTACAGTAAAACATGGGATGAACATCTCTAGCATCTGGATCTTGTCATGTAACTTTTCTTTGACCATCATCTCAGCGCCAAACAGTCTAAATGTGTTTTTGGATAGAAGGAAGTTGAGTATCTCGGGCACATTATCTTAGCACAAGGGGTTCACGTGGATCCTGCCAAAATCGATGCCATGAACAATTGGCCGCATCCTTAGACACTCAAGAGCCTTCGTGGTTTTTTGGGGTTGATTGGCAACTACCGCAAGTTTGTCAAGGATTATGGGAAGATTGCAACTCCATTAATTGCTCTATTGAAAAAGGATGCTTTTACATGGACACATGCTACTCAGTGTGCATTTGAAAAATTGAAACAAGCTATGTGTACTACACCTGTTCTAGCTATGCCTGATTTTTCCAAGCCCTTCATGATTGAGAGTGATGCTTGTGGCAATGGACTTGATGCTGTTCTCCTTCAAGATAAACACCCCATTGCGTTCACCAGCAAAGCCCTTTCAAGTAAGAATTTAGCTGCCTCTACATATGAGAAGGAAATGATGGCTATTTTTCATGCAGTATAGAAGTGGCGACCATACCTATTAGGGAATCATTTCTGCATCAAGACTGATCACCAGAATCTGAAATATTTCTTGGAACAGCGTATCTCCTCCCCAGCACAACAGAAATGGGTTAGCAAACTATGGGTTATGACTATGAGATCACTTACAAGAAGGGTAAGGACAATATTGTGGCAGATGCTCTTTCTCGCACATTTGATGCCCAAGGTTCTCTTTCATCTATTTCTATGCCTGTTCCAAATTGGTTGCAATCTGTTCAACAGGGTTATGTCAATGACTCTTCCTTATCTCAAATCATCCAACGCTTGACCAACAACCCTTCTGATGTACCACATTACTCTTGGGATGGTGCTTCCCTGAGATACAAGGGTCGTCTGGTGCTTCCCCAGAGCACAGATCTTCAACAGGCTGTCTTCTATGAACTCCATGCTTCTCCATCGGCAGGGCACTCTAGGTTCCTCAAAACGTATGAACGGGCACGGCGTAACTTCTTTTGGCAGGGCATGAAAAGGAAAATTCAACAAATGGTGGCTGAATGTGATACCTGCCAGTGCAATAAGGGTGAAACGACACTCCTTCCAGGATTGCTCGAACCCTTTCCCATACCTACACGGATTTGGATAGATATTTCTATGGATTTCATTGAAGGGCTCCCTAAATCTGGTGGGAAGACAGTGATTCTCGTTGTGGTTGATTGCCTCTCCAAATATAGTCATTTTTGTGCTCTCAGCCATCCCTATACAGCCTCCTCAGTTGCTCAAATTTTCCTGGACTAGATATTTCATCTTCATGGCATCCCTTCTTCCATTGTCTCAGATCGTGATGCGATTTGCACCAGTCATTTTTGGACAGAACTATTTCGCCACACTGGCACCAAACTGAAGATGAGTTCAGGGTATCACCCACAAACAGATGGTCAGACTAAAATTATCAATAAATTCTTGGAAACTTATCTTCGTTGCTTCACCTCTGAACAACAACATCAGTGGGCACAGTGGCTCCCTCTCGCTGAATGGTGGTACAATAACTCTTACCACACTGCCTCTAAAATGACCCCATATGAAGCAGTTTATGGTCAGGCACCTCCAGTTCTTCTTCCATACACCCCCAGCAGTTTACCAGTTCAGGAAGTTGACACGGTCCTTCGAAACCGCGATCAGATTCTTCGCATTTTGCGGGACAATCTTCACATGGCAAGAAATCACATGAAGAAACAAGCTAATCAGCACTGTTCTGAGTGCACTTTTCAAGCAGGTAGTATGGTTTTTCTTTGTCTCCAGTCGTACAATCAATCCTCTCTGAAACTCAAAGGGTGTCATAAGCTCGCTCCAAAGTTCTATGGGCCATATCGGATTCTTCAGAAGATTGGGTCCGTTGCTTATAAATTGGAACTTCCTCCTTCTTCCCGCATTCATCCAGTATTTCATGTCTCTTGTCTAAAGAAAGTTCTTGGAACCAACATCAATGGACAAACTATTTTACCCGAACTGGATAATGAAGGATCCATCCTTTTGGAGTCGGAGGCCGTCCTCAGTTGGCGCACTCGACAGCTTCGCTCTCGCTCTATCATAGAGGTCTTAATTCAGTGGCATGACATGCAACCAAAGGATGCTACATGGGAACCACTCCTTCAGATTCAACAACAATTTCCACATCTAAAGCTTTGAGGACAAAGATTTTTTTAAGGGGGAGGGGATGTTAGGAACCCATGTCTTTACTTTGTTAGTATATTGTTGTTGGACGCATATGCTTTGTAAGTTGTCCCGTAGTATTTGTTGATCCATAGTTTGTGTTATTGTTGTTGGCGCATATGCTTTGTAAGTCGCCCGTAGTATTGTTGATCCATAGTTTGTAGTGGCCCATGGTTTTGACCCATAGTATTGGCGCCTAGACTTAGTATATAAGTGTGTGTTGAGGCCTATGAAGGCACCGTGAAGTTATTTGTATTGAGCTTGCTCAAAGGAGGTTGCCCCCTCGAAGTGGCCTGCGATCAATAAAAGTGATTCTGAGTTCTGTCATTTATGCTATTTCGCATATTCTCATTAATTAATTGTTGCAGGTTCTTCACATTGTGGTGCATACTGCGGTTGCTGTACGTACTATGGCTGGGGGGTCATCTGCATCGGAGTGTATTGCGGTGTGCACTGTTGCGGTTGTTGTTGCTGTGGTGCAAACTGCATATGCGGTTGCGGTAGCGTCTGGGCTACTCATGGTTGCAGTTGTGGTTGTTGCAATGCGCGCTGATCATCTTTGACATAGAATGCATCACACATCCTCTTCTGTAGCAACCCATATACATGGAAATCCTTGTCATTGTGACCCACCGACTTGCAGAATGTGCAGTAAAGATTTCACGGGGTTGTGACCATTTTCTGCATATATGGGCAATTATCGTGACTGTGCTGAAACACGTGACAAACGCGACACCACGGCATACTGCCGCCATTCAACGGGTTTGGTGCACTTGACACCAAATAATTACGGAAATACGGGCAATTATCCTTTGTATTCCCTTCTCCTCAGCATCAGGTACACCATACTTCATCATGTTGTTCCTTGTTCTTCTTCAAATCTTGCAACTGTATAGTCAGGTTGGCGAGCTGCGTCTGTATCTACGACATCCCAGCTGCATTGTCTCCAATCGCATTGCAATCTCTAGAGCTTCACTAGGCGTCGATATGTTTTGATGCATCAACGGCGGCCGAATGTGGGGTAACAGTGCTACAATGAACCATTGTTTATGTTGGACGATTCTCATATCGAAACTAACCTTTGCCATCAGCGTCTTGAATCGCTGGTCGAAATCCCATACCGTCTCATTGGGATACTGCTTAATTTCCTTTAATTCAGTAATGTATTGGGCCTTCGACTTAGGCCTTCTAAATTTAGTAATCAGCCCATCCCAAATCTCGTCCAGTGACTTCTCTGGGGCCCCCGTAGGGACTAAAATAAAATTCATGAACCAATCTAATGCATGACCTCGCAGAGTCATGGCTAACTGTCCTTTCTTAGCATTGGCATCAGTGATCTGTTTCATGGTCCAGACCGCTTCACACAAAAACCAATACTGTTCTGGGTTGTCTATCGCACTTCCATGGAACAACGGTAACTTAGCATCATCACCTGCCATTTTGGGCTTCCTTCCTCCTGTTGCTGTGCTACTATCAATTAACTTCTGCGGAATTGACAAACTTGGCGGTGTCGAAGTAGTATTTCTTGTTATTTGAGAGTCAGTGAGGGGAGGTGTGGGTATGTTGGTGTTGGGGTTTGGTCCTGCCTCTATCTTGGGCATAGCCTGGTCGTTCCTATCAGGATTGTGAGGTCGCTTCGTCCCGTGTGGTCTTTCTTCGCAGTTTTGCGGTTCGAATGCAGCAGGACCTTCTCCCATCCTCTGCCTCTTCTCTTGTTGAAACATCGCTCCTCCTCTTGTAAGACCACTTTCTTCCTCGGCTTCGCTTATAGTCTCGTCATGGTATACACCCATCTACCCCTTACCATTCCATATACCGCCCCCCAGCAGTCGTGGTACCCACGACCTCTGCCCACCAGGCTGTCTATTGATCAAGGTGCATCTTTAATATACCCTTTTCGCAGATTAGCATCTTAATCGACAGCTGGAGTGACAACAAAAACCTTCCCCTCGGTCCTTGAAAGAAGTATCTTTCAGCTTCACTATAGGATTTCTTCGTGTCAACCACAAATTCAGTGATATATCCTTCCAAAATGCTATCAAGCCAAACTTCGACAGCCCGCGATGCCTTATTATCGACTTCCTGCAGCTCCTGAATCAATTCCGGGGTCCAAGCCATTGGTTCACCACCCTGGAAGTTACTCTTTTGGAAGGTCAGCTTCAACAACCATTTGTACAGAATAACCGGGAATTCACAGAAAAACCATTCGTGTGGACCGTCGTGAATATATCTTCCTAGCCAGTGATCTACTGTCAGTCGCGTGTTCCGACTTTCTTCTTCAGCAAACTCCTGCAACTTCTGATCGAACCATTTCTGTATCTCCGGATTCGTCGAGTGCCACAACATGACCTCCTTTGACTCTGCACACGGTCCCGGCAATGGAACCATTTGTTGACCAACGCGACCTCAGTCAACAGGGGTTCGCCTCACTGTCGACATATACCATAGTCTCCCTGGGCACCGGCCCTGGCAGGTTTGAGCCCACCTAGCAACACCCGTAGAGCAGATGAGGTCTCACCCGAGGCGTCCAGGAAGAGCAGACGGAACCATGTTTCCACCGAGGGAGGAGGAGAGTTCGGTTGCACAGACTAACTCTATTGCGGTACTTAAACAGAAACTTTAAACATTTGGCAAGGAGTTATAACATATTACTTCATCGCAACATTTATCATCACATTCTATGCAGAACATATTACTTAATCATAGCATTTATCATCATAGCAACAGTAAGCAGACATTGTATCAAACAACATTCATACATTGCAACATTGCACAAAGTTCGTACCAAAACATCATTATATTACTGTCGCGATCATATACCAGAAGCAAAACACAGATCTCGCACACCATTGGTCTTCTCTCTCTATCTTCCTCTATGCTCTCCCCCCTTACTAACACTTATAAGTCTCATGTATTTATAGGCTTATGCCATTACAATATTTGTCCACTTACAACTGACTTCCTAACCGACACTATGGACAATTGACCCAATATCTAACTGGCTTGGTCCAAATGACCCCACAAACCCACAAACCGTGGTACACTGACTCACTATTACATACTATGTGGTTCAAGTGACCCAAAACCTGCCAACTGCAGTATTCTTTAACACAAAATACTCCTTTCACACCCTCATCCGGTGTGTCGCAGCGTCGGCAGTACCGCGACATTTCCCCATCGAACCGCTTGCCAACAGCCCTTAGAACAGACAATGGGGGGGAATATGTCAAGTATTATTTTCAACAACTTTGTGTTGATGCTGGCATTCAAATGAAACATACATTTCCCTACACACCTCAGCAGAATGGTGTGGCTGAGGGGAAGAATAGATCTCTCAAGGAGATGGCCACTTGCATGTTGGAGTCCAAGTTTTTGTCTCCAAGACTTTGGGTTGAAGCCATTAACTTTGTAGCATATATTTAGAATAGGGTGCCATACAAAGCCTTGAAATGTATCACTCCTTTTGAATCTTTAAGTGGGAACAAGCCTAATGTGTCTCATTTTAGAATTTTTGCTCAAAGGCATGGGCTAGAATACCTCCCGAAAAGAGAAGGGATTTGCAGCCCCAAATATAACCATGTATATTTTTTGGCTATCCTGAAGAATCAAAGGGTTAAAAATTGCTCAATCTAACCACTCAAAAAGCTTTCATTGAAAGGAGTGTTCAATTTGAAGAAGAACCCTTGCACACAGTTGAAATTGGAGAATCCTCACAACCACCACCTATTGAAGTAAGTGAAGCTTCTGATGAAATTTTTTATTCTTATTTTGATGATGATGAAGAAAACATGATTGGATATCCAATTTCACCCACAAGGCCTAAGTGGGCTACAAAAACAATTGAAGCGGTTGGATAACTTGCAGGTGATCCTCAAGATCCTAGGAGGACTAGATCTCAGTTTCAGAATGCTCTTTCTATAAAAGATCCTTATCTTCCTAAAAAGTGTTTTTTGATGGTTGAATATGATCCTCAATCATATGAATAAGTCTCACAAGTCCCTAGATGGCAGGATTCCATGGATGAAGAGTTTCACTCTCTACAAAAGAATGGAACTTGGGAGGTAGTCTCACTCCCACCTTGCAGAAAATTGGTCAAGTGTAAGTGGATATTTCATACAAAGATGGTTGTTTATGGTGCAACAGTGAATTACAAATCAATATTGGTGGTTAATGGATTACCCCAATTCCAATGCCTTTACTACAATGAGACCTTTGCACTGGTGGAAAATATGGATTCGATAAGATTAGTTCTGGCAATTGCAACATCCAAGCGCTGGGAAGTGCATCACATGGATGTGAAAAGTGTTTTCTTCCATGGATACCCTGAGGAGGAGATCTGTATGCAGCATCCAAAAGGTTATGTTACTGATTCCTCTCTTGTGTGTAGGTTGAAGAAGTCACTATATGGGCTCAAGCAAGCTCCTAGAGCTTGGTCTGCCAAAATGGACAGTTTTATCTTGTCACAAAGTTTAAGCATATGAAAATCTGATCTGAATGTTTACATGAAGCATGCTAATGGTTCTATTTTTACTGTTGTGTTATATGTTGATGACCTTTTGATCACATGAATCTCCATTGATGAGATTGCTTCATTGAATACTGCTTTGCATCATGCCTTTTCTATGAATGACCTGGGAATACTTAGACAATTTTTGAGACTTGATATCTCTTAGTCTACCTTAGGAATTAAAGTATCTTAGTCAAAATATGCATCAGATCTGCTAAAGAAATGAACAGAATGGAAGAATGTAAGCCAACCAAGACTCTCTTCCTCTCTTGAGTAATACTTGAAGATGCAGAATCTTCCCCTTTGGTGAACAACACCTTGTATAGACAACTAGTTGGGAGTTTGTTGTATCTTACTCACACTTGGCCTAATATTTCATATGAAGAGAGTGTTGCATCAAGGTACATGGAGCAGACACATGAGATTCTTTGGAGGTCTTCAAAAAGGATCTTGCATTATGTGCAAAGAACCAAGTCTCATGGGATTCATTATGTTGATGATTCTTCATTGGATCTTCATGGTTTTTCAGATTCTGATTGGGTTGGAGATAGATCAGACCGTAAATCGAATTCTGGATATGTTTTCATGCTTAGAGGAGGTCCAATTTTCAAGTCAAGTAAAAATAAATGCACCGTTGCACTATCTTCAGCAGATGCTAAATACAGAGGAGCTATGAATGCAGCCACGCAGTGTGTATGGTTGCAAGGTATACTTTTAGAGTTTGGGATTGACATCACCACTCCTACACTCATTTTTTGTGACAATCAAATTTTCATAAGAATCTCAACTGACCTAGTACAAAGACAAAGGAGTAAGCGTATAGAGATACACGTCCATTACATCCGAGGTCTAGTGCATGCTTAGATCATTGCTTTGCAGTTTTTCCCATCTTATAAGCAAGTTGCAGACATATTAACTAAATAATTGATAGATAAGACTTTCATACATCTCATATCACTGCTTGGGATGGGTGAACACATGGTGAAGAAAGATTGAAAAAGAAATTTTTTCCATGTCCATGTTTTGAGGGGAGGTTTTTTCCCATGAGGTTTTCATATTTCCTTGGTTTTTGGAGAACAATATGTAAGGGGTGACCAAGCCTTGTTTTTGGTTCATCTAAGTTCTGTAAAAGTGAACTTTGATGATGAGGTTAGGACTCTTCTAATCTTGTGTTCATTTTCAGAAATCCGGAATGGCTTGGTCATGGTTGTAAGTAACTTTGTCTCTCGTTCAAACACTTTGAAATTTGATGATGTTGTTGGTGTTATTCTTAGCGAGAAAATGTGAAGGAAAAGCACAAGTGAGACATCAGGTAATGCATTGACCATGGAGAGCAGGATAATACAAAGGGAGAGAGGAAAGATCCCAGGTAATCGCAGCAAGTCCAGGAAGGGAAGATCCAAGTCCATATTGGGAAAGATAGAGTGTTAGAGTTATGGAAAGAAATGACATCTGAAGAAAGACTACAAATCTCTAAAGAAGAAAGGAGATAGACAACAGGAGACTACTCATGAAGCAAATGTAGCAGGTGATGTGTTACATGATGCTTCGATTTTTGAATTAGATAATACTAGTCATTATTGGGTAGTAGATTCAGGGGCTTCATGTCATGCCACACCCCATAGGAAATTATTTTTTGATTATGCTTTAGGCAATTTTGAACATGTTTTATTGGGTGATGATGAACCATGTAAAGTTGTTGGAATGGGTAAGGTTTGGATAAAGTTAAAGAATGGTGAATGGCTACTGAAATATGTAAGGCATATTCCTGCTATGAAAATAAATCTGATCTCAACAAGGCAGTTGGGAGATGGTGGTTGTTTATCTACATTTGGAGAAACGTGGTGGAATATCAATAAATGAACAATGGTGATAGCAAAATGAGACAGGATAGGTACATTGTATTTATGTCCTCATAATATTTACTGTTCTATCTCTTTAGCTTCCATAGCAATAGATACAACATTGTGGCATCATAGGCTTATCCATATGAGTGAGAAGGAGATGCAGATTCTCCACTCAAGGAAGTTGTTGCCAGATCTGAAGCAGGTAAGTTTGGAATTCTTTGAGAACTGTGTTTATGGAAAACGAAAGAGAGTCAGATTTATCAGGGTTGGGAAACAAAAGAAGAGTGAAAAGTTAGAGATTATGCATATAGATGTATGGGGATCAACTAAGTTACAATCTCTTGGTGGCTCTCGTTATTATGTTGCTTTTATTGATGATGCAACTAGAAAGACTTGGTTTTATTACATTAGACAGAAATCTGATGTGTTTGCTACTTTTAAGAAATGGAAATCTTTGGTTGAGAATGAGACAGAAAAAATGTTGAAGTGTCTCAGATATGATAATGGAGTGTCTCAGATCTGATAATGGAGGTGAGTAATGCAGAAAGGAGTTTGATAGTTATTGTTCATAACATGGGATTCGTAGAGAGAAAACAGCCCCAAGAACACCACAATAAAATCGTGTGTCGGAAAGGATGAACAGAACAATCATAGAGCATGCAAGGTGTATGAGATTGCATGCAGAGTTTCTCTTAAAGTTTTGGGCAGATGTTGTAGATACTATTGTTTACTTAATAAACATAGGGCCTTCAAGTGCTTTGGATGGTGGTATTCTAGCGGAGTCATGGACAGGTAAAAATGTAAATTACTATTTTCTGAGAACTTTTGGTTGTGAAGCATTTGTCCATATTGATAAAGAAAATAGAACAAAGCTTGAGGCTAAATCCATGAAATGTACCTTTATTAGATACGGGGTTGATGATTTTGGTTATCGCTTATGGGATTACGAAAATAACAAAATCATTAAGAGTAGAGATGTGGTATTCAATACAAAGGTCATGTATAAAGATCAGAGTTAGGAAAATAAACAGGAAAAGGAAAACACAGAGTACACAGTGCTTGATGAAATCAAAGAAAATGAAGTTCCAAAGGTGTTGGAAAATCAAGAACAACAACAGGTACCTCAAACTCCTGCAAGTATTAGAAGATCTACCAGGTTAAGTAGACCCCCTGAACGATTCTCTTCTTCACTATATTATTTATTGATGATTGATTCTAATGAACTAGAATGTTATGAAGAAGCAATGCAGGTGAAAAAACATATTATACAACTTGACGATAACTTTATACTCAAAACAAGAACTCTAGCCATAAAAACCCATATTTTTGCATAAAAAACACAAAAAAAAACCCTGAATCAAAAAGTGGTGCTACCGGCAGCACCACTTTTTTATTTGGGGTAAAAAAATATAGAAATGAACCAAAACATTTGTTATTGTTGTTTGCAAAAACATTAAAATCAAGCTCTAAATTGAAAACTAATACTACTGATAACACACTTTTTAAAAAAATGTCATTTTTATATGATTTTATCATAATTGAAAATTGTGCTTATTTAATCTCTTAGTAACACTATATAAAAATTGCATTGAGTTAAACACAAATTATTCAAGAAATAATTTGATCACTCTTTTCATATAAAATACAAAAAATTATGATATTCATCATAAAATCATATATTAAACCATAAGACGTAGAAGTAATTCATATCAAAATTCAAGCACTCATTTATAGTTGCATACAGACAATGGCATATTAATAAAAAAGACAAAATGTTTAATGTGCAAATATTCAAATCAACACATGGATTTTGACACACCATCAGAAGCTACATTTTCAAACAAATTATACAAGTTGACGAGAACTTTATACTCAAAACGAGAACTCTAACGATAAAAACTCATATTTGTGTGTTAAAAACAACCCTCGATTTGAAAAGTGGTCCTATAGGTAGCACCCTTTTTCTTTAGAGCTAAAATTACAACTTTTTTGAAACCCCTACGGATGCAGTTCCACTCAAAACCCTAAATCAACCCCTTAATAAAAAAGTGATGCTTCCAGAATCACCTTTTTTTGGAGAGGGGGTTAAAATTACACCTTATTCCAAATAGTGACCCTAACAACCAACATTGTTCAACCAAAACTCCTAAAATTAAAATACAAAAATACAAAACCAACATAAAACACATTAAAAACAATCAAATAACCAAAAAAAAAATTAAAAAGACAAAAAAATACCACATTAAAAACAATTAAATAACTAAAATAATAATAATAAAATATTAAGATACAATTAAATTAAAATAATAAAAAATTTGCATCATACTTTAATACAAAATGTTTAAAAAAATGAATAATAAAAAAATACAACAACAAAACAATTTAAAAACACAAATAATAAAACTTAAAAACATATTAGAAAACATCAAAACATTAAAAAATTATATAAAACAAATCAATATTAATAAAACAAAACTATTATTAATATAAATAAATCATATAATAATGTAGTAATGGATAGGCATGGATAGACGATTCTCGAAATCGTTACGCCCCCAAATAATAATACCACTTGAAGGCGTAAAATTCTCGGAATCACCCACCTCATGCCTCCCCATTACCACATCAACGAAGAATCGCCCACCCATGCCCTACCCATTACCACATCAACGAAGAATCGCCCACCCATGCCCTACCCATTACGACATCAACGAAACATAAGTAACATGTATTATTATATACATTTTGTTTTGTTTTATTATTGTTTTGTTTTATGTATTATATGTTACTTTTTATATGTGATATGTTATTTAGTATATGTTATATTTTATAATATATGTTATTATATATATATAGATATATAGATATATTGGTTTTATAATATTATTTATTATTTTATATGTTTTTATGTTATTTAGTATATATTATATTTTATAATATGTGTTATTATATATATATATATATATATTTGGATATATTGTTTTGTTTTTTTATTAGTGTTTTGCTATATATTTAGTGTGGTATTATATGTTATTTATTATATGTGATATTAGTTATTATTTTATATGTTGTAAGTTTTAAATATATATATGTGTGTGTATTTTTTTTTTAATATTTTGATTATTGTTTTTTATTAATATTAACTCATTTATATATTAAACCATTTATATATTTAATATTTTTTACTATTTACATATTTAAATTTTTTTTACTATGATTTATGTTTTTATGATATTTTGTTTTAAATTTAAGTTATATATTTTTATTATTTGTTTGTTTTAATATTTTTTTATGGTGTTTAAATAGTTTGATATGGTTTTTAAAGTTTATTAAGAGCATATAGACGTTTAAGAAGAGAGTCTAGTTGTAGAAAATGTCAATTTAGATAAAGATTTCAACTCGCATAATTTTTTTGATTAGTTTTATGTCGTCGAGGAAAATGTCAAATTTGACAAATTTTTTATAAGATATTTTTGTAATGTTTTGAATTGAAGATTTTATTTTGAGAATAAATATTATGTTTTTAATATGTTATTTACAAATATCTGGTATATTTTTTGTCGAGTTTATGTGAATCATCACTTTATGGAAATAATGTTAAATAATATTATTTTTATACATAAAATCTCTGAAAATACATTAAAAATTGTTTGAAATGTCTTTATTTTCTCAGTTTTTTTACAAATTTGCCCTAGAAAATTATTTGTTTAAGAGAATCGTTTAAAGAAAAAACTTCCAAAATTATATATTTTTCATTCTAACTAGCTTTTAAATATTAAAAAAAATAAAAAAATGCGTGTATTTTTTAATTGTAACTAGTTACTAAATGTATTTTTTTTGCAAGAAAAACTGTCCTTGTAAATAAAAGTTATAGTTTTTTTATGACCAAGAAGTTTCAAAATCGCAAAAAAATGGCTCAAAATGAAAAATGGTGCTACCAATATACACACTTTCTGAAATGGAGGTAAAAACAGCTACTAAAATTGACCCCCCAAAAAATGAAAACAATGTCGGGTTCTCGTCAAGTTGTATAACTTGTTGAAACTGGAAAGAAGTGGGAGCAAGGTATGAATGAGGAGATAGAATCATTGCTAGGAAACCAAACTTGGGATTTGGTTCAATTGTCTGCCAGTAAAAGATCATTGCAGAATAAATGGGTTTACAGGTTGAAGGAAGAAGATGGAGGAAAGAAGTTGTCCAATGCCAGACTTATTGTAAAGGGGTTTGCACAGAAGAAAGGTATAGATTTTGATGAAATATTTTCTCATGTTGTTAAAATGACTTCAATTAGAACTATTTGAAGTCTAGTGGCGGTATAAGATTTGCATCTTGAACAGTTAGATGTAAAAACAATCTTTCTCCATGGGGATTTGGAGGAAGAAATTTATATGCAGTAGCCACGGGGGTATGAGGTCAAAGGGAACGAGAATTTGGTATGCAGGTTGAAGAAGAGCTTGTATGACCTGAAGCAAGCTCCAAGGAAACGGTATTTTAAATTTGACAGGTTTATGACAGAACAAGATTATAGTAGATGTCATTTTAACCACTTTGTTTATTTCAAGAGGCTAGATAATGAAAGATATATTATCTTTTTATTATATGTGGATGGCATGCTTGTTGCAGGGTCTAAAATGCAGGATATAAATGTGCTCAATATGAAGTTAGCTAATTCATTTGCGATGAATGATTTGGGTGCTACAAATCAAATCCTTGATATGAGAATAACAAGAGATAGGAAAAATTGCAAATTGACATTGTCTCAGGGTGAGTACATACAAAAGGTGTTGGAGAGGTTTAGAATACAAAATGAAAAACAAGTTAGTACACCTTTAGCCAGCCATTTCAAACTAAGTAAGGAGATGTGTCCCGAGACACATGAAGAGATAGATTACATGTACATGTTTACCTATTCATCAGTATTTGGTGGCTTGATGTATGCCATGGTGTGCACAAGACCAGATATTGCACATGCAGTGGGAGTTGTGAGTAGGTATATGAAAAATCTAGGTAAATAACATTGGAAGGCAATACAGTGGATTCTCAGGTATTTGAGAGGTATTACCACTCATGCATTATGTTTTGGTAGTTCAGACACTGTTCTATAGGGATATGTTGATGCAAATATGGCAGGTGAAAAAGATAGAAGGAGGAGCACCACAGGATATGCCTTTACTGTAGGTGGAACAATAGTAAGCTGGATTTCGAAACTATAAAGGTTGTTGCACTTTCAACAATGAAAGCAGAGTATGTTGTTGCTACAGAGGCTAGTAAAGAGATGATTTGGTTACAAAGGTCCATGTAGGAATTGGGCAAGAAGTGGGATAATAGTAGATTGTACAGTGATAGCCAAAGTGCCATTCATCTTGCAAATAACTTAGCCTTCCATTCTAATACAAAACATATACAACTCAAGTACCATTTCATATGGTCTGTTATGGAAGATGAACTGTTGAAGCTGGAAAAGATACACACTAGCTAGAATCCTGCAGACATGTTCACAAAGGTAGTAACTAGAGAGAAAATGAGTTTTTTTCCATATCCAAGGTGAAGATGAGAAATTTTCCATATCCAAGGTTCAGAGCATAGTCCAGCAAGTGGAGCAACGATGGAGTTGATGTGATCAGTCTCCAAGTGGGAGATTGTTGGTTGTGGAGCCTGATCTTCCTTATTCAGACATCGTGTTTCAATCGTGTCTAGATCCCAGCCCATGATGGGGGGGTTTGGGGGGGATTTTACCCCAAAAATAGTCGCCATGGGGGGTCCGGGGGGGGCAGCGACTAGTTTGGGATCCCCCCCCTGGCGGGGGTTCAAGGGAAGCACCCCCGTAGCAAAATTTTTGGAAAAAATGCCTTGTAAAATGTTGTAATTTCATAGTCATGACTTCGTTAATAATGGGTGATTTATGGGCCCATGGTATTGGGTGTTCCATAGTATTTTCCCATGGTAATATCTATTTAAAAGGAAGGCATCGTAATACGGCTATGTATTGTAGCATTGTAAAGATCTCTTATTGTGTGAGAGAGACTATGAGAGACTGAAGAGGAAGTTGCAACGGATGTGTTGTAGGTTGTATCCCTTCAATTATTCGATGGTATAATAATAAGGACTGGAAATTTATGTGTGGACGTAACCCATCTTGGGTGAACCATGTTATATTGGTGTCTCTCTTGTAATGTGTTTTTATGTGATTTATATGTGCATCTTGTTTATTGTTATTGCTCTACAATCTTGTTTTTCTAATAGCTTGGTAAGCTATCTTCTTTTTGGCCAACTCATCCTCCATATTTTTCTCTTTAAAAGCCATTAACTTATTACTTTTCCATCACACATTAGCTGTCATAACTTATTTTTTCAATTCATGAGGTCCTTGAATGATTTAGAAAGTGATTTTTCCACCTTGGAGTTTTTTTGCATTATTAGTAAGCTTGATTTTGTGAGGATTTCGAATGCATTTTTTGGCTTTCAAATTTCTGATGTAATTATATAATTGGACAACCATTACATTGCCCAAGTTTGGCTAATGTACTATCAATCAATAAATTTTTATTGTGTGCATCAATTCAGTGCCTTTTTTTGAGGGATCTATGCAAGTTTTTGCATAACAATTTTGTGAGGATAATGTTTGCTTTGCAAGATCTTCCCATGAATTGATTTTCACAGTATTTACTAACATGTCTAATCTAAGTTTGAGTTTTAGTGGTTCCATCCATTGAAAAACTGACACATTTGAGGTATGTTGCCACTGGAAATCATACATGACTACTGCTCTCATCCTTCCATACCCTCACCATAAAATAATGTTTTTCTTATGAACCTCACTGTTATGGCTGTGCACTGTTGAATCATTGTACGATGTCACTAGCTGATTGGACATGATATTTGCATGGGATGTTGATGTTTTGAGTAGCATCAGAATATATTCCACAAGAAAGAATAACAACTAGACCTAGAACAAGTCATCCCAGTTAAATTAACCCAGTAAGATGGTCAAGTTGGCCCAGTTAAAGGGGAAAATGACACAGTCAAGAAGACAAGTCGGCCCAGTAATAAAAGTGACATTTTCTAGTATAAATATAAGTGAAGGTGGCTCATTTTCAAAACACAATTCGCTCAAGAAAGAGGAAAAGTGTGCAGATCCAACGAAGACTAGTCAACTGTTCAAGAGGCATCAAGAATACAATATTTTGGGGTTTTATCTTTCTCTCTCTCTTCTTCTAGCTCAAAGGTTATTCTGTATCTTTCTTGTATAATTATTTTGTAACTAATGTTGGGCACTAGAGTTGGCATTGTATCTTGTTGAAGAATCTCATCTAGAGAAGCTTGCTAGGTTTTTCCTATGAGAGGGTTTTCCTAGGGTAAAATTGTGTCTACTTTGAATGTGTTTCTTTCAGTGATCCTTTTATGCATGCAGTTTATGTTTATGTGAATGATAAATAAGAATAAGTTAATAACATCTAACTGCTAAGAAAAATCAACATGGTATCAGAGCAGTGTCGAAAGAAGACATTTCAACGACCATAACAACTGTAAGTTGGAAACTAGGGTTGCTAGTTCCAAACACTTCTCTCCATAGATTGGACTTGTAAATAGTATTTTGGAAATCCCCTCAGGAAGGCGCACTTATCAGTGGAAGCAAATTTCAGTTTGGATAATTTCAATTTTGACCTAATTTCAGCCGGGGGTCAAGAACTAGGGATTTAATCTTTAATCCTTTCCATCCACATATCAATATTGATATTAGCATCCTCCAATTCACCCTATGAGGGTGCATCTATCTGTGGAACTAGATCTCATATCCGAGAAATTTTGATTTTGACCTAATTTCTACAAGAGGTCAAGATCTAGGGATTCCAATTTTGAGTTTTTCTGTCCACATCACTGATAGAAAAGGAGTGCTTTACAACTCTCCCTAGGAGGGTGCATCTATATTTGGAGCCATATTTTTCATTTCAGGAACTTTATTTTTTACCTACCCTCTACTAGGGTTTCTTGGTCAGATCTCATCTTTGACAAGATGACAACCAATATAAGGGTTGAGGATAGATTGGATGGAGTAGATAACTTCATATCTTGGAAGCATAGGTTACTTCTCATCCTAGAAGAAAATGATCTCTTAAATTATGTCAAATAATTTATCCTGGAACTAGAGGAAGAGGAGGGCAAAGCAAAGTACAAGAAAAATATGGTCAAAGCAAAAATAATTCTATCTGATTTAATCAAGGAGCATCTGATCCCTCATGTGTTATAATTAAAGACTCCTAAGAAAATGTTTGAGGCCTAGACAAGATTGTATGAAAGAAACAATACTAGCATAAAACTATTGTTAAGACACAAGTTGAGGAATGTGACGATGAATGAGTCAAATACAGTGTCCTCCTACTTTACAAGAGTTTCTCATATCAAGGATCAACTAGCAACTATTAGATATACTGTAGAAGAAAGAGAGCTTGCATTGAAAACATTGAATGGTTTTCCCTCTACTTGGGATGTGTATTTTCAAGGTCTTTGTGCAAGGAAAAAGCTACCCAAGTTTGATAAGGTATGGACATATTGCACTCAAGAAGCATCAAGGTTGATCTCCAAAATGCAAAAGACAAATGACGAAGAAAATCAAGCACTTGCAGCTCATGCATGAAGAGGAAAAGGAAGAAAGATTACCAAGATTACTGATAGAAGACTAGTATCAGAGAACAAGAAGGATATGTCTAAGATTAAATGGTACAATTGTAAGGAGTTAGGACACTATGCAAGAAATTGCACTAAAAATAACAAAAATGGAAAAAGTAAACATCATGCTCATATGGAAGATGATTATGAACATACTTCACACAAGAAGTCAAGGGAAGCATCAGATGAATAATTTGTTCTTTAAGTACCATCACTCAAGGGAGTGGTGTTTCTAATCACTCGACTTGTTATAGAAATTCTCCAGAATGAATTGGAAATAATTTCAAGCATAAAGTTAAAGAGTAAGATAATTCTCCTACTAGCTAGATTCAGGTGAAGCAGATAACATACTCTTAAAAAGAATGCTGAGAGATATTTCCAAACTATGAAGGTAGATCCAAGGAGATTTTGGATCCAATGCATGAGGACCAAGGATGAAGACTGAACAACAAGTTTCGTACTTGACAAAGAATAATATCAAGGTCTTTAGAATCATACGATGGAGTAGAGTATGCTTCTAGAAACTCTAGTGACTTCTGCAAGGAGGAAAAACTCAAGAGGGAGCCTACAAAACACATGAAGATAAGTATTTACTATCATTTGAGTTATTCCTTAAATTTCTGAGTATTTTGAAGGATATTGTTCATAACAGCTATATGTAGCTTTGTGATACAATTTTCTTTTATGCATAATATTGACTACAATAGACTCATGTAGTGCATGTTATGATGGGTAAGTAGCCTATAGTGTTACACATCATCCCATGAACCCTTGATGTAGCTACTCTAGGATGAAATCTCTTTGCTAACATACTGAGAGCAGTGCATGCTCTGGATTGTGTGTTTGTTGAATATGGAAGGCACCCAAATAGTTACCATGTGTGTTTGGGAAATGGATGGGTGTTATGATCAAGCATTGGATAAGATGCATTGGTTACATGACTATGTTCATTATGTATAAGAAATTTTCATTGCATTGAACTGATTGATTAGTATGCAATGTTGCCGACTATCTGACTAAATTTGACTTGTAGGAAAGATGATATGATATGAACGACAAGAGAAGGATGATGAGACTTGTTATGAAGAATAGGTGATAGATGTCAAATCCATCAGGCTACAAATCTCGTTGATATTCATTGTTCGAGAGGGAGAATGATGCTCTGAAGTAGGAGGCTTCTAGGAGCATGGCTCTCAGCTCAAGTTCCAGATCAGATAGCAGGAGGGTTTCCGTAACATAGGGATAAGGTACAGTGGATGTGATGATTTTTCAGCAGTGACATCAGTCATATGTAGACCAATGACCCGTAGGTCTAGAGAATCTCATATGTAGATTGGCGGTTGAGAGCAAGAGGCTCCAAAAAATTATTGGTCTTTCTACTACATATGTTCATTCTTCTGATGTCCATGAGGATTCTTGCAGCACAATTTCTAGAGGGAGAATGGAGTGGTATCCAATTATATTGAGAGAAAGAGGCTCGTCTCAGTAGAACCATTTGATGGGAGATGAAACAGATGGATACAAAGAATATTAACAAAAGAGAAGGTTGCAAGTCACTCTAGTACAAGACATTCATAGGCAGAGAATGCGCATTGTACAGATGCAGAGGGATCATGGTGCTCAGATACAAGAGGAAGCAAATAAAAAAATTCAAGAATCTTGGCATTATTATTGGGATTAGAGGTGTAGCAGAAACTAGATGGGATTTTTCTCAGTCAAGGAAAATACATAGTAGAGATCCTGAAGAGATTTAGGATGATGGGATATAAGTCCATGGACACACATATGATGATGAATCTGAAGCTGATTCTTCTTCAGATTTGGAGGATCTCACAGGCAGTTGAGTGAATCCTAGATGTACTTGGTTAGCACCAGACCATATATATGCTCTACAGTCAGTACATGGTAGAGTTTATACATGTACAACAAAGCATGTGATGTGGTACATACATGGTACAATTGGATATGGAATTAGATATGTATCGGACGGAGAAATGAAGCTGCAAGGATATATGGACTCTGACTAGTGTACTGGACAAGAAAGAGCACATCAAGGATATTGATCCAGATTGAGATTAGCTATGATAACCCGGTATACCTGGAAAGTAGTTGTCAGGGGAACTTAGTACAGTAGAGGCAGATCATATTGAAACCAATATTGCAAGATGAAAATTAGTAAGGCTTCAAAAGGTTCTTAATCAGTTATATATGAGACATAATGTAGAAAGGAGCAATGCAACTCCAATACATATCCACAGACAAGCAGATTGTGGACATACTTACTAAGCCTCTATAAAGTAAAGTTTGAGTACTTATGAGACAAGATTGGTGTAGTACGGAATGAATCCTCTCATTAAGAGGGAGTTTTGATGTTTCTCCATGGGAAACATTTAGTAGACAGATTCCCCCATTTAGTCATGTTGGACATGACTAAGGCGTTCTCCCCATAGGTAATTCATACAATGGGACATGGCTCAAGAACCGGTTAGCCATAAAGTGGTATATGGATCATATTAACTATGCAGAGGTGCATGGCTCAGATAATCCATGCAGTAGTACATAGCGCATATTAGTCATGCAATGGTGCATGGATCAGACACCGATACGCGGATTAGATAAACCATGCATGGTCACATGACTCATACATTGGTATGTCATGTAGTAGTACATGTCTCAAACACCGATTAGTCATGCAGTGATACATGACCCAGATTAGTCATGCAGTGGCACATGACTCAGATAAGTCATGCAGTAATTCCATACTCAGATACCGATAATTCAGTTAGACATGGGATGCAGTATTTAGCCATGGGATACAGTATACAGCCAAGGGATGTAGTATCTCTATTGGAGTGCACCCACATGAGCATAGTCAAGACCTCAGAGGAATATAAGATAATAGTCAAGGTCTCTGAGAATATCATTGACTATCAAATACTCTGGGAGTAATAGTCAAGATTGTTAGGGATAGTCAAACCTATTGGAGAGGTCATATAGCCATAGGCTTGGCTAGTGAGATAGTTAAACCACCTTGTAGGTGGTCAACAAAGAACTTCTCTAGACCATAGAATATTCCAGAAGTCAACAAGCAGAAATCCAGTGCTGAAAATCATGAGAAGAATACCTTCCTTGCTAAGAGGGAGTGTTGATGTTTTGAGTAGCATCGGAAGATATTCCATAAGAAAGAATAACAACCAGACCTAGAACAGGTCAGCATAGTTAAATTGACCCAGTAAATGGTTAAGTTGGCCCAATTAAAGGGGAAATGACCCAATCAAGAAGATAAGCTGGCCAAGTAAGAAAAGTGACCTTTTCTAGTATAAATATAAGTGAAGGTGTCTCATTTGCAACACACAATTCACTTGAAAGAAAGAGGAAAAGTGAGCAAATCCAAGGATTACTAGTCAATGGTTCAAGATGCATCAAGAAGACAATATTTTTGGGTTTTATATTTCTTTCTCTCTTCTTTGGGACCATAGGTTATTATGTATCTTTCTTGTATCATTATTTTGTAACTAGTGTTGGGAACTAGAGTTGGCATTGTATTTTGTTGAAGAATCTTATCTAGAGAAGTTTGTTGGGGTTTTCCCGTGAGAGGGTTTTCCCAGGGTAAAATTGTGTCTACTGTGAATGTGTTTCTTTCAATGTTCCTTTTATGCATGCATTTCATGTTTATGTGAATGGTAATTAATAATAATTTAATAACATCTAACTGCTAATAAAAATCAATCACCACCAATTCCTTTTGCAATTGTTGCACCTTTCTTTCTATTTGCAGAGAGAAGATCAATCCAATGCATTCATAAATGGTATCTTGCAAATAGGATTCCACTTTGTGGGAAAGATAATTCAATATGTCCTCTCACTCATGAGGCACCGCATGGTTGATACTTTTAGTCACATTGTTGGCTCCGAAGAACTTGTGAACATTGGAAAATGAACTTCATCGAGAATCATTCCTTAAGTTATGAAGGTGAGTTAGTTGGTGTATCTCCTTGGAAATATTGAGGTTAACATTGCATCCTAAAGAGGTTACAATAGGAGTGATGATCCATCAAAGAGAGGAGCGAGCACTACTAGCTTGAGCTCTCCATACTAGTTAAAACCAAATTTGTTTCAATACTTATTCAACGCAATAATTGCAGAAGAACATGCCAATCAGAAATGCATTTTTGCTCATGCCGCCTTTGTTATGTTTTTGTAAGCTTTCACCCATGTTCTTTTAATTCAAAAGAGTAATAGACTACCTACTAAGGCTTAGATGATGAAGCAAGTATGGTCATGAATCATGATAAAATATGAGAATTGATTATTGCATTTGTGTTTGGGAGAGATATTGTATCATCCTTTTACTTAGCATTTAAACCTTCAGAGCACACGATATACATCCATTAGTCATTTCTAAGCAAATAAACAAATAGAATGATTAACTAACCAAGGTGCATGCAACGATACTATTTGTTTGGTAGGGGCAATGATATAGTCATATTTCTTATGAGAATAGGCTTAGACAAAGGATTCCACTTTACTTATGGATATTAACACA
Organism: Larix kaempferi; assembly: GCA_027924585.1. NCBI lineage: Eukaryota > Viridiplantae > Streptophyta > Pinopsida > Pinales > Pinaceae > Larix > Larix kaempferi. The sequence continues at coordinate 36,630,505 of BSBM01000510.1, forward strand.
AATTAACTAGGGTTGAAATGGCATATATGCAAAGCAAGGACATTCCTAGTACCTTGGAGAGGTGAAGGAAAGGCCTATATCATTCTCATTCCAACAAGGATCAATCAAGGCTTGATCAAATATAAAGACAAGGATCAATAAGTGTCAATCAAGACTATGTATTCAACTTTTATCATTAATACCTTTAGAGAGAATACCCTAAGGCAATAGAAATAGAGGTGGCATTTTTTATAATAAAGAAAGAGGGGGCATCATATGTTCATTTGGGTGTTTTGTAGGGTCAAGACAAGGTGAATCACTGGAATGATATACAATATTTTAAATGCAATGTAAATAAGGTGTTATGAAAGGAACAATAGTATATTGCTTACCAAGGTATTGAGGAGATTACAATAGGTAGATTATATGGAGCTAGCCTTCATGGTTTCTCGATTATAAGATCAAGAAAGAATTATGTGCATTGTAAACATCTCCATAGAGATCATATGCTTTGAAAACAAGGGATTATGCTACCTTCACTTTGAATTTGGATTTGATCAAGTGGATTTGTATAAGTTGCAAAGTACCATAGGCACATTATGAAGGAAGACAAATTTTAAGAGGCTCAAAGAAAAAAAAGGTTAGGTGAACTAGATTAACCACATTCTAAAAGTTTCGAAAGTGAGTCTCCCTTTAAAATTATGACAAAGTATATGCATCACCCATATTTTATGGGTGATACTGAGATATTATTTGCTTAATAATATGGTTTTCCCATAACAAAAAATTCCATGCAGTGTGAACTTTTACAAAGTATTAAGGGTGTCTAACATATTGTAAACTATCATTATGAAGATGAAGATGGAGATAGAGCATCCCTAAGGAGGAAAATCCTTGGAAGCAAGGGTTATTCCTTCCCTTGCGGATTTTGTGTTATGTCTGGAAAATAACATACAACCACCAACATATGTGTGATATCGCACAATGCATGCTATCTCTAATTATCAAAGATATTTTTAATAATTTCTAATTATCTCTCTACACAAAATTTCACAATATGAATATTTAAGAAAGAAAAATGTGTTTTACTTTTATTATATCAATTATTTTAACTTGAAATGCATTAATAATTATAGTAAGTTAACATAATTGCAAAGTCAAAATATTAACATTGCACAGTATGCTAACAAGAGTGTTGAATCCATTTTTTCTTTAAAAATAATAATATAGACAAAAATTTAAAAATTCTAAATTCTAAAATATTTACTCTTTCTTCTTTATTCTTACAATATTATCTTTGAGATTAAATACATATATATTTAAAAGAAAAATAAATAATAAATAATTTTTTGTTGAATCATTTTTCATTAAAATTAATAATTTTATTAATTAAAATTGTACTTTAAACAAAAACACAAAAAATTCAAATTTCTAGATTGTTTACTCTTTTTCTTCTTTATTCTTCCAACATGATTTTTTAGTTTATATGCATAAGTAAGCAAAGATTAAAATGAACTCTCATGAGCTCCATAGCGAAACAGGGCGTTGGTCTATTCCCAAAACTCCGTCAGAGGAAAAAGGTTTTTCATCTTTGTGAGTCTATGAGCATTGAGGATGAAAATCACTTTCTCTTAGAGTGTCCTGCTTACACCCACATTAGATATGAGTTTCATAGTATTTGCTACAATACAAACCTTTCTAACCTCCTGACTTGCCAAAACTATAGTGATCTTGGAAAGCTTCTTTCTAATCTTTTTGAGCATAGGAACAAAAGTTTAAAGAAAACCAAGTAATAACCTTCTTACGGTCCGATAGACCAAATTTGGTCTTAGTGGACGTTCATCATCATCATCATCACCATTTATCATATAAGTATTAATAGAGGAAGATGGGACGTAGAAATAAAGATAAAGTCTACACTAAATATGTTGAAATTATAATGTAGAAATGATATATATTTATGAAAGTTTTTGTCGAATATTTGTAATGTGAAAATTAGGAGATAGAAATTGGAATGATCTTCTCATTGTCTAAATATATTCATAAATTACATTTGGAATTAGGCTTTCAAAATATTTTGTAAAAGGTGCAATGAGTTCCACACTAATATTCAATTTGATATTACAAAATATTATTGATTAAACTTTTTTTAATATATATATGTGTGTGTGTGTTTGGCCAAAATGTAATGGAATTTTAATCACTAAAAGAATTACATTTTAATGGTATAATCAATCTTTACATTAAAGTGACAACAGAAGACCCATATTAAAATTAAATAACCCCATCTCTTTTGTTATTTAGTAATCTCTTTGTGTTCTATTACACCTTTCGAGACAATTGTTAATGTTTAATATAAGTAGAAGATGTGTCTCTTGTTACATTTCACATATATCGTTTGTTATTTCGTAATCTCTCTGTGTTCTATTACACCTTTTGAGACAATTGTTAATGTTTAATACAAGTAGAAAGATGTATCTCTTGTTACAGTTCACATACATCATCATGACTTCCCCTTGTCTCGGTCTCACAATAACTTATTTATAGTAGAACTTATACAAAGACAAATATAATAGTGATAAAAATAGCTCCACCAATGTAGCAAACAAAATAGAGGGATGCGTGATTGAGTCCTCTTATACATGGTTAATGGCATATGCTTTTATTTGTACTTACATAAGTTTTGACATGTTACGTCACATCATTTACATGAGTTTCTCTTTTCCATTTAACCTCGATATCAGACAAAGGGTCAAGCTAAGTACTTTGTTATTTGCTAAGTACTTTGTTATTTGTTGGTGATAAAATTGATTCAGATTCAATTTATTTTTAGTGTGGTTCTTTTTTTTCACACATAAATATATCTTACTATTAATAAAGCGAAATAGTAAATAGGAACATTACATCAGGTCTTTAAACCATAAGAACATATAACATGCTGACAGCATGAGCCCCAAAAGAAACAGCTCATGATCCCAAAAAGATTCGGACACATGTGCCCCAGTCCACATCACATCAAACACAGAAACCATAACATCCCAAAACAAACTGATAAAAGCATCTCCCAGTTGTGTCAGACGCACACCAACTGAAAGTCCAAATAGTGACTGTCTATAAGTATCAAAGTGTCTAGATGACAAAACATAAATACATAAAATATCTGCCCAAAGAAGGTCCAAAACAGCCAAAGGCCTGAACAGTAAGGTCTATAGATCCCATAGAGCCGCGTAAACAATCCTGGTCAAAAATTCCAACAAGAAGTTGGAGAAAAGATACGAAGTACCTGCACAAAAATATATCCGCATATATACATGTGAGAAAAAAAGCCAAAAAACCACAACAGATCCAAACATATGAGTTAGCTCCAAAGCAGTTCAATCAAGCCCCGAGAGTGTAGAAGGTCCTCGTGCCATTCCTCCCATAAAATATAGCCTGACGATGAATGCAAAGCCCTCTTTGAAAGACGATCAGCCTCCATATTTATCTCACGGAAAACATGTGCAAAGTGAATATGCTGAAATTCACTTATGTATTTTCTAACAGCATCCTTCCAAAATGTGAGTAACAATACATCCAGTGGTGATGAACCCTGAGCCCAAGATATAATGGATGTAGAGTCGCCCATGACTACAATGGAGGAAACCTGTAGGCACCGGGCAAAGTATAAAAGGATCCAGAGAGCACATAATTCGCCACGAGTATTAGTACCAGAACCCAGATTTAAATGTATCCTATAGGAAACAGAGGAGTTTTGATGCAACACCACACCTGCCCCACAACCGCCACCCCCCCAAACCACAACCCCATCAAAGAAACCGCAAGGGTACATTAAAACAGGAGGAGCCATGCGATATCCGGGAGGCTTCCCAGAAGTGACAATCTTGCCCCCCTTATGTACAGAACCAGAATTATACTCCATAAAGGAAGCAATGCATCGTCCACTTAACCAATGCAAATTTACAGCAGTCCCCTAAAAAACGAGACGATTACACATCTTCCATATCTCCCACATCATGTAACAGGGGAGTTCAAGCCATTGAGCACATTGTGAATCATTTGACCATTTACCAAAACTGTCCAGTAAGGTACCCGAGTGCCAATCAACGTTTATCCCGAAAGATTTGACAGTGAGCTTCCAGAGCTCCTTCCAGAAAGGACACAAAGAGAAAAGGTGGTCTACCGTTTCCTCTTGTGTACAGCAAAGAGGACACCAGCCAGGTCCGTTGAAGCCGCGACGACAGAGATTGTCCCAGGTAAGAATATTGTTTCCCATTGCCAACCAAACAAAACATCTAATCCTCGGAGGGAGGGCGAGCTTCCAGATCCGTGAGTGCCACCAAACCGCCTTCGGTTTGCAATCAGCAAATAAGGAATCATATGCAAGTTTCGACGTAACCTTACCATGAGCAATATCCCATGACCAAACCAACCTGTCCGGAAAATCACCGAGGAGGATGTTTGCCTGACGGAGAAGCAAGGTAAAATCGGTCCATTCTTTTCCCATATCCCCGTGAATGCCAAGTTGACGAGCCGAGATCCACCCCTGATTGTTGAACGCGGCTGCATGTGACAGGTAGAGAAACCCATGAGCGCGTAGGTGTGCAAGGAGTTCAGGAGAGAAGTAAAACATGGGCGCAGTCCCCATGACAGGATCCAAACCTAATCTGATCTCCCGGCCATTTCCAGGGATCCAAGAGAGCCACTTTGCCACAACTGAGTACGCACCCATGAGTCCACGCCAGATATTGGAAGTACCGTTTAATAAGTGCCGATCTAGGCAGAACCAGGATGAGACTGAAAACTTTTTGAGATATTTGGCCCGAGTGACGCATCCCCACATTGAGTTATTAAATAAAACCCGCCACAGGCTCTTCGCATGTAGAGCAGTCACAAACAATTCCAAATTCTTAATGTTCCAACCACCAACACAGTATGGTTTTGCCAAGCATTTCCAGTTTATGAGATGAAACCTGTTCTTTTCGCCCCCACCAAACCATATAAAATGGAAGAATTTTCCCCGCAGAATGTGCATAATAGAAGACGGAATTTTGCAGAGTGAGAACCAATATACACCCATGTTCTGTAGAACAGACTTAGCCAAAGTAATCCGGCCCCCCAGTGAGAGATATCTCAAGCTCCAATGGCTAATGCGAGAATCGAAGCGTTTGACCAACCATAGCCAATCATTAGTTCTGTAATTAGCAGGCTTGAGGAAGAAGCCGAGATATTTGGTACCATCAGTTAACTCTTTAAATTGGAATGGAAGAATCTCCCTGACATTAAGTTCCACGTTTTCCTCCAGAGCGTGTTTCAGGAAACATGATTTCACCATACTAATGAGCATACCAGTAACACTGCAGAAGAGGTCAAGAATTCTCTTATATTGTAACCATTCCTCCAGAATTCCCAGCCCAAATAACATCACATCATCTACAAACAATGAATGTGTTATAGAAACATCAGCCGAGATTTTGATACCAACAAGAGAGCCCTCGGATTTTGCTTTGTTTATTGAGAGACTCAACCCCTCAATGATCAACAGGAATAAAAGGGGAGAAAGTGGGCAACCCTGACGGAGCCCCCTGGACGCTTTGAAGAAATCAGTCGGCTGGCCATTTATAAGTACTGCATAGTTGACTGACGTAACACAGGCCATGATCCACTTCATAACTTTCCACGGCAGGCCAATTTGAATAAGAATCAACTTGAGGAAAGTCCAGTTTACCCGGTCGTAAGCTTTTACCAGGTCAAGTTGAAGAATGAGAGCCTCCATCTTTTTCAGTGATATACTGTGGAAAACTTCCTGGGCCACACCAACCGCGTCATGTATCTGCCGCCCCTCCAGAAAGCCATATTGTTCCATAGAGATGAAAGAGGATAAGATCAGCTTGATTCGCTGTGCAATTACCTTAGAAATAATCTTATAAACAATATTGCATAAAGCAATCGGACGATAGTCATCAAAACTCTCAGGATGTGTGGATTTTGGTATCAGTGCCAGATAAGTGGTATTTAGTGCCCCAGAGACCAATCCCAAGGAACGAGATTCATCAACCGCATCCCTCAGGTCATTTCCCATTACATCAAAGAAATGTATAAATAGCTCCACCGTCCACCCATCCGGCCCAGGAGATTTATCCTTAGCTAAAACCCGAAGAATGTTCTGTATATCAGAGCAGGTGATTTCCTCAAAAATTTTGTCTCCCTCCGCATCAGTGAACATCCGAGGATATTCCTTTATAAGCTTAAACTGTTCAGGCAGGGAAGTAGTTTTAGGGTCAGTATAGTAATCAAGAAAATGGCGCGACGCCTCAGAATTTAATTCGTCATCCCCACGAATCCGTCGCCCATCATGATCATTCAGGTCCCAAATGTTATTTTGAATTCTGCGTCCATCAGCATAACGATGAAAAAATTTTGTGTTTAAATCACCATCCTTGAGCCAGATAGCCCTACTCTTTAAACGCTAGGACTCCTCTTGGTTGAGTAGTATCTTGAGTTTTCTTTCCTCCAGCAGAGCAAGGCGAGCTTGATCAGGAGGAGAAATACTCGCTCGCTGAGATCGATCCCGAAGGTCTCCAATTTCAATTTCCAGTGCATTTAGTTCGTTGGTCTATTCAGCTTTTTTGGAGCGTTCCCATTCCATTGTATATTCTTTAAGGGCCCCTAACTTAACAGCCAACTTGTCCATAGCCGACCGCTCACCTGATACATTCGTATCTGCCCAGAGCGATCGGACACCAACATCAAAATCGGCTTCATTCAACCAAACAGAATTAAATTTGAATGGATATATCCGATGTATAGCATCAATTTCAATTTGCAGAATGATTGGAGTATGATCACTAATATGAGTCCGCATGCACCATGTTCTGTATGTGTGAAAAGATCTCAAAAGAGGCTCTGATATCAGATATCGATCAAGCCATTTTGAAATCAATTGCTCATCAAGCCAACCGTTAGACCACGTAGGGGATAATGGCCTAGGTTCCACATCAATCAGAGAGTATGTAGAGAAAAGGTTTTTGAAATAATTCCCCAACGGATCCCTTCTGGCCGAATTACCCCATATTTCCTCGGCTCCCCATGAGAAATTTAAATCACCAGCAAGTATCAAATTTTCGAAGGCCAAGAGATGGCCCGAACAGGCCAAGTTCCAGAAAGTTTCCCTGTTGTTGTAGGGCCCATAGCAATTTATGATATTTACAACCTTATCTGATCCTCTGATACATCCAGTCAGTAGTATGCCCAATGAGGTAATAAATGAATCCAGTTTTAAGACCCCCGGGTTCCAAGCTGCTAAGAGACCACCAGATAGGCCCGCCGCATCCACAGTAGACAAACACCACCCCGGCTTCAATTTATTGAAGAAAATACGTGCTTTCTCCCCACAAACCATAGTTTCTTGTAAGAGAACCAAATCGGGATTTACTATTTGAAGGATTCTTTTGAGGGCCAGTTGTTTGGGCATGCCCCCCACACCCCTAATGTTTAGGGAGAGAAAAATCATTATCGACCACTGGCAAGGGCTTTGATTCCTCTAAGAGCCCTGGTATCGGGGGAGATGGGGGTTTTCAGAACTTCTCTGTCAGCGCCCCCCCGTGCGTTGACCTTTGTGTTTTTCCTGGCACTTCTAGTTTTTATGGGAGAAAAGTCGGCATCCAGTCCACCGAGCCGAGCCCCCTTTGCAATACATTGTTCACCCATTGTGGATAAATTGGCGGAAGAAGAGATGTTATTCGGAGTCGCCTCAGGGAGTGCCATAGTCGAAGGGGCCGGTGTAGCAATCTCAGACTTAATACTTGAAACACCCCCACCAACAATCCGGTTATTTAAATACACAGGGAGAGATGTTTTTTGAACCATTTCAGAATAGGAGGGGATGTGTATAATGCGGCTCTGTGAATCGTTCAAGGAAGCCGAGGACAAGCACCCATCCACAAAAGGCTCGCGTTCATTCAGACAGTGTGGTTCTATGTATGTTTTTGTAAACAAGAGTAATAGCTGCAAAGCAGCTAGTTCCTCCCATAAAATTATGTTATGTTTTGTATAAATAATATTATGTTATGTTTTGTAAAATTGATGTATGATAGTATATAAATTAGTACAACTGCTTAACTTATGGCCGATGAACACAGAGATAGGACACAAGTTAAGTTCCACAAATAATTTATATGTTACTTGCTCTCCATGCATAGTGAAATGGGTTGTCGAATTGCCTCTTTTTTTTAGCAGAAAAATCACCTTCTTGCTATTTCAAAAGAATCAAGGAAAGCTAACAACGCACGGGAAATCTCAACAAACTTCCTCACATATCGTGGATGGTAGGTCGAGCAAACCGTCAGCCAGTAATCCAAGCCAGGAGATGTCTCAATGGAATTGAACCCGGGTGGATGGAATGAAATCCATCAAACCCCACCAACGGACCACCGTATCCTTGACAAAGTCGAATTGCCTCTTATCCATGCATCAACTACAAGTTATTTTTGATATTATTTTTTCTTTTATAATTGTTTATTTAGAACTTGGAACGACTGCCATAAAATCAATGGTACACTTGTCTCATTCTCATGCAATCTAGGAAAAGCATAAATGTTAGTCTGCCCCAAATTCTAAGATCGGTGTAATTATTATGTATAATTGATAATGATATTTTATTAAAAAAAAAAGTTTTAGTTTTTTAATTTTTGTATAGTATTTAAAGTTTTTTTATTTGTAAAAAATAATAATTAATATTTAATTTTTATTAATAATTAATAATTAATGTTTTTTTAATAATTAATTAATAATTGCTTACTAGTTTTTTTAAGTTTTAAAAATAATTTTTTAGTTTTTAGTTTTTTTTAATATTTTTAATAATCAATAATTATTTGCTAGTTTTTTAGTTTAAAATTTTAAAATTAGTTTTTTGTTTTTTAATAATGGCTTGTTGTAATCATATATTAATAATTTTTAGACATTAATAAAAAGAATTAGTTTTAGTTTTTAAGTTTTGAAAATTATTAATTAGTAGATGCATTTAAGGTATATAGTAGCCACATTACAATGCATTTAAAAAATGAGAGGACATGTAATAATAAGGAGGGACACTTGTGTACTTATTATCAATAACACAATGTAAAAAAATGATAATATGGATTATCATTTATGAAACCTGTAATACAAAGACCACATGTCAAGCTAGAAAAGATTTTGAATTTTTAAAATTTAAATTAATATTTTGTTTAAACAATTTCACATTTGGATAATTTGTCACTTCATAGTTTTTAGCCATTCATAAAATTGAGATAACAAATTTTAAAAATTGTACAAAATAATTTATATTTTCAAAATAGTAAATTTAATATATAAATATTACAAAACTTTGAAAAACATAAAAGTCAAACTTATTTATAATCAACTTATCACTATAAATATAATTTATTAAATTTTAAACATATTAAATTTTTTTTATTTTATATTTGTATTATAAACTTAATATTATTTTTATTGTTTCAAAGAATTTAAAAGATAACAAGTGTGCCAAGTTGTAAAACATTTTTTTCTATTATAACTATATTATTTAAAACAGAGTTACATTTTTCAAATGCTAGCATGTGTATGTATAATTATGATTAGGAGCATATCAAGTTTAGCTAAACCAAACTATACTCAACAAATTACATCGTTATATATTTCTAAAAGCATATACTGTTTTAAACAAAACAAAATAAGAAAAAGAAAATAAAAGATAACAAGTGTGCCAAGATGTAGAACATGTAAATAGATCTTCTCTATAATAAGATAACCAGTGTGCCAAGATATAGAACATGTAAATCGATCTTCTCTTTGGACTAGATTTTATTATTGAAGTGTATATTAGGGAGATACATCAATGGTGCATTTTTTTTTGTATTTATTATTTTTTATGTTTTCAAGTATTTTAGATTTTCAAATTTTTTTCTATGTTTTTTATTTTTCCATATTGGTTTTGGGGAGTGATATTCAAAATGATATCATGACAGTTGTGAAATTATAAGTTGTTAAAAAATTCTATTTATAGTTGAACATTAAATAATAAAAAAATGAAAATATCGATAAAAATAGATATAATTTAATGACCTCCAAATTTTAAGACAATAAAAATCCAAAAAAATTAACATAATAAAATTTTAAATTTGTAAATATTCATTTTATTTCAAAATGTATAAAAAAATTATAATAAACAATTTTAAAAATAACTATTTATACATAAAAATCCATTTTATGAATCACTTCTAGTAACTTGTTTTTCAAGCTAATAGACTGAAATTGAAATTTATCAATATTGGGATATACTCAAACCCTTCCCTGTTTCTAGTATTGATCCCTGTTACATTATTGGCTCTTCTACATACACAGCACTCATAAAATGCTTTTCAATGACTTAATATAAAATCCCTTTATGAATCGCTTATGATAACTAGTTTTTCAAGATATAAATTGAAAATTGAAATTCATGAAGATTGGGATAGACACACCACTCCATGTCTCAAGTATTTATCCCTGCTTCACCATTGGCTCCTCTCACATACACACTGCTCATTTTAGTAAAGGTTTACAGGAAATCTTGCGGGGGGAACTGCTACCAGAGGTACTGCTTTTTGTAGATTTATCCCAAACTTCTCAGCCATATCAACATCAACATCTTCATCCTTATTAACTTTAGGAATGGACCCATTGAAAGCATGAAGCAGAGATCCCAAAACAAAATGAAGCATTCTATGTGCCAGAGGAAGTCCAATGCAAATCCTTCTCCCTGCGCCAAATGGTATCAGTTCAAAATTCTGGCCTCTGTAGTCAGTAAATTGCAGTCTAAAAACCTTTCCGATTGAATTTCAGAGGTTCCTTCCAAACATTGGGATCTCTTCCAATGCCCCAAACATTCACAAATACCCGTGTGTTCTCTGGGACAACATATCCAGTAATCTCGGAAGAGCTATCTGATCTTCGAGGAATTATCAATGGAGTTGGGGGCTGCAATCTAAGAGCCTCCTTCACTATTGCCAGCTTGCACTGTGCAGCTGGAAACCAAATCGAAGTCAATGCTCATCCTATTTAACATAATTGATCATTTATCCAAGTCCCCCAACCTAGTTTGAAGGTTGGTTGTAGCTTGCCCTCTTCAGCGGGTAACTCAATGGGTAACGTAATGGTAATAATATTTATCATGGGCATGAACTCATTCATAGGTGACCTTAATGTTCAATTCGAAAAGTATTTTTATAAATTTAAAAAATAATTAAACTTCGGTGCGACAAAAAGACTCTGTTAAGCTCTTATATATATATATAATTTAAGGCTCCCAGGCCAAGTTCAGGAAGTGATTATCGAAAAAAAAAAGGCCGGAAAAAAGGGAAGTGGGGGAGCTCGGAGAGGACTCCTCGGTAGTGAAATGAACGGTACAATAAATAGTAGGAGAGGTCTTCTCATTCCAACAAGGATCAATCAAGGCTTGATCAAGATATAAAGACAAGGATCAATAAGAATCAATCAAAACTATGGATTCAATTTTTATCCGAAATGAATGGTACAATAAATAGTAGGATATGTCTTCTCGTTCCAACAAGGATCAATCAAGGCTTGATCAAGATATAAAGACAAGGATCAATAAGAATCAATCAAAACTATGGATTCAACTTTTATCCGAAATGAACGGTACAATAAATAGTAGGAGAGGTCTTCTCGTTCCAACAAGGATCAATCAAGGCTTGATCAAGATATAAACACAAGGATCAATAAGAATCAATCAAAACTATGGATTCAACTTTTATCCGAAATGAACGGTACAATAAATAGTAGGAGAGGTCTTCTCGTTCCAAGAAGGATCAATCAAGGCATGATCAAGATATAAAGACAAGGATCAATAAGAATCAATCAAAACTATGGATTCAACTTTTATCCGAAATCAACGGTACAACAAATAGTAGGAGAAGTCTTCTCCTTCCAACAAGGATCAATCAAGGCTTGATCAAGATATAAAGACAAGGATCAATAAGAATCAATCAAAACTATGGATTCAACTTTTATCCGAAATGAACGGTACAATAAATAGTAGGAGAGGTCTTCTTGTTCAAACAAGGATCAATCAAGGCTTGATCAAGATATAAAGACAAGGATCAATAAGAATCAATCAAAACTATGGATTCAACTTTTATCCGAAATGAACAGTACAATAAATAGTAAGAGAGGTCTTCTCAATCCAACAAGGATCAATCAAGGCTTGATCAAGATATAAATACAAGGATCAATAAGAATCAATCAAAACTATGGATTCAACTTTTATCCGAAATGAATGGTACAATAAATAGTAGGAGAGGTCTTCTCGTTCCAACAAGGATCAATCAAGGCTTGATCAAGATATAAAGACAAGGATCAATAAGAATCAATCAAAACTATGGATTCAACTTTTATCATTAAGAACTTTAGAGAGAAGACCCTAAGGAAATAGAATTAGAGGTGGGGTTTTTATAATAAAAAAAAGGGGGGGCTCATATGCGCATTTGGGTGTTTCATAGAGCCAAGACATGGTGAATCACTTGAAGGATATATAATCTTTTTAATGCAATGTAAATAAGATGATATGAAAAGAACAATAGTATATTGCTTGCTAAGGTTTTGAGGAGATTACAATAGGTAGAGTATATGGAGCTAGCCTTCATGGTTTCTTGATTATAGGATCAAGAAAGAATTATGTGCATTGTAAACGTCTCCATAGAGACCATATGCTTTGAAAACAAGGGATTATGTTACCTTCACTTTGAATTTGGCTTTGATCAAGTGGATTTGTATAAGTTGCAAAGTACCATAGGCACATGATGAAGGAAGACTAATTTAATTAAGAGGCCCAAAGAAGAAAATGGTTAGGTGAAATAGGTTGATCACATTCTAAAATTTTAGGAAGTGAGTCTCCCTTTAAACTTATGACAAAGTATATGTATCACCCATATTTTATGGGTGATACTGAGATATTGTTTGCCCATAACAAAAAAAATTATGCAGTATGGACATTGACAAATTATTAAGGGTGTCTAACTTATTGTGAACCATCATTGTGAAGATAAAGACGGAGATAGAGCATCCCTAAGGAGACAAATCCTTGGAAGCAAAGGCTATTCCTTCCCTCGAGGATTTTGTGTTATGTCTTGAGAATAAAATACAACCACCAACATGTATGATATCGCAAAACGAATGCTATCTTTAATGATCAAAGATATTTTTAATCATAGAACCTAATTATCTCTCTACACAAAATTTCACAATATGAATATTTAAGAAAGAAAAATGTGTTTTACTTTTATTATGTCCATTATTTTAACATGAAACATTAATAATTATATTAAATTTACATTATTGCAAAGTCAAAATATTAATATTGCAAAATATTATTATAATAATGTTAGAATCCATTTTTTTCATTAAAAATAATAATTTTATTAATTAAAATTGTAATTTAAACAAAACTTAAAAAATTCAATATTCTATAATATTTACTCTTCTCAATTCTTACAACATTATCTTTCAAATTAAATACATATATCTCTAAAAATATAATAAATAATAAATTATTTTTTGTTAAATCCATTTTTTTCATTAAAATTGTACTTTGAACAAAAACACAAAATATTCAAATTTCTAAATTGTTTATTCTTAAAATTGTACTTTGAACAAAAACACAAAATATTCAAATTTCTAAATTGTTTATTCGTGTTCTTCCTTATTCTTACATGATAATTTGTTAGTATATATAGAGAGAGTTGGGACGTGGAAATAAAGATGAAGTATACATTGATTAAGTTGAAATTAGAATGTAGAAATGATATAGGTTTATGAAAGGTTTTGTTGAATATTTGTAATGTAAAAATTAGGAGATAGAAATTGGAAAGAGTTTCTCATTGTTTAAATATATTTTTAAATTACAATTTCAGAAATTAGGTTTTCAAAAATATTTTGTAAAAATTGCAATGAGTTCCACATTAAAATTAAAAAATTTAGCCAAAATTATTAATGCAGTAATAGTAACTATGGGTTGTTATTGTAGTAAAGGAAAAGTAAATTATATTATTTGTTCTTTGGGTTGTTATTGTAGTAAAGGAAAAGTAAGTTATATTATTTGTTCTTTGTTAAGATTAACTTAAAGCACCTTGGATTGTCTATTAATATTAATGTTCAATGTCCATTTAAAATATTGATATTATAAAATTTGGAGTAGTATATTTATTCTATGTTTTGGACTTTACAGTGGGTTTTGGTTGGAATTCGGTAAAAATTTTGTAGTAAAATTCAAATTTTGAAGTGTTTAAATTGTGTTTTTGAATCCAATAGATTCAACACACTCGAATACCCTCATGGCACCCAAACTATGCAATTTCCATTGCTAATATATGTGATTCTAATATTTTTTAAAGATTTCCAACAACAAAATAAGATGGAAAATATTCTCGGAAAAAGTTGAAAATATAGAATATTTAGACTACACCATAAAATATTATTGATTAAACATTTTATGTATATATATATATATATATAGATATAGATATAGATATATATATATATTGTCAAGGATATGGTGGTCCATTGGTGGGGATAGATGGATTTGATTCCATCCACCTAGGTTCAATTGGGTTGAGACATCTTCTAGCTTGGATGACCGCCATTCTGTAACATACCCGGATAATTAGGGTTAGAAAAACCAGTAAAGTTTTCAATTATGATTACTTCAATCATCTTCAATGTAACCGTTTGGTCAAGGTATGAATGCAATACAAATATTTTAACTCCTTAATGAAATCTTTATCTAAAAGTTTTTCTCTTTATGGCATTCCCATTAATAATTAAAGAAATTATTCTACTCTTCCTAATCTCATACTATATCATATTTTACCAACTTTTCATTATATAATTTCTATACGTTAAATTCTTCTCTCCCATTTATAAATTTAATATCAAGTATTCACAAGTTATATTTTACCTACTCATAATTATACTTAATCATAGATTACAAGACTTTATTAATATTTATGAGATTAAAAACACATAAGTATAAAAGAGACTAAACATAGGGGACCAAGTACGACGAAGAGGCATAATGATACATACACAATCTAAATAATTATAAGTGAAACACACATCTAACATAAACTCATATTAAAACTCATGAATTCACTCGCCATTGCAGGCCACACATAGGAGACCAAAGACGAGGAGACACATCCATACGATTATCAAGGAAATAAATACACATGCATCTATTTCTAAAAGGAACACATAAGTGACATAAGAGACACATGCCAAAAACACCATTTTACTGTGGTTCACCCGCAACTTGGGCTACATCCACAAAGAAGAGTCAATTCTTTTATCAGAAAAGATGTTACATCTGTCAACATAGTCGTTGCAAAAATAGTTACCTCTACCCTCTCGAGGCCTCTCTCAAAGAGAAAACTTCCTAGAATGCTAACATGAGCGTAAGCACAATTACTATGCCTATATAAAGAAATTGGTGTACATATTCACTTCAACCTAAATACTAAGATTCTTACCTTAGTATTATGTATAAGTAAGCACTGGTGTTTACACAACCCCTCTGACATAAGATACAAAGATCTACGTCTGTACTAAAATGTTCTTCCACAAGTAAGCACTAGTATTTACATACACTACAAGGTGTTACTTCTATCTTATTAGACCCCTTTTTAGACTTTCCACCAAAGGGAGGAAATAAAAACTTCATCAAGGTACTTGTGGCCTTTATGACATAAAAGAAAGACCACACGGAGGCAAAAAAAACACCTAAATAATACTTGTGCTTTTACTAGCTAAACCTGGTTTAGTTCTGGGTAATAATTCTTGTCACAAAAGTATCTAACATACAGGGGTAGGAAATATTCAAAGTACTATGCAAAGTATTAAGTAAATAGTACATACTAGATAAAACTCAGTGATCCAATATACCTTAACGACATCTACGAGTTCATATAGAAAAACAGGGATCAGTTATTGCGACTACAAGATCCTGCCACACCCTATGATAGATTATACTATATTTAGACCATACTAGGATCTACGCCTTCATAAGTCTGCACACAAAAATGTTTGATTTGAATAAGTACTCTCAGATCTGATTCACACTACACATTCGACCATATCATTGTACTAAGATCTATAAAGCTCTACGCCTTCATCGACAGAAAAAGAGCAGAGAAAATAAACCATGATTACCAAAGTAATCACCTAGATCCGAAGATTTGAGATTTACAAATTCACTCAGCATATACGCTGGTCTATAAATTTTAAACCAAGTAATGAAAACTACGATTTTCAATAGAACAACCTAGATCTGAAATAACTGAGTTTTGTAGCTATTTCCCTGAGCATACTAAAAATAATCTGCAAAGATTTAAGATATTTAAAAAAAAACAGAAGTGTTTGTGTGATGCCACTATCCATGACGACACATAGATATAGACTTCAAATAGAGATGGGTAAACCAGACTACAACTAATATACAGATACACATTTGCTCTTTTGGATCGGGTACGAAGAATGGAAACTAGCAAATGCATTAATTGGAGAGTAGATACCTACAACGATCGATCAGAGGCGTTATACAACCCAAAAGGAAACTGCAGAGCAACAACACCAAAAGGAGGCTGTAGAACCCACGCGGTGATTCTCCCTACACTCCAGGTCGAAAACTACAAGTCGAAATCTAGATTGTACACTACCAATCAAAATCCAGATCAAACACTGCAAACCGAAAGCTCCATATTGAGCACCACAGATGGAAAACTTCATATCGAACCCTGCAGATCGAAAGTTACCACAGATTGAGAGGCGCTAGTATCACACACCCCAGATTGAGGGGTCACTAAGATCGAAAGTTCTCAAATTGCAGAACACATATTGGAAGACACTTCGATCGAAAAGAACTTAGATCGAAGCTCCCACAGATCGAAAAGCACTACCCCAAAACTCTCAGATCGCCCTTAAATAGAATTTCAACACCCATGCAGAAACCCTGGTGGCCACTACCTGCCAGTGATTGCCAAGAATCCCACACAACCACCCATTCCAGTGTCTTGGTTGGTGGTGTCCCCACCCTGGGTACTCAAAGACCTCTCTTTAAAACAACTAGCGCAACACAGATCCATGATGGTGACAGATGGTACTTCTCTTGGTGTTATCCTCCTAGAGGAAAGAGGAACGGCTTGATTCAAGGATTTACAACCACTTGCTTATGGACGGTTAGGCTTGGCTTTCTAACAAGGCCACCTCTTTCCTATAATAGCAAAAAACTTTAGAAAGAAAGCTTCAAAACTAACGTTTTTGTTAGATATAAATATGTAACCCAAATTCCTTGTGAAATTGCTTGAATATATATTACATATATATAATATTTCCTCATTTCAGTTCACGAGGAACTAACTATGTCTCTTACCCATGCATAATGGTATATAAGAAAAATTTAAATGCGTTCTTCTTCAATTGTTATTTATATATTTATATAAATATCTTCATATATACACAATATATGTGTGTTTTGTAATAGCTTATTAATTGCTTAGGGCTTAAGGCTACACTTATATAGTTTAGGAATTTAAGTAAATAATTACTAAGTGCCTATGACCGCCAAGATCCCGTCATTAAAATCCTAGACCTTCATGGCTTCCTAGCCAAGCTTCCTCTTCCCTTAATGGATCCATTTCTCGTCGCTTAGGTTGCGTCATGCATTAGTCTTCTAAGTCTAAAATAACATTTACGAACATAACAATAGTTTTCATGGTCTACTGGTGGGGCCTTGGCCTTGAGCTCCTCAACAGGCCATTTACATTTACAAAAGTAATAATAATAATTGGGGTCAAATTGGAGGGATGTTACACATTCAACCTCACACTACTGGTGATAAAGCTAATTCAGAGTTAATGTATTCTTAGTGTAGTTCTATGTATGTTTTCATAAACAAAAGTAATAGATCCTTGCTATAAAATTATGTTATGTTTTGTATAAATAAGATTTTGTTATATTTTGTAAAATTATCATGTTATCTTTTATATAATTGATGTATAATATTATATAAATTATTTCCTATAATTGATAATGATATTATATTAAAACAAATAAGTATTATTTTTTAATTCTTTTATAGCTTTTTATTTTTAATAATAATAATTAATATTTTTATTAATAATTAATAATTAATTAATAAATAATTATTAATTTTTTTTAAGTTTTAAAAATAAGTTTTTAGTTTTAATTTGTTTTAATATTTTTAATAATTAATAATTGCTTGCTAGTGTTTTTAGTTTTAGTTGTTTTAAATTTTAAATTTAGGTTTCTTTATTTTTTATGGCTTGTTGTAATCATATATGGGCCCTCGCACGAAGTTGAGGTACCCTATAGGTGCAATCATGCATTTGAAAAACGCGCTAAAATTTACTAAATTGAAAATGCATGCGCATTTCTTAGAACTAGGCATGGGCGGACTCTGACCCTGCCATGTCAATTAACATGTAGGACAATATTCCAAAATGTGCATGCGTTATAGTGATACATAACGTGCATGCATTATGTATCACTATAACACGTGCGTGCTTTGGTTAATATAACCAAAAAATAAACAGTCTGGGGACCGCGGCCACTGTTTACCCAGTCAAAACCAGAATGCCCGAGAGATTGCGACTTGGAAAAATGCCTTGGAGAAGTAAAGGGAGGCCAAATTCAAAGCTCAACGAGGGAGATTTCATCTTGCAAGGAGGATTGGAAAGTTAAGCATCCAAATCCTTTCCTCATTTCATCATTAAAAATATAAATTTTTATGTTGTCCTATATTAAAAATCATTGTAAATGAAATTCCAAAACTAAAAATTTTAAAATTCAATCCCCTTAATGAATTTTACATCCACCCAAGCAATAAGGTAATTCCTCCCTACTATCAATCCCCTTAATGAATTTTACATCCACCCAAGCAATAAGGGATTTGAATCCCAACACCAACTTTTCTTCAATATGTTTTCCACATCTATTGTAAATTGGAAGAAAAAAACCATCCACCATTTGGCTAGGAGGAGGAACTATGGACTATAACCTAGGCTTGGTTTCTAGACTTGACTCAACCAAACCCTATGTTTTTTTCCACACATTATTTTACCCTAAAAATTTTCAACCAATGCTTGTGAAACCAACCCAATGGCATAATGGATTTTACATCATCCCCCAAACCCCAAGGGACTAGGTTCCCCTCCTTTGCAGATACACCGCTTACTGTGTTTCTAAGATGAACTACCACATATTTTTTGACCTCCTTCACCACCAAGACACTCAATCCATGGTTTTTGGCCTTCATACCTAGCAACCGATAAGAGATTTACTTCATTGAACAAGCATAGATCGACCCTCACATTCAAAATCTTGTCCCTTCTTAATGACGCAGAGGACTTCACCACCAAATCTTCCTCATCATACACTAGATTATGAGCAAGGAAAGGGCCACGAACATGAAATGAATTAGATACAAAAGAGAAATTTCTGAAGGTAGAGTATGACCAATAACATCTTCCCTAATATCTCGGCTCTAGAAAGGTGTACATAAACTGCTTTTAAGGCCCCCATTGTCTCGATCCTTCATTAATAATTGAATTAGGAGCTCTCTGCCATCGATCATTAATTGATTTACTTGTAGTTGATCCTCACCTTCCACTTTGGTTTACATGTAGTTGTTATTATAGTATTTTGAGATGATGTTTATGTTTGTAATGTATTCGTTCTTAAACAAAGTTTGTACATTTTTCATTTTTGAGAGATTTCATTATAGCACATGTCTACGTTTCTAATGATTTGTTTTTTAATTTTTTGAATGTAGTGACAACCATGGATGCACATTCAAACATCCAAAGAGAAATTGTGAGGCTTGTTCGGATATCCACATCATCTTTTTCAGGATCTTGCATGCAATTAGGGTTTGCATGCAAAATCTAGGGTTTGCATGCACCTGCATGCACTTGCATGCATCCCAGTCACCAATTTGATGCCTCCAGCACCTTATCCACCTTATTCTAGCACCCGGGAGCCACTTACTACAGAATTTTAGCCCTCCTAGGCTGAAAGGCGCCCACTTCTCACCTACTGCCAGAGAAGGGTGCACTTGTTCACCTACCACTGCAGTTCCACTTCAGTTACATTCAGTTAGCTCCGATTCTCCCTGATTTGAGGCTAGTTTCACTCCCGACTGACTGTTTCACTTCCGTTGGACCTCCAGATTGACTAGATGACTTGTTCTGACTTCAGTTAGCCTCCCATGCGCCCCCACTGAGCCTCCTTCTCCTTAATCAGTGCTACACACTTCAGTTACACTTATTACACTCAGTTAGACTCAGATTGACACCTGGATGACTGGTTCTTGTGCATTGATGACCACCACCGATTGATGATGAGGACTCCTAGTTGGAGTCAAGCTACTCCATTCAGTGATTCGAATGGCCTACTTAGTCAATTTGAATTGCTCATTGACAGACATTTTGTATTCTATTGTAATTCATTCACCCTTTCTGGGATATTGAGCACTGCTACATGTTTTGCACAGTTTTACACCATATTTTCTATATTCATCTGTTGTGATTGATTTACTTGTTCATTAGATCTGCTGTGACTAATTTTACATGGTATCAGAGCCATTGTAGGGACAAGATCTCTTTTCTACAGGTGTTTCTACAAGAAGATTTGACTGAATTGCTCAAATTGCAAAAATTTTTGGCATGAGATATCTCAAGGGCATTCGCTCTTGTGCATGCAAAGCTTAAAAATACTTCCAATACCACTCCAGAAACTTGAGTTTCCACATAATTCCTGGATCTGATACATTGGACGCATTCAACATTGTTTGATCTCCAATCCCAGGTGTGATGCAACTCTAAAAGGGTGGATTGTTCGACCTTACGGTTCTTGGTTTGATTGTGATTTGCAGGTTATCAAGCTCCTCCTTTGCATTCGCTACACTGTGCATGCAAACTCCTCTTTTGCATTCGCTACTCTCTGCATGCAAGCTCATCTACATCAGTTTGACTCGCTCCTAGCAATGGAATACTCTTCTTCAAAGCCTATCCTCACCCCATTCAATTATTTTGATTGGAAGATGATATGGAGATCATATTACGTTCAAAAGGTTACTACCGAGTCACTCTTGGTCTTGAATTGGAGCCAAACAATGTGTCAGGTCGAACCAAACACTACAACAAGCTTGATGAAGCTTATGGTCTTCTTTGTCTCTCCATCTCCAAAGATATTCACTTCCATCTCAGCGGATTGAAGACTCCAAAAGCCATATGGGAGCAACTTGAAACACTATTTGGCAAGCAGGATGAGCTTAGGGCTTTTTAATTAGAGAATGAATTGATTGGCCTTAATCCTGAGAATTTCGAGACCATCAATGAATTCTTCACAAAATTCAAGAACTTGAACTTGCAATTTAAGAACAGTGGAGTTATCAAAGAGGATAAACAATTGATCCTCTCCATTCTAAGCAAGCTTGGGAAAGATTATTCAGTATTTGTCTCTACTTTCAATTCCGGTCGGCTTACTACCCCGAATTGGAAGATGCCTACCTTGAATGCCTTCATTGAGTCCGTCACAAAAGAGCATGACAAGTTGATTCAAATGGGGTCCATAAGCTCCAAAGATTCAGCCCTATATGTTCAAGGACCCAAGATCTCGAATGGTAAAGGAAAGCAAAAGAAGGAGAAGCCCAAATTCGAGCCTCACAAGCAAAAAGACAAAGGCAAACAAACGGATGCACCATCCAGTTCGAAGTTCAAGCAAAAGGGCAAAGAAGGTAACCAAAAATCTAAATGTACTTATTGCAATCGTGGCTTTCATCCCGAAAGTTCATGTATGAAGAAGACTATAGATCAAATGGCCCTCCTTTTGGAAAAGAACAACATAACTCTTCCCGACGGTGCAAGGAAGAAGGATATGAATGATGATCATGAAAGAGGATAAGCACTCATGGCAACGGTTTCGAAGCCCACTACTCTCTTGATAGATTCGGGTGCATCAAATCATATGGCTGCAAATATTGATTCTTTTTCCTCATTCGATCCAAACAGCTCCATCCCCATCCATTTGGGAGATGACTCAAAAATTTCTTCAAAGGGAAAAGGTATGATTCATGTAGATCATGGAAGCTTTCAGAATGTTCTCTATGTGCCTTCCTTGGCTTCAAATCTCCTTTCTGTGTATCAAATGACACACACTGGTGAACCAAAGCAAGTTACATTCAGCCCTAATACAGTTGAAATCTCTGATATCAAAATTGGAAGACTAGTTGCAGTCGGAAAGGCAAATCACACTGCAAAATGCTATGAGTTTTCACACTTTATTCCGCTTGCAAAGCCCACTGCTCTTCGCACACATGGTAATGAGGTTAGTAGGCTTTGGCATGAAAGATTTGTACATCTTAATTATAAATATTTGCTGCTGCTATCAAACAAATCCATGGTAGATGGCCTTCCACAACTCAGTTCCTCGAAGGGAATATGCACCGGTTGCATCATTGGGAAGCACCCCGAGCACAGATTCGACCGCGAAAAAGCTAGCAGAGCTTCTACTATTTTGGGGTTGATCCATTCTGATATCAGTGGTCCACTGCCCCATATGTCATTAAATGGTTCAAGGTATGTTTTGACATTTATTGATTATTTTTCCCGCTTTACATGGGTATTCTTTCTCAAAAACAAGTCAGAAGTACTTGGAAAATTCAAGGATTTTAAGGCTTCTGTTGAGACCGCCACTGAGAGCAAGATCAAAGCTCTTAGAACTGATAATGGTGGAGAATATATTAAATCCGAGTTGCTGCAACTTTGTGCCCAAAGAGGAATTCAGATCCAACATACAGTTCCCTACACACCCCAGCAGAACGGTGTAGCGAAAAGGAAAAACCGGTCACTGAAAGAGATGGCTACATGCATGATTGAATCAAAAGGTTTGGCTGCAAATCTTTGGGCTGAAGCAATCAATGTTGTTGCATACATACAGAACCGGGTTCCACATTCATCCGTGAAAGGTATGACTCCTTTCGAAGCATTCTTTGGTCACAAACCGGATGTGTCAAATTTGAGAGTTTTTGGCTCTACTGCATGGGCTAGAATTCCTTCTGAGAAGAGACGAGCTTTGGATCCACAAAGTACCGAGTGCATACTGATAGGATATGGGGAAGAATCAAAAGCATATAAACTCATGGATATCAAATCTAAAAAGATATTCATAGAGCGCAGTGTGCAATTTGAAGAACCGCTTCAAGAATTGCAACTAGTCGAGGAAAAGACTGCCGATTCACCGCCTTCACCAGAAGAAGATCCGTGCAGCGATAATGAAGGTATGAGTTCTGATATTTCTGATATTTCAGCAGCATATGATGATCATGACATATCAGGTTCGGAATCCGACCATTATGATCCTCCTCAGTTACCAAAGTGGGCCCAAAACACTCTCCAATCTGCTGGTTCAAACCTTGGAAATCCTGCTGATCCGAGACGAACAAGAGAAGACTTTCAAAGAGCAGGTATGGCACTATCTATTGCTGATCCATTACTTCCTGATATTTGTTATTTGATGGCTGGTTCAGATCCCACATCATACTATTATGCTCACCGAGATCCGAGATGGCAAAGTGCCATGGATGAAGAGTACAGTTCTGTTCAAAAGAACAACACATGGGAGCTAGTTTCTCTTCCACCTAGAAGAAAATTAGTGAAGTGTAAATGGGTCTATCGCACGAAAGTTGCTGCTGATGGATCTATCAGCAAATACAAAGCAAGGTTGGTGGCAAAAGTTTCTCCCAAGTCCAAGGAGTGGACTACACTGAGACTTTTGCACCGGTTGCAAAGATGGATTCCATCCGCCTTGTTTTAGCTGTTGCCGCATCCAAGCACTGGGAAGTGCACCACATGGATGTGAAGAGTGCATTTTTACATGGAGACCTTGCTGAAGAGGTATATATGCAGCAACCAGAGGGCTACACATCAGATCCATCATTAGTTTGCAGATTGAAGAAATCTTTGTACGGGTTAAAACAGGCCCCAAGAGCTTGGTACGCAAAGATGGACTCCTTCCTTCTTTCTCAGAATTTCCAAAGATGCAAATCTGATCGGAATGTGTATCTTCAGCGAGTTAAAGGTAATTTGTTGGTTATGGTACTTTATGTTGATGATCTTCTCATTACTGGTAGCACACTTACTTCAATAAACAAGCTAAAATCTGCCTTAAATCTAGCTTTTGACATGAGTGATTTGGGCTTGCTGAGTCACCTTTTGGGCTTGGAGATAGCTCAAAATTTTGATGGGATCACTATATCTCAGCAAAAATATGCTTCCGACCTGTTATTGAAGTTTAATATGGCTGAATGTAAGGCAGCCCCATTCCCATTCCTCTCAGGAATCAGTCTTGAGGAGGGAGATTCTACACCGCTTGCAGATTACAGTATGTATCGGCAGTTGATTGGTTCACTACTTTATTTGACACACTCACGGACTGATATCTCATATGCCGTGAGTGCCATGTCAAGATATATGCAGCAGCCACATGAGCTTCATTGGCGAGCAGCCAAGCGGATCTTGCAGTATGTGCAAGGTACGAGACAGTTTGGCATACATTATGCTGCAGATTCTGAGCTAGATTTCATTGGTTTTACTGATTCAGATTGGGCAAGTGATAGCATTGATCGGAATTCCACTTCCGGTTATGTTTTCATGATTGGTCATGGTGCTATTTGCTGGTCCAGCAAAAAGCAAGCAACCATTGCACTTTCTTCAGCAGAGGCAGAGTATCGAGGGGCAGTCAATGCCTGCATTCAGGCAGTTTGGTTGCAGGGTATTCTTTCCGAGTTTGGTTTTGGTGGCACTACTTCGACTGTCCTATTTTGTGGCAATCAAAGTGCTATCAAGATCTCCACAAATCCAGTTCAGCGGTAGAGGACCAAACACATTGAGATTCATATGCATTACATTTGACAGTTGGTGCATGACCGCACCATCATTCTGCAATATTGCCCTACTGATGAGCAAATTGCAGACATCTTCACCAAGAGCTTCACTGAGAAGAATTTCTCTTACCTCCGTTCACTGTTGGGGGTGAGTTCTATCATGGTGGAGACAGATTGATTCATTATTATGCTTTAGCTTGAGGGGGGGCTTTCTTCCCACTGGGTTTTCCCTCTTTCCTCACTTAGTTATTTTCAGCATTTTGTTTTGGATTATTGTATTGGGGTGACCTTTGGTCTTAGTTACCAGGGCCCCACATTATTTTTTGCACATCATAGTCTAGCTTGAGGGGGGGTGTTCGGATATCCACATCATCTTTTTCAGGATCTTGCATGCAATTAGGGTTTGCATGCAAAATCTAGGGTTTGCATGCACCTGCATGCACTTGCATGCATCCCAGTCACCAGTTTGATGCCTCCAGCACCGTATCCACCTTATTCTAGCACCTGGGAGCCACTTACTATAGAGTTTTATCCCTCCTAGGCTGAAAGGCGCCCACTTCTCACCTACTGCCAGAGAAGGGCGCACTTGTTCACCTACCACTGCAGTTACATTCAGTTAGCTCCGATTCTCCCTGATTTGAGGCTAGTTTCACTCCCGACTGACTGTTTCACTTCCGTTGGACCTCCAGATTGACTAGATGACTTGTTCTGACTTCAGTTAGCCTCCCATGCGCCCCCACTGAGCCTCCTTCTCCTTAATCAGTGCTACACACTTCAGTTACACTTATTACACTCAGTTAGACTCAGATTGACACCTGGATGACTGGTTCTTGTGCATTGATGACCACCACCGATTGATGATGAGGACTCCTAGTTGGAGTCAAGCTACTCCATTCAGTGATTCAAATGGCCTACTTAGTCAATTCAAATTGCTCATTGACAGACATTTTGTATTCTATTGTAATTCATTCACCCTTTCTGGGATATTGAGCACTGCTGCATGTTTTGCACAGTTTTACACCATATTTTCTATATTCATCTATTGTGATTGATTTACTTGTTCATTAGATCTGCTGTGACTAATTTTACAAGGCTCAGATAAATTCAAGCCTCAATAACTATTGTTGATGATAGGAATCGTATGCTTGCATCCAATTTGGATGCAATGATAGAGACCTTTAGTAGGTCTAATGGTGCACTGCAAGATATTTCTACATTCAGAGAAAGAAAGAGGCAACAATATGCTGATGGAATTAGCTACAAAGAAGTTAAGAAGTTGAAAATAACAAAACAACATGTGTTTTCCCTCTTTAGAGATCCACGGACGGGTGAAATCCTAAATGCAAACAAAAGGCATATTTCTATCGATTGGTGCTCATATAAACCATTCATAGATAATTGGATGGACCAATGCCTCTATATTTTTTTAGAAAGATGTACGCAGAATTTGTTTTGGGGAAGCATGTTAATTATTTTGATATCTTGGAGTACCAGGGCGTTGGGATGGGGATGCCTAAAAAACGTCCCAATGCAAGGCACATAGATCTCGATTACCTAGTAGCTCCACCTCGTAGGAAGCTACCCAATCCAGATGTGTCGCCTGCACATCAGTTGGTCCCAAAGACGTAGGTGTCATTCCTACTGCTAGCACAGGAGGTTGTTTGCCATAGAACGTATCTTCAAGGTACGTACCAGGAAGGGCCATCAAAGCCACCCTCTATGGGTGGAGTAGAGCCACCACCTCACGGTGGGGTAGATCCACCACGTCCCGGTGGGGTAGAGCCACCACCTTCTAGTGGTCGAGGAGCATCTAATAATGGTACTGGACCTACACATCATGAGCACAGCCAAGAGCCCCACCCATGCACAATATGCAGCCATCCTCTCTTTGGTCCTGTCCAAACAGATGATACCTTTACTAGTTATTTTACACAGGTAAGTAAATGGTTAACAATTTAGTGTCATTTGTAAATTATTTTTCCTTGCTATACATATATATAGATTATTAATATTTTTAATGATTTTAAAACTTGTAGTTGCTACAAGAAGGGCACGAGGTTGAATACCTTTCCACTGATGATGCTAAGCATAGTCGAGAGGCTCATGCACCAACACCGTGCGATGTAGAAGGTGTTTCCATAATTTCAGTGACAACAACTCACACTGAGGTAACTATTTCAACATGACATTATTTTAATACATGATTAAATGATTAACAATTTAGTGTCATTTGTAAATTAATTTTCCTTACTATACACATATATAGATTGTTAATATTTTTAATGGTTTTAAAACTTGTAGTTTCTACAAGAAGGGCATGAGGGGAAAAAGGCTCATACAGCAGAACCTTCTAATGTACAAGATGTTTTCATACCTTCAACGACAATAACTCACGCTGAGGTAACTATTTCAACATGACATTATGTTAATACATGAGTAAATTGTTAACAATTTAGTGTCATTTGTAAATTATTTTTCCTTACTATACACATATATAGATTGCTAATATTTTTAATAATTTTAAAACTTGTAGTTGCTACAAGAAGGGAATGAGGGGAAAGAGGCTCATGCATCAGAACCTTTTGATGTACAAGATGTTGTCATACCTTCAGCGACAACAACTCACGCCGAGGTAACTATTTTAACATGGCATTATTTTAATACATGTTAGTTTGTTATCACATGTTACTTAATTAATGCTACACGATCTAATATTTACAATTTTCTAAATTGTAGGTTGTAGATCCCCATCAAAGGGAAATAATTTCATCTAGTGATCTCCCCCCTGGTGGGAATACAACCGATTACGTTCCCATAGAGACACAATGTGCGACAGAATGTTTCTTAGAATTGCTTAAAGTATACAGTACATCAGTATGTATTTTATCATTGTCAGTTTTTTAATACATGATATTTCATTGACCAATGCATTTCTAACTACATTAGTAATTGGTGATTGTAGCCACCAGCCTCTATACTTATGAGACAGTCAATAGTTGGATCTCCTCGTAGTCCAAATGTGCAAAAGGGACAAGTGTCTAAGAGAGGCACCACTCCTAGAAAGGGGGTGGATGTCCTCTATAGAAGACACACGAGTGATCCATCTACCCCTCACCTAATAAGGGTCATTAATGCTGTAGTTAGTGCTGCATCTGTAATAGCCACAAGTCATACAGAGGTAACTATTTCAACAATCACAATGCATAGTATTTCACCATGTTAATATATTGTTTATTCATGCATGTCTAACTATTTCCCCATTTGGTGATCGTAGCCATTAGCGGCAGAAGTGCTCGGCCCCTCTGCTCAATCCATGGTTATGACCCGGTCTCCTCTTGTGGTGAGATGTTCATTAATGACCAAGTTTTTTTATTCAATTTATCCAAACATGTTGATCAATGTTGAATTGTTCAATTACTTGATATGTGATATTTTATTTGCATAGAAAAACTATAGAGAGGCCTTCCATGAGCACACCGCAGCCATCTCATACCCCATGAGGATTTGGTGAGTGCTTGTCATAAATAATTTGGCCATAAGTTAATTTTTAAGTTTGTTAATGGTATGGTATTAGTGCAGTTATTTGATAAAAATAATGATATTTTTCTTGCAAACTCCTGAGATGCAGAGCGATCCCAGGGAGATGGTCGATAGAGGAAAGTTGGGGAAACACAAGTGAAAGATTGATTTTTTATGTCTCATAGTCATGTATATATGTATTTTGACATACATGTACACATTGTTGTACTTAGGGATACATGTACATTGACAGGCCATTTGAGGGCCAGCTACTTTTCCATATTTTGTATTACAAACATTCGGCTATCAATGCATGATACAATATATTCCATATTTTCTCTTGAGTTTCCACTTGTGCTTGTGATGATTTATCTCTACCAAAAATTGATAAATTATGCTATTGAAATTTATATAATTACATTTTAAGCAATATTTATTCTCTTACATTTATTGCATTGATTAAGTAACATCTCACCATTGTGTTATGAAAACGTTATCTTAATGGAAAAAACTAATAATATCTTAGCACAGGCATGATAATTTGATATCTAATTTAAAATTGTGTTTTTTGTCAACTCCAAGGGTTCATACCCATTGATCAGGATTATGGTTGCAAGGAAAATATGTTGCAAGGAAAAAACAAAAGTTAACAAAATAAGTCAAAATATGTTTTAATAAACCTCTATCATAATAGTAACATCCTACACATATCATCAATGTAATCCTACGACATTTTCATAAACTCAGAGGAAGTCTAATAGATGCTACACATTTCGTCAATGCTACCATATTTCATCAAACGATACATACATGAGCATCTATGAAGTTTGGTTGAAGTGTGCCTACTCTAACATGCTAAAAACAATGGCAAAGTATCAAGTACAATGGCAAGGAATGTATAACTAAAGTGTAATAAAATTCATTGGGCCTTCATGTACATATGGTCAAATATATTGAACAAATATACCCTAGTTTGTAGAACCCTAGTTTGTTCCAATATGATAACCAATAGTTGGTCATGAATTCACTCTCACAAAATCGTTGAAGATATAAACCCTATCCTTACTAAACCCTAGTATGTAAGACCTTGGTCTGTGCTTTACCTCTTTCATATGTCCATTTCCACTTGCCATAATGCAAAAGTAATGATACAAAATCCATCGAAATTGAAATACCTAACTAGTTTAATGATCTTCTTTGACAATGTTGTTTTGATGAAGGAAAATAAGATGTTTATGGTCCTATGTTTGTAAAAAGGATGGATTATCCTCATATGAAAATGTATTTAAAATTGAATGTACTTGATTGATACAAACGATGATGTAATGGTTGTTCATTGTGATTTGGCAAGTATTCCCCCATAACTTGATGGCAAAGGTTCATGGTGACCCTAATCTAACAAAGATAGCAAGGATCAGAGGGATATAATCGATGAAACATTGCCTCCATTTTTTATTTGGAACTTTGAATTCATAAAAATGACATTAATTACTCAAAATCCAAATATAGTGGAACACTAAAGAGTTGTTAAATGACGTGGCACACTAAGGACATAACAATCTACCAAGGGTGTAGTGTGGTAGGTTTTATTGCCACTATTTGAATGTCTAGTTCTAGAATCAAAATAAAAAAATTTCAAATTTGACCCCCATTTGCAAAACTGCACACTCCCTTACTGAGCAAAACCCTAGTTTCCAAAATGGACCTAGAAGATGACACCTGGGCCATGGGACCAGAGGAGAGGGGAAACCCTAGCACTATCCTGATGTCTTGAATCCAACGAAGTCAACGGTTTGTCGATCCGAGCCACGGTCGTCATTCTATGGCTTGTTCCATCTCGCATCCAAAAGGCCTTCAGGGGCGCTTGCTAGATACCTACCGGGGGCATAGAATTCCAATCGTGCAACAAAACTGGGTTCCGGGAATTCCTTCAAGTGTGTCTAGGAAGTTTCCAGCTAGGAATGCTAGCCATAAGACCCTGGTCGATGATTTTTCAAAGTTGACCCCCATGTGCAAAAATTGCACACTCTATAATTGAGCAAACCCCTAGTTTCCTAAATGGACCTAGAAATGGGACCAGAGGCGAGGGGCACCCCTAGAACTATTTTGATGTCTTGAATCCAATGGATTCATCGGTTTTTTTATCCGAGCCATGGTTGTCATTCTATGGCTCGTTCCATCTCGCATCCAAAAGGCCTTCAGGGACACCTGTTCGATACCTACCGGGGGCATAAAATTCCAACCGTGCAACCAAACTGGGTTCTGAGAAGTCATGCAAGTACATCTAGGAAGGTTCCAACTGGTAACACTAGCCATAAGTCCCCGGTCAATGACTTTTCAAATTTGATCCCCATGTGCAAAAATTGCACACTCCCTTATTGAGCAAAACCCTAATTTCCTAAAACAACCTAGAAGATGACACCTGTGCCATGGGAAAGGAGGAGAGGGGAAATGTTAGCACTATCTCGATGTCCTGAATCCAACAAAATCGATGGTTTGTTGATCCAATCCATGAAAGTCATTCTATGGCTCGTTCCATATCGCATCCAAAAGGCCTTCATGGACACTTGTTGGATACCTACCGGAGGCATAGAATTCTAACTGTGCAACAAAATCGGGTTCCGGGAAGTCATGCAAGTGTGTCTAGAAATTTCTTAGCTAGGAATTCTATCCATAAGTCCCCAGTCAATGATTTTGGAAATTTGATCCCCATGTGCAAAAATTGCACACTCCCTTACTAAGCAAAACCCTAGTTTCGTAAAAGGACCTAGAAGATGACACATGGGCCATGGGACTAGAGGATAGGGGCACCCGTAGCACTATCCCGATATCTTGAATCCAATGGAGTTGATGATTTTTCAATCCAAGCCACGGTCATCATTCTATGGCTCGTTCCATCTCGCATCCAAAAGGCCTTTAGGGACACTTGTTGGATACCTATCAGGGGCATAGAATTAAAACCTTGGAACAAAACTAGGTTCTGGGAAGTCATGAAAGTGTGTATAGGAATTTTCCAGCTAGGAATGCTATCCATAAGTCCCCGGTCAATGATTTTGCAAAGTTGACCACCATGTGCAAAAATTGCACACTCCCTTATTGAGAAAAACCCTGGTTTCCTAAATGGACCTAGAAGATGACACCTGGTCTATGGGACCGGAGGAGAGGGGAACCCCTAGAACTATCTCAATGTCCTGAATCCAATGGAGTCGACGGTTTTTCAATACGAGCCATGATCGTCATTATATGGCTTGTTCCATCTCGCATCCAAAAGTCCTTGAGGGACAGTTGTTGGATACCTATCGAGGGCATAGAATTCCAACTGTGCAACCAAACCGGGTTTCGAGAAGTCATGCAAGTGTGTCTAGGAAGGTTCCAGTTGGTAACTCTATCCATAAGTACCTGGTCGATTATTTTGCAAAGTTGACCCCCATGTGCAAAAATTGCACACTCCTTTACTGAGCAAAACCCTAGTTTTTTAAATGGACCTAGAAGATGACACATGTGCCATGGGACCGAAGGAGAGGGGAACCGCTAGCACTATCCCGATGTCCTGAATCCAACGAAATTGACGGTTTTTCAATCCAATCCACTGTCATCATTCTATGGCTCGTTCCATCTCGCATCCAAAAGGCCTTCAGGGACACCTGTTGGATACCTACCGGGGACATAGAATTCTAACCGTGCAACAAAATTGGGTTCCAAGAATTCATGCAAGTGTGTCTATGAAGGTTCTAGTTAGGAATGCTATCCATAAGTCCTTGGTTGATGATTTTGCAAAGTTGACCCCCATGTGCAAAAATTGTTCACTCCCTTACTGATCAAAACCCTAGTTTCCTAAATGGACCTAAAAGATGACACCTGGGACATGGGACCAAAGGAGAGGGGCACCCCTAGCACTATCCCGATGTCCTGAATCCAACGAAGTTGATGGTTTTTCAATCCGAGCAAAGAATACCATTCTATGGCCCATTTAAACTCACACCCCAAAGGATTTCAAAGACACCTACAGATGGCTATACAAAAGAAAATCCAACAAAATAATAATGAGCATGGGGGTAGTGATAATGAGCGTGGAGATGGTGATGGTGATATTGAGCATGAAAATGGGCATGAGGATGAGGATATTACGGTTTACTTTGATGGGAGAAAAAACAAAGAAAACAAATCCATGACGAAACTTGTGCAATTTATGAAGTTGTACCAAGTCTACACAATTTATCAATCTATCAATGTTTGGCTAGGATTTCTAGGCCCATTTAAACTCTAGATAAAATGTGTTCGACCTCTATGATTGAATGGGAAGGATGGACCTACTGGAATAGATGTATTGCGACTAATGACATGTCCTTTCAATGCACAATTTTCATTTTGTGCCTCCAATTTCATTTAGGCCAAGTGTCTCAAGGAGAGATGAAAAATTCATCATTGGGCATAATAACCAAACCAAGAATCAAAATTGAATGTTGTAATTTTTGGAAAGCATGTTTTGGATAGACCAACATGAGCGCATTGTCCATAAACTCTCATGCAAACTTTTAATGAATTTGACCTTTTAATGCAAAATCTTCTTTGCGTCTTAATGAGAAAAACCCTAGTTGGATACGGGTTCCAATAAGATATTTTTTACTCCACATATGGGTACTCATGCCTTGGCCATGATCATGGAAGGGAAACAATAGACTTAGGTCCTTGACCATGCTCAGAGGAGGGAACCAACAAACTTAGGCCCTAAAGATAACTTCTTAGGCTCAACCTTCATGAATGTGTCATTGGACCTCCACATAGGACAATGAATGCATTGTGGGGCCTTAGCCATCATCAAGTGATGAAACAAGTTATTTATGATCATATTAAATTTTCTAAAGCTTAAGGGAATTGGAAAATTCCTTTAAATTAAAAATGAGAACTTTTTAGGGGGTATATAACATCTAATTGGGATACAAGTTTCATGAGTAGGTTTTGTGCACTATAAATAAGTGTTGAGGAATAAACATGGTTGGGGGGAAAATGGATTTAATTCCAAACATAACATTCTTGAGCTCAAAAACCATGACAGAATCCTTCTCATAGGAGTATTTGGAATTCAAGTTGAATATGGACACTGTGATCAAGTCTTGGGTGTCTAGGTTTCTAGGTTTCTGGGTTTTTAAATTAGGTATCTAATGGTTATATTTGTGTGGATGATGGATGAGAATATTATGGTGAAAAATGGGATGGTGATGGTGACAACATGGGTAGGAAGAGCACGATGTTGATGTTCATGGTGGCATGGTGATGGTGACAATGACCATGGGGATAGTGAGAATGAGCATGGAGATGGTGATGGTGCTAGTGAGCATGAAAATGGGCATGGGGATGCAGATATTATGGTTTACTTAGATGGGAGAAAAAAACAAGGAAAACAAATCCATGACAAAACTTGTGAAATTTATCAAGTTGTACCAAGTCTATGCAATTTATCAATCTATCAAGCTATCAATGTCTGGATGCAATAGTCAAAATATTAATGCCAATACTCAAGGAGACCACAAAACAAAATCATAGCATACATGTGCACCAAATACCGATAACATAGTACACAATAAAACATGCAAAACACATACCATATTACCTACCTATGGTCATTCGACTAGACCATCAAGATCACATCGAATACCAATGGTTTCCTTTAACCTCTCGTGCTTGGAGTGAGGAAATAAGTATCGTTCCTTTGATGCGTTATTCCTTGGCATTGTTTGCATCTAGAGGTTTGTAAGTTTGTATAATGGTATACAATCTCACATGGTCTATAATATTCATATGTA
Organism: Larix kaempferi; assembly: GCA_027924585.1. NCBI lineage: Eukaryota > Viridiplantae > Streptophyta > Pinopsida > Pinales > Pinaceae > Larix > Larix kaempferi. The sequence continues at coordinate 36,664,798 of BSBM01000510.1, forward strand.
TACCCTTTTCTATTTGTTGAGTGGGAAACATGGTTCAAATATTCCCCCTTTATAACCATCGACCCAATCGGAAAATCATTGGCCTCAGAGTCCCGTAATGGGACACTTATGGTTTGCTTGCCCTCTAAGAAACTTTCCATCCAATAGTCGATGTGCCATGCATTGCGTCTCGGGAAACCACTACGTATATGTGCCCTGGATAAAATATAGTTCCAACGTTTCAATCAACTAATTAGACACAACTAGTTGTCAAAAATATTAAAAATATACACAGCTAATTAGACACAACTAGTTGTCAAAAATATCAAAAATATAAAAATATTAATCTAACCTAGTTGTATGAGATCTTATATGTGGTCATAGGCTGGTGAAATAATTGATTGGTCCTCCTCCAACTGGGCTAATTTTGTAGCTATCTGTCGACCAATGGGGAGTGATGCACAGTCCCAACTATCAACCCAATCCATGGATTCACATTCGTCTTATTCACCACTATTGCATGGAGAACAAAAACACGAGAGTTTCCTTATCAACATAGCATTATCCGACGTTCTAACATGGATTCACATTCAAGTATAGCATTGTCCGACGTTCTAACTGAATGAAATGCACGAGTTCCTTGGATGGTCTCTACTCATATAATTGTGATCGATCTACATCCATCACCTCCCAAAAATATCTATGTACATGTGCTTTCCTAATTCAGTGATCTTCCTTCCTTCTTTCTCCCTCCCCCGTGACTAATGCACACCATTCAACGATGTTTTTGCATCTCGGATGAGTAATACATTTGTGAACTTCATTTCTTGCTTGCGTAATGCAGTCTTGATGCATGCACCTACTCCATCATGTTCACCTTTTCCGTGTCCGGTCTCAAATTAGTTCCAAATATGTGGCACCTTGTGCCTTTTGTGGAGCATACACAACCATTGGACACGGGGGCTTCACTCAATAAACTGCTATCATAGCACGTTCATTCGTGGCATATGAAACAATACCCTTAATTTCACTAAATATTGGAAAATACCTTCCAAAATCGTTTTTTTTAACCCCCTCCCAATATGCCTTCCTAATTTAAAAAAAAAAACCCTATTTTCACTAGATATTGTATACCCCTTTATATTTTTACCAAGTATATTGATATGATACCCCTCTTATGACCCCACATGCATTCTACAATGCACCTTGCTTCTTTCGATGTATATTGTGGATGCACATTACTTCACCCACAATGCAATTACTCAACCACATATCATTATGATTTGCAACACCTAATGGTCTAATGAAGAGATAGGAGATCACTTCTTGTATGTCACTAGAGCCAATGCACATAGTACAACATTTAGATTGCATGTTGCAGTTCCCCAATCGCTGACTAAGCCTGTTGTGGGCTAGGTATCCAAGTCCCCAAGGCCTATAACAATCTCTCGGGGGCTGACTAAACCTCCCAAGTCCTGTAATAGGCACGAGTGGTTGGGTATTCAAGCCCCCAAGGCCTATCGAGGGCCTATAACAGGCCCTAGAGACTTAGAGCCTCCCAAGGCTATTGGTAACAACTGGCTGAGTGTTATTGGTAACAATTGGTTGTTAATGACCATTGTCTCTCGAATATGATCGACTGGAAACCCACTTCACCACGAAACCCCTGGCCTCAAGCATGCCTCAAGAAGCGATTTCCTTGTGTACTGGTAAGCTCGAGCCTTGCCTCAACCCGATTTCTCATCCGGCCGTGCTCCTGCAATCTCCATATGGCGGATATTTATGAGCCCACCCATATAAAAAAGACCCCAAAGTATTTTTGTATTGTTACATTAAATAAAAAAAACCCTTTGCCCCTTAATATATAAGAAATATAATTTTTAGGTTTTCATGAATATTTAATACAGCAATATGAATGAACGTGATATTATATTTCCTTCTAGTGAAGCCCCCATGCCATTGGAAGACACGGGCATTTTTGAATTTCCCTGCACAACCGTTAGACCAAATACAATGTTGTTTAATCCATATACTGTTATCCTTCAAGTGATTGTAGAACATTTGAATGCTATGTTGTACAAAAGCCAAGTCGTGACACCTATCATCACTTATGTAGAAGTGATACTCCTTCAATATAACCTTGTTGTCTTCAATAATATATGCCCCATGTCTATAGGTGATATGGACTATTATGTTGACCTGGTCTGAGTGATAGTATTGACTCTGAATCTCATTTTGCGGTTGAGGAGTGTAGTTCTCTGCAAAATCAACCACTGACAGGATAGTCCCAATAGGAAATGTATCCCTGCATGTTCTAAACTGCTCATCTTGCCAACGAGACACATGTACATGCTTTACATATTGTTGTGTCTTTTCAAAAAATTCCTCCATGAAGTCACAAACCCGTACCTGGTAGATCAACAATAAAGACATATATCAATAGTAATGGTTGGGGGGGGAAGAGGGAGAGATAGAGAGAGAGAGAGGAGAGGGTGTTAGTTGTAGGGGGTGAGAAAGAGAGATGGGAGGTGTGGTTAGAGGTAGGTGGAGGTGTAGGGAAGAGAGAGAAACTAAGAGAGCCCTGGTTAGTAAGGGCTAGGGAGAGGAGGGGAGAGAGGAAGAGAGGTAGAGAGGAGGGGGTTTTGGGCTAGGGGGAGTAGCAAAGAGATCTAAAGAGTAGGATAGTTAGGGATGGGGGAGAGGTTAGGTAGAGGAAGAGGGGGTTTAGAGAGAGATAGAGGTGTAGAAGCATGGAAGAGAGAGTGAGAGAGGGCCCAAGGGGGTTAGTTAGGGGTAAGGGGCTAGGAGGGGGGTTAGAGAAGGGGAGAGAGAGAGAGAGAGACTGAGAGAGGGGGTTAGTAATGGTTAGGGGGGAGAGGAGGGAGAGAGAGAGAGAGAGAGAGGAGAGGGTGTTAGTTGTAGGGAGTGAGAAAGAGAGATGGGAGGTGTGGTTAGAGGTAGGTGGAGGTGTAGGGAAGAGAGAGAGACTGAGAGAGATCGAGTTAGTAAGGGATAGGGAGAGGAGGGGGTTTTAGGATATGGGGAGTAGTAGAGAGATAGAGAGAGTAGGATGGTTAGGGATGGGTGAGAGGTTAGGGAGAGGTAGAAAGAGTTTAGAGAGAGAGAGAGAGGTGTAGAAACTGGGAAGAGAGAGTGAGAGAGGGGTGGCTAGTTAGGGTTAAGTTTATAGGATGGGGGTTAGTGAGGGGGAGAGAGAGAGAGAGAATGAGAGAGGGGGTTAGTAATGGTTAGGTGGGGAGAGGAAAGAGAGAGATATAGAGGAGAGGGTGTTAGTTGTAGGGAGTGATAAAGAGAGATGGGAGGTGTGGTTAGAGGCAGGTAGAGGTGTAGGGAAGACATAGAGACTGAGAGAGCCCGGGTTAGTAAGGGATAGGGAGAGGAGAGGGGAGAGAGATAGAGAAAAGGGATTTTTGGGCTAGGGGGAGTAGTAGAGAGATAGAAAGAGTAGGATGGTTAGGGATGGGGGAGAGGTTAGGGAGAGGGAGAGGGGGTTTAGAGAGAGAGGGAGAGGTGTAGAAGTAGGGAAGAGAGAGTGAGAGAGGGGGTTTGTAAGCGTTACGAGGAGGAGGGGATAGAGAGAGGGGGATTAGGGGTATGGGGAGTAAGAGAGAGAATAAGAGAGGGGAAGTAGTGGGGTGGGGTGGGGTGGGGTGGGGTGGGGTGGGTTAATGGGTTATAGAGAGATAGAGAGGGAGGAGGGTGTCAAGGGGTCAGAAGAGAGAGAGGGGTGGGGGATAGGGGTTGATGGAGGAGTACAGAAGAAATATAGGGAGAGGGGGTTAGTAAGGGTTAGGTGTAGGAGGGAAGAGAGTGAGAAAGGGTTATCAGTGACATGATTATGAGAGAGATAGAGGGAGGGGGGTTAGGGAGTGGTGGGGATTAGGGAGAGGGAGAGGAGGGGTTAGGGAGTGGTGGGGATTAGGGAGAGGGAGAGGAGGGCTTAGGGAGTGATGGATATATAAATTTATTCAACATTTAAAAACGTAAAGTTGTGAAGTTACGAACGCGCACGCGTTTTGAATATACAAAATGTGCGCGCATTTTGTATATACAAAAACATGTACCAATATAAATATTTGAATTTAAATATAACGTGCGTGCGTTCTACATTACTTAATCACCCCCTCCTCCTGCGCTCGCATGTTAGACATGGTCCTATGTGGTTGGTTCAGACTTGTCAAACGTGTGCTATGGAATTTACTGAACCATAGCTAATTAGGCATTCCCACCATTTTTCACAATATGCCTATTTTTCACCGCTCTCTACAACATGACATACATGATCATTATTGACGAAAGTTTAGGCATAGATAAAAAAAATTATGCAGATTCCAAATATGTATTTTTTTTTTTAAATATTGATATTTTCTATTTGTTTCCTAATTTTCTTTTGTCATCGCTCCTTAAGTCAAAAAACATGTTGTTAGTGTTTATTCCGTAACTTTTTCATTTCACGACCATTTTAAAAAAAATTGTATGTTGCACTAGTAGAAATCAACCTCTACATGCTATAAAAAATTCAAGTCGAAATAACTGCATTAAGACTTTCAAAGGTGAAATTTGACATAGTTATGTAAATTTTCAATACTTAAAACTTATATATTCGGAAATGTGACTCAATTTCTTGCGTTTCATCTTTTTTACTCTATGCAAGATATATTTTGTAAGTATATAAAAAAAACAAGATGAGGGATGCCTGATTTTTCAGATTTTTATTGCATCTAACGCACCAAAAGTGACCCTCATTAGCCTGCACATGCTCATATTAATATTTTTTTATATATTAATAGAATGAATTAGTTTTAGTTTTTAAGTTTTAAAAATTAGCAATTAGTAAATGCATTTAAAGTATATATAATTCAAAGTACATTGCATTTAAAAATGAGAAGACATGTAATAATAAGGAGGGACATGTGTGCACTTATTATAAAAAACACAATGTACAAAAATGATAATATTTATTATCATTAATGAAACCTCTAGTACAAAGACCACATGTCAAGTTAGGAATTTTTTTTTTGAATTTTTAAAATTTAAGTTAATATTTTGTTCAAACAATTTCACATCGTAATTTACCACTTCATAGCTTTTAGCCAATCATAAAATAGAAATAACAAATTTTAAAAATTCTACAAAATAATTTTTATTTTCAAAATATTAAGTTTAATATATAAATATTAGAAAACTTTGAAAAACATTATAATTTTTTTGTATATTAGTATAAAAGTCAAACTTGTTTATGACCAAGTGATCATTATTAATATTTTCCGAGGAATCACATATATTAACTATGGAAATTGCATAATTTGGGTGTAAAATTTATTTATGGACTAATAATTTATTAAATATAATATTATATTTATTACCTATAATGTTGAATACCTTTTTTTCACCGGAAAAAAGCATATTATTGTTATGGTCATAATCGACATATCAACATAAATGCTTATCAGTACATAACCTTCTCCAAATACAATGCTTCCCAAAAAAGAAAAAAGAAAATTTCAGTCCCAAATTATACATTTAAGAGCACTAAAATATTTATGATCGTGTTATCATTCAAAAATCCTTACCACACCCATACATTAGGGGGATTTTGAGGTCTAAAATGGGCCTCTTAAGAGATATAATAAAATATTATGAGTCAACATTTTGTGGGGGAGGTATATTTACAACTCACCTTTTACACTACAACCAATGTAAGTAGAATGAAATTAGATTGAAAATATGTCTAAAATAAAAACAATTAAAAAAACTTATTTGATGTGACTAAAAGTAAAAATATTTTTAAATACATGAATAGCTTTTAAGTATAATATTGTGAATGTACTACTTATAAGTTTGAATTTTGAAGTATAATTTATTCAATATTTAAAATATATTTATAAAACTATATATTTTGAATTTTGAATTTTAAACATAAAGTAAATTTATATGAATAAATTTTGATTTTTTAAAAGTATATATTTATTATATAAATATAAATTGCTAATTAAAAATAAAACTCAATCATATATTCAGATAAATTGTATTTATATTTTTTTATAAATCTAACTTAATAATTTATTTATATTATTAATAATATTTTTAAATATATTAAACATCTATTTATATAATTATGTGCATTATTTAAATATATTTAATAAATTTAAATATTTTTAAAATATTCATTTAACAATCAATCAATTTTATTTGTTTTATTTAATTCAATAACATAAAATATTTAATAGAAATCAATGATTTCATAACAAATATTCCATTGCATATATACCTATGCATTATTAATTAAATATAACATTAAAAATTCAATAAATTAATATAATATGTATTTGTTTTAAATATTAATTTAATACATTTACTTCTCATTTAATTTAATTTATTTTATATTATAACATGTGACATAACAATTATGGATTTTTAAATTGAATACTATATATTCATTACATAAAGAATAAATATATAAAATAATATATTATATATTGAAAAGTATTTACACATGTTTCAATATTTTTTATATTTTTAATTTATTATTTAAAAATATAAATTATATATTTTAAAAACATTAAATATATAAATATACGTATTATAATATTTAATATTTAATATATTATAATTTATAATATTTAATATATATTATAAAGTATAAAGTTTATATTTTATATTGAAAAGTATTTACATTATTTTGATTTTGAAGAGATTTCAATCTTTTTGTATTTATATTTTATTATTTAAAAGTATATATTATATATATTGAAAAATAATTACATTTGATTTTGAATAAATCATTTATGTTTTTGGTATTTATAATTTATTTTATATTGAAATATAGAAGGTACCTTTCTTTTTAATTATTGTAAGAATATTTTAGTACATTTATATTATATTATTCAAAAGTAACTTATCAGTACTATTTTTATTATGAGTATTTTACTTACACTATTGATATGGTTAATTATGGGTTTTTGTTCCCCATTTAGAATTTGCCAAATAAGAACCTTTAACTCAACCAATGCCACCTCAACTATTATATATGATGTCATCTTCTAAAATATCATTCGTTCTTTTAAAGTTGATTTTGATATTACATTTTTTTGTTTTGAGACCCATTTTTTACCTCAAAATTTTCCTAATGATCTTTGATGTGTGTTCCCTGAAATTTTTCACACACTATGATACTTTCCTCGCCATCCATAGCCTGTTTTGACAGTTTATCCGCCAAAGAGTTATGTTGTTTTTAGATTTGTTCAAAGGATATATTGAGAAGTTTTGGATTGTTGAGAAGTTTAATTTCTGTCATAATCCTGTTGCACCAGTGTAATAGAGAAGTAAATTTTAAATTATAATCTCCACTTTCCCATTTTATAGTGACTCTAGAATCACCAAAGACTTTCAGGTCAACCAACCCAAAAATATTTACCACTTCCAATACACACCAGAGGGCAAGAAGCTCGGCTTTCATATTGGTTCCAACTCCACAATTGAGACATAAAGCGAAATAATGTTCCTGGTTTATAAAAATTGCTCCACCTGCTGCACATAAACCGTCCGTGGTCACACCATAAAAAAAATGGCTGGACTTATGAAATTTGGAGAAAAAATGCTAACTTTATGTATCTTCAGAGGCACTTTTTCAAAACAGTAAGTCTGATGCAAATTCAAAATCTGTATACAAGTTGTCTGCAAACTCGGGCTCTTATTCTCAAACACGGCCTTGTTTCTGATGTGCCAAATTGTGCATGAAATAAATACTAGAAAAGTAGGATATGATCTGCAGTTTCTGATCCAATGAAGAGTGCACATATCAAAATTCTCATATCCCCAAATCTGCTCAAGTTTGAGGGAAGAACAACACATGTTCCAAATGTTCCTTGTAAATTCACATTCCACAAGAAGATGATTACTAGACTCTTCACTATTTTTACACAGTGAACATATACTAGGCCCATACCACCCCTTCCATGAGATTATCCCACCTTTTTCATCTCCCTTGTAGCGCAAACCACATGAAACACTTATACTTTAGAGGAATCTGCCATTGCCAAAGACGTTTGTACCACCAATGCTAAGGAGAGTAGCTTCTTTCTTTTATTATTGTGTTGTAATCAAAATTGGCAATCACTATTCCCATGCTAGAGATACCATTCCATATTAGTGTATCCTTCTCCTGATAAATTCTGTAGCCATCAGAGTATAATAATTGTATATAGTGATCCCAATCATACACTGCCCCTCCAGTAAAGCCAAAATCCTTTGCATTGAGTCAGTAAGCGCTATGATTAACATTACTCTTTTCTTTCTTTATTTTATCCAGAGTAACGTAATCATTTTCCTTCAAATAATTAAGAATCACATCTGACAGTTTATAGTTTTCCTCCAGACCTAGAATCAAATCAATACCAACCAAAATTTCTTTACTAGTTCCTACTCGCCAATAGAGGTCTCAAGCCAACCAATTATAAACTTTAAGAAAGCCTGCCCAAATAGGAGAAGCACCTCTAGTTTTTTTCTTAGGATTTCTGATCCAATTGACAATATCTCCTTTGATATATTTCACCCACAGCACTTTATACCATAGAGTAGTGCCAAATAGACCTCTCCATAAACTTTGAGTTTCAGAGCCACACTAAATGTGGAAAGATCTTTTATCCCCCAACCACCATAGCTTTTAGGTAATGTTATCTTTTCTCGGCCAGCCATTACCAATCTACTACGTTCCATTCCTCCAGCCTAAAGAAAATTGAAAAAAATATTCCTTAATGAGTTGATAATAAAACAAGGAACATGTGAAAGTGATAACCAATAAACAGGTATTCATGTCAAAACCGCTTTGACAAGAGTGAGCCTTCCTCCTATTGATAAAAGTCTATAAGTCCACTGATTAATTCTTCATTCAACCTTCTTCAATATCCAGGTCCAATCTTTGATCATATATTCATTAGGCTTCAAATAATAGCCTAAGTATTTAAAACCTTCCTCCATACAACAACATTTAAATGGTAGCATCCCCATAATGTCTTCAATCTTTGAATCATCAACTATGTACTGATAGAAACAAGATTTGGAAAAGTTAACAAGCATACTTGAAGCATCGTGCATAAAATTTTAATAATTTCCTTATAACTTGCCCATTCATCATGTGAGTCTTTCCCATCTAGTAAGACATCATCAACAAACAAAAGATGTGAGAGATATAAATCATTTGAAATTTTTATACCCTTAATAGTACCTTCATTTTTTGCATTATTTATCAATCTAATGAAGCCTTCAATGATTAGCAAAAATAAGAGTGGGGACAAGGGACATTCATGTCTTATGCCCCTCTAGTACTTGAAGAAACTGGATGGGGCACCATTTATCAACACAACAATAATTCTCGAGGATGCACAAGCCATAATCCACTTTAAGACCAATGGTGGAATTCCAATTTGTATCAGAATGATTCTCATAAAAACCCAATTGTCTCTATCATATGCTTTCTCTAGGTCCATCTTAACCAAGAAGGATTTCATCTTATTTTTCTTGATTGTATGAATTAGCTCCTGAGATATATCGATAGCATCAAGGATTTGACCATCCTGAAGGAAGCCAAACTGTTCCGACGAAATATATTTTGAAAGTGCATGCTTCAATCATGTTGACCAAGTTGCGACCTCACAGTCGATAGGGGTCCACCAACTATCGACACACACCGCAATCTCCCTGGGCACCGGCCCGGGTAGGTTTGAGCCCACCCTGCAACACCCGCAGAGCAGATGAGGTCTCACCTGAGGTGTCCAGGAAGAGCAGACGGAACCATGTTTTCGCGGGAGGAGTCACGTTGTGGCAGTATGATACCAACATCAATTCTAAGTATTAATCATGAAGTTATAGCATATCACTTTAATCACAACATTTGACATTACAGTAAACAGATATCTATAACATATTATTGTAGCATGCACATCATAGCAACAGAAACAGATAATTGCATTAAGACAATACAATAACAAAGTATCGAGCAATATTACACACACATTGCACCAAATCATCATCTTTATATTACTGTGGCAAACCAAAAGCAGTACATGAATCTCTGCGCAATTCTCCACATGATTTTTCTGTCAACCTCCGCATATAGCTCTATCTCACTCTTCTATCCATTGACTCCCCCTAACACTTACAATTCTCATCTATTTATAGGCGTCCACCAATTACAATACTTGTCCACTTACCTAACCGACACTTGTGGACAATCGACTAACTGACTTGGTCTCGTGAACCAAAAACCCACATACTACGGTACAATTGACTCGATATTACAAAATACATGACCCAAAACCCACCAACTGTGGTATACTTGACTCAATATTACAAAATACATGGTCCAAGTGACCCAAAACCCGCCAACTGTGGTATACTTTGGCACCAAATACTCCTTTCGCACCTTCATCCAACGTGTCGCAACATCAGTGGTACCGCGACACATCCTCATCAAACCACCTGCCAACAGGCCCCCAACATAATCTTGTGGCTCGCCCTCGAGCCACGTCAACTGCTGGAAAAAGTGCACGTCGCGGTCCTTGCCTTGAAGTCTGCATACGGCTGTTCGACATTCCTCACCAGCTCCTGAGCCTCCTGAGCTGCTACCTGACTGCTTACCACATCTTTGGTCGATGGGTGATCGATAAGTTTGTCCATGACCTATTGTCGAAACTTCTGTATCGCGGGGAGTGCTTCACTGGCCTACAGCATCAGTTTCCCGCCAGTGTCCTGGAATTCTTCTAACTGGGCTGCCCACAGCTTTTGGCGTTCGTCTTCCTTGGAGACCTATTGTTGCAAGTCCTTTAGTTCGTGCGACTTAGCAACTTGCTCCATTGGGGGAAAAGTTCTCATCATAGCCTTCAATGTGGCCACTTGGCCCTCCGCTTCCTGTCGGGTCTTAGTGAGTCGATCAATTTGATCATCGTGAATGATGCGGTCCCAAAACTCTACTATTTCGGTGGTGAGCCTAGTTGCCTTCATCTCCAGCTCCTCCATCTGGGTGGCAACTTCCTCAATTTCCCTTCATCGGTCATCCAGCTCGGTCTGAGGCGTACTTGGTTTGAACTGTGCATTCAACTGGTCGTTCTCCTGTCGCAAGTGAAGAATAGCAGCCCCTAATCGTTGTACTCGGTGAAGCACATCTACCTCTTCAGTGGGCTCCAGGACATGTTGATAATCCTTCGCAATCGCTCGGTCAACCCGAGCACTGTCATCCCACATGCGAGCCTTCTCCACAATAAGGAAGACTTGTTCATTTTTAAGTGCTTCTACTTAGCGACCCTTCTCAGCCTGCTCCTTCTTAAGGCCGGCTTCCAGATCATCCATGGCGGTCCACGCTGTAGCAGCCCTGCTTGTAAGCTCATCCATCGCGACAGTTGTAGTTGCCTCACTGTCCTGTAAGTGCTGAAAGCTCTTACTGATTTCTTGCATCCTATCCGCCATATCCTGGGAGGCAACCTTCTGCATTGTCACCAGTGCCATTGCCGGTAGTTCATTAACATTAACAAGGATCTGGGTAACCGTCTATAGCACATTCTGCAAAGCCTCGTTGTCGGTCACAAACACAGTCGGGGGAATGTTGATATTCTGAACCCGGGGCGTAGTGTGGATTGTGACCGTCTCCTGTATGGGTATAGTACCGGGTTCCTTTTGTGATACTGCATTACACAAAGAATCCATACGAGTAGCAAGCGTAGAAAATCCTGCCTCCATTTTGAAAGACATCTTATCAGCAGCCGCCGTGGCAGCATTATTAAGGGCTGTGATTAACCGACCCAACTGCGCCTCTGCTGGTAAAGACAACCCACTGATTGTGGCATGCTCATGGTGTCATTTTGTTCGATTTTCCTCCAGATCATGGTCACTATCATCCGCAGTTGGTGTGCGTTGTGACTCATGATCGAAACTATGATGACTTTACTGATTCTGAGCTGATACTCGATCCGTAGGGCCCTTTGGTGGACCTCCAACATCAATTTCTGCAGAATTCATGGGCTATCGCCAAGCCACTGGCCACTCATTCACAATAGCCTCCAAATCTTCCATTGTTACTTTATACCTTATCTGCAACCATTGGCGATTAACATCACGGCGAGCCTGTATGTGTATGACACTCGGGCATATTGCAAATGCCATGACAGGCGTGAACCGTGCCATAGTGTCTGTAGATATTTGCGGGACCTATGTTGCTGCATCATAAAGCATTTCTGAGTACAGCCAAAACTATGTTTGGAACTCCCGGGTGCGCTCGGGCTCTCGCACAAACCATAGATTCTGATAGCTTTCCCTTGACGTTCCGCTGCAGCCGGGAAGTCCATACCTTGGTAAGTGTCAGGCTTTTTCCATGCAACTAGAGTAATCAGTAGCAATAGCCAACTATATGAGAAAGCGCCTCTACCCACTTGGACATCGACAATGTCCTCCATTAGCTGGTTCAACAGATATAAGGACCAGTTCATCTGCACCCCTTCTGCGCATTGCTCCGCGCAAGCAACTATCCCCAAATTACATTGGTTAGGGCGACCTCCCCTAATCACTTTACAGCACAGGATCATAATGCCCATGAGTACCACCTGATTATTGCAGCTACGAGTGCAATACCCATGCCCATCCGATTCCAAGGCATATTTTTGTGCCAACCGATGCACTCGCTTCTTATCGTTGTGCTTTCCTTGAATAAACTGCGTTGGATCAACACCATTATTGGGCAAGCCGATAATGTGAGAAATCAAGTCAACAGTAACCGGGACCTCTCTGTCTAACCATAACGAACCTCCGTGGAAGCATGACAAGAGATGCTTTACACAATTTCCAACTTCAACCAAGTGCCCAAAATGTGGCATGTTAATTATCCCTAACAAGCCAGCCTGTCACAATCCTCGTGCCCATTCATGTATTGGTGGGTCTGGTAAATTGCGTGTCTCAGGAACATATGGTGTAGATGCAATTTCGGGTTGAGCCACCATGTCGTGGTCCTCATAATGCAGGCGCTTTAGTGCCGACCCAATGTCCACCAAACATTTCATCCCAGCTGGGAGAGCAGGCATCTTCACACTGAACTTTGGTTTAGGATTTAGCTGACGCGGGGGGCATCCGACCGAACAAGAGGGATGTAACCAAGGATATTACTTACGGAGTGTCCTAACCATGAGGCAAGGGGAGGAACATCACGAATGGATTGTCCCACCTACTCCAGTACTCCACTGGCCACCGTAGAACGAAGTAATCTCTTACTCTTTGGGGATTCAGAAGGATGACTCCCTCGACGCTTCTTAGCAACAGTTGATGCTCCCACCGGCATATTGGCACCCTTGGTGCCAAGATCAACAGTGTCTGAGGACACAACTTCTTGTTCGAAAAAAACTGGAATGAATGGAGACTCCACTTCACTACTAATGTCCACTGTCTCCAGTTCTTCTGGCATACCTCACCACTCGTCATAATATATCTAACAGTAACTGACTGAAAGCACGACATTGCTACACAACAACATAGATTGCTAGTTTCTCGGTGTCTTCTGCCCGACGCTAAACCCTACTTATAACATTGATCCAAACCGGACGTAATCATGACTAAATCGTGCATTAACTCAACCAAATCCTTGTATTAATGAGGGAAATCCGTCGGAGATCCTGTCCTTCCGTCGGCCGTATCCGCCATTAATTCCCATAATGTGAACATGCCGTTAATTAACGATCTCTACTTTTGGCATTTATTACTGATTTGACCAGGTCACCATGCGGCCATATATCGCTGACTGTTCCAAACTTGTGGTACAAGCCTCCCTGTTGTCGCATACCATCTTCTGTTGGTGCGCCATCTGCCATCAATCAGCCTGCAACAATCATCATCATTTTTTAATTTTTTTTAACCAATGCGACTTAGACATCGCACTGCTCCACGCCCGCGCGATAAGGATTCAACGTGTGACCATTTACCAGCTTGGGGAGCATCCCCCCATCCAATCACTGCAACTGAACCGCTCCTACGGAAGTAATACTATTGATGCGGTAGGGACCCAGCCAATGCATTTGCAACTTGCCTGGATGTTTCATAAACCTACTGTCGTATAGTAACACTAAGTCGCCTTACTGAAACTATTTGTTTTTGATGTGGCGATCATGCTATGCCTGCTGACGGTCCTTCTCTACCCCTTGGTGAAAGCCAACGATAAATCGATCCTCTTCTAGCACCACCAATTGTGCTAGACGCTCGTCTAATGCTGTAACATCATCCATACATGTAATAGCCGCAATGTGTAGACTTGGGACAATATACTCCATTGGCATAATTGATTCCTTCCCATATACCAGCTTGAAAGGCGTCTGACTAGTCAGTCGTTTACATGTAGTGCAATAGGCCCATAATACCGCTGGAACTTTCAAATCCCAGTCATCATGGTTTGCATTGCACACCTTTGTCAACGCATGCTCCAATACCTTGTTAAAAGCCTCCATCGTTCCATTCACCTATAGGTGATAGGGTGTACTCTTCTTATGATGTATCTACAATTCCTATGTCAATGCGCTTATAGTGCGATTAAGAAAGTGGCTGCCTTGATCACTCAGCAATATCTTGGGGCAGCCGAAACGAGTGATAATGTGATCAAACAAAAATCGAGTGGTTGTTGCAGCAGAGCAATCAACTACAGGAACTGCCTCAGCCCATCGGTTCAAATACTCTGTCGCTGTAATGATGTATCGCACACCCATACGTTTCCCTGGTGGATTGATCGGTCCAACAAAATCCACAGCCCATTTCTCGAACGGTTGCAATGTTACCTGAGGTAGCAACGACATCTTGTCTCGTCTGGAAGACTTTCCAGTTCGTTGACAAACATCGCAATATCGTGCATAGTCTGTTGCATCGTTATGTAACGTAGGCCACCAAAGACCTGCGCGTAGTATTTTCCTGGCAGTCGCTTGACCGCCATAATGTCCTCCCGCAACTCCTCCATGTGCCTCAGCCAATATCTTCGCCTGCTCATGCGGCAAGACACATCTGTGCAATATCTCATTGGCACCCAATTTATACAACTTTCCCACGATCAGTTGAAAGACAGCAGCCTTGATGACCAATTGCTTCTTCTGAGTAGTGGTAAATTCATCGAGCGTGGTGCCAGTCACCAAAAACTGAAGGATGTCATCGAAGTAGTGATCAGTAGTGGCATTGTGAAATAGTTGGGCATCCGACAACCCATCGTCGATATTAGTCGGTTCCTCCCCTGTATAAATCTATGACAAATGATCTGGTCCAACATTCAACCACCCCGGCTTCACAACAACCTCAAAATCAAACTCCTAAAACAATAGTAGACACCGACAGATCTTCCCCCCCAACACAGGCTTATTGACCAAGTATTTCAAAGCAGAATGATCAATGAACATTTTAAAATGGCCACCCAACAAATAATGGCTGAATTTCTGTAGCGCGTAAACCATGGCCAGACCTTCTCGTTCTGTGCTAGTGTAATTACGTTCTGCAGAGGACAACTTCTTGCTAGAAAAAGCAATGGAATGATCAATGTCTCCTTCTCCTATTTGAGCCAATACAACCCCTAAAGCAACCGATGAAGCATCAACATCGACATGGAATTCCTTACTCCAGTACGGAAAGACCAAGATTGGTGCCAACGCCATCTTCACCTTGAGCGTTTCAAAACTAGCCTGGCATTCCGGGTTCTACTGGAATGCCGCGTCCTTTTTCAAGAACTTCTCCATAGGGGCCATAATCACAACATAACCCCTGATAAACTTGCGATAATATCCTGTATGACCCAAGGTGTCGCGCAACTGCTTAACAGTGGTCGACGGTTGCAACCCCAAAATAAGCGCAATTTTGGTTGGATCAACCAACAATCCTTGCTTGCACACGATATGACGCAGCAGTATTCCAAAGGGTGCACAAAAT
Source organism: Larix kaempferi (assembly GCA_027924585.1). Taxonomy (NCBI): domain Eukaryota; kingdom Viridiplantae; phylum Streptophyta; class Pinopsida; order Pinales; family Pinaceae; genus Larix; species Larix kaempferi. The sequence goes on from BSBM01000510.1 coordinate 36,680,728, forward strand.
ATACATTTCTTCAAGTTCAGCGATATCTGGTGCTGTTGGCATTGCTCAAGCATTAACCGTAGATTGGCCAAATGATCTCGAATCAAGCCATAAACAGTCCAATCATCCATATATACCTGCAGAAATTTCTAAATAAAATCTTTGAATGCGGGAACAACGACTCGGGAAAATATCACAGGTGCATTCTTCAGACCAAAGGGCATGACCGTGTACTGAAAGCAACCCCATTCAGTAACAAAAGTTGTCTTATGGTGGTCTTCCTTGGCAATGCGAATCTGATGGTAGCCAGAGAATCCATCAGTGAAAGAGTACATCTCGTGGCCACCCACTCCTTCAAGTACTTCATCAGTAAACGGGGTCGGAAAGGGGTCATGCAAGCAAGCATCGTTCAACTTCCGCAAATCGACACAAATGCGCACTTCGCCTGTTTTCTTGTCCTGCACCACCATAGGACTAATCCATTCTGACTCTTCCACAGGTTCGATAATACTAGCATCCAGCATCCAATCAAGTTCCGCCTTAACCTTTTCTTTATGTCATGGATTTAGCCAATAAGGTCGCTGTCGGACTGGCTTTGCGTCTGGTTTCATTGGAATCCTCATCTCTCCTAAATCACCCAATATTCCCTTCATTTTGAAAAAATTCATGGGAAACACGTCCTGAAACTCATGCAATAACTAGGTAACCTTACTAATCATCTCGTCATCCCAATAATCCCCAACATTAGCAAACTTGGGAGTAGCCTCAGTGCCGATATTCGTTTTGTGAAGCTGCAACGACTAATTGAATGGATTACTTGGCACAACAGGTGGTACCATATTGCGACTTCCTTCGGATTCGGGAATGTTGATATTCTGGGGATCATCATCGTCCTCTGGCCCTCCACTGACATTGAAGCACTCCATGAGAGACTGCATCTGACTGTGGGTGTGCGGGTCCATAGGGCAGGCCACCGGAACAACCTGAAATATCACATCGCAGATGAGCTGCAGGGCGTTATGGACATCAGGGTTGGCATCTACAAATGTGAAGGTATGAGTGAAACAGATCGTCAACTCCCCCCATGTTGTAATGTCACGACGCAACTCGGCTGCAGTATACCACGAGCATGGTATCTCCTCCAAAGTATGGACAAAAGCATGAACCCACTCATCTCTGGGTCACGTTACCCACAATCGTTGACACTCCATCACATGATCACTAGGATCAGTTTGACCATCATACTTGCCGGTGTGATAAATATTAGTATTGCTAAATCGAACTGTCATCAACCTGCGACACTGTGACCAATATTTAATGAATTTCTTATGTGTCGCCCACCAGCGTGCTGGAGCAGCCTTCAGTGCTTCCTCCACCGCCAGCAATCGCTAGGGTTCTGAGACCCGTTCTTCAAATTCTGCCAAAACATTAGTGAGGTTAGGAAACCCGTCACAGACAGGAAGTATGACTGTTTCTGTCGCAACCCGAGATAAGGATTGCGTAACTAAGCCACATTTCTGGAATAGTACTTCATGCATCCGGTTCTGCTAGTGCTCTAATGCATCATTAGAGTCAGAAGATGCAAAACTCTCACTGCACCACTCCAGCTCAACGTAGATTTTGGGATGAATGTAGTCCTCAGAAATATTAAATGCCTGATCCTAGCTAGTGTGATCAACATCTTTGACAAGCTCAACATATCGACATCCTTCAGCCAGATCCAACGGAGCGATGACTTGGAAATCACGATTCTTAAAGGTCATCATGCGCTTCATGAAGTTGATTACAGGTCCACTATCGTTAGCCCATCCTATCCCCAATAGCGTAGGATAGGAGCTTCCTCCATCAACTACTTCAATGACATCAAAATCAACATAAGTCTTCATGCCCTCAATATCAATTGTGAGCTGCGGAACCTGCCCAATCGGTGTAACCTTCACATGGTTAGCCAACCGGAGCTGCATAGGAGACCAGCTCAATGGGGGACTCCCCATCTTCTGCCATGCCTGCTTGGTTAAAATGTTAACATCCGAACCAAGGTCAAAAATCACAGAGTCAACATCATAGTCACCAATCTAAATATTCATTCGCATTTCCTTGCCAGTCTTCCGTCGTTGTAAGGAGTTTACTACCGACTCCTACCATCCTTTTGGAAATCGCTGCAACCATCCTTCAATCTCAACTAGGGCAGCTGGGTCTTGTGCCAATGACAGATAGCTTTCAAGGAACTTCTGCAATATCCCTGGTGGTGGTCGATCGGTGTCTGATGTGGCATCAAAGACAGGCGGCATATCACAAACAACAGCCTTACCATGATCTTTCTCCAAAGTGCGACGTGCTTCCAGGAACGTCTCCCACTCTGCATCAATGTCGAAATTTACTTCCTTCTGACCAACCAAGTGAATGAGTGGTCGCAAACCATCTTCCCCAGTCATCTTGCCTCCACGAGTGACAACAACCACTGAAGCATCTTGTGGTCGTGGTTCTGCAAAAATAGTCACAATATTGGCACCCTGTGTTTGGTTTTGCTGGAGGTTCCCTGGTTGATTTACGTTAGGATTAGCGTTCAGCGGTGGTCGCGGGGGATAGTTCTGTACTAGTTGCTGCACTAGGTTCTGTACCGGTTGCTGTACCAAGTTCTGTAGCTCTGGAGTGTTCCCAGCCTACCACCTTGCAATCAGCTGTGGACAATTCTCGACTGTATGATCATTACCGGAACAAAACGTACACTGATTCTGTAGCAGTGGGCAGTCACACTGATAATGTCCCCATACCACACAGTGGTAACATTGAACAGGTACACAACCACCTCGGCCTCCTCCTCCACGACCAAATCCACCACCATGTCCGCCCCTATAGCCTCCCCGATAGCCGCCCTGCTACTGATACTGAGGTTGGTTAAACTGTTGCTGCTTGGGTGCTGGTGGCATCCCTAGCCCTTGTGGTACATATTGTGCTTGTTGCACATATTGAGGCTACGGGGGGGTCACCAGTGTATATTGCGGTATGAACTGCTGCGGTTGCTGCTGCTGCGGTACAAACTGCATCTGTAGTTGCGGCTGAGCTACCTGTGGTTGTAGCAGTGCAACGCGTTGATCATCATTGACATAGAATGCATCACACATTCTCTCTTGTAGCAACCCATATGCACGGCAATCCTTATCATCATGACCCATCGACTTGATGAATGTGCAATAAAGATTTTGTGGGGTTGTCACCATTTTCTGCATATACGGGAAACTATCATGACCATGCCAAAATACCGAACAAACGCGACACCACGGCATACTGCCGCCATTCAATGGATTGGGCGCACCGGAGACCAAATAATTACAAAAATCTGGGTAATCATCTTTCGTATGTCCTTCTCGTCGACATCGCGTACACCATACCTCATCACGCTATTCCTTGTTCTTCTTTAAATCTTGCAACTGTATAGTCAAGTTGGCAAGCTGCGTCTGAATCTACGACATCCTGGCTGCATTATCTCCAATTGGCGATGCCTCCAATCGCATTGCAATCTCTAGAGCTTCGCTAGGCGTCGATATGTTTTGCTGCATCAGCGACAGTCGAATGTGGGGTAATAGTGCCGCAATGAACCATTCTCTATGTTGGACAGTGCTCATATTGAAACTAACCTTTTCCATAAGTGTCTTGAATCACTGGTCGAAATACTACACTGTCTCATTAAGATACTGCTTAATTTCCTTCAGTTCAGTAATATATTGAGCCTCCGACTTAGGCCATCTAAATTCAGCAATCAGCCCATCCTGAATCTCATCCAGGGACTTCTCTAGGGCCCCTATGGTCCAAGTGACCCAAAACCCACCAACTGCGGTATTCTTTAACACAAAATACTCCTTTCACACCCTCGTCCGATGTGTCATAGCGTCGGTGGTACCGCGACATTTCCCCATCAAACCGCCTACCAACAGGCCCCCAACACAATCTTGTGGCTCGCCCTCGAGCCACGTCAACTGCTGGACATAGTGCATTCAAACTGAACTTTGTTCCAGTAACTGTTCTTGCTGTTTGGATCACGCGGTGTTGTGCTACTTCTTCTACTACACTGATCGTCGACTCAATGTCATATATTTCAACCAAAAATGGGCATCATCCGACTTGTTGTCATGTACTTTGCAAACTCATCCTCCAATCTCTTTGAATGGTACTGACGGAAAGAAAAAGAGGATGAACAGTACCAAGGTGCAAAATTAGTAGATGACTCTGGCACATTTGTTTCACACCGGCAACTGGTTCCTACTGTTGGCAGGGATCTATCGCCCCACCCAGCTCGGGGTCGAGAAGAGCACAATCCTTCAAACAACTACAACGTACTTAACCATGCTGGACCAGCCCTCGGCTCGGACATAACACAGTGTAAATGCACCCGCCGTATCAAGGTGCTCAGGGACACTCGTCGTTCGGGCTCGCAGGGCCCCTGGGGTGCTTCCATGGGAAATGAAGTGAAGCATTTCCACAACCTCCTTGGAATTCCTCACAACTCAACTCGCAAACTGATTAACCAGCATAACCACTCTATTTCATAACAATGTCGTTGTAGTGAACTACCAGCTACCTCGACTACTTATAGTCAGACCATTCCTGGGTCACGACAGTGGGAATGATGCCCCACTACCTGTCATCTGCGTGTGTGAACCCACCAAATGACACAATGGGGGGTGACCATGCTGTCATCGAAGATCCCATGTGCCGACGTGTGAGTAATCTCCTCCCATCGTGCTGATCGTACCGGCCCAGCGTGCCATGTGCAAAACATGTCGTCGTCATGTGGTAATCCGACCGAATCTGTTAGGTGCAATCATGTATAGGGATGATGGGAAGTGGTAACAAGATATTAGTGAAACAATAGTCAAAATACTGCCCCATACCCCCCAAATCCTTCGTAATCATCACAAAATCCTTCAACAAAATCTACCGTCGATCCTGGTTGCAATATTCCCATGAGTCCAAACTGGCGGCACAAGCCTTCCTGCTTTTGCAATCCATCTGTTGTTGGTGCGCCATCCGCCACCAAGCAACCTGTAACAACCATTTTTTTTTCGATGCAACTCAAACATCGCACTGCTCCAAGCCCAAGCGATAGGGCTCCAACCTGTGACCATTTACCAGCTTGGGGAGCATCGCCCCATCCAACGGCTACAACTGAACCGCTCCTCCTGAAGTAATACTATTGATGCGATATGGACCCAGCCAATGCATCTGCAACTTGCCTAGATGTTTCATAAACTTGATTTCATATAATAACACTAATTCGCCTTGCTTAAAATGTTTACTTTTGATGTGGCGATCATGCCATGCCTTCTGGCGATCCTTCTCCACCCCTTGGTGAAATCTAGCGATAAATTGATCCTCTTCCAGCTCCACCAATTTTGCTAGACGTTCATCTAATGCTGCAACATCATCCATGCTCGTAACAGCCGCAATTCGTAGACTTGGAATAATGTACTCCATAGGCATAATTGCTTGCTTCCCATATACCAGCTTGAAAGGTGTCTGACCAGTCAACCTTTTACCTATGGTGCGATAGGCCCACAACACTGCTGGGATTTTCAGATCCTAGTCATTGCGGTTCGCATTGCACACTTTCGTCAATGCATGCTCCAATACCTTTCTAAATGCCTCCACCCTGCCATTCACCTGTGTGTGATAGGGTGTACTCTTCTTATGTTGTGTCTGCAACTCCTCCATCAATGCGCTGATAGTGTGATTAAGAAAGTGGCTTCCTTGATCACTCAGCAATATCTTGGGGCAACCGAAACGTGTGATAATGTGATCAAACAAAAATCGAGCAGCCGTTGCGGCGGAACAATCAACTACAGGTGCTGCCTCAGCCCATCGGGTCAAGTACTCTGTTTCCGTGACAATATACCATGCACCTGTGCATTTCCCTGGTGTAGTGATCGACCCGACAAAATCCACAGCCCATTTTTTGAATGGTTGCAATGTCACTTGAGGTAGCAGTGACATCTCGTCGCATCTAGATGGCTTGCCAGTTCACTGACAAACATCACAAGACCGCGCATAGTCTGTGCATCATTATGTAATGTGGGCCACCAAAGCCCTACACGTAGTACCTTCCGGGCAGTCGCCCGACCGCCATAGTGTCCTCCTACTACTCCACCATGTGCCTCAGCCAATATCTGCACTTGCTCATGCAGAAAGACACATCTGCGCAATATCTCATCAGCGCCCAATTTATACAACTCTCCTGCGATTAGTTGAAAGTTAGCAGCCTTGACAACCAACTACTTCTTCTGAGTAGTGGTAAAGTCAGCGGGCGCGGTGCCGGTCACTAGAAACTGAAGGATGTCAAAAAAATATTGATCAGCAGCGTCAATGTGAAATAGTTGGGCATCCGGCAACCCATCTTCTATATTAGTCGGTTCCTCCCCTATGTCAATCCGTGACAAATGATCTGGTCCAACATTCAACCGCCTCGGTTTCACAATTACTTTGAAATCAAACTCCTGAAACAAAAGTAGCCAACGTCAGATCTTCCCCCCCAACATAGGCTTCTTGACCAAGTATTTCAATGCAGAATGATCAGTAAACATTTTAAAGTGGCCACCAAACAAATAGTGCTTGAATTTTTGCAGCGCGTAAACCATGGCCAGACCTTCTCGCTCTGTAGCAGTGTAATTGCGTTCTGCAGAGGATACCTTTCGACTGGAAAAAGCAATGGGATGATCAAGGTCACCTTCTCCGGGTTGAGCCAACACAACCCCTAATGCAATCGATGAAGCATCAACATGGACATGGAATTCCTTACTCCAGCCTGGAAAGACCAAGATTGGGGCCGACGCCATCTTCGCTTTGAGCATTTCAAAACTATCCTGACATTTCGGGCTCCACTGGAATGCCGTGTCCTTCTTCAACAACTTTTCCATAGGGGCAGTAATCGCAGCATACCCCTGAATGAACTTGCGATAATATCCCGTGTGACCCAAGGTCGTGCGCAACTTCTTAACGGTGGTTGGCGGTTGCAACCCCAAAATGAGCACAATTTTGCCTGGATCGACCAGCAACCCCTGCTTACACACGATATGACCCAGCAATATCCCAAACGGTGCACAGAAAATACATTTCTTCAAGTTCAGCGATATCTGGTGCTGTCGGCATCGCTCAAGCATTAATCGCAGATTGGTCAGATGGTCACGAATCAATCCATAAATGGTCCAATCATCCATATATACTTGCAAAAACTTCTGAATAGTCTTTGAATGCGACAACAATGACCCAAGAGAATATTGCAGGTGCATTCTTGAAACCAAATGGCATTACTGTGTACTGAAAGCAACCCCATTCAGTAACGAAAGTTGTCTTATGGCGATCTTCCTTGGCAATGCAAATCTGATGGTAGCCAAAGAATCTATCAGTGAAAGAGTACATCTCATGGCTACCCACTCCTTCAAGTACTTCATCAGTAAATGGGGTCGAAAAAGGGTCATGCAAGTAGGCATCGTTCAACTTCCGTAAGTCAACGCAAATGCGCACTTCGCCTATTTTCTTGTCCTGTACCACCATAGGACTGATCCATTTGGACTCTTCCATAGGTTCGATATAACCGGCATCCAACATGCGATCAAGTTCCACCTTGACCTTTTCTTTATGTCGTGGATTCAGCCGATAAGGTCACTGTCGGACTGGCTTAGCATCTGGTTTCAATGGAATCTTCATCTCTCCTAAATCACCCAGGATTCCCTTTATTTCAGAAAACTTCATAGGAAACACATCTTGAAACTCATGAAGTAACTCAGTAACCTTACTCATCATCTCATCATCCTGATAATCCCCAACATTAGCAAACTTGGGAGTAGCCTCAGTGCCGATATTCATCTTGCGAAGTTGCAATGGTTGAGTGAACGGATTACTTGGGGCAATAGGTGGGACCACATCGCGACTTCTTTCAGATTCAGGAATGTTAACATTCTGGGAATCATCATCGTCCTCCGGGCCACCACTAATGTTGAAGCACTCCATGAGAGACTGCATCTGACAATGTGTGTGCGGGTCGACAAGGAAGGCCGTTGGAACAACCTGAAGTACCACGTCGTGGATGAGCTGCAGGGCATTATGGACATCAGGGTTGGCATCTGCAAAAGTGAACGTATGAGTGAAACAGATCGTCAACTCCCCCCATGTTGTAATGTCTCGACGCAACTCGGCTGCAATGTACCATGAGCGTGGTATCTCATCCAAAGTATGGACAAAAGCATGGACCCACTCATCTCTGGGTCGCACTACCCATAATCGTTGGCATTCCATCACATGATCACTGGGATTAGTCCAGCCATCGTACTTTCCAATGTGATAAATGTCAGTATCGCCAAACCGAACCATCATCAACCTTCGACACTATGACCAACCTTTAATGAATTTCTTATGTGTCGCCCACCAGCGTGCTGGAGCAACCTTCAGTGCTTCCTCCAAGGCCAGCAATCGCTGTGGTTCTGGGACGCGGTCTTCAAATTTTGCTAAAAAGTTGGTTAGGCCAGGCAACCCCTCATAGACAGGAAATGTGATTGTTTATGTTGCAACATGACATAAGGATTGCTTAACTAACCCACATTTCCGGATTGATACTTCATGCATTCGATTTTTCCAATGTTCCAATGCATCATCAGAGTCGGAAGACGCAGAGCTCTCGCTGCGCCACTCCAGCTCACCGTAGGTGGTAGGATGAATATAATCTTCAGAAATATTAAATGCATGATCCCTTCTAGTAGGATCATCATATTTTATAGGCTCCACATAGCGGCGTCCTTCAGCCAGATCCAATAGGGCTATGACTCTGAAATCGCAATTCTCAAAGGTCATCATGCGCTTCTTGAAGTTGATTACAGCTCCACTATCATTAGCCCATCCGATCCCCAAGAGCGTCGGATAAGAGATTCCTCCCTCAACCACTTCAATAACATTAAAGTTAGCATAAGTCTTCATGCCCTCAATATCAATCGTGAGCCACGGAACTCGTCCAATAGGTGTTACCTTTGCATGGTTAGCTAATCGGAGCTGCACAAGAGACCAACTCAATGGGGGACTCCCCATCTTCTGCCACTATTGCTTGGTTAAGATGTTAACATCCGAAAAAAGGTCAAGAATTATAGAGTCAACATCATATTCACCAATCTAAATATTCATTTGCATCTCCTTGCCAGTCTTCCGACGCTGTAGGGAGTTTACTGCCGACTCTTGCAGTCCTTTCAGAAATCGCTGCAACCATCCCTCAATCTCAACCAGGGTAGCCAGGTCTCGGTCCAATAATAGACAACTTTCAAGAAAAATTTTCAATATCCCTGATGGTGGCAGTCGATCAGCGTCTGATGTAGTATCGAAGACAGGCGGCATATCGCAAACAATGGACTTACCGCGGTCTTTCTCCAAGGTGCGACATGCTTCCAGGAATGTTTCCTACTCCGTATCAATGTCGAAAGGTACCGTCTTCTGACCGGCCAACCGAATCAGTGGTTGCAAACCATCATCCCCAGTCGTCTTGCCTCCACGAGTGACAACAACCACCAAAGCATCTTGTGGTTGTGGTTTGGCAGAAATGGTCGCAATATTTGCACCCTGCATCTGGTTCTGCTACAAATTCCCCGGTTGATTGACATTTTGATTGACGTTTGGCGGTGGTCGTGGGGGTTGGTTCTGTACTGGTTTTTGGACCGAGTTTTGTACTGGTTGCTAAGGCTGGGCTTGATTCTGTAGCTGCGTAGCATTCCCAGCCTGCCATCATGCAATCAACTGTGGACAATTCTCAACCATATGATCATTACCAAAATAAAACGTACATTGATTCTGTAGCAGTGGGTAGTCATGCTGATAATGTCCCCATACCGCACAGTGGTCACATTGAACAGGTCCATGACCACCTCGGCCTCCTCCTCCACGACCAAATTCACCACCGCATCCGCCCCTATATCCTCCCCAGTAGCCGCCCTGTTGCTGGTATTGTTGCTACATTGGTGCTAGTGGAATCCCTTGCCCTTGTGGTGCATACTACGGTTGCTGTACATATTGTGGCTGTGGGGGAGTCATCTGCATCAGAGTGTATTGTGGCATGAACTACTGCGGTTGTTGTTGTTGTGTTTCAAACTGCATCTGTGGTTGCGGTAGCGGCTGGGCTACCTGCGGTTGCAGTTGTGGTTGTTGCATAGCGCGTTGATCATCCTTGATGTATAATTCATCACACATCCTCTCCTGTAGCAACCCATATGCACGGAAATCCTTGTCATCGCGACCCACCGACTTGCAGAATGTGCAGTAAAGATTTCTCGGGGTTGTGACCATTTGCTGCATATATGGGCAATTATCGTGACTATGCCCAAACACATGACAAACGCGACACCACGGAATACTACCACCATTCAATGGGTTTGGCGCGCCTGACACCAAATAATTACAGAAATCTGGGCAATTATCCTTTGTATTCCCTTCTCCTCGACATCGCGTACACCATACTTCATCGCGTTGTTCCTTGTTCTTCTTTAAATCTTGCAACTGTATAGTCAGGTTAGCGAGCTATGTCTGTATCTACGACATCCCGGCTGCATTATCTCCAATAGGTGACACCCCCAATCGCATTGAAATCTCAGAGCTTCACTAGGCATCGATATGTTTTGCTGCATTAGCGGCAGCCAAATGTGGGGTAACGGTGCTGCAATGAACCATTCTTTATGTTGGATGATGCTCATATCGAAACTAACCTTTGCCATCAACGTCTTGAATCCCTAGTCGAAATCCCATACCGTCTCATTGGGATACTGCTTAATTTCCTTCAATTCAGTAATGTATTGGGCCTTCGACTTAGGCTGTCTAAATTCAGCAATTAGCCCCTCCCGAATCTCATCTAGTGACTTCTCCGAGGCCCCCGTAGGGACTAGAATAAACTTCATGAACCAATCTAATCCACAACCTCGCAAAGTCGTGGCTAACTGTCCTTTCTTAGCATTGGCATCAGTGATCTATTTCATGGTCCAAACCGCTTCACACAAAAACCAATACTGTTCTGGGTTGTCTGTTGCACTTCCGTGGAAAAACGGTAACTTAGCATCCTCGCCCGCCATTTTGGGCTTCCTTCCTCCTATCGCTGTGCTACTACCAATTGACGAACTTGGCGGTGTCGAAGTGCTATTTCTTGTTGTTTGTGAGTCAGTGAGCGGAGGTGTGGATACGTTGGTGCTAGGGCTTGGTCCTGCCTCTATCTTGGGCATAGCCTGGTCGTCCCTATCAGGACTGTGAGGTCGCTTTGTCCTGTGTGGTATTCCTTCACGGTTTTGCAATTCGATCATAGTAGGACCTTCTCCCGTCCTCTGTCTCTTTTCCTGTCGAAACCTCGCTCCTCCTCTTGTAGGACCACTTTCTTCCTCGGCTTCGCTCACAGTCTCCTCATGGTATGCACCCATCTACCCCTTACCATTCCCCATCAGTCGCGGTACCCACGGCCACCACCCACTAGGCTATCTATTGATCAAGGTGCATCTTTAATATACCCTTTTCACAGATTAGCATCTTAATCGACAATTGGAGTGACAGTAGAAACCTTCCCCTTGGTCCTCGGAAGAAGTATCTTTCAGCTTCACTATAGGATTTCTTCATGTCAACTGCAAATTCAGTGATATATCCTTCCAAGATGCTATCAAGCCAAACTTCGATGATGTCTTATTATCGACTTCCTGCAGCTCCTAAATCAACTTCGGGATCCAAGCCGTCGGCTCACCACCCTGGAAGTTCCTCTTCTGGAAGGTCATCTTCGACAACCATTCATACAGAATGACCAGGAATTCACAAAAAAACCATTCATGCAGACCGTCATGAATATATCTTTCCAGCCAGTGATCTACTATCAGTCGCATGTTCTGGCTTTCTTCTTCAGCAAACTCCTGCATCTTCTGATCGAACCATTTCTGTATCTCCGACTTCGTCGGGTGCCACAACATGACCTCCTTCTACTCTGCACACGATCCCGTCAATGGAACCATTTGTTGACCAACGCGACCTCGGTCGATAGGGGTTCGCCTCACTATCGACACATACCACAGTCTCCCTGGGCACCGGCTCGGGTAGGTTTGAGCCTAGCCAGCAACACCCGTAGAGCGGATGAGGTCTCACTCAAGGCGTCCAGGAAGAGCAGACGGAACCATGTTTCCACCGAGGGAGGAGGAGAGTTGTGGCTGCATGGACTAACTCTATTGCGGTACTTAAACAAAAAAAATTTAAACATTTGGCAAGGAGTTATAACATATTACTTCATTGCAGTATTTATCATCACGTTCAACATAGAACATATTACTTAATCACAGGATTTATCATCATAGCAACAGTAAGTAGATAGTGCATCAAACAACATTCATAAATCGCAACATTGCACAAAGATCGTACCAAAACATCATCATTATATTACTATCGCAATCATGTACCAGAAGCAAAACATAGATCTCCATACACATACATCTCCTTGTCTCCGCTTCTATCTATTCTTCCTTCTCTCTTCTCCTCATCTTAACACTTACAACTCTCGTCTATTTATAGGCTTCTGCCATTACAATATTTGTCCACTTACAAACGAATTCCTAACCGACACTATAGACAATTGACCCAATATCTAACTGATGCAGTCCAAATGACCCCAAAAACCCGCATACCGCGGTCAGGGATGATTTTAAGGATCCATACTTATTTAAAAGTGTATAATTTTTGGCGAATCTTACTACTTAAAATGTCAACTATAAAATATTTGGCGATATTTTTCTAAAAATATTTCAATTTCTAATGATTTTATATACTTGATATAATAATTTGGCGATTTTTAGAGTGAAAAAATTTTAACCCATCAAAATTGGGTGAAATAGGGCTTCAAAAATGCAAATTGGCGAATCGTTTTTTGGAAAAAAACATTGAAAAATAGCCCATGGGCTAAATTTTGCCCCTAAAAGTTTCCTTAACCGTGGTACAACTGACTCACTATTACATAACATATGGTCCAAGTGACCCAAAGCCCACCAACTGAGGTATTCTTTAACACAAAATACTCCTTTCACGCCCTCATCTGATGTGTCGCAGCATCGACGGTACCACAACATTTCCCCATCAAACCGCCTACCAACAGGCACGCAAAACGAGACAAACTGCCTGCAAATATGACAAAAGAGTACGAACTGTATGGATCTGCCTCGGGATCCATGCCCATTAATGCCCTCTACACCTCGAGATCTATGCCTATACCCATCTCATAATCTGTGCAACCTATGCGCTGTTTGAACTCCAAACTTGACTGTGGCTTGGCGATTTCGTGGATTTTTATATTGTTTTCAGCGCAACAACCTTAAAAGGATTTCGCGCTGATTATCAAGCAACGGTAGGGCGATGCCCCAGTGGTAAAGCATAGGATTATTTTGGGACAGGTCTCGAGATCAAACCCGTGGGCCTCTCCTCCCTCCACGTGCATTTGGATGGTGGCATACATATTGTGTTAACACGTTATTATATGGTTGAAATGTGGTGCGTTTATATTAAGGTTTGTTTTATGGTTTGTTATATAGTTCGGTGGTATGGCTCCACGTTGAAATATTTGGATACGGTTCCACCGCTTATGGTTTATCATATGGTTATAATATATAGTTTTAAATGGGGGCCTCGATGTTGGAATAGGGTCACTACTACATGATAGGGTGGATTAAGACATTTATTTGAGACAATATTATAATTTTGTCTCAAACTTTCCGCTTACTTTATTATTATTATTAAAATCGCTTATTTTTTATTTTTTCATTTATTTTTATTAAAATATTATTTGAGAAAAGGGAATTTTGTGTGTCACGAGATGTAAAAAAATGACCTCTGACAATTTATCTATTCGAGGTATGTCTTTCCAGTAGACAAGATTGCTCATTGCCATTCACACTTGCCTGCACAATGGACAATACTGCAAGTGGACTGATAAAAATCATCGGCCTGATTGCATCTTGGAATTAGCAAATATACTTACCTTGGCCTTCGTAGCAGGATTTTACAGCCACTTGCATCATTTCAGGGTCCCACAACAGGAAGGGGGATTAGGGTCTTTCTGAAAGAAATTTGTCTTCCCCATATTTTACCCTTTCTAACAAAGAAAGATAACATAGGTGGAGGAGGAAGAAAATCCCAAGGGATTTCCTAATAGATGGAACAAAAAAAGAGAATAATAAGGGAGAAACCGCTCAAGGAGGATGGAATCAAGAATGTGCACATGGAAATATATTGTTCGAATATCCATGAGGATGGATTCTCTCGCACTCCTTAAGACTTGTACTCAACCACCATGCTCTCATAACCACGTGAGGTGGACTTCCCCACCAACTACCTCATGCATTCAATGATTGATGGTTGGGGATTTTCATTTATCACATGGTCAAAAGAAGAAGGTCAAAATACTTAGATAATTTAGGAAGGTCTCGTTTCCTCTTCCCTTCTAGTGGACTCATATCCCCTCTCTTTGTCTTCCAAAACTAGCTTTGGACCTTTTATATTAATTTTCAAAATAATATTTACATTTCTTTGAGAATATCATGGTAAGTCTACCTCATGGTACATAGAAAACATATTTATAAAAAATACATGCCTAGACATTCATTAGTTAGGCACTAGGATTCATACTTGCATTTACATCATTTGCAAACTAGGTCATTTATATAACTTGACTCCTATCATTATATCCACCTATTTACAATTAAATCCAAAACATCCAAAGGGTCAAAACTAAGATATTACATAAGCATAATATGAATCCTTAATCTCTTACTTGTACAAACAAGTCATTTTCAAATTCTTTGAACTTTTTACCAAAATTATTTCCATAAATCTACTACTTCTAACATCATCAATCCTATTCTAACTAAAAACCTCACACAACACTAGTGAATTCTCCTTAGTAAAAAGAACATGTAGTTGTTCCTAGGGTGAACTAATCTCCTACTAATTTGATATCTCAAATCTGTTCTAACTTCCATGCTCGTGATTTTTGGCTTCAACAAGTCTACCTCCAACACTCAAGCACAACACACATTCCAATGCAACTAAAACTTCTTCTCCTAAGAGCACAACTCCTCCTTTTGGATCAACCTCTACACTAGCAACTATTGCAAGCTCATTTTCCCCATTGGTTTCTATGTTGCTCTAACCATGTTCATAACAATCCCACCTAAGTTGTTCCAAAACTTGTTACTTGATCTTCCTCTGCTTTCCTACCTTTTCCTTCTAACCATTGGTGTAGTTCACTACATTGTTGCATCAACTCTCTTAACCTCTCTAACTCTGAACCGATTTCTTTGCAGTACTGCAGCAAGAATGCTTCCTTTTGAGTGCTTATTTCTCTTATGCACTTTATGTCACTCTTCATGTGCAATGATGCACTACTCAATACACTCATCATGAACATTCTTCTCACTCCCTACTTTATCTATTCTCCTCTATTACTCTACCATTTTTCCTTCAACAACTCAACTAATGTTTCATTCACCCATCAAGATACACCCCCATGAGCACGATGTTTATGTTTCCATATTGTTGGTGTTAAGGGGTAGCACACCAAGAACATTTGGATCCACAAATGAATCTCCCTAATGAACCCCATTTCAGGTCCTTTACAATTTTTTCTGCACTTTTGAAAAACACTTTAAGCTTAAAAAGAATCTCAGTAGCAATGCTCTATAGTACCCCTTTACATGACTTCCTAAATATGCCCATTACCAAGTCAAATATGCCTAACATTTATATATCTTGAAATTATTTCTATGACATACATACTTCCATAAATCCATAATTACAAACTCTATAACATACCCTTCTAAAACACAGCACATACAACCTTGTGCTCAAATTATTGAGTATTTCCCATAAGGCAACAACACACATAATCTTTCCATCACTCTTCCGCTCTTGGTTCAATTTGAGTTGATGGGAAGATTAAAGTGTTGCCCCCATTCATGAAGGTGATATTGCATAGTCATTTTCCTATGAGTGAAAGGATTTTTGCTCCCATATGGCTTAGATCCAAGGTTATGTGAAAATAAATTTCAGTTTAATTCTATTTCCTAGCGTATAGTGAGGTGAGAAGTTTTTAACGGTCTGGATTGTGTTTGCACACCCGTCGCAATCTAGACCATTGATCTTTCCCGAGCTTTAATACATCCACATGTTTACAAGCCTCACTTCACTTACTGGTTCGTTGTAGTCGACCTGGTTTGTGGGTTTGGTGGGGTTCGTTTGTGAAGGAGGAACAACTACAGAGGCAGCCATTGATCGAGGTACTGAATGTTTTAGTTTGGTTTAGATTGGCTCACCTACTATCTGTGTTAGGACTGTGCAATTTTTTGTTTGGGTGGTTGTAAGTAATGTTGTCATTAATTTTTTTCTGGGTTTAAGGTTTTATGTTATAGTTTCATCTTGCTAGTTATTTGAGGTTTATGTTGTAATATTATGGTTGAATCTTTGTATGTGTGGATTTTCGCTACTACTATTCTTGCGAACTTTGAGGGTTTTGAAAGTTATATTTCAACAAAAATAAAAGTGTTAGGGATTTACTTGAAATACCCTTTGTTGGTATTGAAATTTTCCCCATTAAAATTTGCTTTTGATCCTGGCAGCGTGCATGTGAAAGTACCCAGATGCCATGAGTTCAAGGCAAATGACTACTGGAAAGCAGAGCTTCCTCCAAATTGCAAGAGAGCTACATAAAATGATCGAGCTTCTCTTGAGAATTTCATTTGGGCAAAGTATGAGGCTATGTTAACTAATGGAGCAATTGGTGGATCTGTTTTGCATGAAGATGGATTCCAAATGCAACAGGAAAAGATCTCCATTGGACATCAAGCCAAGGACGTGAAAACATGCAAATCACTCTCAAATGTTCATGACAATAGGTCTAGAGTTTCAGAATATTTGTATTCTGACATGGTCTTTGCTTCCTCTCCAAGCTTCAAAAACCATACTGTCTAATTATGAGATAATGGATCAAGCATGCAAAAGGTGTGTGAACATAGAAAAATATTCATCACCTTCTATTTCTGAATGTGGGACATTTTATACCAGAACTTATACAGAATTCGATTGTAGTAAAGGTGAACACTTTGTTCACTATGACTCAAGTGCAGGTCTTGGTTGTTTTTCTTTGGACCATGTTCCTTGTAAGAGGGTTCCTATAGGGCCAGAATTTCAAGCTATATGTGGACCTCAAGCCTGCATGGTTCTATCTGATGCCAATGATAGAATGTCATTTCAACCATGTCAAGCTATTGACACAAATGATGATGACAGATACTCTCATAGTTTGACTAGCATTCGAGTGTGTCCCTTAGTAGGATCAAAGGGTGTCATTACCAAGGATACTGTAGGACTAGGAAGATCTACATATTGCAACTGTCCAGACTCAAATTCCATAAGGTGTGTCAAAGAGCATATTGAAGAAGAACGGGAGATGTTGAAACTGAACCTTGTTGAGGCATTTTATTCATGGGAATTTCATGACATGGGTGAAAGTGTGTCAGAGAAATGGACAAACGAGGAGGAACAAACCTTTCAGGAACTTGTGAATATGAATCCCATATCGTCAAACAAGAAGTTTTGGAATTATCTATCTATGGCCTTTCCATCAAGAAGCAAAAAGGAGCTAGTCAGTTACTATTTCAATGTTTTTGTGCTGTGTCAACAGGCCATTCAGAATAGGTTAGACCCAGATAACATTGACAGTGACGATGATGAAGCAGACTATACAAAACTTTGAAATTGGAGTAAGTGAGATACTTTTGATGACCGAGGATGATGATGATTCATTGGATGAATATGAAACTACCAATGGTGATGAATTGAAGGTAAATCAAATTCAGATTCGAGGCATGAGGGCAGCTTATGCAAAGCATCTAGATAACTAATTCCATTTTTGAAGGGATTGAGTATGAAGTGGCATAGTATTTCTTAGTCAAACATATCAAGGAAAAATATCAGGATTTGACTAATCAAAACTAACATTTTACGAGTATTTAAGCATACAGGTGTCAAAGCATTTCAATATTTCGGGAAAAGAATATCAATCAAAGAGTTTGTTCCATATTTTCGGGCATAAGCTTGATCAAGCATTCCAAATCATATTTGTTTTATTTCTGGTAGTTTGCAACAATTTGTGATGGTACTCTTGTTGGCTCGGTTTTGCAACCAAGCTTAGTGCTATGGGCACCTACTAACTAGTAGTAGCAGTTTCAATAGAAATAAAAACAATAAAGTAAATAAACAATACTTTTCATGGATCTAAACAAGAATCTAAGCAAATAATGTAAACATTTCAAAATCAAGAACAAGAAACATAATAAATAATTTTTTGTATTGAAAAAGTGGGAGGCAAGCAAGTGCTTGCGATATTACCTTCAATGGTGAAGGTTGATGTTGAGCAACTCCCAAGATGAGTAGCTCCAAACTCCAATAGGTCTCTTTCTCCAAGGTTGCTTCAATGGCTAAAAGTGCTCAGGGGAGATTTCAGCAGCATAAGGATGAGATAATGGAAGGATGTGAAATGAGGAGCCCCTACCACCTTTTTATAGGTTTTGGTGGTGAGGAATACCATTTGTGGTTTTGTGGAAACCAATGGTATTGACCAACATAGTTTAGGTATTTTTCCCTCCTTTTTCCTTTTTTGAATAAAAATAATATTTTAATTCCCTTTTTAATATTTTTGGGAATTTGGACCCTTTTTGAGGGTTTTTTGTGATTTTCTTGGAAAAATAATCTTTTTTAATGGAAAAAGGGGTGTACTAAGGTCTTTTGGTGACCTTTTGTTGGTTTCAGAGGCTCAGATGGTGGAAAAGTGGACAAATGGGTCATGTGAGTAAGGGAATGAGCTAGTGAGCACTTTTTAGGTGTTAACAGATTGCCCCCTGATGTGTGAGGGCAGGAGCTCATCGTATGGCCGATAGACATCATAGTTCTTTTGTCCTTTTTCTGGGTTTTAGGGGAGAGAAGAGACCGGTTGGAGACTGGAGCCACGGCCCTTGGAAGCTGCAAAAACAAAAAATATTACATTGCCTCAATATGAATGAGGTATAATTTCTGATAAAGGACGAGGCGGGCATTCCCATGCTCGTATCAAGACATATACAAAACAATTAGTCCCAAGAAGGGGGATCTAATACGTAAAGAAATATACTGGTACATCATAATGGTCCAGAGGGGACATGATTGTGGGATATACTCATGATCATGGCTGATCTCAATAACTGATACACTGGAATAACTGTTGAACTGCTGAAACTGAAGGTGTCCAACATCTGTATGGACTCAATGACTGTGAGCCATCTCTAGGCAGTATTGTAACTGTATACTCAAGGGAGTATGGAACCTGGGTAAATCTGAATACTGTCGCCATGCGCAGCCCGGATATCTATAGAAAAAGTGTAACTGGTGTTATCCATAGGAAGACTCTCAAATGTGGAGGAGTCAGGAGGTATCCGGGGTCTTCGACTAATAACTGAACGGACTAATACCCTGTGCGAGTCTCAACGATGCGATCAAGGTGTTGAAGTCGAGCATGTGAGAAACAACCATTGGGAGAGGCACTGAGGATTCCTCTCGAAATGATTCGTAGGCACTCATCATAAATGGTAATGAGTCCAAGACACAGGGGCCTCTAGGTCTATCCTCTGGAATCAATGTGGTTGTCGTCGACAGAGGGAGACCAGCAACTAACAAGGCAATGATGTTTCCTTGCTGGGAGCGCGAGGTGTAAACTGAAGTGATGTAGTACTGCTGGTAGGACTGACATACTTGTGGGGATGGGAAATAACTGGGTCAAAAATGGGTAGACTCAAACTTCCTTTGTTCAGAGCAAGATGACGTGGTTGACCTGGCAGCGTAGGGAACTGACTTGTAGGTGTGGGGATCATCTTTTAGGGACTGAAGGGTATGTACTGACTCTGGGGGGGTGAAGCTGATGGTAGCTGTCGAGGGAGTTTTCGGGTGACATACTGCAGAATACTCTGAACAAAGGCGACCAGAATGGGGAAGCTGCTATGTGAGGAGATATGATCTGTCGTGGCGCCAAGAGGCACCCTTCTTCCTTCTTCGTAGTTTTAATGAGCTCCAAGAAGGGATAAAAGTGTGCTCTGAAATGGTACTGTCTTGTGGATTTTGTGAGCCCAGGACGGCGCATGCTCATGGTTGCTATCATGTTTAGAGAGTCTGAAAGCGGTAAGTGGACTCTATTGGTGTTCTTTTTCGTGGTTTAGTCTCCAAGGCCCAAAAAAGCATAAAATGATGCGGATGGAGAACTCTTCTAGCCGATGTGACTAGAGTATACCTTTTTCGTAATTAGTCTACGAGGTCCGGAAAAGGGGTAAACTTATACCAGGTAGACGCCCTTTCAGATACGTTTATCGAGCATGAAAGGAAGCAAGATTGCTCGGCGATCTTTTCATTGTTTTAGGAGTCAGAAAAGAGCTTAACAGAAACTCCCTAAGTGCCTTTTTCGTAAGAGGGGTTGCTCGGCCCGAAAAAGGGATAAAATTATACCGAACAAAAATGGATTGATGAGGGAGAGAAAAGGTCTCAAGCATCGTCATCTGTTTGGAAAACTGGATCCGGTGACATAAGGATTGTCGAAAACGGAGAACGGCCGATGTGGCACGCAAACCGAGGTGACGAGGGGGCGTGGAAAAAATGCCCGGAAAATCTAAAGGTGAGGGCGAGAAATGATCTCTAGCATCATCAAGAGCGTGGAAAACTGAATCCGGCGATATAAGACACATCGAAAACGGAGAACGGTCGATGTGGCACGCAAACCGAGGCGACGAGGGGGCGTGGAAAAAATGTCCAAAAAATCTAAAGGTGAGAGCGAGAAATGATCTCTAGCATCATCAAGAGTGCGGAAAACTGAATCCGGCGATATAAGACACATCGAAAACGGAGAACGGCCGATGTGGCACGCAAACCGAGGCCACGAGAGGGGCTAAAAATGGTCAAAAAATGACCCCGTTAAAAAGGGGAAACGGAAGGAACCTTTATGAAGTTCTTGCTGTGCTGATCCCAACGGTACCAACGGTTTGAGAAATGGACTTCGTATGACACCGTAATGGTTGTTTGAAATTTGTGGAATTTCTATAAATAGGACGTTGGGCCCAATATGACTTGTCATTGTCACGTGCGAGTTTGATAGAGCAGTCAGAGCTATTTCTCGATTTCTGGGAGATTTCACCGTTGGTTTTCGATTTAGCGAGTTGCAGGTAACTCTATTCGCCTTAACCTAGTCAATTATGTCTTTTTTATTTGGCGGTGGGCCCCCGAAGGCCGCGAAACTCCACGTTGACTCTCCAACGTGGAACCGCGCGGGTTTCGGCGCGGAACCCGCGATGAACCGCGCGGGTTTCAGGATCACAGTCGCGATGATCATCGCGACTGTGAGGTCGGAACCCGCGATGTTCATCGCGTGTTCATGGGTGACAGTCGCGATGTTCATCGCGACTGTCTGGACGAAACTCGCGATGTTCATCGCGAGTTTTTTCATGGAACCCGCGATGGTCATCGCGGCTTTTGTGGAAAAGCCGCGATGGTCATCGCGGCTTTTTGTGAAAAAGCCGCGATGGGATTTTTTTTCTAAAATTTTTATGCTGGGGCTAAAATTTTCTGTGTTTTCTTGGCAGGATGTTGCGGAGGGCTCAGTCCATATGGCGGGAGAGAGATATTGATGCCGAGATTGTGGCGAGGATCGAGAATGATGGGGGGGTGAGACAGACCCTAGCCATGAGCGGACTCTTGAAGTTCGCTCAGATACCTTATATCCGTTCAGTGAGGAGACTCCTGAACAAGCTCGTGCAGTGGTGGGTGCCGGCAGAGGGTGCCTTTATTATTGGTGGTGAGAGGTTGGAGATTACTCTCACTGATGTATATTTTTTGACCGGTTTGCCTCGCTTGGGTGAGGTGGGTGATATCTCTCCTAGGTTGCCTCCAGGCGTGGATATGGAGGACCTTTTACAGACCTTTTGTGGGGATGACGCTGCTTTGGTAAACAGCTCTATCAGTCTGAAGTTCCTACGTGAGTGGGATATGCGGGCCGTTGGTGCCTGTGTTCTGAGGGTTTTGGGTGCTGCTGCACCACATCGTATGTCTGGGGGGCAGACGGTGATGGTGGACTCCGTTCTACGGGGTACTTACTATGCTTGGGCTCAGATGTTCTTGGCCGGTGTCCGGAGAGATCTGGACAAGGCCGTGAGAGAGGGAGGTGAGTTCTGTTACGCCTCTTTTTTATGTTGTTTTTTCTTTGAGCGGGTGCCGACCTTACGGCCACACGTACCCGTTCGTGCTGGTCTTCCTAGCGAGCCTCGTATGATGAGGTGGGGGCAGATGATGCCCCGTGCTGGCGGTGGTATCCGTGGCTTCTTCACAGAGGATTTTTTCCAGCAGTGGGAGCAGATGCCACTGGTGATCGAGGACTATCCATACGCCGGCATGGACTACCGGGGAGACCCAGAGATGCCACGTGCCCCAGGACAGGCCTGGAGCTTAGACGGTATGTTTTTGTGCCTTATGTGATGTTTATACCATATGTATTATGATTGATCATGATGATATCTGTTGTATAGTATCTGATGGTTGTACTTGCTTTGTGCAGATATTGGTCCGGTACCACCACCTGACTATGTGGCTCGGCAGGGGCGGGCGATGGTGGTTGCTCGTCCCCCAGTACCTGTACGTCCTCCTCGTGGTGGAGGATATGGAGCCCGTGGGCGAGGGGTTGGCCCTCAGGACGATGCTATAGATGGTGTTCGACGGACTTTAGCCCGGATCGTAGCTAGACTTCCGGAGGATGGCTGGAGGGACCTTGATCGGGACATTTTGCAGGGATGTCTCAGTGCACCGCCTGAGTGGCAGTCACTGTTGTTGAGGGCAGCGGTGCTTGCTGCGAGACACGGGGGTGGTGGAGGAGATGCTCCGGCAGAGCCGGCACCGGGGAGGATACGTCTGAGGGGACGACCCAGCAGGGCCAGCCGAGCGGCGAGGACGACCCGGCTGGGCCAGCGGAGGTGGAGTCGGAGGAGGAGCCGGAGGAGGATCCTGAGGATCCGGAGGATCCTGATGATTAGACGTCATTGTACTTGCCCCCAAATGCTCATGAGCATATGGGGAAGCATTTTTTGTATGACAGATGTATTTTGTGTATATCGAGTGCTGAGGGCACTTATGACATGTGGACTATTTGGTTCGTATATATATGTGGATATATATTTTGGATATTTTGTTGTGTATGCACGTGGATGCACTTTGTCTTTTGTATATGCCCATGGAGGCACATGTTATGCACGTGGATGCAGTGTGTTTGTAGATTTATATATGCCCGTGGAGGCACATGCTATGCACATGGATGCATTATTTTGGTTTGTTTGTTTTTATGCCCGTGGAGGCACATGTTATGCACGTGGATGCAATATTGGTTTTTTGTATATGCCCGTGGAGGCACATGTTTTGCACCTGGATGCATGTTTGTTTATGGATATGACATGATGTGATTGGTGTGCCAGTCGAGGACACTGTTGGCCATATTATCTGCTACGCTATTGAGGTGTCTTGGGACATGTGTGAATGTAATGGATTCAAACTGTCTAACCATTTGTTTAGTGCGCAGGAATTTTCTAAACAGACAGGGATCGCGTACCTGGTAATCATTGTTGAGCTGGGAAACTAGGAGCTGTGAGTCCAAGAAAACGTTGAGGTGATGTATGCTCATCTGGAGAGCAGCGGCCAGGAGACCGGTCACGGCATCGTACTCAGCTTGATTATTGGTGGCGGCACCTAAACATACTCCATCAATGTGAATTAAATCATGTGAAGGGGAGTATATTACCCAAGCTGCGGAGGCGAGATTGGGAGACCAACGGCTTGCACCATCAGCGAAACCGATATGGCAGAGTGGAAGAGGCTCCATCTGTGGTCATGCAGGGAAAACAAATATTTAGGTTTTTGAAAATTTTTTGTGAACGAAAAAACGTGTGCCTATACTAAAAAATGGACGATGGTGTCCATGAGATTTTCTATGGGTAAAATCTTTTAAGGTACAACCCGTTGCGTGGGTTGCATAAGGTGTTGCCTTCTGAATCGGTCAGAATGTATGCCCCCTGCCTGAGGCAGGTGTGTATGATGTAGGGGCCTTGCCACATAGACACGAACTTTCCTTTGCCGGTTTTATCATGAGCTTGATCGTAAGCGAGGACAAGGTCTCCCTCCGAAAAGGTTCTTGGGTGGACGCGTTTGTCGTAACTTAGTTTCGATCGTTGTTTAGCAGCTTCCATGTTTTGAATGGCTGTGCGCCGATCTTCATCGGCCTGCTCTAGGAGCAGTAAACGTTGCTCGATCGGGGAGGTATCCGGTAGGAGCTCAACGGCGATGTGTAAAGCTGGGATCTGGCACTCAATAGGGAGGACAGATTCAACACCGTGAACTAAATGGAAAGGGGTAAAGCCGGTGGCGGTTTTGGTTGATGTGCGGTAAGCCCAGAGTGCTGGGAAAAGCATGTGATGCCAATTGGATTTGTGCTTGTCTACAGTGCGTTGGAGAATGGTCTTCAAGATTTTATTGATCGCTTCGACTTGGCCGTTTCCTTGGGGGTAGTAAGCGGAAGAGAAATGGTGTTCGAATTTCAACATGGTTGATAATTCCTTCCAGACGGCATCTTCGAAGTGAGAGCCGTGGTCAGAGACTAACTGTTGTGGTACTCCGAAACGAGCGATGACGTGGTTGAAGAAAAACCGCGCTGCAGTGTCGGCTTTGCAGTTATAGGTCGGCATGGCTTCTGCCCACTTGGTGAAATAATCTACGGCCACGATTATATGTTTGTGACCGCCGGCTGACGGGGGGTTGCAGTCGAGGAAATCTATGGCCCATTTGCAGAATGGTCCAACAGTGATAACTGGATGAAGGGGGGCAGGGGGGGTTCTTGCTTTGGGGGCAAAGAGCTGGCAGTTTTGGCAATGCTTGACTGCGGTGATGCAATCAGTAAACAATGATGGCCAAAAATAACTTGCCCGAATGATTTTCTGGGCGGTAGCCATGCCGGAGAAATGGCCTCCACAGGCACCCGCTATGACAATCATTGAGGACTTGTTCTGCCTCACTATGGGATAGGCAGCGGCGTAAGATAGTATCAACGCCGCGTCGGTAAAGTACATCTCCAATAAGTAGGTATCGGGGTGCGTGGTGTCGTATGCGACGGCGTCCATCACGATCGATGTGTGGTCGGAATTTTTGCGTACGAAGGTAAGTCAAAATGTCTCCGTACCAAGGGTCGTCCGACGAAATGACGAAGATCTGCTCGTCAATCAGGTCCGTATGGATAACGGGTGATGTCGAAGAGGACGGGAGATCTGTAATTAGGTGAGCAAGCGCGAGGGCTTTGGTGCTTTTGGGAGTCTTGAAAGTGAGGTCATATTCCTGGAGGATAATGACCCATTTAGCGACACGACCCTGCAGGAGCCTCCTGGTGAGGAGGTAGACCATGGGGTTGGAGTCGGCCACGACCGTGGTATGACTAAGCAAAATGTAGTGTCGTAGTTTTTGTACGGAAAAGACTACAGCTAGGGCTAATCTTTCCTCGTATGGGTAACGTAGCGGTGGGCCAGACAAGGTCTGGCTGACGTAATAAATTACATGCTCTTTGTGGGAAGCATCTTCTTGGACCAAAACTCCGGATACGGCATATTCGGATGCCGAGACGTAAAGGGTGAAGTCTTGGGAGAAATCCGGTGGGGATATCAAGGGGGCTTGTGTGAGAGCCTTCTTGAGGGCTTCAAATGCCGTGTCTGCTTGTTCGTCCCAAACAAAGGGTATGTGGGTACGAAGCAAGCGTAAGAACCCGTGGACTTTGGTGGCATAATCAGGGACAAAGCGCCTAAGAAAATTGGACCGCCCTTGCAAGCTCTGAAGCTGTCGAAGCGTGCGAGGAGGGGGGAGTTCTAAGATGGCTTTGACCTTCAGGGGGTCGACAGTGATCCCATCTTGGGAAACAATGAAACCCAACAACCGGCCCGCTGGGACGCAAAAGACACACTTGTGTGGGTTCAAGCGGATTTTATATTTGCGACAACGCAGGAAAACTTGCCGGAGGTCGTTAAGATGGTCTGATCGTTTTCGGGAACGCGCTGTGAGGTCGTCAAGATAGACCCGCAGGATATGGACCAAGTCGTGAAAGCAATAGGTCATGGCTCGCTGGAAAGTGGCACCAGCATTTTTAAGGCCAAATGGCATGACGCGATAGGCAAAGGTGCCCCATGGGGTGGTAAAGGCAGTCTTGTACTGATCCTCCTTGCGGATGTGGATCTGGTTATATCCGGAAAAACCGTCCATGAAGGATAGGACCTCATGGCCCGCACACTCATCAATGAGTTGGTCAATGAATGGCGTGGGGAAATTGTCTTTTGGACAAGCGTGGTTTAGATCGCGGAAATCAGTGCATACTCTAAGGGTGCCTTGTTTTTTGTTGACAGGAACGGGGTTCGACACCCATGTGGTGTACGGGATAGGGTAGATGAAACCTGCTTTTCGAATTTTTTCGACTTCAGCCTTAACAGCGGGGAGCTTGGCAGGGTGAATAGGTCGCTGTTTCTGACGAACAGGGGGTACTTCGGGCCATGTATCGATGTGGTGTTCAATAATGGCGGGGTCGAGACCAGGCATCTCGGTATAGGACCAGGCGAAGACATCGCGGAACTCCTGAAAGAGCTTTCTGTACGCCTGAGTTTCTGCTTGAGTGCAAGATGCGCCCAGCGAGATGAGCTCAGGTTTCCCTGGTGTTGTGGAAATGTCTATCTGGATAGTGGGGGAAATGTTGGACATGTTCCCTTCTTCAAAGGCATCTGGTGCTGGGATGGGGTCCTTTAACCAATCGACCTTAGCAGGTATGAAGTCTTTCGACTCGACTGATAGCTGGTCGGATGCGGTGGAGGTAGATGTCTCCGGTAGGAAGTACGAGCGATGATGCATGTCATCCCAAGGGTAGTCGGGTGCAGTGAGTGTCTCCAAAATCTGCTCGTCAGTACTGAAGTAATCAGACCATAAATCGAGGGGTTCTGGTTTGAAGGTTGTCGAAATCATATATATCGTATTGACTTCTTCTGACGAGGATGATGGTGGAGGGTGAATCTCCTCGATAAGGGGAGGAGAGATCTCTAAGTCGGCATTGTTTAACTCGTACAACGCTGCTCTATAGTCAGGTAGATCAGGGCAATGGTGAGAGTAGTGGCCGTAAACACTGCATATAGCACAAGGATGGTTAGTGCGCAGTGATTTGTCGCGAGGCTGTAGAGGTGGCTCTAATTTGACTACTGGGATTCCTATGTCATCGTCCAACATATTCATATGTTCTTGGAGTGCCGGTAAATGTGGGCATTGGTGAGTTGGATGGCCAATTTCATCGCATAATGAACATTTGGGGGGAGCTCGAAATACCGGTGGGGGTTTGGCTGCCTTAGGAGGTGGTATGGCAGTGTAGGGTTGTGGACCTCTGCCCCCAGTGGGCTTAGGCAGGAGAGGGGGATCGTTTGACGCCGAAGCAATCGTGAGACCGGGAGGAGGTTTCATTGACGACGAAGGAATATTGAGGTTAGGAGGGGGTGTCGTTGCCGACGAAGGGATCACGACGCCAGGAGGAGGCTGATTTGTGGTAACAATAGGTTGTACTGGTTGGAGGATGACGTCTGGTGTCGGTAATCGAACGGGAGGCGGAATATACCACACGGGTAATCCCAATGTTAGCCCGGGTAGGCTAAGGGTAGCCATAACCGGGGCGCTTACTACACCCGAAGGAGGAAATAGGAAGGGGATGGTGTGGATGGGTGTAACACCAATGTGACTGGGGATCAATGGTGGTTGACCGCCGGATGTTTGCGTATTCTGCGAAACAGTACAGAGATTTGCGACCTGGGTCTCCGGTGACGGTGGTGGGATGGCCTGGAATGTAGAGGTCATTGGTGTATCCGAATACAGTCCGGGTGCCACAGAAGACACAAAGGAGGTAACTGCACTAGAAGCGGGTTGTTCAATCATGGGGAGAACATTCTCCGGTGCTGCAGGGGCGTTGGGGTCATAGTAGGTGAGTTGGTCAATTTTGACCACGCGGCCCTCATGGGGGAACATCATGGTGCGGAAGACGGAGGAGGCGACCGCTTTCATGGCATACATGTAACTGCGGCCAAGTAAAAGGTTATAGTCCAGCTGGGCGTTAATGACCTCTATGTCGATGAGCACAGTCTTCCCACCTAA
The DNA here is from genome assembly GCA_027924585.1 of Larix kaempferi. NCBI lineage: Eukaryota > Viridiplantae > Streptophyta > Pinopsida > Pinales > Pinaceae > Larix > Larix kaempferi. The sequence continues at coordinate 36,708,997 of BSBM01000510.1, forward strand.
TTGGACGGGTACCTTGGGTAACAAACCTTGAGGTTGAGCTGACCGGCCGTCGTAGGCCCGCAATGCAGTGGTGGATTGCTGGAGAGCAGGGGAGCCCAACTTTTGCCAAACAAAAGTGGACATGACGCATGTGGAGGCACCCTCGTCGATGATACATCGATGGATGACAAGATTCCGAATAGAAACGGAAACTTGGACTGCTATGGTAGAAGGCAGCCGTGGTTCAGATTGGTCTAAATCAAAGGTCATCAAGTTCGAATCATTTGGGTCAATCGCCCCAATGGCGGAAAGTAAAGTCTTGCGCTGAGTAGGACAGGTTTTTAAGACTTCTAACGCAGACATGGCTGCGGGGGATTGAGCTAAGTCATCTACGATGTTGTAATTGGACGCAGCCCGTGCATTGGGGTTGTTGTTGATTCGGCGAAGGGGAAAGCGAGGTGCTTTAGAAGCGCCATCGAGTGGAAGCTGAGGTATACGCAATGTCTGATCAGTGGGATGAGCATTAGTATCCTTCTCAGCGGGGGGGGGCTTCAGTAGTCGGTCCGTATTGATTTCGACGGGTTTGGATATTGACGTCAGCGGTGGACATCATCAATAAGTGGTGGGTGCCTGAATCAAACATGGGTTGATCAGGAGCTGTGTAAGTTATTTGTTGTGGTTGCACGTTGCCCTGTTGGGGGGCTAACGGCTGGGTGTTTACCACTCCCTGTGTTGGAAAGGGGTTTTGGAGAACCAGAGGTTGTTGTGGAGGTGGTGGGGGGTTGGGTGGTGGCTGAGGAGCCGCCTGCCCTTGACGATGGGCGTCATTTGTCCATAGTTGTCGAGCTCGCTCGAGATGTGGGCAAGCGTGGGTATAGTGGCCATAGACACCGCAAATGGAACAAGGATGGTTTGTCCGTAAATTAGCATTTTTAGGTTGCTTAGGTGGCCGATCAGGATTCTGATGAGCGGGCGCCGCGTTATTGTTTTGCGGGGGCTGGGTAGGCTGTGGAGCTTGGTTGCGGTTTTGATTGTTTCCACGGTTGCGTCCTCTTCCGCGGTTGGGTTGTCCACCCTGGTTGCGTTGGTTATTTTGATATTGGGGCTGCTGTTGTTGTGCGTACACATGCCCTTGAGCATTGGGGGGATTCTGAGGAGCCGCAGGTGCGGGAGCAGGTTGCGGTGGATAGTATGCAGGTGGAGCTGGAGGTGGTCCAGTTGCCTGTTGGGGTTGTTGGTACCCCTGAGCTGGTGGAGGTGTGAGGTTAGCCGGTGCAACCGGTTGTGGGTAATGCATGGGCTGTTGTGGAAACTGCATGGGGTTTTGTACCGTAGGTTGAGCATAGTATGTAGGAGGTACATATGCTGATGGCGCTTGGCCATAACAATGTTGTGGACAAGAGGGTCCATGAACATGATGGGTCTGGTTTGTTGGAGCATAAGAAGTTGTCGCTCCGGAACTGGATGTAGCCCTAGAAAGGTCTGGGGCGGGCATGGTGCTCACCATACTGAAAGGTTTTGCTTGCGGTGTAATTTGGCCAATAATGCCATCAGCGGCATGGGATGCCCCCGGTGTGTCACCGCGTGCAGAGTCACCTCGTGGGGCGTCAGGTATGATGGTGTATAGGTAACCTGACTGGGCATAGATAAGGTCAAACTGTTGGGCCTTAAGGATGGCCTCCTCTTCAGACTGGGGTCTTTCGGATGCTACATCCTTCGCAATGAGAGGAAGGAGGGATTTAAGGAACCAGTCTAAAAAGATTCGGTCGTCTAATTTGATCTTGCATAGGCTTCGGAGCCGACGCCAATCATGGATATGGTCAGTGATGTGCGTGGCCGTGTTCTGTCTGCAAGACAGTAGGATTTCGATGCCCGCATCATAGCGGACCGGTAGCTGAAAGAACTGCAGGAAGGTCGAGGCAAGGGAGGTAAATGTGGAATGCGTCCCATGGGGTTGCTCGATATACCATTTGGCTGCAGAGCCAGTGAAGGTGCGCTGTAATAAACGGAGGCGGACAGAGTCGTCCACTATGGAGTTGGAGGAACACCATAAGTGGAAAGACATGATGTGGTTCTGGGGGTCTTCTCCGGCCTTTCCCTCAAACTTAGGGATGTCAGAGGGAAGCTTAGTTGGCATATGGGGCCAAGCAGGGTCATGCCTGATGGGGTCATTTGTGAGCCTAGCTAAATCTGGCAGGTTGAGACTTGCCATGTATGGTAGACTAGCGGATGTGGTGACCGGAACTGGGACCTGCCTAGCCATTGTGGTATGGTGTAGGGGTCCAGTAGCGCCTATAGGTATGCTAGGTATGGAGGGTATGTGCCCTCCAAAAGGTGTGGCCTGATATGGGTTAGCACTCCCAAGTGCAACTTGGGTTACACTTGGGTTAGGAATCGCACTAGGGATTCCTGGTATAGCACTACCGAGTGCAATATGGGTTACACTTGGGTTAGGAATCGCACTAGGGATTCCTGGGATAGCATTCCCAAGTGCAACAGGAGTTACACTTGGGTTAGGAATCGTACTAGGGATTCCTGGGATAGGGTTTGTGGAAACCGAAGGGGGTATGACCCCCATGTTGGGCATGCCCATGACAGGTGGTGGTCCTGTGTTAGGCATTCCTGAGTGTGGAGTGTTACCCATATTGGGCATACCCAAGGGGGTGGCTGTTGTCATGGATGGTATTCCCGCAGAAAGGTCTGCTGATGTCTGACCTATGGTTAATGTAAATTGTGGATCATCTGGTGTTCCAGACATAATTGTGGTTGGTGGTAACTCTGTGGGGTTTTCGGATTCTACCTCCAAATCAAAGGTGAAGTGGGGTATGTCAGAATCGGATGACCGTCTAGATGATCGACGATGTGTCGAATCAAGGGATAATGCTCTTCGTCCGTGACGTGGAGAGCCAAGTGGACTAAACTCTGGGAGTTCGCCCTGTAGACGACGAGAACGTCTAGAATTCTCAATGGTGAGAAAATGTTTTTTATGTAAAAATTTGTTTTAAGTATCAGGTGGTGATATATATGTAAAAGACTCAAAACCCTAATGCAACCAAGGGTGCAAAAAGGGGAGTGACAAAAAGAAGGCTCACAGGCCAAAAAATCAATCCTCAAAAAATGCACTTATTCTAGCAGCTGTGCTACAATAAGTGGAGGAATGCAACAACCGGTCAGAATACCAACATGCAAGCGGCTCCTAGAAAAAATAGGTGTAACTAGACTCAAAAGGTGGTAAAGATCATGCAAACACCTAATCTAAAAAGTATTGTGACTCAAACAGACGATATCCCCTGCAAGGTGATGAAATCCAAGTCAGACAATATGAATGTAGAGACAACGGCTAGATATCCCCCTACCGGGAGGGACACCGGGTAATCAATCCTAAAAAGACAGGCTACTAGGATACTCCGTTCATGACGCGTCGAGAAAAGGTAAATCTGCCGTTTGGTCCTTTGATCGCAATATCCCAATACAGGGATATCCCGAGAACTGCGAATGGTAGCCCTTCGGTTACTGAATGGGTTTCGGTATCCCACTCAGGCTTCCGGAACCATCCTCACGACTTCAACCCTCCTAGGGGAGAGGCCTTCCCACAAACCGGTTGTGACCGCGCCAAAAAGTACTAAGAGATTTTAGCTCCCTAATTGGACAACTTCTATGTCTCAGATGTATGAACTGAGGGGTGTTATTGGAACACCTATCCCCCCAATACTACCTAGCTACAAGAATTCTTTTCGTGTTCCCCAAGTGGGGTTAAGAGTGTGTTCAAATTAGGGTAAGTTTTAAGTCTTAGTTCAATTAAGTGATCGTGTGAGTGCACGTGAGGTGTTGTAAACTGAACTTGAAAAAATTAAATGCTTTAAGGGAAATTTTCAAAAAATAAAGGACTTTTCGAAAATACAAAGCAAATATTTAAGACTTTTTCACTAAAAAGGAATTTAAATGCTTTTCAAAAAATAACTCAAAAAATAAAGGATTTCTTGGATTTATGAAAGCAAATAATAGACTTCTTTTTAAAAGAAATAAATGGATTTCTTCGTTTCAATAAAAAATTGCTAAGGGCAAGATTCTAAAGAAGTAAACACGAAAAAATTTGAATCTAGATAAAGAATGCAAAATGAGTCTTTCTTTCACTTTCTTGAAAATTTTTAAAAAGATTTCTAGGTATGCACTTTTTAAATAGTAAATTTTTTTTTAAATCTGTAAACTATGCAGAATTTAGTACTGTAAAAAATGTGCTATGGGCAGAAAGTACAGTAAAAAATATTTTTCAAAATCGGGATGGCCGAATGAAAAAATTCAGCCGCGCGGGTTTTGGACGAACAGCCGCGATGGGCCGCGCGGGTTTTGGCCGAACAGTCGCGATGGACCGCGCGGGTTTTGGACGCACAGCCGCGATGGACCGCGCAGGTTTTGGGCGCACAGTCGCGATGGACCGCGCAGGCTTTGGGCGCACAGTCGCGATGGACCGCGCAGGTTTTGGGCGCACAGTCGCGATGGACCGCGCAGGTTTTGGGCGCACAGTCGCGATGGACCGCGCAGGTTTTGGGCGCACAGTCGCGATGGACAGCGTGGAAAAAGGCCGCGAAGCCGCGGTGTGCAGCGCGGAAAAACACAGAAAAGTCGCGATGGACCGCGCGACTGTCTGGAAAAAGGCCGCGATGGACCGCGCGGAAAACTGCAGAAAAGTCGCGATGGACCGCGCGACTGTCTGGCAAAAAGCCGCGAGGCGGAAGCCGTGCACGGAAACCGAGAAACGACCGCGAAAATTTAAAATTTAGGGCTGTTTTTTGGGGCCAAATCTCAGAACAGCAATGGATCTGCTGTCTAAGATGGCAGATCTATGGATCTAATGGTTAAAAACTCATAAAAACTAAGATTTAATGGCAAAGCTAGAGATCTAAAGTTCAAACCAAAGCGGAGTCGCCAAAACTGTTGGCTCGGTTTTGCAACCAAGCTTAGTGCTATGGGCACCTACTAACTAGTAGTAGCAGTTTCAATAGAAATAAAAACAATAAAGTAAATAAACAATACTTTTCATGGATCTAAACAAGAATCTAAGCAAATAATGTAAACATTTCAAAATCAAGAACAAGAAACATAATAAATAATTTTTTGTATTGAAAAAGTGGGAGGCAAGCAAGTGCTTGCGATATTACCTTCAATGGTGAAGGTTGATGTTGAGCAACTCCCAAGATGAGTAGCTCCAAACTCCAATAGGTCTCTTTCTCCAAGGTTGCTTCAATGGCTAAAAGTGCTCAGGGGAGATTTCAGCAGCATAAGGATGAGATAATGGAAGGATGTGAAATGAGGAGCCCCTACCACCTTTTTATAGGTTTTGGTGGTGAGGAATACCATTTGTGGTTTTGTGGAAACCAATGGTATTGACCAACATAGTTTAGGTATTTTTCCCTCCTTTTTCCTTTTTTGAATAAAAATAATATTTTAATTCCCTTTTTAATATTTTTGGGAATTTGGACCCTTTTTGAGGGTTTTTTGTGATTTTCTTGGAAAAATAATCTTTTTTAATGGAAAAAGGGGGTGTACTAAGGTCTTTTGGTGACCTTTTGTTGGTTTCAGAGGCTCAGATGGTGGAAAAGTGGACAAATGGGTCATGTGAGTAAGGGAATGAGCTAGTGAGCACTTTTTAGGTGTTAACAACTCTTCTATAAAATCTAATGACTGAGATGTAATGAGGGGTGAGTTTAGTCTAAGAAGCTTGAAGGAGATAAAGGGAATCAAAAGCATGTATGAGTTTTATAAGCCGGAGGGCATTCTGTTATGTAAATATTTCTGACTTGAAGATTCTAGAGAACTATCTTATCAGATTGTAACTTCTGTGTTTCCATATGATTTTTCCATTCTACTTGAATAAATTTTGACATTGAGTATCAATGGCTAGTCATAAATAATAGTTTCATGATCAGTGATGTTTTTGCTATGACTGCATGTTATTTGTGAGCTTTGTTCAGGTACCCTTTTTATCCATTTTGCAGAGAGTCTCTCAGTCTAGTGGATATTCTACCTTTTGTTACCCCCACCATCTTGTATCCATCATCACATATCTCTTCATCTGATGTGAAGTTCAATGGCCTTCAAACTGCAGGGTGTTTTTGACTCCATTTCCCAATGGTACTACACTATCTATAGTTAATTTGATGCCTTTCCCTTTCTTGATTTAGTCTATCTGATCCACCACATTCCAACCAAATTATTTCAACTTAAGATGTGCTAGCCATGCCCTCTCAGCAGTCGGAGTGCATCTTTTAGCACTAACACCCTTCTTTGTGGGTTTCGTATTTCAATTGCTTGCAATTTCTGCTTTTCATATTGTCAAGGGCTCATTTTTCATGTATAAATTATACATTTTCTGGCTATTCAGCTATCTTGTCCATGCTCTATTTGTCTGCCAGTGACCTGCAGAAATGAAAAAGTGTTTGGAGATTAGGTTGTTACCTGCACCCATTCGTGTTCAGCCTGCATGACCATCTTTCACGATGGCCTCATTTACCTACTCTAGGAGCTTCTAAAAAATAGAATATAAGCATGTTTCGTCCTTCATTGGCTTTGGCCTGTTTGGTTAGAATATGTGCTGATCTATGGTATAAAAGTGCTGACTTTAAATCCTTCCTAGAATTCATGGTACTTCCTTCAACCCTATATTCTATCAAAATGTTCTCTAGTGGTTACCATAGTTCAGGATCAATTCCTAGGTGATGGTGACATCTCAATTAGAACTACAGGGCTTGAACCGTTTGATTTATGTCAAATAAGTCAGATCATATATAAATGCATTTAGTGGAGACAATATAGGAAGGTATAAGAAACTTCATTAGGCTTAATGATAGAGCTTCATAAGTTAGATCCGGCTCTGAGTTTGATTCCTAGCTTCTCTAGTTTTAGAGCAGTCAATCGACTAGTGACAGGTCCCCAGCTTGATTCCTAGCCTCCCTAATTTTCAACATCCACGATGATCTTGAGTCTTGACCCGAATGTCTATCATATAAGCTAATTCTCAATCCTTGTTAAATGTTGGATTTAAGGTAGTCATGCACACCTTTTGGATTTACTTTAAGGGTTCCCTTCATGGAAGGGCATGCAGCTCACTGGTAGATCAACTCATTGGCTGCAGCTGAGTACTAGGTTCCGGGTTTGATGCTGACACTTTCTAGTTTTGGATTTCCCTAGGTAGTTTTAAACCCCTATGTGTATTGTGCAAGCTATTGCCCAACCATGTTTCACTATTGGAATCTAATAAGCATTTGTTTTGAAATGAAAACCCAGCTCGAAATGAAAAATCCGATGCAAGAATCAAAATTTATGCCTGCTTCCTTGAAAATAATGTTGAATTTCAATTAATCTCAAAGTGGACAACTGTGATATATGATCATTTGATATAATTTATAGTTACTGAAAGGCTTGGTACTTTTGACACCTAGATTTTGTTATTCCGATTTGGTACTTCTATTTGTGTGTTATTGCCTGGTATCTCATATGTGTTTAACTTCTGTGTTTTTAATTTTTTACTTTTTAACCTGTATTTTTTCAGGACTCATGTACATATACCAGTTGTAACTGGAAATGTGCTTTTTTATGATATACTACATTGGCTTCAAAGATGGTTACTTATTGTATCACTAAAGAATATACCTTCAGCATGATAATTATGTATGTTGGCAATGTAGAATTGATGCATTTTTCATGGAATTGCTTGTGACAAACTAGATAGAAGATACTATTGTAGTCACAACTATTGGTTGATGGATCAGGTGTTATTGATAATTAGTTGTAGATGCTTGTGTTTGTTAGTAGCATTTTGAATGCTTTCTAGCTAACATTCACAGATTAATTATGGAAGTTCTATTTTGGTAAGTAAAAAGGGGGGACTTCAAATTTGCAGATGCAAAATAAGTTCATAAAATTGGATGGCCATTCCCTGTACCTAAATGCTCTTACATTCTGGTCTTAAAAGAAATGTCATTGAATTTTCAGTCCATCTATTCCCATCTTATTAATTTTTTTCTAGTTGTCACATTAGGTAAGTCACGGTGAAGCATAACAATGTTGTTCCCAATGGGAATTTTAAGAAACATTGGCAAAATTATGTGAAGACATGGTTCAACCAACCTGCACGCAAGCAGAGGAGACGTATTGGTAATGACACAGAACATGCTTTTTTGTCTCTTTTCAAAATGTTGTTGATTATGAATAATATTGTTTGTTCAACATGGTAATTGTCTCTTCAATAGTTATTGCTTACTTGTGTTTTTTACCATCTTGTGCAACATGTCAAAAAAAAGGCTGTAAAGATTTTTCCATGCCGCACTGCTGGTCCCCTTCGACCAATTGTACATGGACAAACCCAAAAATACAACATGAAAGTTTGTGCAGGGAGAGGATTTTCACTTCAAGAGCTTAAGGTGAGATTATAGTTTCAATATTTGATTGTATTGTTAATAGATTAAAAGTTTGTGTTTTATTTTAACATCTTCTTTGTTAAGCTTTCTAGAGGAAGTTGACTTGTTTAAACTTTGATTAGACACTACATTATCTCTTCTATTATTTTACATCATTGATTTCACTCTGCTATTTTTGAAGTGTTTCTTTGTTATTTTTAATGACATATTTTCATTCATCTTTAACATAATGAGTGGAATGAGTTAGATGGAGATTGCTTCTTGAAATAAATTGTCTTTTTGTTGATAACCTTGTAGGTAAAGTAAGTTATCATAATGTATTTTGGAAAAGGTTAGGATATGATGCATCCAACATTGTACCATAAGATGGCTTGTTTTTTTGGTGATAAATCTTGGTAGAATAAGGTATAAAAGTGTGTTTTGCCGGAAGTTTAGAATAGGATGCATCCAGCATTGTGTCATACATGGTTTATTTGTTCCTCTTCTTAAACAGTTTTCTTTGTATATGGATAGTTATTATTGTTTGCTTTTTAAGTGAAATGTTAGCATTTTTGAAGTTCTGCAAGCTTATTTTCTATCTTTTACTTTACCCCCTTTTCATAATTGACTTTTAAATATATGTTGTCATATGTTTGCATTGAGGTTGGTTTGCTTTGCTCAGTTATGTAAACAACACCATTGTAGCAATATTCATTGTCTTGATTAGGAAGGGCATTGTGAGGGTACAGTCACGTGAACTTATATACCTTCTTTAGAAAAATGTTGATTTACATGGGAAGTATCTCAGGTGAAGGTATTAGGAAGTAATTACTTCACAAAATCTGGTAAAGAAAACTTACAATATTAGAAATAATTTGATAAGTTTTCTATCATTTTGTTCCTATTTGCTTGCACAGTCTAGATTTGGTTAAAGTTTTATAAATTGGCCATGGAATGTGTAAAATTTAGTTGTTTTCTTAGAGGATATAATAAATATACACTTTCAACCATCTGTTTTTTGTCTTTTGGAAGAGACAACTTTTATGGAATTTAAAACTTGTATAATCTCATAATGTGATGTCAAGTTTAGTTGATTCTCCAAATCTGTTCTCGAGTATATTCCCAAGAAACATACACCCCTTGTGGCTAATTAGCTTGAAAATAATATTTTGGTTGTCAATTCATGGAGCACAAATCATAAAGAGACACACATAACTGGAAAATATTGTTAGAAACATGAAAGCGTTTGTCTACATCTAAATGCTATGGTTAGATCTAAAATTGTCTTCTTTTCGATTAAATTTTATTGTGTAGACGGATCAAATGCTTAACAATTGAAATGATTTTAGAGAAACTTAAAGGAAAAACAATGTTATGTGGGGATGCATCCCCATCACACCCTATGCATATGGGTTAGGGAGATGGAGGAAATGTCTCACAACATCCTTGTCTATAGGGGGATGGTATGGAAACATTCCTAGGATGGCCCCAGTCAAGCAGTTGTCTCAAGCATGTTCCCTACTAATAAGGATGCTTGGAATTCCCCCGATCCCCATGGTGGCAAGCTACCCACAACAAACTACCAGTCTTCGGTCATTAAAAAAATATTGGCATCTAAATGATTTTGGTATAAACTTGCCCATCAAATTATTGGCTAATGAGATGATGGTTGTTGTTTCAGACACTTTTTTATTTATATATGCAATAGACCCAATTACTATAATTATATTTAATAATTATTAGATAGGTTTGTGTCCATTAGAATTGCCGTTTCCCTTATGTCTTATAAATACAATAGTCTTCTTGACTGCATGCCATCTCTTGTATCTCTTACATTTATTGTATACTTATTTGTCCTTTTGGACTATATCGACTTGTCCCTTTTCCTATGAAAGCCTATGGAATCCATTGACTGCTACAAGGTATGTCACAAAGACCAAGTTTGATTCCTGTTTTTTGGCCATTTCTACTAGTCGAAATAAAAATTATTGGCGGGTGGCCACAATTTTTAGATATCAATATAGGAGAGGGTTGTGAAATCACCATTTCCCACCTATATAAGAAATATTAACAGTGTCACTGCCTATACAAAATATCGTTTCCCAAATAATATAAAGTCTATTCTAGTTAATTGAATAGGATTTTTTGGTTGGAATATTGGAAGTATGATTACAAATCTTAAATGAGTCATCTGAAGTATGTTCTATTGAATAGGATTGTTTGGTTGGAATATTAGAAGTAAGACTAAAAATATTAAATGAGTCATCATCAGCATGGAGATGTCCTTATTTTATATGATCTCAAGGAAGCATGCAATGCCATTCATTAAAGATGATTATTAATATATTCTAACTTCCGTCTTTTGCTCAACTTTGTAGGCTTTTATTTGCTCTACCTTGCATTGAAAATTTTGGTTGGGAATCTATCTTTTACATTTTTGGCCTACTTGGTCTCATTTGGTAAGGACTCATTTCCTTTGTACATATATTTTAAGTATTCCAAATTTACTAGTTCAAGTTTTGGTCCTTTGAAGTTAAGATGGACATCCAAATATGATTGAAACTATCTGAAGGTTGTGTAATATGTTCATGGAACCTGGGAGAAACATGCACCTGTTTTCATTTTACAGGGGATGGTGGTTTGACCCACATTGGAGGAAGATGAGTTTGGTACACCATTTTCTCATCCTTTGCTTCTATATAAACTAAAATTCTCCTTTCCATGGCATAATCCACCATTATCTTCAAGTTACTTATGAATTTTTAGTCAAATTTAGATATCTTGGCATGACTCTAGATGACTTGGTAGATAGTTTAACAATGGATGCATGCTTTTCATTCCTATAAATTTCTGGGATTTTTGCATTTTGCATCTTCAATTGCTTTTATTAAGTGCAAAAATATATTTGCACTTAATAAATGTAGTTGAAAGACTTGAATGACTAGTACAAGGTAAGTCATTATGAAACTATGGTAACTTGGTAATCATTATTTTGTATGCTTGAATGATGCAAAATTTGTTTGAATATCATCATTGTCAAGAAATAATAACTTCTTAAAGGGTGTTAGCTCAATGGTAGAGCACCTGCTTAATTATAGGCAGGAGATTGGTGGTTCGATTCCTCTGTACCCTATCATAAATTAGTGACTAAGAAAATGACTAAATTCGCATATATATGACTATTAGTAGCTAATTTCCAGTATCTTATAGCGCGACTAACGTTTAGTCGTATTTAGCTTAGTCATTAATATGTTATCATCTAGTAGTTTATTTAGTCGTATATTTGGTCATTAATTGTGACAATCAATGACTAAATCAGTGAGTATCAATGACTTAATCAGTGACTATCAATGACTAAATCAATGACTAATAAGTCAACCAATTAATGACTAGTGAAATACGACTAGAGATAAGATAGTGGAAATCAGGTACTATTAGTCACCGACTAAAAAATAGTCGTTTATAGTCGAATTTTAGTCATTAATTTCTCATTTTGTACTAGTGAAGAGTGCCCCCATAGAGATGAAGTTCAAAATTTTCTCAAGGGAAAACCCACACCCATAGTTCTCAATGATCCCTTCCTTGCTCAAAATCAGTAGTTGATCGCTCACACTTCTTCTTCCCAAGAAGAAGCATCAACCACCGCACATGTTCTCATGGTACGTAATGAGACTATCAACCTGAACACCCGTTCTCGTTCGTATGACTCTGTTCCATACAAAGAACCTATTGGAAGTAATGTTGAAAAAGCTTCCACTTCGGTGCCCGACGTCACTGTACCGGCTGCTCCTCTCACCACTGAGAAGCCCTCTCTCAAGTCAGTATTGCATCCACCCAAGAGCACGATTAGAAAATCAATTTTCAATCCTAATGCTCGGGCTGCTCAAAACTACAACATTGTAGAGGACCTAGCACAAGCTCCTTGTGCTATGTCAACGCTCAAGGTCTTGCAAAATTATCTGAATCAGCGCAAGACTCTCCTCGTTGCCATCGGCTCCGTTGACCTGGATTCATCAAATACCATTATCTTCCAGCTGGAATACTTCAAACTAAGGCTCTCCCATCAATTGGCATTTCAAGTTGCTACAAACATTGCTGGGAAGATAATCCATCATCGTTTTGGATGAAGGATCCTCTATGTCAGTCATGTCGATCGCATGTTGGAGAGCCATTGGCTCTCCCAAGTTGAACCATTCTCCTACCACTTTGAGAGCCTTCGATGGACGTGGCTTTCAACCTCATGGGTTGTTACAAGCTTTACCAGTCGAGCTGGGGGGAAAGACTGTAACCCTTAACGTGGAAGTGGTCGCTACCTCATTAGATTATAACATTCTGCTTGGTCGTAACTAGTTTTACGCCATGACTGCAGTCGCATCATCTGTCTTCCGCATAGTACAATTCCCCCATCAAGGATGAATTGTCATAGTCGACCAACTGGATTTCTGCACACCTAACACCACTGCTCATCCGAGCGATAACGTTCCTTCGATTGGACAATCTTTGAAAAAGTATGAGAGTGTGGGGGTCGGACTCCTTAAGGATTCATCCCTTATGGGCATCTTTCCTACTTCAGATCCCCCAAACCATGTTGCCACAGTGAACATGATCTCCTCGTAGATTTCATCTACCCCTAAGTCCACCGATTCATGGCTTGTACCTAATGAAGCCACCACACATCTAATTGGAGACACCATGCCTCTATCACCCGCTGAACTCATGTATGAGGCTATCCAATCAGTGTCGGAGGACCACTTAGTTGTGGCCTTCACCTCCTGTTCTCTACAATGGACATCATCCGATCCTCTGCTACAGAATTTTCATTTTGACGAGTCCATTATGGAAATCATGAGTGCAGATGATCCTCCGTGGGAAGACCTCCATCATCATTCATCTTTCCATCCCACGTTAGATACGGTGGAGAATAACATTCACACCATCTTTACACCGGATATCTACTTTGGGTCTCAGTCCTCGATACTTATGTGTCGAACGGACTCCAAAGGAAACTTAGCCAACATCGAACCCACCACCTCGATAGACATTTCGATTACTCCTGGTGTAGTGGAACACATTCATTTAGGCCAAAAATGTTCCCCTAAAGAAGTCATTAGCGCCATGGCCTTATTCAAGCGATTCTGAGACGTGTTCGCTTGGACCTACGAGGAGATTCCTGGGATAGACCCCTCCATTGTTTTACATGAGATTAAAACCTATCCCGACGTCAATCCTGTCCACCAAAAGCTGCGACCAGCACACCCTCAAAAGACTGCGGCAATCAAGGCAGAGATTGAAAAACTCTTGAAGGCTGGCTTCATCTATCCTGTCCCATTGACAGAATGGGTGTCAAACGTCATCCCTGTTACCAAAAAAAAGGTACCATTCATGTCTGTGTCGACTATCGGGGTCTCAACAAAGCTTGTCCCAAGGACAACTACCCGACTCCCTTTATTGACCATATTATCGACAATTGTGCTGGAAGTGTCATTTTTTCATTTATGGATGGCTTTTCCATATACAACCAAATTGAGATCCACCCCGTTGACCAACACAAGACTGCGTTCATCTGCCCTTGGGTAACGTTTGCGTATCATAAAATTCCGTTTGGTCTTAAAAATGTTGGTGCCACATTCCAGCAGTCCATGTCGTATTCCTTCCATGATGTGAAGGACTTTGTGGAGCCCTATTTGGATGACCTCCCTGCCCACTCGAAGCAGCGTGAGTTCCACTTAGATCATCTGACGGCCATTTTCCTCATATGCAGATGATACAATATCCGTCTGAATCCTCATAAGTTTATTTTTTGTGTCGATTCTAGACGCCTCTTAGTATTTATCATCTCGAAAGATGGGATCCGCATTGATCCCTTAAATGTGGAATCCATTATCACACTCCCACCTCCAACTAATATTACAGAATTTCAGAGTCTTCAGGACGTGCGACTTATTTAAGGCGTTTTGTTTGTAATTTCACGCAAAAGACGCAGGGCTACATGAGATTGATGAAGAAAGACATCCCGTTCATTTGGGATGATCAAACTCAACAATCTTTTGATAGTTTGAAACATGCCATCACGCATGCCCCTGTGCTCCAACCCCCAAATTACTATCGAGATTACATTTTATATCTCGCCGCTTCTGACACCACTATCGCCATGGTTTTGGTATAGGAAGACCAGAACACCCAAGAACATGTGATATACTATGCTAGTAAAGGTATTATTGACATTGAAACTCGCTATTCACATGTTGAGAAGCTTGCTCTCGTGGCAGTCATCGTCGTGCAGAAGTTTTGTCATTACATTTTGCTTCACACCACCACCATCATCGTTCATTCAAACCCCATGTACCACATTCTGACTCGTCAGGTACTTGGGGGCAAGTATTCACGTTGGATTGTGATACTGCAAGAATTTGATCTTCTTTTCAAAAAACCCAAGTCTAAAAAGTCTTTCGTGTTTGTTGAGCTCATCTGCGACCTCCCCCGTACTGACATAGAATCTGATCCCAATGAATCTTTTCCAGATGAGTCATTGTTTCTCATTAGTACGTCTGATCCGTGGTATGGAGATATCACATTGTATCTTCAAACCCAATGTTTCATCCCTGAAATGTCTCGCGACGACCGTCGTCGAATACGCCACAATGCGAAGTATTATCTGATTATTAGTGATACTTCGTACTGTTGTGGTATTGATTCTATCCTTAGACGTTTTCTGACTCATGATGAGGCTGAACACGTTCTGAATGACTGTCATGCTAGGGTGTGTGGCGGTCACCTCTCTAGGATGGATACATCCTAGAAGATTCTTCGAACTGGATATTATTGGTCGTCTATCTTCAAAGATTGTATCGAGGCCGTAAAAAAATGTCCTCCGTGTCAACATTTTCATACGAAAAAGCGCACCCATCCCGCTCCGTTACACCCGGTTATTGCCATTGGCCCCTTTGCTAAATGGGGCATCTATTTCATGCATTGTAAGCCTACCTCGGCTGGGGGGCATAGTTATGCCATTGTAGCTGTGGACTACTTTACAAGGTGGGCCAAGGCAATGCCTACATACACAAACAATGGCAAGACTGCCACACTCTTCATGTTTAACCATGTAATAGCATGGTTTCGAGTTCCTCAAGCGATAGTTACCGACCATGTTTCTCACTTTATGAACCATATGGTTGACGAGTTGAGCGATACATTGGGTTTTCTCCATTAAAACTCAACACCATACTACCCACAGTCGAACGGACAGATCGAGGCCATTAACAAGGTCTTGAAAACTATGGTGGGTATGCACAAGGCCAATTGGCATCCAACGTATGATGGGTACGCACAAGGCCAATTGGAATAATATGCTCTTCTCCATGCTTTGGGATTATCAAACCTCCATTAAAACCACCACTAGATTTACTCCCTTCCAACTAGTGTATGGATCGGAGGCGGTCCTTCCCATTGAGTGTGAGATTCTGTCTCTCAAGCTTGCCATCGAACTTCTCCTTAACACTACTACCGAGGAGGAATGTTTCCTCTACCTAGCTAAGATTGACGAGACTCACCGAGATGCCTCTCTTGCCAACAAGGCTCATAAGAAATGCATCAAAGCGCAGTAAGAAAAGTCAGTAGAACCTCGCACCTATAGCGAGGGATATTTGGTCCTCACATATGACCAAAAACATGATAAGCTGGGGGTAGGAAATTTTGAGTCCATGTGGCATGGACCTTACATAGTGAAACGCATCTTACAGAAGGGAGCTTATGAGCTTGAAGACTATGACGGGATATCTTTGGGAGAGCCTTGTAATGGGCTCTACTTGAAGAGGTACTATGCCTGAGTCTTTCATGCATGAGTACTTTTGTATATACTGTACATGGCGTGTGTGTGTTTTTGTGTGGTGTGACGCTTTGACTTTTTGAGTGTTTAGGTCTTGTTTCATTTCTTATACCATGTTTTGTCTATGTGTGCAGATGGCAATGTTCTATGGATTCACGGGCGGCGCCAGCTGGCATACCCGTAAGCTTGCTTCGGCAACCTCGGTACTCTATTCACCTACTGGCGAGCTCATTAGCTCAGGAGGAATGTGTCTAGGTTTCGCAACCAACAATGATGTAGAATATCAAGCAGTCATTGGAACCCTAACTGACGCCATTTATTTGGGTATGGAACACATTGTCATCCACCTAGATTCTCAACTAGTGGTCTCTCATCTTAACTGAGTCTATGCCATCCGTGATCCTACCTTACTCTGTCTCTATCGACGAGTCCATCTTTTGGAAAGGTCCTTCGAGTCCATTCAGTACCTGCAAATTCCACGAGACGTTAACATAGTTGCCAACTCCATAGCCAACTTCATCTTAGATTGGGACATTGCACACACATAAGCATATTCATGAACTGTTAAAAGTAGACATAACATGTAAATAACCCATTTTATAAGAAAACAATAAACAAGACCACGCCATTCATCCATTTAAAACACACAATGTATAAACCACCAGAATGTCTGCATATATATATATATATCATTAGAAAAGTAGTGCTGGTACAAAATATAAAGCACGACGACTTTTATTGAGTCTCTACAAAATCTGAAGCCTCGCAACTTTCAATAGTACAAAAAAATCTGAGGCCTCTGATCTCTTGGTACATCCATGATAACAAAAATAGGCCTAGCGCCTGGCCCGTACACCCCTAAGTCTAACAGCTCGAACCTGCTGAGTGTGGAAACAGTCAACTGCTCACGCAACCTTGCGAAGCAACACATTGAAGCGCACAGTTTCTCCAACCGTATACACCTGCATGGGTCGTGGTACCTCATCTACCGTCGGCTCGGGAATGTCTAACGTCAACCCACTCAGGTTCGCGTAGACTCCATCCATCTCTGCGATGGCAGGATGTATGGCTGGAGCCATGACTACTCCCTCTCCTCTTTCTCTCCTCGCAAGAAGAGAGACCCCTATTGGTCATACGGGGCCCACATCTGCACACACATGTTGTTATCCCTTCAACACTATAACAAAAAATCATAAATGCACAAAATTAAAAATTATCCTCCCTTATTCTTTTAGTTTTCCTTTTGTAGTGAAATCTCAAATGTCTTTGATGTTGTTCATTACCTTGACTGCATTGTTTATGTGCAGACCTGAATTTACCAAACCATACTTCTTTGTAGGTCCTTTGCTTTGTTTGGGTCTAAAAGTAGGTTTCGTACTCTTTTCCCAATGGTTGGCATGCTTACATCAATAAGAATATGAAAGTCATATTGGTTGCTTTTACTGTTTCAATAAGGAAAGCTGAAAGTTCTTTGCATTTGCTTTGATAGTAGGTTACTTTCAATTTCAGTTTTTGTTTCTCACCTTTGGAAAGCATGAATAAATTTTGATTTATTTTCTGAGTAGATTACCTTGCAAGTGGCTTAAAATATTTAAGAGTGCTTTGCATCAAAAAGAAGAAATTTTTCTTTTGCATACTTATTTGTTTGAGTAGCTGCATTCTTAGGTTTTGAGTTTAATTTTGTACATTTAGACTTTATTTTTACCCTTTTTTGCATTCGAAAGACTAAAAATTGCATTTGCATATGCATTCTCGATCGTATCTTTAAGACATGCATTGAAAAGAAAATATTTGTTTAGTGGTAAGCATTTCATTTCAGTATTCTATCTCTATTATAACCACTCTCACACACCCACTACCTTTTTGAGTAAGCAAGTAACCTTTAAAATGAACCCTAATAAAATGTACTAGCAACATTTTCTTTTCTACGTTACACTTTTCACCAACTAGTTTTGGTTAGGATCTTGGGTTTAAAACACCTTAAACCACCCAAGATCACACATTACGCAAAAATCATAGTTCGACTATCACAGGTAAACCCACGCCATTCCAAACTTGCCTGGGATCTATGCAGTAGGTCTTGTGAGATCAGATTGTTTGGAATAAACCTCCTACTTTCTGTTTCGAGCATATACCAGGATTGGATCGCGTTTGGGGACTCTTTTGAGTTTCGGGCTCAATTACCCTGCTCACGCCTTCTGATTCGACCAGAGACTGTTCCTTAAGGAGTTTTCGGTGTGGTGGTATCCTTAGGATCTGACCATAGGATCATACACAGGTGACAGCGGAGGGTTATATCTGTTGTACCTAGGACAAACGTGGGAGGAAATCCCTTACAGATCTTTGGGAGGACGGTTAGGTGATTCCAGCGCTTGCACCCTTAGTCATTGTATTGTGGACCCCGGGTAACTATTCTTCATCCTTCGTTGATCTATTATGGGCCCTCATCATCCCAGACTCTTCTCCGGAAGGCATCTGTTTGCTTGGTTTGATTTACCTAGGACTTGTTTTAGTGGTGTTCTCTTTGTGCTACTTATCTTAGTTTGCCTTAGAGAACTTCTTGCTCATTTGAGCAGGAAACTATGTCTAGCATCCCGACGAGCGCCAATCAAGGTACCCCTGTTCCAGGGAATCCTTGTGCTATTCCATTCATTGGAAACATTTGTACTCCCTTAATAGCTACCCTAAATCTTCCTGGATTCACTATAGGGCTGTCGGTTTGGTTATTCTCCACTCCGAATGCCTTGCATGCTCCTGACGCTTCTTTTGTGAGCACCTCAAATCAAGAGCATCATAACCCTGTTCCTTCTTTGCCAGTAGCATCTTCTCTTCCTCCTTCTACCTCATGTGGCGAAAGTAGCAATACTTGTAACCAGCAGTCTAAAATGAATAGACGGTGGAAGAATAGGAAGAAGATGCCAAAATAAGGGGGCAGCAACCCAGCCTCTGGAAATAATGCTGGGGTAAAGCACCCTACCTCTGTAAATCATGCATGGGGAACCTACCCAGCCTCTAGAGGTCATGCTGGGAGAAAACGTTTAGTCACTGAAAATCACACTGAAAGTTTGTCTTCAACCACTGTTAGTCATGTTGAGGACATGTCATTGATCACTGCTAGTCATATTAATGACAAGTCACCAGTTCCTGTGAGTCATCCTGGAGACACCAAATCAGCCACTGCAAGTCATTCTGAGGGAGTTGACATTGTCGACAAACCCAATAAACAGAATTATAAGTTCCCTTGGAAGTTTTGTGAGGGAGACCACCTTACTTATTTGTGCCCTATACTTCCAGAAGTGCAAAAAGTGTGGTCCTTAGTTCAAAATTCTTCTGCTTCTGAGAAACCAGCCACTGCAAGTCATGCTGGGGGCAAGTTGTCAGCCAATGCTAGTCATGTTGAGAGTATTGACATTGTAAAGGATTCTAAACCTATAGGACAGAAACCAAAGTTCCCTTGTAAACTTTGTAAGGGATATCACCTTACTCATCGATGCCCTGCCATTCCAGAGGCACGAAGAGTGTGGTCCATGTCTGAAGGAGCCTCTGTTCCTGAGTTGTCTATAGATTCCCTACAGTCAGATCAACCTTTGGTTGATAAAGTGGTTGAACCAATGCAATCTTTGGTCGACCCCACTCTTCCTTCGGAGAGTGAAGTGATCGAATTGATGCAATCTTCGACCGATCCCATCAGTCCTTTGGAGACTGATACACTTGTCCCGGAAGTCTTTTGCATTACTAGTTTGGATGTTCTTGAAAAAGGGGGTACTTCATCTATGCCATATGAACCCCTACCAAGCCCTAGGATCATTTCCTTTGATTGGAATAGTCTAGTCGAGCCTCGTCTTCCTTCTTCGACACCTTTCCAGATAAAGGTTGATATCAATAACCATATGGTTGATCGATATATTGTTGATGAAGGAGTTTTTGTTAGTATCTTATCCACTTATGCTTGGAGAGATTTGGGTTTCCTTAATGTTATTCCAGCTGTTAATTGGTCATTGACCTTCGATAAAATACCTAGTGAACCATTCGGATTCCTTCGTCAAGCACCTATTACTTTGGGTGGAAAAACAGTCTTAGTTGATTTTATGGTTTTAAAGGACCCTGTGAACTTTGACATGATCCTCGGGCGTGATTACATTTATACTATGCATGCTGTGGTGTCTATGCTATTTGGTGTGATGCATTTTTTGCATAATGAAAGCATCGTTACTATCGACCAACTTACATTTGTTGATCCTCCTTATTACCCAACCATAGACCAGTCAGATCCCTCGTCATTAGGCACTACTATGTCACATGGGACTTATGTGGCATATTGTTCCTTGAGTTCAACTGCTACTGAGAAGAAGTCCCTGAGTTCATGCTTACCTTCTCGGGACTTAGTCCCAGCTTTTGATCAAGTGACACCTCCATCTGAATGTTTAGATATGTGTTCTATCTGGGATGATATACTTCCTTCTGATGAAGTTTTCCTAGAGTCCATAGTACAGTTTTCCATTCATTTGGATGTTGATCCAGCCGCAATCATGTCCAGCCCTGGTTTGACCTTAAAGTATGATCTTCCTATTGTTGAGTCTTTGGACTCTCCTATAGATCCTGTGAACAACCTGCAATAATTAATTAATGCAAATACACGAGATATCAGAAATAATAGAACTCAGAATCACTTTTATATTGATCACGAGCCACTTCGAGGGGGCAACCTCCTTTGACCAAGCTCAATATAATTAACTTCACGGTGCCTTCATATGCCTCAACACACACTTATATACTAAGTCTAGGCGCCAATACTATGTGTCGATACAAACCATGGGATAAGTCTAGGCACCAATACTATGAGTCAAATCCATGGCCAGTACAAACTATGGATCAACAAAACTATGGGCGACTTACAAAGCATATGCGCCAACAACAATAACACAAACTATGGATCAACAAATACTATGGGACGACTTACAAAGCATATGCTTCCAACAACAATATACTAACAAAGTAAAGACATGGGTTCCTAACATCCCCTCTCCCTTAGAAAAAGCTTTGTCCTCAAAGCTTTAGATGTGGAAATTGATGCAGAATCTGAAGGAGTGGGTCCCCTCTAGCACCCTTGGGTTGCATTCCGAGCCACTGGCACCTTTGGAGTTTCAGGGAGGATTGCGCAGAAGGATGTAGACGAAGAAGAACCATATCATCGATGTGAAAAGTGCGCTCAGAACGGTGTTGATCGGCTTGTTGTTTCAGTCGAATTCTTGCTATGTGAAAATTGTCCTGCAGAATGAGAAGAAGCTGATCACGGTTTCGAAGAATTGAGTCAATTGCCTGAACTAGGGAGCTGCTGAAGGTGTATGGAAGAAGAACTAGTGGTGCCTGTCTAGAGACTACTTCATATGGTGTCCTTTGAGATGTGGTACTATACCACTAGAGTGCTTCTAGGAAATCCATAGAAATAATTGTCTAAATCTGTGGAGGGATGGGCAAGGGTTCAAGTAGTCCCGAAAGGAGGGTCGTTTCACCCTTGTTTACCTGGAAAGTATCACAGTCAACCACCATCCGTTGAATTGTCCTTTTGAGTCCCTGCCAAAAGAAGTTACATTGTTCCTGGTCATATGTTTTGAGGAACCCAGAGTTCCCTACTGATGAAGAAGCATGGAGTTCATAGAAGAGATAGCCCCGTTGAACAGATTGCAACTAATTTGGAACAAGCAAAGAAATAGTTGTAAGAAAAACTGGGTCATCAAATGTGCGAGGAGGAGCATCTTCCACCATATTGTCCTTACCCTTCTGGTAAGTGGTCGCATATTCATAACCCATGAGTTGGATAACCCATTTTAGGTGTGCGGGGGAGTAGACCCGTTGTTCCAGGAAAGTTTCCAGACTCTGAAGATTAGTCTTGATGCAGAAATAATTCCCCAATAGGGATGGATGCCACTTCTGTATTGTATAAAAAATAGCCATCATGTCCTGCTGAAATGTAGATGCAGCTAAATGCTTACCGGAAAGGTCTCGTGAAGGCGACAAGCCCACTGGTGCAACAAAGACACCTACATATCTATCCAAGGAAGTAGTGGAGACCAATGGTGGGTGCATCTGAAGGGAATGGAAATGAGCAATGACACCATGTGAATTCTTCCTAAGGATCTTTTCCAGGCGATGTGAACTGATGATGTGGAGAGACCCTGGTTGTAAGCCCATAATTTTGTGTTGTGTCCCATTGGCTGAAAACTGCATCCAAAGTTCATCAAAATCCCATAAGATGGGGCCAAGTGTGCATAACCATTGAATGTCCAAAACCACATCACATCCGCTTAAGGACAAGGAAAACATGTCAGAGCATAGGTTATAATCTTCCATAGAGATACGCACATTGTGCACTTCCCCTTGCAAGGTAAGGTGCCCCCATTGGCAACCATGACTTCAAAGTTGGAGCAAGGATGGACAAAACAATCAACCTGTTTGGCAATCCGAGGGTCAATGAAGTTATGAGTGCTACCAGAATCAATGAGTATGGTAAGAGGGAGCTTCTTGAAGTATCCCCTGACCCGCATTGTTTGTGGGGTGGTGACGTTGGTTACAACATGGAGAGAGATATCGGGTGGGTCATCCTGAGATGGGGTGTCAACAGGAGGGTGTTGAATGTCGACCTGATTATCTACTGTATCTGTAGTTTCTTCACCAAGTTCTAAGGCAGGCGGAGAATCCACATCCAAGAGATAGAGATTTTGTTGAATACATATATGTCCCTGAGTGAATTTCTCATCACAATTATAACAAATCCCTTTTTCTCGGCGTGCCTGCATCTCTATTTCAGACAAATGCTTGATAGGAGTTGGTTGAGGAGCAAGCATGATGGGAGGTTGTTGAGAACCCATATTTCTGAAGGGAACAAAGGTGGGTTTGGAGCATTGTTGAGCTGCGATCTTGTCCTTTTCCAACTTAGCCAACCCTAGGACTTCCATCATTGTGTTGGGACAAAACATTTTGACCTCTGAGCGGATTTCATCCTTGAGACCACTGATAAAACAACTCCTGTACAATTCATCAGACAATCCTTCTGTGTGATTGGCCAGTTTCTCAAATTCTGTCTGATACTCTCTCACTGTGCCCATTTGGTGAAGTTTAGTGAGTGCTCCTGTGAAGTCATCAAAAGCACTAGGACCAAATCGTGGCAAAAGGAGTTGGCAAAAATCTATCCAGTTTGGCTCAGGATGAGCTTTGATGTACCAACGGTACCATTGAAGGGCTTCTTGTTCCAAATGAAAGGATGCAAGTGGAACTTTTTGGACAGCAAAAGTATTATGCAGACTGAAATATTGTTCTACTCGGTATATCCATCCAGTCGGATCAGTACCATTGAAGCAAGGAAAATCAAGCTTCGGCCCACGAAAATTGCTGGAAGAAGAGAACCCAGTGGCTGCAAAAGATTCTGGCTGTCGATTATTGTCCATGGTTGAATGCTGAAGATGGAGGTTGAGAAATTTTTCATCCAAATCTTGGAGTTTGGTTTGGATGGCTGCAAGTGCTTCCTCCATGGTGTGTGCTCCTGCATGGGTGACAACCATAACCAGGTTTTTTTTTTTTGGAATGGGTAGAAAAACACAAACAGAAGCTGATTTAGTAAAGGGAAATTTGGATTGGGGAAAAAATCTGATGGGTGATTGGGGTTTGACTATATTTTGGACACTGTCGAAAGGATAGGTAAGCAGAAAAGGGGGATTTCAGAAACAGGGTGAAAGAATGAGAAAATTTGGCAGAGAGGGACAAAGAAGCAGAAGTAGAAAAGGAACTCAGTGGGAAAATTTGAAGGTGATTGGGTGAAATATGAGGAAGTTATGGAAAACCCTAAAAATAGACAAATGTGGGATTTCAGGCTTTGGGAAGTGGAATTGGGGATAGGGTCCTCAGGAATGAAATATGCAGAATGGGATTACAGGGGCTCCCAGGAAGTTTCAAGGGAAACAGAGTGAAAACAAGGGATATATGGAGAAAAAACTTCCTTTTTTTTTCTTCAGAATGGAGCGGCTACGGCTCGGAAGGGATCTGAAACAGATAGATCTACAACGACCCGGAAGTGAGCAGAAACAAAGGGATATGAAACGATGCCGAATGGATTGAAAATGGATGGATCTGGAATGGCTTTCAGAATGGATCTGAACGGCTGGATCTGAAATGGCACAGCAGTGATCGACAACAGTTCAGCTGAAAATAGATATGGAACCCAGGTATGTGCGGCTTCCTAACATTTTAGGGGTTTCACTCGGCCACCAATGTTGTCTGACGACTTGCATATTGGGGCAGTAACCCTCACTCCACGGCTCAGGGAAAACCGATAATTGCTTTGCCACAAACGACAGCTCTTGGTTTACCTCATGGGTGGGAACTAGTCAATCAGGTAGAGGTCGTTGCCATTTTCGTTGGAAGGTCCTCTCAATGGGACAGCTTCTTCGGGGTTCCTGTGGTACTCCTCACAATGAGTTTTAGGGCTTATGCCCAAGTACTTCCCATAGTTAAGCGGATAGGGATTATTCCCAAATCTGAACCTGCAACAGATGCAAAAAAACTTTGGCAGAAATTTCACCCAGCGAGCGCAAGAAAGTGCTCTGATGCCAGATGTGAAGAACCTGCAATAATTAATTAATGCAAATACATGAGATATCAAAAATAATAGAACTCAGAATCACTTTTATATTGATCACGGGCCACATCGAGGGGGCAACCTCCTTTGACCAAGCTCAATACAATTAACTTCATGGTGCCTTCATATCCCTCAACACACACTTATATACTAAGTCTAGGCGCCAATACCATGGGTCAATACTATGTGTCAATACAAACCATGGGCTAAGTCTAGGCGCCAATACTATGAGTCAAAACCATGGGCCAGTACAAACTATGGATCAACAAAACTATGGGAGACTTACAAAGTATATGCGCCAACAACAATAACACAAACTATGGATCAACAAATACTACGGGAGTACTTACAAAGCATATGTGTCCAACAACAATATACTAACAAAGTAAAGACATGGGTTCCTAATAGATCCACAAATTGGTGCTCCTGCTAAGTTTGATTCTGCTTTTAGAATTTTGAACTCCCATGATGATGAATTTGTTTTTGCAAATTCCATCATGTCCTTCAACTTTGATCTTCATCCTGAAGTTGATCTTGTTGATTGTAAGTCCTTGGGCTTGGGTACCATAGAGTCTTCATTTGAAAACTCTACCTTGTTTATGCCTATTGTCGATGATAGTGAAGTTGAAAGTATTTCTACCACAGTGACTTGTATCGGGTCTTTCTTTACATATGTTTTAGATATGATCTTGGCACTAATGTTTCTTGGAGACAGGATTCTTAGCTGGATTTATACTTGCTTACAGGTCCTTTTCGTCACCTTGTGCAACCATGTCAGGTATATTCGAAACTTTGCATATAGGTTTAGGCTTCCCCGCTGTTATGTTGCATTTGAACCTTTTGCCATCCGAATTCGCCATAGGGTCGAACCAGTTGGATATTGGTGTGTTAGCCATATCTTTATGCATTGTGCACCAGTCCGACAGTAGAAACTACCTAAAATGGATCACCCTAGTCAGCACCCTTATGCCATTTTGGTGCCCATGCTGAGTTTTTCTCATAGGCTTGGGAGCCTTTTTAGATTTACCATGACTTTAAGAAGAAGCCTCATATATTTCTGGCCATCCCTGATAAGGCTCCCATCTTTGTGTTCAAGTTGCATATGCATCTATTATGATCCCGCTTGCACTAATGAGCTTGATGCCAGCTTCCACGCTTTTAGCTCGTCGTATAAGCCTCCATCTCTGATCTCATTTCCGCTAAGCCCTGTATCATTTTGCCTTCGCATTTTGACACCTTTTACCTGGAGGAGACACACTATGAGTGTCCTTATCTTGCTCATGTTCCTTGCATTAGGCATAGCTTTGTTCCATTCACTTGGAGCTAGTTTTGCATGTCCCTGACACTCGTCTCCTCCCTTTTCGAGCATTCTTCCACCTTTACTTCGAGCTCGTTAAAAACAGTAAGTAGGTTTTGAGAATTTTTCTATCTCCTTTGAGCTTGTTAAAAACAGTAAGGAGGCTATGAGCATTTCTTTCATCTTCACTTCGAGCTCGTTAAAAACAGTAAGGAAGTTATGAGCATTTTTCCTGTATCTCCTTTGAGCTCATTAAAAACAGTAAGGAGGTCATGAGTTTACTTTTTCGGACTCGTTAAACCTTTATGGAAAAGATCCCTATGGAGTTCTTTTAAGCCCTTTTTAGACTCCTTAAATAGGAAAAGTTTGCCGAGCATAGTTGTCTTTTCGGGCTCATTAAAATAACTGAACCGGCATCCGCTTAGGTATAGAATTACCCCTTTTTCGGGCCTTGGTGGATAATTTACGGAAAAGGTATACTCTAGGTATACTATGGTATGCGCTAGAAGAGTTCTTCTTCCATTATTTTACACTTTTTCGGGGAAGGAGACTAACTTTACGAAAAAGGACCTTTGGAGTCGTCTTTAGGGTTTTCAGACTCTCGAAATGTGAAAACACCAAGCGAGCATTCACCTACTCGGGCTCGATTTGAAATCCATGAGATGGTTGATAGAGGAATGTTTAAGTTTTTCAACTCTATAAGCAAGAAAACACCGCCGAGCATAGACCAATCCGGGCTTGATCGAAAATCCAAAGATAGGTGTATGGAGTTTTCTTCTAGGTTTTTCAGACTCCTTAAATATGAAAATACCGTCGAGCATGCTTTAGTTCTTTGTCAAGCTCATTAAAAAATGAAAAAGGAAAGGGAAGTGAAGAATGTTAAAATATCTTTCAATATGATGGAAGCAAGTCAACTACTTTGAACAAAGCACCTGTTTTGTGTCTATCAAACAAGTTGGGTTCTAGTGTTGGCCTTAGGATAAACCTGATCTCAGGGTTCTTACTCCTCCGTTTGGTTAGTCTTCCAATCATATGGAGAATCTGTTAATGTCTCCTACATTACAAATTTTCATCGTGGTCTCTTTGTGTTAAAATTTGCCTAAGTCACTCTTGTGTCATTCTCATTGTTCAAGGATACAACCTGTGTCTGCCATTCTGCAGTTGCCTTGACCTCATGCATCGGCCATTGCTTGGTGTCAGTATGTTTCATCATGTGTTCAGTCCTACTCCAATTCAGATCATACCTATTGAGTGTCCCTCGTGTTGGATGATGGAGGATTCTTTAAGGCCTCCCTTCCAACGGACTTCTTCCCATCAACTTCAACTCATTGTGCTCCTGGAATTAAGTTTAGAGTTTCGGTTAGTACCTTGGGGATTGCAGTCATTAGTGGCAGTTTCCCTCGCTATTGGATAGATGGGAATACATCAATGTCTCGTATCCAATGGATTCTTCAATTGTTCGATGGCAAGACCATTTATTCGCACTTGCTTGAATGTACTAGGTACCTTGGGTTCCATTTTCATTATTGGTGGACACCCTCGCGTTTGTTAATGGTATAAATCAATGACCGATAATCAAATGATACCTCCCATGTTCGACATCAACTCATTTATTCGCATGGATAGGTTTGTACCTTGGGATCGTCGATAGCATTACCTTATTTATGTTATCGCTCAAGTTGCGCAAGACTCAGCCACACTTTTTTGGCTCTTGATGAGACATAGATCCAGCTTGTTCTTTATGGCTATGTTATCTAGTTTTGACATAGATCCACCTTGTATTTATGTGGCTCTATTTACACTTATGTTCCTCATGGATCCATGCTTGTATTATAGTGGCCATGATATATGCATCAATATTTGGATCATTATTGTATCCTCTTGGAGGTCATGTTCGACTATTTCAACATGGACAGTTACCTAAAGGATGAGATTGTCTAACATTGCCTTTGCTTTCAGGTACTTCATTTGAGCCTATGATTCTTGGTCTCTCCGATTACCTCGCTTCCATAATTCCACTCTTTGTTATTTA
Organism: Larix kaempferi; assembly: GCA_027924585.1. Taxonomy (NCBI): domain Eukaryota; kingdom Viridiplantae; phylum Streptophyta; class Pinopsida; order Pinales; family Pinaceae; genus Larix; species Larix kaempferi. The sequence goes on from BSBM01000510.1 coordinate 36,737,158, forward strand.
TAATATATTTCAGCCATCGTTTCCCTCACTCCCTCTGACCTCATACATTAGGGGGCATCTGTCATAGTTTAAAATGACACTTCTCTATCTGTGACGACACTTGCATCACTTGGTCGCATGACGACACTTCTTGACATAAACTTTAGTCACACAACAGGACACTTGTGGATTGAAGGGTCATTTGGGACACTAAAAATGGTTGAAATTACCTCACTTCTGTCCCATTTGATGGTTATAATCCTTAGGAACACTTTTCCAGACCAAACCATCTCCTGAAAATCATCAGAAAACCCTGTTTTTTGCCATTTTCCCCCCAAAAACGCTGGTATCATATGCATAGAGTAGGGCATACTAGGATGTGGAGTGACTCTTATGCCTATGGAGTAGGGCATGTGTGTGACTATCATGCCTGTATAGTAGTGCACACCTTGAAAAATATGCAACTCTGCTTCACTAGAGTAGCGCACACCTTGAAAAATGCGTTGGTTGGCAGTAGAAAGAGTAGGGCATTTTCCTGTACTAGTCAAAATCTCGAATTTTGGTTACAATAAGTTGGTTTGGAAACCTCCTGATCGGTTATAACTGCTTTTCATCTCCTTCATTGACTATATAAGGAAGGTAAAAGGGCCATGTGAGGGGACCAAGCCTGTAACAATGTTATGCTGGAGGAATGGAGACCCTCATCCCCCTCTCTTGTGCCTCAGTTTTTGATAAACCCTAGCACAGCTGATTAGAGGTTGGGATCCTTGGAGAACAGAAGTAGGAGACCTTGAATCTAGGTTTCGTGAAGTGACAAGCTTGAAGGAAGGTATAATTTCATGTACTTGCTTCATTCATTAATAAAGATCATATGTTCTTTCCTTTCCAAATATGACCTATTCATGTGTGTCTCAGATTTGATTACAGTTTGCTTATAGTTTGATGTCTTTCTTCTGTTATGAATAAAAATCCTATATATGTAGTCAAATGTATTTGAGGAAGGTATGAATTTGTTTTGTAGGTGTGGGCATTTGACACTAAATAGCATTGAAGAGCAAAGAAGAGCAAGCTTAGATCAACCTTCTGAATAAGGTACACATCCTCTTTAACCTTTTTCTCTTTTGCTTATTAATTATACTTGCGGAACATTTGTAGGTCTATCTTTCATCACTGTAAGTTGGTAGTTTCTCCCCTGAACTATAGGTGTATTTTCCTCACAACAGAATGGCGACTTCGCTGGGGAAAGCCTATCTTCTTAGGAGTATCCAAGGTCATTTCTTCAATTTTGTTTGATGGTATTTGTTCAATTTCTTGATTAGAATCAGTTATTAAGTTCTATCTGACCCTCCTTGGCTCTTACAGACCCTTCCTAGCCCTTGCAAACCCTTACTGGATCAAGTGTGGGGGGTTTTAACCTTTTTTTTTCAACTTTTACCGCTTGTGCGCTACTGTTGTGCAGCACAGTAGTGCATTCCCCTGTTTTGGGTGCTATTGTTCCTCATACATAATAGCGCACACATTCTAGGTTTGAGTTGTTTTTAGTCTTGACCTGTTTTGGGGGTTGTGACTGCATTTTTTGGGGGTCCCTAATGACCCTAGGTTTGAGTTAAACCACTGTAAGTGGTCTCCTATCCTTGTACTTATCCTATGTTCATGATTTGGACCTCTTTTGATCAATTTGGGCTTGTTTGGAAAGTTTTGGGGTTTCTTGACCCAAGTTGGAGGGTTGTGGACCAGTTTGGTGTTTTGTACCCTGATTTGATTATGTCTGAATATACTTGCTCCATTTCCACTGGATTTGAAACCTATTGAGTCTACTTGACCTTGTTGGTATATATTTGAGTGAAATTTCTCTTTACATTAGTTTCTTATCCTCCCTTATGCTTTTAGTTTTCTTTTTGTAGTGAAAGCTCAAGTGTCTTTGCTGTTGTTCAGGACCTTGACTGCACTGTTTATGTGCAGACCCGACTTTACCAAACCATACTTCTTTGTAGGTCATTTTCTTTGTTTGGGTCTAAAAGTAGGTTTCATACTCTTTTCCCAATGGTTGGAATGCTTACATCAATAAGAATCTGAAAGTCATATTGGTTGCTTTTACGGTTTCAATAAGGAAACCTGAAAGTTCTTTGCTTTTGCTTTGATAGTAAGTTACTTTCAATTTCAGTTTTTGTTTCTCACCTTTGGAAAGCATGAATAAATTTTGATTTATTTTCTGAGTAGAGTACCTTGCAAGTGGCTTAAAGATTTAAGAGTGCTTTGCATCAAAAAGAAGAAATTTTTCTTTTGCATACTTATTTGTTTTAGTAGCTGCATTCTTAGGTTTTGAGTTTAATTTTGTACATTTAGACTTTATTTTTACCCTTTTTTGCATTCGAAAGACTAAAAATTGCATTTGCATATGCATTCTAGATCACATCTTTAAGACATGCATTTAAAATAAAAGATTTGGTTAGTGGTAAGCATTTCATTTCAGTATTCTATCTCTGTTATAACCACTCTCACACACCCACTACCTTTTTGAGTAAGCAAGTAACCTTTAAAATGAACCCTAATAAAATGTACTAGCAACATTTGCTTTTCTATGTTGCACTTTTCACCAACTAGTTTTGGTTAGGATCTTGGGTTTAAAACACCTTAAACCACCCAAGATCACACATTACACAAAAATCGTAGTTTGACTATCACAGGTAAACCCACCTCATTCAAAACTTGCCTGGGATCTATGCAGTAGGTCTTGTGAGATCATATTGTTTTGAATAAACCTCCTACTTTATGTTTCAAGCATATACTAGGATTGGATCATGTTTGGAGACTCTTTTGAGTTTCGGGCTCAGTTACCCTGCCCACACCTTCTGATTCGACCAGATACTGTTCCCCTAGGAGTTTTCAGTGTGATGGTATCCTTCATATCTGACCATAGGATCATGCACAGGTGACGGCGAAGGGTTATATCTATTGTACCTAGGACATACATGGGAGGAAATCCCTTGCATGTCTTTGGGAGGGTGGGTGGGTGATTTCAGCACTTGCACCCTTAGTCATTGTATTGTGGACCTTGGGTAACTGTTCTTCATCCTTCGTTGATCTGCTCTGGGCCCTCATCATCATAGACTCTTCTCTAGAAGGCATTTATTTTCCTGGTTTGATTTACCTATGACCTTTTTTAGTGGTGTTCTCTTTGTGTTACTTGTCTTAGTTTTCCTTAGAGAACTTCTTGCTCATTTGAGCATGAAACTATTTCTAGCATTCAACGAGCGCCAATCAAGGTACTCCTGTTCCAGGGGATCCTTGTGCTATTCCATTCATTGAAAACATTGGTATTCCCTTAATGGCTACCCTGAATCTTCCTGGATTCATTATAGGGCTGCCAGTTTGGTTGTTCTCCACTTTGAATGCTTTGCATTCTCTTGACGCTTCTTTTGTGAGCACCTCAAATCAAGAGCATCATAACCAGGGTAATTTTTAGGGGCGAAATTTCGCCAATTGGCTATTTTTTGGACTTTTTTTCAAAAAATAAATTCGTTATTTGGTCATTTTTAGTCTCTAATATCGCCTATATTTACATAAAATATGTTTTTTATTATAATATTCGTCAAAATTTACACGTTTTAGTAGTAAATTGTAGTTTTCATATTTAACATTCGCCTACCTATCTATATCTATGCTTTTTCTAATCCAAAATAATGGCCTAGAATACTATACTTAAGTGTAATATTAGAATCCTTAAAATTTCCTTGATCATAACCTTGTGCCTTCTTTGCCAGTAACATCTTCTCCTCCTCCTTCTACCTCATGTGGCGAAAGTATCATTACTAGTAACCAACAGTCTAAAAGGAATAGACAGGGGAAGAATAGGAAGAAGATGCCAAAATAAGGGGGCAGCAACCCAACCTCTGGAAATCATATTGGGGCAAGGACCCTACCCTTGCAAATCATACAGGGGGCACTTACCCAGCCTCTGGAGGTCATGCTGGGAGAAAACTTTTAGTCACTGAAAATCACACTGAAATTTTGTCTCCAACCACTATCAGTCATGTTGAGGACACATCAGTGATCACTACTAGTTATATTAATGACAAGTCACCAGTTCCTGTGATTCATACTGGAGACACCAGATCAGCCATTGAAATTCATGCTGAGGGAGTTGACATTGTCAAAAAACCCAATAAATAGAAGTATAAGTTCCCTTGCAAGTTTTGTGAGGGAGACCACCTTACTTATTTGTGCCTTGTACTTCCAGAAGTGCAAAAAGTGTGGTCCTTAGTTCAAAAGTCTTCTGCTTCTGAGAAACCAGCCACTGCAAGTCATGCTGGGGGCAAGCTGTCAGCTAATGCTATTCATGATGAGAGTACTAACATTGTAAAGGAGTCTAAACCTATAGGACGGAAACCAAAGTTCGCTTGTAAACTTTGTAAGGGAGATCACCTTACTCACCGATGCCCTGCCATTCCAAAGGCACGAAGATTGTGGTTCATGTCTGAAGGAGCCTTTGTTCCTGAGTTGTCTATAGATTCCCTACAGTCAGATCAACCTTTGGCTGATAAAGTGGTTGAACCAATGCAATCTTTGGTCGACCCCACTCTTCCTTCGGAGAGTGAAGTGATCGAATCAATGCAATCTTCGACCGATCCCATCAGTCCTTTGGAGACTGATGCAACTGTCCCGGAAGTCTTTTGCATTAACGGTTTGGATGTTCCTGAAAAAGGGGGTACTTCATATGTTCCATGTGAACCCATACCAAGCCCCAGGATTGTTTCCTTTGATTGGAATAGTATAGCCGAGCCTCGTCTTCCTTCTTTGACACATTTCCAGATAAAGGTTGATATCAGGAACCATACGGTTGATCGATGCATTGTTGATGAAGGAGCTTCTGTTAGTATCTTATCCGCTTATGCTTGGAGATATTTGGGTTTCCCTAATTTTATTCCAGCTGTTAATTGGCCGTTGACCTTCGATAAAAGTCCTAGTGAACCGTTCGGATTCCTCTCTCAGGCACCTGTTACTTTGGGTGGAAAAATAGTCTTAGTTGATTTTATGGTTTTAAAGGACCCTGTGGACTTTGACATGATCCTCGGGCGTGATTACGTTTATGTTATGCATGCTGTGGTGTCTATGCTATTTCGTGTGATGCATTTTCCTCATAATGAAAGCATCGTCACTATCGACCAGCTTGCATTCGTCGATCCTCCTTATTACCCAACCATAGACCAGTCAAATCCCTCGTCATTAGGCACTACTATGTCTCATGGGAATTATGTGGCATATTGTTCCTTGAGTTCAAATACTACTAAGAAGAAGTCTCTGAGTTCATGCTTACCTTCTCGGGACTTAGTCCCAGCTTTTGACCAAGTGGCACCTCCATCTGAATGTTTAGATATGTGTTCTATCTGGGACGATATACTTCCTTTTGATGAAGTTTTCCTAGAGTCCATAGTACATTCTGCCATTCATTTCGATGTTGATCTAGTCGCAGTCATGTCCATCCCCGGTTTGACCTTAAAGTCTGATCTTCCTACTATTGAGTCTTTGGACACTCCTATAGATCCACAAATCGGTGCTCCTACTGAGTTTCATTCTGCTTCTAGAATTTTCGACTCCCGTGATGATGAATTTTTTTCTGCAGATTCCATCATGTCCTTCAACTTTGATCTTCATCCTGAATTTGATCTTGTTGATTGTAAGTCCTTGCGCTTGGGTACCATAGATTCTTCATTTGAAAAATCTGCCTTGTTTATGCCTGCTCTTGATGATAGTGAAGTTGAAAGAATTTCTACCACAGTGAATTGTATCGGGTCTTTCTTTACATATGTTTTAGATATGATCTTGGTACTAATGTTTCTTGGAGACAGGATTCTTAGCTAGATTTATACTTGCTTACTGGTCCTTTTCGACACCTTGTACGACCATGTCAGGTATATTCGGAACTTTGCATATAGGTTTAGGTTGCCCCACTGTTATGTTGCATTTGAACCTTTTGCCATCGGAATTCGCCATAGGGTCGAACTAGTTGGATATTGGTGTGTTAGCCATCTCTTTATGCATTGTGCACCAGTCTGATAGTAGAGGCTACCTAACATGGGTCACCCTAGTCAGCACCCTTATGCCATTTTGGTGCCCATGCTGAGTTTTTCTCATAGGTTCGGGAGCCTTTTTAGATTTACTATGACTTTGAGAAGAAGCCTCATATCTTTCTTCCTCATATATTTCTGGCCATCCCTGATAAGGCTCCCATCTTTGTGTTCAAGTTGCATATGCATCTGTTATGATCCCGCTTACGCTAATGAGCTTGATGCCAGCTTCCACGCTTTTAGCTCGTTGTATAAGCCTCCATCTCTGATCTCATTTCCACTAAGACCTGTATCATTTTGCCTTAACATTTTGACACCTTTTACCTCGAGGAGACACACCCTGAGTGTCCTTATCTTGCACATGTTCCCTGCATTAGGCATAGCTTTGTTCCATGCACTTGGAGCTAGTTTTGCATGTCCCTGACACTTGTCTCCTCCTTTTTCGAGCATTCTTCAACCTTTACTTCGAGCTCGTTAAAAATAGTAAGTAGGTTTTGAGCATTTTTTTATCTCCTTTGAGCTCATTAAAAACAGTAAGGAGGCTATGAGCATTTCTTTCATCTTCACTTTGAGCTCCTTAAAAACAGTAAGGAAGTTATGAGAATTTTTCCTATATCTCGTTTGAGGTCGTTAAAAACAGTAAGGAGGTCATGATTTTACTTTTCTGGACTCGTTAAACCTTTACGGAAAAGATCCCTATGGAGTTATTTTAAGCCCTTTTCAGACTCCTTAAATAGGAAATGTTTGCCAAGCATAGTTGTCTTTTCGGGCTCGTTAAAATAACTGAACCAACATCCACTTAGGTATAGAATTACCCCTTTTCCGGGCCTTGGTGGATAATTTACGCAAAAGTTATACTCTAGGTATACTCTGGTATGCGCTAGCAGATTTCTTCTTCCATTATTTTACACTTTTTCGGGGAAGGAGACTAACTTTACAAAAAAGGACCTTTGGAGTCGTCTTTAGCGTTTTCAGACTCTCGAAATGTGAAAACACCAAGCGAGCATTCACCTACTTGGGCTCGATGTGAAATCCATGAGATGGTTGATATAGGACTATTTAAGTTTTTCAACTCTATAAGCAAGAAAACATCGCCGAGCACAGACCAATTCGGGCTCGATATAAAATCCACGGATAGGTGTATGGAGTTTTCTTGACTCCTTAAATATGAAAATACCGTCGAGCATGCTTTAGTTCTTTGTCAAGCTCGCTAAAAAATGAAAAAGGAAAGGGAGGGGAAGAATGTTAAAATATCTTTCAATATGATGGCAGCAAGTCAACTACCTCCTTGAACAAAGCACCTGTTTTGTGTCTATCAAACAAGTTGGGTTCTAGTGTTAGAGTTAGGATAAACTTGATCTCAAAGTTCTTACTCCTCCGTTTGGTTAGTCTTACAATCATATGGAGAATCTGTTAATGTCTCCTACATTGCAAATTTGCATCATGGTCTCTTTGTGTTAAAAGATGCCTAAGTCACTCTTTTGTCGTGCTCACTATTCAAGGATACAACCTATGTCAGCCATTCTGCAGTTGCCTTGACCTCATGTGTCGGCCATTCCTTGGTGTCAGTATGTTTCATCATGTGTTCAGTCCTACTCCAAATCATCTCATACCTATTGAGTGTCCCTCATGTTGGATGATGGAGGATGTTTTAAGGCCTCCCTTCCAATGGACTTCTTCCCATCGACTTCAACTCATTGTGCTCTAGGAATTAAGTTTAGAGTTTTGGTTAGTACCTTGGGGATCGCAATCATTAGTGGCAGCTTCCCTCGCTATTGGATAGATGGGAATACATCAATGTCTCCTATCCAATGGATTCTTCAAGTGTTCGACGGCAAGACCATTTATTCACACTTGCTTGAATGTACTAGGTACCTTGGGTTCCATTTTCATTAATGGTGGACACCCTCGCGTTTGTTAACGGTATACATATATGACCGGTAATCAAACGATACCTCCCATGTTCGACATCAACTCATTTATTTGCATGGATAGGTTTGTACCTTGGGTTGCTTTTGGATGAAGACCTTGGGATCCTCGATAGCATTACCTTATTTATTTTATCGCTCAAGTTACGCAAGACTAAGCCACACTTTTTTGGTTCTTGATGAGACATAGATCTAGCTTGTTCTTTATGGCTAGATCTAGCTTGTTCTGCAGATTCCATCATGTCCTTCAACTTTGATCTTCATCCTGAATTTGATATTGTTGATTGTAAGTCCTTGGGCTTGGGTACCATAGAGTCTTCATTTGAAAAATCTTCCTTGTTTATGCCTGCTGTTGATGATAGTGAAGTTGAAAGAATTTCTACCACAATGACTTGTATCGGGTCTTTCTTTACATATGTTTTAGATATGATCTTGGTACTAATGTTTCTTGGAGATAGGATTCTTAGCTGGTTTTATACTTGCTTACTGGTCCTTTTCGACACCTTGTGCGACCATGTCAGGTATATTCGGAACTTTGCATATAGGTTTAGGTTGCCCCACTGTTATGTTGCATTTGAACCTTTTGCCATCGGAATTCACCATAGGGTCGAACTAGTTGGATATTGGTGTGTTAGCCATTACTTTATGCATTGTGCACCAGTTTGATAGTAGAGGCTACCTAACATGGGTCACCCTAGTCAGCACCCTTATGCCATTTTGGTGCCCATGCTGAGTTTTTCTCATAGGGTCGGGAGCCTTTTTAGATTTACCATGACTTTGAGAAGAAGCCTCATATCTTTCTTCCTCATATATTTCTGGCCATCCCTGATAAGGCTCCCATCTTTGTGTTCAAGTTGCATATGCATCTGTTATGATCCCTCTTACGCTAATGAGCTTGATGCCAGCTTGCACGCTTTTAGCTCGCTATATAAGCCTCCATCTCTGATCTCATTTCCACTAAGACCTGTATCATTTTGCCTTAACATTTTGACACCTTTTACCTGGAGGAGACACACCCTGAGTGTCCTTATCTTGCACATGTTCCCTGCATTAGGCATAGCTTTGTTCCATGCACTTGGAGCTAGTTTCGCATGTCCCTGACACTCGTCTCCTCCTTTTTCGATCATTCTTCCACCTTTACTTCGAGCTCATTAAAAATAGTAAGTAGGTTTTGAGCATTTTTCTATCTCCTTTGAGCTCAATAAAAACAGTAAGGAGGCTATGAGCATTTCTTTCATCTTCACTTTGATCTCCTTAAAAACAGTAAGGAAGTTATGAGCATTTTTCCTGTATCTCGTTTGAGGTCATTAAAAACAGTAAGGAGGTCATGAGTTTACTTTTCCGGACTCATTAAACCTTTATGGAAAAGATCCCTATGGATTTATTTTAAGCCCTTTTTAGACTCCTTAAATAGGAAATTTTTTCCGAGCATAGTTGTCTTTTCGGGATCGTTAAAATAACTGAACCAACATCCACTTAGGTATAGAATTACCCCTTTTCCGGGCCTTGGTGGATAATTTACGGAAACGTTATACTCTAGGTATACTCTGGTATGCGCTAGAAGATTTCTTCTTCCATTATTTTACACTTTTTCGGGGAAGGAGACTAACTTTACAAAAAAGGACCTTTGGAGTCGTCTTTAGGGTTTTCAGACTCTCGAAATGTGAAAACACCAAGCGAGCATTCACCTACTTGGGCTCGATGTGAAATCCACGAGATGGTTGATAGAGGACTGTTTAAGTTTTTCAACTCTATAAGCAAGAAAACATCGCCGAGCACAGACCAATTCGGGCTCGATATAAAATCCACGGATAGGTGTATGGAGTTTTCTTGACTCCTTAAATATGAAAATACCATCGAGCATGCTTTAGTTCTTTGTCAAGCTCGTTAAAAAATGAAAAAGGAAAGGGAGGGGAAGAATGTTAAAATATCTTTCAATATGATGGAAGCAAGTCAACTACCTCCTTGAACAAAGCACCTGTTTTGTGTCTATCAAACAAGTTGGGTTCTAGTGTTAGCCTTAGGATAAACTTGATCTCAGAGTTCTTACTCCTCCGTTTGGTTAGTCTTCCAATCATATGGAGAATATGTTAATGTCTCCTACATTGCAAATTTGCATCATGGTCTCTTTGTGTTAAAAGATGCCTAAGTCACTCTTTTGTCGTACTCACTATTCAAGGATACAACCTGTGTCAGCCATTCTGCAGTTGCCTTGACCTCATGTGTCGGCCATTCCTTGGTGTCAGTATGTTTCATCATGTGTTCAGTCCTACTCCAAATCATCTCATACCTATTGAGTGTCCCTCGTGTTGGATGATGGAGGATGTTTTAAGGCCTCCCTTCCAATGGACTTCTTCCCATCGACTTCAACTCATTGTGCTCTAGGAATTAAGTTTAGAGTTTCGGTTAGTACCTTGGGGATCGCAATCATTAGTGGCAGCTTCCCTCGCTATTGGATAGATGGGAATACATCAATGTCTCCTATCCGATGGATTCTTCAAGTGTTCGACGGCAAGACCATTTATTCACACTTGCTTGAATGTACTAGGTACCTTGGGTTCCATTTTCATTATTGGTGGACACCCTTGCGTTTGTTAACGGTATACATATATGACCGGTAATCAAACGATACCTCCCATGTTCGACATCAACTCATTTATTTGCATGGATAGGTTTGTACCTTGGGTTGCTTTTGGATGAAGACCTTGGGATCCTCGATAGCATTACCTTATTTATGTTATCGCTCAAGTTACGCAAGACTGAGCCACACTTTTTTGGTTCTTGATGAGACATAGATCTAGCTTGTTCTTTATGGCTAGATCTAGCTTGTTCTGCAGATTCCATCATGTCCTTCAACTTTGATCTTCATCCTGAATTTGATATTGTTGATTGTAAGTCCTTGGGTTTGGGTACCATAGAGTCTTCATTTGAAAAATCTTCCTTGTTTATGCCTGCTGTTGATGATAGTGAAGTTGAAAGAATTTCTACCATAATGACTTGTATCGGGTCTTTCTTTACATATGTTTTAGATATGATCTTGGTACTAATGTTTCTTGGAGATAGGATTCTTAGCTGGATTTATACTTGCTTACTGGTCCTTTTCGACACCTTGTGCGACCATGTCAGGTATATTTGGAACTTTGCATATAGGTTTAGGTTGCCCCACTGTTATGTTGCATTTGAACCTTTTGCCATCGGAATTCACCATAGGGTCGAACTAGTTGGATATTGGTGTGTTAGCCATATCTTTATGCATTGTGCACCAGTTTGATAGTAGAGGCTACCTAACATGGGTCACCCTAGTCAGCACCCTTATGCCATTTTGGTGCCCATGCTGAGTTTTTCTCATAGGGTCGGGAGCCTTTTTAGATTTACTATGACTTTGAGAAGAAGCCTCATATCTTTCTTCCTCATATATTTCTGGCCATCCCTGATAAGGCTCCCATCTTTGTGTTCAAGTTGCATATGCATCTGTTATGATCCCTCTTACGCTAATGAGCTTGATGTCAGCTTGCACGCTTTTAGCTCGCTGTATAAGCCTCCATCTCTGATCTCATTTCCACTAAGACCTGTATCATTTTGCCTTAACATTTTGACACCTTTTACCTGGAGGAGACACACCCTGAGTGTCCTTATCTTGCACATGTTCCCTGCATTAGGCATAGCTTTGTTCCATGCACTTGGAGCTAGTTTCGCATGTCCCTGACACTCGTCTCCTCCTTTTTCGATCATTCTTCCACCTTTACTTCGAGCTCATTAAAAATAGTAAGTAGGTTTTGAGCATTTTTCTATCTCCTTTGAGCTCAATAAAAACAGTAAGGAGGCTATGAGCATTTCTTTCATCTTCACTTTGAGCTCCTTAAAAACAGTAAGGAAGTTATGATAATTTTTCCTATATCTCGTTTGAGGTCATTAAAAACAGTAAGGAGGTCATGAGTTTACTTTTCCGGACTCATTAAACCTTTATGGAAAAGATCCCTATGGATTTATTTTAAGCCCTTTTTAGACTCCTTAAATAGGAAATGTTTGCCGAGCATAGTTGTCTTTTCGGGATCGTTAAAATAACTGAACCAACATCCACTTAGGTATAGAATTACCCCTTTTCCGGGCCTTGGTGGATAATTTACGGAAAATTTATACTCTAGGTATACTCTGGTATGTGCTAGAAGATTTCTTCTTCCATTATTTTACACTTTTTCGGGGAAGGAGACTAACTTTACAAAAAAGGACCTTTGGAGTCGTCTTTAGGGTTTTCAGACTCTCGAAATGTGAAAACACCAAGCGAGCATTCACCTACTTGGGCTCGATGTGAAATCCACGAGATGGTTGATAGAGGACTGTTTAAGTTTTTCAACTCTATAAGCAAGAAAACATCGCCGAGCATAGACCAATTCAGGCTCGATATAAAATCCACGGATAGGTGTATGGAGTTTTCTTAACTCCTTAAATATGAAAATACCGTCGAGCATGCTTTAGTTCTTTGTCAAGCTCGTTAAAAAATGAAAAAGGAAAGGGAGGGGAAGAATGTTAAAATATCTTTCAATATGATGGAAGCAAGTCAACTACCTCCTTGAACAAAGCACCTGTTTTGTGTCTATCAAACAAGTTGGGTTCTAGTGTTAGCCTTAGGATAAACTTGATCTCAGAGTTCTTACTCCTCCGTTTGGTTAGTCTTCCAATCATATGGAGAATATGTTAATGTCTCCTACATTGCAAATTTGCATCATGGTCTCTTTGTGTTAAAAGATGCCTAAGTCACTCTTTTGTCGTGCTCACTATTCAAGGATACAACCTGTGTCAGCCATTCTGCAGTTGCCTTGACCTCATGTGTCGGCCATTCCTTGGTGTCAGTATGTTTCATCATGTGTTCAGTACTACTCCAAATCATCTCATACCTATTGAGTGTCCCTCGTGTTGGATGATGGAGGATGTTTTAAGGCCTCCCTTCCAATGGACTTCTTCCCATCGACTTCAACTCATTGTGCTCTAGGAATTAAGTTTAGAGTTTTGGTTAGTACCTTGGGGATCGCAATCATTAGTGGCAGCTTCCCTCGCTATTGGATAGATGGGAATACATCAATGTCTCCTATCCGATGGATTCTTCAAGTGTTCGATGGTAAGACCATTTATTCACACTTGCTTGAATGTACTAGGTACCTTGGGTTCCATTTTCATTATTGGTGGACACCCTCGCGTTTGTTAACGGTATACATATATGACCGGTAATAAAACGATACCTCCCATGTTCGACATCAACTCATTTATTTGCATGGATAGGTTTGTACCTTGGGTTGCTTTTGGATGAAGACCTTGGGATCCTCGATAGCATTACCTTATTTATGTTATCGCTCAAGTTACGCAAGACTAAGCCACACTTTTTTGGTTCTTGATGAGACATAGATCTAGCTTGTTCTTTATGGCTAGATCTAGCTTGTTCTGCAGATTCCATCTTGTCCTTCAACTTACCTTATTTATGTTATCGCTCAAGTTATGCAAGACTGAGCCACACTTTTTTGGCTCTTGATGAGACATAGATCTAGCTTGCTCTTTATGGCTATGTTATCTTGTTCTTTATGTCTATGTTATTTATGTGGCTATGTTTACACTTATGTTCCTCATGGATCCACGCTTGTATTCTAGTGGCCATGATATATGCATCAGTATTTGGATCATTATTGTATCCTCTTGGAGGTCATGTTCCACTATTTGAACATGGATAGTTACCCAAAGGATGAGATTGTCTGACATTGCCTTTGCTTTCAGGTACTTCATTTGAGCCTATGATTCTTGGTCTCTCCGATTACCTCGCTTCCATGATTCCACTCTTTTTTATTTATAATGTATTTCGGCCATTGTTTCCCTCACTCCCTCTAACCTCATACATTAGGGGGCATATGTTATAGTTTAAAATGACACTTCTTCATCCATGACGGCAATTACATCACTTGGTCGCATGACGACACTTCTTGAGATCAAGTTTAGTCACACAACATGACACTTGTGGATTGAAGGGTCATTTAGGACACTAAAAATGTTTGAAATTACCTCACTTCTGGCCCAGTTGATGGTTATAACCCTTAGGAACACTTTTCCATACCAAACCATCTCCTGAAAATCATCAAAAAACCCTGTTTTTTGCCATTTTTCCCCAAAAACGCTGGTATCCTATGCATAGAGTAGGGTATACTAGGATGTGTGCACGACTCTTATGCCTGTGGAGTAGGGCATGTGCATGACTATCATGCCTGTAGAGTAGCACACACCTTGAAACATATGCAACTCTGCTTCACTAGAGTAGCGCACACCTTGAAAAATGCGTTGGTTTCTAGTAGGAAGAGTAGGGCATTTTCTTGTACTAGTCAAAATCTCAAATTTTGGTTACAATAATTTGGTTTGGCAACCTCCTAATTAGTTATAACTACTTTTCCTCTCCTTCATTGACTATATAAGGAAGGTAGAAGGGCCATGTGAGGGGACCAAGCCTATAACAATGTTATGATGGAGTAATGGAGACCCTCATCTTCCTCTCTTGTGCCTCAGTTTTTTAATAAACCCTAGCACAACTGTTTAGAGGCTGGGATCCTTGGAGAATAGAAGCAGGAGACCTTGAATCTAGGTTTTGTGAAGTTCCAAGCTTGAAGGAAGGTATAATTTCATGTACTTGCTTCATTCATTAATAAAGATCAGACGTTCTTTCCTTTCCAAATATGACCTATTCATGTGTGTCTCAGATTTGATTACAGTTTGCTTATAGTTTGATGCCTTTCTTCTGTCATGAATTTCAATCCTATATATGTAGTCAAATGTACTTGAGAAAGGTATGAATTGGTTTTGCAAGTGTAGGCATTACGACACTGAATAGCATTGAAGAGCAAAGAAGAGGAAGCTTGGATCAACCTTCTGAATAAGGTACACATCCTCTTTAACCTTTTTCTCTTTTGCTTACTTATTATACTTGTGGAACATTTGTAGGTCTATCTTTCATCACTGTAAGTTGGTAGTTTCTCCCCTGAACTACAGGTATATTTTCCTCACAACAATGGGTTACCTGCTTTCTCTTAGGACAGGTAGTGCTTCAAAAACCTTCTGTTGACTGGACCCCCCGACCAGGCGGACCCATCTTGGTGTTCTAGGATAAAATAATTTTCTCCTCATTTTGCTGCAAAAATATAGGGTCCCATCCACATGTGGTCGAATTTCCGATGTTTATCTTCCCTCAGAGTGTCCCACTTCAGGACCAGGTCATTTACCTGAAATTGATCTTCTTTTTCTTTTCTGTCAAAGGAATTCTTTATCTTTTCTTGATGCCCCTGTACTTTGTCGTAGGCGCCACTCCTTAACTCATTCAATTTGACTATCTGGTTTACCCTTCTTTGCATGTGGTTTGGTTCTTCTTCTATCCCTTGCAGCAATCTCATAACCAACAATCCCAGAGAAAATGGAAAAAACACCTCAGCTCCATATACCAACTGGAAAGGGGACATCCCAATGGCCCTCTTTGTACTTATTCTATCGGCCCACAGGGCATATTTCAGCTTCATGTGCCAAGCTCTCTTATTATCCTCCAACAACTTCTTTATGATTCTTACTAGACTTTTGTTGGATGATTCTTCTAGTCCATTTCCCTGAGGGTAGTATGCCATTGAATGATTCAGAATGATATGGTATTTATGGCAAAAATTTATCATTTTCTTAGAACAAAATGCTGGTGCGTTATCTGTCACTATTCTTTTGGGACACCCGAATCTTGACAGGATGTTGTCTTCCAAGAAATCCATGATAACTCCTTCGGTTGCTCTCCTAGTTGGTATGGCTTCTATACACTTAGTGAAATACTGAGTGGCTGTCAATATCCATCTATTCTGCCCTGAGGAGTGAGGGTTTATTTCTCCAATGAAGTCTAAACCCCACTGCTGGAAGGGTGCTTCTACTATGATATGGTGAAGGGGTAATGAAACGACCTTTCTTTTTCCTTCAAAAATCTAGCATTGGTGACAAACAACTGTTTCCTTGTGTACATCTGAAAACATGGTAGGCCAGTAGAAACCAGCTCTCAGGATTTTGTTGACTGTCACCTTCCATGAATGGTGGCCACCACAGTCACCCTTGTGAAATTCCTCCTTTGTGTGTTTAGATTCTTCCTCAAGTAAGCAATTCAGCAACACACCTCCAGGGTCCTTCCAATATAGGAATTGATTCATAATATAGTATTTTGCTGCTTTTAGTTTTACAGCTCTAGCCCTGCTTTTGCTCAATCCCGAAGGAGCTTGCAAGTTTTGTAATACATACACAATGTCAACATACTAAGAGGATGCAAAGAATTCTGGTCTCACTTGTACTCCCACATCCACCTGGTTTGAATACCCTTGTAAGAAGTTTAGTTGCAGAGAATCACAGTTGGCCTTGGTCATTAACTTTGTTAACCCTTGCCCCTTTATCAGTTTGGTGGGTTTTATGTCCAGATCATACTCCAGCAATACAGCAATCCATTTAGCTCTTCTTCCTTCTGGGTCTGCTTGGGTAAGGATACCCTTCACATCACTGTTTGGGACATGAGCAATGATGTGTGAATGTAGGATATAGACCCTAAAATCTTTCAGTGACTTAATTAGGGCATAGGCCTATTTTTCCATGATATCATATTTTAATTCTCCATCTCTTAGTACTCTGCTGAAAAAGGCAATTGGTTGTTCAACATCCTGGGCATTTTTCTGTAATAGTACCCCTGCCATAGTGTGCTTAGAAGCGTAGGAAAAAATCAAAAAATCTTTAGAAAAATATGGACTGACTACTACCGGGGCTTCGGTGATAGCATTCTTAATTCCCTTAAATGAATCTCTTGCTTCCGCAATCCACTTAACCTGATTTTCCTTCCTCAAAATATTTGTGATACTCATCATGATTTCAGCAAAATTGGGAATGAATCTTATCAGAAAGCCCACCTGTCCGATGAAAGACTGCACTTCTTTTTTGTTCCTTGGCTCTCCAACTTTCTGGATAGCACTAACCCTTTCAAGATCGATCTTGATACCTCCCTTGGAAATGATATGACCCAAGAGTTTAGCTTCTTCTAATGCAAAGTTTGATTTCTTAGGATTAAGAGAGATACCGTATTTTAGACATTTCTTAAAAATTTGTTCCAAATGCTTTAGGTGTTCTTCATCAGATTTTGAGTACACCGTTATGTCATCCATGTATACAACCATGAACTTATCTTTTTCTTCAGCGAATGCTATGTCCTTTGCCCGTTGGAAAGTAGCTCCTGCATTCATCATCCCAAAGGGCATCTTAGCATACACGAAAGTACCCCAAGGGGTAGTGAAAGCAGTATTCTCTTGATCTTCAGGACAGACCTTGATTTGATTGTACTTGGAGAAACCATCCATAGTAGAGATCCTTTCAGCCCCTACTACCTTTTGTAAGATATGCTCCATTTTGGGTAGGGGGTAATTATCCTTTAGTGAAGCTTTGTTCAGGTTCCTGAAATCTATACAGATTCTAATTTCACCATTCTTCTTCCTTACGGGAACCAAGTTTGCTATCCATTGAGAGAATCTCAAGGTGACAATGAGTTTTGCATTAAATAATCTTCTAATCTTTTTTTCTATCACATGCACCAGCTTAGAGTTTATCCTCCTTAACTTTTGCTTGAAGGGTTTCTCTCCTAGTATGATTGGAATAGAATGTTGTATTATTGAGGTATCATATTCCTTCAGTTCTTCATAACTCCATGCAAATGCAACGGCATATTTCTTCATCAACTTTACATACCGCTCCTTCTTTTCAGCAGGTAATCTCTTAGATAAGTTTACCATCCAAGGCTTTTCTTTAGTACCCAAGTTTTGGTCTTCTACCGCCTCTTTGGGTGGTTCCAACTTTGGGTTTTTTGCCACATCATTCTGGTCAAACAACCTCTCCAAGGGTATCAACCCTTTGGGGATATAATTGGTTTTCAATTGAACGATATCTTTCCCACCCAACATGTTTTTCCATTGTTCACTTTCTCTGTCTTCTCCCTCTGATGGCTCTTGGTCTATCAATCCTTCTATGTTCTCATTTTCAACATCAATCTGAACATTAGCAAACTCGTCAGACAATTCCAAAATTCTTTTGATTTGTAAATCATCTTCAAATACTTGCCAGTATTTAGCATTCATTGTCTGGGATAGATGGCCTATTCACCCCTTCTACTTCATACTTTTCTTGAGAGAAAATGGGAGTCTTAAAACCACCTACAGTGGTGGCCAAAGAGTCTGCCACCCAATTTTCAAATATCAGGATCACCCAGATCTTATGTTCATTGAAAAAGTTCCCAAACATATCCCAAACTTCAATCCTGTAGGCCCTCATCCTGGGGTGTTTTTCCTGATAGCTGTCATTTACTTGATTGACCACCATTTCTGAATCTCCAAAAACGTGTATCCTTTTTGCCCCCAAGTCTTTCAAAGCTCTTAGTCCCAAGAGTAAAGCTTCATACTTATCCACATTATTAGTACACTCGAAAGTTAGCTTGTATGATAAAGCTCTGGACTCTTGATCGGGAGGTATAATCTAGACTCTGGCACCAACGTCATTTTTACTTAGTGATCCATCAAAGTACATCTTCCACAGTCCTTCTTTGTTTTTCTGCCTCTCTGATGCCTCATGCCTTGCTGCAAACTCCTTGTCTTCCTCGACTTCGTGGAAAAATGGGGGTACAGGATCAGTATATGGACCATCATTGAAAAGGATAGAGGAACCTATGTCTGTATCTACAACAAATATAGGGTTATTTTCAGGTTTGTCGTCACTGCTGACCACACAATCCATCCTTTTCTCTCTGTATAACTTCCTATTGCTTCCAAAAAGTGGTATAGTGGCGTAAGATAATTCCATCTACATGGTCCCTTTCAAATTTTTTACCTAGGATCTTGATAACAACATCCCAAACATAGCAGGAAAATCAGCCACTACTAAGTCCATCATGACGCTCTTCGTTGGGATCTGGGCAAGGGTTACTACCACATCTTTAATTAGACCCAAACATGGTACTTTTCTAGAATCAAAAGAATATAGGTCTTTGTAGGGTCTGGTGAATTCTAACCCCAACTGGTCCACCACTAAACTTGGCATCAAGTTATGTGAAGCCCCAGAATCTATCAGGGTGTTGTGTAATAACTTATCATGGATATTCAAACTCAAATAAAAGGGAGGGACTTCTTCATCATCTGGCTCTTCCAGTCTGGAACCAAATATTATAGTGGGGGCATCATCTATCACTTCCAACATGTCTTGTATACTTTTTTCCTGCCCCTTTACCAGGCTATTTATCTCTTCCCTATATTCATTGTTTCTTAACAACTCATTTAAGGAGATAGAGATCTTTACCTTAGACAATTCAGCTTTCAGGATGAATGTTGAAGCTAGCTTCCCTACTTCAATGACTTCTTGATGCCTACCTTCTTTAGAATGTTGTCCCTTATCTTCCAAGGTTTTCTGTGTTGATGTATATGTAACTTCGGAATGTATTTCATCTATGTATTTCATATATATTTATTGTACCCTTATAAGAGATGTGTTATTCCTCTATAAGGAAGTGTCGTCATGTGGATTGACAAGTGTCGCAAGTGTGTGTACTTGCCGATGGGTTATTAGACAACCATGCGTGGGGTCGGCCCTGAAATATATATATTATATTGTGGATGTATCTAGATAGACAAGTCGGCCCCATAGTGTAACTGGGCAAACAGGTTAAGTATAAATAGAGATCGGGAGATCTCTATTTGAATCATTCGGAAAGTCATATCTCTCTCACTCAGAAAGTGGCACACTAGTGAGGAGGAGGATCATTTTCTCTAGGAGACTATCTCAAGTGTATTTTGGTTTTACTTTGGTTGAGCCATTGCTCTCTCTATCTCTGAGGAAGTTGTGGGGTTTTTCACCTTAGGGTTTTCCCCACGGAAACTCTATGTCTCTTGTCTCTCATGCTTTTGATTCTTGTGGTGCTTGTCATGCTTATTGTGATTGTTATGCATTGATATACTGTATATGTTATTCTCTCAGTAAAGATCCAAAAGTATTGTGAATTAATGTTCAAAATTTAACATGGTTTCAGAGCTAACTTGAGAAGAAGACATTTTGCAGTGACGAAAAATTGAGTTTCTTGTTTATTGGGTTTCTCTCCACAGTTTTTGGAAAAGAAGTATAGTAGATTGACTCTACTCATCAAGGAGAATCTATCTGTCCAATTAGAATTCAATTTTGAGCATTTTCAGATTTGGCCCTAAAAATTAGGGTTTCCACAAACATAAGAATTTCTGAAATCTGAAGCCATAGCTGAAAGCTCCTTGCAAAAATCGAAGTGTAGAGCTTTGGATCAAGATTTTTGGCTGGGTAGATCTCCGAGAAACTCAAACCCTAATTCAGGGCTCTCCCTAGTGACCCCGGGAGGACAAAATGGCAAATCTGAAGGGTAAAGCTTTGTTGCTCGCAAATTCTGAGTACACCAGGCTGATCAACTCATCAAGGCACATCTTTCTATCTTTTCAGAAAGTTGAAATTCACATTTTGAATTTTTAGGGTTTTTTCGACAAACCCTAATCCGGGACCAGATCCAGTTTTCAGCATTTCAAGTGGTAAGACCTAAATATTTTCTATTTCCATTTGAAGTACTCTTTAAGATGTCTCACCACACCAAGCTTGAGGATAAGGTTGAAGGGGCTGATAACTTCCGAGCTTGGAAGTATAGGATTGGGTTAATCCTGGAAGAGAATGAGTTGGACTCATATATAAAAGAAGACATCCTTATCCCAGAGGATCAAGAGGCTAAGGTTTTTCATAAGAAGAAATTGGTCAAGGAAAAGAGAATCATTGCTGATTCTATCAAAGACCATCTCATACCCCATGTGTCTTCTCTAAAGACACCCAAGGCTATGTTTGACTCTTTGACCAAGCTATTTGAAGGAAATAACATAAATCGGAAGATGACCCTGCGGAATCAATTGAAAGGGGTCAAGATGTTGAATGGAGAAACCATTCAATCCTATTTCTCCAAGGTCTCTCAGATCAAGGAACAACTTGAAGCTATAGATGAAATGGTGGAGAATGGTAAAATTGTTATGACCACTTTGAATGGCCTACCTAGGTCATGGGACTCTTTTATCCAGGGGATTTGTGCCAGAAAGAAGTTAATCTCCTTTAGCAGATTGTGGGAGGAATGTTCTCAAGAAGAAGCAAGGCTTGTGGCAAGAGAAGAGAAGATGGGAAATGAAGATCAAGCTTTCACAACTCACACTAAGAAGGGCAAGTTCAAGAGGGATCCATCCCATCACAAGAAGAAATATTCTCATCATTTCACAAAGACAAGAAAGATCTAAGGTGTTTCACTTGTAATGAGAAGGGTCACTTTGCTTCAGAATGTCCCAAGAACAAAAGGGACAACCACAACAACAACAAATCCAACAAGAATAAGAAGGGTAACAAAAGAAGGTACCATGCTCATGCTGTCAAAGATGATGAACCTCCAAGAAGAAGGCTAGGGCAGAAAGTGATGATAGTAATGATGACTCATCAAGTGAAGAAGTGTATGTTCTAATCTCTGCTCTCATAGGTACTATCTCCCATGGTTGTAATGATTGGTTGATTGATAGTGGGGCTTCCAAACACATGACTGGGTTTAAAGAATCCTTTGTGAATCTATCTGAACATGAATCACCCCATAAGGTGAAACTTGGGCATGATTATCAATACCCAATCAAAGGAAGTGGTGAAGTCTCCTACAACCTAGATTCTGGAAAATCTTTGAAGATGAAAGAAGTCCTTTATGTACCTGGGCTCAAAAAGAACTTACTCTCCATCTCTGCATTGGATGCAAAAGGTATGAGGGTTGCATTTGTGGATGGCCAAGTCCTAATGTGGCCAAAGGGAAAGACCATAGATGATGCAGTTGTGATTGGAGAGCAAGAGGGAGGTTTGTATAAATTAAAAGGACAACTTGAACATGACATGGTGCAGGAATCCATGGAGCCAAGTGAACTTTGGCATAGAATACTTTCTCATATTCACTATAGGGCACTTCCAATTGCAAGCAAGGCTGTAGAGGGTCTTCCTGAAATCAAGACCAAACATGAAGGTGTTTGCAAAGGATGTGCAAAAGGTAAGAATATTAAGAAGGCTTTCCCAAGCAGTGAAAGCAAGACAAAAGATATCCTGGAAATCATCCACTAAGATGTATGTGGTCCTATGTCATCCAGTTCTCTAAGTGGGTATGCTTACTATGTCTCATTTATTGATGAATTCTCCAAGAAGACTTGGGTATACTTCTTGAAGAACAAATATGAGGTGTTTGATAAGTTCAAGGAATTCAAAACCTTGATAGAGAATCAAACTGACAAGAAGATCAAAACATTCAGATCCGAGGTGGAGAATTCACCTCAGGAGACTTCAAAAAGCTTTGCAGTGATTCAGGGATTAAGAGGGAGTTGACTGCTCCTTATAATCCTCAACAGAATGGATTTGTAGAAAGGAAGAACAGAACAATCATGGAAGCAGCAAGGGAAATGCTGCATGACCAGGATCTACCTATGCATCTATGGGCAGAAGCAGTTAGAACAGCTGTATATGTGCAGAATAGAACACACCACAAGATATTGGACAACAAGACACCATAAGAGGTCTTTTCTGGTAAGAAACCTGAAGTCAGCCATCTCAGAATATTTGGTTGTCCAGTATACACTCATGTCCCAAAGGAAAAGAGGACCAAGGGTATCTTTGTGGGTTACAGTGAAAGCTCGAAGGCTTACAGAATATACTTTCCAGGGTTCAAGAAGATTTATGTCAGCAAGGATGAATATAAGTTCAAGGACAGGTAATCCAGGAAGCAAAGATCAAGAGGGAGCACACTCCAGCAGCTCCTACAAGGATGTAGATTTTTAGAGGGATTTGACCATCTTCCTACATTCCACAACAGAAAGGTGTAGAGAAGCTACTTCAGCAGCTCCTGCCAGGAAGCAAAGACTCAGAGGGAGTCCACCCAACAAACAAACAAAGATAAGTATTTTAATTATCATTTCTTACATATTTGTTTGTTTGAATAAAATTGTTCAATGATGTATATGCTCATGTTCCTAGACTTAGGATATGTATTGTGCATATTAGAATGATTGCATTAATGAACAATATACTACTAATGTGCATGTGTTGGGGTAAGTGGCCTCTGGCATTGTACAACATTCCATTGCTACTTATCTAGAATGAAACCTCTTTGCTAACATGTTGGGAGTAGTGCAAAATCTTAACAATGTTCTAGTAGAGACTGGAAGGCATCTAGAAAGTTATGGAACATGGATAAATGTTGTATTGAAGCATTGGCTAAGATAATTGCATGATTGTGTGACATATTTCTTTATGTGTAAGAATTTGTTCTGAAAATTATGAGATGTTTCTAATCATGCAATTTAACTTGTTTTGTAGGAAAGACCGTATATCTTCACCTACAAAAGGACTACAACATTTGTTCGAACAACAAAGATATCTATTGAAGATATTGAAGATATTGAAGTTCCTAGGATTTGGGATGATGAAATGGAATGCCATGATTCGTCGATCATGAAGAAGATGTTTGGGATGCAGTCCCAAGACCTGACAGGGAGTCACATGTGTGCAGATTGAAGAAAGCTTTGTATGGCTTGAAACAAGCTCCCAAAACCTGGTATGGTAGGATGGACAGTTTCTTATCTAGTTTGGGCTTTACCAAGAGTAAAGCGGATTCCAACCTCTACTACAAGGTTGAGTAAGGAAATATTGTGATTCTACTTTTGTACGTGGATGACTTATTTGTAACAGGAAATGACAGATTGATTGCAGATACTAAGAGGAAGCTTGCTGCTGAGTTCGATATGAAAGATTTGGGAATGATGCATTATTTCCTAGGTATGGAGGTGTGGCAGAATTCAGGTGGGATCTTCCTTGGTCAAGGGAAGTACACAGTAGATATCCTGAAGAGATTTGGGATGATGGATTGCAAGGCCATGGCCACACCCATGGCATCGAATCTAAAGCTTCTATGTGATGCTTCATCTGAGCCGGTTGATGTCTCTATGTATCATCAGATGATTGGGTCCTTGATGTACCTGACGAACACGAGACCAGATATTTTCTTTGCTGTGAAGACATTGAGCCAGTTCTCGAAAGATCCGAGGAGTGTTCACCTGGTTGCTGTAAAGAATGTTCTGAGGTACCTGAAGGGTACAGTGGATTATGGGCTCAAGTATGAAGTGAATCAAAAGTTTAACCTGCAGGGTTATGTTGATTCAGATTGGGCTGGCAGTGCTACAGATAGGAAGAGCACATCTGGGTGCTGCTTCAGTATGGGATCAGGTGTGATCTCTTGGTTTAGCAGGAAGAAGTCCTGCATAGCACTGAGTACAGCTGAGGCAGAGTATGTTGCAGCCTACTCAGCTAGTTGTGAGGCAATATAGCTATGGAAGCTACTGTCTGAGTTATTTGATCTCCCACTGGATGCTACTGGTATATTCTACGATAGCCAGAGTTGTGTGAAGCTGTCTGAGAACCCAGTGTTTCATGACAGGTCGAAACACATAGAGATCAAATATCACTATATCATGGATATGGTGCATAGAGGAGCCGTGAAGCTCCTATATGTTGCGACAGATGAGCAGATTGCAGATGTGCTGACAAAGCCACTAGCCAGGGTGAAGTTCGAGTACTTCAGGGAGAGGCTTGGTGTTCTTCAGATCGACGACACTTCGAGGAAGAAGTGATGGACACATTTGCTAAAGCCATTCCAAGCATGTTGGAAGGAGGATCCTTCACATGGCTATGGATGTAAGTGCTGGATGATGAGTATCAGGATGATGCTCCAATTACTGCTCTGTATATGCATTATGTTGGATGTTGGATATGATCAGTTGGATCATTTATATTTGTATGTATGTACGCATCGTGTTGATGTTGGATATGATCGGTTGGATCATTTATATTTGTATGTATGTACGCATCGTGTTGATGTTGGATATGATCAGTTGGATCATTTATGTATGTATGCATCATGTTGGATGCTGGATATGATCAGTCGGATCATTTGTATGTATTTTGTATATGTATCATGTCGGATGCTTGGACCATGTATCTGTATATGTATCAGGTGGATACATTGTATGATCAGGTAGATCATGTATGTTGATATGTATCAGGTATGATCAGGTGGATCATGTATTTGTATTTGTATCAGGTGGATACACTGTATGATCAGGTGGATCATGTATGATGATATGTATTAGGTAGATACTTGGTATGCATCAGGTGGATGCATTGTATGATCAGGATGATCATGATGATGAGCTTCAGGATGTTGCTCCAGATGATATGTACTAGGATGGTACAATGATGATGATCAGTATGATCATGGGCATCAGGATGATGCCTCGTGCAATGATGATCCGTTGGATCATGAGTATCAGGTTGATACTTGGAGTTCAAAGATGATATGTGGCAGGTTGTGCAAATAGCATGTAATCAGTCCTGGGAGATCTTGCCGGTCGTGCTACGGCACATAAATGTTCCTGGGGTACTCTTTCCGGTATTTCTATGTAGTATGTAATCAGTCTTCAGATATCCGATAGGTTGAGTTGTGTGCTCGTAATCAGTCCTGGGATGAGGTATTACTACGAAGACATGTAATCAGTCCTGGAGATCCAAGAGGTTGAGTTGTGTGCTCGTAATTAGTCCTGGGATTCTCTTTAGAGATCTTGTCGGTTGTGTTGCGGCACATAAATGTTCCTGGGATGCTCTTTAAAGGTTTTGTCTATCCACATGTAATCAGTCCTGGAGATCCGAGAGGTTGAGCTGTGTGCTCATAATAAGTCCTGGGATGCTCTTTAGAGATCTTACCGGTCGTGTTGCGGCACATAAATGTTCCTGGGATGCTCTTTACAGGTATTGTGGAGGAGATGCATGTAATCAGTCCTGGGAGATCTTGTCGGTCATGCTTAGGCACATAAATGTTCCTGGGATACTCTTTTTGGTATTGCATCCGCACATAAAATTAGTCCTGAGAGGCCACCTCTATCAGATCGTTCGCACAGATGATGAAGATCTGCAGGTGGTGGGCCTACATCTAGTATGAAATAGGACTGACTCTGTATAACTTCCTATGACGAGTAGAGTCAGAGATTGGTTGAGATAGTAGCAGCAGTGACGATGATGATGACGATGATCCTGAGAAGAAGACTTGTCTAGCAGAACTGTGTCGAGAAATACCTTCCTAGTTAAGAGGGAGTGTTTATGTATATGTAACTTTGGAATGTATTTCATCTATGTCTTTCATATATATTTATTGTACCCTTATAAGAGATGTGTTATTACTATATAAGGAAGTGTTGTCATATGGATTGACAAGTGTCGCAAGTGTGTGTAATTTCCGATGGGTTATTAGACCACCAGGTGTGGGGTCAGCCTTGAAATATATATATTATATTGTGGATGTATCTAGATAGACAAGTAAGCCCCATAGTGTAACTGGGAAAATAGGTTAAGTATAAATAGAGATCGGGAGATATCTATTTGAATCATTCGGAAAGTCATATCTCTCTCACTCAGAAAGTGGCACACTAGTGAGGAGAAGGATCATTTGCTCTAGGAGACTATCTCAAGTGTATTTTGGTTGTACTTTGGTTGAGCCATTGCTCTCTCTATCTCTGAGGAAGTTGTGGGGTTTTTCACCTTAGGGTTTTCCCCACGGAAACTCTGTCTCTTGTCTCTCATGCTTTTGATTCTTGTGATGCTTGTGATGCTTATTGTGATTGTTATGCATTGATATACTGTATATGTTATTCTCTCAGTAAAGATCCAAGAGTATTGTGAATTAATGCTAAAAATTGAACATTCTGTGTAGCAACCTCTGGCTATTTTTCTTTTAATTTCTCCATTTCTGCTGAGTCTTCAAAGAATGAACATGGCTGGCCTTCCCTTCACTGATCAGTATCTCCCTGATCCTCAACTTCATCTTCCTTTGAATATCATCCACATCATTCATGTAACCCATTTGGTACTGCTCAGAATCAAATTCAGCAATCTTACCAACATTCCCCATGTTGAAAAAGTCATGCTCCCTTTGGGTTAAATGTATTTCATGGTCCAGAGTGTCAAAGAGATGGATTTGGTCTCCAACAGGCTCTTCAGATCCTTCCCCATCCACCAAATTCTCAGGGAAAGGAGGCCTCATCTGGTGGTCTTCCTGATTTCTTGGATTTCTTGGAGGGGATGGCCTTCTAAAGTTACGATTCCTTATCTCATTTTCAGGTTGTTCTATAGGAGGAGGTTTATTTTCCATGGCTAACCTACCCATCAAATTTTCAATGGTTTTCATCATAGTATCAAACTTGGCATCATTAGAAGAGGAGGAGGAAGGGGTTTGGCTTTCTTGCTTATTTTTATCTACTTCTATTTTCCCCTTCATTTTCCCCAAATCCATCATGTTGGATTCCACCTCTACTGCATCTTTCAGCATACTAGGCAGGGCAACAGATTTCCTCTCCCTTAATGTGCATGAGAAGTCTCCATCAAAATAATATGCGTAGTCGAGATTTGCAGCGCCCACTGAGGGTATTAGGTCATCGGGAATAGAATTATAGGCTTTCATAAACTTGGCAGAAAAATCATGAACAGATTCAAAACCTCCTTTCTTCCGGTGGTTATACCAGAACAAGACTAGGGTGGGACTCCCTATTGTTTCCCATTTCTCTAAGAAGAGGGTCTTAAAGGCTGCAAAATCATTTATAGAAGTATTCAGCAACTGTCTGAACCATTTCTTGCGTTCTCCAAACAGATTTTGAGTAAACAACCTCATCTTAGCATCATCATGGTCTACTTCCTCCAAATCAATGAAATCTTCAAATCTGTCTACATGCTGCTTGGCAGAAAAACCCCCTTCTCCATCATAAGAGACAACTCTCTGGGCATAGTTCTGAGGGAGATCATGCAAAGCGGCTGGCGGGGCCAATGGTGTGAATCTAGAAGCCATGGTTCTAAGTGGATTCTGAGCTTGGGGATGAATATTCAGGGCAGAATTACCTGCAGGAATTAGGGTATTGGGTTGAGGGATCTGAGAACCAACTATAGCTCTTTCTGCTTTGATAATATTTTGTAACTGAAGCCAGACAGGATCTAACAAATAGGATTCAGGGGCATTCAGACCTTCTTCACCCATACTTAGATAAGATTCAGATCTTGATCTTACCAAAGGTTTCCCGATATCTATCTCTATATCCAATTCTTGAAAAACAGGTAACTCTTCTTTAGACCCAATTCTTTTAAGATTGGAAGTATTAGCCTTGTCCTTTCTGGTCTTATGTCTAAGTATTATTTCTGAATTTTCCACACTTAACAAAATTTTGGAAATAGGATTACCTCTCATATGGCTCCTTCTTGAGGCCAGGATGCATGTCTCGATATCTCTTCAAAAATGAACTTGGCACGTCGATCTTCCCCAGTGGAGTCTTTATTGAATGTGGATCTTTATGAGTGGAGTTGCCATGGAAAAATTGCACAACCCTCTAGAAATTTGGAAATCTCTGTTCGCCCGCAGGGATCTCTCTTTTCGTCGAATCTTCAGAATTCTTTGTCGTTCTTCCAAGGATAATAAAACAATTACTTCCCCGACAATGGCGCCAATTTGTTAACACCCAAAATGACCCCTTAGGTTGTGGGAGAGGGCAAACTGGGGTAACGACTAACTAATCTTTAGACTTAAGCTACTGACCCAGCTTAGTCTGAGAGGGCTCTCTCTACAGCTCTATGAAATACTAGAATAATCAAAGTTGTCAACAATGAAAACATGCACCAGCATTCATCATTCAAGATATTCAATTACAATAATACAGAAGATCAGATTTCTGTTGGAAACAAAATGGTTTAAATGTAGCTTGGATGAAACGTATGAATCTTTACTTAGGCAATGGAGTCACATTCAAAACAAACTATGAAAATTCATTTAAAAATGCTTCACAAATGCATTTAACACAGGGGTGAGGTAGTAAATAGCTCGTAGTCAAAGTGATTTTAATTGGTGAAACAGAAGAGAAAGAAACAATCCATTGGCATAAGGCATACAATGATGAATCCTATATCAATTTTAACCGAAAAGTAATGGTGGAGTACTTGGAAAAAGATAAGTAGAGCATAATTTCTATGAATTCTACTTAACTATCACACTGTACCAAGTATGAAAGAATGTTAGAGACTGGAATTAACAATGAGAGATGCACAATTCACATGGAAAAAGAAGGAACAGATTACAAGACCAGTTACACAAGAATCCCTGAGAAAACGTTGGCTTAGATTTCCAAATCCTTATTCACAATATAGCTCAAAATGTCTTACAAAATGATACACAAAATTCCCATAAAGGTTTTCAACAATAATTTTCAACCCTTTATGATTCTATTACATCGCATATATATATGCCGGGAGTCCTCTTGCTCGACTCATCTATGTTAGTTTTTCAGAATTTACTTCAATCTGATCTAGGATCTTAACTGAGAGAACAACATGTACAGCATATCAATCATGGACACAATAATGGAAGCACACAAGAGACATAGAGTTTACTTGGGGATAACCATGAAGGTGAAAAACCCCAATAACTTCCTCAGAGATAGATAGAGCAATGATACAACCCAAGCATAAGAGATAGGCATCTCCTACCTAGTAGTAGCTTCTCCTCCTCCACAAGTGCGCCACTCTCCAAAGAGTGTGTGTGAGAATAGAATGATCAAATAGAGTGCCTCTCGCACTCTATTTATACTTGACTTGACTTGACTTGCCTAATAACCTTTACTAGGTCGGCCTTAACTTAACCACATAACATAATGTTGACTGGGCCGACACCCAATAGGGTGGTCCAATAACCCTTTAACCCACATGGCCGACCCCCAATAGCTTGGTCTAATAACCCTTTGACCCACATGACTTATACAGGGCCGACCCAAACAAGGTGGTCTAATAACCCATCAAGTATAAGTCACGACACTTACAATATAAATGATGACACTTTCGTATAGAGGAATAAGAACATCTCTATAGGAATACAAACACTTCCGTATAGAGGAATAATACCATCTCTATAGGAGTACAATATACATATATGAAATACATTTCGAAGTTAGATATACATCAACACTCCCTCTTAACTAGGAAGGTATTTCTCGACATAGGTCTTCTAGCACAAGTCTTCTTCTCTGGATCATCGTCACTGGATAATCGTCATCGAGTCATCATCATCATCACTGTTGCTGCTATCTCAATCCATCTCTGAATCTACTCGTCATAGGAAGTTCTACAAAGCCAGTCCTTTTACATACTAGATGTAGGCCCACCACCTGCAAGTCTTCATCATCACTGGCCATACTATGGAATCCTCAGGACTTATTACGTGCGTCAAGAAAACCTCGAAAGAGCATCCCAGGACTGATTACGAGCACACAGCTCAACCTATCGGATCTCCCAGGACCTTTTACATGCTACTGCACAACCTATCCATGGCCACAGAGTATCACGAAGAACAACCTAGATGCACACACATAGCACTTACACTCACCGGCATGGGAGGACCAACCTACCACCATCCGTGAAAGGCTCACAACACTTACATCAACAACCATGGGAGGACCAACCTACCACCATGTTGGAATGGCACAGCACTTATATTGCAGCCATGGGAGAACACATCTACAACCATGCTCAAATGGCGCAACACTTATATTGAAGCCATGGGAGAACACATCTACAACCATGCTCGAATGGCCCCAGCACTTATATCACAGCCATGGGAGAACACATCTACAACCATGCTCGAATGGCCCTAGCACTTATATCGCATCCATGGGAGAACACATCTACAACCATTCTTGAATGGCCCTGGAAATTACATCATGACCATGGGAGAACACATCTGCCACCATGTCGGAAAAGCCCAGTAATTACATTGCGACCATGGGAGAACACATCTACAACTATGTCTGAAAAGCTCATGTGCATCTGTGTCTTCAGAACTCATCACACATAATTCAACTGATTATGTAATGTATCCACCTGATACATGTCATCACATATGATCATCCTAATCATCATCACTGCATCGTCCCGATGCATGTCATCTAGAGTATCATCCTGATGCATGTCATCTAGAGCAACATCCTGAAGCTCGTCATCCATGATCATCCTGATCATATAATGCATCCACCTGATGCATACCAAGTATCTACCTAATACATATCATCATACATGATCCACATGATCATACAATGTATCCACCTGATACATACATAGATACATGATCCACCTAATCACACAATGTATCTACCTAATACATATCATCATACATGATCTACCTGATCATACAACATATCCACCTGATACATATACAGATACATGGTCCAAGCATCCAACATGATGCATATATACATAAATGATCCAACTGATCATATCAAGCATCCAACATGTTGCATATACATATACAGAGCAGTAACTGGAGCATCATCTTGATGCTCATCATCCATCGCTTACATCCACAACCATGTGAAGGATCCTCCTTCCAACATGCTTGGAATGGCTTCAGCAAATGTGTCCATCACTTCTTCCTCGAAGTGTCGTCAATCTGAAGAACACCAAGCCTCTCTTTGAAGTACTCGAACTTCACTCTTGTTGGTGGCTTCATCAGTACATCTGCAATCTGCTCATCCGTCATAACATACTGGAGCTTCACTACTCCTCTCTGCACCATATCCATGATATAGTGATATTTGATCTCAATGTGTTTTGACCTGTCGTGGAACACCGGATTCTCAGACAGCTTCACACAACTCTAGTTGTCACAAAAGATACTAGTGGCCTCCAGCGGGAGATCAAATAACTTAGATAGTGGCTTCCGAAGCCATACTGCCACACAACTAGCTAAACAAGCTGCAACATACTCTGCTTCAGCTGTACTCAGTGCTATGTAGGACTGCTTCCTGCTAAAACAAGAGATCACACCTGATCCCATACTGAAGCAGCACCTAGAAGTGCTCTTCCTATCTGCAGCACTGCCTTCCCAATCTGAATCAACATAACCCTGCATGTTAAACTTTTGATTCGCATCATACTTGAGCCCATAATCAACTGCACCCTTCAGGTACCTCAGAATATGCTTTACAACAACCAGGTGAACACTCCTCGGATCCGTCAGGAGCTGGATCAATGTGTTCACTGCAAAGCAAATATCTGGTCTTGTGTTCATCAGGTACATCAAGGATCAAATCATCTAATGATACATAGTGACATCAACCGGATCATATGAAGCATCACACAAAAAATTCAGGTTCATTACCATAGGTGTGGCCATGGCCTTGCAGTCCATCATCCTGAACCTCTTCAGGATCTCTACTGCATACTTCCCTTGTCCAAGGAAGATTCCATCTGCACTTTGCCACACCTCCATGCCTAGAAAATAGTGCACCATCCCCAAGTCCTTCATCTCAAACTTGGAAGCAAGCTTCCTCTTAGTGTCGGCAATCAATCTATCATCACCTGTAACAAACAAGTCATCCAACTACCAAAGTAGTATCACTGGATTTCCTTCCTCAACCTTGTAGTAAAGGTTGGAATCCGCTTTACTCTTGGTAAAGCCCAAACTGGATAGAAAGATGTCTATCCTACCATACCAAGTTCTGCACATATATGACTTCCCTTCATGTGTCTCAAAACCAAGTGGATGCTCCACATACACATCCTTTTCGACTACACCATTCAAGAAAGCTGTCTTGACATCCATCTGGTGTATCTTCCATTTCATCACTCGTTTTGTATTTCTCCATGCTACCATCTGCAGCATGCTTGATCTTATAGATCCATTTGGAAGTCACAGCAGACTTCCCTTCAGGTCTTGGGACTGCATCCCAAACATCATTCTTCATGATCGACTGATCATGGCATTCTTCCATTACTTCATCCCAGATCCTGGGAACTTCAATATCTTCAATATCTTCAATATATTCAATAGATATCTTTGTTGCTGGAACAAATGTTGTAGTCCTTCTTTTGCATGTGAAGGTATACAATCTTTCCTACAAAACAATTTAAATTGCATGATTAGAAACATCTCATAGTTTTCAGAACAAATTCTTATACATAAAGAAATATGTCATATAGTCATGCAATTATTTTAGCCAATGCTTCAATACAACATTCATCCATATCTTGTAACTTTCTAAATGCCTTCCAATCTCTACCAAAACATTGTTAAAAGTTTGTACTACTCCCAACATGTCAACAAAGAGGTTTCATTCTAGATAAGTAGCAATGGAATGTTGTACAGTGCCATAGGCCACTTACCCATCACATGCATATTAGTAGTATACTGTTCATTAATGCAATTATTCTAATATGCATAATACACAACCTACGTCTAGGAACATAAGCATATACATTATTGAACAACATTATTTAAGCAAACAAATATGTAAGAAATGACAATTCAAATAATTATCTTTGTTTGGTTGTTGGGTGGACTCCCCTTGAATCTTTGCAACTCGATTCTGATGTGGATTGTGATAAGTAGTCGAATCCCTCTGAATATCTGCATCTTTGCAGAAACTACTGGAGTGTGCTCCCTCTTGATCTTTGCTTCCTGGATTATCTGTCCTTGAACTTATATCCATCCTCGATCACTATGCATGCTTACAAGTATCATTATTGTGATATCCTCGAGATCTCATACATAATCATATATTTATTAGTATATTCTCAATACTATCAAAACACAATAATCTTAAGCATGTATAGGCATGATCATTTCAAACAGAAATAATAAGCATTAGTATTCAAGGATTCTTATGGTTTGTAATATCATAAATTAAAATAAGAAACATAATATGCCTAACCAGTGATTATTCAAACCTATACTTTCATGACTCTTCTGGTTAGTCATATCATTAATTAAGGTAAGAAACATAATATGCATACACCCATGATTATTCAAACCTATGAATAATCATTATCAACCATGCCATGTATACTTATATAAGAGATCCTATCACAAGCTAGGATTCTAACTTGATATAGGAAAAACATACCTGGATTAGCATGTTAGCTAGTTATGTCTAACATACCCATAGCATATCTTCTTGTTCTCTTCAATGACTTGTGCTAGTAAGCTGCATATCTCATAAGTTAACCATTATAGAACCAAGTTATACATACCTCGTAAATAGATCTTCTATGTGATCCATGACAATGGATGAATCTTTGTCTTCATGTCACCATGATCATATGTTCTTGAACTAGAACATGATTTGTCTTTCTTGTTGTACCTTTTATGTTAGCGGACAACATAAACCTCATACAACACCATAATGCATTAGTACAATCATAAGTGTCAACACCCTAATCAATGAATATCTTTTATCATGCATTCATAATTTTATTAAGGTGATATGACAAGTCTAAATTAAACAAGATTGTACTAACCTTAACAATATGAAGACAAACATACCATAAACTTAATCATGAACAAATCTCGAAACATACCTGGATAAGTCATACCTGTCGATATTGCTTGTAATCTTCTTATGTAAGGCCTTAGCCTCATCTCCCTCTGAAACAGGAACTTCTTCACTTATGCAGGTGACCAATCCATTCTCTTCTAGGATTAACCCAATCCATTTGTTTTGTAGGAACTGGATCTGGAGTTGGACTAGGGTTTGTCAGAGAAACCCTAGAAATTTAAGCTTTGAATTTCAAACTTCTGAAAAGATAGAAAGATGCACCTTTACGAGCTGATCAAGCCGATATATTCAGAATTTGAAAACTGCAAAGTTTCACCCCTCAATTTTTCCTTTGAAACTTCCAGATTCACTAGACATGACCCCGAACTAGGGTTTGATAAATCCCACCCTTCTGCACAATCAAAAGGTTCGATCCAAACCTCTAAGCTTCTATTTTTCTGAGGAGCTTCTAGCCGTGGTCACATATTTCAAAAATTCCCATTTTTGGAGATGCCCTAATTTTCCACTTTTCTAATCAAAGTCCCGAACTAGGGTCTGATCAAGCTCGGCCTTCTGCCCAACCAAAAATTTTGATCTTGGTCTCTAAATTTTTATTTTGATGAGTAGCGTTCAGCCGTGGTCTTCGATTAAAAAAAATCCATCTTTCTCCGAAACCCTAAATTGCCGAAGCCATGAATGAAGGTGCTCAAAAATAAGTCTGTTTTGACAGAAATATGTACCTGATTGTTTCTAGTGTAAATCCAGACTCTACAATCCAGAGGGTCTGAAACTTCTACCTATGGTAGCTCGACCTGTCATATTTCCAAACCCACAGATCTGAACTCAATT